>CM074721.1:473145879-475545879 GCA_037306005.1 Rhinophrynus dorsalis
TTGTATGTTAGCCCCACCTACACTGCCTGACACCCCCCCAGCTTTGTTCCCTTGCCCAGGCAGTGCCCAAGGGGATTTGTGGCTACCAGTAGGCAAGGGAATAAGGCTGGATGGCAGCTGGTAGCCACAAATCCCTATGGATGTTGTCTGACCCCCAGCCTTGTTCCCTTGGGAGAGCACAGTATGTAGGAAATATGATACAGAGCTGAGGGGATTATTATGTACTGCTTGGTGTACTTTATTACCTCTTTAATTGCCAATGGGGTGTGCAATGCACATTCCAGTGGCACGCAAAGGGTTAAGGGAGTGATGTTGTTCATGGTGCTGAAATGATCCTCTCCACTCCCCTACTGAGCAAGTGGGGAAACAGAGAGTATGCTTTCAGACTTCAGGATTGTTTACTGCTGGTGATGTGTGATGGAGACCATCAACAGCAGTTCACAACCCTCCATGCTTATGGCTGATTGATTGATAAGCGAAGTTGAGACTGTGAACTCTGACAGAAGGGGCTGCTATTGGAGTGAATGTGGCAATGTGCCACAGTAAAATATAATCACACCCCCTTGAATATGATAATGGCTCATTATCCTGCATTTCCATTTTGAAATGAGTCACACTGCTCTGACAGGCCATAAACATTATGAGCCCTATTCGACCTTTAGTGCATCTCCCCCCATTGTATCACAGTGTATTGGAGACCTATCTACCCTTCAAGGAGTTAAAAGCAAGATTTAAATCAATTGGCAATTTTGGGGATATTTTTATTTATTCTATACGGTGCAGTCAGTTTGACCCAGAATTGCTCCATTTTAGCTTTATACTTAAGGCCCATTATTTTAAAGCTGAACTTACATATTTCATAATAGAGATATGTTGGAATTTGAAACAAATTCAATTGCTAGTCACACAATGAAATAAAGATTGCATTACAGTAAGAGTTGTTTATTACATAGATAATAGCCTTACTTGTCAATGGAAGAAAACAGCACTAATAAGCTACACATCAAGGAGAAGGCTGGTGGATATCTAACTTCTATCACACAGTCATAGTTGCACAGGGAAAACATTCATTATGTTTTCTGAAAAAAAACAATACAAAGCAAGGTCTATATGATGTGAAAATTTGTCTATATGACCTTGTATGTAAGGGGTGGGACAATGTGATAATGATTAATCTTCACGCATCTCATCTGAGACCATTTAGTAAGAGAACTTGTTCAACTTCAGTAAGCTAAAGAAGTGTCATTCTGGAACAATATAACTGCAGCATGTAAACATTGTCACAATTTTTTAAATGAGGTTTTTAACTGGTTGAATGTTAGAGGTCTCTCTGCTGCAAATGTGTGTGATTGTGCATGAGACACAGCATTTGTATGTCTGTGGTGCTGAGTGTGATTTTGTGTGTGTAAATGTGTGGGAAAATGTACGGAAGTATACATGTGAAATAGTTATCATAGTAATCTGGACCTTCATTATGTTTTTATTCTGATACATGGAATGTGACTGAAAATATTTTACTATCACTGCTGTAAACCTTCTGTTGCATTGGTTAAAATGGTGTAGAGTTTTTAACACTATTAGTTTATTTTTTTCCATTTCTTTTAATTAAAAGAGCCTTTATATATTGGAAGACTTGGATGACATTAGCCTGTTGTTGCTTTATGGTAGAGGTCTTACTACAGAGCCCCAATGACCCTCTCAGACAATTAATCTTTTTGAGGAAGCCCCAGGAATTGGATTTTACCTTTCAGCATGCACGCATACAACACGTACACACACAACATGCATACATGCAAACACACACGCACGTACATAGATCAACATGCGGACATGCACACATTCGCACATACATATACAAGCACAAACACACACAAATATGCACATATATTATCATGCATTCTTGTGCATGCACACACACTCACATACATACACACAAGTACATACACAGACACATACACACACATATACATATACACAAGGCAATGTAATAAAGCAGCAGGGAATGCAAGCAGGGTGCTGGGTTGTATAACTAGGGCATTAGTAGCAGTAAAAAAAGGGAAGTGGTCATGCCACTCTACAGATCTCTAGTTAGACCTCACCTAGGGTATTGTGTACAGTACTGGAGACCCCATCTCCAGAAGGATATAGATTCTATAGAGAGAATTCAGAGAAGGGCTACTAAAATGGTGAATGGATATATCAGGATAGACTAAAGGATCTGAAAATGTACATCTTGGAGGAGAGAAGAGAGAGAGGGGATATGATAGAAACATTCAAATGCATGAAAGGATTCAACAAAGTACAGGAGGGAATTACATTTCAAAGGAGTAGAAATCTTAGGACAAGAGGCCATATACTAAAACTAGAGGAACACAGGTTTAGACGTAATGTAAGAATGTTTTACTTCACTGAGAGGGTAGTAGATAAGTGGAATAGCCTACCAGCAGGAGTGGTAGAGGTTAGTACAGTGAGAGAATGTAAGCATGTATGGGATAGGCATAAGGCTGTCCTGAATATAAGAAACGACCAAGGACCAAAAAAGGTCTGAGTTTATTATAGTAGGAAAATGGGCAGACTAGATGGGCTGAATGGTTCTTATCTGCCATCAAATTCTATGTTTCTGTGTTTCTACACACACACACACACACCTAACTATGGCCAGAAAACCCTAATGGCCTCTTTGAATTCTGAACTAGTGCCGTCACTCAATAAATAACATCTTCAGTCAGTCCCCGATGTCATGTCCATAGAGACAGACATGACATTTGCTGGCAGTTTTTTGAGGCTGAAGGAGGCAGAGGTCATGAGCCTGCACCCCTCTGATCCTTAAAGGGTTAAGACTACCATATGCAGTGAGCACAGTCTGAGATCCTGTGGCAGCTGTCATGTCAGCCTCCATGTATATAATGTCCAGGACTAATTGAAGATGTTATCTCTTGAGTAAAGGCACAAAATTCATAAGAGTCATTGGCATTTTCTGGCCATAGGAAGTTAAGTTTTTATTAACCCTTTGACACCAGAGGGGTAGACAATGCATTGTGTACACCTCTGGCACTCAAAGGGTTAAGAGGAGTTCGTTCTCCTTCAAATAGGAGTATTTTATATCATTATTTTCTGTTTGCTGCATGGTACCTTCGATAATAAAATGTACCTGAAGGCTGGAATGTTTGTCTCATTTTGACAAGGTACTGAATGGTAAAATAGCATGCACACGTTTAATCCTCTAGCGGCCTGAACTGTTTAATTGTCCAATGGAATGACCTCTTGTGGTTATCAAATTAATGAGTTTGTAGTCAGGTGCTCTGCATGCGACTGCCCCAAGCAAACTCACCATACTGCAGAGAATTTCCTGAGGTCAGTATTTAATATTGTATCCCACTAACATCGTTCATTTTGTCTTTTACTACTTTTAATGCACAATCAAGTACATTTTTAACACTCTATGGGTGTTATTCATCGATCTAAAGAGGTGCAATTCTGGAGAAAACCAACTGCACCATAGGAATAAAATACAAAATCTGTAAATTTGAATTGATTTAAATTGAGCTTTTAACCCCTTTGCAATGCTTTGGCTCCCTCTCTAGCATCCAATGGATTAACCCTTTGAGGCCAGAAAGGTTTCCAACATACACCTCTGGCACTCAGAGGGTTAAAAGCCCCATTTAAATCAGTGAAAAATGTAATTCCCCCTATAGTGCTGTTGGTTTCATCCAGAAATACACATCTATAGGCTGAGGCATAAGGCCCTACATATCCTATATTCATGGGGCATCCTCCTAGCACATACTGTAGACAACACATTAAAGTGAAAGCAACATTTAGGTAAATATAAGGGTAGACATAGGCTGTTCTTCATTTCTGTCTTTAACAGTAGGTCTAGAGGTAAACAAAACCTCAGCTATTTGTTTTGCATATCGATTTGGAGGACATGGAGAAAGTTGCAGGTCCATTTGAATCAATGCAGAGTGGGTCAAGGTGGTGGGAGCTGGTGAGAGGAGCAGGAGTAGAGGTGGAGAGAGAAGGTGCTAGATGCACTAGAGGTAAAGGAAGTTGAAATCACATGGAAAAGATTGATGGCTGGAGCATGGAAAAGAAAACAGGAACAGTGGGAAACATGGGGAGAGATGGAGGCAATAGTGGATAGACTCTGGACAAAGGAGGTGGTAGTGGGGAGAAAAAAGTGGCAAAGAGGAGCATGGGGAGAGTGGAGGCAGCAGAAGGGAGCAAAGAGGTAATAACTGGGAGCCTAAGGATAGATGCTTGGAACCTGGGAAAAAAGAAGACAGTAGACTGGAGCCTGGGGAAGGAGAGTAACTTGAAGTTTAGGAAGAAAGGAGGAGGCAGTGAGGAGGGTAAGGAGAGAAGAGACAGCAGCTGGAAGAAACAGGAGGCAATGGGAAGCAGGGTGAAATAGAAGGGGAGGAATTATTCAGCACTCCTAACACCAGTCAAAAAACTTCCCTACCTTGTGAACAAATAAGTGTTTCATGTCTTACAAAAGTTTTGTCCAGATAATGAACATAGAGAATTGTTTCACTCATCCCTAAGTTGAACTTTCCCCATCTGTTCTTCATATAGCAATCAGGCATACCTATGTACTGTTTATTCTCTTTGGAACTCTTTTGTAGTCAATAGATGATCACTTTCCCTTTGTAATTCTCATCCACTACATGGGTCTACAAAACCTGAGTATTTATATGTATTGTTTATTGTGAGTCACATTTCAGATCAATAAATGCTGGCAACAGCAAATATTAAGTTAAATGAAATATATATATATATATATATATATATATATATATATACACTTAAAGGGATAGTAATACTTAAAATGTAAAAAAAAATATGTTGTAGGGCTTATCCCCCTGAGTAAAACAAAGGTACTCCCACTGCTGAAAGGTGTTTCATTAAAAAGTTATTAATTTTCAAAGTTGAATTTTTTAGGTGCAATATCACAGTGGCCTGAAATTGTACAGTGGCGCTGTTGCTACACCATCCTATGGAGATTTATGGTCCCGGGACCAGAGCTGTCCATAGGATCGTGTAGCAACAGCGCCACTGTATAATTTCAGGCCACTGTGATATTGCACCTAAAAAATTCAACTTTGAAAATTAATAACTTTTTAATGAAACACCTTTCAGAAGTGGGAGTATCCTTGTTTTACTCAGGGGGATAAACCTTACAACATATTTTTTTTTACATTTTAAGCATTACTATCCCTTTAAATTCCTCAAATTGGGAAGAAAAACAAATATATTTTTTAAATGTATCTCATTAAGGGTGCTAGAGTGCACAGGATTGCAGCATTTCTCATATGTAACTCTGATTCTGTATAGAGATTTCCTTTCTAGTTAATGTATCAGTCAGGGGGAAACCCATAATACCATCTCACTGTGGGCCTTTTTAGGGGGCCAAAGTCTCTCAAAATCAATAAAATGTAACCTTTATTGCATCTTATTAGTATAAAAAATGTCAGTCATTAAGACAGGAGTGTAGTTGTTTGTGTTGTTTTTCACTTGAACACAGTAACATCTGTAAACTTTCAGAATGCCTAAGGTTGGCCCACAGCTATTTCCATCAACAGTGTCAAGTCAAAAGCATACAAAAATTGAAACATATACATTAAATGCCTAGAGTGGAGAACACAAGCTGATAAACTATAAAATATATGTACTTGAGTACATAACAAGAGGAAGAGGAATGCATGAGGAAGGGAGATGGCAGGCAAGGAGAGGGGAGAAAGAGACAGAGAGAGAGAGACAGAGACAGATCCATAGTATATTTAAATACATATAAAGAAAAAGATAAGGAAAAATCTTATGAAGAAGATGGGTACATTTTAAGTACAGTTGTGGTATTGTGAGAGAAATCCCAACTCCTTATTTAATCCAGTGGCTTTGATTTTGAAAAAAAAAAAATTATCATCTTTATTTCAAATGTCTCTCTCCTGCATATTTTTGATCTTCCCTCTCAGTATTTTTACTTTAATGTTATGGATGGAGTGGTTTCTTTGAGTGAAATGATGACTGGAGTATGGGTCTTTTTAATTGTATCTCTCAATAGATTGTTTGTGTGTATTCATTCTTAGATTAAGTTTTAGGCCCGTTTCACCAGTGTAACAGAGTTTCACATTCAGTGCATTTTGGATGCAACTTAGACCTGTGTCTAAGTCCCTAGAAACCAAAACATGCTGTTATCATAACTTGGAATGGGTTAAAACCTGTCCATAAAAAAATAGAAGTGTAAAAACTGTCACTTTTCAGGTTCCACTGGAATTCCTGCAAAGTAAACGTTTTCCATTTTTTTTCTCTTCCCACTTACTGTCCTCCAGCATGGCCCCGCTAAAAGCAATGGAACTACAAATACTGAACTAAATAGCCTTGTCCCACTGCACTTGTAGCCATTCTGACCCACCAGCCTTGTTCCACAGTAGCTATAGAACCACACATACTGTCTCCCAGTTTTGTCCCACTGCACTTGCAGCCATAGAATCACACATATTTTCCAACCCACCTTGATCAGCTGCAGGTAGCAATAGAACTACATATACTGACCCCCCAACCTTAATAATCAATAACGGCAGTATAATATGCTATATTTAATAATACATCCTTGCTGATTGCAGGAGATATATAGGGCTCGATTTAAGTAAAAAAGGCACACATGATAACACATGATTTATGGCAGATTTAAAGGCAAGAGTACAAGAATAGCTATCAAACATAGGCACAACAAAAACATGTAACACAAAAGCCAGCATCGCACCTGATTTCGCATCACCATGCGACATCCCTGTTGAGAGTAGGGTTGGGAGAGGGAGATCCACAGGGCGGAGAAGGACCAGGCCCAGAAGAGCAGGCTCATGGAGGACAAGGACAGAACCTGCAGTGGGACAAGGGGTAGTTCCTGGGGACCACCACACACACAGAGCAGACAGGACACTCTGGTTCTGACTCCTCACATGGCGGAACTGAGTGGGACAGAATCAGGGATCCCCGATATATCGAGGAGGAGAACACGGCCCTCGTGGAGGCTGTGCTGGAGAGGGAGAGTGTTCTCTTTCTGAGGGACAGGATCCCTCAGCCTGGATGCAAGGAGGAAGGCTGCCTGGAACCAAATCTGGAGCTGGGTTAATGCAGTGGCCACCTGCAGACGGGATGTGGACTCAATCAAAAAGAGATGGGGTGACTGCAAAAGGTAGGTTATGAAGAAGATGGGGATTCTGTCCTGCACGCCCGAGGCACCGGAGGTGGTCCACCTGTCCCCATCACCTTCATCGGATGGGAGGAGAGGCTGCGGCAGACCCTGTCGTCTACGCTTATTGAGGGGGTCCCTGGAGGATAAGACACTGGGGATGAGAGGAGCCTCCACACTACCGGTAAGTGCATCATCCCATAACCACACAACACCTCAAACCACACACCCATCACAAACAAACACAGTCACATCCCAACATTTGCCCATTATTCATCCACACAACTGCACCAACACAGCACCCTGAGGGTTCAAACAGGACTCAAGACAAGGACAAATGTCAAGGTTCAACAAGGCCCAAACCTGTCCAACTTCATGGTTAACCCTCATGTTGCTGTGCTGAGCACATACAATACACACAAACCATGCTCAGAAAAGTGTGGTATGTTAAACATCAGAACTGCTCCAACACAATGTCACCCATGTACCCACAGGGAATCCTGCACATAACCCCATGAGTGCTAGAGGGATTATCAATGTATCGATCAACACTGCTTTGGCAACCCCTGTGGTCCTCAAAGGGTTAACCAGACAACAAACACAAGTCGATAGGCTAACGATTACGTGAGACACAGGGGACATTCACTAAGAGATGAAAAAGAGCTGAATTTTACACTTACATACCCTCACTTTACCAATTACATTGTTAGTCTATGGAGAATATTCAATAACATGAATCAAGTTGCAAAGGTCCCATTGTATAGACTCCATAGAAAACATTGCAAATGGGGAAATGAGATCACTGGAGAATTCAGTATCATGTTCAGTTCATCATGTCTACTTAAACGCTTACTGAATCACAAAAAGGATGGAGCAGGTCACAAATCACAGAGCCACTGAGAATAACTGGTTGTGTGTGCAACACACACAGGCCAAAAACAATTACACATAACTAAAGGTGAAAACGTAGGTCTTGGTGTTGTGTATGTAATCATTTACTCTAACTTGAATTTAAATATCTCATATCTGACTCACACATGGATCCTCAGGAGTGCTGATGCAATGGATGGATGGTACACCAGCCACTATTTGCAGGATACATATGGGAAACAAATATGAACCATTGTGGTTTGGTCAATAACAGGCCATGAATTATGGATATCTATGATTGGGTATGGCTGCTTCACACAGAAGGATGGATGGGCTGATCCAGGAAAAAAACAGCCATCAATCCAAGATATCCTTCGATACTGGCTTGATTGTTGCCTTTCAGGATTCAACTTCAACAGACCTCATGGACAGGATCCTGTAAAGTACATAAATCCCTGATTGCCACGGTGGTATCTCATGCATCACAATACAATGCATAGGATACCATCATGACAACCAGAGAGTGACATGTCAAATCAGAAAAATATCCTGCACTGTACTGGATAAACTGATAACATAGTGATGAATACCACTTGAATCACACTGCAGATCAATTAAAAAAAATATGTACAGAAAGAAAAACGGTCATATATGTATGTGGATATGTCCCTTTCAAATGGGTACAAATGTGTCCCAACAAGATGTGAACCCAGAATTCAGTTCAGTACGTGTGATTGCCGTACTGTCCATATATGTGCACCCATCACAAACTAACTCATATTGATATCATCATCAGAGTACACATACCTAGTATATTACACCTTACTTAGATGGGATATACGAGGTATGTTTTCATTCGTGGTATCAATGAAAGTTAGTTTGTGATGGCTGCACATATATAGGCAGTAAGACAATCACATGTACTGAATGGATCTCTGGGTTCATATCTATCAAGTATATGTTTGTACCCAAATGAAAGGTACATATACACACATATCAGACCACATTCCTCTCTGTGTACCTTGCTCAGGATGGCAATGGTTAATTTCACCTTGACGTAACATTGTAGGCATTATTAAGAGATGGTTAGACAGATATTGCTGTATGTGACAGCTGGAGATATCAGTCATTTGACCACACAGAGGCTTTTCAGCAGAGCCAAAATTGACCCATTTGGAGATAAATACGACTTTGGAATTGTCTACAAAGTTTGCCTGGTTTGCAAGCACACTCTGTGGACCATTCCAATGAAGTATCCATCTCCAAATGGGTAAATTTTGGCTCTGCTGAAGAGCCTCTGTGTGGTCAAATGACTGATATCTCCAGCTGTCACATACATCAATATCTGTCTAACCATCTCCTTATAATGCCCACAATGTTACATCAAGGTGAAATTAACCATTGCGATCCCGTTAAAGGGACAGTAATACCTCAAATGTGAAAGGAAAAATATATGTTATAGGATTTATTCCCCAAGTAAAGCAAGGGTATTCCCACTGCTGAAAGGTGTTTTATTCCAAATGCATAACAGCTCAAAGTAGAATATTTCAGGGGAAATATCACAGTGGCCTGAAATTGTACAATGCTGATGTTGCTAGACCATCCTCTGGACAGCTTTAGTCCAGGGACCATAAATCCACATAGGATGATATAGCAATAGCGCCAATGTACAATTTCAGGCCACTGGGATGTGGCACCAAAGGAATTCAACTCTGAGCTGTGATACATGTCGAATACAACACCTTTCAGCAGTGGGAGTACTGTTGTTTCACTCAGGGGGCTAAACCCTACAACATATATTTCCCTTTCCACATTTCAAGTATTAATATCAATTTGACACCATCATGGCTACATTTACTGATCACACAATCTCAATTCTCCACACAGCTTATATGCCTCCAGCACATCAGGAGCCCGTGGAGGAGTCCACCTCACCACCCAGTGAGGAGATAACGGAGGAGGGGACCAGCCAGTGGGCACCGTACCCAACATCCACACCTCCTCCCCAGCTGGCTGCCCCACCTCTGGCTGCCCCACCGCTGGCTGCACCACCTCTGACTGCATCACCTCTGGCTGCACCACCTCTGGCTGCTTCACCGTATTACAGTGACTGGTTGCAACAGGGTAATGTTAAATGGTGATGTTGTGTGTTGAATTTGAACAACAAAACATACCTCTTAGCACAACAAATGGTGCAACACTGAACATTCGTTTGCATCAATTGTTGTGTTTAAGGGGATAACCAAACAAACAGCTTCGTGATTTAGCAGTGAAATAACAAGCAGGACAGGTGGAACATGCATCAATATAGTCTTGGTTATTGTGCAACTGACTTGCTGTGGAACCCGATGTTCACCCTAGGATCTCAATGTGTGTGCTACACATTGTGATCATAGGGTGAGCATTGTGTTCTCCAGTAAGTCAGTTGCACAAAAACAGTGTGATTCACAACCTAACTTACTAGGAAACCCAATGTTTACAAAAGGATTTCAATTTGTAGCACACACATTGAAATCCTGGGGTGAACATTGGGTTCTCCAGTAAGTTGAGTTGTTGTTTTCCTAAGGTTGTCACACACTTCACCAGTGATAACACTTGTCCACTTAGTCTGGTTGTTCATTGATGTAGCCCATGTACTGAGATATGTCAAAGTGAAACAATCTCAGAACATTGATTATATTGAGCAACACATAAACTGTGTACATGAAATCACTTTGGAAGTATGTCCCCTGTATCATCTCTTTATCACTCCTAAAATACATTAGTGTATCACTGTCATCATCTGTTTGCATGAATACATCACAGAGTCCACTCACTGGCAAACAAGTAGTGGACACCTGTGATGTGGGTTATGCCTTCTCATGTATGGAGGATACTGTAGTCTTGCATGTGTTTATGCATTGACAAATGTGTAATACAACATTTCTTCATACCGACACAGATTGAGTAGTGATGGTTCTTCTTTATTGTGTCTCAAAGTACATTAGAACGTACATGTGTTTTCTGGGTATTATTGCCTATATGCATTAAACACTTGTATGAGAACACTAAATGTACTTTGAAACTAAATATTACTACTTTAGTAACACTACTGTCCTCCTGTGTTGTCCACAAGGTTTGACAACTCTGTAGATGAGCATCCTAATTGTACAGGTTAGTACACACATGAATTTGTGTTTTCTGTGTCTATATGAGAATGTTCCAGTAGAGGTTGCTGTGAACCTCAGGTCAAACATTGCATCACCAACAAAATCACTTGAAACAGTAAGGGGTGAGCTTCATAAAGGTGTTGTCAAGACATCAATCCAGTCACATGGAAGATCTTCAGTTCAAGGATGGATCATGCTATGGATGCCTGTGGGACAAGAGGACAGGATTTGGAGCAGCAGACTTGAACTGATCATCAAGCAACAACAATTTCAACTTTATAATCCCCTCAATCTTTTTAGTTACAGGTGAGTACACAAACCATTGCTTTGTAATGTGTTGTGTACTCGTTTGTAACCCATTATGTGGAGTACTAAGGAAATGTGCAGCAGCCCTATGGATATGTGCCCCTGACATGAACAAGTATGTTCTGAGAGCTCCATGGAAGTAAAGTTGATGTGTGTATTCATGTCAGGGGCACATATCTCTGCACACTCACAGGTCAGCATGGTGTCCCTGGAGATCTGATCTACGTTTCATGACCTCTACGTTGTGTAACAATACCACTGTACATCCACCCCTCTGCTGCTCTTCTCATCTCTAGCACAGTACAGGTCCCATATTGAGTCCAATTGCCCTTTCACCACTGATGTGACAGAGAGTTATCCAATGCATAGCATTGGATAACACTCTTTCGCTACAAAGCTAGCATGGTTGCTCTGGCTATGATCATTGTGACGGCCCTCGCTGCAGGTGCCCGCCCCTGTAGCATTAGGGGGGTGCCTACCAGGTCATTTACACCGGATCGGCCTCAGAGGACCACCGGACAGACCTGGGCCATTTGCCACTGGATCTAGCTGCACCACCGAGAGGAGGAGCGGTCAACTGGATTGGAAGACCTCCAGGTGCAGCCAGCCCAGTGGAGGGCAGTGACCTGGGTAGGGATTCGCAGTTCTACCCACTGGAACAGGTCACTGCAGAGCAAGTATCGTCCCCTCTGCTGCAAAGTCTCTGCTGGGAAGGCACTAACTCCTCTGCCTTGTTCTGGGGAACACGTTCAGTCCCTGATGCCTCCTCCAGGTAGGAACTAGCCCCTCTGCCCTAGTAAAATGACACCGCCTTTAACAAGGCACTTTTGGCTACATGGGCCTGGTGTCAGCAATCCCCACCCCCAATAACAGAGCATAAACATCTGCTTCAGGGGTAGAAACACACACAACATACATTTAACTTGGGGTGACATGAATATAACAAAATATCACAATACACAGAAGACAAGACATACAACCATCATAACAGAGTATCACAATTTTGGGGTATAGGATGGGGAAGTATAATTAAAACATTGAAGAGAAACTGAAGGTCCTTGTCCCTGTGGTGTTGCTTGTTATTGTGTGTGCCATTGATTTATGTTGTTTGTCCATGTTTTTGTGTTATTTTGGCATTGCATAGGTTAATTTTCCCATTTACATGCTTGTGCGGTAAGCATTTTGTGTGTTTTGCTTTGTAACGGTTGTTTTTTTGCCCGTTAAGTATCTAACGGCTAAGGGAACTGGATCTTAAGTTTTGTCCATTAAGTGTATCTCTTTTTTCAGCCGTTACCAGTATTGCAAGCCTTTGAATGACTCTCAGGAATCTTGTTCCGTGCGTCTCAATGCACGTAAGTGTATCGGCTGTAAAGATTATCAAACTGCCGTTAGCTGTTCTTTAGACGGATGTTTAAATTACTACATCAAAATTAACTCACCCATTAGTGCTTTTTTTTTTTTTTTTTTTACTAACGGCTGCCTTTAAATCTACTCCATAATGTTATAGAGCTGAGATAATCAAGGTTGTTCATATTTTCATAAGTGTGCTACATTTAGATACTATTAATCTCCTATACTCAGCTGCTCATTTTGGTATTTCCAGTTGTTATGGAAGATGGGCATCATAGGGCTATGACTGATTTATTCTATATAAGGAGTATGCAAGAAACCCTCACTGAGAATAATTAGTTAAAAGATCCACTGTCTTATTTGAGTAATCTTTTATTCATATCTCCTCTGGGGAATAATTAACTTTTTAAATTTCTAAGAATGGAAGTGAGGATACATCAAATTTGTTTGACACACCAAAGGGGTTTCTAGATCTTTTCTTATGCTTCAGTGTGTTCCATAACTGTTCTGATCAACTGTCATTAATAATTTTACCAATAACCATTTTGCCATAGTGGCAGGAGCATTGTGCCATAGAGACCACAATAGGGTTGCAATTTATGAAATCTCTGATGCAATTGCTTCTCTCCCAATGCTATTTATAAATTCTTTGGATGGCTACTTAAACATACACATTGCTTAAATGCACACGTCTGAAAGGTAACATATCTGTATAAATCTTTGGTTGCATTCATTAGACATGTCTGTGTCTTAGTCACACTGAAGTACCTATGGACCATCCTGTCACTTACCGTAAAATCTCAGGTATAATACGCACCTGTGTATAATACGCAAGTGTATATTATACCTAAAATTTTAGGGGGAAGAGTGCCTATGTATAATACGCACCCTTGTTTTCCCCTCTCATGAAAAAAAAATTAAGCTGGCCAGAACCCTTCCTTCCCTCCCGTGGCCCAATTAGCTCTGACAATAATGCTTACTTGCCACCACGTCTCCACTGAGGTCCGCGCTTACAATGAGGCTTAGGGTACTTCCTTCCACTGAAGTACCCATCTTCCCAGCGGGCGGCAAATGCTTGCATTTGCCGCCCGCTTCCCTCATTGGCTTTCAGGACCTTCCACTTCTATTACCATTGGATGGAGGCGGAAGGTCCTGAAAGCCCATGAAGGAAGCGGGCGGCAAATGACAGCTTGCTGCCTGCTGGAAAGATGGTTAATTCAGTGGAAGGAAGTACCCTAAGCCTCATTGTCAGCGCGGACCTCTGTGGGGGCAAGTAAGCATTATTCTCAAAGCGAATTGGGCCGTGGGAGGGTGTCAGCACATTTTTTTTTTTAAGCTCTTGTGTATAATACGCACCCCCCCACCTTAACATAAGGTGAAATGGGGTAAAATTGTGCGTATTATACCCAAGATTTTACGGTAAGTTCCTTCCCTGTCTAGTGGTGACCCATGGTTTTATCAATAAAATGTTGGACAACTCTTCAGCATCCCAATGTTTTCTACTGTGAATCATAAGTGCAAATGAAATGAATAAAGCCTGTTTCCCTTTTTACATAGTTTTCTGATATTGTAATTAGTCCTGTTCATAATGTAATGCCCAATTAAAGGCTTTCTTCAAAGTTTTAATCAGATCTCCTTTATCTCTGAAATTTAAACTATTCAAGAGATCAGCAGTTTCTACACAGTCTAAGACATACCTTGGTTGGTACACCCCTTTTAAGATGGATAGGGTAGTGACTTTACAGTTAAACTTTATAGCTGTTCTTTTTGATAGCCTGTTGCAGAAATATTGCCATTGCCTCCTTAGAAATGAGAAGATCAAGAAAGGAAACTGTTTATTTTGAAACGTTTGGTAGTTTTAGACCCTGATATTACTGTTTCTATTCTTGAACAAAGGAATGTCATTCATGTCCATAACGCCAATTGACAAAGATACTGTTCACATACTTCAGTGACCAATATAGCTTCCTCTGCCCAGCTCAGAAACAGGAATTTTCTGTCACCTCCCAAAAATTCATAAGACCTGATAAATCCACCTGGAAGGCCAATAGTTTCAGGAAATGAAAGAACACTGCAGAATATCTACATTGCTAAAATACTGATCTAATTTGTACATATGGGTTAAACAATTCTTTGTTTTTCCATACACATTCTCAATCAACACATTTCTGTTTTCTAAGGCTATTCCCATGTGTATCATAACAGTTCCCATGGATCGGGCCACTTTGCAGCATCATGACACTGTTAAAAACTTCCCTGATTTATTTAAATTCATAGAAAACAGAAAGCAAAAACAGGTCTCAAGCGGAAGAGTTCAGCAAACTTCTGCCATGCAGATCAATTATTTCTCCTGGGTAGAAAAACAGCATTAAGATGAAAAGCTGTCATTTACTGCCATAATTTTGACATCTACAGGAAAGTCATTTATGGCTCTGTATAATTTTGAAATCCGTCAGCTCTTATGCCTTGCGTTCTGGTTGCTCCACAAGTCATTCTCTCAGTTTAACAGAACAAAGCATTTGCAGAAGAAAATTCCCCAACCTGGATTCTATGCATATGAAATAGTGATCTCTGTATCTCCTGAGACCCCATTAACTCCCTTCCAATGCAGATATGTGGAAAAGACTATATTTGCATTATGAGGATGCTCAGCATAATCATGTGTTGTTACCAAGTAAAATTTCTGGATTTCATTCTATAACTCTTGTCCATTATACACGTGTAGCCTCTTGGGATTAGCAAGATAAGTGTAAGAATATGGTAAGGTAAGAATGTGCATGACCATGGCCTTATGCAGAAATAAAAAGATGACCATTTCTAGAGGCTAACACTTGCATCAAAAGTGACACATAAAAACGTTCAATATTTCCTATAAGGGGTCACTATTAGGAAGTGTTCTTTCTCCTTTAAATTACATACTTTACTACAGCCAGAAAATCTTAACTGCCCAAAGGTATTTGCCTCTGTGCCTTTGTTCAAGAGATGACACCTTGAATCACTCCTGGATGTCAGCAGGACCATAGTACCTCAGACCTGTACATGGTAATCTTAACATCTTAAGAATCAGCAGGGTTTGCAGGAGAGCCATGAGTAATAACTGGAACTGAAGTTGATAGCTCCAAGACGGGAGCGATCTCTATCAGTTCCCAGATCGCCGTGCTGGCACACATTATCAGTCACGTACGGGGGGGGGGGGGCAAGTCAAAATTCTCTATCTGGTCCTTAAAGGACCACACACCCCGGGACCACTGGTCCTTAAGGGGTTAACTGCTTAAGTAGGCTCATGTGCTCTGCCTGCTCCAGTTTGAAAAAAACGGCAGCAGCTGTCATGTCTGCCTCCACTGACATGACATCTAAGACTAACTGAAGGTATTATTCCTAGAGCAAAGCCACAAAGATAAAACTCATAGTGTCATTAGGATTTTCTGGTCATAATGTGATAAGATTTGTGTAATATTGTGTAATTTTTAGGAGTTGTTATTTCATGTTTAAATTGGGCTTTTATCCCCCGAATGCTACAGAGGTTTCCAACACGTCCTCATAATGCATTGGAAATGTCTCTAGCAAGGGGTTGGAAATGTCTCCTATGACGTAGTTGGTATTCTCAGAGATTATTCATCATTGTTTTCTGTATAAGGTCCCACATGTGTTCTCATGAATATTTAGGGATAGGCTGGATATGATCCAGGACTGACCCATCCTCATCTTTATGTAATGAATAAAGTTAGAAAAAAATAGGTGGGAAGAGTAATAGTAGAAAACCAAAAACCTCTTATGTATTATTAGGAATCTTTAGCTACTGAACAGGTTCTCTAACTGTTCATCAGATGCAAATCAAAACCTGATTATGATGGGAACAGACATCGTCAATAACTTTACACTTATACTTGTATTTATATATGGCTATGTGAGTCTTTGTACATTAGGAACATTAATACTAGTGATGATCGAGCACCCCAATGCTCGGGTGTTCGGGTGCTCTGACCGAGCGCCCCCGGAGGATCGAGTGCTCGGCCGAGCACCCGAGCCCCATTGAAGTCAATGGGAGGACTCGAGCATTACACCATACACCCCCTGCTCTGATGAGGGGAGGGTGCCTGGTCCATAGGAAAAGGGCAGAAAATGATGGAAACACCACAGAAATGGTTCAGGGACAGCATAGGGAGGATGTCTGGATGCATCTTGGACTCCAACGTCGCTGCTGGGAACGATGTTTCACCCGTAGTACGCCATTTTTACAGACTGACCGTAAAACACACAAAAAGGAAGATAAAAACGACTTTAGGCGAAAAATTGTTACCAAACAGTATTTGCTGTATATTTACTTGTATATCATCTGCAAATTCTGCAAAAAAATTTATCGATTTTTCGGAACTGGGGCCATGATTAAGAGGGAAACGTGCGCAGAGGCAAATTCTCCCAAAAATTTCCTCGATTTTTCTGAACTGAGGCCATGATTAAGAGGGAAACGTGCGCAGAGGCAAATTCTCCCAAAAATTTCCTCGATTTTTCTGAACTGAGGCCATGATTAAGAGGGAAACGTGCGCAGAGGCAAATTCTCCCAAAAATTTCCTCGATTTTTCTGAACTGAGGCCATGATTAAGAGGGAAACGTGCGCAGAGGCAAATTCTCCCAAAAATTTCCTGGATTTTTCTGAACTGAGGCCATGATTAAGAGGGAAACGTGCGCAGGGGCAAAATCTCCCAAAAATTTCCTCGATTTCTCTGAACTGGGGCCATGATTAAGAGGGAAACGTGCGCTGAGCTGACCATCTAAAACATTATGGGTGAGGGTCTGCTGCGGAGCTGACCATCCTAAACATTATATGCGAAGGCCCGCAAGTGAGCTGACGCTATAAAACATTATATGAGAGGGCCCGCTAGAGAGCTGACCCAATAAAACATTATATGAGAAGGCCCGCTGGTGAGCTGACCTATACAAAAATTGTCAAACTGCGCCCGCTGGTGAGCTGGCCCTATATAAAAATTATATCACAGGGCCCGCTGGTGAGCTGGCTCTATATAAAAATTATATCACAGGGCCCGCTGGTGAGCTGGCCCTATATAAAAATTATATCACTGGGCCCGCTGGTGAGCTGGCCCTATATAAAAATTATATCACAGGGCCCACTGGTGAGCTGGCCCTATATAAAAATTATATCACTGGGCCCGCTGGTGAGCTGGCCCTATATAAAAATTATATCACAGGGCATATGGAAGAGAGTCAACCATATACCCGTTTTTTGGGTGGAAGGGGTGAATGGGAATACAGAGTATTCCCATCATTGTAAATAACATATATAAAGTGACTTTATGTTCCCCCGGGGCTTTCCTCCAGTGGAGTGGAGAAGTCAGGGGAAATCCAGGCCTTGTTCATTTTTATAAGTGTCAACCTATCAGCATTTTCGGTGGAAAGGCGGATACGCTTATCTGTTATGATGCCACCAGCAGCACTAAATACCCGCTCAGACAGAACGCTGGCGGCAGGGCAGGCCAGCACCTCCAAGGCGTAGAGTGCCAGTTCATACCACGTGTCCAGCTTGGACACCCAGTAGTTGTAAGGCACAGAGGGATCATTGAGGACTCTGACATGGTCTGCTACATACTCCTTCACCATATTCCAAAACTTTTCCCTCCTTGTGACACTAGGCTGCGCATCAGGGTGAGGGTGCTGGCGGGGTGTCATGAAGGTGTCCCACGCCTTGGAGAGTGTTGCCCTGCCTTTGTCGGAACTGCTGTGTGCTCCCCTTTTCTCCCCTTCTCGGTTGGCCAAGGTAGCACGTACTCTGCCGCCAGCGTTGTCAGATGGAAAATTTTGGAGCAATTTTTCAACAAGAACCTTCTGGTATTGCACCATTTTGCTTGTCCTCTCCACCGGAGGAATGAGAGATGAGAAATTCTCTTTGTAGCGGGGGTCCAGAAGGGTGAACACCCAGTAATCCGTGTTGTCTAAAATGCGTGTAACGCGTGGGTCACGGGAAAGGCAGCCTAACATAAAGTCAGCCATGTGTGCCAGAGTACCAACAGGCAAGATTTTGCTGTCCTCACCAGGAGGATGACTCTCAATCTCCTCATCCTCTTCCTCCTCTTCTGCCCACCCACGCTGAAGAGATGGAACTAAAGTTCCATGGCTACCCTCTGTAGCGGAGGCAACCGTGTCTTCCTTCTCCTCCTCCTCCTCCTCCTCCGCCTCCTCCAATTGTCGCTGAGAAGACGAAGTGAGGGTGCTCTGGCTATCACCTTGTGTAAGCTCTTCCTCCCCCATTTCCACCTCTTCCACATGCAAAGCGTCGGTTTTAATTGTGAGCAGCGAGCGTTTCAGTAGACACAGAAGTGGGATGGTTACATTGATAATAGCGTTATCGCCGCTCACCATCTGTGTCGATTCCTCAAAATTGCGTAAAACCTCACAGAGGTCTGACATCCATTCCCACTCCTCACTTCTGATTACAGGAAGTTGAACGGAGAGGCGACGACCGTGTAACAGCTGGTACTCCACTACTGCCCTCTGCTGCTCACAAAGCCGGGCCAACATGTGGAAGGTGGAGTTCCAGCGCGTGCTCACGTCACACAGCAGCCGGTGAGCTGGCAACTGTAAGCGCTGCTGCAGCTTCAACAGGCCGGCTGAAGCTGTAGATGACTTACGGAAATGTGCACACACGTGGCGCATCTTCGTCAAGAGATCATGCAAATTGGGGTAGGTTTTTAGAAATCGCTGAACCACTAAATTAAATACATGCGCTAGGCATGGTACGTGTGTGAGCTTGCCGAGCTCCAAAGCCGCCACCAAGTTACGCCCATTATCACACACAACCATGCCTGGTTGCAGGTTGAGTGGCGAGAGCCATTGCTCGGTCTGGTGACTAATCCCCTGCAACAGCTCTGAGGCCGTGTGCTGTTTGTCCCCAAGGCAGATCAGCTTCAGCACGGCCTGTTGACGCTTCCCCACTGCAGTGCTACACTGCTTCCAGCTACCGGCTGATGGGTGAGTGGCGCTGCGCGCAGAGAATTCGGAGGTGGAAACGGAGGAGGAGGAGCTAATAACGTAGGTGCTGGCGGAAACCCTGATGGAGGTAGGGCCCGCAATCCTCGGCGTGGGTAGCACCTGTGCCATCCCATGGTCCGAGTCGCTCCCAGCCTCCACGACATTCACCCAGTGTGCCGTCAGGGAAATGTAGCGTACCTGGCCACAAGCACTTGTCCATGTGTCAGTCGTTAAGTGGACCTTCCCAGTAACTGCGTTGGTCAGGGCACGGGTGATGTTACGGGACACATGGTGGTGTAAGGCGGGGACGGCACACCGGGAAAAGTAGTGGCGGCTGGGGACTGCGTACCGAGGGACAGCTGCTGCCATCAGGCTGCGGAAGGACTCAGTCTCCACAAGCCTAAATGGCAGCATTTCGATGGCCAGTAATTTGGAAAGGTGTGAGGTTAGTGCTATGGCCTGTGGGTGGGTGGCTGGGTATTTTCGCTTGCGCTCAAATGCCTGGGGTAACGACATTTGGATGCTGCGCTGGGACAGGGAAGTGGATGTGGTCGCTGATGGTGCTTCAGATGGTACAGGTGCAGGGCGGGAGGTATGCGGGCCTGCGCCTTCGACAGGCGATTGGCCGGCACCGAAACAGGGGAAGAGGAGGCAGTGGTGTGGCCTGCAGACACAGATTGGCGATCCAGGCGTTCCTCCCACTTATTACGGTGCTTGGATGCCATGTGTCGGATCATGCTGGTGGTGGTGAGGTTTCTAGTGTTCATGCCTCGGCTCATTCTGGTGTGGCACAGGTTGCAAACTACAATTCTTTTGTCGTCCGCACTTTCCTTAAAAAAACGCCATACCGCGGAACACCTACCCCTTGGCAAGGGAGATTTACGCAAGGGGGTGCTCCGTGGAACATTTGCGGGCCGGTTTGGTGCGGTCCGCCTTCTTTCTGTAGCCACACCACTGCCTCTTCCAGCCTGTTGCGGTGCTGCAGATGGCTCACCCTCAGGACTGCTGTTATCGCTCGGCTCTCCACCTTTCCAGGTGGGGTCAGTCACCTCATCGTCCACCAAGTCCTCCTCCACTTCCTCACTCTGATCATCCTCCTCATGTCTTGATCCCACCACATACTCAGTCATTGACAACTGTATATCATCCTCCTCATCAAGGTCTTGAGACAGTAATAGTGGTTGATTTAATGGCAACTGTGTCTCATCATCATCATCATCCACTTCCTTTGACCTTAAATGCCGTTCCCCTCTGTCATCTTCTTGTGATTGGGTACCCTCTAGAGGTTGTGAATCAGGGCACAAGATGTCATGTTCCTCTGCAAGCGTGCTTGGAGAGAGGGTCAAATGAAGGATTGGTGATGAGACAAGCTCCTCACTATATCCCAGTGTGGGATCACTTCTTTGACCAGACCGTGTATGGTGGGAGGAAGGATGATCAGAGTGAGGATTATGTTGACCAGACTCTTGGCTACTGAGAGTGGACTTGGTGGAAGACAGGGTGGTGCTTAACCGACTGGAAGCAGTATCAGCTGAAATCCAACTGACCACCTGTTCGCAGTGGTCGGACCTCGAGAGTGATGTCCTGCGACGCCCTGTAAACTGAGACATGAAGCTAGGTATGGTGGATGTCTTTCTTTCTTGTGCTCTGGCACCAGGCACAGTTTGTACGCGTCCTGACCCGCGCCCTGAACTATCAGGATCACGTCCACTTCCCCGTCCCTTTTTACCCGCCTTCTTCATATTACACGGAATATGTGCTGCAAATCTGCAACTTTGCACAGTACACAGAATGTGCTGCTAAACTGCGGCGACGCACACTGAATGGAATATGTGACTTTGATATTTTACAGTTTGAAGACTTAACAGTATTTCTTCCTATTCTGCAACTGTGCACAGTACACAGAATGTGCTGCTAAACTGCGGTTAGACACAGTGAATGGAATATGTGACTTTGATATTTTACACTTTGCACACTAAACAGAATGTTCTGCTAATCTGCAACTTTGCACACTAAACAGAATGTTCTGCTAATCTGAAACTTTGCACACTAACAGAATGTGCTACTTATCTGTGGCTCGGCACAGTGAATGGAATATGTGACTTTGATATTTTACACTTTGCACACTAAACAGAATGTTCTGCTAATCTGAAACTTTGCACACTAAACAGAATGTGCTTCTTATCTGCGGTTAGACACAGTGAATGGAATATGTGACTTTGATATTTTACACTTTGCACACTAAACAGAATGTTCTGCTAATCTGAAACTTTGCACACTAAACAGAATGTGCTGCTAATCTGAAACTTTGCACACTAAACAGAATGTGCTGCTAATCTGCAACTTTGCACACTAAAAAGAATGTGCTGCTAATCTGCAACTTTGCACACTAAACAGAATGTGCTGCTAATCTGCAACTTTGCACACTAAACAGAATGTGCTGCTAATCTGCGGCTAGGCACAGTGAACGGAATATGTGACGTTTTTTTTTTTAAATCTCTGCCCCCCCAAACAAAATAAACTGCTGCCCCCACACACAGTAGTCCTAAAAAGGACTTTTGGGTCTTTTTTTTTTTCACAATCGCTTTTCTTCTCCCTACACTGACTTTCCCTTCCTATCCTCATCTCTCCCTGGCTAAGACTGAGCCGAACTCGCTGGTCAGGTGCTATACAGCACCCGATCACGGGTTCTGGCCAGCCAATCAGTGTAATGCCAGCAGCCAACATGGCTGCTGGCATTACACTGATGTCAGAGCCTCCCTGCACGTTTATTGGCTGCGCAGCAGGCGCGAAACGTGCGGGGAGGAGACCCGAACATGGCGGGCGAGCACATGCGGTACTCGTACGAGTACCGCCATGTGCTGAGCAGAGCGATGCTCGAGCCGAACCGAGCTTCGGCCGAGCATGCTCGCTCATCACTAATTAATACCTACAAATTAAATAGGTCAACATAACTTTAAAGTGGACATGTCGCCTTGAATTCTTTTTACATTTTTGAAAGCTTAATTAAAAACTGCCTATGTATCTTGATAACCAAAAATCCAGCAGATATACAGTTTAGGAAATATTCATACATTTATTTCTTAGAAAGTGAAAGTCTCCTGGTGCAGCACCATGCTTAATTAGCATAGGGAACATCACTGAAATGGCTCCATTAACACAGGAAACATCAGTACAAAGGCTTAGTTAGCATATTAAACTTCACTGGTACAGCACATTTACTGCAATTAGAATACATTCTCATATGTTACCAAGTATGACTATCTCCTTAAATGTACATTTGCTTGTCTTTTGGCTCACATGACACATAGGTACTTTTTAATGATGTTTTCAAGTATGCAAACTTAAATCAAGGTGACAGGTCTACTTTAAATATCATGTACTTAAAGCTAGTATATCTAGAAATTAATTATTTATGCTACATGCCTGTTTGTTGTGAGAGGTAAGAGCTAAAGGCTGAATGTAGTGTGAGAAGTGCCATTGCTCTTATGTCATTCCATTTACAGACAATCCTGGATAATCACCTCACCTGTCATGGTACTTGGAGCCCTATGCTCAGATTTTAGGTGTCTGAAAACAATCAGAGAAGTTTTAAAGAGGCTAGTATGAAGTACAGGGTATTTAAGCGTATACAACACTGATTAGGTGCTAGCGTCTCTTTAACATGAGAAACAAGTGTGCATCAAATTCAAATATGCTGCCCCATTGAATCAGCTCTTCTTCTAGTACATGTGAGACAGCCAGAAAGACAGGAGAATAGAGACAGACAGTGACAGAAAGAGAGGCAGACAGAGACAGAGAGAGAGACAGAGAAAAAGAGAGGGTCTCTGGAAAAGTGTCAGCCAATAGGGCAAGGATCCCAAAAATTTTATGACCCACTGAGATCTCGCTAAACCAGGGGAGAACAGACTTTAATGGCTGACTGAGGATAATGGAAGTTGTAGTCTAATAACAGATGGACACCTGAATGCTTCCCACCTCTGTTATAAGCTGTGTGAGCAGTTGTGTTTGACTACCCAAGACAGTAACTCATTCTATTGTGTCTGTAATCTATTATATAAATAATAGAATAAGCTAGCTGGAGAGGTCCTGCTGCTCTGTGGACATTGCACTATAGTAGGTACTGCTGGGTAGCATGAGCCGTGTTTGTGCTATAGTGCAGCATAGTGGAAGACTTGAGAATTGGTGCCAGGAACATTGCAGCAACTCAAATGTATTAAAATTAACATTTTTCAGGTCTGAAGCAGTTTTAGCCTATGGTCATTTGCTTCTTACAGAAAAATAGAAAGCGGCTCACTCTTGACTCTATCTATAAGAAAGTGCTGACATGGAGGCTGTTTTTTCTCTCTCCCCCTTTGAAAGAGGTTTCATAGGGAAAGGCAAAGACTACTGCATACCGCAAGGACTTCAACGTTTTGTCTTTCCCTTCTCATTGTCTTTCTTGCCCGTGATGAATGGTGGGCAGTGCACTGGGCAGTGTTATGTTTTTAATGAATTGCCAAGACATTTGAAGTTTAATTTTATATTTCATGGATGCTGGTTTTTCTTGAATTATTATTTGATTTTCAGAGACCAAGTTATAAGCAACTCCTGAGACACTAGGACCATAGAATTCCCTTCTGCGCTTTGAATACAGTTTGAGAAATGCAGGACAATACATGTGCTTTTCCATAGGCCTGCTAATGCTTACCACTTTTTGGGTACTGGGATCAGGATCCACATGAGACTAGTGCAATCCTTATAATGTGCAAATCGATGACAACTGTTTTAACATCTAAGGGATGAAACTGATTAATAGGGCTTTATGGGATTTTATTTGGAAGCACAAGGTTCCACCACATGAAAAAGATCTAGAACCACTGCCTTAACAGGATTAATAGAAGTTAACTAATTGTTATCCAGTCCCTATGGAACATATGACATCTAGTGGCATATTTATCAATGCAAAATCAAACAAATTTGTGCCAAAACACCTGCAATAGTGCATTTTGTTTGACAAAATGGTGCAATTGCTTTACCCTGGAATTGGTTCATGCTGTATTGATAAATATGACACCTATTGACTTTTTATGAACGATAAATCATTATATGGGTCAATCATAACCTATACTAGAGAAAGACTGTGGGGAGAACATATGATAGTATGATAGTCTTTCTGCACTAAATCAGTTACTAAATCAGGCAATGCATGGATACCTCTTTGGCACTCAAAAGATTAAAGGGAGCATTTTCATAGTAATTAGCTTGATACATAGATGTTAGGCATGTACAGCCCACAAAAACTGATACTAATGCTTATTTTAGTAATTAATCATGTTAGGTAACCTTCTCTATCATCAAGTAAGAACCATTAACAAGTTTAAAATTTAAGTAAGGTTGACCTAGGGAACAAAGGTTGTTTGCCACACCACACCCCACAACCAAAAAGGCATCGATTGGATTCTTTTTCTGTAATTGATCCTCCCTTTTATAACAGTGATGAGATCAAGAATAAAAATTGTTGCCTGTATATGATTTCTTACGAAAACAGAAGAAAAAGAATGGTCAAATGAAACTACAAACCATTTTTGGTTAATTAATGGGTAACTGTCATGCTGATAGTTACCAATAAGCAGGCCTGCTATGCTATGAGCAGACATGCCAAGAAAGGCAGGGCTGCATTGCGAGCTCCAGAGGACTAGTGGACAAGCTGAACGGTTGTGAAAAAGTTACCCCAGGTGCTCTCCTACTAAATTTGCAATAGGGATTAATTGTGAGATCTTAAGATTTGCAGTTCAAGTCACATAGGGTCAAGACCGTAGCTTCCAATGGCTGCAAGAGAAGGGAATTCTGCTGCAACCCTAGGGAAAAAACAGAGAAGTGTGTGACTTTGAGCCACAGACTTCTGGTTGTGTGCAACCCCCCCAAATGAAGACAGCACTTTTCTAGTACCCCTTCCCAATCCTTGGCAGGAGTCATTATGTAGCTTTTTACTAAATCAAACATAACAGAATGTGATAGCTGCCGTTTGATATTTACTTATATTGAGGGTGCTCTTTCCATTTAATGTAAGTAACACACTTAATTGAATGAACTTTTCTTGATCCAAGGGACTAGCTGTTAGTGGTTCAGATGAATGCTTTTCTACACACATCTGAACCTCTCCCTCCCACCTTGTTTCTGCTGCTGAAATTTACTTTGTACAGTCAGACCTATTTACATTCTTATTTCTCTTGCAAGTGAAACATTTATTAAAGATTAATGTTGCTTTCAGAGGCCGGTTCCCACTGTCTGCAATTGAGCTCAAACCATGGGGGCAGTGTATACAAGCAGAGATGATGGCTGTTAGTGTTCAATTTGCTATACTTTGTATAGGGGCAGCTGAGACCCTTTCAGCCCTTGGACGGTTATAAAGGAACCCAACAGAGTGTTATTGCAACAAAAGAATTGTTACTATATCACACAGGAAGGTCTTCTTTGTTCCAAGATAACTGATATATTATATCCAATGGAGAAGCAAGCTGCACTATTGTTATCACTAGCTTGGCATACAATCCCATATATTGGAGCTTAACACCTTGGGCACCAGTGAGTCAGACAAGACATTGCAATTAGACTGCATGTGAAGAAAAATACAACTAAAAACAACATTCTACACTGAAAAAAGCAGTGGACCATATTCAGGAAGAAAAAGAAGAGCAATTCTGGAGCAGACCAATAGCCACATAAAGGAAAAATTAAAATTCAGAATTTCTATATATTTATCAAAAGGGATTTTTCACTGAGTCCCCATGTTTCATGCCAAGTATTACCTGCAGGGAGTCTCACACCAAAATGGATTTTCCACTCCTTACAATTAAATAAACAAACCTTTACATACTTGTTCATGTTCCTGCTCGCAATCCCCTGCACTTTGCTCCCTACAAACTTTCACCCTGATGTGGCTCACCTCCATCCCATTATCTCATTCACTCCCTCCACACTTTCTGAGTCATTACATTCATCAGTCCCTCTCAATGTCATTCTGTCTGCCCGTTCCTCTCACATCATCTGCATCTTCTGCAATTCTCTCAGAGCCAGATTACAGGCAAGGTGCACAAGGCGCCTGCCTAGGGCCCGGTCCAATGAGGGGGCCCGGAGGAAGCCTCATTCCTGCACTCAACCGTCTCAACGAGTCCTCCAGGAACTCGTGGGAACGCAGTTCCTGCTAGCAGAACTCCTCCGCCGGGCACTGCAACACAGTCAGGTCTGTGTAGCTACAGTGCTCCCTCGTCACCTCTTTAATAATGCAGAGCGGGCTGGGACTCATCATCTCCCAGCATGCTCTGCATTACTGAAGAGAAGACCACGTGGGAGCTCCAGCAGCTACAGGGGGGCAAGTTGGAGCTGATGGGGGGCAATTTGGAGCTGATAGGGGGCAAAGTGGAGCTGGTGGGGGCAAGTTGGAGCTGATAGGGGGCAAAGTGGAGCTGGTGGGGCAAAGTGAAGCTGGTGGGGGCAAGTTGGAGCTGGTGGAAGCAATCTGGAGCTGATGAGGGCAAGTTGGAGCTGATGGGGGCAAGTTGGATTTCTCTTACGGAAATCTCCATACAAGGGGCAGACTGGCCCAGGGGGCAGAGAGAGGACAAAAATTAAGTAATGTATCATGGGTTTCCTCCCTAACCCTGACTACCTACACAGTATTTAGTTTAAACTACAGTTTTGTGGGCACAGGCACTCAAAGGGTTATCCAGTCATTGGATAATCCTTTGAGTGATAGTGCCCACAAAACTGTAGTATATCCCTTTGAGTGCCTGTGCCCACAAAATTGTAGTGTAAACTAAACAATGTGTAGGTAGCCAAAGTTAGAGAGGTATAGGGGGCCCAAATTGATACCTTGCCTAGAGCCCTGTGTCTCTGACTTCTCTCCCTCCAAACGGTCACCATTCTGTCAAATCCCAGCTCCCTCCAAACTATCACATCCTTCCCAGTGTCCTATTCAGTATTCTCCATCACATTACATGTGTCCACTCAGTGTCATTTTATCCCCACCCCTCCTCATATGTGATCTGTTCACTCCCATTTGTTCTATGCTCATTTAGTTCCTCACATTTACTCAATATTACTTCCTTCCTTTCTCACCTAGCCTGCTACTCTCTCCCCTGTATGTGTGCTCCTGTGACAAGGCTGGATGTCATATACTCTAAGTATGCTGCAACATTGGGACAAGGCTGACCATCACCCAATGTAAGTGTGCTGGGACAATGCAGGGGGTCACGAGTTTTGCCCTGCCTTTCTCCTTGCTACTGGCCCTTCCAGCCTATTGCCGATCCATTAGCCAGCTGCCTCACATAATTAGGTATCCATTTGAAGTGTTGCATGTAAAGTTTCACGTCATAAAATGTTGCATGTGTTTTACCACGTCATTTGAAGCGTCACATTTAAAGTTTTGCGTCATAAAGTGTCACAAATTCTACATCTTGCGCATTCACCATTTTGTGCGTTAACGTGTCTCAATATGGGTGCAATAATGCAATATTGACACAATTTTGGTGCAATATGCGTGCAATAAGGACACATTAAGGAAGCAATATGGGTGAAATATTGACGCAATATGGGTGCAATATGCATTCAATAAGGACACATTAAGGAGGCAATATGGGTGCAATATGGATTCAATAAGGACACATTAAGGAGGCAATATGGGTGCAATATTGACGCAACATGGGTGCAATATTGACGCAATATGGGTTCAATAAGGACACATTAAGGAAGAAATATGGGTGCAATAGTGACGCAATATGGGTGCGATATGGGTGCAATAAGGACACATTAAGGAAGAAATATTGACACAATATGGGTGCAATATGGGTTCAATAAGGACACATTAAGGACACATTTAGGAGGCAATATGGGTGCAATATTGACGCAATGTGGGTGCAATAATATGGGTGCAATATTGAAGCAATATGGGTGCAATATGGGTTCAATAAGGATACATTAAGTAAGCAAAATGGGTGCAATATGGGTGCAATAATGACACAATATGGGTGCAATATTGACGCAATGTGGGTGCAATATGGGTTCAATAAGGACACATTAAGGAAGAAATATGGGTGTAATATTGACGCAATATGGGTGCAATATTGACGCAATGTGGGCTGGTTTTCTTGGGTTTTGGGGTGGTTTTTGGTTGGGTTTTGTGTTGGTTTTGGGTTAGCTTTTTGGTTGGTTTTGGTGGGTTTTGGTGTGGTTTTTGGTTGGGTTTTGTGTTGGTTTTGGAGAGTTTTGGGTTAGGTTTTTGGTTGTTTTTGGTGGGTTTTTGGGTGGTTTTTGGTTGGGTTTTGTGTTGGTTTTGGAGAGTTTTGGGTTAGGTTTTTGGTTGTTTTTGGGTGGTTTTTGGTTGGGGTTTGTGTTGGTCTTGATGGGTTTTGAGTTAGGTTTTTGGTGGGTTTTGGGGTGGTTTTGGGGAGGTTTTTGGTTCGGTTTTGGGTTGCACCCTTATTGCTTCCATAATGCACCCATATTGCTTCAATATTGCACCCATATTTCTTCCTTAATGTGTCCTTATTGAACCCATATTGCACCCACATTGCGTCAATATTGCACCCATATTGCGTCAATATTACACCCATATTGTGTCAATGTTGTACCCATACTGCTTCCTTAGTGTGTCCTTATTGAACCCATATTGCACCCATATTGCATCAATATTGCACCCATATTTTTTCCTTATTGCTTCCATAATGCACCCATATTGCACCCATATTGCACCTATACTGCTTCCTTAATTTGTCCTTATTGAACCCATATTGCTTTAATATTGCACCCATATTGCGTCAATATTGCACCCATATTTATTCCTTAATGTGTCCTTATTGCACCCGTATTGCGTCAATATTGCACCCATATTGCAACACGTCAATGCACAAAATGGTGAATGTGCCATTCTAAGTGACGCAAAATGTAGAATTTGCGACACTCTATAACGCAAAACTTTAAATGTGACACTTCAAATGATGCAGCAAAATACATGCAACATTTTATGACGTGAAACTTTACATGCAACACTTCAATAGTAAACCCAGATGATTAAACCTTTGAATAGCAGAAGGGTGTACAGTGCACTGTAAAGCAATACATAGGACATTTCTCTGAAGCTCTAACTCTTACTAGTCTCAATGCTGGGTGCCTCCTCAACTTTAATATATAACTTCTTATATAAAAGGAGTACCAGCGGGTCTTATTAGGGTTTTTACTGTTCAATACAGTGCTGTTTCAGTTTTAGTGCAGAACCTTTATCGAGATAACATTATCATGCTGGTTAAATTTATTGTCATGTTCACTGAGGATCTTGGTCCATTCCTCCCCCTGTGTCCTGTTTGTCAGACTTCCCTTTTTAAAGCCATCTGACCAGTACCTCGCTCCCCATTCTTTGAGCTACCTGTTTTGAGAGTTTCTTGCATATTTCTGAGTTGTTCCAGTTTCCTGACCTGGCCTATATTACAAGTAGGTCTCCTCTCTGACCCTTGGTTCCGCTACTTCTAACTCCTGTGTACAGCCTTCACCTGGATATTGACTTTGCCGTTGTATGCTCCTCTGTACTGCTACCTGATTGATCTTCTGGTTCCTGACATTGGCCTGAACTCTTTCCCCTGGCTACGTTTGAATGCCAGTGAGAGATAACGTACACCTGGGCAGACATCCAAAAAGCCAAACACTACACCAAACCCTGTCTTTCACCATTCAGAGAGCACTATGCTGGGGCAAATGGTGCACTCTGCCAAATCCTGTATTCACCAGTTAGAGAACATATATGGCAGGGTGGAGATCCAACTAACAATGCACTCCACCAAGCACTATTTTCACCAGTGAGAGACCACCGGGACGAACGTCAGATGAACTGTGCACCATGCCAAGCCCTGTGTTTACTACCGAAAGGCCACGTACATCAGGGCGTACAAACAACAAACTGTGCACTCTGCCAAGCTCTGCATTCCCCACTGAGAGGGCACTGCACTGGGGTGACCTTCGGCAGACAGAGCACTACCCCAAGCTCCACTCGTATGCCTGAGTATGCTTGTTCACCAGAGAGTTTCCCTCAAGCATCTGGTCAGACAAGACTTCTTCTGGAGTAGCCTCCACATCTAGGGTAAGCCTACTCTGTAAAGCTCTACAACAATTCTTCTGTGAGAGACCACAGCATCCAATCTGAATCCAACAACTCCTGATACAGTGCCACTATCCGTTCCAGCATTTGAAGCACAAATTAGATATCTAAATCCTACTTTAGAGGTTCTGTCCCACTGTCTTGTGGATTTAATCCAAACATTTCCTGTGCAGAGCACACGACAGGCTGGTGGTCTCATCCTGGTCCCGTTCTCAAATGTGGGTCAGGTATCTGGCTTCATCTGAAAACAGAAATAGGAACCATAGCAAATGTGCCCAAACAACCATGACACGTGTTATGTCTGTGTGTATATATATATATATATATATATATATATATATATATATATATATATATATAAAGAGAGAGAGAGTGTGACTGGAAAGGGCTTATTGGTAGAGGATGAGGAAGGAGACATAGTTGCCACCGCTGCCACTGTGTTGTTTTTGTTTTTTGTTTTTTTTTTGTTTTTTTAAGTTACTCTGTGGCTAAGGAGGGGTCAGGGGGTGAAGCTCCTTGCCTCTTCATCCATCTGCTTAAAAAACAAAAAGTCAGACCTCCTCCTAAAGCCCACAGCTACTGATCTCCCAGACAATTAGAAAGAGAGCTCCCCAGCTTCCATTCTACCCTGAGAACCCAGGTAGGAGTAGGCAGCTTTGGGAAACCCTCTCACATCAAAGCCTCTATCATTGATGTGCAAGGGTTTCCTGATCCTTGTGAGATAGCTAAATTGATTAATGCACTTGCTCTAGAATATGTTAAAATCGCTAGATTGCAGGTTCTTGTCACTGCAAGGTCAACTCAGCCTTTCACTCTTCTGAGGTAGATAAAATTAGTCCAGGACATACTTGAAAACAAGAGACAATCTCAATGTATTCTTTCTGGTAAAATACTTTCACAAAAAAAAAAGAAAAAGAAGTTTAACAGAATGGTCAATATACCGAGAAAATTAATAAACCTAGAGGTAATTTCCAACACTCGTATCCTGACATGGCAGCTTCTTTTAATTTTTTTTACCAAAATCTATACAATCCACCTCTACCTTTAAGTCAGACCCAAGTAGATGGCACCTAGCCATAGACTAATTCCTGCATTCTTCTTGCTGTCCCTAACTTCCTAGTCAAAAAACTTGCATCACTGTTACTGTTAAACATAACAAAGACCCTCTCCTGTGTGACAGTTACAGACCTATTTTCCATCTAAATACTGATATCAGGCTGTTTCCAAAAAGTAATCACAAACAGATTAAAGAGCATCCTGCTTATATTTATGTTGACCAATCTGTTTTTTCCAGCTAGAGAAATTAAAGATAGCATAGCTAAAGCTATGGCTTTCAGGTATACTGCTACTAAACAAAAAATTGGTCTCTACTGATGCTGAAAAGCCTTTGGGCTTTGCATCCCACCATTTTATTTCTGTCTTGCTTATCCTACACAGAGGCAGACTCTCCTTGCTCTCCTTTTCCAGATTAACCCTTTCACCTGCCAGCTAAGCACTTTCTTGGCTTTTTTGGGTGAACTATTAATCTGGGGAACTGTTACTAGTGATTTTGCTGATTATAGACACTACTCCCCTTTCTTACTGTTCCTCATGTCAAACGGGGCTTCCTAAAGAGTATTATGGATCTCTCTTCCCCTACTCCGCTGTGTCCTCTATTACTCCACTGGGGTCCTCCAGCATGGTTTACTATCAAAGTGTTGCATGTAAAGATTTGCGTCATAAAATGAAGAATCTATTCGGCCACGTCATTTAAAGTGTCGTAATGAAAGTTATGCGTCTTAAAGTGTCGCAAATTCTAAATTTCGCTTTGTTCCAAATGGCACATTCACCATATCGTGCGTTAACATGCCGCAGCATTAAGGACGCGATATGGGTGCATTAATGACGCAATTTGAATGTAATATATGGACGTAATATGGGTGCAATATTGGTGCAATAAGGACACAATATGGGTGCAATAAGGACACATTAAGGATGTAATATGGGTGCAATACTGAAGCAATTTGGGTGAAATATTGGTGTGATAAGGATGCATTAAGGATGCAATATGGGTGCAATATGGGTGCATTAAGTACGCAATATGGGTGCAATACTGACGCAATTTGGGTGCAATATTGGTGCAATAAGGACACATTAATGATGCAAGATGAGTGCATTATTGACACAATTTGGGTGCAATATTGGCGCAATAAGGACGCATTAAGGATGCAATATGGGTGCAATATGGGTACATTAAGGACACAACATGGGTGCAATACTGACGCAATTTGGGTGCAATATTGGTGCAATAAGGCCACAATAAAGGTGCAATACTGATGCAATTTGGGTGCAATATTGGTGCAATAAGGACACATTAAGGATGCAATATAGGTGCAATACTGAGGCAATTTGGGTGCAATATTGATGCAATTTGGGTGCAATATTGGTACAATAAGGATGCATTAAGGATGCAATATGGGTGCAATATGGGTGCATTAAGGATGCAATATGGTTGCAATACTGACGCAATTTGGGTGCAATAAGGACACATTAAGGATGCAATATGGCTGCAATATGGGTGCATTAAGGATGCTATATGGGTGCAATACTGACGCAATTTGGGTGTAATATTGGTGCAATAAGGACACATTAAGGATGCAATATGGTTGCAATATGGGTGCATTAAGGATGCAATATGGGTGCAAAACCAACCCAAAACCCAACCAAAAACCCACCAAAACCAACCCAAAACCCAACAAAACATACCCAGAAAATGAACCCAAAACCAACCCAAAACGCAACCCAAAACCCACAAAACCCAACCCAAAACCCACCTAAACCAACCAATAACCAACGCAAAACCCAACCCAAAACCCCACAAAACCCACCCAAACCAACCTAAAACTCACCAAAACATACCCAAAACCCACCCAAACCAACCCAAAACCCATAAAACCCACCCAAACCACACAAATTGTGTTGGTATTGCATGCATATTGCGTCCTTAATGCACCCATATTGCTTCCTTATTGCACCAATATTGCACCCATATTGCACCCAAATTGCATCAGTATTGCACCCATATTACATCCTTAATGCACCCATATTAAATCCTTAATGTGTCCTTATTGCACCAATATTGTACCCAAATTGTGTCAGTATTGCACCCAAATTGCATCAGTATTGCACCCATATTGTGACCTTAATGCACCCATATTGCATCCTTAATGTGTCCTTATTGCATCAGTATTGCACCCAAATTGCATCAGTATCGAACCCAAATTGCATCAGTGTTGCACCCATATTGTGTCTTAATGCACCCATAATGCACCCATATTGAATCCTTAATGCGTCCTTATTGCACCAATATTGCACCAATATTGCACCTAAATTGCATCAGTATTACACCAGAATTGGTCAGTACTGCACCCATACTGCGTCCTTAATGCACCCATATTACATCCTTAATGCGTCCTTATGGCACCACAATTGCGTCATTAATGCACCCATATTGAGTCCTTAATGCTGCGACATCTTAACATACGATATGGTGAATGTGTCATTCGGAAGGACGCAAAATGTTGAATTTGTGACACTTTAAGACGCATTACTTTAATTGTGACACTTCAAATGATGCGGACGAATACATGCGTCATTTTATGAAGCAAAACTTTACATGGAACATTTCAAATGGATACCTTCCAGCACTGGACAAGAGCCAGCTTGTGTCAAAACATTTTTGTCTACTATGGCGCAATTTCCTCTATATATCCAAGGGTTTCTTCAGTCTTGGAAGCCCCCTGCCACTTTTAGGTATGTGACCTCTAGGGCTCAGAGAGGCCTCTTCTGAGGAGCACTGTTCTGAGGATGAACGCGTGGAAGGGGAATATGAAGCTATGGATTCTGACTACTCCTAGGGCTCAGAGTTTGCCTGCGCTCATAGGGGCCTCGTCTAAGGAGGACTCTTCTGAGGATGAACATGAGAGAGGGGAATATGAAGATATGGATTCTTCATGGTAACAGAGAATACTACATAACATAGAATTTCTGTTTCATGGGCCTTCTCCTGATTGGCTACCTGTTTCGCAGTCACCATTTTACTTCTCTCTTGCTTATCCTATGCAGAGGCAGACTCTCCTTGCTCTCCTTCACCAAATTAACCCTTTCACCTGCCAGATAAGTACTTTATTGGCTTTTTTTGGGTGAACTACTACTCTAGGGAACTGTTCCTAGTGTTTTTGCTGGTTATCGACACTACTCCCCTTTCTTACTATTCCTCATGTTAAACAGGGCTTCCTAAAGAGTATTCTGGATCTCTCTGCTCCTACTCTGCTGTGTCCTCTACTACTCCATCGGGCTCCTCCTGCACTGGAAAAGAGCAAGCTTGTGTCAAAACATTGTTGTCCACTATGGCACAATTTCCTCTATATATCCAAGGGTTTCTTCAATCTTGGAAGCCCCCTGACACTTTTAGGTAAGTGACCCCTAGGGCTCAGAGAGACCTCCTCTGAGGAGCACTGTTCTGAGGATGAATGCGTGGAAGGGGAATATGAAGATATACAGTCAAAAAGAAAAAGAGAGAGAAACAGCGCAAAAATCTCTAATCTTGCGCTGAATTAATACATTGTCTTTTGAATATGAAGATATGGATTCTTCCTACTCCTAGAGTTCTGAGTTTGCCTGCGCTCATAGGGTCCTCCTCTAAGGAGGACTGTTCTGAGGATGAACATGAGAGAGGAGAATATGAAGATATGGATTCTTCCTTTGGGCACTCTTACAAGACAGACCCTCTCCTCTCTTCTGAGTGGCTTATCAGATCTGTTTTGAGGTCCTTTCAGGACACTGACACCCCTGATAAGGGTTCATACTCTACAGATGTTTTCCAGAGGCGTATGAAATATTTTACTGTATTTCCCTCTAATACCACTCTTGATCAGATATTTCTGGATGAGTGGAAGGTTTTCTAAGCTGTACCCCTTTTCTGAGGCAGCTTTGGTGCAGTGAGTCTATCCTTCTTCTGTAGATCTTCCAATTTCCAGGCTAGTCAAGTCTACTGCTCTGCCTTTGATGGATGCAGCAGGACTCAAGGACATGGTGAATAAGAATCTTGATTCTATCATCCCATCTAATTTTGGGGCCACTGGAGCTGCATTGAGGAGTATTTTTGCCTTTACCTGGGTCAACAGAGCTGTTGCTGTTTGGGATGAACAGATAATGGAAGCTGTCCATGCAGATTCAATCCAATGAGGGCTTGTTAGCTTTTTTTTTGACCAACATGACGGAGGCTAACATGTATGTTTCAGAAGCCTTGTTTGAGGCAGACAGGCAGTTTGCTAAAGCCTCGGCTTTCTCTGTTACTGTTCATTGTACCTTGTGGCTTAAGATTTAGTCTGTGGACCAATCTTCCAAGAAGTCAATGGTTTCCTTACCCTTTCAGGGCAACTAAAGCAGATTATTAATGATGCTATCGGGGGCAAGAGCACCACCAGGCTCTCTACTATGGTGAGGAAACACATCTTTTTTTCCCCACCAAACGGACACTGCAAAAATTTGCAGGCCTCCAACCAGCCCCTACCAAGCCCAGTCAGCAGTGGTAGCCTGTAATGGTTTTATGGACACTCAGACACAGAAGGTTTAGGTAAAATGCAGTTTTTTTAAAAAAACACAGAAATAGAATAACCCTTGCTGGTCCAGTATATATAAACAATATAATACTGACACAGGTCAGGTACAGTTCGTGTGACTCCAAACGAGACAGTGGTGAAATGGTTGCTATTAGGCCAGGAGGACAGACAGGCCCTAATAGCACAAAGGCCCACAGGACACTCACTGCGCAGAGAGTGACACAATAGCGACTAAGGCCACAGGAGTAAACAAAGGCCTTAGACAAGCAGTAGACTGCCGGAGCAGTAAAGGAGGACTGCAACTGTAGGTACAGAGTAACGCCAAACTGAGACTGCATTGACTGTGACCAAATGTGCACTGGCACCAACCCACAAGGGGTTAACGAATGCTCAGACCTGGAGTCGACTGCCAGATAGTGAGAACAGCCTGAGGTGCCCAGGAACAGACCAACCTCAGCTAGTAGCAGTAACAGGTCAAGCATATAGTGGTGCAACCGGATGGATCTACAACACCGGGGTGTCGGATCACGAGGCACAATTCGGTGACTGGGTCACAGTAACAAGGCTGCTGGAGCAGCAAATGAGGCAACCAGAGGATCTGTCCGTGGACAGAGAGGACACCGGAGGACAGCCCCTAACCGGATACCGGATGAAGCAGTGAGCCGGGCCGGGTCTATACACAGAGCAGGAACGTCCGCCAAAACCGATTTGGTACGCAGAGCAGGAACATCAGCCAATCTGGATTGGTACACAGAGCAGGAATGTCAGCCAGGCCGGGTTGGTACGCAGAGCAGAAACATCAGCCAATCCGGGTCGGTACACAGAGCAGAAGCGTCAGCCATGCCTGGTCGTTACACAGAGTAGGAATGTATACGGGCAGAGTAGTCAGGCAGTCCAGGTCATACACAGGAATCACACGAATACTGGAACAAGCACTTAGCAATGGGAACACCACAAAAGGGCAGCACAGAAGTTACAGGGCTCAGTATTTAAGGGCTAGCACTGGGCGGAGAAAAGCCACGTTAACCAATAAAAGGCATCAGGAAGTAGCACTGTCTAAATGTCACCAGCAATAGCATGGGCACCATAATACAGCCCAAGCAAACAGCTTCAAGGCTTAAGTCTGTCAAGCCAGCTTCCACATATTTTGCGGAATCCTGATCCGCAGGTTCCATTAGGCAGTCGTCTTTGCTTTTCCCAACGCGTGAGTAAACTTTGTCTCAAACCAGTGGGTTTTGCGGGTGATCTCAGAAGGGTACAGAATAGGTTTCAAATACTTTAGGGTTCTGGGCCGTCTAGTATCTATACTAGAAGTGGTGCCTTACTCTCAGGGGCATACCCAGGAACTTCAAAAGACTTGTCATCCAGACATGGCATGGGAATCCAGATCTCCTGGAGTGGCCCTCGGCCTTGGTCAGGGAGTACTTGAGGGTTCTGGCCCGTCTGGTGTCTATACTAGAAGTGGTGCCTTACTCTCAGGGGCACACCCAGGAACTTCAAAAGACTTGTCATCCAGACATGGGATGGGAATCCAGATCTCCTGGATCAGCGGCTCTCCCTCACTGGGATCTGCAGTAGTGATTGCAATGGTGCCACCTGGACCCGGATGCCAGCCTGAGCAGCTGGGGGGTAGTGCTGGGTCATATGGGGATCCAGGGCAGGTGGACTGCAGAGGAATCTCTTTAGTCCATCCATGTTACGGAGCTCAGGGCAATCAGTCTTGCTCTGGTGTATTGGACCTTTCAGTTAAAGGGCCATCCAGTACAAGTCCAGTCAGACAACACCACGCTGTGTCTTACATCAGCAGTCAGGAAGGTAATTGAAGTACCACCTGGTACAAGGTGAAGTACATTCTTGGCTGGGCAGAAGCCCAAGTTCCGGGCATCTCCACCATTCATATTCTAGGGGTAGAAAATGTTCTGGAAGACTTGGCAGTGGGCAAGATGTAGATCTGGGAGCGTGGGAACTCCATCAGGAAGTATTTAACCTGATTGTGCCACAGTGGGGAGTATGACAGATAGACCTAATGGCCACGAGGAACAAAGGGAAGTTTCCAGCATTTTGCTCCCATTGGGGGGATCCTCTGGCCTTTGCCACAGATGTGATGGTAATTATGTGGCACTTTCGCCTCACTTATGTCTTTCCTCTGATTCCCCTCCTTCCCATGATTGGTGCAACTGTGATTCTGGTCTCTACTTATTGGACCATGAGGGTATGGTTTGTGGAACTCGTGAGTCTTTCCATTTGAGATCCATTTCATTTGCCACAGTGGACCAGAACTCCTTCTTCAGGGCTACCCTTGGAAAGAGTATGTGGACAAGCTTCCTTTGACAACATTGCTGTTGAAGCCCACATCTTGAGGAAAAAAGGTTTCTCCACTGAGGTAATTTCTACTGTGATCCAGGCTAGGAACCCTGTTTTCTCTAAGGCCTACCATATGGTTTGGTCCATTTTACATTACTGGTGTATGGACAGGGACCAGTCTGCACATGATTTTGATCTTTCAGTGTTTCTGTCCTTTGAGTTCCTTGAGGGTGCAGATTTCTGCCCTCTCTGTTTTTCCAGAGGCATATTTCTACTCTTCCAGATGTCAAGGTGTTCATTCAGGGATTCAGTCATACTTTCCCTGCCTACAAGGCTCCCATGCCTCTGTGGAACCTTCATTTGGTTCTGTGTATTTTGCAGCGAGCTCCCTTTGAGTCCCTTGCAACTTTGAGTCCATTGAAGTGGAAAATGACCTTTCTTCTGGCTGTGAACTCTGCTGAGCTTCAGGCTTTGTCTTGCAAGCCACCGTTCCTGATTTTTCACAAGGACAAGGCAGTTCTTCGCACCTCTTAAGAATTTCATCTTAAGGTGGTCTCGGAGTTCAACATCAGGATACTGATGTGCCTTCTTTTTGTCCTTGCCCAAAGTCTGACAAGTAAAGGGATCTCCACTTGTTGGGTGTGGTTTGATGCCTTAAGTACAGAGTCTTTTCATAAGACTGATTCCTACTTAGTATCACGGTGCCCGTGATTGCTGCATTGCTGTGTCTATCACCTGTAGGGGGCTTCCATTGGTTGTCTGCCTTTAGCCCGCCTCACATTGCCTATTTAACCTGAGTTTGGGCACCCTTTGGTGTCTCAGACTGCATCCACTTTCATTATGCTACAGAAGTGAAGGGCCTTTTTGCTGTGTTCCTAGTTTCCTTAGTTCGTCCTGTTCCTGAGACTCCTGCCTGCTGTACGTGTTCCAGTGCCTGTTCCGGTTGAAATCGTCCGAGGCTGCTGTTTCCTGCTGCCAGTCTCCGTTGCAGTTCCTGATCCAGTTGACCGTCTTGTGCTGGTTCCTGTTCATCTCCTGCGTCCGGTTCCTGCTTCTGTGGCGACTTTGCTCCTTGATCTCTTCTGTGACATTTTCATCCTTGTCCCAGCGTGCGGACACTGGTTTGCTCCACTGTCTAGTGGCTACACAATATCAGTCTGTTGGTCACCAGAGCGCGGGTGCTGGTTCGCTCCTTTGCCTCACGGCTCTATTACACAGCTATCTGTTGGTCCCAGCGTGCGGACGCTGGTTCGCCCCACTGCCTTGCGGCTATACACTATTAGTCTGTTGGTCACCAGCGCGCAGGTGCTGGTTTGCTCCTTTGCCTTATGGCTCTATATACTACGATCTGTAGGTTCCCAGCGCGTGGGCGCTGGTTCGCTCCACTGCCTTGCGGCCAGCCATTGCTCTTAGTCTGTGGGTTCCCAGTGCGCTGTCCAGTCCTAGACAGCTAAGTTATTCCCTCGGTACTTAGTCTGGAGTGTGCAGACTACCTGGTGTTACCACTGGACCTAGCAACCGTTACCTACCATTACCACACTGTCATTGTCATCTGACAGTTATTTAGGTCACTGTGGTTGATACCTTCTCCTGGGGCTGCCTTACCCGGTATATTGGTAAGGCCGGTAGAACCTGTATCATTCCATCCTGAGGTTGCTTTACCCGGTATTGGCAAGGCCGGTAGAGCCTACTATCATGGTATTCCCTTAGGCTGCCTTGCCCGGTATATTGGCAGGGCCGGTAGAGCCTGAATCACCCTGTTATCTATAGGCTGCCTTGCCCAGTATATTGGCAGGGCCGGTAGAGCCTTTATCCTCCTGACGACCTATAGGCTGCCTTGCCCGGTATATTGGCAGGGCCGGTAGAGCCTTTATCGTCCTATCTATAGGCTGCCTTGCCCGGTATATTGGCAGGGCCGGTAGAGCCACCTATTCATTCTTGCCCAGGTTGCCTTGCCCGGTATATTGGCAGGGCCGGTAGAGCCTGTATTGCTAATGTCATTATCTATTTGCCATTTCTATGTATTATATGTATGTGTATGAAATCCTATGGGATTATCTTAAACTTTTCAATAAAGTTGTGTTTTTACCTAACCTTACGTCTGAGAGTCTTAACAAACCGTGACACTTAGTCATTCCTGAGGGTCCCAGGGCAGGGCAGGCTACTTCCAAGGTCACTATTGCCTCTTGCATCAAGTCTTCCATTTGTAGGGTGTAAAAACTCAGGAAGAAACTTGTTGCCTTCAGAGTTACAGCACATTCTGCTAGGTCTGCTGGGGCCTCCTGAGCCTACAAAAATCAGGCCTTGGCTAAGCAATTGTGTAAGGCTGTGATTTGATCCTCCTTGCATACATTTGCTAAACACTTTTGTGTGGAGGTTCTGGCTTCAGCTGAAGCCAGCTTTGGCAAGAAGGTTCTTCATGTGGTTCTGCCTGTCTAAGGACCTTCTTTTCCCTGTGCTTTACTGTTGTTCAACTGTTTGAGCCCAGTTGGCTCTTGTTCTTATGTGCTGTGCAACTTTTTCACTATCCCCCAAATCTTAGCTTGGTTTGGACTGTTCCGGTTCTGGATAGTCAAAGGGAACTCCAGTATTATGGTGACAGGCATGAATTCCTTTCTCCTTCTTTCCAACTCTGGGAGCCTACTGCTGGTATATCCCCTAAATGAATTTTAATCTTACCTGTTAAATCCTTTTCTCTTAGTCCATATAGAACACAGGTCTCCCTTCCAGAAAAAGGGGTCTCTCTTGGTTTTGCCTGTCTGGTTGGGGATTCCTTCTAGGGTCTTTTTCTCACAGTTTTATTTTTCTTCTCAAGCTGTCCCTCTTTGGTGTAGTTGGAGGCAGGGCAGCGTTGGCCTGCACAATAACAGAGGAGTCTCCACCCACAAGACCATGTCTTTTTGATTGCGTTCTGCCTTCCAGTGTAAATGCTCAGCCCCCCATGGTTCCTGTGTTCCATATCAACTAAGAGAAAAGGATTTAACAGGTAAGACTAAAATCGTATTCTAAAAACAAGAGCAATGAAGAAAAGGTAGGTAAATCATACAGTTTTGGAAAGTAGATAATTAACCACATAAAATGAGAATTCACTTGTATTTCTTACAGTAAGTTAGTGTGCATAACTATTTCCAGAAGATGGAGCTATAGAAAAGAAAAAACATGTTTCTTTTACACGTTAGTGACTTCACCAATATTAGTTCAAAACCATGTGATTTCTTAATTATTCAGGAACTCCTGCCAGTCTAAGAAAAATTGTACTCCACTGCTATGGGTTGACATACCTTACTGGGTTCCAGGAGCGTGGCTACCAGTGGAACAAGGATGGGGACGCAAACAGTGTATGTGTGATTCTATGGCTACCAGTTGAAATGAGCCAGTGTATTTGCAGACCTGTGACTGCCAGTGGGGCCAGGAGGAGGTGTGTGTGGGGGTCAGGCAGTGTATGTGGGTATGTCTATCAGTGGGCAGAGGAGCAGGGCAGATTGGAGGAAATAGTGCATATGGGGGTCTATGACTAACAGTGTGCACTGCATGTCCTCAACAAACACTGTTTGATTCCCAGCCTGAAACCAGTAGACAGTGGAACCAGATTGTGAAAGGGTCAGACTGGGGAAATGGGACTGGGGACATGTATGTTTCAGAAGCCTTGTTTGAGGCAGACAGGCAGTTTGCTAAAGCCTCGGCTTTCTCTGTTACTGTTCATTGTACCTTGTGGCTTAAGATTTAGTCTGTGGACCAATCTTCCAAGAAGTCAATGGTTTCCTTACCCTTTCAGGGCAACTAAAGCAGATTATTAATGATGCTATCGGGGGCAAGAGCACCACCAGGCTCTCTACTATGGTGAGGAAACATATCTTTTTTTCCCCACCAAACGGACACTGCAAAAATTTGCAGGCCTCCAACCAGCCCCTACCAAGCCCAGTCAGCAGTGGTAGCCTGTAATGGTTTTATGGACACTCAGACACAGAAGGTTTAGGTAAAATGCAGTTTTATTGAAAAAACACAGAAATAGAATAACCCTTGCGGGTCCAGTATATATAAACAATATAATACTGACACAGGTCAGGTACAGTTTGTGTGACTCCAAACGAGACAGTGGTGAAATGGTTGCTATTAGGCCAGGAGGACAGACAGGCCCTAATAGCACAAAGGCCCACAGGACACTCACTGCACAGAGAGTGACACAATAGCGACTAAGGCCACAGGAGTAAACAAAGGCCTTAGACAAGCAGTAGACTGCCGGAGCAGTAAAGGAGGACTGCAACTGTAGGTACAGAGTAACGCCAAACTGAGACTGCATTGACTGTGACCAAATGTGCACTGGCACCAACCCACAAGGGGTTAACGAATGCTCAGACCTGGAGTCGACTGCCAGATAGTGAGAACAGCCTGAGGTGCCCAGGAACAGACCAACCTCAGCTAGTAGCAGTAACAGGTCAAGCATATAGTGGTGCAACCGGATGGATCTACAACACCGGGGTGTCGGATCACGAGGCACAATTCGGTGACTGGGTCACAGTAACAAGGCTGCTGGAGCAGCAAATGAGGCAACCAGAGGATCTGTCCGTGGACAGAGAGGACACCGGAGGACAGCCCCTAACCGGATACAGGATGGAGCAGTGAGCCGGGCCGGGTCTATACACAGAGCAGGAACATCCGCCAAAACCGGTTTGGTACACAGAGCAGGAACATCAGCCAATCTGGATTGGTACACAGAGCAGGAATGTCAGCCAGGCCGGGTTGGTACGCAGAGCAGGAACATCAGCCAATCCGGGTCGGTACACAGAGCAGAAGCGTCAGCCATGCCTGGTCGTTACACAGAGCAGGAATGTATACGGGCAGAGTAGTCAGGCAGTCCAGGTCATACACAGGAATCACACGAATACTGGAACAAGCACTTAGCAATGGGAACACCACAAAAGGGCAGCACAGAAATTACAGGGCTCAGTATTTAAGGGCTAGCACTAGGCGGAGAAAAGCCACGTTAACCAATAAAAGGCATCAGGAAGTAGCACTGTCTAAATGTCACCAGCAATAGCATGGGCACCATAATACAGCCCAAGCAAACAGCTTCAAGGCTTAAGTCTGTCAAGCCAGCTTCCACATATTTTGCGGAATCCTGATCCGCAGGTTCCATTAGGCAGTCGTCTTTGCTTTTCCCAACGCGTGAGTAAACTCTGTCTCAAACCAGTGGGTTTTGCGGGTGATCTCAGAAGGGTACAGAATAGGTTTCAAATCCCTTTCTCACTTTTCTTTTTTCCAGTCCAGAGTCCCTGCTGCTCCGGCCAAGTTGCAGTTGTTCTGGGAAGCAGTGCAATCGCTGCCAGACAAAAAGGTTCTGGTTACAGTACCTTTCCAAGAGCAAGGTTCAGGTTTTTATTACAACCTGTTTGTGGTTCCAAAGAAGGACAGCGGCTGCCATCCCATCCTGGACCTCTAGTGTCTTAACATGTATGTGAAGACTGTTCACTTTAAGATGGAGTCCTTGTGCTCTATCATTGCAGCAATGTAACCGGGGGAGTTTCTGGCATATCTGGATCTTCAGGATGCATACCAACACATCCCGATCCACCAGGATAGTCAAAGCTATCTGCATTTTTCCTCAGGCTCGGAGCACTACCAGTTCATCGCTCTGCCTTTTGGCTTGGCTTCAGCTTCTCATGTGTTTACCAAGTACAAGGGGGCCTTGTCGATCTTCCTTCAAACCCAAGGAATTCATATGACTCCTCATTTGTATGATCTTTTGCTCAAGGCTCCTTCTGAGGAACTCTTGGCTCAAGAGGTTCAAGAATGTGCTCGACTCCTGGTCCACCATGGGTGAATTCTAAACACATTAAAGTCCTCTCCAGTGCCATCCCAGGAGCTGATGTTCTTGGTCATGAGGTTTGAAACCTGCTTGCATGAGGACAAGGTGTTGCAGATCATGAAGAATGAGTCCCAAGCTTTGGAGTAGCCCTCAGACTTGATCAGGGAGTACTTTAGGGTTCTGGGCTGTCTAGTATCTATACTAGAGGTGGTGCCTTACTCTCAGGGGCATACCCGGGAACTTCAAAAGACTTGTCATCCAGACATGGCATGGGAATCCAGATCTCCTGGAGTGGCCCTCGGCCTTGGTCAGGGAGTACTTGAGGGTTCTGGCCCATCTGGTGTCTATACTAGAAGTGGTGCCTTACTCTCAGGGGCACACCCAGGAACTTCAAAAGACTTGTCATCCAGACGTGGGATGGGAATCCAGATCTCCTGGATCAGCGGCTCTCCCTCACTGGGATCTGCAGTAGTGATTGCAATGGTGCCACCTGGACCCGGATGCCAGCCTGAGCAGCTGGGGGGTAGTGCTGGGTCATATGGGGATCCAGGGCAGGTGGACTGCAGAGGAATCTCTTTAGTCCATCCATGTTACGGAGCTCAGGGCAATCAGTCTTGCTCTGGTGTATTGGACCTTTCAGTTAAAGGGCCATCCAGTACAAGTCCAGTCAGACAACACCACGCTGTGTCTTACATCAGCAGTCAGGAAGGTAATTGAAGTACCACCTGGTACAAGGTGAAGTACATTCTTGGCTGGGCAGAAGCCCAAGTTCCGGGCATCTCCACCATTCATATTCTAGGGGTAGAAAATGTTCTGGAAGACTTGGCAGTGGGCAAGATGTAGATCTGGGAGCGTGGGAACTCCATCAGGAAGTATTTAACCTGATTGTGCCACAGTGGGGAGTATGACAGATAGACCTAATGGCCACGAGGAACAAAGGGAAGTTTCCAGCATTTTGCTCCCATTGGGGGGATCCTCTGGCCTTTGCCACAGATGTGATGGTAATTATGTGGCACTTTCGCCTCACTTATGTCTTTCCTCTGATTCCCCTCCTTCCCATGATTGGTGCAACTGTGATTCTGGTCACTACTTATTGGACCATGAGGGTATGGTTTGTGGAACTCGTGAGTCTTTCCATTTGAGATCCATTTCATTTGCCACAGTGGACCAGAACTCCTTCTTCAGGGCTACCCTTGGAAAGAGTATGTGGACAAGCTTCCTTTGACAACATTGCTGTTGAAGCCCACATCTTGAGGAAAAAAGGTTTCTCCACTGAGGTAATTTCTACTGTGATCCAGGCTAGGAACCCTGTTTTCTCTAAGGCCTACCATATGGTTTGGTCCATTTTACATTACTGGTGTATGGACAGGGACCAGTCTGCACATGATTTTGATCTTTCAGTGTTTCTGTCCTTTGAGTTCCTTGAGGGTGCAGATTTCTGCCCTCTCTGTTTTTCCAGAGGCATATTTCTACTCTTCCAGATGTCAAGGTGTTCATTCAGGGATTCAGTCATACTTTCCCTGCCTACAAGGCTCCCATGCCTCTGTGGAACCTTCATTTGGTTCTGTGTATTTTGCAGCGAGCTCCCTTTGAGTCCCTTGCAACTTTGAGTCCATTGAAGTGGAAAATGACCTTTCTTCTGGCTGTGAACTCTGCTGAGCTTCAGGCTTTGTCTTGCAAGCCACCGTTCCTGATTTTTCACAAGGACAAGGCAGTTCTTCGCACCTCTTAAGAATTTCATCTTAAGGTGGTCTCGGAGTTCAACATCAGGATACTGATGTGCCTTCTTTTTGTCCTTGCCCAAAGTCTGACAAGTAAAGGGATCTCCACTTGTTGGGTGTGGTTTGATGCCTTAAGTACAGAGTCTTTTCATAAGACTGATTCCTACTTAGTATCACGGTGCCCGTGATTGCTGCATTGCTGTGTCTATCACCTGTAGGGGGCTTCCATTGGTTGTCTGCCTTTAGCCCGCCTCACATTGCCTATTTAACCTGAGTTTGGGCACCCTTTGGTGTCTCAGACTGCATCCACTTTCATTATGCTACAGAAGTGAAGGGCCTTTTTGCTGTGTTCCTAGTTTCCTTAGTTCGTCCTGTTCCTGAGACTCCTGCCTGCTGTACGTGTTCCAGTGCCTGTTCCGGTTGAAATCGTCCGAGGCTGCTGTTTCCTGCTGCCAGTCTCCGTTGCAGTTCCTGATCCAGTTGACCGTCTTGTGCTGGTTCCTGTTCATCTCCTGCGTCCGGTTCCTGCTTCTGTGGCGACTTTGCTCCTTGATCTCTTCTGTGACATTTTCATCCTTGTCCCAGCGTGCGGACACTGGTTTGCTCCACTGTCTAGTGGCTACACAATATCAGTCTGTTGGTCACCAGAGCGCGGGTGCTGGTTCGCTCCTTTGCCTCACGGCTCTATTACACAGCTATCTGTTGGTCCCAGCGTGCGGACGCTGGTTCGCCCCACTGCCTTGCGGCTATACACTATTAGTCTGTTGGTCACCAGCGCGCAGGTGCTGGTTTGCTCCTTTGCCTTATGGCTCTATATACTACGATCTGTAGGTTCCCAGCGCGTGGGCGCTGGTTCGCTCCACTGCCTTGCGGCCAGCCATTGCTCTTAGTCTGTGGGTTCCCAGTGCGCTGTCCAGTCCTAGACAGCTAAGTTATTCCCTCGGTACTTAGTCTGGAGTGTGCAGACTACCTGGTGTTACCACTGGACCTAGCAACCGTTACCTACCATCACCACACTGTCATTGTCATCTGACAGTTATTTAGGTCACTGTGGTTGATACCTTCTCCTGGGGCTGCCTTACCCGGTATATTGGTAAGGCCGGTAGAACCTGTATCATTCCATCCTGAGGTTGCTTTACCCGGTATTGGCAAGGCCGGTAGAGCCTACTATCATGGTATTCCCTTAGGCTGCCTTGCCCGGTATATTGGCAGGGCCGGTAGAGCCTGAATCACCCTGTTATCTATAGGCTGCCTTGCCCAGTATATTGGCAGGGCCGGTAGAGCCTTTATCCTCCTGACGACCTATAGGCTGCCTTGCCCGGTATATTGGCAGGGCCGGTAGAGCCTTTATCGTCCTATCTATAGGCTGCCTTGCCCGGTATATTGGCAGGGCCGGTAGAGCCACCTATTCATTCTTGCCCAGGTTGCCTTGCCCGGTATATTGGCAGGGCCGGTAGAGCCTGTATTGCTAATGTCATTATCTATTTGCCATTTCTATGTATTATATGTATGTGTATGAAATCCTATGGGATTATCTTAAACTTTTCAATAAAGTTGTGTTTTTACCTAACCTTACGTCTGAGAGTCTTAACAAACCGTGACACTTAGTCATTCCTGAGGGTCCCAGGGCAGGGCAGGCTTCTTCCAAGGTCACTATTGCCTCTTGCATCAAGTCTTCCATTTGTAGGGTGTAAAAACTCAGGAAGAAACTTGTTGCCTTCAGAGTTACAGCACATTCTGCTAGGTCTGCTGGGGCCTCCTGAGCCTACAAAAATCAGGCCTTGGCTAAGCAATTGTGTAAGGCTGTGATTTGATCCTCCTTGCATACATTTGCTAAACACTTTTGTGTGGAGGTTCTGGCTTCAGCTGAAGCCAGCTTTGGCAAGAAGGTTCTTCATGTGGTTCTGCCTGTCTAAGGACCTTCTTTTCCCTGTGCCTTACTGTTGTTCAACTGTTTGAGCCCAGTTGGCTCTTGTTCTTATGTGCTGTGCAACTTTTTCACTATCCCCCAAATCTTAGCTTGGTTTGGGCTGTTCCGGTTCTGGATAGTCATAGGGAACTCCAGTATTATGGTGACAGGCATGAATTCCTTTCTCCTTCTTTCCAACTCTGGGAGCCTACTGCTGGTATATCCCCTAAATGAATTTTAATCTTACCTGTTAAATCCTTTTCTCTTAGTCCATATAGAACACAGGTCTCCCTCCCAGAAAAAAGGGGTCTCTCTTGGTTTTGCCTGTCTGGTTGGGGATTCCTTCTAGGGTCTTTTTCTCACAGTTTTATTTTTCTTCTCAAGCTGTCCCTCTTTGGTGTAGTTCGAGGCAGAGCAGGGTTGGCCTGCACAGTAACAGAGGAGTCTCCACCCACAAGACCATGTCTTTTTGATTGCGTTCTGCCTTCCAATGTAAATGCTCAGCCCCCCATGGTTCCTGTGTTCCATATCAACTAAGAGAAAAGGATTTAACAGGTAAGACTAAAATCGTATTCTAACAACAAGAGAAATGAAGAAAAGGTAGGTAAATCATACAGTTTTGGAAAGTAGATAATTAACCACATAAAATGAGAAGTCACTTGTATTTCTTACAGTAAGTTAGTGTGCACAACTATTTCCAGAAGATGGAGCTATAGAAAAGAAAAAACATGTTTCTTTTACACGTTAGTGACTTCACCGATATTAGTTCAAAACCATGTGATTTCTTAATTATTCAGGACCTCCTGCCAGTCTAAAAAAAATTGTACTCCACTGCTATGGGTTGACATACCTTACTGGGTTGCAGGAACGTGGCTACCAGTGGAACAAGGATGGGGACGCAAACAGTGTATGTGTGATTCTATGGCTACCAGTTGAAACGAGCCAGTGTTTTTGCAGACCTGTGACTGCCAGTGGGGCCAGGAGGAGGTGTGTGTGTGTGGGGTCAGGCAGTGTATGTGGGTATGTCTATCAGTGGGCAGAGGAGCAGGGCAGATTGGAGGAAATAGTGCATATGGGGGTCTATGACTAACAGTGTGCACTGCATGTCCTCCACAAACACTGTTTGATTCCCAGCCTGAAACCAGTAGACAGTGGAACCAGGTTGTGACAGGGTCAGACTGGGGAAATGGGACTGCCCATGAGCTGTGGAACGAGGCTAGGGGTTTAAGGTACATGGGGACGACTGAAGGCAGTTTGTGTGCATGACACAGGGGTATCCAATACATTGCAAAGCAATGTGATGACCCCCTTGTGGCACACACAGGTTTTTTTTTTTTTATTAGTTTAGTTTATTTAGACCTTGTTGGGGGTATCAGGGCAACTTTTGTAATGAAATGGACCCTCCCTGTGGCTAATGCAGGAATTTTGTGTGTGTGTGGGATCCAATTTTTACTTAGATCTAATTGAGGGGCATCAGAACCCCTCCTGATGCCACCCAAATGAGGTCTGAATAAGGAAATAAGGGAAAAAAATCCTGTGTGTGCCACAGGGGTGTCCAATGCATTGCAAAAACAAACAAACAAATAAAAAAAAATATAAATATATTAGGTGACAGACATCTGTTTGGGACCCTAACATGAGCTGTGTGACTGAGGCAGACTTGATAGATAGTAGACGAGATTGAGAATTTTATTGAGGGCCAAGGCAAGACCTCACACTCCATCAGATCTGTTGTTTACATTAGGGTTAAACCAATAACACAGTATGTCAAGTTATACCCATTGTGTTGCTGCAGTACTACCTTTCACTGTCAGTGTAACTGTCTTCAAATAGCTCCCTTATGCCCTGTAACCATCCAGAGAACTGGCTAGCACCAATACTTATTAAATCAAGCACCTCTAGCTCCCCCTCTTTCTTTTCTGCCTCTACTGCAACTAGGATCAACATTTCAGAAGCTTTCTCTCTCCCTTGTAATCAATGTAGTGTAAATTATTATAGCTTAATACAGGATAACTTCAGAATAATCAGCTTGCAAATTTCAATAAAGGACAAAGCAGAGCACAGAAGCAGGTGCAGCACCAGAGTCCACCACACCATAGTATATGGTTGTTGCTCTTGTTTTTGTCTGTGTGTATGTGTGAGTGTGTGCGTATATAACACGGTATGTCAGGTTATACCCATTATCTTGCTGCAGTATTACCTTTCACTACCAATGCATCTCTCTTCAAATCTCACCCATACTCCCTGCAAACATCCAGAGAACTGGCTAGCACCATTACTCATTAAATCAAGCACCTCCAGCTCCCCCTTTTTGCTTTTCTGCCTCTACTGCAACTAGCATCAACATTTCAAGATTGATCTTTGTCTCCCAATCAATGTAATGTAAATTATTATATTATAATAAAGGATACCTTCAGAATCAGAAGTTTGCAAATTGTAATAAAGGAAAGAGCAGAGCACAGAAGCAGGTGCAGAAGTCTGCCACATCACAATATGTGCTTTTTGCTCTTGTTCTTGTCTGTGTGGATGCAGGAGTGAGTGAATGCACAAAAAATATTTGGGTTTTTAAAAAGTTTTATTAACTTTCTTTTCTACATTCACAGTTCAAACCCATAATCCCAGCCCCCCACCTGTCTAGACAACTGGCTACCACCAATGCTCCTTAAATTAAGCAACTCCAGCTTCCCCTCTGCCTGTTTTCCTCTACACCAGTTACTGGCAAAATATCAGCAGCTCTCTTTATCGCTTTTTCCAAAGCAGAGACTGACAACATTTCATAAATGTATACCCCCTTTTATGCTGTCAGATTAGCACTGAGGGAATACATGGGGGAAACTCATCAGATGGGAGGGGGTGAAAAAAAAAAAGCAGAGATAAACAGAGAAACTGCACTTTCCACTGGAATTCATGAGGAAAATAGAAGAAATACATTTTTTGCATATTTAACTTTTCAGGTAAAAACATCCACCCAACCCTAACAGAAATAGTCTCTCAAAACCAGGTCTCATGGGAGCCATTAACTCCGTAAAGCCCTGTCTAAATCTATTATTTCAATGGTATGAAAAAGGTGATATCACTGAGTGATCTCTCTGTGTCAACTCCACTTTTTGCTATTCTAGGTAAAAATCTAACACATTGATGGTTACAATACATTTTTAAAAATAGGTACAATATGGAAACTAATCTGTTTCCTACACTATATGATAAATGATACCTATTAATAACAATGATTTAAGGTTTCCCTGGGTGGCAATGCTGTTTGGAATTTGTAAGTAGGTTAAATCGCTACCTCTGTGAGTCTTATGCGCATATATAACTTTCTTTTAAATTAAACAAATGGATTCCTACAGTGCTGTATTTTGAAATATAGGCAAATCATACAAGATTATGTTCTTGATGTTGGCAACAGCTTAAAAGAAACTTAATTTATTTTGGTTCAAGCACGTATGGAACATTTTTCAGTCTCTTTTTTCAAACTGAAAAGCAAGCAGAAGTTAAATGTATCGGAACGTAATTATTTTAACAAGTGGCTAGTTTCCTAAATAATGATAGAAAAAATATAATCGCATATTTGAATTTATAAACATTGCATTTTAAACCGCAAGGAAATTGAGTTTAACCTCCACTCTGTTGCCCAGGGAATAGTTTTTCATTTGGTAATGATTTGGACAGGACATAAGTTTGTGCACAATTGGCCATATTCAGTAAGTAGTTCTGGAGCAAACTATCTGTACAACAGGGGACAAATAAAATGCTCCAAATTCCAAAAAATGTAAATGAGGCTTCTAACCAATTAAATTGCTTCACAATGCATTGGGGACCTCTCTAGCATTCAAGAGGTTAAAACACCCATTTAAGTAATTGGGAATTGTCAGGTCTCCTCTATGATGCAGTTGAATTAATCCAGAATTGCTTGTCTTTAGTTTAATTGAATTTTGGTTCTGCAATTCTGGGGCAAACCAACTAACAAATTCCTGGTGAGTCAATATCTATCCACTCCATTCCCTTTTTTATTAAATTCCCCCTTCTCCTTGGAAGGGTCAGACAGTGCTGCAGTTGCAATACTACACAGTAATCTGCTAAAAGAGACACTTTTCCAAAGTGCTTATACCTCTGTATTGGGGCGCACCAATTGCCCCACCCCTCATCGGCTAGTGGATTAAGGTCAGGGCCAGATTTGTCATAAGGCAGAGTAGGCACCTGCTTACAGGCGCACTCCACAGAGGGGCGCCTGTCATTGAAATAAATTTTTTTTTGTTTGTTTTTGTTTTTAATATTCACAGTGCTGTGCGCTGCGCACAGTAACCCGCCTCCCCGGCCCGTCCGTCACATGGTAACACAGACCTGTAACTGCTGTTACTCCCCCTTACTGGCTCTAATGCAGAGCGCTGGAAGATTACATCATCACCCAGCACTCTGCATTCCTAAATAGAAGACTGAGAGGGAGCAACATAAGCTACAGGTCTGCGCAGAAGGAGGCACAGACATCTCCTGCCATTAGACCACCAGGGAGGTAGGAAACAGATACGGGGGGCAAAGTGAAGATGATGGGGGCAATGTGGAGCTGATGGCAATGTGAGGGCAAGTTGGAGCTGACGGGGGCAATGTGGAGATTATGGAGGGCAATGTTAGGGCAAATTGGAGCTGACTGGAACAATGTGAGGGCAATATGGAGTTGATGGGGGATAACTTGTAACTGATGGGGGCAATGTGAAGGTGATGGAGGCAATGTGCAGCTGATGGCAATGTGAGGGCAAGTTGGAACTGATGGGGGCCAATGTGAGGGAAAGTTGGAGCTGATAGGGCAAGTTGGAGCTGATGGGAGGCACAGACATCTCCTGCCGCTAGACCACTTGGGAAGTAGGAAACGGATACGGGTGGCAAAGTGAAGGTGATGGGGGCAATGTGGAGCTGATTGCAATGTGAGGGCAAGTTGGAGTTGATGGGGGATAAGTTGGAGCTGATGGGGGCAATATGGAGCCGATGGGAGCAATGTGAGGGCAATATGGATATGGGGGGTAATGTGGAGATTTGGAGCATTGTGGGGATGGCCAATTGGGGGGTGGGGTGCTTCAGATTTCTGTGCCTACAGGCTCCTGAGATGTAAATCTGGCCCTGACTAACGTTTACCACTTCTTCACCATGGAGAGATGCCAAGCCAATAACAATTGATGCTATTCTACATTTCACCTCTTCTTGGGAGCCTTGGCAAAAATTCAGGTCTCTAGCACCTCCTACCAGGGGGACCCTTCATTGAGCAGTTCATCACATAGTTTGGCACTAATACAGTTTAATCTGCTCTGCTGTTTGTTTTTCCTACAGAGCTCAGGCTTGGTTTGTGGGACGTTAGGCGCCCTACCTCTCCTTTTTTTTTTTTTTTTTCTTCTCTCTCATTTTCATTCCCTCTCCTTCCCACTCCTACCGCTCCCCCTTCTGATTTAGTTGAGTTGTCATATTTAGCATACCTTATTATGCCTGCCATTTCTGGCCTTCAAATAGCTTCTTGAAGCCTCTTGTTATCGATTCCAGTGGGAATACTATTACACTATTGTATTTTGCTCACATACGTTTCTTGCGATTTCTGGCTATATTTGCAAAATTTTGAATTAAGCATTTGAAAATTAAAAAAGGAGACATTTTAGAATTTCTAAGTAAACCAGTCATGAACACTTGCATTATTGCAGCTAGTGACCATGATGATTTATGATACCACGTATGATTGCTATTGGTAACACCAGATTGGCAGTCATACTGTTGGATCATGAACTTCAAAGGAGAAGGGACTAATGTCACAAGAAGAGAGGGAGGGGTAATACACATGAAATAACTTGGTAAATATAGTGAATGAGTACAGTCATATTTAAATGTTTTGCTACTGAGTAAACTTGAAGGTCAAACAATCATAACTATCTCTTTAAATCATTGTGATACTTTAATACAAGGGAGTAACTTAAATGCAAAACACGTTTACAGGATTGTTTCCATTACAGACATACTGTTATTTTGTGTCGGTGAACCCATACTATCTGTCTAAAAAAGCTCTTAAAGCTATAGTATCCTCGTTAAAACTCTTAAAACAGACCAGACAACTGGTATGAATATTGCTGGCATAACCTAAACATACATGCTATAAAAGAGAGAAAAATATGTATAATAATATGTAAAAATGTAACTTACCTTTAAATGGGTCTTCATCTTTATATACCTCAAAAGCAAAAAGTGTAATGTCTTTACTATTTCAAAAATGACAAAGCAGAAGCATGTATATTCTCACAAACAGGTATGCAAACTAGATGGACATAGTTTGCTAATCATGTATATGGATATAAATAAAACTCACTTAAATCTAATATAGTGCTCCAGTTCAATTATTCACAATATCTTAAAATCCAGATTCAGTTCATATAGTGTCAGTTTTTTATATATAATGTCCGTCTTTTATTATTTTTTAGTCAGATCAAGTCCACGTTGCTCCATCTAAACACCTTACCTTACTCTAAATAAATTGTGTTTTATTTCACACACTGGTCTGAGAGTCTTTAAAACCGTTACAGTACGAAAGGGCCATGACCTCAGACGGTAAGGGTGAAAGTAATACACAGAACATCCATTGGAGAATGGATGTCCATGAGCAGCGCATGGACCAATTAGCACTGGCTCTACAGACGTTACTCGAACGTACAGTACATTTGGACAAGCCTAGTCCTAATCTGGTGGTCACTCCAGTCCTGACACCGGAGAATCCGCCTATAGTCCCCTCAGCTATCTCGAGAGGGTTAACGGCAGCAGTGCCGTTACCGTTAAGATATGATGGCAAACCCTCCCTTTGCAGGGGATTCATTAATCAACTGGAGATTTTTTTGGAATTGGCACCCCAGGCATTTCCTAACGACCGTAGTAAGGTCGGTTTTATGATATCTCTATTGACTGGCAAGGCTTTGGCATGGGCGAATCCGTTGTGGGAAAATGCCAGACCCTGCACACTGAACTTTAGAGAATTTGTGGTGAAGTTCAGACGAGTGTTTGAGGTTCCTGGCAGGGCTGTCTCTGCTGCCAAAAGGCTGATGGAAATTTAGCAGGGCGAACGCACACTGGGCGATTATGCTATCGAGTTCCGGACCTTGGCAGCAGAGGTGGGCTGGAACGATGAGGCCTTACTGGCTGCCTTTACCCAGGGTCTCTCCGAACAAATTAAGGACGAGATAGCCGCTCGTGATGTACCCAGCGATCTGGATGAGTACATCGATTATGTCATGTTGATAGACTCCTGCATCCGAGAGAGACGGTTGGCTAAAAGGGCTAAAGCAAAAAACTATGGCCAGACCAGTTTCATTAACCCACCCACACCACCCGTTCTTCCTGAACGACCAGTCGATAGTTCTGAACCTATGCAGTTAGGGTTCACTAGGCTCTCTAAGGAAGAGAGATTGTATCGTAGGAGGCAAGGCCTATGCCTATATTGTGGCAAACCAGGGCACCTTTTACGCAATTGTCCAGTTAGGCCGGGAAACGAACGCACCTAGGGTACCTTGGGGGACAGGCCCTAGGTGGTGTAGAACAGTCCCTAGATCCTAGCACCACTAAACCCACCATCCAGGTGGTATTCGCTTGGGCAGACAAGGTAATCGAGGTCCTGGCATTGGTGGACTCCGGGGCAGCCGGCTACTTCCTTTGCCGACTTGCATGGCATTCCTTTATGTAAAAAGGACTCTCCTGTGGCAATTGAGGTCATTGATGGCAGACCCCTGGAGCCTGCATTCATTACGTTTGAGACAATTCCAGTGACAATGACTGTGGGGGCTTGTCACAGAGAGCAGATACGGTTTCAGATTATTCGTTCCCCGCACCATTCAGTTATTTTGGGGTTCCCATGGCTAAGGTACATAATCCTCAATTTGACTGGCAGAGATGTGAGGTTAACGCCTGGTCTGAATACTGTAATAAGAATTGTCTCTCTTTACCTGTCAAAATTATGTGTACCTCTCCGGCTGTGCCAACCGAATATGGGCAATTCAGTGACGTGTTTAGCAGAGGAGAGGCCAGCGCATTGCCTGAGCATAGGCCATATGATTGCGCCATTGATCTACCTCCAGGTGCGGTGCCCCCCAGGGGACGCACTTACCCACTGTCCTGTGAGGAGAATAAAGCTATGGAGGACTATATTGCTGATGCCCTTGAGAGGGGAATCATTCATAAATCTACGTCTCCGGCAGGTGCCGGATTTTTCTTTGTGAAAAAGAAAAGTGGTGAACTCAGGCCATGCATTGACTATCGAGGGCTGAACAAGCTAATGCCTAAGAACGCCTATCCTATTCCACTTATTACAGAATTGTTTGACAGATTAAAGGGCTCTTCGATCTTTACTAAACTTGACTTGCGAGCCGCCTATAATCTGGTCAGAATTAAAGAAGGTGACGAGTGGAAAACGGCGTTTAATACCAGAACAGGGCATTATGAATATCTGGTAATGCCATTCGGCTTATGCAATGCACCTGCAGTGTTTCAGGAATTTATTAATTATATTTTATGAGACCTGCTCCAGTCTTGTGTGGTCGTATATCTAGATGATATATTAATTCACTCTGCCAAACTCTCCCAACATATTAAGGATGTTTCAGAAGTCTTGCTCCGACTTTGTAAGCACAATCTATTCTGTAAACTAGAGAAGTGCGAATTCCTTACATCTCAAGTACCATTCCTGGGTTTCGTAATCTCCAAAAATGGCATTGCCATGGATCAGGAGAAGTTGGCAGCAGTCTTGCAATGGTCTCGTCCTAAAGGGTTAAAGGCCATCCAACGATTCTTAGGTTTTGCTAACTATTATAGGAAGTTCATCCAGAACTTTTCCACGATTGTAAAACCTTTGTCAGATTTGACTCATAAGGGCGCTTCTCCCTCTCAGTGGTCCGAGGCAGTTGAAAACGCATTTGTTACCCTGAAATCTGCCTTTGCATCTGCTACTGTACTGTCCCACCCTAATCCCTCCTTGCCATTTACCTTGGAGGTTGACGCTTCAGAGTTTGAGGTTGGGGCAGTACTCTCCCAACGTCCTGTGGGAGGTGGCGCCTTGAGGCCTTGCGGCTTCTTCTCTAAGAAATTGTCTAGTGTGCAGAGCCATTATGAAATTGGTGACAGGGAACTGTTGGCCATTATCCTAGCATTGAAGGAGTGGCGTCACCTTTTGGAAGGTACTCAGACCCCGGTACTTATCCTTACTGACCATAAGAATTTAACTTATCTCTCCGAAGCCAAAAGACTGTCCTCTTGACAAGCTAGGTGGGCACTTTTTTTGTCTCGATTTAATTTCCTAGTGTCTTACCTTCCTGGCTCTAAAAATATTAAAGCTGATGCGTTGTCTCGTCAGTTCGCTTCTGACACTGAGAGGGAGGATGAACCTGTACCTATCATTCAGCCAGATCGCATTCTGGCCACTATCCGTACCACCATAACCTTGCCTCTGGGGGAGGAGATATTGGCATCACAATCAAGGGCACCCCCTGAGACCCCAGTAGGGAAGTGTTTCGTAGATGAGCCATTCTGTGTCCGTCTGTTGGAAATTTATCACGCTTCTAAAGCGGCTGGGCATATTGGTAGGGACCAACTAGTATGGTCTCTTTCGCAATTATTTTGGTGGCCTACCCTGAGAGCCGATTGCGCCGCTTTTACAGCAGCCTGTACCACCTGTGCCCGTGCCAAGACCCCTAGGCATCTCCCCGTGGGCTTACTGCAACCGGTGCCCAACGGAGACCGCCCTTGGTCTCATATATCCATTGACTTCTTGGGAGAATTACCAGCCTCTAGGGGTTATACGTTCATCCTTATGGTGGTTGATAGATTCTCCAAGATGGCACATTTTGTGCCTCTGACTGGCCTTCCATCGGCCCAGGAATTGGCTGTAGTCTTTTCCAGAGAGGTGTTCCGCCTGCACGGAGTACCCAGAGTGATTGTCTCCGACCGTGGGAGTCAGTTCGTTTCTAGGTTTTGGAGGGCATTTTGTGGCCAGATGGGCATCCAATTGTCATTTTCCTCCGCCTACCATCCCCAGACTAATGGGGCCACTGAGCTTGCCAATCAGGGACTGGAGCAGTTCCTACGCTGCTTTGTCACCGATCATCATGATAATTGGGCTGACATGTTGCCATGGGCAGAGTTTGCCAGAAACTGTGCGGTTAATTCATCGTCCAGGAGCTCTCCGTTTCTCGTTAATTATGGGTTCCAGCCTTGTCTGCTCCCGGACTCTTTTCAGGCGCAGCAGATTCCTGCTCTGGACGAGCATTTGGCGCAGCTTCGTTCCACTTGGGCACAGGTTCAGAGGTCCCTCAGACAGTCTTTTAGGCAGCAGCAACGGCACGCTAATCGTAGACGTCTTCCAGCGGTCTCATTTCAAGTTGGGGACAGGGTATGGCTGTCATCCAGAAACCTCAATTTACAGGTGCCTTCCAACAAACTGGCTCCCTGGTTTATCGGTCCATTTAAGATTATCCGCAAGATTAATCCGGTTTCTTATGCACTGGAACTTCCACCCTCAATGCACATTCACAATGTGTTCCATGTGTCGCTCCTGAAACCCTTGGTGTGCAATCGTTATACTACTACGCCAGTGATTCCTGGGCCAGTGGACGTACAGGGCCAAGAGGAGTATGAGGTTCAGAGTATTATTGATTCTAGGAGATTTAGAGGAAAGCTGCAATATTTGGTTCATTGGAAGGGTAATGGTCCTGAGGAACGTTCTTGGGTTAATCAAGGGGACCTCCATGCACCTAGATTAGTACGCAGCTTTCACTCTAAATACCCTTTGAGACCCAGGCCTCAGGCTGGGAGAGGGGGTCTTTGAAAGGGGGGTACTATCACAGTGCCTGTGATTCCTGTCACTCTCATCTGTGGCAGATACTGATTTGCTGAGTTGGTTTGGCCCGCCCCCTGGTGACCTTTTTATACCTGGCTATCACATCTGTCAGATGCCCTTTCGTGGTGTTTCTGAGCCAGTTGTGCTGTTGCTGTATTCCTGTGTTCCGGATTCCTGTGTACCGAATCGGCTTGTCCTGACTATTCTCCAGTGTTCCTGCTTGTGTATGATCCGGCCCGTCTGACTACCACCCTTGGATCCTGACCCGGTTTGGCTGACGTTCCTGCTTGTGTATGACCCGGCTTGTATGACTACCTCCTACGTGCTCCGACCCGGCCTGGCTGACTTCCTGCTCCGAAGATCGACTTCCAGCTTGTTCCAGTGACCTGCGTTCCAGTTGTCGCCGCCGCAACATTATTACCTGCTGTTCCAGTCTTGTGTGGCTGCCTTGCCTGGTGTTACCCCAATCAGTGCAGTGTTTCTACCTGTGCAGAGCTGTGTGTTTGTACGCCTCACTCATATTGCAGAGCCTTGCTGTACCGCTGAAAAGCCTCGAGTAAACGTGCTTTTTAACCCTAGCAGTGCTGCCTTGGTCCCACTCTCTCTACTCCAGTGCGAGCCTCGTTCTCGGTGATACTCCTGCTGAGTTGGCCACTCTCCGTTGGCAACTCTGTACATCCTTGCAGAGTATTCACATCCGTTGGGCCGGTTGGGCGCCTAAGGCTCTCTCTCATTGCTATACTGGGCGATTCCGTTATACTGAGTGGTGGCAGGCAAAGGCTTCAGCGATAGCAAATCCGTTTACTACGCCCGTGGGGCTATTGGCTCTTGCACGTCATATCCCAGTGTCCGGTTAAGTCTGAGGAGGCTTGACAGCTCTTGCATTGCAGGCCGGTTCCAGCTACGCCCGTGGGGGCTATTTTCACTTGCACTAGCAGAAGCAGTTCCAGTAGGTACACCCGAGGGGGCTAAGTGGATTCCTGTTCTACTTGTTACTGAACACCGTGGCGAGGCAGTCCTGTATCCAGTTTATGATGAACATTGTCTCCAGCACAACCTTATAACACCCAGGGCGTGCCAAACATCCACATCTGAGACTGACCGTTATCAAGGACTTAACCCTCTGTGGTTATATTCCATTCAACTGCTGTGTATTTGTACATGTAATACGTTTGTGCATTTACATTTGTATCTATCAGTCTTCACTGCTGGTGTATATCAACCGCCACTAGAGGGCGGACCTTTGCCTTACCTTACTCTAAATAAATTGTGTTTTATTTCACACACTGGTCTGAGAGTCTTTAAAACCGTTACAAAAGGGCACAAAAAAGTCCCCATTCTCCCCATTTGATGTCTCCTTTCTCCTGAACTTATTTATTCTTTTTCTATTTAGATTTTTATTCTTACTTCCATTCTCATCAATCTTATCAATAGTACCAATCAGGGAATCTCTAGTACGTTCCTTGGCTCTCTGTAAAGCATCACTCACAGTATCTTCTTTAGTTCCTTTATTTAAAAAAACGCTCTTTCATTTCAGTAGACTGAATCTCAAAATCAACAAGTCTACTGCAATTCCGTTTTATTCTTAAAAACTGTCCATAGGGAATATTATTCACCCATTTTTTAAGGTGTCCACTCTTTGGGTCTAAATACGATTCATATCAACTTGTTTATAAAATGTCTTGCTTTGAATCTGCATCTGATCAGCAATAAAAAATATCAAGTCTAAAAACTCCATTTGTCTTATCATATTTATGTGTAAAATGTATCCCTATTTCATTATTATTAATAAACATTACAAATTCCAACAATTCTTGCTCTGACCTATCCCGAACTATTAAAATATCATCTATAAAACGACCATAGTAGATGAGGTTCGCGCCCCACCTTACAGAGTTACGCATATGGATTCCTCCCAATATCCCATAAATAAATTTGCGTAACTGGGCGCAAACCTCCTCCCCATGGCGATCCTACATGTTTGTAAATAAAAATTATTCTCAAATAAAAATAATTATTATTTAAAATAAAATCTATGCATTGTATTAAAAATATATTTGTTCTTGCCTAATTTCACTTTTACACTTAAAAAAATATTCCACTCTGTTAAATCTGGTGGTAAGGGATTCAATCTGCTCTAACTAGCAGTTGGAGGTTCACTCCGCTCTATCTAGCGGTAACCATAAGCCAGTGTTCCAATATTAAACCAAAAGTTTGTCTGACCTTACTCCCGTTCTGCTGTGTTCAGTTCTCATGTGTCCCTTCGCAGGCCCACATTCAGCTTCTTAACACACTTTCTCCTCTCGTGTTCAGGTCTGTGTCTTTCGATGGATAGATAGTCATGTGGAGTAGGTATAGCTTGGCTCAGGTTCAATAATAATGTTCCCCGCTGTATCCCTAGATAGAGCGGAGTGAACCCCCAACCGCTAGTTAGAGCGGATTGAATCCCTTACCGCCAGACTTAACAGAGTGAATCTTTAATCGTGTATGTGTGTCTTCTGATCTGCAAGATACAGTGGAGATCCTAATTCTATGTATTATTGATCCTGAGTATCTTGTGTACTATCGATCCTGAGAATTATTGCTACCATATGAAGTTGGGGTGATAGTACGGATTTGTACCTATATTATTATATAGGCTGTTTCCTGCAAGAAGATCTTCTATTCAATATTTTGTATATGGATACGTGAAAAGATATTATATTCCATCTGGACATATTATTATTTTTTATTTTTTTAGTGTTGGCCAGCATTAGTATAATAGTTTTTTATCTGTTTGTATAGCAGTTTAGCTTGTTCAGCTGTATTGGTATTTATACATTGTATCTACTGGATACATGGTGTTTTCGTACTGTGTGGTCCAGACAGAAGGTGTTATATCAGTATTTGTTTATCGCCTTTCTGGTTCAGCCTAATATACATTAATGGCTCTGGATTAATGAGGGACGATTAAGTTTTTTAGTGATATATTGGTATATATTTATTGTTGGAGTAAATTAATGCTTTTTCCTGGTTTGTTTCTATATATATATATATATATATATATATATTAAGTTTTTATTATTATTTTTAGATTATTACAGAAAATATATTTAAGATCTGTTGATGCCGTTGATTCTCAGGGTGATACTAGAGTTACGTATAAACAGTACTGAGAATGGTGGATCACTATCCCTTGAGAAAGCAGGTTAACCTGTGAGACGTACGTAGGGAATAGGTGAAGGATTTTGGAACTCTGAGTGGGATGGAACCGATTCAAGCTGAGCCAAGACTGGGAATGTGTTACTGAAAGGACCTGAGGAGGGACGTCACCAAAGAGACCGAACAGTGTATGCACGTACAGGATGCCAGAAACATGGGTGAAAGGAAATTCCCCAGTAGTGGAGGAGAGATCCTACGGCTTTATAGGCCATTTATTGAAAGATTTTTTGTGAGTAGATATCCTGAAGTGGGTTTTTTATATGTATTGTGTGAAATAAACTTCTTAAATCAATTACTGCACTTAGATTGGGTCCCTTTGTTTTTGCTCTCCTATTTCTTTTGCTGCAGTTGTGTGGATATAAATACCCATGAAGTTCAATAAGTGAAGACAGATTCGCCCACTACTGTTCATCCAACAAATATCCCATTCTCTAAAGCATATATACTGGCAATCCTCTGCTCTCAAAATGTGAGACCTGGTACCAATTAGTGATGAGCGAGCATGCTTGGCCGAAGCTCGGTTCGGCTCGAGCATCGCTCTGCTCGGCACATGGCGGTACTCGTACGAGTACCGCATGTGCTCGCCCGCCATTACACTGATTGGCTGGCCAGAACTCGTGATCGGGTGCTGTATAGCACCTGACCAGCGAGTTCGGCTCAGTCTTAGCCAGGGAGAGATGAGGATAGGAAGGGAAAGTCAGTGTAGGGAGAAGAAAAGCGAATTTGTAAAAAAAAAAGACCCAAAAGTCCTTTTTAGGACTACTGTGTGTGGGGGCAGCAGTTTATTTTGTTTGGGGGGGCAGAGATATAAAAAAAAAAACTTCACATATTCTGTTCACTGTGCCTAGCCGCAGATTAGCAGCACATTCTGTTTAGTGTGCAAAGTTGCAGATTAGAGCACATTCTGTTCAGTGTGCAAAGTTGCAGATTAGCAGCACATTCTTTTTAGTGTGCAAAGTTGCAGATTAGAGCACATTCTATTCAGTGTGCAAAGTTGCAGATTAGCAGCACATTCTTTTTAGTGTGCAAAGTTTCAGATTAGCAGCACATTCTGTTTAGTGTGCAAAGTTTCAGATTAGCAGAACATTCTGTTTAGTGTGCAAAGTGTAAAATATCAGTCACATATTCCATTCACTGTGCGTAGCCGCAGTTAAGAAGCACATTCTGTTTAGTGTGCAAAGTTGCATATTAGGAGAACATTCTGTTAACTGTGCAGACTGTAAAATATCAAAGTCACATATTCCATTCACTGTGCGTAGCCGCAGTTAAGAAGCACATTCTGTTTAGTGTGCAAAGTTGCATATTAGGAGAACATTCTGTTAACTGTGCAAACTGTAAAATATCAAAGTCACATATTCCATTCACTGTGCCGAGCCGTAGTTAAGAAGCACATTCTGTTTAGTGTGCAAAGTTGCATATTAGGAGAACATTCTGTTAACTGTGCAAACTGTAAAATATCAAAGTCACATATTCCATTCACTGTGCGTAGCCGCAGTTAAGAAGCACATTCTGTTTAGTGTGCAAAGTTGCATATTAGGAGAACATTCTGTTAACTGTGCAAACTGTAAAATATCAAAGTCACATATTCCATTCACTGTGCCGAGCCGCAGTTAAGAAGCACATTCTGTTTAGTGTGCAAAGTTGCATATTAGGAGAACATTCTGTTAACTGTGCAAACTGTAAAATATCAAAGTCACATATTCCATTCACTGTGCGTAGCCGCAGTTAAGAAGCACATTCTGTTTAGTGTGCAAAGTTGCATATCAGGAGAACATTCTGTTAACTGTGCAAACTGTAAAATATCAAAGTCACATATTCCATTCACTGTGCCGAGCCGCAGTTAAGAAGCACATTCTGTTTAGTGTGCAAAGTTGCATATTAGGAGAACATTCTGTTAACTGTGCAAACTGTAAAATATCAAAGTCACATATTCCATTCACTGTGCGTAGCCGCAGTTAAGAAGCACATTCTGTTTAGTGTGCAAAGTTGCATATTAGGAGAACATTCTGTTAACTGTGCAAACTGTAAAATATCAAAGTCACATATTCCATTCACTGTGCCGAGCCGCAGTTAAGAAGCACATTCTGTTTAGTGTGCAAAGTTGCATATTAGGAGAACATTCTGTTAACTGTGCAAACTGTAAAATATCAAAGTCACATATTCCATTCACTGTGCGTAGCCGCAGATAAGAAGCACATTCTGTTTAGTGTGCAAAGTTGCGTATTAGGAGAACATTCTGTTAACTGTGCAAACTGTAAAATATCAAAGTCACATATTCCATTCACTGTGTGTAGCCGCAGATAAGAAGCACATTCTGTTTAGTGTGCAAAGTTGCATATTAGGAGAACATTCTGTTAACTGTGCAAACTGTAAAATATCAAAGTCACATATTCCATTCACTGTGCGTAGCCGCAGTTAAGAAGCACATTCTGTTTAGTGTGCAAAGTTGCATATTAGGAGAACATTCTGTTAACTGTGCAAACTGTAAAATATCAAAGTCACATATTACATTCACTGTGCGTAGCCGCAGTTAAGAAGCACATTCTGTTTAGTGTGCAAAGTTGCATATTAGGAGAACATTCTGTTAACTGTGCAAACTGTAAAATATCAAAGTCACATATTCCATTCACTGTGCGTAGCCGCAGATAAGAAGCACATTCTGTTTAGTGTGCAAAGTTGCGTATTAGGAGAACATTCTGTTAACTGTGCAAACTGTAAAATATCAAAGTCACATATTCCATTCACTGTGTGTAGCCGCAGATAAGAAGCACATTCTGTTTAGTGTGCAAAGTTGCATATTAGGAGAACATTCTGTTAACTGTGCAAACTGTAAAATATCAAAGTCACATATTCCATTCACTGTGCGTAGCCGCAGTTAAGAAGCACATTCTGTTTAGTGTGCAAAGTTGCATATTAGGAGAACATTCTGTTAACTGTGCAAACTGTAAAATATCAAAGTCACATATTCCATTCACTGTGCCTAGCCGCAGATAAGAAGCACATTCTGTTTAGTGTGCAAAGTTGCATATTAGGAGAACATTCTGTTAACTGTGCAAACTGTAAAATATCAAAGTCACATATTCCATTCACTGTGCGTAGCCGCAGTTAAGAAGCACATTCTGTTTAGTGTGCAAAGTTGCATATTAGGAGAACATTCTGTTAACTGTGCAAACTGTAAAATATCAAAGTCACATATTCCATTCACTGTGCCGAGCCGTAGTTAAGAAGCACATTCTGTTTAGTGTGCAAAGTTGCATATTAGGAGAACATTCTGTTAACTGTGCAAACTGTAAAATATCAAAGTCACATATTCCATTCACTGTGCGTAGCCGCAGTTAAGAAGCACATTCTGTTTAGTGTGCAAAGTTGCATATTAGGAGAACATTCTGTTAACTGTGCAAACTGTAAAATATCAAAGTCACATATTCCATTCACTGTGCCGAGCCGCAGTTAAGAAGCACATTCTGTTTAGTGTGCAAAGTTGCATATTAGGAGAACATTCTGTTAACTGTGCAAACTGTAAAATATCAAAGTCACATATTCCATTCACTGTGCGTAGCCGCAGTTAAGAAGCACATTCTGTTTAGTGTGCAAAGTTGCATATCAGGAGAACATTCTGTTAACTGTGCAAACTGTAAAATATCAAAGTCACATATTCCATTCACTGTGCCGAGCCGCAGTTAAGAAGCACATTCTGTTTAGTGTGCAAAGTTGCATATTAGGAGAACATTCTGTTAACTGTGCAAACTGTAAAATATCAAAGTCACATATTCCATTCACTGTGCGTAGCCGCAGATAAGAAGCACATTCTGTTTAGTGTGCAAAGTTGCGTATTAGGAGAACATTCTGTTAACTGTGCAAACTGTAAAATATCAAAGTCACATATTCCATTCACTGTGTGTAGCCGCAGATAAGAAGCACATTCTGTTTAGTGTGCAAAGTTGCATATTAGGAGAACATTCTGTTAACTGTGCAAACTGTAAAATATCAAAGTCACATATTCCATTCACTGTGCGTAGCCGCAGTTAATAAGCACATTCTGTTTAGTGTGCAAAGTTGCATATTAGAAGAACATTCTGTTAACTGTGCAAACTGTAAAATATCAAAGTCACATATTCCATTCACTGTGCCGAGCCGCAGTTAAGAAGCACATTCTGTTTAGTGTGCAAAGTTGCATATTAGGAGAACATTCTGTTAACTGTGCAAACTGTAAAATATCAAAGTCACATATTCCATTCACTGTGCGTAGCCGCAGATAAGAAGCACATTCTGTTTAGTGTGCAAAGTTGCGTATTAGGAGAACATTCTGTTAACTGTGCAAACTGTAAAATATCAAAGTCACATATTCCATTCACTGTGCGTAGCCGCAGATAAGAAGCACATTCTGTTTAGTGTGCAAAGTTGCGTATTAGGAGAACATTCTGTTAACTGTGCAAACTGTAAAATATCAAAGTCACATATTCCATTCACTGTGCCGAGCCGCAGTTAAGAAGCACATTCTGTTTAGTGTGCAAAGTTGCATATTAGGAGAACATTCTGTTAACTGTGCAAACTGTAAAATATCAAAGTCACATATTCCATTCACTGTGCGTAGCCGCAGTTAAGAAGCACATTCTGTTTAGTGTGCAAAGTTGCATATCAGGAGAACATTCTGTTAACTGTGCAAACTGTAAAATATCAAAGTCACATATTCCATTCACTGTGCCGAGCCGCAGTTAAGAAGCACATTCTGTTTAGTGTGCAAAGTTGCATATTAGGAGAACATTCTGTTAACTGTGCAAACTGTAAAATATCAAAGTCACATATTCCATTCACTGTGCCGAGCCGCAGTTAAGAAGCACATTCTGTTTAGTGTGCAAAGTTGCATATTAGGAGAACATTCTGTTAACTGTGCAAACTGTAAAATATCAAAGTCACATATTCCATTCACTGTGCGTAGCCGCAGATAAGAAGCACATTCTGTTTAGTGTGCAAAGTTGCGTATTAGGAGAACATTCTGTTAACTGTGCAAACTGTAAAATATCAAAGTCACATATTCCATTCACTGTGTGTAGCCACAGATAAGAAGCACATTCTGTTTAGTGTGCAAAGTTGCATATTAGGAGAACATTCTGTTAACTGTGCAAACTGTAAAATATCAAAGTCACATATTCCATTCACTGTGCGTAGCCGCAGTTAAGAAGCACATTCTGTTTAGTGTGCAAAGTTGCATATTAGAAGAACATTCTGTTAACTGTGCAAACTGTAAAATATCAAAGTCACATATTCCATTCACTGTGCCGAGCCGCAGTTAAGAAGCACATTCTGTTTAGTGTGCAAAGTTGCATATTAGGAGAACATTCTGTTAACTGTGCAAACTGTAAAATATCAAAGTCACATATTCCATTCACTGTGCGTAGCCGCAGATAAGAAGCACATTCTGTTTAGTGTGCAAAGTTGCGTATTAGGAGAACATTCTGTTAACTGTGCAAACTGTAAAATATCAAAGTCACATATTCCATTCACTGTGCGTAGCCGCAGATAAGAAGCACATTCTGTTTAGTGTGCAAAGTTGCGTATTAGGAGAACATTCTGTTAACTGTGCAAACTGTAAAATATCAAAGTCACATATTCCATTCACTGTGCGTAGCCGCAGTTAAGAAGCACATTCTGTTTAGTGTGCAAAGTTGCATATTAGGAGAACATTCTGTTAACTGTGCAAACTGTAAAATATCAAAGTCACATATTCCATTCACTGTGCCGAGCCGCAGTTAAGAAGCACATTCTGTTTAGTGTGCAAAGTTGCGTATTAGGAGAACATTCTGTTAACTGTGCAAACTGTAAAATATCAAAGTCACATATTCCATTCACTGTGCCGAGCCGCAGATAAGAAGCACATTCTGTTTAGTGTGCAAAGTTGCATATTAGGAGAACATTCTGTTTACTGTGCAAAGTTGCAGATTTGCAGCACATATTCCGTGTAATATGAAGAAGGCGGGTAAAAAGGGACGGGGAAGTGGACGTGATCCTGATAGTTCAGGGCGCGGGTCAGGACGCGTAGAAACTGTGCCTGGTGCCAGAGCACAAGACAGAAAGACATCCACCATACCTAGCTTCATGTCTCAGTTTACAGGGCGTCGCAGGACATCACTCTCGAGGTCCGACCACTGCGAACAGGTGGTCGGTTGGATGTCAGCTGATACTGCTTCCAGTCGGTTAAGCACCACCCTGTCTTCCACCAAGTCCACTCTCAGTAGCCAAGAGTCTGGTCAACATAATCCTCACCCTGATCATCCTTCCTCCCACCATAGAGGATCTGGTCAAAGAAGTGATCCCACACTGGGATATAGTGAGGAGCTCGTGTCATCACCAATCCTTAATTTGAACCTCTCTCCAAGCACGCTTGCAGAGGAACATGACATCTTGTGCCCTGATTCACAACCTCTAGAGGGTACCCAATCACAAGAAGATGACAGAGGTGAACGGCATTTAAGGTCAAAGGAAGTGGATGATGATGATGATGAGACACAGTTGCCATTAAATCAACCACTATTACTGTCTCAAGACCTTGATGAGGAGGATGATATACAGTTGTCAGTGACTGAGTATGTGGTGGGATCAAGACATGAGGAGGATGATCAGAGTGAGGAAGTGGAGGAGGACTTGGTGGACGATGAGGTGACTGACCCCACCTGGGAAGGTGGAGAGCCGAGCGATGACAGCAGTCCTGAGGGTGAGCCATCTGCAGCACCGCAACAGGCTGGAAGAGGCAGTGGTGTGGCTACAGAAAGAAGGCGGACCGCACCAAACCGGCCCGCAAATGTTCCACGGAGCACCCCCTTGCGTAAATCTCCCTTCCCAAGGGGTAGGTGTTCCGCGGTATGGCGTTTTTTTAAGGAAAGTGCGGACGACAAAAGAATTGTAGTTTGCAACCTGTGCCACACCAGAATGAGCCGAGGCATGAACACTAGAAACCTCACCACCACCAGCATGATCCGACACATGGCATCCAAGCACCGTAATAAGTGGGAGGAACGCCCGGATCGCCAATCTGTGTCTGCAGGCCACACCACTGCCTCCTCTTCCCCTGTTTTCGGTGCCGGCCAATCGCCTGTCGAAGGCGCAGGCCCGCATACCTCCCGCCCTGCACCTGTACCATCTGAAGCACCATCAGCGACCACATCCACTTCCCTGTCCCAGCACAGTGTCCAAATGTCGTTACCCCAGGCATTTGAGCGCAAGCGAAAATACCCAGCCACCCACCCACAGGCCATAGCACTAACCTCACACCTTTCCAAATTACTGGCCATCGAAATGCTGCCATTTAGGCTTGTGGAGACTGAGTCCTTCCGCAGCCTGATGGCAGCAGCTGTCCCTCGGTACGCAGTCCCCAGCCGCCACTACTTTTCCCGGTGTGCCGTCCCCGCCTTACACCACCATGTGTCCCGTAACATCACCCGTGCCCTGACCAACGCAGTTACTGGGAAGGTCCACTTAACGACTGACACATGGACAAGTGCTTGTGGCCAGGGACGCTACATTTCCCTGACGGCACACTGGGTGAATGTCGTGGAGGCTGGGAGCGACTCGAACCCTGGGATGGCACAGGTGCTACCCACGCCGAGGATTGCGGGCCCTACCTCCATCAGGGTTTCCGCCAGCACCTACGTTATTGGCTCCTCCTCCTCCGTTTCCACCTCCGAATTCTCTGCGCGCAGCGCCACTCACCCATCAGCCGGTAGCTGGAAGCAGTGTAGCACTGCAGTGGGGAAGCTTCAACAGGCCGTGCTGAAGCTGATCTGCCTTGGGGACAAACAGCACACGGCCTCAGAGCTGTTGCAGGGGATTAGTCACCAGACCAAGCAATGGCTCTCGCCACTCAACCTGCAACCAGGCATGGTTGTGTGTGATAATGGGCGTAACTTGGTGGCGGCTTTGGAGCTTGGCAAGCTCACACACGTACCATGCCTAGCGCATATATTTAATTTAGTGGTTCAGCGATTTCTAAAAACCTACCCCAATGTGCTTGATCTCTTGACCAAGGTGCGCCGCGTGTGTGCACATTTCCGTAAGTCATCAACAGCTTCAGCCGGCCTGTTGAAGCTGCAGCAGCGCTTACAATTGCCAGCTCACCGGCTGCTGTGTGACGTGAGCACGCGCTGGAACTCCACCTTCCACATGTTGGCCCGGCTTTGTGAGCAGCAGAGGGCAGTAGTGGAGTACCAGCTGTTACACGGTCGTCGCCTCTCCGTTCAACTTCCTGTAATCAGAAGTGAGGAGTGGGAATGGATGTCAGACCTCTGTGAGGTTTTACGCAATTTTGAGGAATCGACACAGATGGTGAGCGGCGATAACGCTATTATCAGTGTAACCATCCCACTTCTGTGTCTACTGAAACGCTCGCTGCTCACAATTAAAACCAATGCTTTGCATGTGGAAGAGGTGGAAATGCGGGAGGAAGAGCTTACACAAGGTGATAGCCAGAGCACCCTCACTTCGTCTTCTCAGCGACAATTGGAGGAGGCGGAGGAGGAGGAGGAGGAGGAGGAAGACACGGTTGCCTCCGCTACAGAGGGTAGCCATGGAACTTTAGTTCCATCTCTTCAGCGTGGGTGGGCAGAAGAGGAGGAAGAGGATGAGGAGATTGAGAGTCATCCTCCTGGTGAGGACAGCGAAATCTTGCCTGTTGGTACTCTGGCACACATGGCTAACTTTATGTTAGGCTGCCTTTCCCGTGACCCACACGTTATACGCATTTTAGACAACACGGATTACTGGGTGTTCACCCTTCTGGACCCCCGCTACAAAAAGAATTTCTCATCTCTCATTCCTCCGGTGGAGAGGACAAGCAAAATGGTGCAATACCAGAAGGTTCTTGTCGAAAAATTGCTCCAAAATTTTCCATCTGACAACGCTGGCGGCAGAGTACGTGCTACCTTGGCCAACCGAGAAGGGGAGAAAAGGGGAGCACACAGCAGTTCCGACAAAGGCAGGGCAACACTCTCCAAGGCGTGGGACACCTTCATGACACCCCGCCAGCACCCTCACCCTGGTGCGCAGCCTAGTGTCACAAGGAGGGAAAAGTTTTGGAAGATGGTGAAGGAGTACGTAGCAGACCGTGTCAGCGTCCTCAATGATCCCTCTGTGCCTTACAACTACTGGGTGTCCAAGCTGGACACGTGGTATGAACTGGCACTCTACGCCTTGGAGGTGCTGGCCTGCCCTGCCGCCAGCGTTCTGTCTGAGCGGGTATTTAGTGCTGCTGGTGGCATCATAACAGATAAGCGTATCCGCCTTTCCACCGAAAATGCTGATAGGTTGACACTTATAAAAATGAACAAGGCCTGGATTTCCCCTGACTTCTCCACTCCACTGGAGGAAAGCCCCGGGGGAACATAAAGTCACTTTATATATGTTATTTACAATGATGGGGATACTCTGTTTTCCCATTCACCCCTTCCACCCAAAAAACGGGTATATGGTTGACTCTCTTCCATATGCCCAGTGATATAATTTTTATATAGGGCCAGCTCACCAGCGGGCCCAGTGATATAATTTTTATATTGGGCCAGCTCACCAGCGGGCGCAGTTTGACATTTTTTGTATAGGTCAGCTCACCAGCGGGCCTTCTCATATAATGTTTTATTGGGTCAGCTCTCTAGCGGGCCCTCTCATATAATGTTTTATAGCGTCAGCTCACTAGCGGGCCTTCGCATATAATGTTTAGGATGGTCAGCTCCGCAGCAGACCCTCACCCATAATGTTTTAGATGGTCGGCTCAGCGCACGTTTCCCTCTTAATCATGGCCCCAGTTCAGAAAAATCGAGGAAATTTTTGGGAGAATTTGCCTCTGCGCACGTTTCCCTCTTAATCATGGCCTCAGTTCAGAAAAATCGAGGAAATTTTTGGGAGAATTTGCCTCTGCGCACGTTTCCCTCTTAATCATGGCCTCAGTTCACAAAAATCGAGGACATTTTTGGGAGAATTTGCCTCTGCGCACGCTTCCCTCTTAATCATGGCCCCAGTTCAGAAAAATCGATGACATTTTTTGCAGAATTTGCAGATGGTATACAAGTAAATATACAGCAAATACTGTTTGGTAACAATTTTTCGCCTAAAGTCGTTTTTATCTGCCTTTTTGTGTGTTTTACGGTCAGTCTGTAAAAATGGCGTACTACGGGCGAAACATCGTTCCCAGCAGCGACGTTGGAGTCCAAGATGCATCCAGACATCCTCCCTATGCTGTCCCTGAACCATTTCTGTGGTGTTTCCATCATTTTCTGCCCTTTTCCTATGGACCAGGCACCCTCCCCTCATCAGAGCAGGGGGTGCCTGGTGTAATGCTCGAGTCCTCCCATTGACTTCAATGGGGCTCGGGTGCGCGGCCGAGCACTCGAGCCTCCGGGTGCGCTCGGTCAGAGCACCCGAACACCCGAGCATTGGGGTGCTCGATCATCACTAGTACCAATAGCTAACAGATGTTTTCAAAGTCTCAAAAATATTATATCCAGGGGACTTGTACAGTGATAGACCCCTACTAGGGATCAGTGTCTGGCTCAACACATTATACCACCATGGGGGATTATAAAAGAAAAACTCTCTGAGCTATTTCATCCTTAGACTTTTTTTCTGGATATACGTCTTTGTTTTGTTATTTTTGGAATAAGATCAATTACTTTTTTGTACATTATCTATCTATCTATCTATCTATCTATTCCTGTTAATGCCAATGGTAGACTATGTGTATACTTCTGCACAACAAATCCATCTTGATAAATTGGACAATCTGTATAACTCATTATGCTGCTTTGTCCTCCAGTGTAATGTGAAATGTTTAAGGCACTAAATTGGCTAACACTCAAATTTAGACATGCCATTCACCTCTCTTGCCTAGCTTATAACCACTTTTCTAGAAAGCTAGCAGACTACCTGAGCAGTATGCGCACTCCAGCTCTCCATGATAACTATAACCCCCGCCCCACTGCAAACAACTCACTGAGTATATCACACTACAAGAAAGAAGCTGGTCGATCTGCCTTCTCTTTCAGAGCTCTGAAATCCTACAATAACCTACCTGAGAAAATCAGATCTTCTCCCAGACTGAAATCCCTAAAAAAACTGCTTCTTTGTATCTTAAAACAACATGCAACTGTGTAGTTTTGTATCTGTATGTGCGTGTATATATTGTTTTTCAATTAGTGTAAACTTTTTACTATAAAAACTCTTCAAAGCATATTTCAATGTATTTTTCCTGGTAAAACATTTTGTAAATAAATAAATATATATTTTTTTACTCTCTCTTGGGGAACATAGTATTTACATTTTATATATATATATATATATATATATATCTATATATATATCTATATATATATATATATATATATATATATATATATATATATATATACATATATATATATATATATATATATATATATATATATATATATATATATATATATATATATATATATATATATATATATATATATATATGTATTATATGTTCACTGTAATACACTTTATTTTTGGTGCTGTATATATGTGCTATTGCTGCACCAATATAGGAAGTGTCATTTAGCACTTGAAATGATTATTTGATTCAATACTGTTAAGAATGTTGTGCATTGCATCCACTTTACACTGCATAGGGAGGCAGACAGAGACCATATCAGCACAGGCACCCAGCAAGTCTACTGACAAGGTATGTGGTATCAATTTGCATTTGTGTTGGAATCCTGTCAAGGCTTTATTGCACATATCATTGAATCAAAATTTAAGGGGCCAAGGAGTCCCATTAATTCAAGAACATTACCTATGTCTCCAATATGAAGTATTTGAAACAGACACAGCTCTAGAATTAAAAATAGACTTGCAGAAACTAATGAGCAAGCAAACAGATTTTCAACCATACTGAGTTACACTCTCTGCATATTGAGTTCAAAGGATGCCCAGACTAAAAACTAGTTAATGATAAGAGGAAATAATCAACAGTTTTTCAAACAATGGTACACAGTGTTTGATAGATATTCCCTAGACCTTATTGTCTTAGTAGTTTACAGTTTAAGATCAAACTGGCAGGATTAACTGAGAGAGGTCTTGTTTACTGAATTGAAAAAAATGGTTTTGACCTAATTAGTAAAGCTGTTGATGTATTGCATATGACTGATCAAGATGTAAAGTTCTATAATGAATAGGCTGTGATAATTCAAGAAAAATAACTTCAAGAGACTCTGTGAGGACTTCGAGAAAAATTCCATATGTCACTGGTTATCTGCAAAAGACAGGAAGATACCACATTGGACAAGTGAGAATTATAAGTACATCTGGAGAAGAAACTAGCGATTAAGCCACAGAGGATAAGAGCTCATCAGAGCAATTGGATGGTAATCCTACCATCAGGCTTTTGAAAGAATTACAAGGAAATAATATTTGGTCATGAAATATTCTCAGAAGCTAGGGATTTATGGACTTCCAAAAGACCATATGGATTTAATTAATTCACGATTAAGGCCGTTTGTTTCTGTCACAGGCTTGGTGACATAGCCTTTGGCTCTGTATATAGATTTTCAGCTGCATTTGTTGGTGAGGGAGCTTCCTGCATACATCAAAAATACATATTTTTTGCACACGTTTCATCAGTTGCAACCAGCCTATGCAAATGTAATGTTTTTCACTTGGGCATAGTGTTGATGTATACTATAATTGGTATTACACTAAGCATTCAAGCTATGGAAGTTAAAAAAGGAAAGAAAAAAAGCACCTTAAAGATTTTTTTTTTACCAGGTTACTTGAGAAGATGGTTTGTGCAATTAATTTATATAAGAGTCAATTTTACCTGCAGTTGCTTGGGATGACATGGGAGAGTTTAGTGACACCATTTTTTGCCAACTTTGTGTTGTATTTTTGTAGGAAAGGCATATTTATCATCTGCTAGTCTTCACTGATAGCATTGAATGTTGGTGGAGTTTTATCAATGACACCTTTTTGGTGTGGCTGTGATTAAAGTTTTTCTGCAGGAATTCAATAACGCTGCATACTACAGTAAGTATATTAGCACAGGAAGCAAATACACTAAAACTTGTATTCATGTAGTCTAAGTAAGCATTGACTATGCATCTTTGTTTTTCTCAGTACTCCTTCACATGTGCTGCTTTATTTTAGTCCCATAACTACCATTGTTACAAGCAGATTCCTGGTAACCAGGGGGCAGAACAGAAAAAAAGGTAAGAAGGAGGCTTGAGGTAAAAAGCATAAACTTGATCAGTGATCACTCACACTGCATCAGCTATACAGGGGTAAGTGAAGGAAAGGAGAGTCTTGGACCTTTTTTCAAGTTCATCGTGGTGCAGAATGCCCAGTAACTACTCTAGCTTTAGAAGACACCTACTGTGGGTTAATATAATCAATTACACCATTGGGTTGTACACTATAATATCAGGACAGACTGGGACACCATTGTTTTTAAAACCTTATCTTAAGGTGAAACTTTCACTTTTTAAAGGAACCGGAAAACAAACAAACACATTAATTCACTTCTCTTTTCAGATGTATACCACACTGCTAACTGGCTTTTTGTTGTTTTAAAAAGAAAACAAAAAAAACAGCTGAATGCGGCAAAGGCCCTTATTCCTATACACTGGAAAAAGTCCACCCCCCTACTATTGAATCCTGGTATAAGAAAGTAGAAGAACAGATACTATTTATTAGACCATCATGGCTAAAAAAGGGGAAGGATCCCTCCCTACTAGATTCTCTGCTAGCCCAATGGCATGACCTCCGGACAGAAGGAAGTCTGTCCCATTGATAGAAATCATATCTTGGTTTCTTAGATACAAGCCAGACACCCTCCTGAAGATCATAGGTCTGTATCCCTCCCCCCTCACTCCTTCCCCACCGTTCCCTTCTATTTTCTTCTTTTTTCCTACTTCTTTCCTTCAAATACTCACATTCTACTTAGTTCCTTTTCTGCTGTTTCTTTCTCTCTTTCTTTCTCTTTAATTGAATATGGGTTGATACTTACTGTTCATTTTGCATTCTCGCACAATACGTGGTGCTCAAAAATCAGATCTGTTTTAGAGACTTTACCTTTTCTCAGTATTTCTCCTGCTCAGTCATTTATGTATATATTTTTTGCACTCTTTGTAAGAACCTCTATTGCATTGTACTGTATTGTGCACTGTTGTATTCTTCAACCCTCAATAAAACTCTATTGAAATAAAAAAAAATAAAAAAACCCTGGTTTATGAGCAGTCATGAGGAAAACATTGCAGATATTTTGATTTTTTTCACAAGTCTTCCCCAGCAATATCCGTTATATGGCTAGTAAATTAATTTTCATGTTATTTAGGAAGGGTATTCACCCAGATCTCAACCTGACACTAGGATGGACCATTTATTTAATATTACCAATGATCAATATTCTAAATTCTGTTATTTTTTTAGAGTGAAGGTGTCTTAGTGCCAATATCTTGCTACAATTAGACTCAATTACACATCCTATACAAGCCTAATGAGAGCGTGTGCCACTCATTCTGATCATTTGCCCATCCCTCTCTGTGCATCTTTAAGAATTAGATTGCCATCACTGAGCTCCTGACAAGATTTCAAACTGACTTGCTATACGTATTCTTCGTCCTTCTGAGCCCTAAGATGTTTCTCCTTCATTTGCAAAGGACACAGACAATTAACTCAGATGCAAAAAATGTATTTTTCAAGGATAATTACCATATTCTCTCTATTTCTCCAAAGACAGAATATAAGACATATTCATACTGTAGTTTAATATAACTTTCCCTTGACTTTGTAGAAAATAACTTGTAATGATGGAGCATTGGGTAGGCTGTTACACACTGTAACCATCTGAGTGCCAGAGGGCTATGCAATGCATTGCAGAGCAATGTGTTGAGTACCCCTCTGGCACTCAAAGGGTTAAGGACCAGAAGAGTGCACAAAGAAATTAGATGCTGGCCCCTCTGGTTCTAAAAGGGTTAAAATGTTATTTTACATTGCCCTCCTGTAATGGTATAGTGACAAAAATAACTTTAACTTTATTTTCACTAAGTGATTTTATTTTGACATATTTACAGTCCTATTATCCTTAACCATTTCAGTGACAGAGATTTTTCTAACATATGACTTCACAATACATTGCCCCCCCCTTCTGATATTCAGAGCCTTAACCCATTGAGTGCCAGAGTGATGTGAAAAGCATTGGTGCTCAAAGCATTAAACTTAAGTGAAATTGGATGGACCTGATTCTTTTTTCAACATCATTTACTACAATGGACCCCCCCATAGAACTCAATGGGGGAGATTCCCTAAGCAGTGATAAAGAGGTGATAAAGTGGTGATGACTTCTCCTGTTTATCACTTCTCCAATTCCTACATTATTCTATGGAGTCTATGCACTAAGATTTCTTCAGCTTTGGATATCTTAGTAGATTAACATAGGAACTAGAGAAGTGATATCACCGGCGAAGTCATCTCCACTTTATCCTCACTTTATCACCTCTTTATCACCACTTAGTGAATCTCCCTCAATGCCTTAATTACTGGCATGCTAGATTAATGTGCAAAGCACTGGTGCTCAGAGTATTAAACATGAATGAAATGTAATGACTAAGGAGATGAACTGGATATTATGAAATCTGAGCTCCTTTTGATTCCTTAAACATTAACATTTTTTGCTGTTACAAAATCAAAACTGTGTTCCAAGGTCTTCAAATCAAGAAGACATGTTAAGGTCTAATAACATGACAGCTTGCAATTGTTCTTTGGAAATTAAAGTTTGTTTTAACAGCTTATTATAAAAGGTGTATCCAGCTCCAATTCTCAAGGATGAATGTAAGCCCAGGAATAAATTATATTAATACTGAGCAATAATGCACTGAGGCTGATGTACTAAGAGAATTGGAGCTGCAACTGCAATTTAAAATGATGCATTGAAAATGGCGTGTGGCTACACCCCACATTAACCCCTTAAGGACTACGTGATGAAGAGCTGGGAGAGCTGTAAGTAAAAATGGGGCCTAAAATTGACCGCTCCAAGACTGGAGTGATCTCTTTTAGGTCCCAAAGAGGCGTGCCAATACATGCAACAGGTCACGTGTACTGGCGCTTCGGCAAGGATCAAAGCGGTCCTTTTGGGACGGTAACGTCCAAGGACCGCTAGTCCTTAAAGGGATAGTAATACTTAAAATGTAAAAAAAAATATGTTGTAGGGTTTATCCCCCTGAGTAAAACAAGAGTACTCCCACTGTTGAAAGGTGTTTCATTAAAAAGTTATTAATTTTCAAAGTTGAATTTTTTAGGTGCAATATCACAGTGGCCTGAAATTGTACAGTGGCTCTGTTGCTTCATGATCCTATGGACAGCTCTGGTCCCGGGACCATAAATCTCCATAGGATGGTGTAGCAACAGCGCCACTGTACAATTTCAGGCCACTGTGATATTGCACCTAAAAAATTCAACTTTGAAAATTAATAACTTTTGAATGAAACACCTTTCAGCAGTGGGAGGACTCTTGTTTTACTCAGGGGGATAAACCCTACAACATATATTTTTTTTCATTTTAAGTATTACTATCCCTTTAAGGGGTTAAACATGTCACCGTGTTGAAAAGGGCAACATAAGAATCTCGTCCTGCACAAAATGGAGCATCAACCCAACCCGCGGCATACAATTTATTCGCCCCATACTGTAACGGTTTGTTGGACACACAGACACAGTAGGTTTGGATAAAACACAGTTTTATTAAGCAATTAGCAATACAATAACCCTCACAGGTCCTGTAGTATATTCTCAGTATAATACAGACACAAGACAGGTTACATTTACATATGCCTACACAGTGTAAACATAGAGTCCATAACACGATATACTGACACAGGTCAGGCAGAATTTGAAGGAGTCCCAGTGTATTGGTACTGCATGGGTTAATGGCCTTCAGGAAGTATAAACAGTCCCATGTGAGGTAAGGTCTGTTGAGAACCTCACCTAGGATAGAGAGCTTAAATACGAGTAACGCCCAGTAATAGGTTAGCAGACAATAGTGAACTGCCTGAGCAGTAACGGAGGCTGAGCAACATAGAGCACTGCCGGAGCAGTAACGGAGACTAGGCCACGTGATCACTGCCATAGCAGTAATGGAGACTGAGAGACGTGGACACTGCCGTAGCAGTAATGGAGACCAGGCAACTTGTACTCTGCCATAGCAGTAAACGGAGGCTAAGCCACTTGTACTCTGCCATAGCAGAAAACGGAGACTAGGCCACTTGCACTCTGCCGTAGCAGTAATGGAGACTAGGCCACTTGTACTCTGCTGTAGCAGTAAACTGAGACTAGGCCACTTGCACTCTGTCATAGCAGTAACGGAGACTAGGCCACTTGTACTCTGCCGTAGCAGTAAACGAAGACTAGGCCACTTGCACTCTGCCGTAGCAGTAACCAGAGACTAGGCCACTTGCACTCTGCTGTAGCAGTAACGGAGACTAAGCGACTGGAGACTGACGTGGCAATAATGGAGAACGCAACTGAGCACTGCCGTACATACCTAAGGAATGACTGGTAAGACAAGCAACCTTGGATGTTACAATTATATCATGCATCAGCTGGGTAAGAGTGTAAGTAAACGAAAAAAAAAAAGCATACACATTTTTGTTCTATCTTCATTATTCTGTGGTGGAATACTCAATCTCATTACAAAGTGTACAAATGGTGTTTCAGCCATCATTGTTTTCCAATTGGTGATAATTCCAGATTAAATATATAAACTACAAAGGCCATGTTACTTTTTATTGGATGCATATGATATTACCTATGTACAGTGTGCCAGGAGATAGAGAAGGGATTGTACACTTAGACTTTCTTTGTTCTGGACATAGACTAGATTATGACAGGCTTCTCATATACTGATTTTGCCTTTGAGTTCATATGTGAGCTCCTAGTTCCAAGGAAGGATGTGTATTTCACTTGTGTATGGGTTTTCGGGCGCTTAACGCAACACACATACATGTTTGGTAGAAACAAGATTAACATTTAAAAAGCTAATTAAATAGTATATAGTCACATGGTGTATTTTGAAAGGATTTAAGGGGCATAGAATATGCATAATCCATGTTTGCTAATTAAAAAATGATTGCCATAATTATTTAACATATGAACCATTTCACTGTGGGATCATCTCATAAGAATAATGGGAATATTCGCTGATTATTATTATTATTATTCTTTATTTATATAGCACCAACTAATTCCGCAGTGCTGTACAACTGGGAATAGACATACAGAGGTATTAAATAGTACAATCAGATGTGGAGAACGGAAGGATCAGAGGGCCCTGCTCGTGAGAGCTTACAGTCTAGAGGAAGGTAGATTTGACACAGAGGGAGTAAGTGCTATAAGGTTTAAGTGCCTCCTGCCACATGAACTTCCAGTCAGTGGGTAGGATTGAGAAGTGCTGTTGAGTGCAGTGGTCCAGGGAAGGGGTGATTCTTGGTGATAATGTTTATGGAGGCAGGTGATAGGCTTCCCTGAAGACGTGAGTTTTCCGGGAGTGTCTGAAGATTTGAAGTCTGGGGGAGAGTCTGATGGGGCGGGGGAGGGCATTCCAGAGCTGAGATGCAGCACGGGAGAAGTCCTGTGGGCGGGAGTGGGAGGATGTGATCAGAGCTGTGGAGAGCAGAAGATTGTGAGCAGAGCGAAGGTGACGGGTGGGAGTTTATTTGGAAATGAGAGAAATGAGAGAAGAAATATAGGAGGGTGCGGTGTTAGAGAGGGCTCTATAAGTTAGCACCAGAATTTTGAATTTAATTCTGTATGCTAATGGGAGCCAGTGTAGGGATTGGCAGAGGGGACTGGTGTTGGAGAAGCGATGAGTGAAGTAGATTAGTCTTGCAGCAGAGTTTATTATGGACTGTAGTGCAGTTAGTCAGTTGAGAGGAAGGCCAATTAGTAATGAGTTACAGTAGTCAAGACGGGACATGATGACTGTTTGGATTAGAATTTTGTTAGCGTCTCGTGTGAGAAAGGGTCAGATTCTGGAGGTGGCATGAGTTGGAGATTGACTGGATGTGAGGAATGAAGGATAGGGCAGAGTCAAATGTGACCCCCAGGCAGTGTTTTCCTTAACACTTTGAGGGCTCAATTTAAAGGCAGCCGTTAGGCAAAAAAAAGACTAACGGGTGCGTTAAGGTGCAGTAAGCCATTCAAAGGTCCGCGTTATGTTCAGCTAATGGCAGAGCACAAGTCACAACGGCAGATACACTTACATGCATTGGGACCAGTACAACAAAATTCCCCAGAGAAATTCAAAGGAGTACAGAACTGCTAACGGCAGTGAAAAAGATACATTTAACGGCCAAGAGTTAAGACTCAGTTTTGTTAGGCGTTAGACGTCTAACGGACAAAAAAATAACCCGCTACATGGTAAAACAGACGAACTGCTCCCCGCAGAAGAAGACAAATGGGAAAATTAATCCGTGCAATGCCAAAATAACATAAAAAACATGTCCACAGACCACAGATCACTGGTGTACATAACACAACAACCAAGCAACACCACAAGCACAAGACCCAACAAAAAAACACCAACACAACATGCCACGGAACAATGGGGGTTAGCACACAACACAGACACCTGCCAACACAAAACAAGCTTACCAGGGCAACATCACCACACGATCCAGACACAACCTACTCCGCAAAGCTCCACACCCGCAACTGACAGGGACACATCAACCACAACACAGCACACTTGTAAACACAGACACACCTGCAAACACTTACCTGGACTTACCTCGACAACAAACACCTTCCCTTTCGTCAGCACTCCCCTCATCACCACACCTACACAACGCCCCACCACCTACTTAAACGGACAGCTAACCACACTCACTTGTGGCTTGTTTTCCATTCAGGAGGGATAGAGAGAGATAGAGAGAGAGTGAGAGCGCAATCAGTATGTTGGGTTGCATATTGTTGCGCAGACTGCGGAGAAGGCGTGCAAGGGAGAGAGCTAGCAAACACCAGCAACCCCCAGGCACCCCTGATCAACAGCCTTCACCTGTTGCAAGTGAGGAGGCTCTGGCTCATGAGCCACACAGGAGCCAATTCCCACCTGGAGGACACCTGCCTGCAGATGCACAGCTGCATCAACAGGAGGCTCCACAGCTGCCACAGCGACCCCTGGAGCTGCCCAGGATGCATAGACGACCACCAAGGACCAAGGTATACCGCCCAAGGGTCACTCTCTTTGGAATAACCGATGACGAGGTCATTGATCTCTACAGGTTGAGGCCGAACAGCATCATTGCCCTGTACGAGGTCATCAAGGATCCCATATGCACCCACAACCATGCCCTAACTGGCCTACAAAAACTCCTGTGTGCCATACACTTCATGGCAACTGGCGCCTTCCAGTCAACAGAGGGTTACACATCTGGCATGTCCAGGCCACATTCTCCAGGGTGCTGGCCCAGGTCTTGCCAGCCCTCAAAGGCAAGGCTAGTAGGCACATACACTTCCCCACCACCGACATGGAGTGGACACATCTCAAGCAGGGCTTCTACGAAAGGGGAGGCATGCCCACGGTCATGGGTGTAATAGATTGCACCCATGTCAGAATCAAAGCACCAGCACATCGGGGACATGTGTTCATCAACTGAAAAAACTTCCACTCCATGAATGTGCAGATGGTGTGTGACAGCAACCTGGCCATCATGAATGTCTGTGGAAAATATACGGAAGCTGTCATGACTCCCATATATTCAAAAACTCATCTGTGCACAGAGATTTCGAAAATGGGACCTATACAGGCGGATGGTTTCTGGGTGAGTTAACAATACCAAATCACACCACATACACATGTGTTAGTACGTTCACCTCATGAAACAGCATTCACACAACATGTGCTCCTTGTCTCACCATGTCACTCACTTCCCACAGGTGATGCCGGCTATGGCTGCAAACCATGGCTTCTCACCCCGCTCGCCAATCCCCAAACTGATGCCCAGGAAAGATATAACCAGGCTCATGCAAGAACTCGCAATGCCATTGAGTGTATCTTTGGCCTCCTCAAGTCCCGATTCCGATGTCTGGACCACTCGGGGGGAGCATTGCAGTATGCACCTGGCAAGGTCTGCAACATTGTCATGGCATGTGCCATCCTTCATAATATCACGGTTGCCACCAGACTCATCGACGATGTACAGCCCCCACCCAGACCTGATGACCCACTGGACATTGTCCAGGGTGAGGAAACCCTAACAGAGATGCAGACAAGGGAAAGATTGATCAGGGATCACTTCAGCTGTGAGTATAATACATGTATGCACACAATCCATGCATGCACACCCACCACAACACACATGTTCTGTTTCACCCCACAGGATCAGTGACACAGCCCTGACACTGGATGCAGTATGGATCACCACCATCAACCATTCCATGAACCAGTCAGATTGGGCCTAGAGATTTCGATTGCATCTGACACCCTGTCGTCCATGTTGTTACTGCCACCCCAAGGATATCATGCATGTTCCCCTTGAAACCAAGGTACAACACTTTGACCTTGTGCAACATATTCCACGGCTCCCCAGGCACCAACTAAAGTGGTTTTTCTAGGATCACACCCATAGCAACGGTACTACCCTTCAGGGTCGGACTGGCCTACCGGGATACCGGGAAAATTCCCGGTAGGCCGCGGCTTCCCTGGGGCTGCCTCCCTTAAATGAGAAAAATAAATTATGTGTCACTGAAGTACTACCCGACGAGGCCTCCGAGCCAGGCCGCGTCAGTATAGTTGACTCACTCAAAGACTGTCAGTTGAGGCAGGCCGGCCGGGTGATGTAATGTCAGACGCAGGCTACGCATAACACAGCGGCGCTATGAAGAGTACTGCGTGTGCGTGTTTGTGTCTTCACGCCAGGCCTCCAGCACCCAACTTAAGCGCCAGAGACAGAGGCAATGAGTGACACACCCAGGCCAGCCCACTGAGCCCAGAGTCCAGACAAGCTTGCTGAGCGGGAGCGGACGGAGGCGGGAGCCGGAGGCAGCAGAGGCAGAGCAAGACAGAGAGTCAGCGCCGTCAGCAGACACTCACTCACTGTTTGTAAGAGCAGACAAGACAGGCAAGAGGGGGAAGTTGGGAATCGGAGAAGGCAGAAGGGAGTTAACCAATATGAAAAATGTAGACCTGATGGAAAAAAAAAATATATGTAAATATGTACTGTACACATACCCTACACTGACCTAAAACTGCTCCAAATATGATAAAATGTGTATAAATGAATATTGTATGATATTACAGATTTAATTGTTTTTGCTGGTAGCTTTACAGTCTCAATATCCAGCATTCTGTGTAACACAAACACACACAATCCAGTTGTCTTTGGAATTGAGCTATGACACTGAGTGCTGTATTTGTATAAATTCTTCAGTTACCCCATTAGAGCTGGAAAGGTATCCAAGACCTCTCCAGCATCCATCCATTATGTCAGTCTATGTTGCTGTGCTAGTTAGACATTTTCCATGTGAAATACAAGCATTTGATGTCGGCCATATTCATCATACTAAAAAGGTGTGCCATACAGGAGCAAAGCAACTGTACCAAGGGGGAATTCATATTATCATTACTTTAAATTGATATTATCAATTCCTTAAATGTCGTGTAGACCTGTCTAGTATTCAAGTTAAAAAGGTTTATTCAAATGAATGGTGATTTAATTAATTGTTATTTCAAACATATGCTTTATGAACAAGAAAAAAATGCCATTATGCTATTGGGCTGGTATAATGACGCAATGCTTTGGGGCTGGTAAGCAGTTTTTTCCAGGGCTGTTTTTTATTCCCAGTCTGGCCCTAGTACCCTTGTAGTGATAGAGTCTCATCCAAGGCAATGCATCAGATAATCACATCAGGGGTTATAAGGGGACATATGAGCGAACATGGGACCTGTAGTTTGCCAGAGCTAAAAAGAGCAGCAGAAGGATGGATCTACAGTGGTAGTGTGTTATACAACATAGAGCTCATTACATGTGGATCACGTCTCCAGGGACACCATGCTGACCTGTGTGTTTGATCATTGATATGTGCCCCAGACAGAAATACACACATCAACGAATATGTCCTGATAGCTCCATGATCCAAACATATTTGGACTGTCTCTGACAGTGGCAGACCAAATATATTGTTGTCAGGAAGCTATCAGGACATATCTGTTGATGTGTATAACCATGAAAGGGGCATATATCCCTAAAGATGGTTAACATCCCCTTAGTTATCCCCCATGATGGTTCATAGACTAGTATACAACACATTCCACAGCAATGGTTCCTGTAGCCCCATGTCAGGAGAAAGATGAAGAGGATCATGATGCTGTAGCTGTTGCATGATGAACACTTCGAGGGTGATGTTCCAAATCCTGTCCTCTTGTCCCACATGAATCCATAGCACGATCCATCCTTGAACAGAGGAGTTTCCATGTGACTGGACTGAAGTCTGGACAACACTTCCATGAAGCTCACCCCTTGGTGTTTCAAGTGATTGTGTTGGTGATGCAATGTGTGACCTGATGTTCACAGCAACCTCTACTGGAACATTCACATATAGACACGCATTCATGTGTGTACTACCAGAGTAGACAAACCATGTGGATAACACATGAGCAGTTCCCCAGTGTTACTAGAGTATCCCTATTTAGTTCAGACGTACCATCTGTGTGCTCATACAAGTGTTTCATACATATAGGCTATATACCCAGAAAACACATGTATGTGTTACTGTAGTTTGAGACACAATAAAGGAGTACCATCACTATTCAGTATATGTCTGTCTGTATGAATAAATGTTGGATTTGACATCTCTCAATTATGAACCATACTCAGGACTAGAGTATACCTCATACATAGGATGGCATGACCCACATCACAGGAGTCCACTGGTTGTTTGACCATGAGTGAACATTGTGATGTATTCATGCAATGGTATGATGGCAGTGATACATTAATGGGTGTTGTGGTTGTAGCAGGTGATACAGGGGACATCATTACTTCCACAGTGATGTCACGTCCATGGTTTGTGTCTTGCTCAGTATAATCAATGTCCTGAGATTGCTGTAGGTTGACATATCTCAGTACATGGGCTATATATAAAAAACAACAAGACCAAGTGGACAAGTGTTATCACTGGTGAAGTGTGTTACAAGCTTAGTTAAACAACAACACAACTTAGTACATAACCCAATGCCCAGCCTAAGTTTTAATGTGTTTGCTACACATTGATATCTTAGGAAAATCATTGGGTTATCCAGTAAGTTAGGCTGTGATTCAAACATCTATCGTGCAACTGACTTACTGGAGAACACAATGCTCCCCTTAGGATCCCAATGTGTAGCACACACACTGGCATCTTAGGGTGTACATTGTGTTCACCAGTAAGTCAGCTGCACAATGGGAGTTTGATCCAAAGTCAATAGTGAAGCATGTTCCATCTGTCCTGCTTGTTATATCCCTGCTAAGTCAAATAGCTGTTTGTTTGGTTTCCCCTTCAAACACAACAATTGATGCAGACGAATATGAAGTGTTGCACCAGTTGTTGTGATGAGGGGTATGTTCAGAACAATTCCAACACACAACATGGCCATGTAACACTGTTGTGTTACATGGCAACAGGGATGGGTTGCCAGGTGAATTTGGACAAGTGTGTGTGTGTGTGTGTGTGTGTGTGTGTGTGTGTGTGAGAACCCATGTAGCATCCCACAAACATTTCACCCAGGCAGAGGTTGTGTTCACTGCATTGTATGGCAATGCATTGGAGACAACCCTGCCACCCAATCAATAACTGAAGACACAGCGGATCAGACAGGAATCAAAAGCACAATGTTTATTTATTGAGGGGGCAGTTAACAGGTTGGGTCTTTCATTTTTTCTTTTTTTGGGGGGGGGCTTAGACTGGGTGCCAGAGGTAGATGCCCTTATTGAATGCCTGGTCACCTTCTGTCCCCTAGGTGTGGCTTCAGGGGTAACACTGGAGGGGGGTGGGTGAAGTAGACCCCTCCGTGGAATGCAAGTTCTCCCTCTCCATCCTCAGGATCTCCCCGCGGTTGATCTCTCTCAACTCCACAAGTACCTGTGTGAACATGTCCATGATACCTGTCTTGAGCTGGTGGAGTTGTGTGTTCACCCTGGCCACCTCTGACTCCAGGGCTTGGATTCTGGTCTCCAATCTGGCTGTGTTCCTCCTGGATTCCCTCCTGCTCCTGGTGATGTTGACATCCGTGCTCCTGCTCGACCGGAGTAGTCTCCTCTGCAGGGCCATACACTCCTCCTCGATCCCTGTGAGGCGTACAGTGCTGGAGGTGGATGTGCCCGGTGACCCTGGTGCTGCTGTTTCCTCTGCTGCTGAGGGTGCTGTTTCCTCTGCTGCTGTTGGAGGTGCTGTTTTCTCTGCTGCTTCTGCTGGAGGTGCTGTGGCTGCTGTGACAGCTGTTGGAGTGGCTGGTGCAGATGATGGGCATATGCCCACCACATCAAGTGACTCCGAGCTGCCCAATGATGTGTGTGCTTGTGGAGGTGTGAATATGTCCCTGGGTGGAGGGCGCTGGGGCTCACCAATCAGGCCCAGGTGTGGGTAGTCCAGTGCCCAAGGGTCATATGATGGCCACTGATAGGTGCTTGGACCCCATCTGGGATCATACCTTGGGGCATGCTGTGCAGCCATCCAGGAGGGTGGGTTTATTTGTGAGGCATATGGCCCATATTTTGTGGTGGCCACTGTCCCTGGCAGCCATTGTCTCCCTGGCGGTGGTGGTGCTGCTGCTGGAGGGTAGTAGCTGGTGGAGGTGGCTGGATACATTCACCTCTCCTCCTGTTGCATCCAGCCACTGTACTGGGGAGGTGCAGCTTGGAGGGGTGCAGCCTGTGGTGGTGCAGCTTGGAGGGATGCAGCCTGTGGTGGTGCAGCTTGGAGGGGTGCAGCCTGTGGTGGTGCAACTTGTGTTGGAGGAGATGGGGATGGTGGGGATGGTGACCACCGGCTGGTCCCCTCCTCTGTGTACTCCTCACTGGGGGGTGATGTAGCTTCTTCCACGGGCTCCTGCTGGGCTTGAGGGCCGTAAGCTGTGTGGAGAAATGAGATGTTGTGATTAGTGAACTTAGCCATAGGTTTGGGGAAACAGTTATACTTTGATATCTGGTGAAGAAAAATATATGTGTTTGGGTTAATCCCTCTGGGTAAACAAGGGTACTCTCACTGCTGAAAGGTGTTGTTTGAGTTATTACGGGTAAAGGTTTCATTTTGAGGTGCAATATCACAGTGGCCCGAAATAGTACAGTGGGGCTGTTGTAACACCCTCCCATGTAGATTTCTGGTCCCTGTACCAGAGCTGTCCATATGATAGTATAGTAACAGCACCACTGTACAATTTCAGGCCACTGGGATATTGCCCCTGAGATTTCAGTCATTTGTCCACACGAAGGCTCTTCAGCAGAGCCAAAATCCCCCCATTTAGAAAACAATACTTAGTTGGAATGGTGTACAGAGTGTGCATGGTTTGTAAGCACACTCTGTGGACCATTCCAAAGAGGTATTTATCTCAAAATGTTGCAAATTTGGCACTGTTGAAGAGCCTCCATGATGCTCGATAGCTCGATAGCTGCCGTAACTCATGTATTATTTGCGAGCGATGTGCCTTTTTCACTTAGCGGCTGGTTTAACTTGAGCCTTTAAATCTAGCCCTGACTGTCAGAGGGGTAGGCATCACATTGCTTGGCAAAGTGTTGCATATCCCTCTGGCACTCAAAGGGTTAAGGGATTAAATATTCTTAATCTTATTCTTCCATACTCAACATAGGTAGAAATTGCCAATTTACAGGGAGAAAAAAGAAACAAGGGCACTACCTAGTGCAATATATCTTGCAAATTGTAGACCTCCACCAATACACCACCGTACTCACATATTTACAACCACTTAATAGTGGTCAGCATAGACAGATGGGGGAATCAGACTGCTCTCACTCAGTCATTCAAATGAATGGTAAATTGCTGCTTCTTCAAGAGACCCCCAGAATTGCTTGCTGGGATCCTTCAAATACAAAGAAAACACACACAGGAAGAGCTCAAAAACACCAACCACAAGCTCTGATGTTGTCTTCACTAGGTGTTAGATAAATGGTGTCAATACTCACAATTGATGTGCAGAGTAGCTGATCGTCAAAGCAACCAGCTAAATCAAATGGGGTAATACTAGACTGTCCCGGTTCAGTCACATCTCCCAGGAACAAATAACAATGCATCAGAATCTCCAAAAATATTTAATATATACATATCCAAAACAACAGATATGAATAATAAAAAAATTATTAAAAGCGCCTGATATGACGCATTTCGGGGTAGTAACCCCTTTTTCAAATTTCACAGGCTGATATAAACAACAATTGTTAAAAAATGTACATTTAAGTAAAAGTGGAGAAAAAGCGTCACTTTTTGTTGTTTTGGTTATTACCCCGAAATGCGTCATATCAGGCTCTTTTAATAATTTTTTTATTATTCATACCCCGTCTGATTTAGCTGGTTGATTTGATGATCAGCTACTCTGCACATCAATTGTGAGTATTGACACCATTTATCTAACACCTAGTGAAGACAACATCAGAGCCTGTGGTTGGTGTTTTTGTGCTCTTCCTGTGTGTGTCAATTTACAGGGAGCCTGGTAATAATAACTGATTTGTTTTAGACATTGCATTAATCTACTGAGTCTGTTCTGCACATTTGATTGTACTATTTAATACCTATGCATTCCCTACTGTAAAGAGCTGTGGAATTTGTTGGCGCTATATAAATAAAAATTAATAATAATAATAATAATAATACCGAGTCACATTATTATATTTTACTTTTTATTTTGATTATGTAAATTTACAACCAACCTTCTCTTATATTTGTGTGATTATCTATTTTGAGAAATTGTGTTTAACACCAGTTTGCATGTGTGGTTTTTCTTTAATTCTGCATTACATTTGAGTCAAATCTCACATCAGAGAAAAAATACCCAGAAAAAGAAATTACTCATTTGGATTCATTGAGACCATTTATTCAGTTCAAGCCATCACATTTTAGTAGGTCAGTGTCTTTGAGAGAATCCTTAGGGACTGATTATCTGTGGAAAAAAAGTCAATGGAACATTATTGGAAACAGACATTTTGGCTGTTACTTTATCGCCAATCAGGATTTAACTCCTTCAGAAACTGAAAACCTTAAGGAGAGTGGTGGGCAATACATGTCAGAGAAATGCATTGCACATACCTCTGGTCCTTAAGGGGTTAAAGGGATAGTAATGTTTCACAATAAAAGCAGCTACAATTAATCTTCATAGTATTTGGGCCATGGAGAGTGTTATTTTAATACTGTCAGAGTTATAGCTCAAGAATAATTGAATGAAAAAATATCCCCCTCCTGCACCTTTTAGTGATGTAACACTGCTCACCTCAGAACAGAAAGGTGGTGTCCAGATGCCTTGCGGTGAGGGACAATCTTCAATTAGCATAAGAGAAAACCTGTCAACTCTGACAGTATTGAAATAACACTCTCCACGGCCCATACACTATGAAGATTAATTGGAGCTGCTTGTATTGTGAAACATTACTGTCCCTTTAAGATTGCTGTAGTAGCTTCATTCCCATCTCTCAAACCGTTGTATAGTCTACAATGTGTGCCTGGCTTGCAAGCACACGTTGTAGACCATTCCGATGAAGTAACTATAGTTAGCTATCTCGATGACAGCACTCCTGAAGAGCCTCCATCTGGTCCCGGAAGCAGGATCTCATGACGTCCACTATACAGCTGATGCATGAGAAGGGGGAGGGATCAGAGGTCTTTATTTTCTTACATCTCTCAAACCATAATGGTTTGAGAGATGGGAATGAGGCTGTTAAGTATGTTTTTATTATTCCTATCATTTGGCTTACAGTTTTTTGGGTGGTTTACTATCCCTTTAACTGACTGAGAAGAGTGTTTTAGCATTTGTTGATTAGAAAGCACAGACATCAAATAAACAAATACATACAGAAGCCTTGATTACAGCAGTAAACAATGTTCTAAATTAAAAGGATCTTACTTTGTCCTTTCTCATGACTCATTTGGTGTAATATTTAATGTGATACAATAATGTGGCATTGTACTGACTGTGGGACTCAAGATCATAAAAAAAAAAAAAAAATACAATTTGTGCATTAGCAACACCTGCTAGGGTGATCACTAATAATCACAAACTAATTAGCCTCTTCATGTGTTGACACCCATTTGACTTCTTTGCATAGTCTACCCACACAGGCATGCAATGGATGACAGAACACAATGTATTACTTATACCCTTATTCAGATGTTCTGACAGCAGTAAAAGTATTCCTATTTGGGTGTCAAACTCCTAAAATTTAAATTGGATCTACTAAGCATCAATTATGTTTATGTTTAAATGTTTTTATTAGTATTATTACATTTTTGAACAATACAAACATCAGAGGTATAAGGGAGAGGAAATACAAAAAGTTATGAGACTCAAGAAATGGTCCCATACAAAATAAATAGTACATTGGAAGCAGCAGGAGCAAAAAAAATCCAACTGGAATCAAATGACCACTCCCACCACCCATCCTGGTACAGATAGCATAAATCAAGATGAATGAGAAAAGGAAAGGTGTAAAGAGCAGAAAGTGCAATATGCAAATATGTTATGGTGGAACCAGGTAATTTGCATTTAAAACAATTGTCGGAGGCAGAGAGGTGCATCACACTAGCCTGATGGGGGGAAATATAAGCATGATGTGTTAGTCTGAATATGGTCTCATGAAAGTATGCAGATGAATTGAATTGAAGTCTCCTGAATAATGCTTTATGTACTACAGCCAAGTCAAGGTCAGGAAAAATGTCTACCCATTTCAAAATACCACCAGCAAAGGGGTTACTCTACTGAGCTCATGAAAAAATATCGTAGACAAGCAATAGTGCTTCTACGCAAGCAGATAGTGGAACATTCATGCAGGAAGCTTCTCTAAGGATGATCAATCCAAAAGTGGACTCACCTCTGTCCACAGGTACTCAACCCAATCAGGTTCTCCCAACCTGTGAATGTATGCAAATGAATAAAAGGATCCGGGCGGCACAATTCCATGCGAGTAGGCGTTCAGCATAGACTTTGTAGACTTTGCCATCTACAGAACATTTAAATTCCTTGGAAACATGCATAACCCTACAGCATGAGCATATATTACTGCCACATTTATAACTGCCTACCGCGCTGAGCCATGAAGACTGAATATTCTTGGTGGAGAAAAAACTAGGAGAGACAATATTACCTATGGTAATGACTCTCCTAGCACTAAAGCCACATCCAGGTTCCAAAATCTTATCCAACAAAGGATCAGTACGCAACATTGGTAAACGAGATTTAATCAGTCCACAAATTTGTGAATATTGTGGACTAAAAGTGGTGATAAATCTAACTTTATCTGTAGAGGTATTATATCTCGATTTCAGAACGGTGATATCAATAAGATCCTCCCTGGGTTTTGACATTGCCAGGTCAAGAGCCCCTACAAGTGTCAGCTCATCATATCCCCTCCCTTTAAATCTGTCAATCAAATCTGCAGATGACCATCTAAATTCCTATTCAGTAGAGCAGTTACACTGTAACCGTAAAAATTGGCCTCTGGGAATATTAGCTATCAAATGTTTGGGATCTGACGAGCGGGCATGCAGAAGGCTGTTGCCTGCCACTGCCTTCCTATAAATGGAGGTATCAATACCACCAGTCACTGGATTACCTCGTAAAGAAAGATCCAAGAAAGAAATAGACTGCCTGTCATACTGATAAGTAAACTTCAAATTCAATGAATTCTCATTCAAAAAACTGACACAAGCCACAATTTCCTCCTGGGATCCAGACCAAATAAATAACAGGTCGTCGATATATCTTCCATACCACAAAATCTTCTCCCCGAGGGGACCCCCAGCTCCAAAGATGTGGGTGCACTCCCACCAACCCATATAAAGGTTAGCCAGAGAGGGGGCAAACGCTGTCCCCATAGCCACACCACACCTTTGGAGATAGAAGACCCCGTCGAAGGAGAAGAAATTGTGGCACAGAAGATACTCGACAGCTCGTAACAAAAAATCCATAAGATCATCTGAATATCTCGAAAACATTCTCAAATGAAAGGATAATGCTTCAAGTCCTAAAACATGTGGGATGGATGAATATAAGGCCGTAACATCCACTGACAGCCACATATATTCATCCCTCCAAACCACTTTTGAAAGTTGATAAAGGACTTGTTTAGAGTCCCACAAGAATCCTGTTAGACCCTCTACCAAAGGGCAAAGATAATGATCCACCCAGATAGATAAAGACTCATTAAGAGATCCAATCCCTGATACAATAGGTTGACCTGGGGGATGAACAGAATCCTTGTGCACCTTAGGCAGATGATGAAAAATAGGTGTAAAAGGATTCTTGGGGACCAAAAACACTGCTTCACTATCATTGAGAATGCCCAGAGATCGACCCAAATGTCACAAGATGCAATAACTTGACCCTAAAAGATTCAGTCGGATTAGACCCCAACACAGAGTAAGTATGAGTATCAGACAATTGGCATAATGCCTCTTTGGCATAGTACTCTGAATCAAGCACTACCACCGTGCCACCCTTATCCGACATTTTGACTGTAATCTCAGTACAAGAGCGTAATTGGACTAGAGCTTCTTTTTCTGCTAACGAAAGATTGTGACTATGACGTGAATAAGAAGAGTAACGAGAATGTAGTTTGATCAATTCCTGCTCCAGGTTTCTTTAAAAAGCCTCTAATTGATTACCCTTACAATGAGCAGGAAAAAAATCTAGATCTCAGACCAGTCTCAATCCGTCTAATAGAATCTACTAGTGATGATCGAGCACCCCAATGCTCGGGTGTTCGGGTGCTCTGACCGAGCGCCCCCGGAGGCTCGAGTGCTCGGCCGAGCACCCGAGCCCCATTGAAGTCAATGGGAGGACTCGAGCATTACAACAGGCACCCCCTGCTCTGATGAGGGGAGGGTGCCTGGTCCATAGGAAAAGGTCAGAAAATGATGGAAACACCACAGAAATGGTTCAGGGACAGCATAGGGAGGATGTCTGGATGCATCTTGGACTCCAACGTCGCTGCTGGGAACGATGTTTCGCCCGTAGTACGCCATTTTTACAGACTGACCGTAAAACACACAAAAAGGAAGATAAAAACGACTTTAGGCAAAAAATTGTTACCACACAGTATTTGCTGTATATTTACTTGTATATCATCTGCAAATTCTGCAAAAAATTTCATCGATTTTTCGGAACTGGGGCCATGATTAAGAGGGAAACATGCGCAGCGTAAAGCAGGTGTTCAACGTGGTTATGGCCCGGGTAAGGTACAGCATTCAGGAACGAAGGCCGCAGCTACCACAGGTTTTACAACATGTCCGTTTGCCCTTGTTAAGTCCAAAATTTATAGTCGGAACAGTGGGGTCTGATCCATTGAGTAAAAGTGACGAAGTGACTTAGTGGATGAAGCCAAGAACTACCTTCTGCTCTGTCGAACACCCCAGCCCTATTTAATTCAATGGGAGGACCTGAGGCACTCCGATACAACCTGTATATCACAAAATGGAGGGCCTCATTCACATTGTGGTACAATAGTTCAGGTAGTGGTCCAACACTCATAAAGCCTATGCACTAAGTGAAAGGGCTGCCAAAAATTAGACTGAAATGTCACTCCAATACACCCTTTATTACACATAAAGGAGGGCATCATAAACACCCTTGAAAAATTAGGATTAATGGCCTGCTGGTGACCCTCTAAAACATTAGGGGCGAGGGCATGCCGCTAAGCTGACCATCTAAAACATTAGGAATGAGGGTCTGCTGCTGAGCCGACCATCTAAAACATTATGGGTGAGGGTCTGCTGCGGAGCTGACCATCCTAAACATTATATGCGAAGGCCCGCTAGTGAGCTGACGCTATAAAACATTATATGAGAGGGCCCGCTAGAGAGCTAACCCAATAAAACATTATATGAGAAGGCCCGCTGGTGAGCTGACCTATACAAAAATTCTCAAACAGGCGGGACTGCTGGTGAGCTGGCCCTATATAAAAATTATATCACAGGGCCCGCTGGTGAGCTGGCCCTATATAAAAATTATATCACAGGGCCCGCTGGTGAGCTGGCCCTATATAAAAATTATATCACAGGGCATATGGAAGAGGAGGAGGAGGATGAGAAGATTAAGAGTCAACCATATACCCGTTTTTTGGGTGGAAGGGGTGAATGGGAATACAGAGTATTCCCATCATTGTAAATATCTAAAGTGACTTTATGTTCACCTGGGGCTTTCCTCCAGTGGAGTGGAGAAGTCAGGGGAAATCCAGGCCTTGTTCATTTTTATAAGTGTCAACCTATCAGCATTTTCTGTGGAAAGGCGGATATTCTTATCTGTTATGATGCCACCAGCAGCACTAAATACCCGCTCAGACAGAACGCTGGCGGCAGGGCAGGCCAACACCTCCAAGGCGTAGAGTGCCAGTTCATACCACGTGTCCAGCTTGGACACCCAGTAGTTGTAAGGCACAGAGGGATCATTGAGGACGCTGACACGGTCTGCTACGTACTCCTTCACCATCTTCCAAAACTTTTCCCTCCTTGTGACAGTAGGCCGCGCATCAGGGTGAGGGTGCTGGCGGGGTGTCATGAAGGTGTCCCACGCCTTGGAGAGTGTTGCCCTGTCTTTGTCGGAACTGCTGTGTGCTCCCCTTTTCTCCCCTTCTCGGTTGGCCAAGGTAGCACGTACTCTGCCGCCAGCGTTGTCAGATGGAAAATTTTGGAGCAATTTTTCAAAAAGAACCTTCTGGTATTGCACCATTTTGCTTGTCCTCTCCACCGGAGGAATGAGAGATGAGAAATTCTCTTTGTAGCGGGGGTCCAGAAGGGTGAACACCCAGTAATCCGTGTTGTCTAAAATGCGTATAACGCGTGGGTCACGGGAAAGGCAGCCTAACATAAAGTCAGCCATGTGTGCCAGAGTACCAACAGGCAAGATTTCGCTGTCCTCACCAGGAGGATGACTCTCAATCTCCTCATACTCTTCCTCCTCTTCTGCCCACCCACGCTGAAGAGATGGAACTAAAGTTCCATGGCTACCCTCTGTAGCGGAGGCAACCGTGTCTTCCTCCTCCTCCTCCTCCTCCTCCTCCGCCTCCTCCAATTGTCGCTGAGAAGACGAAGTGAGGGTGCTCTGGCTATCACCTTGTGTAAGCTCTTCCTCCCCCATTTCCACCTCTTCCACATGCAAAGCATCGGTTTTAATTGTGAGCAGCGAGCGTTTCAGTAGACACAGAAGTGGGATGGTTACACTGATAATAGCGTTATCGCCGCTCACCATCTGTGTCGATTCCTCAAAATTGCGTAAAACCTCACAGAGGTCTGACATCCATTCCCACTCCTCACTTCTGATTAGAGGAAGTTGAACGGAGAGGCGACGACCATGTAACAGCTGGTACTCCACTACTGCCCTCTGCTGCTCACAAAGCCGGGCCAACATGTGGAAGGTGGAGTTCCAGCGCGTGCTCACGTCACACAGCAGCCGGTGAGCTGGCAATTGTAAGCGCTGCTGCAGCTTCAACAGGCCGGCTGAAGCTGTAGATGACTTACGGAAATGTGCACACACGCGGCGCACCTTGGTCAAGAGATCATGCACATTGGGGTAGGTTTTTAGAAATCGCTGAACCACTAAATTAAATACATGCGCTAGGCATGGTACGTGTGTGAGCTTGCCGAGCTCCAAAGCCGCCACCAAGTTACGCCCATTATCACACACAACCATGCCTGGTTGCAGGTTGAGTGGCGAGAGCCACTGCTCGGTCTGGTGACTAATCCCCTGCAACAGCTCTGAGGCCGTGTGCTGTTTGTCCCCAAGGCAGATCAGCTTCAGCACGGCCTGTTGACGCTTCCCCACTGCAGTGCTACACTGCTTCCAGCTACCGGCTGATGGGTGAGTGGCGCTGCGCGCAGAGAATTCGGAGGTGGAAACGGAGGAGGAGGAGCCAATAACGTAGGTGCTGGCAGAAACCCTGATGGAGGTAGGGCCCGCAATCCTCGGCGTGGGTAGCACCTGTGCCATCCAAGGGTCCGAGTCGCTCCCAGCCTCCACGACATTCACCCAGTGTGCCGTCAGGGAAATGTAGCGTCCCTGGCCACAAGCACTTGTCCATGTGTCAGTCGTTAAGTGGACCTTCCCAGTAACTGCGTTGGTCAGGGCACGGGTGATGTTAAGGGACACATGGTGGTGTAAGGCGGGGACGGCACACCGGGAAAAGTAGTGGCGGCTGGGGACTGCGTACCGAGGGACAGCTGCTGCCATCAGGCTGCGGAAGGACTCAGTGTCCACAAGCCTAAATGGCAGCATTTCGATGGCCAGTAATTTGGAAAGGTGTGAGGTTAGTGCTATGGCCTGTGGTGGGTGGCTGGGTATTTTCGCTTGCGCTCAAATGCCTGGGGTAACGACATTTGGACGCTGCGCTGGGACAGGGAAGTGGATGTGGTCGCTGATGGTGCTTCAGATGGTACAGGTGCAGGGCGGGAGGTATGCGGGCCTGCGCCTTCGACAGGCGATTGGCCGGCACCGAAAACAGGGGAAGAGGAGGCAGTGGTGTGGCCTGCAGACACAGATTGGCGATTCGGGCGTTCCTCCCACTTATTACGGTGCTTGGATTCCATGTGTCGGATCATGCTGGTGGTGGTGAGGTTTCTAGTGTTCATGCCTCGGCTCATTCTGGTGTGGCACAGGTTGCAAACTACAATTTTTTTGTCGTCCGCACTTTCCTTAAAAAAACGCCATACCGCGGAACACCTAGCCCTTGGCAAGGGAGATTTACGCAAGGGGGTGCTCCGTGGAACATTTGCGGGCCGGTTTGGTGCAGTCCGCCTTCTTTCTTTAGCCACACCACTGCCTCTTCCAGCCTGTTGCGGTGCTGCAGATGTCTCACCCTCAGGACTACTGTCATCGCTCGGCTCTCCACCTTCCCAGGTGTGGTCAGTGACCTCATCGTCCACCAAGTCCTCCTCCACTTCCTCACTCTGTTCATCCTCCTCATTTCTTGATCCCACCACATACTCAGTCATTGACAACTGTGTATCATCCTCCTCATCAAGGTCTTGAGACAGTAATTGTGGTTGATTTGATGGCAACTGTGTCTCATCATCATCATCATCCACTTCCTTTGACCTTAAATGCCGTTCCCCTCTGTCATCTTCTTGTGATTGGGTACCCTCTAGAGGTTGTGAATCAGGGCACAAGATCTCATGTTCCTCTGCAAGCGTGCTTGGAGAGAGGTTCAAATGAAGGATTGGTGATGAGACGAGCTCCTCACTATATCCCAGTGTGGGATCACTTCTTTGGCCAGACCCTCTATGGTGGGAGGAAGGATGATCAGGGTGAGGATTATGTTGACCAGACTCTTGGCTACTGAGAGTGGACTTGGTGGAAGACAGGGTGGTGCTTAACCGACTGGAAGCAGTATCAGCTGAAATCCAACCGACCACCTGTTCGCAGTGGTCTCACCTCGAGAGTGATGTCCTGCGACGCCCTGTAAACTGAGACATGAAGCTAGGTATGGTGGATGTTTTTCTGTCTTGTGCTCTGGCACCAGGCACAGTTTCTACGCGTCCTGACCCGCGCCCTGAACTATCAGGATCACGTCCACTTCCCCGTCCCTTTTTACCCGCCTTCTTCATATTAAACGGAATATGTGCCGCTAATCTGCGGCTAGGCACACTAAACAGAATGTGGCGCTAATCTGCGGCTAGGCACACTAAACAGAATGTGACGCTAATCTGCGGCTAGGCACAGTGAACGGAATATGTGACGTTTATTTTTGAAATTTGCACACTAAACAGAATGTGAAAATAATCTGCGGCTAGGCACACTAAACAGAATGTGACGCTAATCTGCGGCTAGGCACAGTGAACGGAATATGTGACGTTTATTTTTGAAATTTGCACACTAAACAGAATGTGAAAATAATCTGCAGCTAGGCACACTAAACAGAATGTGACGCTAATCTGCGTCTAGGCACAGTGAACGGAATATGTGACGTTTATTTTTGAAATTTGCACACTAAACAGAATGTGAAAATAATCTGCGGCTAGGCACACTAAACAGAATGTGACGCTAATCTGCGGCTAGGCACAGTGAACGGAATATTTGACGTTTTTTTTTTAAATTTGCACACTAAACAGAATGTGAAAATAATCTGCGGCTAGGCACACTAAACAGAATGTGACGCTAATCTGCGGCTAGGCACAGTGAACGGAATATGTGACGTTTATTTTTGAAATTTGCACACTAAACAGAATGTGACGCTAATCTGCTGCTAGGCACAGTGAACGGAATATGTGACGTTAATTTGAAAATTTGCACACTAAACAGAATGTGAAAATAATCTGCGGCTAGGCACACTAAACAGAATGTGACGCTAATCTGCGGCTATTTTCAGTGAACGGAATATGTGACGTTAATTTGAAAATTTGCACACTAAACAGAATGTGACGCTAATCTGCGGCTAGGCACACTAAACAGAATGTGACACTAATCTGCGGCTAGGCACAGTGAATGGAATATGTGACGTTAATTTGAAAATTTGCACACTAAACAGAATGTGAAAATAATCTGCGGCTAGGCACACTAAACAGAATGTGACGCTAATCTGCGGCTAGGCACAGTGAACGGAATATGTGACGTTAATTTGTCAATTTGCACACTAAACAGAATGTGACAATAATCTATGGCTAGGCACACGTTTAAAATGGCCCTTTTTGTTGCTGCGTTGTACAATATTTGTCCCTGTGCACCTAGTACAATGTCACCTAAATATCCCCCCCCCCACAAAAAAAAATGAAATTGTGCCCCCCCCAAACAAAATATAAATGCTGCCCCCACACACAACAGTCCTAAAAAGGACTTTTGGGTCTTGAAAGAGTTCCAAAACTTTTTTTCTGCCTACACTGACTTTCCCTTCCTATCCTCATCTCTCCCTGGCTAAGACTGAGCCGAACTCGCTGGTCGGGAGCTATACAGCATCCGATCACGGGTTCTGGCCAGCCAATCAGTGTAATGCCAGCAGCCAACATGGCTGCTGGCATTACACTGATGTCAGAGCCTCCCCGCACGTTTATTGGCTTCGCAGCAGCCGTGAAACGTGCGGGGAGGAGACCTGAACATGGCGGGCGAGCACATGCGGTACTCGTACGAGTACCGCCATGAGCCGAGCAGAGCGATGCTCGAGCCGAACCGAGCTTCGGCCGAGCATGCTCGCTCATCACTAGAATCTACCTCTGACCAGGATTCACGCTGTAAACTACGTAAATGACACATAGTTTTGAGATCAGAAAAAAAACCTGTACCAGAAAAACCCACATTCCTAGTAGATGTATGTGGATCAATTGAATCATGATAAAATTTCTCCTGATCCAATTGACCCCAAAAATATTTCTTTATTGTGAGATTCCTGATAAAGCGATTGATATCCAAAATGGTGTTTAACAGATCAAATTTAGATGCTGGAACAAAATTTAGACCCTTTTCTAATACCCTGATCTGGGGAACTGTCAACACTTTTTGGGATAAATTAAGCACAGTCAATGCCATATTTGGCTTTTATTCTACCTGGTTAGATATCGTCTTTCTTCGGGACCTACGTCCTCCCCTTCTAATGCGGTGACGTCTATGTCCCGTTTGTTGACCTTCTTTTTCTTTCTCAATTTGCGTCGACTGCTGGAGTTTTTTGATTGAAAGGATCCACTGATAGTAAAACTAGAATCCGTAACTCCAGTTACCTCCTTAACCTCAGAGGGAAATTAATCCTCCATTGTATCAGATCTGGCATCTTCCCCAGAATAAGGTTCTGACAAGGAGAAACTAACATGTCTAGGAGCATCCTTCAATATAGATTTGACTGATAGCATATGATGTTTTTGACGTTTCCATATATAAACTTGATTTTGGTCATAATCTAATTTGTCCCTGACAAACTTGCGCTTCTTAAAAGATGACAATTCCACATCTAATTTATCTAATGATTTCTTCAGGGACATTTCTTTAAGGATACAATTGATGAACGAGATATCAGCTCCTCCTGTTTGACAATAATATCTGATTTAAGTTGAATTAACTGATCCCTTTTGAATTGTAAAATCAGCTCCATCAATTTAAAGTAACATTCACTTAATATGTTATTCCATCTCAAAATAAAGTCAGATTCCTTAACATCAAAAGTGGGAAACTTCCTAAGTCGTAAACCTCTGGGAATTCTACGGACTTGGAGATATTTTTCAAAGGTGATCACATCCCACCAAACCTTTAATTTTTTTATTGAAATTTTCTACAAATCCTGGAAAAGAGTCTTAGTATCCAAAGAAGCATTAGTGATAATCTCATCCTCATTTTCAACATCAAATGCTGAATGAATCTTCTGCTGTCGTTCACAGGAGTTTAAAAGATCACTAAAGACATAAACTTCCACATCCGGTTCTCCAGCCATATTCATGAAATCAAAATATGTTCAAAGTACACCAATAACACCATATAGAATGACAAGAGGTGAGGTCAACACTTACAATTAGCTGAAATCCATTCCGAGCTGCTGCTAGAATAATCTCAGTTCCACCTCAACCGGATTCCGATACGCCTCAAAGGCCAGTGAAAAAGCTGCAAATTCTGCGGAGCACAAACGGGAGATACAAAGAATCGAAGACAAGCAATAGTGCTTCTACGCAAGCAGATAGTGGAACATTCATGCAGGAAGCTTCTCTTAGGATGATCAATCCAAAAGTGGACTCACCTCTGTCCACAGGTGCTTGACCCAATCAGGTTCTCCCAACCTGTGAATGTATGCAAATGAATAAAAGGATCCGGGCAGCAGTCTATTTCTTTCTTGGATCTTTCTTTAAGAGGTAATCCAGTGACTGGTGGTATTGATACCTCCATTTATAGGAAGGCAGTGGCAGTCAACAGCCTTCTGCATGCCCGCTCGTCAGATCCCAAACATTTGATAGCTAATATTCCCAGAGGCCAATTTTTACGGTTACAGTGTAACTGCTCTACTGAATAGGAATTTAGATGGTCATCTGCAGATTTGATTGACAGATTTAAAGGGAGGGGATATGATGAGCGGACACTTGTAGGGGCTCTTGACCTGGCAATGTCAAAACCCAGGGAGGATCTTATTGATATCACCGTTCTGAAATCGAGATATAATACCTCTACAGATAAAGTTAGATTTATCACCACTTTTAGTCCACAATATTCACAAATTTGTGGACTGATTAAATCTCGTTTGCCAATGTTGCGTACTGATCCTTTGTTAGATAAGATTTTGGAACCTGGATGTGGCTTTAGTGCTAGGAGAGTCATTACCATAGGTAATATTGTCTCTCCTAGTTTTTTCTCCACCAAGAATACTCAGTCTTCATGGCTCAGCACGGTAGGCAGTTATAAATGTGGCAGTAATATTTGCTCATGCTGTAGGGTTATGCATGTTTCCAAGGAATTTAAATGTTCTGTAGATGGCAAAGTCTACAAGATGCGGGATTACATTAATTGTAATACTCGCAAATGTGGTGTATTTATCCACATATAGTCTTTGCTCTGAACAATATGTGGGTCGAACGACACGCCCACTGAAAATGAGGATTAGGGAGCACATTTATCAAATGTCACGAGAATCGCCTACATCAGCTATAGCTAAACATGTACAAGAGAGACATGGTGGTGATGCAGGTTGTATGTCCTTTCAGGGTATTGAAAGGGTTGTGTTACCCTGGAGGGGAGGAAACATCCTGGATCTCATCAATAAGAGGGAGGTGTATTGGATATTTCATTTACATACTCGTCATCCTCAAGGAATTAATTTAGAATGGGATATTAATTATATTAACATAGTAACATAGTAAATTAACATAGTAAATTAGGTTGAAAAAAGACACAAGTCCATCAAGTTCAACCTTCGCTTCATACCTCAGTAACTAAGAATTTTATAGCTTTCCTGCTACCAATTAAATTAGTCTTTATCAGACCTTCCTGATCAGCCTACTGATAAACAGTATAACTCTGTATGTTCCCTTTTGAAAGAAATGTATCTAATCTTCTCTTAAATGTGTCCATTGTATCTGCCATAACTACCTCCCTGGGCAATGAATTCCACAATTTGACAGACCTTACCGTAAAAAAACCCTTCCTCTGCTGAAGTTTAAACCTCCTTTCCTCTAATCTCAAGGGGTGTCCCCTGGTCACCTGAGCAGGCCTTGGAATAAATAGCTCACCGCAGAGATCCTTGTATTGACCTCTCATATACTTGTACAATGTGATAAGGTCTCCTCTTAGTCGTCTTTTCTCTAGAGTAAATAAACCAAGTTTGTTTAGTCGTTCCTCATATGTCAAGTCCTCCATTCCCTTAATTAATTTTGTTGCTTTCCGCTGTACCCTCTCTAGTTCTAGTATATCCTTTTTCAGAACCGGTGCCCAAAATTGCACTGCATACTCAAGGTGAGGTCTTACCAATGATTTGTATAATGGCAAAATAATGTTATCCACTCTTGCTTCAATACCTCTTTTTATGCAAGACAGGACTTTGTTTGCCTTTGCTACTGCTGTTTGACATTGGTCACTGTTTCCAAGTTTGTAGTTGACAAGGATACCCAGGTCTTTTTCTAGCAACGAGTCACCTAAAATTATTCCATTAAGTTTATAAGTAGCCTTGGGATTGTTTCCTCCCAAATGCATGTCTTTACACTTCCCCACATTAAACTTCATATTCCACGTTTGCTCAATCTGACATTGTATGTAAGTCCCTCTGTAGAGAGAAAATATCCTGTTCTGAATGAATGACTTTGCATAATTTAGTATCATCTGCAAATATTGATATTTTGCTTTCTATATCTATTTCCAGGTCATTTATAAACATGTTAAAAAGCAGCGGACCCAATACTGAACCCTGAGGTACTCCACTCTCCACTTTAACTATACTGGAGAATTTTCCATTTACAACCACACACTGTTCCCTATCCTTCAACCAGTTTTGTATCCAATTGCAAAGGTTATCTCCTAGCCCCAATTTCCTTATTTTATACACCAGCCTTCTGTGTGGTACTGTATCAAATGCCTTTGCAAAGTCTAGATATACTACATCTACTGCCTTGCCATTGTCAAGGTTGCTGCTTACCTCCTCATAGAAGCTGAAAAGATTAGTTTGGCATGACCTATTCTTCATAAAACCATGTTGATTCATGCTAATGATCTTATTTTTTGTGTTGTACTCCTGAATATAGTCCCTTATTATGCCTTCTAATAGTTTTCCCACTACAGAGGTCAAACTCACTGGTCTATAATTCCCAGGTTCTGTTTTAGTTCCCTTCTTAAATAGAGGCACTATGTTAGCTCTTCGCCAATCCTGTGGCACTGAGCCTGTGGTAATAGAATCTTTAAAGAGTAAATATAGGGGTTTTGCTAACACTGCACTGAGTTCCTGAAGAACCCTTGGATGTATACCATCAGGACCCGGTGCTTTGTCGGTCTTAATTTTGTTCAGTCTTCCCATGACATCTCCTTGAGTTAACCCAATATCTATTAATTGTATTGTTTTATTTGTTACTTGCGGAGGCTCTTCTACCATTCCTTGCTCCCTTGTATATACTGATGCAAAGAAAGTGTTTAAAACATCAGCCTTTTCCTTATCCTCACTAACCAACTCACCCATCTCATTTTTGAATGGTCCAATGCACTCCCTCTTAAGTTTTTTGCTATTTATATATTTAAAAAACTTTTTTGGATTAGTCTTGCTTTCCCTTGCAATTCGAGTTTCATTATCTATTTTTGCTACCCTAATTGCCTTTTTGCAATCTTTGTTGCTCTCCCTGTATTTTAAGAAGGATTGTTCAGTTCCTTCTGACTTAAATAATTTGAATGCTTTTTTTTTCCTTGCCATTTCCTTCTTTACATGTGCAGTTAACCACATTGGCTGTGACTTACTTCTTTTGCACTTGTTCCCCATTGGTATATACAGTTGGGTACATTTCTGCAACCTAAATTTGAATTCTGACCATTTTTCCTCAGTATTTTTGCCTTTAAATAAAATATCCAAGTCTATGTGTTGCATTGAGGCCCTTAACAATTTGAAGTTCGCTTTTTTAAAATTAAGAGTTTTGGTTGAACATATACATTTTTGCTTTGCCAGACAGATCTCAAATGTAACCATGTTGTGATCACTGTTTCCCAAATGTTCTCTTACCTTAATATTGGATACCATTTCTGTGTTATTAGTGATCACTAGGTCCAATACATTGTTATTTCTTGTCGGCGCTCCCACCATTTGTTACATGTAGCTTTCATGAAGCGTGTTCAAAAACCTGCTACCCTTAGCACTCTGACAGGTCTCATTTTTCCAGTTGATATCTGGATAATTAAAATCTCCCATAATTATAGTATGCCCAAACTGGGCAGCTTTCCTCATTTGCAATAGCAGTTGGGCCTCATCATTGTCATCGATATTTGGTGGTTTGTAGCATATGCCCACCAACAACTTTTTTTTACCTTTCACACCACATTTAGTCTCGATTTCTACCCACATGGACTCCACAGTTTGGCCAGTTTCCTCACTAATATCACCTCGCAAAACTGGATTTAGCTCTGTTTTCAAATATAAACACACACCTCCACCTTTTCTATTAATTCTGTCTCTTCTAAACAGGGAATAGCCCTCTATATTTACAGTCCAGTCATGTGCATCGTTCCACCATGTTTCTGTTATTCCAATTATGTCCAATTGCTCATTAACCGCCAGCAATTCTAGTTCTCCTATTTTATCTACCATACTTCTTGCATTTGCTAGCATACAATTGATTTTGAAGTCTTTACATATATTAATCCCTACATGCCTTTTTTCTTCACCTTCATTTACTAGGAGTTCCTCCCTACTGACCAAATTTCTCCCCACCCTTTCTCCACCCCCCTGGTCATTTACTTGGACCCAGTTCCTATCTGCTCTATCTACCCCATTTTTGCTATCTATACCCCCCCCTTTCCTAGTTTAAAAGCTCCTCCAAGCTTCCTAGCATTCTCTCCCCTAACACAGAGGCTCCTCTACCATTTAGGTGCAATCCATCTCTTCCATATAGATTGTACCCAAGAGCAAAGTCTGCCCAGTGTTCTAAAAACCCAAAACCCTCCTTCCTACACCATTGCTTGAGCCATGCATTAAGCTCCCTGAGCTCCCTCTGCCTACCTGCACTGGCGCATGGCACAGGTAGTATTTCAGAAAATACTACCTTAGAGGTCCTTGCCTTAAGCTTGCACCCTAAATCCCTGAAATCATTCTTTAGGGACCTCCACCTTCCTCCTATTTTGTCATTGGTTCCAATATGTACCAAGACAGCTGGATCACTTCCAGCCCCTCCCAATAATCTGTCAGCCCTGTCCGCAACATGCGTAGTTTTGTATAGGCTGTCATTCGCATTGTGGGTTTTTCACTAAACTAAAACTAAAGTACATCTCTGTAGGGATGACTCTGGATGTATTTAGTTACTAGGGTTGTTTCCCTTTAAGAGATGTTCTTTGTGTGTTGATTTTGAGTAATCTTTTCACCATTAGGTGAAGGGGTTAAGTTTTCAAATTTCATGGACTTCCGTTCCGGAACTGGGCATGTTAGACAGGTGTCTTTCATGTTTTTTTAATTATAATGTTATATATGTTTTGTAAAGCACTATGTTCTTTGAGTCTATGAGTAAGCGCAATATTATGCGCGAAATGCATTAGACCGTGTAGGTCTTGTCTTCATGCCTGTTTGCCATATTCATGTTTTTTTAATGCTTCAATAAAGTACACCTTTTTTATGCTGAACGCCTACTCGCATGGAATTGTGCTGCCCGGATCCTTTTATTCATCATGAAAAAATATGCAACAAAGATGAGCCGTACGAGGTATTAGCAGTTGCAGAAATGTAACTGTTCAGAGCAGAAGAGAAAGTGTTTCTGGTTAACACCTGTAAAGTTTCTGTCGTATAATGTCTGGCTTGAAGGAAAATTAAACAGATGGTTAATGGGGAGATCCTGTAAGCTGAAAGATATGCATCTTAGGTTTGACAAAATCTGCTATCACTTGTAGGTGTTTCTGAACCCACAGCCTAAATCTGGTGTCTGGAGTCCTGTGCTGAAATTTGGCGTTACCCAGGAAAGGCAGATAGATATATTTATATTTGAAGTTGTAAAATGATTGATGCACAACCTGCCAAGCCTTTGCCACACCCAAAATAATATATTGTCCCTCATATAGGGAGGAAAGCAGAAACAGGAGCATGTAAGACATATCTGAGATCTAGAGGTGAGGCCAATTCCCTATCCACTGCAAAGTACGTATGATGAATGAGAGAGGGAACGAGAGCCAGTTCTGGAGTTCCGAAAAAACATGTTGTATTGGAGTAAAATTCCTGTCATATAACATAGCAGGATTTATGGGAAATAATATACCCAGGCAAGTCCCAAGGTACATGACGGAGCTTAGGACTTCTCATAGTTGATCTTTATTCCAGAGAATACCCGGGGCTGTCACTTGGCTGATGCCCTTTCATGGTGTACCTGATGCCTAGCGCTAGTTCTGTGATTCTGATACCAGTGTATGACCCCGGACTGCCTGACCACGCCATTAGTCTTTGTTCCTGATTCTGTGTACCGATTCGGATTGGCTGACGTTCCTGCTTCATATACCGACCCAGCAAGATCGACGTTCCTGCTCCATGTACCGACCCGGCGAGATTGACGTTCCTGTTTCCTGCTCCGATTCAGCTTGGCTACATTCCTGAGCTGTTTACCGAACCGGTTTGGCGGTGGTTCCTGCTCTCAGCTTGCTTGCCGGACTATCTCTGGCAGTTCCGGTTGCTCACAGTGCACAGTTCCTTCAGAGTGTGTCTCACGTCTCCGGTACTCCGGTACCTTGACCGATTTCTCCAGTTGGCTCAGAGTCTCAGTGTGCTTTTCACACCGTGTGCTCAGTGTATCTTTTCACACTGTGCTGCGTTGCTTGGTCATATTTGGGTTCAGTTGGGCGCTTCCCGTGGTTGCCGTTATCCCGACCATGGCGATTATTAACCCCTTCAGGGGTGTTGCCTCGTATCCACTTGCTATACCAGTGTGGTTACCTCCTATACCCTGGGCGTACCGTTTCTGTAGGTCAGCTGGGCGCTTCCGGTTGTCATCCATTTCATGAGAAGCACATTAACCCTTTGGGGTATAGCAAGAGCATTGGTGTTGACCGCACCGTTGGGCCCCCATTTGGCACGAGCTCTGTCCATCCTTTGTAGTTCACGGTGGGCGTCCACCATAGTGGAACAGTGCTAGTTACCTTTGCCTCCGATACACTTGTCCAATTGTCGCCTCCTGTGGTATTTGGCGACATTGTCCACAGCTACAGCTAGCCACTCTGCCAGTGGCCCCACTGTAATATCGGACTCATACACTGTATCACTATATACCTGACCTGTGTCAGTATTGTGTTGTGCACTTTACTGGACCCGTGTGGGTAACCACTTGTAACCTGTCTTGTGTCAGTTGATGCTATATACTGGACCCGTGAGGGTTACATTATGTCTTGTGTTCTTCAATAAAACTGTGTTTTTTACCTAAACCTAACATGTCTGAGTGTACTGAACCGTAACACGTATGTATGCTGGTAACTGAGAATCTATCCTTCGTAAAACCAGTTTGAGCTGGGTCAGTAATGTGAGGAAGAATGAGGTTCAACAGCAGCTTGAAGTTACAATTAAATAAAGAAATGGGTCTGTATAAGGTCACAGTAGTGGGATCCCTACCAGGCTAAGGCAGAACAATAATTTTGGCAGTGGTAAAATTGGGAGAGAGTTCCTGAGAGTGTAGAATATGATTAAAGAAGCTGGTGAGAGTGGACTTAATAAGGTCTAATAGGATCCTGTAATATTCTGCCAGCAGGCCATCGAACCTGGCAACTAACCATTTTGCACAAAGAAATGAAGTAGACACTGTGTTATTAGAGGTAGGAAAACACTGATAGAGGGATGGAATAGAGGGGTGATTAGTGGAATAAAGTGGAGAATAATGCACCCCACAACAAATACAAAAAGGGGGGCGAATAGACTACATTCGACTCCCCAAAAAAATAAATCTATGTGTGGTATAATGAAAAGGATGTCTGCAGCCAGAGAAAGAATATAGTAATAGATTTATGTGATTTGGGGGGAATATTTCTAATAGGGTATGTAATTCATCCAAATATGTCTCTATTTTGCAGTGTGTCCTCAAATTAAATGCACAGATTGGTGATCCATCGATGTTTCACTGAAAACACATGCAAAGATAAGCAAAGAACAATAGGGGTGGGGAGGACAGAGCAAAATATTTCCTCTAAGTATAGTATGGTTATGTACAGTTGAGTGCACATAAAACATTCAAGTATCAAATATCGAATGAGGAGAAATATATCAATAAAGTTGTATCAATGAAAGTATATCCTGTCATGAATATCAAGGATTTGACAAAGAAACAGTACAGTATTTGAAACACCACCTTTATTGAATAACGTGGACACTCAGGGGTAGATTTAAAGACAGGCTATAAGCTAAAAAAACACTAACGGGTGTTTTATCTTGTAGTAAGCCATTCAAAGGGCCATGTAATTAACTGCTAACAGCATGTGTTTTGACCCATTGAAAACAAAAAAATGCTCCAGTTTGCCATTCAAAGCACTGCATTAGCTGAAAAAGATCCGATAAGGGACTCACTTACCGCATAAAAATTAAGACACAGTTTTGTTAGCCGTGAAGTCCCTTATCGGATATTTTGCCAGCTGATGCAGCTGTTAACTGGCAAAAAAACCCAATGTCCACAGTGGATGTATTGATATGGGGCCCTAAATCCCACATCAATACATCTAAAGTGCCTAAAACATGTCCAAAGTTAGTAGGATTAACCCTATGAATGCCAATGGGGTATAATTACCCCACTGGCATTCATAGGGTTAACCCGACTAGATAAAGCAACATCGCATTAACACTCACTATTAATTATGATGTCCAGCAGAGTCCACAGCTTGCCCAAAAGTATAAACATGCCAAGAAATAATATGATCCATAGAGACAGAAATAAATGTCATCCATTAATGAAAAGCAAAGAGAACTTAGCTCAATTGTTCATGTCTCTGCAGCTTGGAGAGGCCGCGAGGGCGACAGCAGCGGAGACACAAATGTCACATCCCAGCCAATAATTTTAAAGAACAGACGCTCAAATCTGATTGGCTGGGATGTGAAGATCATCCCAGCCAATGGCTGTGAGGGAAATTGAAGTGAGCCTGCCCATATATAAAGGCAGGCTCACTTCCAATGCTCTCAGTGTGTTACGGGTATTGGCCCGTACAGAGCTGAAGGAGAGCCATGTTGAACATTTGTGTCTCCACTGCTGCTGCCCTCGCTGCCGATCCAATCAGTGGAGACATGACCAATTGAGCTAAATTCTCTTACTTTGCATTAATGGATCACTTTTATCTCTATGGATCATATTATTTCTTGGCATGTTTATACTTTTGGGTATTACATGGAGGCATGTAATATGGGAATATTTATAGCGCAATACTATTGAACCCTTTGAGTGCCAGTGAGGTACGCAACGCATTGCTTTGCAATGCATTGTGTACCCCTCTGCTACTCAAAAGGTTCAACAATGTCTTCATTCATGCTTTGTATTAATTATTTTATTTTATTTTACAGAGAGAAGAAAGAGAAGAAAGAAGATTGAAGGGAAGGAGGAAGATAGAAGAAAGAAGAGAAGACAGAAGGACAGCGGATGACAGGTAAGTGTAACATGGAGCAGTTAACGATCGGTGCTTGGCAGTATGTCAAGCACCGAAAGTTAATTCTTTTTACTGTTAAGTTCCCAATATTGCTACTTTTAGCAGTGTTTTGGGAACTAAATGCACAAAACAGACGTTCAGCCACAAGACTGTTTTTGTATCTTAACATCCTTTGGGGTTTTAGTTGGTAGGGCCTTTAAATACCGCGTTAAACATGTTAGTTTAACAGCCGGTATTCACTTTGGCCCTACCGGCTATGTTAATGCCTGCCTTTAAATCTACCCCTCAATGCGTAATACAACTGACACTCAGAAGAGAGTAGAGAGCTGAACAGGAAGCCAGCGACTACTACCAGAAATAGGAGACTGCTCCGGAGAAGTATCAATAGCAGGAACCTTTGCAATAGCACCAAACTGGGGCTGGGACCCAGGAAGGTTTCCAATGGGAATAGGTCGCAACAAGGGAGTATCAGACTGACTCAGGCCTACAGTCAGTATCAGGCGATAGTTCAGACAAGCCAGGGGTCAATACCAGAGCGGGTAGTCAGCCAGAGCCGTAGGTCCAATACCAAGCGGGTAGTCAGACAAGCCACAACACTGGACACTGGGAGAGACGGATCAACAGGCCAAGAATCATACACGGACACCAAACTAAACAAAACTTTACTGGAACACCACTAAAGGGTGACTGGTGTTGTGTCCAGGCAGTTTAAGTAGCTTCCCGCAACCTCAGGATGTGGAGCACTAAATGAGCCTCTCCCTTTAAGAATCGGGACACAAAGTCACCAAAGGGATTCCCAGTGACGTGCGCACGCACAATGCCACTGCATGAGGAAGGTAGGAGCTAGACACAGCATGAGCCGTGAGAGACTGAAGGCAGAGGGAACCAGCTGCCCAGAGGAGCACTGGGGCGCCCAGTTCTCCTCTGAAGGAAGCGCAAGCGCTGACAAATCCCCCACAGGGACCTCGCAGAAGGTGAAGGAATGGAGCAACCCTTGAGTGATCCAGAAGGGCATTCACACTCTAGATTTCTAGTAAGCAGATAAGCACACAGACTAAGGATTGTGCAAGACTTTTAATTCTATTTGAGTCTAGTAAGCGCACACCTATTATAACTACATGTGGGTTGCTGTGCTAGAGTATGAAGTTATAAGTCTCTCTCGCGGCGCTAATTATCTAGAGTATACTATACATACAAGTTTATATTCTACTATCCCTGCCTTATATAGGAACATATAGTTCTACCACTTTATGAAAAATAGTTGTATGCTTTTCTTTATATAATTTTTTTAGCTTATTTGAACTGTATTTTGATAATAAATGCATCTATTTTTATTGATATACTTTCATTGATACAACTTTATTGATATATATCTCATTATTCGATATTTGATAATTGAATGTTTTATGTGTATTCAACTGTTCATAACCATACTACACTAAAAGAAAGTCTTTCACGCTGTCCTCCGCACCCCTATTGTTCTCGAATTACCATTTTAACAGTCCCACACAACTTGTTCAAACTCACTTACCTCAATAACTCTATTCAATAGTTCCCACTGATCATTGGAAAGTGCAGGAGAATGCACTCCTCAAGAAATGTCCTCTCACTCACAGAGTCATCTGGATTGGGGCTATACACCTGTTTGTAATAATTCAAAAAAATCATCTGCTATGTCGTGCTGAGAGATAAGCGTGCAAACTAGACTTGGGCAGAGAGCCGAAATATACATGGACCCTCTATGAGACTTAATAAGGTGAGCTAACATTCTACCAGATCGATTGGCCTCCTTAAAGTACTCGCTATTAAGATAATAGAAGACATTAGTGCCTGATCATGAAGGGCCACATCATATAGCCTCTTAGCCACCAGGTAAGCATCCTTATGGCTCTCAGTCCTACTCTGTTTAAATACTCCATAGGCCTTAGTGAGGATACCATGTAAGGTAAGTACTTTATCCCTAACCACTTTCTTTTTTTTTCCCAATATAGGACATGATATGACCTCTCATCACCACCTTAGACGCTTCCCAATAATTATTCAGATTAGACTGCTGTTGGCAATTATCAGAGACATAGAAGGACCATTGTTGCTGCAAAACTGTACACAAGTCCTTGGAGTGAAATAGATAAGTGGGCATTCTTCAAAGATGTGCCAAAGGTAATCTAGTTCTGGAAGCAACACTTAGCTCTATAGGGGCATGATCTGAGATTGAGATAGTATGAATATGTGCTCGTAAGGTATCAAAAAGCAGAAATCGAGAAACCAAAAAATAGTGGATCCTAGTAAATACTAGGGGTGGGTGAAAGTTGTCGCCGTGTTCCTGCAGGAAATTTCACGAAAACCACGTTGTTATTCGCTTTTTTGCAGGAAAATCTGCTTTAAAACTAGTGGTTACAATTTTCGTATCTTTCGCCCATTGGCCAAAATCTTTTGCTATTTTTTCAACGTTGTTTTTGCACTTCTGCTATAAAAATGTGACATTTTCACTGAAGGCAGACACAATAAAAGCAGCTATAGAGCGAGATAGTTGTGCTGTGCTGTTCGCTTGTGATGTTTTGCAAAAAGTGAGGCAGGAGAGGCTCATAGTGACCCTATCACTATGATCAGGGTAAAAAATAATCAATGGAGGAGCTGGAAGGAACATTAAGCATCCACTGAGTCTGAGGAGGAAGGGACCACTACTGTACCAATGCTGTCCAGTGCCCCTAAATCACCCCAAGGGATCTTGCGGAATTTAATTGGAAGGGAGGGAGAAAATGGAATGGGAAGAGAGGGAGAAAAGGGTAGTACTAGTGAGAGCAGGACAGGTCAGATACCTGTGCCTGCTGCAAGACGTGCTGTCCCTTCTGCCAGTGCTATCATTGCTGTACCAGCAGCTACTAGTGTTGTACCTTTTGCAAGATGTGCTGCCCCTGCTGCCAGTGCCACCCTTTCTGATCCTGCAGCCACTAGTGTTATACCTGTTGCAAGACGTGTTGCCCCTGCTGCCAGTGCCACCATTTCTGATCTTGCAGCCACTAGTGTTGTACCTGTTGCAAGACATGCTGCCCCTGCTGCCAGTGCCACCATTTCTGATCCTGCAGCCACTAGTGTTGTAACTGTTGCCAGACGTGCTGCCCCTGCTACCAGCACCACCATTTCTGATCTTGCAGCAACTAGTGTTGTACCTGTTGCCAGACATGCTGCCCCTGCTGCCAGTGCCACCATTTCTGATCCTGCAGCCACTAGCGTTGTACCTACTGCCAGACGTGCTGCCCCTGCTTCCAGTACCACCATTTCTGATCCTGTAGACACTAGTATTGTACCTGTTGCCGGATGTGTTGCCCCTGCTACTAATGCCACCATTTCTGATCCTGCAGCCACTAGTGTTGTTCCTGTTGCTAGTACTGAACCTGCTGCCAGTGCTGAACCTGCTGCTAGTACTGAACCTGCTGCCAGTGCTGAACTTGTTGCCACCAATACTTTGCCTGCTGTTAGTGTTTCTTGTAGTACTCAGGGGGGGAAGGAGAAAATTATGTCATGTGTGACAGCAGGGGACCCTCTGTCACATTGCTCATCACCTCCTCCAAGCAGCAGTGAGATGTCTTGAATAGAGCAACAGCACGTAGGGACTAGTGGTGGTAGTGTTGGAGAAGCTGGGGTGGAAGAGACATTAATGGCCTTTTTATCAGAAACTGAGAAGGAATGGGAGACAGGGATGAGGATGGGCATCACCACCACTAGCAGTCAGCTTTTGAAATTAGCAGAAATTGCAACTGCTCTAACTTCTGCTGCTTCTGAGATGAAAGCGCAGCAGGGTGCTGAGGAGCAGGCTGTTGTGCCACAGACCACCTTGGACACAGTGGGAATGAGGTCAACAAGTAATGAGGGACAAGGAAAGGTTCCACTTGCCAGCGCCAGCAATACTCCTGGTCCTAGTTGCAGTGCTAAATCTGGGGCAGTAGCAGCAACAGCAGCAACATTATCCGCTGCCACAGAAAGCAAAGAGGAATGTGGAGGACAAGAAGAAAGAGGCCATTCTTCTCCACCTGTTCCCTATCCCTTCCCCCAGAAGTCATGGATGTGGGACTATTATTATCTTCCGGCAGGCATAGTGAAGTCATCATCAACAATGGTACAGTGCAAAATTTGTGACAAGTTAGTGAGAAGGGGAAAGGAGGGAACACACCTTGGCACAACCACCCTGATAACACACATGAAACACAGACACCATGACATTTACTCCAAACATGTTAATGCCAAGCACCCGTTACAGAAATCTAGCACCGCTGTTACTGTACCCCCTGACTCTCCAGAAAGGTGGAGATCAAAGAGGAGGAAGAATAAAGAAACCCAGAAAGACACTGGAAGTTCCATGACGAGTGAAACAACTAGCTCACAAACAACATCACCTTCTTCCTCTAGGGTAACAAATACATCTTCTGCCAATCCACCTCATTCATCGCTACCTTCCCCGCCAAATGATAGCCACTCTGTTAATGTTAGGATATGGCAGTTCATCTCTACCCATTGCACACTGTGGTGCACTGACCACACATGCCAGTGTGGTGGAGGAGAATCAGTACCAGGTCATCAGGTGGCATCTGAGGAGATTCCAACCTGCAGAATATGCTAGGATTCTGGCAGGGAGGGTTCGTGGTGTTTCCATCTCCAGTGCTTGTTCCAGTTCTCCGCGTGAAGCCCTGTGTACCAACCCGGATTGCCTGACTACTCTGCTGTCCTGTTCCTGCCTGTGTACCAACCCTGATTGCCTGACTACTCTGCTGTATCTGTTCCTGCCTGTGTACCGACCCGGCCCGGCTGACATTCATGCTCTGTGTCTCGACTCGGATTGGCTGACGTTCCTGCTCTGTGTCTCGACCCGGATTGGCTGACGTTCCTGCTCTGTGTACCGACCCGGGCTAGTTGACGTTCCTGTTTGGTGTACCGACTGTTTGGCACGTTCCTGCTCTGCGTACAGGCCCGGTTGGGCTACTGCTCCTGATCCAGGGGCGACTTGCAGTCCCATTACGACCCTCGGTTTGGGGTTCCGCTGTCAGTCTCAGTCTCCAGACTACCCTGTTGAGCCTCAGAGTCTTTTGTGTGTCTTGTCAGTGTCGCGCGGGCGACATTCCGATATTTATACTTCAGTGCACCACGGTACGCTTGACCCTCCTTTTTGCCTACTGCTGAGGCTGGTGTTGCGTTGGGTGCCTCAAGCCGCGTTACCATCCGGCAGTCTAGGTTGGTTGTGGAGTTCATTAACCCCTTTGGTGAAGGTGCCATTGGTCTCTGGTCAATCACTGTGCAGTCTCTGTTGGGCATTCATCAGGTACACTGTCTCAGTCCTCCGTTACTGTAGAGACAGTTCTAGTTATCCTGGGCCTCTGTTTGCTCCTGGGCGTTCCTCACTATTTATCACTCCCTGTACTGAGTGGGAATTCCAACGGCCTCGCACTATTAGGGCCGACTCGCTGTATTGGCCTAATAGTAACCCGTTCCTGGCTGTCTCGGTCTGAGTTCACACGATCGTTACCTGACCTGTGTCAGTATACTGTATGGTCTGTTTGTACATATACTGGACCCGTGTGGGTATTCATTGTAAATTTGCCATAACCTGTCCTGTGTCAGCATTGTATTGTGTCACCTATACTGCTGGACCCGTGAGGGTTAATGTTGCTATACTTGTTCAATAAAACTGTGTTTTATTCCATCTCCTGAGTCTGAGTGTCATTTAAACCGTAACACCAGGACAGTCTAAACATCCCCCCCAGCCAATATCCCCTGGCAAAAGTGATGCCAAAATTATCCCATGCCATGGCAATGTACCAAAGTCCCAGTGGATATAACAACTGTGGCAGAAGCCATGATCCTAGGGACAGAAGATGGGGGGTACTGTGTCCTCGTCCTTCAAAGTGCATAGAGTCAATTGCAGTCCCGGCTGATAGGACCCCATGCCAATATTTCAAGGAGCTGCCAAAGTCCGTTGGCATAAAGCATGGCATGGTTGAAATTGAACAGCCGGAGTAGACAAAGCAGTGCTGGAGCGTAAGGCCAAAGGGATCATAAGGAGAAGAGAAAACTAAGAACAATCAGGACTTTTTGTAGCATAGTCCCAGATAAAGAAAAGGCATGGTGCAGCTCAGGTATGAGAAAAAAGATCTGGGGAAACATCAGGTGGTTGACCAATGAAAAGTTCCTTCAGAAGGTCACAAGCCCCCTAAGGGGAGGCTGCCCAGCGTTACCCACCATGGGTTAGAATCCACAGCTTTGCAGGATAAAGAAGTGCAAATTTGAAATTGTTCTTATAGAATGGCTTACAAATCAGAGCAAACTCCTTTCTCTTCATCGACAAGACAGCAGAATAATCCTGAAACAAGCAGTTTATGACCTTCATAATATAGGTTAGATTACCTCCTATAGTAAGTCAAGATATCCATTTTAGTTGAGGAGCTTAAAAAAAAATTGGGTGAAGAGTCAACTTGGAGGAATCTTTCTCAGGGCCCAATTCATGGATGTCTGTCTCCTCTAAAAGATCCACAGGGAGCCACTTGCGCACCAGGTCACTTAAAGGGATAGTATTGCCTGAAAATAATTTTATTTTATGTTGTAGCCCTTAAAAAAACATTAAAAATTATATAAGTCTTATCTCCCAAACCTTTATGGTTTGGGAGATATTAGCAAGTAAATTTAAGTAAAGTTCTCTTTTCCTGGCTTTTTTAGCCAAGTCTGCCATCTAGTGGACAGATTTGGAATCCAGTCCACAGATCAGCGGGCAGCTCTTTAGCAGTGCGGAGAGCACGATCTTTAAAAAGAACTACTTCATTGGAACTGTCTACAAAGTGTGCCTGGCTTGCAAGCATACTTTGTAGACGATTCCAATGAAGAAATTCTTTTTAAAGATCGTGATCTCTGCACTGCTGAAGAGCCGCGGCCGGTCTGCAGACCGGATTCCAAATCTGAAGGCTTGAGCAGTGACATCACTCCAGGAGGCAGTAGCCAGGGGGCAGCTCCCTAGCAAGGACACTGCAGGTATGAAAAGTAGGAAAATCATAATAAAGGAAAGCCTTGGAAGGTCGGGTAGAAGGTCCCAAATCCAACAGGTAAAAGGCTGAGGTGCATTTGCTCCAATATAGGAATTCAGTCTGTCGTTCCTCTTACTGGTGGGGTATGTAGCAGGTAAGCTGCCCTGAACTGGTATCCCGATGGAGTATCGCGTACTTGGTGCTGTAATAACAAGTGGCTGTGTGTAATGACTTCACTGCCGGTCTGTGGTTATAAGGCAAGGCCACGGTCTGGGTCTCTGCTAGGCCACACCACTCAGAAGTAAAGTAGAGGTCCACTGGGAATAAATATCAATAACAGGGTGCTCCGCTTGACACGCTGGTCCCAGCAATTAAGGACAGATGATGGTCCTGGCACTTCATGGAATTCTGGGAACACAGCATGGGTAAAACAATTAGTGAAATTATTAGCTTTGCCTACCATGTCAAAGTAAGCCTCTAAGACAATGTTAACAGGCCTACAGCAAAGCAAGCTCTTAAAAAACATTTTAGTGGGTCTAAATCAAGACAAGTCTGAAACATTTTTATGTATGCCTGCAACAAGAAAATCCTAGTTTGTGAAGTGATCTCAAATTAATTTAACTAATTCATATTATTGTGGATCTCCTGTGTATTCTGTTCTTCCCTGTATTCATAGGAGAGACAGTTATACAGTTCATTGAGTATTCCTCAACAGTATGCACTGTAGTAGTGGCTAAAATGGGCACAAATTTTGTGGGCGATATTCAGAATCTCTCTGATGGTTTTGGATTTTTCCAAGAATCTGGTCACAGCTAAATTTAGCACATGGGCAAAGTAGAGCACATGCACCATATCACCTATTCTTAAGGAAGCTATTATGTTGTATCCATTATCAGCAGATAACTAACCCAGTGTCATGACTAGCCTAACACAGAAGCTCAGAAGTAGGAAAAGATACTCCTCCAACAAAGGTGATTGGGGCTAGAGGCTAGAGAGCGTCGCTAGAGGGTGACGCTGGAGTAAGTAGGCCAACCGTAGGGGGGGGTGCTGCGGCCAAAGCTGTCTAAAGGTGCTAGCCGCAAGGCTAGATAGCCCCCTTCGGTTGAGCCTCCGGGGACTCAGGATACCCCACTACGGTTGGACTATACCCCAATCACCTCAGGGAGAAACTGCCTCCAAGAAGATGGAATAGTAGGACACAAGCAGGACTCGTCACAGGATACAGGACACAGGACTGACCAGAGCAGGACACGGGACAGACCACAGCAGGACACAGGATACAGGACACAGGACTGACCAAGGCAGGATACACAGGACTGACCAGAGCAGGATACAGGACACAGGACTGACCAGAGCAGGATACACAGGACTGACCAGAGCAGGATACAGGATACAGGACACTGGACTGACCAGAGCAGGATACACAGGACTGACCAGAGCAGGATACAGGATACAGGACACTGGACTGACCAGAGCAGGATACACAGGACTGACCAGAGCAGGATACAGGATACAGGACACAGGACTGACCAGAGCAGGATACAACAGTGCATGGACTGACCAGAGCAGGGCTGGAGACAGGACACTGGCTGCAGGCAACCGGAACACAGACAGCAGGAACTGGGCACTGGGAACAGGAGCAGGACACAGGAAAACCGGACTCTAGCAGAAGAAGGTGAACGAGGCTCTACTAGCCCTGTTCACTCGAATGGACGCTCAGACAACGCGTCCATTTCAGGGAGAGGGCGCCCTAAATAGTGAAGCCCAACCGGCTTCATGAGGAGGACTGCGCATGCGCGCGTCCAAACCCGGAAGCCGAAGCAACCGGAGCGACGGAAGCACCGCCAGGAGTTGGCACGGCGGTGACACCCAGATTCTAAGGAGCTGAATACAAGTCATTCCTCTGTCACTCACTTTATTTTTTTTTTTTATAAATCTATGTCTTTGTGGGACTGTTTCTAAAAACTCTAAATGCTCAAGGTGGCGTGCCGATGCTATGAGCTATCCTTCTGCTTCCTTTTATTCATACTACCAGAATCAGGGTAAAGATTACTGGGTGTCAACTGATGCTGTAAATTTGTGTTCCTCCCTGGTGGTGAAACCCAGTGAGCAGTCACAGCCATATAGTCTGTGCTTTGCTCACTTGTCCACATATCTGTTTTCAGGTTGATGTTCTTGCCATATGAGCTTTCCAGCCCTTTGCCTACCCTGCTAACTACCTGCTTGCACAATTCTTGCACAGCCACCCCGGAAAAATAACTGCATCTTGGGATTTGCCTGCAAAGAGCAACACATGACATCATTTCTCTAAATCCTGGGGTTTTAACAAAAAAATATGGCAGCATGTCCACTGCCACATCTTGACTCTTGCCATTCCACAAGCATAGTTTGGAATTGTTTTTGTGATGTTTTTGACTCCTTTCCTAGAACTCAGTAAGTATGGGTTGGCAGTACATGAGAGAAGAACCCTGTAACTTGATTGCTTTAACATCATGACTAGAGGAGGTGGTGTCAGTGGAGGCAGCATTTTTGTACAGTCTATGACACTTATTTTCTCCTAAAACAAACTCAGAGGAGTCACACACATCTGCAGCAGGAGCCATATGTATTATATCAAATTAACAAACTATCGGTACACTCTCTGGCACATTTACATCACTACTTCTCCTATGTCCCTATCACTGTGCCCGTGTTCCTGCGCTGATGGCGACATTGTTACTGTGCATAATTTCTATGCTGCCTTCCCATTGGCCTGACATCCTTGCTCCACCCAGGGCTTGCCTTTTTATATCCTGTCACATCTATTCTAAGGTGCCCTTTCGTGGTGTATCTGAGCTGATGTTTTGTTACTGTATTGCTGTTCGTGTATGACCCGGCCTGCCTGACAACGTTCCGGTGTTTCCTGTGTTCTGCTCCATTACTGACTGATCTAGCTGAGAACCCGCTCCATTGCTGAACTGATCTGGCTGAGAACGTGCTCCGTTACCAACTGATCTGACTGGGAACCTGCTCCTTTACCAACTGATCTGGCTGAGAACTCGCTCCGTTGCTGAACTGATCTGGCTGATAACCTGCTCCGTTACCTACTGATCTGGCTAACAACCCGCTCCGTTGCTGAACTGATATGGCTGAGAACCTGCTCCATTACCGACTGATCTGGTTGAGAACCTGCTCCGTTGCTGAACTGATCTGGCTGAGAACCTGCTCCGTTACTGAACTGATCCGGCTGAGAACCTGCTCCGTTACCAACTGATCTGGCTGAGAAGCCGCTCCGTTTCTAAACTGATCTGGCTGAGAACCCGCTCCGTTGCTGTACTGCTCTGGCTGAGAACCGCTCCATTGTTCAACGGATCTGGCTAAGAACTCTCTCTGTGCTAGTCTGCCTGGCTTTTGAGCCTTGCCTGTGCTCCTGACCAGTCTGTGCTTCTGTTCGTTTGTAAACCAGTCCTGGCTGAGCCATCGTCCTGTTGCCATCCGTGTATGGCTGTGCCTCCTCCGTTGTCCTACTGGCCAGCATTACATTAGACAGATTCCTGTTGCCTTGTTGGGGTGCGCCGCGTGGCGCTAATCTTATTTTGTCGACTGTAGGCATAGCATTCGTGCTATAGCCACTTACTCCTACCGCCTGTGGCGGTGTGTACATGCAAAGTACCGGTACAGTGCTAGCAAGTGCTGACTGAGTTACTCTGAACTCTCTGTGTCTCCCTCTGTGCTAATTGCTGGGCTCACTCCCTGTGGGAGTTCCTGTGTATCTCTGGGCGTCTCCTGTTAACTAGTTCAGTGCCTAGACTGTCTAGGCAATCCTTGTGCTCCTTCGTGTTGCAGTGCCTGGGTTAGGGCCAGCACTTGCATTGGCACACACTTCCTGGTGTGTGGAGACCCTGAGCTCAAATCCCTGTCTAGTGGCCATCGGGCCTAGAGCCAGCATTTGCGCTTGTTCTACTGTCCTGTGAGGAAACACCTGTGGCCTTCCAGTGTTCGCCTACGATCCACCACTAGCGCTCTAGGGTTTACCATTTGTAAGTGGTGGCCTCGGTCACCCTGGGACCTCTGTCCTGTGGTCAGTGTTGCCTTGTTGCCTCTTTGGGTTCTGTGCCACCCATGCATCTGGGTCTCGTGCTAATTACCATCTCCAGGACTTTCTGTCATCCTCTGTCCTGCTGTCAGCTGGGGTCCAGTAGCCTGATCTCTCCAGGTTCTCTAGAGGAGGGTTGCCTGCCTCTGATACTTCCTGTTCCTGTATCCCATCTCAGTCATTCTGTTCACAGTCATTGCTTTATTGACTATATATCCATTATATAGTGCTGTTTTGTGTTGTGGGCCTGAGGCCTCATTCCTTGTATGCACTTTACTCAATAAAGTCATTTTAACCTTATTGTTCTGTCTGAGTATTCATCAAAAACCGTGACAGTCCCCCAGATCCCTGGCGAGTTTTAGGAGTGTTTCTCCTGCTAGTTGTGGTACCTCTGACATGTTGATGGTGTGTCTCCCAGTTAGACCTGTGGTTTTGCTTCAGGTGGGATCTCACTGAGGAGGTGACTAGGTGTGAGCCTGTTTTCCCCCCTGCTCACATGCTTTTTACACAGACAAAAGATTTCAGCATGCTAAGCTTTTCTATCATGAGTAAAGTATCTCCATACAGTTGACTTAATTGCAATTTTACTACTACTGGGTGTCAAAGGTGCTGTACCAACAGCAGCTGAGGCACTAAGGTTGTGGATGTTGATACCCGTGTTGCTGCTGTTTATTAAACACTAGTAGTGTGAGTGGCTGAGTGAGGCTTGAACTTGGAAGCGGTGACAATGCTAATGATGACTAACAGTGTATTTTTGGGCATCTTTACTTGCTTACGTTCAGACTTTCCAGTTGTTTTCTCAAGCAGTTTATAAACAGGCACAGTGCTCGTTTTCAGCTGTGGAAGACTGAACCTTTGCCTTTTAGCTAACTTTCTGGCCATGTCATCATCTTTCACACTCTCTACATCATCTGCAGCTGAAGAAGAGGAGGATGCTGGAAGGATATATTCTAGTTCTATAGCATCATCATCATCATCATCATCAATATTAATCATCATTAGGTCATCCTCCTCATCATCACCTACCACTTCTTGCCAACTACTTTTATATTCTTCTGGGCCTTTAGAGGTCTCAAAAATATTTTTATTTTTGTTTCCACAATGTCTGCTACTACTTTCAGGACCCATGTTTTTGTGCTTGTCTCACTGTCAGATGTAGCAGTTGCTTGAGTTGCTACACATTATTCCACTATGCCATCAACAGTAGAATACGATTCATTGTTATCTTTAGTGTTTAGATGGTTGAATAATAGTACTGGAGCTGGTGGCTATTGAACTTTTGGGGGCCGTTGACAAACTGCATCCTCCTCAGGAAGAGAGGGATCACCATCATTTATTGCATCAACCATGGCTGCAGTCAGTTTTTGGACAACTACTTTACTCACACATCCCTGCACTGCTCCTCCTAATCCTTTTTCCCTCACTCCCCCACTTTGTGCATTTGCTGGACATTACTCAACTACTGTGTGTATGTGGGAGTGTTTTTACTGTGAAGCATGCAGTAGAACTGATTGTTATGTCTTGGCCTCTACAAAATACTCTATCTCACCAAATATCAGTTTTCCTCAGTCACAGCTTATGTCAGGGTCCTAGTCTCTGTCATTTTTTATTTTATTTATTTTAATGAATTGTCCCCCCTATCCCTGTTAACAAAAAAACTCAACTGTTTCTTTCCCCTGGCCCCTCTAGCACAGATATAACAACTAGTTCAGGAAGACACTTGGATCACCTCTCCCTGTGACTTCCCAGTCAGTCACACAGAATGTTGGGATATTTGGGGTAATTCTCCATTGCTCCTTTCTCATATCTCCAGACTTCCCTGTCCCTGACACTGAGATAACATCCAGACCAGGAAGGAACTTGAGTCACAGCTGCCTGTGTGTTCCCAGACAGTCACATAGAATTTTGGGGTATTTGGGATAAATCTCCTTTGCTTCTGTCTCACTTCCCCAGACTCCCATAGCACAGAGGTAATAGCCAGATCAGGAAGGATGTTGGATCATGGCTGCCTGTGTGTTTCGATTCAGTTACAAAGAATTTGGGGTATTTTGGGGACAATCTCCTTTCTCCCATTCTGTCCCCTCAGAGTGTCTCAGACACCCATAATGCAGAAAACAAATGTCCTGCCTATAAGATGCCCTAAACTAAGCTTTGACTGTTTGACATTATCTACATTTGTACTTCATCAGGGGCTCCTGGGTTCCACAGAGCACAGCTTTGTAATCTCTGGCCTATGTAATCTGAAAAATAGCATCATGTTTACAGATTGCATTCACACCTCCGTATAGCCAATGATCTCAGTGAAAAAAAATCTGATATTGTGACAAGCAATGGTGCAAACTGACGTCAGAAAAATGCTGCTAGTAACCTTTTGAGAGCCTAATGCATTCCTCCCCAATGCATTGAATACACTTCTGGCACATTAAGAACTTTGATAAATAGACACATACAAATATACGATAGTGAAACAAAACACAGATTCTCTGACGTCTCTCAATATAAATCAATATTTCATTGTTTAGATCTTTTAATTAAGTATTATTTTCTGTAGAGGTACATGCATAATGTACAAACACATAGACAAAATACATTAGGAAGCATCCATAATTCTATCCTGTCATTATGTCAGCTCTTAGATGTGCATTAAATACAAACACTCAGTTTATAGATCCATTGCTAGCTGAATCATTACCAAGGAATCTCTTTATTGACAGCTAGCTTTGTCTAGGGAAGAATGAGCATTTCTCAAAAATGTCTGACTCTTCCTTGTATTTTCAGTTGTATACTAAATACATGCAGTATCATAAACCAAAATTCATGATGCACTATTGGCTGTATACATTAAAGGGATAGTAATATTTCATAAAAACAGCAGCTCCAATTAATCTTCATAGTATTTGAGCCATAGAGAGTGTTATTTCAATACTGTTAGAGTTGTCGTTCAAGAGTAATTGAATGATAAAGTATCCACCTCCCGCCCCTTTTACCTAGTGTAAGCCACCTCCCCTCAGATGGGGAATCTGGTCCACAGACCAGACAGCTCACAGCAAGGGACAATCTTCTTACTGTGAGAACAATGAAAACCCTGCCCCCAGGTTTTTCAGGTTTTTCCATTATGTTAACTGAAGATTGTCTCTCTCTGCAATCCACTTGGATACCACCTTCTTGCTCTGTGCTGAGCAGTGTTACATCAGTAAAAGGAGCGGGAAGGGGATATTTTATCATTTAATTACTCTTGAACTACAACTCTGACAGTATTGAAATAACACTCTCCATGGCCTAAATACTGTGACGATTAATTGGAGCTGCTTTATTAGGAAACACTACTAGACCTTTAAGAAAGAGGTGTAATTCTGCATCAATCCAACAGAATTTGGATTGTTTTGTTTGTTTGATCCTTAAAAATGTTATATATATATGTGTGTGTGTGTGTGTGTGTGTGTGTGTGTGTGTGTGTGTGTGTATTTATTTATTTGTGAGGCATCTACCAAATATGTTGAATTTTACATATTGTAAGAGGTTATCCCTTTCTTGCCATCTGAAGATTCAGGGGGGATATATTCCCTGCCCTTGGTACAGGTTCACCTTATCCCTGATATTATATATGTAGAATTCTCTCATATTTCTTTAGAATATGAGTACAATAAAGAAAGGGTTGAGAGTTTCAAGTGTATTTAAACAGGTATATATGTTTATTATGCATATACCATACCTTTTATAAAAATATTAATAGAGTATGATTAGCAACAATCTATACCATTAGTAAAACCAGTATTACTAACATAATATAATTAAATAATATGCTTGCAGCAAAGTATTACATTCAGTCTTGCATAAAGATAATATCTATTTCTCTTTCTCTGTTCATAAAAAACTTGCCACACCCATCTTCTTATATAAGATAAATTATCAGGGAGAGTTACTAGTGGGGTACTTCAGGGATATCTGCTGCTACCCATTCTTTTTAATATTTTTATTAATGATATTGCAAAAGGTCTTCAAGGTAAGGTATGCTTTTTTGCACATGATACCAAGATCTGCAATAGAGTAAACATTCCAAATTATTTCAGTAAATTAGATGAATGAACAAAAGCGTGGCAGTTGCAGTTTAATGTTGATAAATGTAAAATAATGCATTTGGGACGTAAAAATCCAAATGAAAAAAATTGTATTAAGGGTACTGTGCTGTTACAGACAACAGAGGAAAGGGCTTTGGGAGTAATTATTTCTAATGACTTAAAGGTAGGCAATAAATGTCACAAAGAGGTGTGGAATGCAAGCAGGGTGCTGGGTTGTATATCTAGTAGCAGAAAAAGTGAAGTGGTTATACCACTCTACAGATATCTGGTTAGACCTCACCTAGAGTATTGTGTAAAATATTGGAGACCCCATCTCCAGAAGGATATAAATACTCTAGAGGAAATTCCAAGAAGGGCTACTAAAATAGTGATTGGTTTACAGGAAAATAAATATCAGGAACATGTATAGCTTGGAGGACAGAAAAGAGAGAGAGAGAGATGTTAGAAACGTTTAAATACATGAAGGGATTCAAAAAAGTGCAGGAGTAAAAATTTTAGGACAAGGTGCCATAGTCTAAAACTAGAGGAACACAGGCTTAGATGTAATTTAAGAAAATTTTACTTCATGGAGAGGGTGGTAGATAAGTGGAATAGCCTACCAGCAAAATGGTCGAAGTTAATACAATGACAGAATTTAAGCATGCGTGTCCTGAACATAAGACAAGACCAAGGATCAAATAAGGCTTGAGGCTTTTACAGTAGGAACTGGGCAGACTAGATGGGCCAAATGGTTCTTATCTGCTGTCAGATTCTGTGTTTCTGTCAATACTTTACCATGAACTGTATCTTGCTTCAGAATACCAAACTTTTTTATGGATATTGTATGGAGGCCTATGCTCATATCGAACACCACCAGTATAATTTAGCACATTTGGGCACTAAACTTATGGGCTTAAACAGGGTTTAACCCCAGCTTTAGCATTTATAATGCAGTACCATAAAAAGAGGCTTTATTATCACATTGCAGCTTAGGCAGAAGATGTTTTATAAAAATAGATAATATGGTTTTCTAGACAAGCATAGACACTATATGCCCTTTAAGGTTTGTAACAAAAAATGATAGTTCACTTAGAGTCTAGTAAATATGTCCTTGCTAAGTATAAATAAATTGTTTAGGTAACACATTCTGTAAATGACCTTTGTGTACATATTGCTATAAAAAAAAAAATCAGTATTTTAAACAGCATTTATGCATTCAGCTATTACATACCTAGAATCTTCCAATTTATCTGTATATGAAGGACTTCTACCTAAGTAAGCCCATCTCTGAAACAAATTAAGAAGCACTTATTTTTATAAGTACTGCTTTGCTTTAATTGTCAATATAAAAGAAAACAGAGAAACAATGAAGGGCTAAGGTTTTAAAGCAGGTAGAAAACAGATAGGAAAAATAATTGTAATATGCCATATAAATTCTATGATTCTGTGAAACAAAGACAGAACTGCATCTTTCAAAAGATGAGATAGTTATTCCATATGCCAGCTGCGAGCCATAGTAGTGAAGACGCAAGCATGCTACACTTGTGTGGGAAGGGATAGATGATGAAGCAGCATGGATAATAACTTTCTCTCAAGATTCCACTGTTACCTCTAGATCATGACGTGCTGCCATGCCAACAAGCAGCTTCCACTTCTAACCAGACCACACAATGGGCCATTTAAACAGTAGTTTGCAAAATGCCCTCACACAGCAGAAACTAATCATTAATAGATTGCGCTCATGTATCCTGCGGCCTAGCCTTCATACACCAAGCAGACTTTATTTTGTATTCTGAGGGGCCTGTAAACAGTGCTAGGAAATTCAATGTCTCAGTGATGTTAGAACAAAAAGACGTGTTTAAAATTATTGTGGTGTCATTTAGAGATATAAACTGTACGGAGATGTCTGAGAAATCAAGAAATTGAAAAGGAAAAAAAATTGTCATAAATATTCAACAGGCACTGACTTTGAACATCCAAGACACTTATAATTGATTTAATTTATTTATTTTTTTCCATATCCTGACTGGAACTCTATCACTGTATTATGCATTTAACCATTATGGACTCTCTATGTCTCTCTTAAACAAGTTAGAATGTAAGCTTTTGAGGAGGGGCCCACTTCCAATGTTTCAATTTGCAAAACACTTATAAGCTTGTATTGTCTAAACCCTTAAATTTTAAAGTGCTTAGTACACCTGTCATCCTATTGTCACGGTTTTTGTAAGAACACTCAGACAGTTAGGTAAGGTTTAAAAGCTTTATTGAAAATAAATGGAACAATCACCCTACTCAGGTCCAGATGAGGTCCGTATCTAGTACTTCCCAAATCTGACTCAGGTCAGGATGTATAGATATCACAGTGGTAATCAACAATAGGACACTGTAGGCTTGATCCGTGGACAGGTACAGGAACAAGTAGAACCACAACAGCCCCACACCGCAATTAGGTGAGAAAGGGTGATGGGTGACTGCAGGGCAACTCCCTAGGAGGCTAGGGATAGTGGAGGAAACACAGGCAGGACTCTGGCAGTTATCAATTCCTAGTATGCTAGGGTTAACGGAGGCAACACAGACATAACTTTGGCAGTGACCTAACCCTAGAACGCTAGGGTTAACGGAGGAAACACAGACAGGACTCTGGCAGTGACCTGACCCTAGAACGCTAGGGTTAAGGGAGGCAACACAGACAGGACGCTGGCAGTGACCTAACCCTAGAACTCTAGGGTTAACGGAAGCAACACAGACAGGACTCTGGGAGTGACCGGACCCTAGAACGCTAGGGTTAACAGAGGCAACACAAGACAGGACTCTGGCAGTGACCTGAACCCAGAGTGCTAGGGTTAACGGAGGCAACACAGACAGGACTCTGGCAGTGACCAGACTCCCACAGACCCCTGGTGACTACGGGGATAGACAGGCCAGACAGGCACTGTATAGTATAGCAAGTGGGAGTAGGTAGAATGGGATATAGGGTGCGCACCCTGACAGATCAGAAGTCAGCATTGCCACAATCTGTACACATGGAGGTAGTCAGCCAGTCCAGTCAGAAATGGAACCAGATACACGACCAGGTTGGTACGCATGGAGTAGTCTGCTAGTCCTAGTCAGCAACGGAATCAGATACTCAGCCAAGCCAGGTCAGTACACACGGAGTTAGTCAGCCAGTCCTAGTCGGTAACGGAACTGAATACTCAGTCAAGCCAGGTCGGTACACACAGAGTTAATCAGCCAGTCATAGTCAGTAACGGAATCGGATCACAGGAGCGTCAGGAACCATGAGCGTAGTCAGGCGAGCCGGGTCATACATGGAACAGGAACAAGCAGAAAACAAATGATAGGTACGGGTACACCACGAAAGGGCACTGTAAAGATAACAGGAGTGAGTGCTATTATTCAGAAGAAAGAAATACATTTTTGAAATTATAAAATTTAAGGCATAAGAAGAAGCCCCATTAAAATCAATGGTATATATTTATCTATTTTTATGGCAGAATAATTTTTTGTGTTTGTATAAGTGGCCCTAAGTCTGCCTAATGGGCAGACATTGTTTAAGAGAGAGAGAGAGGGAGAGAGAGAGAGTAGTGTCAGGAATTGTATGAGTGTTTGAATATGCATTTTGAGAAATGTGTATGTGTCAAAAAGTATGTTTTCAGGTGAGTGAGGGAGAGTGGTGTATGAATTTGTGTTTGTGTGTCGGTGCAAATTAAAGAGAGTGAGAGACAGAGAGTGAGGTATGTGTTTGGTGTCAAAGTCATAAAATATGTGTGTGAATGTGTATGTGTTGAGAAAGCCCAATAAATTCTAACTTTAAATCAAAGAATTTCATTTTTTATAGCAATTCAAATTTCGACAAATGTAGATTTAATGAAATTCAATGCAAAATTCAGTGCATTCAAATAATTCATTCATGTCTGTCTTCTTCAGTGAGTTTCTGAACACTGTAGTAGTCTTCTGAATACAGATACATTTGTTTCTCATCAAACACCCTGTTTTTCCCCTCTGCAGTGAATATATATAAAGGGGATTATCCATATAGGAATGTGTCTCGTACTTTCTTTAACCTTTGTGGACTAGGGTGTGTGCAATGCACTGCAAATCAATACCTTGCATACCCTTCTGCTCCTCAAATACTTTAATGAATGACTTACTTAAAGGGATAGTAATGTTTCATAATAAAAGCAGCTCTAATTAATCATCGTAGTATTTGGACCTTGGAGAGTGTTATTTCAATTATGTCAGAGTTGTAGTTCAAGAGTAATTCAATAACAAAGTATCCTCCTCCCACCCCTTTTACTGATGTAACACTGTTCAGCCAGATCAGAAGGGAGTTGCCGAGGTAGATTGCAGAGAGGGACAATCTTTATTTAAGATAAGGGAAAAAACTGAAAAACTTGTCAAGGGGGCAGGGCTTTCAATGTTCTCTTAGGAACAAGATTGTCCCCTTCTGTTATCTGTCTAGTCTTACAACCAGATTCCACATCTGAGAAGAGATGGCTTACACTAGGTAAAAGGGGAGGGAGGGGAAACTTTGCTTGTGAATATCTCTTAAACCATAAAGGTTTGAGAGTTAAGACTTATATTGTTCTTCATGTTTTTTTAATGCCTACAAAATAAAATAAAGATAAAATGAATTATTACTATCCCTTTAAGCAGGAGTCCTTTCAGTATATCTAATATACTGTATATATTGGTATTTTAGTTGCAGTAACCTTCAGCTCCATTTTAATCTGCATTTAGTGGCAACTTCCTCAAATTAGAGAATAGGCTTCAACAGCCTATACCAGAAATCCTATAGAAAAAAGTCCCTTCTATTTGTTATAGATTACAGTAAGCAGTTTCAGAAATGTTCAGATATACACTACAACAACAGAGTTCCAATAGAAAAAAATATATATGTACTAGTTGAACAGCCCATTACACGGGCCACAGTGCCACTGCCACCCGATCGTGGGGCAGTCACGCGCAGTACAGACTGCCCGCACCAGGCTGATACAGAGCAGGACGCTCCTTCGGAGCGTCCAGCTCTGTATCAGCCGCGGCGTGGGCAGTCTCTACTGCGCATGACTGCAGCACGCCCAGCAGTGTCTACTGCGCATGTCACTGCATCACACACGTTTTAGTGAATTATTATATAGGATATGTGTGACTGAGATTGCCTTCTGGAAACAGTATGTGATATTATATCAGTCTGTATTATCATTGTGTTCCTATACCCTGTCTTTGAAAAGTCTGACATTACAGACTGTGCGGATCTTGATGTGATTGAACAGCAATGTCTCTCTTAATAACAATGTCTATATTGGCCCCTTCCTATGAATGTGATTACTTTCAGTCTTGCCATGTTTATGATACATATGTCCTATCTCTGCTTAAATTGTTTTGCATTATTCGCTTACTTTCTAGGTCTCTACATATTGCTGGTACTCGAGTGCTCTCTCTGTGTCATTCATGTAACTCTGCATCCTTTATTTTGTTACTTTAATTAATTGAACCCATATTGGGAGTTTTTTGCTTTGCTCACGATATTATGTACTATATACAATGCAAACAATAATGATAGGCTATGGGCAAATAGACAAAACCGCAAAATTTCCTCCATCATGTACATAGCTTACTGAGCGGACAACGTCCAAAAGGGACTGGAAAAGGTTATGGTGAATAAAGCACCTGGACCTGGTGTTATAGACCCAAAAGTACTTAAGGAGCTTAGTTCAGTAATAAAAAGACCATTATACTTAATATTTATTGATTCAAGGAAAGCTGATGTAGTTCCAATGCTCAAAAGGGGGCAAGAGACAAAACAGGAAATTAGAGACCTGTGAGCTTGACTTCCATAGTGGGTAAGATATTAGAAGGATTACTAACAAACAGTATCCAGAACTATGTGAAGACAAACAATATTTTTAGTAGGAATCAGCATGGTTTTATGAAGAATAGATCATGTCAGATTAACTTACTTGCAGTTTACAAAAGAGTAAGTAGTAATTTGGACAATGGAATTGCTGTTGATGCAGTATACTTGACTTTGCAACAGCCTTTGATACAGTGCCTCACAACAGGTTACATAAATTAAAAGGCTTTAGTGTGGGCGGTGATATCTGTACATGCATTGAGAACTGGTTAAATGATAGATGGCAGAGAGTTGTTGTAAATGGAAGCTTTTCAAGTTGGTCTAAAGCTGTAAAAGGTGCGTCACAGGCTTCAGCCGTGGTCCCAATGCTTTTTAATTTGTTTATTAATGATCTAGAAGTGGGGATTGAAAGTAATGTCTCAATCTTTGTTGATGACACTAAGCTGTGCAAGAAAATACATACAGGGCTGTAAGTTTTTTCTCTGCAGAAGGATTTAGATAAACTGAGATAGAAGATAGACTTCATAGCAGTGTGCAGAGTCACTTAACTGCTGCAAGAGCAAATAGGGTTCTAGCTTGCCTAAAGAGAGGCATAGATGCACATGACTCTGATATTATTCTACCTTTATATAAATCATTGATTAGGCCTCATCTACAATACGTAGTACAGTTTTGGGCACCGGTTCTTAAAGAAGACATTATTGAACTGGAAAAAGTGGGAGACGTGCAACAAAACTGATAAAGGGATTGGAGGATGTGAGGATGATGTGCGTTATAAAAAGAGAGAGAGTATATATATATATATATATTTGTTTTCTGTTTTTTATCCACAAAAAAGTATTTTTTTCATAAGGAAGTTTACTAATCCTTTAAATATCATGGCTCTCATTGACTTGAAATATATAGTTATGCACTAAGATGTGATTAAGAGGTGATAAAGTGGAGATGGGTTCTCCAGTGATATCACTTCTACAGTTCCTATGTTATTCTATTGAATTTATGCACTAAGATCTCCAAAGCTGGAGAAATCTTAGTGCATTGCCTCCAAAGAATAACACAGGAAATGCAGAAGTGATATCACTGATGAAGCCATCTCCTTTTTATCATACCTTAGTGCATCTTCCCCTTTGAGTTCCAGTAGGGTGTGCAATGCATTGTGGAGTAATGTGTTGTGCACTCTACTGCCATTCAAAGGGTTAAACCTTTCTCTTAGACTTTTGTTACAAAGTTTCTCTTCTGCTTTTAAATCTCCTTTCTCTCTGAAGACAGAATCCCATTTTCTCCAACTGGAACATGAGATCCCAGGGGAAGCCATTCATACAGATAATGTGATATACAGGTATGTGTTTGTTACGGTTTTATTTGTGGTGGAAGTATTTAAAAGGACACCGTGTCCCCTGAATGAGTATACTAATGCCTAATTGTGGGGGTTCACCAGATGTCTTCTCACAGATTTGTTATATTCATTGCTCTCTAGGGTTTAGGAACTCAGAGGAGCTTCAACAGCTCAATATGTCCTCCAAGCCAATAACTGTTTCATGTAATCTTAAAGCAGATTTTTAATCAATGGATATCATGCTTGGTTAGTACTGCTGCCTAAACTGTCTCTTCCTCACTCGCCAGTGTGAACTGATGATGAAATCATATTAAATCACACTAAATTCATTGATTAGTCTCCCAGTAGAAGTAGTAGAGAATAACACTGCAAAGGTAGATATGTACAGATAAACAGCTTAATAGACAGAAGACAAATAGATATATGATAGATAGATAGATAGATAGATAGATAGATAGATAGATAGATAGATAGAAAGAAAAAGAAAGAAAGAAAGAAAGAAAGAAAGAAAGAAAGAAAGAAAGAAAGAAAGATAGATAGCTAGATAGATAGATAGATAGATAGATAGATAGATAGATAGGAAATACATTTTTCAAAGAATACAATTATTCAGAAAGTCAATAACATAAAATGCATGCTTGCAAATGCTTGTAGTCTGGCTGGTAAAATAAAGGAACTAGAACTGATTGCAACTAATGTACAGTATAATCTTACTGGGTTTACTGAAACCTGGTTGGATGATAAGTAACTGGCTGGTCAGTCTAGAGGGTTTTCACTTTTTAGTAGAGATAGGGTTTATAAAGGAGGCAGGGTTATGCCTGTATGCAATGCATGCCTTAAATATTGTATAAAAAATGATATTAATGAAGGATTCACTGAAAATGTAAAGACCATGTGTCATGTCTCTACCTCTGCCACTCCTTATTACAGCTCCTATTGAGCTGCATCTCGGCTCTACCCTCCCTTCCAACTCTGCATTGTGGCTTTGTGTCTGAGCCTGGGTCTTCTGGATCCCCTCTGTCTTGCTCACTCTCACTTCCAGGTTACAGGCTATTTAGGAGGGGGCAAACCTTGCCGGGTCATGTTAGTATAGCGTCTCCTGTTGTGAAGTTATCAGTCCTTGTCTGTGTTTATAGCATTTGCCTGTGTATGATCCTGCTTGATTTCTTGATGATGTTCCTTCCACCTGATTCTGTACCTGCTCCTGAAATATATCGTAATGTCCCTGTCTCCTATTTGGTACCTGCTCCTGAGATTCCTGTGTATGACCCTGACTGGCCTTCTGACTAGGGGTGGGTGAAAAGTCCTGCTGTGTTCCGGCAGAAAAATAGGCGAAAACCACGCTGTTGTATGCTTTTTCGTGGGAAAATCCGCTTTAAAACAGTGATTAACATCCTTGTATTTTTAAACCATTGTCAAAAATTCTTTGCCATTTTTTCAATGGCTAGAAAGTTGCCACCAATTGATTTACATGTTTTTCACCTTTTCGCTATAAAAATGTGACATATTCAAGCAAGTAAAATACAATAGAAGCAGCTACAGAGCAAGGTAGATATGCTGTGTTGTTCTGCTGTTATCTTTTAGCAAAATTGAGGCAGGAAAGGCTCATAGTGACTGCTATCACTATGAGAAAGTTTAAAAGTAATAAAAGGAGGAACTGGAAGAACCATTATGTGTCCACCGAGTTTGAGGAGGAGGATTAAGTGAGCACTACAGAAGCAATGCTGGCCAGTCCCCCTAAATTACACCTAGGGTTCTTGGGGAAATTAATGTCAAGGGAGGAAGAAAAGGATAGTAATGAGTGCAAGACAGGTCATCTGCCTGTGCCTGCTTCCAGACCATGTGGACATATGTGCTGTGCCTGCTGTCAGACATGCTGCCCTTGCTGCCAGTGCCACCAGTGCTGTGCCTGCTGTCAGACATGCTGCCCCTGATGCCACCAGTGCTGTGCTTGCTGCCAGGGCTGAACCTACTGCCCCCAGTGCTTTGCCTGCTGTCAGAAATGCTGCCCCTGCTGCCACCAATGCTGTGCCTGCTGTCAGATGTGCTGCCCCTGCTGCCACCAGTGATGTGCCTGCTGCTAGTGCTGAACCTGCTGCCACCAGTACTGTGCCTGCTGCCAATTTGTCTTGTAATACTTAGGAGGGAGGGAAGGAGAAGGTGATGTCAAGTTTGACAGCAGGGGGCCATAAGTTACACTCCAAGCAGCCCCTCCAGTGCTAGTACTACTACTAAGAAGGTCCAGCAGCTTGTTAGCTTTAGGAGTGAAAGAGCACGTAATCATCATATTAATAGTGACTGTGAGGAGGAAGACTCATGGGCTGAAATTGATGTGGTTGGTGTTAGTAGTAGTAGTAGTAACAGTGATTGTGAAGCAGCTGGTGGGACTAGTGTTAGGAAAGTGGAAGGGAAAGCAATTGAGAGCATCCAGACTAGCGGTCAAGGGAGCCCACACCATTCCCCTGACCCTGGGAGTCCCCTTCCCCCCACGGCATTGTCCATGTGGAACATTATCCTGAAGAAGGCAGAATTGTCAACACAGCAATAAAATCACTACCACCACCAGGAGCACAGGTCAGCTGCCTGTGCCTACTGCCAGTCTGTCTTCTTCACATCACCATGAAATGGTAAGTGTGACATTTGGGGACCCTCTGTCACATTGCTTGTCACCTCTTCCAACCAGCAGTGAGATGTCTGTAATAGAGCAGCAGCAGCATGTAGGCACTAGTGGTGGTGGTGATGATGATGGTGGTGAAGAAGCTGGAGTGGAAGAGACATTGATGGCCTTTTTAGCAGAAACTGCCGAGGAGCAGACTAGTGTGCCACAGACCACCACTGACACAGTGAGAATGGGGTCAATAAGTGATCTGGGACTAGGAAAGGTTCCACTTGCCAGCAGGAACAATACTCCTGGTCCTACTTGCAGAGCTTGTTCTGATGCAGTAGCAGCAACAGCAGTAACCTTATCCTCCACCCCAGACAGTGAAGGGGAATGTGGAGGAGAAGAAAGAGCCCATTCTTCTCCACCTTCCCCCTCCCCTCTGAAGTCATGGGGGTGGGACTATTTTTCTCTTGTGGCAGGCACAACGGCACTGTGCACAATTTGTGACAAGTCTGTGAGAAGGGGAAAGGATGGAATGCTCCTTGGCACAACCGCTTTGATAACACATGAAACACAGACATTTATTTCAAACATGTTAAAGCCAAACCCCCACCACAGAAATCATACACTGCTGTTGCTGTACCCCCTGACTCTCCAAAAAGGTAACAAGAGGTAGGTGGAAATCAAAGAGGAGGAAGAACAGAGAAACCCAGGCAGAGACTGTAAGTTACATGATGAGTAAAACAAATAGCTCACCATCACCTTCTATCACGGTGCTGTGATTCTGTATAGCGACATTGTTACTTCCGGGTTTACCCTAGCTGCATTCTTATTGGTCCTGCACTATGACTCCTCCCTGGGTTTGCCTTTATATATGCCCTCCTGTCACTATACCGGTGCCCTTTCGTGGTGTACCTGTCTTTAGCGACTAGTAGCTCTTGTTTCCTGTTTCCGTGTATGACCCGGCTCACCTGACTACGCTTAGTGCCTGACATTCCTGTGATCTGATTCCGTTGCTGACCTTGGACTGGCTGACTAACTCCTTTGTGTACCGAACTGGCTTGGCTGAGTATCTGATTCTGTTATCGACTAGGACTGGCTGACTAAGTCCTTGTGTACCGAACTGGCTTGGCTGAGTATCTGATTCCGTTACTGACTAGGACTGGCTGACTAGCTCCTTGTGTACTGAACTGGCATTGCTGAGTGTCTGATTCTGTTACTGACTAAGGACTGGCTGACGATCCGTTATCACCGATCTGGCTGAGCTAGTGTCTGGTGGTTCTCCTGACTGGCTGTAGTCCGTGTGTGCCGACCTGGTTGTGCTTCTAGTTCAGTTGCTCATGGGACTGGCTTACTACCTCCGTGTACCTATCAGGGAGACACCGGTTGTGGACCGGTTACATTATGTACCTATCTCTCTCCCGCTTGCTTACCGCTCCTATAGTCTCCTGTAGCCTGTGGGAGTCCCTGCACTCACCAGTGTCTGTTTTGCCTCCGGTAACCCTATAATATCTGGGTCCAGTCTATATCACACTTTTGCCCGCATTGCCTCAGTTCACCCTATTGGCTTAGGGTTGTTATATTGCCAGTATCAGGTGTCTGTTGTCTCCGTTAACCCTAGCGTGCTAGAGCCCCGTCATTGCCAGAACCCTGTCTGTGTTGCCTCAATTTACCTTAGCGTTCTAGGGTTCAGTCACTACCAGAGCCACAGCTGTGTTGCCTCCGTTAACCCTAGCGTGCTAGGGTTAAGTTGCTGCCAGTGTTGCCTCCGTTAACCCTAGTGTTCTAGGGTCTAGTCATTGCCAGAGTACCGTCTGTGTTGCCTCGATTAACCCTAGTGTTCTAGGGTTCAGTCACTGCCAGAGTCCTGTCCATGTGGCCTCCGTTTACTCTACTCTCCTAGGGTCAGTCCTCTGCCAGTGTCTTGCCAGTGTTGCCTCCGTTAACCCTAGAAGTCTACGGCCAAGTGTCCACCTGTACACTATCTGTGCTGCCTTCATTATCCCTAGTCCACTAGGGGATTGCCCTTCAGTTACCCATTGCTTGTGTCACCTATTGCGGTGTGGGGCTGTTGAGGATATTCTTGTTCCTGAACCTTGTTGAGAATCTGCCTACAAGTCCAAGATCATCACACTTATTTTGCTTTCTGTTACTGTGTGTGTATTTTCACCCTGACCTGTGTCAGATCTGGAAAATACTTGGTACGGACCTTATCTGGACCTGAGTGGGGCTATTGTGCATTATTTTCAATAAAGCTTTTAACCTTACCTAACTATCTGAGAGTTCTTTAACAAACAGTAACTAACCGTGACACCTTCTTCCTCTAGGGTAACTACATCTTGTGCCAATCTACCTTGTTCTTCAATACCTCCTCCGCAAAATGATAGCCACTCTGTTGATGTTAGAATGTGGCAGTTCATGTCCACTCATTGCACACTGTGTGGTGCACTGACCACACATGGCAGTCTGATGGAGGAGAATCACAAACAGGGCATCAAGCAGTATCTGAGGAGATTCCATCCTACATAATATGCTAAGATGGTGGCAGGGAGAGTTCATCATTACTATTAAACTTTCAGCAAGTTGTCATGTGTCCTTAAAAGGGTTTGGACAAGGGGTATAGTGACAACGGCAGTACTTGGGTTCTGGTGTCATGGTGTTTGGATAAAGTTGTGTCCCCAGGTGTTATTTACCACACACTGTTCTCATTGCAGTTACTGATGAGAGGCACAGTTCCTGCTCTTAAAGGGAAACATGTCTATTCTAATAACAACATATCCATGATTTTGGAGGAGGGGCAGGTGGAGAAGAATTATTGGCCAACTTCTTCTTTTCTCCACATATACTGGGGGCTACTTATTGTGCTGCTACTGCCTCTGGCACATCACTGAGGTAGTCGTGGCAAGTGGAACCTTTATCATCCATCATTCATGTCTCTGCTATTGTTGATCCCATTCCCTTTCAGCTGCCTAAACATTCTGCTGCTTAAACAACTCAGCAGCAGCAGAAGCAAGAACAGCAGTTGCAAATTCATCAATTATGGACTCAGGAGAACATTTGACAATGGCAATCAGCTACTGGCTAACATGACCTGCTGGCACTAGGCCAGTAGGATATTTTTTTCTCAGGGCTTAATCTTTAAAAATAATAATTAAAAAAATAGTCCTACAAAAAAGGAACAGTTTTGGGGGGTATCCCTACTCCTGAGATTCTTGTGTATGACCCTGTCTGGCTTTCTGATTGCATTCTTGGCTCCTGTCTTGGTACCTGTTTCTGAGACCTACTGTGTATGACCCTGTCTGGCTTTCTACTCTGTCCTTTGCTGGCTGTGGACAATTGCTGTCTCGTACTCCTGGTCAGAGTGAGTAAGTTATTTGTTCCTGTTGCAGTCTGTTTCTCACTGGGGAGAGTGGTTGCATAGTGTGTCTAGAGGGGCTATCCGGGGACTCTTTTGGCTCAACTGAAGAAGGCCAGTCTAGCTTCACACCTAGCACCATTATATAGCTGGTCACAGTTCTCTTTAGGCAACCACCTTTCTCTAGCCATGATGCTCAGCATTGCTCCCCAGCCTCTTGCACTACTATCTCTGAGGAGTCTGACCTTCTTATGGTACTTCTCTGTTTGGTAAAGGTTTTGTTAGTCCTAGCACGTTGCTCTACATTATGCCATGGCTGAAATACACACTGGGGGAATACATAATAAAAATACATTAATGGGCAAGCTTCCAACATGCAATTAGACTAGCTAAAACTGAAAATTAGAAAATGAATGCAAAGGAGAGCAAGAAAAATCGTAAAGTATTCTATAAATATAGAAATGGCAAAAAGATTAAGGTTGATATTTGCCCCTTGAAACTGAGACAGGTGAATTAAATATAAGACAATGGATGATGCTTTAAACACATTCATTTATTTGCCTCCATAAACATTATCACCAAGATTCACCTCTTGCCTGGACCACTGCACTCAACAGCACTTCTCACTCCCACCACTGACTGGCAGTTCATGTGGCAGGAGGCACTTAAACCTTATAGCACTTACTCCCTCTGTGTTAAACCTACCTTCCTCTAGACTGTAAGCTCTAACGAGCAGGGCCCCTCTGATCCTTCTGTTCTCCACATTTGATTGTACTGTCTAACACCTCTGTATGTCTATACCCAATTGTACAGCACTGCTGAATTAGTTGGCGCTATATAAGCAAAAAATAATAATACAAAAAATATATATGGTGGTGGGCTATGGGCAAACAGGGAGAATCACATAATTTCCTACATCATGTACATAACTTACTGAGGACAAAGTCCAAAAGAAACAGGAAAAAGGTAATGGTAAATAAAGCACCTGGACTTGATGGCATACACCTAACGCAACTTAAGGAATTTATTTAACAATAGAATAAGTTGGTAAAATGTATATATCGAACTCACACAACAGGTATGAATATCATATAAACACAAACCCAAAGTAAAATCCCTGTAGATATGTGAAGAGCACTTTAAGTATAATGTGCTACAAATCTTAGAAAGGAGCAGACCTGTTCTGTGCAAGATATAGTGCAAATTTAAATCCAATACATGTAGTTAATATTAACTTCTAACTACTGCGATTAAAAGTACTGTTCCCCCAATTTATATTCTTTAACAAATTGAGGGACTATTTTTACAAAAATTGGAAGAAGCACTCATGTACACTATGTTGCTATCCTTTTAAAATTATGATTAATCTTAAACGGATAGTAATGTTACAATTAGTAGAACGCTGGAATGCATCTTTGTTGTGTATTCAACTGATCACTGATGTTAGTAATGCTGAATTTGCTGTACATTGCTTGAAATAATATTATACATTATACCCCTCACGCCCCTTATACTTACGTCATCCTTCGAGCCTCGAAGCTGGAAGCGGATGGTGACGTGGGACAAACTTCTTTCAGTATAAGAAAAACCCTGCCCTCCTTTGTCAAGGGGGGCCAGGATTTTACGTATATTGAATGGAGACAGTTTGTACCTCGTAGCTCTGCCCGGTGAAGTGACCAGACTTTAGATCTATGGGGAGGTAGTCTGGCAATCATAAAAGTGGTGTGAGGAGGATAATGTATAATATTATTTCAAGAGATATAGAGCAAATTCAGCAGAACTAATGTCAGTGATCAGTTATATACACTACAAGGATGCATTGCAGCCTTGTTCTAATCGGAACATTACTATTCTTTTAATGGGGTCGCTGAGATGTGAAAACAGATCAATAGCATTGTAAACATACATCAGTATAACAATACCATAGAGAAAACATTTTAGTAGTTCAGGTGCTGACGTAAATTAGTCCCTCTGAACAAAACTGTTAATTACAGAAACAGTAAAAAATGAAGCCCTAGAAGTCTCATGTACAAGAGAGCACTGTGTTATAACACTAAGTCCCTAATTTACATCACAAAGGTGATAGTCATATAGTTAAAGGAGTATTGTTATTGTAGTTGCGTTCAGAGCTTCAATACATACTACACTCCGAGGCCTAACTTCAATACCCATTAAGACTAGTTGAAAGGCACTTTCAACTATAACAAAGACAAGGATTTTTACAGTAAGGGCAGTACAGCTCTGGGACTAATAGTTTTGGGATGCTTTGTTTGCAGATATTGTCGGTGCTTTCAACAAAGTAATATATACCTTTGTAGCTCAGAATAATATAAAGAACTATTGTAGATGGCTTCTAAGCAGATAGGATATCGATACAGGAACATATTCAACTAACTTGTGGAGTAAGGAAGGAATTTTTTCCCACTTGAGGCTTAAATGGAAATGGTATCAATAGTTTTCTTTCTTTTATTTTTTTTTGTCTTTCTCTGCATTAACAGGGGAGGGGGGATATGACATGGGCTGAACATGAGTGTCTTTTTTAAGATCATCAACTATGTATGGTGTTACTTGTTAGATAGATAGATAGATAGATAGATAGATAGATAGATAGATAGATAGATAGAGCTTGATGACACTTCCTTAGTTTGTAGTTAGTTCATATCACCTAACAGTAGACAGTCATCTAATATTATATTTTTCACATATTTACAAACTAATGTTTCCCCTTTCCCATTTATACAAGGACATTCTGGTTTATACATTGTTTATTGAATTAACATCCAAATAAAATTAATATGTCACACTGTGCACATTTTACAATCAGGTTAACATAAATAGAGATGGGTGAAATTTTTTTTCTCAGAAGAAAAAAATATTTGAAACAACGACTCTTTCTACCTTCTATGGGAATTCCTCAGAAAAGTGTAGTTTTTCCACTTTTTTGAATGCATTGAAAAGAGTAAAATAAAGAGTAAAAATAAAAATATCTTCCCATATAGTCCCTCTGTGCTAACTATAAATGGGGTGTTTCTAGCATTCTGTCAATATGTGTTTGGACGAGAGATATACAGCATATGAATTTTTTATGATGGAGGCAGATGAGCAAAGAGTGGGAGCTAGAGTTGCTTGATAATAGTTATTGGTTGTAGCCAGTTGTTCTATGGGTATGAGGGTAAAGAGAGAAATCAGAGGTTTAATGCAAATTAAATAGAAAACAAGACTATTTTGACTGATAAGTGAAAGACAGACAGGTGATTGAAGATAGAAGGAGACAAACAGTGGATGACAGGTAAGTGTAACACAGATTAGGTAACGATCGCTGCTTGATGGTATGTCAGGCACCGATCGTTAGTTTTTTTTTCCTATGAAGTTCTCAAAACTGCCACTATTTAGCAGCATTTTGGGAACATAAAGCACAAAACATACGTTTGGCCACAAGACAATTTCTGTGGCCTAACATTCGTTATGCTTTTAGCCAGTAGGACAATTGAATACCAAGTTAGACATTTTATGTTGTCGGTCGGTATCCATTTTGTCCTACCGGCTTTTTTATCTCCAACATTTGGATCAAGCCCTTAGTGAGGTCAATGTGAGGAGCTTCACTGGATTAATTCATTTTTAACAATTTAATTGCTGAAGAGAAATGCAACAAATTGCAGGTCAATACCTTCTTCATCTCTTTGGCAATCAAAAACATCATGTATTTTTAGCCCCATAGCCAGATTAAGGTGTTTGTGCACGTGGATCTTTTTATGATGGGCTTAATTACGGTAGTCCCAGGTCCCCATGTACACTATCTGAATACTCAGCCTGGTTCCGCAGCCTACTGAAAGTCCAAGATCCCTACATACATTGTACTTCTGCCCACTGATAATAGTTGCCAACATACTCCCCAGCCTTGTTCCTCTGCCCACTTGTAGTCACATATCTCCACATACATTGCCCCCAATAGCCAGTGCCACCATCAGAAACCATGGAGCCCCAGACAAGGGCAACTGAGATTGCTGCCCCATGTTTTCATTATCTTTTCCTACTATTTGACTCTGCCCATTGTTTCCCCTCAGTGTCATTAAGAGTCAAGTCAGACACATACTTCAACTTAATGTTTTGTTTTTAAAATGGTATTGTGAAATGTAACAACCTATTTACACACAAGCTGTCTCTCACACACAGAGTGAGTATGTACATATAACTGAATGCATTTATTTTTATTAGAATATTTTTTACCAGAAAGAATACATTGAGACCTGTCTCATTTTCAAGTATGTCCTGGAGAGATTTTACAGTAAAGTTACATATACAATATATACAGACATACAAATAAACATGCATACAAAAACGTATATACAGTCATCTACTGTTTTTACATAGAAATAATATTTAGGGATTTTAAACTGGGAGAAGATCTGATTTTTGGTAGGTAATTCCAGGCTTTCAGAGATCTGAAGGAGAAGGCAGATCAGCAGGATCATTTCTTGTAGTGTGGGATACTTATTGAGTTGTTAGCAGTGGAGCAGGGTTTATAGTTAGTATGGAAAGCTGGAGTTAGCAAACTTCTCAGCTAATCTGGTAGATTTCAAGAGAAGTGGTTATAAACTAGGCAAGAAGGGTGAAGGGCACATCTAGATTTGAGTGTTAGCCAATTTAGTTCTACAACATATGATGGGTAATGTAATTACCTTTGAGGACAAAGTGGCATAATGAGTTATGCAAAGTGCTGAGTTTACCAAGATGGAATTGTGATGCAGAAGCATACATTCCCATAGTCTATGTCTGGTATTAATATTTGTTGAACAATATGTTTTCTTGTTGGGACTTGCTTTGCAATGTGTTGCATACCCCACTGGCACTCAAAGGGTTAAAGAGGATTTGTTTGTAAAAAAAAAAAAAGCACCTATTTTAGGATAAAGTTTGGATGTTAATTTATCAGTGAGAAGATGAAAATTGTGGTTGGGGTCAAGCAAAATACCAAGATATTTGTAGGAGTTGACTGGGGCTAAATTATGATAAAACTGTGTCATGATGATTAAATGGGTATTGTGGATTTTATATTGTTTGTTTCAGTACATGTGTAAGATTGTATGAGATTGAAAGTGTACATAAAATTGTATCTGGTAGAAAGTGTGTGTGTGTGAGAGTGTACATGTGTGTGAGTTTTTGTGTGTGTTTGTATGTGTATGTGCTTATGTGAGTATGTTTGTATGATATTGTTTTAGTGTCTGATAGTGTACCTGCATTACAGGTGTGATTACACTGAGATCACAGTAAAACCCGTAGTACTAATTTCATAGAGCTAAAACACTGTCAGACTACCGCTGCAGCAAGGTTCATCAGCTTGATATGCACTGAATATATCATCAATGTGAACAGCTTCATAAGGTACAATGGCCCATATGGTTAAAAGTAAAGTGGAACTATTCTATTGCAAACCTTCTGCGCTAAATGGTGTATTTTATTTCCTGTAGGTAGTGGTGAACTGGTTCCTTTAAAGGAGCAGTAAACTTTTTTTTATGAAAACACATATTTTACAGAGCATTTCCTGCTGAATAAAACAAGGTCACTCCCATCGCTGTCAGATGTTTTATTCAAAAATTATAGCAGTTCAAATAATTAGGAAGTGAATTTACTGTGTTTACTTCCTGATAATTCTAAATGACAGGAAGTGAAAGGCAGTTTCTATCACATTCTATGGAGAAATATATGTCTCTGACTTTTCTGACTTTCCTCTCCATTAGAATCTAACAGGAAATCTAATTATAATTTGACCACTAGGGGGCACTGCTAATGTAAAAAAACATGGGTTTAAACTGAAATAACTCTGGAAATATAAATCTCTCGGCAGTGGGAGTACCCTTATTTCACTCAATAGGAAAATCCCTAGAATATATATATTTTTCATAAAAAAAAGTTTACTTCTTCTTTAAAACTATGCAGTGGAGATAATCCACAGGCTCTCTCCTTACCATGTACTTCAGGGTTGCAGGCTGAAAGTACTTAGTAAGGAAGAAGCATGTGGAACAACTCCACTGTATGGTTTCAAACAGAGGTAGCAATGTTTCATCACTACCTAAAGAAAATGTACCTATTGTATTGGGTTTCCCCTAGCTGGATGGGCAGCCCGATATATTTTGAAGGAAAGAAGCCCAGACTTATGACCGGCATGGGTGGGGGCAATTTTACCGCAGGCTAGCCCACCCCTGGTGGACCTATACTTTACATGTAGCCTGGAGCTTCATCTCCAACAGCCCCTGTGTTAATATGACCCTACTCAGATTCAGAGTGAAATGAATTGCCTTGATCAAAAGGGAATCTGGTTATGGAGTGAATCTAATGGGAAGAGCAGTAAAATTAAAGCTGCTTCATTGTACAGATTGTAATGATGTGAGTGCCGAAGGGGTGCCTCACACATTACAGATCAAATTGAAAACTTTAGTTATTTGAGTGTTTATCTAAGTAAAATAAACATTCAGAAAGTAGAAGTAAGGCTAGTTGGAGGAGCAGTAGGATCACTCTGCGTAAGCAGCTGTTCAAAGATGGTGTACAGAGAAATGTGTTGCACAGCTTTTTGGCACTCATTGGGTTTATGTATACATGGAGTTGTCTATTTAACAGCAGTGAGTGACCAAAACTGTTTCGCTTGGACTAAGCAACTTTTAATTATTTAAGTACCAAAGTGGTGTGGACATGCATTAATATGTATTCCTTTGACATTGAAATATTTAAAAACTGTCAAGTCCCAGTTACGGGTCTTGCCACCCTGTACTTTGGTAGGATGGTAGGAGCTGCTTCATTCAGAATAAGGAGTGCTAATGGGATGTACAATGTTGCAAAGTTAAAAAGCAGCTTAGTCTGAGTGATGCAGCTTCATTGGTGTTAATACTTTTTACCATCCTGAACATACTTTTCATGCTTAGTTTCTACAATATACAGTTTGTTATTACATATACAGATTATTGTGAATATTTCTATTGATCCATCCTTTCTCCAGTGACAAAGGCAAGAAGACAGGCAGCAGGGAAGGCACAATGGCACACAACATGCACTGTGTGGGGTTGGTTTTTATCCATTACATACTAAAAGGACTCAGGGAGCTAAACGCTGTAACAGACGTGGTGAGACGGGAAAGCTTCCCACACTCAACACAGTTCATGTGGGGGAAGTATGAGGTGAGAGAAAGCCCAGACCTTCTTCTCCCTCTACTGGGTGGAAACAAATAAATGTTGCACAGGAAGTTAAAAACCAATGCCCAGCCATGCAGCCACAAACCTTAGATTGAACATTGGAACCAAGTGCAGCTTTTAGCCCTGTGAATGCTAGAGAAGTCACCATCATATTGCATTGGATACTTTTTTTTATCATTCAAGGGGTTAAAAACCCTATTTGCATTAATAAGAATTGTGTGAACTTTTATTTACCCCTATAGTGCAGTTGATTTGTCCCACATTTTTTCATCTGTTGTTTTCTGCATATGGCCTAACATTTTCAATCCTGGACGCCATGTCAATGAAAGTAGATGTGATTCTTGCTGACAAGAATACTCAGGCCTCAAACTACACCTGGAAGGTGAGAGATTGCTAATAGGAACTATTGGTGTTTTTTGAATCCTTTGAGTGCCAGAGAGGTATCCAACCCATTCCAACACAAGCATTGGATACCTCTTTGAAACTCAAATGGTTAAACAGTTAAAGTGGATGAATCTTTGCTCTTTGGTCCATCAGGAGAAACTTCCTGCACAGAATTCCATGGGGTTGGTGGTTACATAGGAGCTGTTAAAGAAAACACATTATAACTCATTCTGATTACAAGCAAAAGCTGATTTAAACATACATTAGCAGCTGCTTTTCTCACAACAGACTGCAAACGGTCCTGCTTAATCACACTTACAGTACAGCTCATCCTCCGCGGCCTCCTATATTACATCAGGCTTAAATCTTTACTGTAATTACTGCTGCCTCCTGACATGTGTGGGGAAATCGCAGAGTGAATTGGGAGCTGGAAAGATGAGGGTTCGTTTATACAAGGATACCAAAGTGGGACATTTAGGTTTAATGCAGAAAGATTTGTTTTTTCACAAACGTGAAAAAAAAATTGCTGTGTTATATAGATAGAGTGACCTTTAAATGCAGGACACATATGAAAATGTAAATCTGCAAGACTGCACAGGAATATATGTAATCATGCAATGTGTGATTTTTCAAAACTTTGTGTGCCATTTAGATAGCTAACGCACTGGATTCCTATCTGGCACTTAGAGGGTTACATCATTTAAACTGGAATTCATTCACCAAACATTTAGCTTAAAAGGAGCTGGAAACTCATTAAAGAAAACCATATGTTGTGTACTTAGACCTTTAAGGGCCACACGGTCAGGGGGTGGGGGGGCTCTGGAGGACCAGGGCACATATTTTTTCAAATACATGATCTGTGATCACAGAGCGGTGTGAAGCAGCTCTGCAATCACAAAATTCTGTGACGTTCCATGACCGTCAACGATCCTTAACATCCGGACAAGAATAATGGCACTACTGGAATAGTCAAAATAATTACAGCTCAAACTTGTTTTTTTTTGTTTGTTTGTTTGTTCTGCTTTAACCCCTTAATGACAAGCAATGGTCCAGGACCATCATGGGGTTAAAACAGGGTTAAAACAGAACAAACAAACAAATAAAAAAGTTTGAGCTGTAAACATTTTGAATTTTTCATTAGTGTCATTTTACCCCGCAACACCCCTCCCCTGTAACATATTTTTTAGTAAGGTTTACTGCAACTGTAAGCACTACCATATCTATCTTCCTAGTCTTACTTCCCAGGTTTATATACAGTGCTGAAACATCAATTCAGTTTTATGGTTTAAGAGTGAAATGTGTATTTATGAATGTGTAAACATTGTGCAATACTCATAACATCCTATATAATAATTAGCTAGGATGTTTGTCAGAAGCCGTCATGTGCAGTAGAGAGTTCCCGAACATATAAAATGCTGGGAGTTCTGTGCTGGGAGCATTCTGTGCTTTCAGGCAGTCTCTACAGTGCATGACTGCGTCGGTGGCAGGACACAGAGCAGGACCAGCCTCTTAACCCTCTGAGTGCCAGAGGGGTACGCAATGCATTGCAAAGCAATGCATTGCGTACCCCTCTGGCACTCAAAGGGTTAACATCACCCGGACCTTGGCCCGTGTACACGGGCTTTTACACTAGTGTTTATAAAACAGGTGTATCGTGTTATGTTTTGTTTCAGTTTTAACCAATCAGATTGGAGGAAATGCTCTCATATGATGTTGGAAAAGACAGGAAGGGCCGGTTTGCATACGCTCTTTGTAATTCAAAGTAGGTTCCTGTCTGAGTCACTGATCATCTGAACAGCACAGGAGAACAGTTGGATTGAGTTTTACCAGGGTTACCATAAGAAATCCTTGAGGGGAACTCTGGTCCATTCAGTGACCCATGTCACTATTGTCCAACTAATATGCTTGTAAACTAAATTAAAGGGATAGTAATACTTTGTTTTATCTTTATTTTAGTATCCCCCCCCTGTTCAGCCAGATCAGAAGGGAGGTGCCCAGGTAGACTGCAGAGAGGGACAATCTTCAATTAAGAAAAGGGAAAAAGCTGAAAAACTTGTCAAGGGGGGAAGGGCTTCCATTGTTTTCATACAAAGAAGATTGTCCCCTGCTGTTATCTGTCTGGTCTATGGACTGCATTCCACATCTGAGAAGAGATGGCTTACACTAGGTAAAAGGGGCGGGAGGGGGAAACTTTGCTTGTGAATATCTCTCAAACCATAAAGGTTTGAGAGATAAGACTTATATCGTTCTTCATGTTTTTTTAATACCTACAAAATAAATAAAGTTAAAATGAAGTATTACTATCCCTTTAAAATGTGTAACTGTTATTAAGGCATTGGATGCTAGAAACATTGCTAAAAACTGCACCCTATGGAACAAATAAATATTTCCCAAATACTCATGAATGCTAGTGAGACTTCCAATGTATTGCAGAGTAATCCAATGGAGACCTCTATAGAATTCAAATGGTTAAAATAATTTTAATTTCTCTTCTATATTGTGTTTGGTTTGCTCCAGAATTCACCATTCTGCCTTACTGAATACAGCCCTAAATCATCTCAGAGTATGTACAATCAATTAGATAATGGAGAGGTTGGGACTAGCAGTACTGTGTCTATTTTCCACTGAACATTAATTATTGCCTATGTAAAGACTGGGAGTTACGAGGTTAAAGACAGATAATTAAAGAATAGAGCAAACCGCAGATAGATTTCTTTGTATTTTATAATCATATTGATTCAAAAACTCTGGAGAGTCTATTTATTTTGTAACTAGGACAAGAGATCAAAGCAAATATTCCTGAGCTTTTAAAGGAACACTAATGACTGAATACAAGTTGTTCCCATATCAAAAGCATGTTGTAATATTCTCTGATATGCTTGTAAGTGTTCCCATACATCAATAGAACTCACAATCTATGAATCTGTTTGTACTCTGCACATGTTGTGGGAAGCAATTGTGACCCAGCAGAAGCAAGGTGTGCTGTTTAACCCTTCAAGTACAACAGGGGTGTCCAACACATTGCAAAGCAAAATGTTCACCATCCTTCTGGCTCATAAAGTGGAGCTGTTCAAATAGGTCAGCACTGCTTATTTCATTTTGGCCAGGGTTAGATTTACATCCCAGGTGCCACTTGGCATCCTTAGCTCTGCCCATGGCCACACCCACTCAGCCCCATCCACTAGTTCCAAGCTCAGAAAATACCCTTGGACTATAACAATCAAGAACGAGAAAAGCTTTAAAACCTTTTACCAGAGAATCTCTCCTCAGTGAGTTGTAGTGCTCTATCACATCGAAGAGGTTAAATATTCACATGTAAATGGGTATAAAACTAGTGCAGGGACATTGATATTGATCTGGCCATGCCCACAGTTCAGAATGTGGGTGTGGCCAGCACAGCTGAGGCTCCCTTCAAAATATGGAGTTGCCTACACTGTCTATTAAGAAATCCAGCTCCGGTGTTGGCCTCTTACCCCAGCGACTGCACTGTGGGCAATGCATTAGAGAGTATGACCATTTTGTCCATACCAGCATACACTCCTCCATTGTTAACACTTTGATACAAGTTATTCCTCACTGTCTCCCTTTAACCATTCACATGAAAATATAGTAAAGTTATGCCACTTTTTCTGTGCCTTGTTTGATGCATGGTGTTAAGGCTTAAAGGAAAACAATGCCCCTACAATCTCACAAATCCCCCATTTTGTACAAGCAACATTAAGGCAGACTTTTCTACATAAAAAAATTAGTGGACATGTAGTTAGGCAGGTATAGCACTAGAAAATAGATTCCAGTACCTGGTTTAAGCCTGAATTTCCTTACGATGGCAATAAGGTACTAGGCCTACCTACAGAACGGTGAGACTGGCTGATGTGTCACTCTGAAAATTATTCAAACAAATTCCAACTATTTTTTTCCTACTATTTTTAATATTTCACACAGGAGCAAAGGTGACTCTCCCTTGCAGTACTAGGCTTGCTTATGCCTAATGCTACCTGCCTGCCTACACAACAACTGGACACTCTCTCGCTCCTGCTTCTTCTCTCTCTGAGCTCCAACAACGGACTAACAGGAAATGCAGGCTGTCTGGGTGTCTGTGTCATTACTCCGACCCCCATAATGAAACAAAGAAGCTAATTGGAATAGAGACAAGGCAGGATACTAGCACATGAAACGAAGAAGCTAATTGGACTAGAGAGGGTGGGAAAGTATGGAAGGAAAGTATCGCGCATGCAGGTAGTTGTCACCGAACTTCCAAAATTTTGCACAACTTTCGGACCAGGGCTGTTCGGATTTGGATTTTTTTTACAAACGACTCTTGCCTTTTGGCTGGACCGAATGTCGCCGAATTACCCCATATTTGACGAATTCCAAAATTTGACGAAAGATTTGTATAAGCCTATATATTAGTTAATCTAATTATTAATACTTTCTAGAATAATATATTGTGTTTCTGGAGAGGTTATGTTAGCTAATTTTTGATCTGGGGAATTCTTTGATTTCTTTTATTAACCCTTAATCTGCTATATGTCTATTTTGGTGTGTGTTTCAAGTAATTTCTTTGATACATGTGTGTTTGGGCCTAACTTTTCTACAGTGGGAAGCTTATTTAAACCTTTCACTAGATAAAAGAAGCCACCATCTTGGGTGGGGCACACATATACTTTATATTTGTGTATTAACCTTAGGAGGACTGTGTAGATGTAAAACATAGGTTTGCTATTGTCATTTTATAGTATATTTTGCATGAAGGTAATTGTTTGATGGTGCTTTCTAAACATATTTTATTAGATTTAATTCTAAGTATATTCTTGGTTTAATCTATTATTGACAAATATAAATGCAATTTGTTTTATCCAGAAGGTATGCAATATTGAAAAAAGTAGATAAATAAATTCTATTTATCTAAATCTGAGATTTTATTCCAGATAGTTTTTCTAAATTATAAATATTTTATATGATACAAGGAGATGGTCATAGGACTTGGTTTATTGTCAAAACCTACTCACATGACAACATCCCTTAAACCTTAATTAGCGTAGATAATATAGATTTGGGCAGAGGTATTTATATATGCTGCTGCCAACTGTATTGTAATTAATTCTAAAGATCAATTAACCTTTTCTATGCTGCTGTATTCAGTTATTGTTATCTAATACCTCTGGGCACACCTATGTAATGTTAACCCTGTTGGGGCTGGTAATACTATTTTGTGATATTAGTTTTTGAGTTACTGTATGTCTATTTCAATTGGTGTTCACTCATTTATCTCATTGTTGATTACACTATATATATATAGTATATTTCACTTAAATAATTATATATATTTTTGCACAAATATGCGTAATTGATTATTTTAATCAATTCTTTACTGTGAAGTAGTGTGTCAATACCCAGTATTGTGTAAAGTTCTCAAATTAATTTAATATTATTATTTATCTATTTATGTGAAGATATACAAACTAAATGGGTCTCCTGTTTAACCCTTTCCTGAATATCTTAAACAGAGCATGCTTATGGGTAGCTACATGTTCAAACAGTGGAAATGTCAACAACAAATAGCAATATATGTTTGACTTAGTGATTACAAATAACATAGACAATGTGTCCAATACTATAGTAGGTAAACATTTTGAACTCAATGATCACATGATGATCATGGTTTCATTTGAGATAATTTTGAAGAAACAAGACTGTATAGGTGGTTCAACCAAAAATTAATTTTAAAAAAGGTTAATTTTAAAAAGTTAAGTGAATTGATGCATCATAGACTGGGATCAGTTATTAAAAGGAAAAAAATACTGAGGAAAATGGTCAGAGTTTAATTTTAGGCTGCAGAAACATATTCAACAGTATATACCTTTGGAGAATGTATTCTTTGGGAACAAATGCACAAGAGGTAGATCACAAACAATGTGATTAAATGCAAAAAGAAAAAATGAGAATGAAAGAGGACATTTACACTTTTTATGTTTGAAGGAACATATCATTAATTCTTAAAACAGAGGGAGTGCAACAAAGATTGCAAAAAGGCAATTAGGTTAATAAAACTAAAAATTGAAACTCAAATGGCAAGGGAGAGGAAGACTAATCCTAAAAAGTTTTTTCAAATACACAAATGATAAAATATTTAAGTGGAAATGCATTGTCCCTTTCAAAAGTAAGATGGAGACCGGAACCCAGGCTACAGTGCAGACATCTTGTCTGTGTGCCTGCGTTGTCAGTCCTGGTCTCCTTTGAGTAGCACTGCAGTGACCATATGGTCACCGGAAGGGACTGACGGCGCAGACGCGCGAACCGCATTAACATGCCTGTCAGTCTCCAAATGGGAAGGATTTCTTTAGAATGTGTTATTTTTTAAAGGTAACATTTTGATTTCCAAGCTAGTCGCCATGCGCTTAATGAATGCATGGTGAAAGTACTATCTGAAAGTTCCTCTTTAACTACAGATTACTTTGGAGAGCCCATAGTGGGTATTACTAGTGCTCAGATGAACCCTTTGAGTGCCAGAGAGGTCTCTAACACATTGTGTTGCAATGCAATATATACCTCTGTGGCACTCAAAGGGTTAAAGTACATGGGGATTTATTATTAAGAAGTGTAATTTTAATGACTCTTGGGGTATATCTCTATAAACTTGGCACATCTAGCCACTGGGATTTTTGCCCATTCTTCAATGCAAAATTGCTCCAGCTCCTTCAAGTTGGAAGGGTTCTGCTGGTGTACAGCAATCTTTAAGTCATACCACAGATTATCAATCGGATTTAGGTCTGGGCTTTGACTATGCCATTCCAAGACATTTAAATGTTTCCTCTTAAAACACTCGAGTTTACTTTAACAGTTTGCTTAGGGTTATTGTCCTGGAAGGTGAACCTTCATCCCAGTCTTAAATCTCTGGAAGACTGAAACAGGTTTCCCTCAAGAATCTCCCTGTACTTAGAGCCATCCATCATTCCTTCAATTCTAACCGGTTTCCCAGTCCCTGCCGATGAAAAATGTCCCCACAGCATTATGTTGCCACCACCATGCTTCACTGTGGGGGTGTTCTCGGGGTGATGAGATGTGTTGGGTTTGCACCAGACAAAGCATTTTCCTTGATGGCCAAGAAGCTCAGTTTTAGTCTAATCTCACCAGAGTGCCTTCTTCTATATATTTGGGGAGTCTCCCACATGCCTTTTGGGGAACAGCAAACATGTTTGCTTATTTTTTCTTTAAGCAATGGCTTTCTTCTGGACACTCTTAAAGTGGTCCTATGGACAGATACTCCAATCTCCAAGGTGGAGCTTTTCAGCTTCTTCACGGTTATCTTTGGTGTCTTTGTTGCCTCTATGATTAATGCCCTCCTTGCCAGGTCTGTGAGTTTTGGTGGGCAGCCCTCTCTTGGCAGGTTTGTGGTGGTGCAATATTGAATTTAATGGTGCTCTGTGGGATGTTCAAAGTTTGGGATTTTTTTTATAACCCAACCCTGATCTGTACTTCTCCACAACTTTGTCCCTGACCTGTTTAGAAAGCTCCTTGGTCTTCCTGGTGCCGCTAGCTTGGTGGTGTTGCAGACTCTGGGGCCTTGCAGATCAGATATATAAATATAAATATATATATATATATATATATATATATATATACATACTGAGATCATGTGACAGATCATGTGACACACAGATTGCACACAGATGGACCTTATTTAACTAATTATATGACTTGTGAAGATAGTTGGTTGCACCAGATCTTATTTAGGGGCTTCATAGGTGAATACATATGCACGCACCATTTTCCATTTTTTAGAATTTTTTAAAACAAGTTATTTTCTTCATTTCACTTCACCAGTTTGGACTGTTTTGTGTATGTCCATTACATGAAATCCAAATTAAAATCCATTTTAATTTGAGGCTGTAATGTACCAAAATAGAAAAAATGCCAAGGGGGGTGAATACTTTTGCAAGGCACTGTAAAGGTAATAGGAGTGGCAGGAGGGGGAACATTACAATAAAATTACCATCAAACTACATTTATATGGACACTTAGAATGCTAAGGAGCATTATACGATGGTAAAATGAATAACTGGATCTGCTTTAAATATAGTTGCATTTCTATCTCTTTAATTCATCAATACACTTATGTATTGGACATTGCTTTTGGTCAACGTTACCACTGCCTCTGTTAAATCACAAACTGTTCCTTATTCATCAAGGCAAATAGGTGCAGTTCTGGAGCAAATAAGAATGATAATTTAATTAATTTTCATCTAAATGCCATGGTGTAGTTTGCTCCAGATATGAACCACATGAACCCTTAATTACCAGAGGGGATTGAAAAACACTGCAGCCCTCTGCAACACAATGCATTGGATACCTCCCTGGCATTCAAAGGGTTAATGGGTTGTCTTGGTGCATAAGGCCCACAGTCCTTTGAACATAACATTAATTTTCCAGTGTTGTTGGTATTCAAGAAGCTGCCTGGGAAAAGATGCACAGACTAGGATTTACATGAAGTCAATAAGAAACAGCTTCGGATAATACATGATCACAGACAGTGCCTGAGTCTCCTGCTGCTTGAAATCCAGCAACATGCTGTCACAATGGGCTGATGAGAGCAAGTCACACAGTGCTGTCAGAAATCCTACAGAGCTCCATCATAGTAGTGATACTGTCCCTTTAAGAATCGTTGCACATTTCTTTCAAGATTATTGTATTTATATATTTTTTAATTTAAAAATTTAGCATGTGTCTGAGCATCGTCATTGTTAGATGTGTGGTCATGTAATTCAAACCAAATAGGGATGTAACAAAAGTAAACTGGAGCAATTTTGTGGCAAATCAACTGCACCATAAAAACTATTGTGGGTTTTCTCCTAGACTACTGTTCCTCTGTCAGTCTCACCTTCCTGAATCTCTAGTACGGTCCGACATATCAATATACGGCTTTGGCTTACTTTGGGTCGGACTAAAGTGGGGGGTTATTGTTTGTAGGGTTGCCACCTTTTCTTCAAAAGAATACCGGCCATGACAGAAGCCAATTTTTTACCGGCCTGCCGGTGAAATACTGGCTGGGTGGCAACCCTAATTGTTTGACACTGGGAACTGTTATAGCTCGGTTGTTGCGCATGGGCTCTCGGTCGGCCTCCTTCCCTTTGGAAACTCAGACCTTCTTCTTTCCCCTCTGTCTTCTCTGTTCATTCCCCTTCTGTTCCGTCTTTCACTCACTACCACTCTCAATCTTTTTTCTGCTCTCACTCGTTTATGCACACTCATCTCTACATAATAACTTTATACATTAACCCCTTCCTGACAATGGACTTACCAGGTACGTCCCACAAAAAGTGTCACTCAGTGACAGAGGACGTACCTAGTAAGTCCCGGACGTCTGGGTCTCTGTGCGGCTGCACGCCGTTCGGGGACTCCGGAATCATTTAGTTAAAAAAAAAAAAAAAAATGTTAGCCGGGCGTTAAGGTGACAGCTGCGTACACATGCGGCTGTCACTAAGGGGTTAAACTCATTCATGCTCATTAGCACAATATACACTTGCACATCTCCACACACATGCATTTCTCTACAGCTCCACCATATACTGTAGTTTACAGATACTAAGACACCATAACCCCACAACAATCCACTATACTGCTCTTTTACTACTACATCTTCACTTGCACAGGAACCTATGATGCATTACTGACTGGTCGGTCTCCAGGAAGGGTTATGATGATACGCACTGTCTCTATACCATCGTACTGCTTTCACATTAGGTAAATGTATGTTATTGCTCTTTTGGTACCCGGTTTTATGTTTGTAATCTACTATTATGTTCTTTCTATAAGATGTAATAGGTTTAACAATATTTACCTCTCGTAGTTTCGATTGTATTATTTTCTCCATGTATCTATAAACCTGAATTTCAATAAACATATTTGGAAAAAAATTATTGTGTGTTTAAATGGGTCTGTTAACCCTCTGAATTCTAAGGACATCACTAACTCATTTCTTTGATCACTCTAGCTTTCAAGGGAATAAAGGCCCCCATTAAAATCAATGTTTTTTATTGACATTTTTATTTTTTTACCATGATTCAGTTGGCTTACTCCAGATTTTTTCCTGTTCTGTTTTGTATAAATGGTAGTAGTATGATTGACTGGCTCACTGATGAAGTATGTGTTTTAAAGTGAACCATATTAGTCATTACTAAACCCCTGTATTAACTTGTGTGATCTAATAACCTAAATAATTTCACATCCTGACCTGTGAAGCAGACTTCCCAAATGTCCCTCTTTGAGACCCAAATCCCTCTGTCCCTCTTTCCCACCCTGGTGTCCCTCTTTTTAGGAGATCAGACTGTTTTATGTATATTTGTTCCTTCGCAACAATAAAACTCACATTAATGTTTGGTTAAATTTCAGTAAATGTGTGTATAAATTAGTCTGTGTACTTGGTCTTTCTCTAAATCATTTATTTACACAAAGAGGTGTCAATAAGTCATGAAATGACCTAAACATTCTCAGTAATACTCCATCCACCAGCCATACCACCAGAAACACCACCTAAAATACAAATGTCCCTCTTTGGTCATTTGAAATGTTGGGAGGTATGCTGAAGTCCAAGTGTGGCTAATTCCAAGTCTTGAGAATGTCTAAGGAGGAAGATTAATTCTACAACAAGCACAACAGACATAACAAAGGTGCAGAGGAAAATGTGGAGGTTGTAATGTCTGCATTACATCAAGCAGGGACTTATTACCTAGAATCTACAGTATGGAGAACTTTAACCCTTTGGATGCCAGAGGGGTATGCAACGCATTGCAAAGAAATGCGTTGCATACCCCATTGGCACTCAAAGGGCTATGGGTAAACATTTAAAAGATCTTAGGGTTAGCTCATTTGGGAAGTTCCCAGGTATGTCTATGATTAAAGGGGCTTTATCACCCTATATAAGTCTCTCTTAAATGTTAGTTTATAAAGCGATTACATTGAGTATTGCATTAATTTCATATTTTAAAATGTTATTTGGGCAAAATAGAAAGAATAAATATTGCACTGACCCTGCTTCTAGATAGACTGCCGTTACCTGCTCTGTAACCGCAGTCTGTCACTCTGCCTCTGCTCCCCTCCCTCTATCCAGCCTCCTCCGATGATGGAGGCTTTCTGTCTGTAAACTGGAGGGTTCTCATTGGCTTGATATCGATCTCTGCCAATGAGATCAATCCAGCTTACAGACAGAAAGCCTCCGTCATTGGAGGGAGATGTATAAAGGGAGGGGAGCAGAGGCAGAGTGGCGGACTGTGGGTATAGAGCTGTACCCGTAGTCTATCCAGAAGTAGGGTCAGAGCAATATTTATTCCTTCTAATTTGCCCAAATAACATTTTAAAATACTAAATTAATGCAATACTCAATGCAATCGATATATAAACTAACATTTAAGATCAACTTATATAGGGGTGATAAATCCCCTTTAAGTGACTGAAAAGGTATGGAACAATATGTAACAATGGGCTTCATTTAAAAAAAAAAAAAAAAAAAAAAATGGTGAGGTACAATTCTGGGGTAAATCAACTGGACCATAGGGAACACATTAATATTCTAGATTGTTATTGATTTAAATTGAGTTTTAACTGCTTAATTGATTTAATTTTCCCCACAATTACTCCACATATGCCTTTATACTTTGAGCTACATGTCATTTAATAAAATATTGCCTCCTCACAAATAATTTTTAGTGTGTATCATCTGTCATGGCAGATTAAGATCTCTGTGCCTCTCATGAATATTTGCACTTTTAAGGAACACTAAAACCTATTATAATAAACCAAAATTTATCTTAATCTGGGCAGCGGTACAAAAAAAAATTTGGTGTGAATGGTTTCCCAAATGTAATCCTTAATTAATACTGGATATGATGTTCATAGAAGCAGTCATATTTTTTTTGCTGGAGTCCAAGACGATATATGGGTGAAACATCCCCTTTCAAATAGACTTGGAGCAGAATGCTAGAAATGTATGCATGCGCTGAAGCCATGTATCCTGCACACATAGATATTGTGTATGTTCTAATCCAGGAAGCTGTATAATGATCGCTTCTAGTGATGAGCGAGCACCCCAATGCTCGGATGTTCGGGTGCTCTGACCGAGCACCCCCTGAGGCTCGAGTGCTCGGCCGAGCATCCGAGCCCCATTGAAGTCAATGGGAGGACTCGAGCATTACACCAGGCACCCCCTGCTCTGATGAGGGGAGGGTGCCTGGTCCATAGGAAAAGGGCAGAAAAAGATGGAAACACTACAGAAATGGTTCAGGGACAGCATAGGGAGGATGTCTGGATGCACCTTGGACTCCAACATCGCTGCTGGGAACGATCTTTCGCCCGTAGTACGCCATTTTTACAGACTGACCGTAAAACACACAAAAAGGAAAATAAAAACGACTTTAGGCGAAAAATTGTTACCAAACAGTATTTGCTGTATATTTACTTGTATATCATCTGCAAATTCTCCCAAAAATGTCATCGATTTTCTGAAGTGAGGCCATGATTAAGAGGGAAACGTGCGCAGAGGCAAATTATCCCAAAAATTTCCTTGATTTTCAGAACTGAGGCCATGATTAAGATGGAAACGTGCGCTGAGCTGACCATCTAAAACATTATGGGTGAGGGTCTGCTGCAGAGCTGACCATCCTAAACATTATATGCGAAGGCCCGCTAGTGAGCTGACGCTATAAAACATTATATGAGAAGGCCCGCTGGTGAGCTGACCTATATAAAAATTGGCAAACAGGGCCCGCTGGTGAGCTGGCCCTATATAAAAATTATATCACAGGGCCCGCTGGTGAGCTGGCCCTATATAAAAATTATAGCACAGGGCATATGGAAGAGGAGGAGGAGGATGAGAAGATTAAGAGTCAACCATATACCCGTTTTTTGGGTGGAAGGGGTGAATGGGAATACAGAGTATTCCCATCATTGTAAATAACATATATAAAGTGAGTTTATGTTCCCCCGGGGCTTTCCTCCAGTGGAGTGGAGAAGTCAGGGGAAATCCAGGCCTTGTTCATTTTTATAAGTGTCAACCTATCAGCATTGTCGGTGGAAAGGCGGATACGCTTATCTGTTATGATGCCACCAGCAGCACTAAATACCCGCTCAGACAGAACGCTGGCGGCAGGGCAGGCCAGCACCTCCAAGGCGTAGAGTGACAGTTCATACCACGTGTCCAGCTTGGACACCCAGTAGTTGTAAGGCACAGAGGGATCATTGAGGACGCTGACACGGTCTGCTACGTACTCCTTCACCATCTTCCAAAACTTTTCCCTCCTTGTGACACTAGGCTGCGCATCAGGGTGAGGGTGCTGGCGGGGTGTCATGAAGGTGTCCCACGCCTTGGAGAGTGTTGCCCTGCCTTTGTCGGAACTGCTGTGTGCTCCCCTTTTCTCCCCTTCTCGGTTGGCCAAGGTAGCACGTACTCTGCCGCCAGCGTTGTCAGATGGAAAATTTTGGAGCAATTTTTCAACAAGAACCTTCTGGTATTGCACCATTTTGCTTGTCCTCTCCACCGGAGGAATGAGAGATGAGAAATTCTCTTTGTAGCGGGGGTCCAGAAGGGTGAACACCCAGTAATCCGTGTTGTCTAAAATGCGTACAACGCGTGGGTCACGGGAAAGGCAGCCTAACATAAAGTCAGCCATGTGTGCCAGAGTACCAACAGTCAAGATTTCGCTGTCCTCACCAGGAGGCTGACTCTCAATATCCTCATCCTCTTCCTCCTCTTCTGCCCACCCACGCTGAAGAGATGGAACTAAAGTTCCATGGCTACCCTCTGTAGCGGAGGCAACCGTGTCTTCCTCCTCCTCCTCCTCCTCCTCCTCCGCCTCCTCCAATTGTCGCTGAGAAGACGAAGTGAGCGTGCTCTGGCTATCACCTTGTGTAAGCTCTTCCTCCCCCATTTCCACCTCTTCCACATGCAAAGCGTCGGTTTTAATTGTGAGCAGCGAGCGTTTCAGTAGACACAGAAGTGGGATGGTTACACTGATAATAGCGTTATCGCCGCTCACCATCTGTGTCGATTCCTCAAAATTGCGTAAAACCTCGCAGAGGTCTGACATCCATTCCCACTCCTCACTTCTGATTACAGGAAGTTGAATGGAGAGGCGACGACCGTGTAACAGCTGGTACTCCACTACTGCCCTCTGCTGCTCACAAAGCCGGGCCAACATGTGGAAGGTGGAGTTCCAGCGCGTGCTCACGTCACACAGCAGCCGGTGAGCTGGCAATTGTAAGCGCTGCTGCAGCTTCAACAGGCCGGCCGAAGCTGTAGATGACTTACGGAAATGTGCACACACGCGGCGCACCTTGGTCAAGAGATCATGCACATTGGGGTAGGTTTTTAGAAATCGCTGCACCACTAAATTAAATACATGCGCTAGGCATGGTACGTGTGTGAGCTTGCCGAGCTCCAAAGCCGCCACCAAGTTACGCCCATTATCACACACAACCATGCCTGCTTGCAGGTTGAGTGGCGAGAGCCACTGCTCGGTCTGGTGACTAATCCCCTGCAACAGCTCTGAGGCCGTGTGCTGTTTGTCCCCAAGGCAGATCAGCTTCAGCACGGCCTGTTGACGCTTCCCCACTGCAGTGCTACACTGCTTCCAGCTACTGGCTGATGGGGGAGTGGCGGTGTGTGTAGAGAATTCGGAGGTGGAAACGGAGGAGGAGGAGCCAATAACATAGGTGCTGGTGGAAACCCTGATGGAGGTAGGGCCCGCAATCCTCGGCGTGGGTAGCACCCGTGCCATCCCAGGGTCCGAGTCGCTCCCAGCCTCCACGACATTCACCCAGTGTGCCGTCAGGGAAATGTAGCGTCCCTGGCCACAAGCACTTGTCCATGTGTCAGTCGTTAAGTGGACCTTCCCAGTAACTGCGTTGGTCAGGGCACGGGTGATGTTACGGGACACATGGTGGTGTAATGCGGGGATGGCACACCGGGAAAAGTAGTGGCGGCTGGGGACCGCGTACCGAGGGACAGCTGCTGCCATCAGGCTGCGGAAGGACTCAGTGTCCACAAGCCTAAATGGCAGCATTTCGATGGCCAGTAATTTTGAAAGGTGTGAGGTTAGTGCTATGGCCTGTGGGTGGGTGGCTGGGTACTTTCTCTTGCGCTCAAATGCCTGGGGTAACGACATTTGGACGCTGTGCTGGGACAGGGAAGTGGATGTGGTCGCTGATGGTGCTTCAGATGCTACAGGTGCAGGGCGGGAGGTATGCGGGCCTGCGCCTTCGACAGGCGATTGGCCGGCACCGAAAACAGGGGAAGAGGAGGCAGTGGTGTGGCCTGCAGACACAGATGGGCGATCCAGGCGTTCCTCCCACTTACTACGGTGCTTGGATGCCATGTGTCGGATCATGCTGGTGGTGGTGAGGTTTCTAGTGTTCATGCCTCGGCTCATTCTGGTGTGGCACAGGTTGCAAACTACAATTCTTTTGTCGTCCGCACTTTCCTTAAAAAAACGCCATACCGCGGAACACCTACCCTTTGGCAAGGTAGATTTACGCAAGGGGGTGCTCCGTGGAACATTTGCGGGCCGGTTTGGTGCGGTCCGCCTTCTTTCTGTTGCCACACCACTGCCTCTTCCAGCCTGTTGCGGTGCTGCAGATGGCTCACCCTCAGGACTGCTGTCATCGCTCGGCTCTACACCTTCCCAGGTGGGGTCAGTCACCTCATCGTCCACCAAGTCCTCCTCCACTTCCTCACTCTGATCATCCTCCTCAAGTCTTGATCCCACCACATACTCAGTCATTGACAACTGTATAACATTCTCCTCAACAAGGTCTTGAGACGGAAATAGTGGTTGATTTAATGGCAACTGTGTCTCATCATCATCATCATCATCCACTACTTCCTTTGACCTTAAATGCCGTTCACATCTGTCATCTTCTTGTGATTGGGTAGCCTCTAGAGGTTGTGAATCAGGGCACAAGATGTCATGTTCCTCTGCAAGCGTGCTTGGAGAGAGGGTCAAATGAAGGATTGGTGATGAGACGAGCTCATCACTATATCCCAGTGTGGGATCACTTCTTTGACCAGACCGTGTATGGTGGGAGGAAGGATGATCAGAGTGAGGATTATGTTGACCAGACTCTTGGCTACTGAGAGTGGACTTGGTGGAAGACAGGGTGGTGCTTAACCGACTGGAAGCAGTATCAGCTGTCATCCAACCGACCACCTGTTCGCACTGGTCGGACCTCGAGAGTGATGTCCTGCGACGCCCTGTGAAATCAGACATGAAGCTAGGTATGGTGGATGTCTTTCTTTCTTGTGCTCTGGCACCAGGCACAGTTTCTCCGCGTCCTGACCCGCGCCCTGAACTTTCAGGATCACGTCCACTTCCCCGTCCCTTTTTACCCGCCTTCTTCATCTTACACGATATATATGACTTTAATATATATGAGTTTGAAAACTTAACAGTATTTCTTCCTATTCTGCAACTGTGCAGAGTACACAGAATAGGCTGTTAAACGGCGTTGAAACACACTGAATGGAATATGTGACTTTAATATTTGAGTTTGAAAACTTAACAGTATTTCTTCCTATTCTGCAACTGTGCAGAGTACACAGAATAGGCTGCTAAACTGCGGTGACACACACTGAATGGAATAAGTGACTTTAATATTTGAGTTTGAAAACTTAACAGTATTTCTTCCTATTCTGCAACTGTGCAGAGTACACAGAATAGGCTGTTAAACGGCGGTGAAAGACACTGAATGGAATATGTGACTTTAATATTTGAGTTTGAAAACTTAACAGTATTTCTTCCTATTCTGCAACTGTGCAGAGTACACAGAATAGGCTGTTAAACGGCGTTGAAACACACTGAATGGAATATGTGACTTTAATATTTGAGTTTGAAAACTTAACAGTATTTCTTACTATTCTGCAACTCTGCAGAGTACACAGAATAGGCTGTTAAACGGCGGTGAAAGACACTGAATGGAATATGTGACTTTAATATTTGAGTTTGAAAACTTAACAGTATTTCTTATAATTCTGGAACTGTACAGAGTACACAGAATAGGCTGTTAAACGGCGGTGAAAGACACTGAATGGAATATGTGACTTTAATATTTGAGTTTGAAAACTTAACAGTATTTCTTCCTATTCTGCAACTGTGCAGAGTACACAGAATAGGCTGTTAAACGGCGTTGAAACACACTGAATGGAATAAGTGACTTTAATATTTGAGTTTGAAAACTTAACAGTATTTCTTATAATTCTGGAACTGTACAGAGTACACAGAATAGGCTGTTAAACGGCGTTGAAACACACTGAATGGAATATGTGACTTTGATATTTTAGTTTGAAGACTTAACAGTATTTCTTCCTATTCTGCAACTGTGCACAGTACACAGAATGTGCTGCTACACTGCGGCGAAGCACACTGAATGGAATATGTGACTTTTAAATTTTAGTTTGAAGACTTAACAGTATTTCTTCCTATTCTGCAACTCTGCACAGTACACAGAATGTGCTGCTAAACTGCGGCGAAGCACACTGAATGGAATATGTGACTTTGATATTTTAGTTTGAAGACTTAACAGTATTTCTTCCTATTCTGCAACTCTGCACAGTACACAGAATGTGCTGCTACACTGCGGCGAAGCACACTGAATGGAATATGTGACTTTGATATTTTAGTTTGAAGACTTAACAGTATTTCTTCCTATTCTGCAACTCTGCACAGTACACAGAATGTGCTGCTAAACTGCGGCGAAGCACACTGAATGGAATATGTGACTTTGATATTTTAGTTTGAAGACTTAACAGTATTTCTTCCTATTCTGCAACTCTGCACAGTACTCAGAATGTGCTGCTACACTGCGGCGAAGCACACTGAATGGAATATGTGACTTTTAAATTTTAGTTTTAAAAACTTAACAGTATTTCTTCCTATTCTGCAACTCTGCACAGTACACAGAATGTGCTGCTACACTGCGGCGAAGCACACTGAATGGAATATGTGACTTTGATATTTTAGTTTGAAGACTTAACAGTATTTCTTCCTATTCTGCAACTCTGCACAGTACACAGAATGTGCTGCTACACTGCGGCGAAGCACACTGAATGGAATATGTGACTTTGATATTTTAGTTTGAAGACTTAACAGTATTTCTTCCTATTCTGCAACTCTGCACAGTACACAGAATGTGCTGCTAAACTGCGGCGAAGCACACTGAATGGAATATGTGACTTTGATATTTTAGTTTGAAGACTTAACAGTATTTCTTCCTATTCTGCAACTCTGCACAGTACTCAGAATGTGCTGCTAAACTGCGGCGACGCACACTGAATGGAATACGTGACTTTGATATTTTAGTTTGAAGACTTAACAGAATGTGCTCTAATCTGCAACTTTGCACACTAAACAGAATGTGCTCTAATCTGCAACTTTGCACACTAAACAGAATGTGCTCTAATCTGCAACTTTGCACACTAAACAGAATGTGCTCTAATCTGCAACTGTGCACACTAAACAGAATGTGCTCTAATCTGCAACTTTGCACACTACACAGAATATATATATTTTTTTTTTTTTTTTTTGTTTTTTTCCCCCCACACCAAATAACCTGCTGCCCCCACACACAGTAGTCCTAAAAAGGACTTTTGGTTCTTTTTTTTTCACAATTTTTGTTTTTTTCCTCCCTACACTGCCTTTCCCTTCCTATCCTCAGCTCTCCCTGGCTCAGACTGAGCCGAACTCGCTGGTCAGGTGCTATACAGCACCTGACCACGGGTTCTGGCCAGCCAATCAGTGTAATGCCAGCAGCCAACATGGCTGCTGGCATTACACCGATGTCAGAGCCTCCCTGCACGTTTATTGGCTGCGCAGCAGGCGCAAAACGTGCGGGGAGGAGACACGAACATGGCGGGCGAGCACATGCGGTACTCGTACGAGTACCGCCATGTGCCGAGCAGAGCGATGCTCGTGCCGATCCGAGCATCGGCCGAGCATGCTCGCTCAACACTAATCGCTTCTTGAATTGTGCATAAAAAATAGCTCTAACAACAACACTATACAGACATAAAAACTTGGCTGCAATAGCACTTCCTGCATTAGGCGCACTCGCTATTTTTCTCAGACAGATTCTTAATCCTGACCAAGCCCACCAAAAACAACTAATTGCAGCTGGTAGCTAACATTGATTTATTTGCGCAGTTCAACAAAATCATGCTCAAACCTATCCCCTAGTGGTTTTCACACTGGAAATAGCACATGCGCACATTTCTTGCATTCTGCCCTTAGTACCTTGAAATCCCTCTCAGGGTAAAAGTGATAATAGTGTTTAAAGAAAAGCTGGAAGATTATAAATGTAGTGGGGATGGAGATTGAGAGGAAGTGGATGGTGATGATGATGATGACAACTAGGACTACGACAATGACCTAATTATTACTGTTGATGATGATGGTGGTATAGGATATGTCCCTCCAATGTCCACCCCTCCTTGTTCAGGTCCAGATCCAGTAGAAACTGAATGCTATGATGGATTTGCACAACAATTAGCTCAACAAAAGGCTTAGACGTCCACCTGGGGAAAGGAGTAGTAAACCTATTTTTAAACTGTGATGCACAGACCCAGACCCCAGGCAATAGGGCAACAAAATGGGGAGATCCTAAGTATTAAAATGTAACTTTTATACAATTACCTAAAACAGGGAAAACATTGTGATTTAAAAATGCTTAAAATAAATGAATTATTAATTTTATTTTAAGTGTTTAATTCACTATGTTCTCGCTGTTTTAAGTAACTGAATAAAAGTTATGTTTTAATACTCCCCTTGCCATACAAGGGTGGGTCTGGTGTTGTATATCTCTGCCTTTTCTCAGCAATATTTATATTTAATTACAGATTAGCACATTCCCTTTTGCCCTTCACTCTATTGCTCTCCACAACATTGCCATGTCGTGTCATTGCACTATGCAATGTGCAGTGCGGAGAGATAAATTGCCAGATCCTCACATCTGCAGAGTCGCTGTCTTCTATTAGTCTTGGCATTACTCGGGGAGGTGCTGCTGACGACCCATAGTGCTGCCACTTGCCTGCTGGTAGGGACTGGATGAACTTGCCTGCTGGCTGGGAGTGGAACTGCTTTCAATTTCCTGCTGGATGGGAGAAGAAACACCCACAACTACCTGCTGCCTGATACAGAATCTCCTTTAATTGAATACTGGGTAGTGGTCGTTGCATCTATGTGTTACCAGATGGATTATTGCTTGTATAATATCTCCATTTCATGTAAATATATGTTGCTTTTATACCAATAAATTAGATAGATAGATAGATAGATAGATAGATAGATAGATAGATAGATGGGTAATATGTCTCATATTATACAAATATCAATGGTCAGCTTGTTTCTAGGATAGGTGGGCCACAGTCAGATCTATTTTCTCTCAGTCCCAGAATATCAGTGGTCAGCTTGTTTGTGGACAGCTCTGCTGATGTCTTGGCCAAGGACTCTGTGTCTTTTCAGAATGGGCAGTGCTGTGTAATCAATGGCCAATGAATAAATATGTATCAGTGATAATGGGATGTACAAATATGGTTTACAGTGCACACATAATACTGATACATAATATTTAATCTGTATATATGCACAAATCATATGTATGCATCATCCTTTTTGCCTTTGTCCATCTCAGAAAAGCAAGTATCACCTCTCCACAGAAAAAGACAAATGGCCTGGGAACAAGCAGATACACATCTAGCAGTGGGGGGTCACCTCCCTGTGCTGACAAGTTAACTTATTAAATATCCTTATTCAGAAGTGTCTCAAAATAAGGTTTTGCCAGCAAAAGCTAAGCTCCCATACCTGTTAGATGTGTATCACAAAGTGCACCGTTATGTGTTTTAGGCTTACGTACTTTGAAAGCAATGGCTACTGAAAAGTGTATAAAGCAAGAGATTAGATTCCATTTAGTCAGTGAAGGAGGAGCAAAGGAGAAATGTAGGAGGAAGCTGAAGTGAAGGGACAGTGAAAGAGAGCAGTAACAGAAGCATGTGCAGGAGGAGAATCTGTCCTAGGTAATTATGCCAAAACCCACAGTGCACTTATGTATATAGAAATGTGTTAATGTTTTGTATTCTTCTTAAATGTATCTTTGTAGATTAGGATGTTAGATTAGTATTTGTTGTGCATGATATTTTTCAGTCCCTAAGAGGAAGTATAGATTAACATGCCATGTGATCTAAGACTCTGACTGGTGTTCTAATCAATTCTGTTTTTATTTGAACCATCTCCTTTGACCCTGAATCCTCATAACCGGCAATATTTATGTATATGTAAATGTAAAATTATTATATTTATCTATACATACATATTTCTCTGGGTTGCGTTATTGCTGACCCAGTTAAAACCGGTAACATATGTCAGTTAACCTGTATTTTTACCATGTTGCCAACAGACAAGGACCTCAGCTGTAGCATGTGACTTATTTGGCATGGCTAGGGAGTGGGACAGTTCATGTCTGTGGTTCACTATGGGGTGGTTGTGGTGACTTGCTTTATTAGAGATGTGCCAATTTATGACCCTCTCCTTCTCCCTGTTTACAACTTTGTCACACATTGCACAAACCTGATGATGAGGATTGAAGAGCCCCTCACCCAAAGAAAAATAATACAATACCCACAATTTCTGGGCAGGCATAGGTGGAGAGAGATTGGGCTGTTGACTGTTACCAACTTTAGTACTGGAGCTGCTGTGCCTACTGCCTCACTAATACTAATGCTAGTACTAGGAAGTGCAACAAACTTTTTTACCACTGCCTGCTCCATGTAACCACTAGGAAATCTCTCATCGTTTTCAAAACTATTTCTCCCACCATGAGTACATAGACCCAAAGTGGGCGGCGTGGGTGCATCAGCAACAGCCTGATGATGAGCATTCTACTCTGTCTGCTGTTGTTGTGTGACATATGATCATCATCAGTGGTACCTACAGAGATTTCAGCAACAGCATCCAAACATGCAGATAACGCAATCATTTCACTAATACTGGGGGTGGTGGCGGTGATACCCAGTATCTCCACATCTTTACTCTGATCTTAATTTGACACCTGTAAGAACACTCTTGTGCTTGCTTCACTGTCAATAACAATCTGCTGAGTATCATTACCACCACCAATCTCTCCCTCCTCCTACTGTACCGGTAATGAGTCTACTCTCATGCTACTAAATATCAATGCAGCTGCTTCAGGCTCAAGCTGCACTGTAGTAGTGGTGGAGCTCAGGTGACACTTTACACAGTGTAGCTGTATAAGCCTGAGACATCTTCACTGTGCTTATACTGGTGCTGCTGGTGGAACACAGAGTGGGTAATGGTGAAGGACTTGGAGTGGAACACGATGGGGGATTCAGAGTGGGAGTTGGACATGGTGGGAGACTCCATGATGGGGATGGGGGCACATATAACCCCACTTCTCAGCTGGGATGCTGCTGATGCCTCCAGTAATAGCACTTCTGACTTGGCTGGGGTCTGTGGGGCTCTCTGAACCTGAACACACAGCATCAGCACCTCTCCAACTTTTTCCTACTGGGGACTGTGCCTCACACTTTATTCTTTCTCACACACACACACACACACACACACACACACACACACACACACACACTCTTTATCTCTCTCTCTTTTTCTATAAATTCTCCTATTTGGTTACATGGAACTCTGAACACAATTCAAAATGGCAAAGTCAACACTTTACAATCTATGGTGGTGGGAAATTATGTCCCATAGAGAAACATACGTGGAAAAAGTTAAACTTCTCATGAGAATATTTTAATTGTTAAAAAAAAACATTTTTTTTTTTATGGGCAGAATTTTTTTGCCAGAAGAGAGGAAATATTGATTTTTTTAGCATTTTAGAGGGGAAACTAGGGATGGGCGAAACTTTCCGCCTCAAACTGAAATAGTTGAAAAATGGCACTTTCCACTTGGTGAAAAATTTCCAGCGAAAAGTGCAGATTTTCCACTTTTTTCAGCTTTTTTGCCCATTTCAATGGGAACATACAAGGTATATACAACACATTACAAATAATATTTTATTTCCCAAGGGCACAGTATAAAAGGGGCATGAGGGTGCCTGTGTTGATGGGGTGTAGGGAAAGAATCAGTTGAACAGGGGATGCTTTTTGGGGGGTTGTTCACTGGGATTGGGGGGCACTTAATAAAAAATAAATCCTAAATAAAATAAAAACCATAAGACACGGTTTAAAGGGGTCTGAGGAGGGTGCCTGTGGTGGTGAATGAATGAATCATTTGAACAGGGAATTTGTTTTGGGGCACTTTCTTGACTGCTACTGGGGGGACAGTTAATAAAAAATAAATAAAATAAGACATTTGTATTTAAAGTGACAGAGACAGGAAACCCCTGACATAAGCTTCCACGGGGTGGAATGATACTTGACTTGACAGAGTATTTTGTAGAGGATGATTTGTTTGATTTGTTGTTAGAGGCCATTGTAGGACTTAGATTTATTAGAGGCCCAAGCCCCGAAGAAACATTGATTTGTAGACTTAAGCTTGTTTGGCACAAGCCCTAAGAAAACATTGATTTGTAGGACTTAAGCTAGTTTGGCACAAGCCCTAAGGAAACATTGATTTGTAGGACTTAGGCTTGTTAGAAACAACCCCCCCAAAAAATTGTTTATTTTTTTGTAGGACTATGTTTTTTTCAATTTATTTATTTTTTATTTTTCAAAGCACAAGCCCTGAGAAAAAAATAAAAATGCCCTATTGGCCTAGTGTCAGCAAGTCATGTTGGCCAGTAGCCACTGTAAAATGATCTCCTGAGTCCTGAATTGCAACTGTTGTTCGTAATGCTGCTGAGTTGTTTAAGCAGCAGGATGATTAGGTAGCTGAAAGGAAACGGGATCAACAATAGCAGTAACATGGAAGATGGATGATGAAGCTTCCACTTGCCACGACTGACTCCAGTGATGTGCCTGAGGCAGTATCAGCAGTATAAGTATCCCCCAGTCTATGTGGAGAAAATAAGAAGTTGGCCATTAAATCTTCTCCACCTGCCCCTCCTCCAAAATCATGGGTGTGTTGTTATTAGAATATTTTTTTTTCCTCTTGAGAGCAGGAACTGTGGCTCTCATCAGCAACTGCAATGTGCACAGTGTGTGTGTGGTAAATAACATCTGTGTGCACAACTGTATCCAAACACCATGACACCCGAAACCAAGTACTGCCACTGTCACAGTACCCCTTTTCCAGACCCGCTAAGGATACAAGACAACTTGCTGACAGTTTAATAGTAATGATGAACCCTCCCTGCCACCATCTTAGCATATTCTGCAGGATGGAATCTCCTCAGATGCCGCTTGATGCACTGATTGTGATTCTCCTCCACCACACTGTCATGTGTGGTCAGTGTACCGCACAGTGTGCAATGGGTAGAGATGAACTGCCACATCCTAACATCAACAGAGTGGCTATCATTTGGCGGGGGAGTTAATGAACGAGGAGGATTGGCAGAAGATGTAGTTACCCTAGAAGGTGATGGCCTCTGAAGGTCTCTGACTGGGTTGTTCTATTCCTCCTCCTCCTCCTGTTTGATCTCTGCCTAGCCTCTTGTTGCCTTTCTGGAGAGTCAGGGACAGCAAAAGAGGTGTTTGATTTCTGTGGTGGGTGTTTGGCTTTAACATGTATGGAGTAAATGTCATGGTGTCTGTGTTTCATGTGTGATATGAGGGCGCTTGTGCCAAGGTGTGTTCCCTCCTTTCCTCTTTTCACTGACTTGTCACAAATTGTGCATAGTGCCGTTGTTGATGTGTGCACTGTGCCTGCCCCAACAGAAAAATAGTCCCACACCCATGATGACTTCAGAGGGAAGGGAACAGCTGGAGAAGAATGGCCTCTTTCTTCTTGTCCTCCACGCTGCCCTTCATTGTCTGTGGCAGCGGATAATGTTGCTGCTGTTGCTGCTACTGCCTCAGATTCAGCACCGCAACTAGGATCAGAAGTATTGCTACTGCTGACAAGTGGAACCTGTCCTAGTACCACATCACTTGTGGACCCCATTCCCACTGTGTCTATGGTGGTCTGTGGCACACTAGCCTGCTCCTCAGCATCCTGCTGCCCTTGCATCTCAACATCAGAAGAAATTAGAGCAGTTGCAAATTCCTCTAATTCCAAACTGTCATTGCTAGTGGTGGTGGTGGTGATGCCCATCCTCATCCCTGTCTCCCATTCCTTCTCAGTTTCTGCTAAAAAGGCCAACAATGTCTCTTCCATCCCAGCTTCTCTAGCATCATCACCACCACCACTAGTCCTTATATGCTGTTGTTGCTGCTGCTCTATTCCAGACATCTCACTGCTGCTTGGAGGAGGTGACAAGCAATGTGACAGAGTGTCCCCTGCTGTCACACTTGGCATCATTTTCTCCTTCCCCCCTGAGTAGCACAAGAAACACTAGCAGCAGGAAAAGTATTGGTGGCAGCAGGTTCAGCACTGGCAGTAGATTCAGTACTAGCAGCAAGTTCAGCACTGGCAGCAGGTTCAGTACTAGCAACAAGTACAACACTAGTGACTGCAATTACAGAAATGGGAGCACTGGCAGCAGGGATAGCACATCTGGCAACAGGTACAACATTAGTGGCTGCAGGATCAGAAACGGTGACATTGGCAACAGGGGCAGCACGTCTGGCAGCAGGTACAACACTAGTGGCTGAAGGAACAGCAATGGTGGCACTGGCAGCAGGGGCAGCATGTTTTTCAGCAGGCACAGGAAGCTGACCTGTCCTGCTCTCATTAGTACTACCGTTTTCTCCCTCCCTTCCCATTCCCTTTTCTCCCTTCCTTCCCATTCACTTTTCTCCCTCCCTTCTCATTAAATTCCACAAGATCCCTTGGGGTGATTTAGGGGGACTGGACAGCATTGTTCCAGTACTGCTCATTTCCTCCTCCTCCTGCTCTTCAAACTCAGTGGACACATAATAAGAGTCCTTCCAGTTCCTCTTTTTGCTGCTTATAGTGATAGGAGTCACTATGAGCCTCTCCTGCCTCAATTTTTGCTAAATATCACAAGAGAACAGCACAGCACATCTATCTCGCACTGTAGCTGCTTCTAATGTGTCTGCCTTCAGCAACAATGTCACGTTTTTATAGCGGAAGTGCGAAAGCAGTGTAAATCAATTGGTGAAAACTTTTTAGCTATTGAAAAATGGTGAAAGATTTTGACCAATGGGCGAAAGATGCGAACATTTTAACTGCTAGTTTTAAAATGGATTTTCTCGAGAAAAAGCGTGGGTTTTTGCGAAATTTCCTGGGGGAACATGAAGAAAAGTTTTGCCCACCCCTAGGGGAAACTAGACTTTGGTAGGAATAGCCTGGCAATAAAAAAATCATGTCTGCCTCCATGAGAATGATATTCAGTACCCATTAAAAATTAATTTTGGAGAACTTATCCATAATTATGTCAGTGTCCATTAGTATTTTCTGTCATTACTCTGCTTTAGATGATTGTTCCTAGGTGCTTATATAATTTGTCTACAACAAAGGACATTTGAATTGTCCTTCAAGCATCCTTACCACAACATACAAAATAATCTATAAAAAAGCTTCCGATTAATAAAGCAGTACAACTTATGCAGCACCTGCAGCATTAATTTCTGCCTGATTTACATACTGAAAGCAGTTTATGAATTTCTACATGACATATTGGTTTAACAAGACACCTAATATTTAAATTGCTAAGAGGTAAGACTCTCACTTTTTGTAACAGAGGGACAGGTTAAAAACAGATTGCCTGTCCTATGAAACTGGAAATGTACGTACTTGCTCTGTGAAATATATTTGTCCTATCAAACATTGAAACAGTACGTTCACTTCTTCTAATTGGATTTTCTAACCTAATAATTGCTACTGATAAATTTGTGCTCAGGATGGTTTTCATAGGAAAAAAAATAAGCTTCTAGGAAATTAATTCAAACCTTCCTGAGCCAGAGGAAGCATGGGGATGAATAAGTTGAATCCCCAGCACTTGGATATGACAGGAATCAGATCAAGTAAGCTAGAATGTAGTAATTGACCTGGCAGTGGTATAACACTGTCAGGGAAACTGGTCCTACATTTAAAGAAAAAGAGGAACAGTTCTGTGTAAAAGCAAATGGACTGGAGTGGACAACTAAATATTACCCAAATTCCCATTGAGGGAATTTGTATCAATGAAAATGATTATCTGTTCCCCATAGTTCAGCTGGTTTGCTCCAGAACTACTTATTTCTTGAATACAGCCCTTAGTTAGTGACTTGGAAATGGGATACCAACTGTGAGGGACAATGACTAATGAAGTGCTATCACTCAAAGTAAATAAATAAACAAATGTTTATGTGATGTGGACCCATCAATGTAAAATACAATTAGTTATATATATATATATATATATATATTTAAAACAGTCCTTTGTAACACAGATTTGTGAAATTAACTTTTAGTTGTTGATGGCACAGTGTGCCTCTTTATGCCAGTTAGTTTCTGTGCTGGACCAGTGTTACCACACATACACACACTTTGTGCCTTGAATCTAGATAGAGCCCACACACGGGTCATTTCTAATAGCAAAGTGAGAGGTTGGATTGTCCGTGAACAGAACTAATTAGCATACTGTACAGAAAGAGAACATAAATGCCACACTGTTCTATTAACTATTTGAATGTCAGAGAGGTATCCAACGCATTGCAACGTAATGCATCAGGTACCTCATTGGCACTCAAAGGGTGAGGGTGCTTGTTGTGATGTTGCTGCTGCCTCAGCAACACTAGAGCTAGTAGCAAATAGAAGCATCATTGATATCACCCCCTGTCTTATATCAGTGCTTCTAATGATCCCAGTCCTATTCAGCAACTTAATAATCCTGCAATTACAGCAGTAGCAAATTCCTGAATGCCGCAAGGGGCATTTGCCACCACGCCATCTACCAATGCAGGAACTAGACCAACTGTGCCTGCAGTTTTTTTCAGGGGTTGTTTTTCTTTGAAAGCTTGAGGCCTACAAATAATTTTTTTGCAGGGCTTTTTTTTTTTAAAACCCTGAGGCCAACATACATATTTTGTCATGGCTTGTTTTTTTTTTTACAAGCCAGAGGCCTTCATACTGTTTTTTTTGTGGGCTAGCCCTGATTTAAGCCTGCACACACTCTTTTGTTTCAAGCCTAGCCTTGCTGTAATATGTTGCATGTTTAAGTTTCTGTAAGTCTGTAAAATACATATTTTTCAAGTTTTTCCTTCTGCAACCCTGCTGCAGAGTGCTGACTGAGTGCTGAAGATGTGTATGGTGGTGGTTGATGTGTATATATATATATATATATATATATATATATATATGTATATATATTATCATGATTCCTAGACCAATTATTTGCATTGTCATCTTTGAGTCTAATTTAAGCTTGCATTATACTCAAATTATTGTCAAACATTAATTATTGGTCAAAACAGTGGCCCCAACTCCTCTGTGCTGCTTTTAATAGTATATGTGACTTTCAGTGTCATGTGTGGTTCTGTCCACCTCTGCTACCTGATACTCAGATGGTATTAGATTTTGGTTCATTTTTAGAAATTCAAGTCTCCCAACACTGCTGCTTGATAACTGTGTCCTACATTAAAGGGATAGTAATACTTGCAAATTACTAATCCCCATATTGTTGCTTTGTTAAAAAGAAACTTATTGCCCCCTGTGGCATCTCTCAAACCCTTATGGTTTGAGAGATGACAGCGCTCAAAATTCCCCCCTCCCTCCCGCTTTCCTGACTGAACACTGAACGCTGACTGCAGGGATATCCAGTATTACTTGCATCAGGCGTCTATGCAGCATTGCCGAGATTGCGTTTATAAAAAAGAAATCATTCTCTAAAATGGTCTTGTATGTGTGCTTGCAAACCAAGCACACGTAGAAACCGTTTCAATGAAAGAATTATTTTTTATAAACACGATCTCGGCTCAGCTGCAGAGCCGCCTGATGCACATAAGACTGTCGTATGACAGCTTCCCCTGGAGTCAGCATTCAGCCAGGGAAGGGGGAGGGAGGAGGGAACTTTGAGTGCTATCATCTCTCAAACCATAAGGGTTTGAGAGATGACACTGGGGGCACTAAGTTTCTTTTTAACAAAGCTACAATATGGGGATTAGTAATTTGCAAGTATTACTATCCCTTTAAATTACAATCTAACCTGCTTCACTGAAAACCCATTCAGGCTCCACTCTTGCTGGTAGGCAACTAAGGGTTTACACTGCAGGTTGTGTCAGTGCTGGCCACATACACTGTTTTATTTGCCCGTACTCCATGGGATCCTCATTTCTGCTTAGAGCGTAGCTGTCCTGCAAGTATGCTAAAACCATCTCAGATGCAGTGGAACAACTCCTAGCAGATACATGGTGTTTGTGTGTATCATTTACAAATCTAAGACACAGAAATTTGCCATCACCACACCTTCACAAATGTTAGATTTCTACCCCTGAGACAAATTAATTGCTTTTGGTGCTGACCATGACATGTTCAGAAATCTTGTTGATGTTGCTGCTGGTATGACCTATTTATGGACTTCCTTTTCACTATGTTTCCTATTGACTTTTTGACCCTAAATTTCTCTCTCTCATCCTCCATAATGCAAACCTCCATTCGATCTATAAGCATATCTCTATATAAATCCAAAATTCGGCTCTCAGGACCAACAGATTTGAGAAGAAGAATACAACTATAATCAATATGGTTATTAATAAAGATGTTACTTCAATAACTTAATCAAAAATATCTATTGATAAACATTGTGTTACGTGCGTCCATGTACACAAAGAGTGAATGGAAAAACACTGCTGAAAAAACACCAATAATTCAAAACTACGGGTCTGGGTCTATACAAATAATAATAATATAAATAAAATGATGGAAAAATCCTACTGTGACACTCAATCCACTGATGAGGAGAAAGTATCACAATATAATCCCAACCAATGATTTAAAAACAGTCTCTACACATATACCATAAATATGCTAATAAGAGACAAATAATAGTAAATCCCTATGAAGGAAAGCTAATATATATTGTTTTCCCTGCAGCTCCCAACTAGTGAAAAAGGCCTTTATTCTAAATATCACACCAGTTTCAGTGCGCCAGAGAAACTGCAGATCTCCAATAGTAAAATATATCTATCTAAAACCTAGTAATTCCCTATCTAAAACTACACTAAGACCTGTACCAGTGTAAAAAAAAATAAAAAAATACAAAAAACAAAATAAAAATTCTAGGTGAGCCAAGGTAACCTGAAAAATTAGGTGATCAATCGTGTCAAAAATATGTATATGAACTAATGATATGTTCACATGAATGATCACAAGTTGCACTTCCCACAAATGATTTTCTTTTTTCAGGGAATACTTCTAGTTTAATGACATAAATTCACCATACACTCAATCCTTTTATACCTTAAATCTTTTAAAGTATAACTCTTACGTATAGAGACAATCGATGTAAATAGACAGTTAAATGTGAAAGGCCACTGGGGAATATAACAAAATGTATATATATTAAATGATCTTCAATATACATAAAGTAAAGGGCAAGCACCCTTGCTGTAGACAATAACTCAATACCGGGTGCACCAGAACAAAAAATTAATGTGCAAAAAACTGGGCACTCACGGATTTCAATGAAAATAAAGTACTTTACTAGTACACAGATAAATGCAATGTTTCGGTTCACACTTGGGACCTTTGTCAAGCAAGCAGGACAGATACAACAATACAAGCTATATATACATGTATGGGGAAATCACCTCATGTAATCCCAATGCCCGACAAAGATGATGTGGCTCAGAGTGGAAACGAGAAGGACAAACAGAGGGAACCAAGACCAAAACACCCAATATACCGGACAGAACAAATTTACCACAGTGCCACCCTGTGTCAGAAAAGAGGAATCTAAAAGGTTAAAAAAGATATACGATAGCACATTGCAACCTACAATATAGATACATACAGTATTCGTGAGTGCCCAGCTTTTTGCACACACACACATATATATATATATATATATATATATATATATATATATATATATATATATATATATATATATATGAACATTCTCACCAGTATGACGTGTTCTCTTCACTTGAACCGGTACCTTTTCTGCCAGACTTTTGCTCCTTTTTCTTGGAGCAAACCTAGCACCCAATGCAGAGCCTCTTAACTGCAAAAAAATCCTTTTCAAACCAAAAATAATTGAGTCAAAATAAATTGCATTAGAGTGCACAGAAATTCTATTTGTGAAGGTGATAAAATATATTGTTTATTCCAAAAAATTGTGACATTAATTCCCTAAGTGTGATCTATAATAATGTAGAGAGAAGTGACATCTGCTGTCACCATAATATAATTATTACTCCATTTTACATTTTCCAATGTTGATAATGTGTGTTGTGTTTTTTATGTAGGCCCTTAGACCTGTGACATAATCATGTAGAAAAGTATCAACATATCTGCTTAAATTTGCAGTAAGAGAATTTATTCCAGATATTATCTGTCTCCCAGGAGACTTTAGTTTAGAATTAGAATTCAACAAAAAAAATCAAACTCTTTTTGATATAAGATTTCTTCTTGCAAACCTTTCAATAAGATGACTTTTAATTCTTCTTTATATTTGTCAGTGGGATCACCATTTAATTTCTGATATGTATCCTATTCTCACAATATCCTCATGGCTTCTTCTTTATATTGCACTTTGGACAATTTTCCAACCCCTCCTCCTTTATCTGCTGGACGTATTGCAATTAATTTGTTTTGTAAAGTTTCCATGGCTTTTGAATCACCATAGCTTAAATTACTGTATATCTATGTCGTCTAAATTTACTTTATGAAAGTCTTGTTCTACCAATTTATTAAACGTGGCAATTTCTTCACTGATCTCGTTTCTGGGAAAGAAAGCTGATTGTGGTTTTAATTCAGTATCTTTAAAAATCATTGGATTACTTGAATACTTACATGTATCTATCTTTTCCAATGGGTTCTTACTAACAAACTCAGAGTCATACTCCTCTGCAGCAGGAGCCATAGGTGTTATTTCTGAGTCATGCTGCTCTGCAGCAGGAGCCACAGGTGTTATTACAAATGAACTAAATCTTGTCACACTTTCTGACACATCAACATTATTACTTCTATTAGGTGCCCCAGAATCCAAGGAACATTTAGGAGTGCTTCTGCTGTGGCTAATTGTTGCACCTTTGACATGTTGATGGTGTGCCTCCCAGTCATACCTGTAGTTGTACTTCAGGTGGAAACTCAATGAAAAGGTTCCTAGGTGTTAGCCTGCTTTACCCCCTGCTCACATACTTCTTACACAGACAACAGAGAGCAGCATGTTTAACTTTTGTATTGTTAATGAAATATCTCCATACTGTGGACTTCATAGACTGAGGGGTTACTGAGTGGCTACTGCTACTACTGGGGCTAGATGTTGCAGCAATTGTGCTATTAGCAGGTGTCAAAGGTACTGAATTCCTACAGCAGAAGATGCTATTATAATAGCTAGGGCCTTGGATTTTGAAAAACTGTGTGTGTGGCTGAGTAGCAAATATTTTTTTATTTACCAAAGGCATAGTATAAAAGAGGCATGAGGGTGCTTGGTGGGGTATGGAGAAAGAATCAGTTGAATACAATTGAAAAATCCCAGACATGGTGTAAAAGGGGTCTGAAGAGGATGCCTGTGTTGGTGGGTGGAGTCTGGGGGGTGGGTTCTTGACTGGTATTGGGGGGACAGTTAATAAAAAATAAATCAATAAAATAAGAAATTTGTATGTAAAGTGATAGAGAAGGGAACCCCCTGACATAAGCTGCCACTGGGATGGACTGATACTTGACTTAATAAAGTATTTTGTAGAGGATGATTTGTTAGATTTGTTGTTATAGGCCCTTTGGAGGAAATATTGATTTGTAGGACTTAGGCTTGTTAGAACCCCCAAAAAACTATTTTTTTTTTGTAGGACAAAGTTTTTTTTTTATTTACTTTTGAAGCAAAAGCCCTGGAAAAAAATGCCATAATGGCCTAGTGCCTCCTGAGTCCATAATTGCGGAATTTGCAACTGCTGTCCTTGCTGCTGCTGCTCCTTCTGAGTTGTTTAAGCAATAGGATTAATAGGCAACTACAAGGGAATGGGATCAACAATAGCAGTAACATGGGTGATGGATGATGAAGGTTCCTCTAGCTACAGTGATGAGCCTGTGGAAGTAGCAGCACCATAAGTAGCCCCCACTTCTGGTATATGTGTTGCTGCTGCTGGCAAGCGGAACCTGTCCTAGTAATCCCACATCACTTGTTGACCTCATTCCCACTGTGTCCATGGTGGTCTGTGGCACACTAGCCTGCTCCTCAGTATCCTGCTACCCTTGCATCTCAACAGTAGTAGGAATTAGAGCAGTTGCAAATTCCACAAATTCCAAAAGCTCACTGCTGGTTGGAGGAGGTGACAAGCAAAATGACAGAGGATCCTTAATGTCACACTTGCCATTTCTTGGTGACATGAAGAAGGCAGACTGGCAGCAGTAGCAGCAGGTACAGGCAGCTGATCTGTGCTCCTGCAGCTGGTGGTGGTGGTATTATTGAAGTGGTGACAATTCTGCCTCCTTCAGGATCATGTTCCACATGGACAATGCCGTGGGGGGAAAGGGACTCCCAGGGTCAGTGGAATGGTATGGCAGCTAGTCTGGACACTTTCAATTGCTTCTCCTACCACTCTCCTAACACTAGTCCCACCAGCTGCCTCATCATCACTGTTACTACTACTACTACTACTACTATTACTACTACCACTACTACTACTAACACCAGCCACATCAATTTCAACCAATGAATCTTCCTCCTTCTAGTCAGTATTAATAGGAGGATATTGATTGCCCCCTTCTTCAATTCTAATGCTAACAAGCTGCTGGACCTTAGTAGTAGTACTAGCACTGGAGGTACTTTTTGGGGATGGCAAGTGTGAATTAGGGTCCCCTGCTGTCACAATTGGCATGATCTTCTCCTTCCCCCTCCTGAGTATTACAAGACACTAGTAGCACTAGCAGCAGCTTCAGCAATGGTGGCAACAGGTTCAGCACTGGCAGCAGGCACAGCACTGGTGGTGGCACTGGCAGCAGGGGCAGCATGTCTGACAGCCAGCACTGCACTGGTGGCAGCAGGGGCAGTACTGGCAGCAGGCATAGCACTGGTGGTGGCACTGGCAACAGGACCACCAGGTCTGACAGCAGGCACATCACATCTTACAGCAGATGCAGCAGGTCTGGCAGCAGGTGCAGCATGTCTGACAGCAGGCACAGGTAGCTGACCTGTCCTGCTCTCACTACTACTACCCTTTTGTTCCTCCCTTGACAGTATTTTCCCCAAAAAACCTAGGTTTGATTTAGGGGGACTAGCCAGCATTGCTTCTGAACTTCTTACTTCCTCCTCAGACTCAGACTCAGTGGACACATAATGGTCCTTCTAGTTCCTCCTTTTATTACTTTTAAACCTTCTCATAGTGATAGCAGCCACTATGAGCCTCTCCTGCCTCAATTTTGCCTCAAAATCACAGCAGAACAGCACAGCATATCTCGCTCTAACTGCTTCTGTTGTGTTTGACCTCCACAAATATGTCACATTTATATAGCAAAAAGGCGAAAACCATGTAAATTAATGAGCAGAAACTTTCTAGCCATTGAAAAAATGGTGAAACTTTTTGGCCAATGGGCAAAAAATGCAAAGATTTTAATCACAGGTTTTAAAGAGTATTTTCCCTTGAAAAAGTGGACAACAACGTGGTTTTTGCGAATTTTCCGAGGGAACATGTTGAGTGATTTCGCCCACCCCTGTTCCTTAGTAGGAAAAAGTCAGAGAAATTTTCTGCAGGATGTTTTGTGAAAAAAACGATTTTCCACTTTTCGTGAAAGTTTTCACTCATAGACAATACATAAAATGTTAGCCTTTTCACCTCTGCCAATAAATTTCCAACCAGAACTGCAAGATTTCACACCATAATATTACTTATTCTGAGGGCTGAACTGGGGAAAGTAAAAGTTGTGACTCCTCCAGCAACATATGTCTTGAACAAATTGTTAGCAGGCTGAGTTCTGTTGTCCTTGTCCACAACACTAACTTCCTGCTTAAGAAACATTGAAACAACCATCCTTGGAAAATAACTGCGGCTTGGGATATTCCAACAAGGTGCAACACATGACATCAGTTCTTTAAAGCCTCTGTTTTCAACAAAAGAAAAGGGCAGCATGTCAACTGCCAACATTTTGGCAAGTTTACTATTCCATAAGAGTACTTTTGCATTATGTTTGTGCAGATTTTGACTTCTTTCTAAGAACTTAGCAAGTATGGGATGACAGTACATAGTAGAAGAACTGTGTAACTTTATTGCTTTAACACCATCACTAGTGGAGGTGATGGGGCGGTGGCGATATGTGAAGGAACTCTATGGGCTCTATTTAAAGAAGGCGATGCCAAAAAAAAACAACAGGTGACTGCTTTTTTTCAAGCACCAAAGTACCTTCTTTCTTCCTTCCTGTCCCCCAGACTCCTGTCAGAGACATTGCCATGTTGACACTACCCTAAATCAGAGAACACATGTCCTTCCTGTAAGACTCCCTAAACTAAGCTTCAATTACACCATCTTCTCTAGCTCAAAATTTAGCTGCTCTCTCTCTATCTTTCAGAAACACATTATGGCATGCTGTGGGAACATGCCACCCCTTTTATAGTATGCCTTCTGGAAAATCAGGGAAATTTACCATGTGCTCTGTAGAGATTCAGTCTTCCCATTGATTTCAATGCAATGAGCTAGGCAAAAAAGGGGAACAAAACAACACTTTTTGCGAAAAAGTTGCCATTTGGAAAAAAGTGCCATTTTTCTCCTGATTCACTTTTGAGGAGAAAACTTTCACCCATCCCTATTCCTTAGTATATGCTTGCCTCTCTCTTGTTCTTGAATGTGAGAGTATGTAAATAACATAGCATATCAAGGTGTACCTGTCTATTTGTCATGAATGTATGACATATTTATGTCTGTTTATGTAGTATCTGTCATTCAATCTTGGTAGGGTCTAAGGCTCAGGCAGTCGGTTCAAGTGGGCTCTCTCAATTATCAGTCAAAAAAGCTTTGTTTATTTTTTTTATTCTATTTTTTAACAACCTGTTCTTTCTTCACATCCACACCCATATAAAAATTGGTAGTGGTTGCCACCAATGCTTCTGTTAAGCAACTCCAGGTCTCTCTTTTGGCCAGTCTGCCTACACTAGTAGTTAGCATTAGAAATTAAACTTCTTCTCTCCTTCTCCAAAGCACAGACTGACAACATGCACTAAATCTTAAAGTTAAACTTTGCACTGGTGACTTTTTTTTTAAAACTCATTATCTCTAAAGAGGAATTTGTTCTGTAATAACATTTGAACGAGGCAACTCCAAGCACATCTCCTGTCTTTCTCTTCTTCTGTTACTGTTAGCTGGAAATATCTCTCCAAACCCTGGCCCCTTTCATTTTGCAAACCCTCTACTTGTTCAAACTGAACCCTATCTGTATCAATCTAACTCTGCTTTACAGTCAGCAATCTCCTATGGTGGTATCTCCTTCTCTCACACTTCATGTCCAGCTGGACATAGGGGATGTGTGGGACTGCTACTCTCTAAACACTGCAATTAAAATCACCTCTTTTGGGTCACGTTGTCTGTATTTTCACTCTACAGAGTGCTGTAATCTATCGCCCATCTACCTCCACATGCGCACCTTCAAATTACCTTTCTGACTTAGAATTCTTGCATTCCTTTTTCCTGTCAGATACACCTTCCCTTCTTCTAGGGAACTTCAAATGCCATTTGGATGATCCCTCTTTCTCCTGGGCACCCTGCTTTCTTTCTCTAACATCTGTTTTTGGGCTATACAAGTGGATCACTAGAAGTTGTGTACTTTCTGATTTTAATATCTCCCCTTTTCCACTATCCGACCACCATCTTCTAACATTCAGCCCTGCTTATACATCTTCTACTTCAAATCACTTAATCTCACTGCCCTCCAGTCCTCCCTGACTACTGAACTTTCACCCATTATTACTAATCCTAGCACTAACAGTCTTGTAAAAACCTACAACTCAGTTCTGTCCTCCTCTCTCACTCGCTGGTGCACCTATAAAACTAATCCACAGCTGTGGCTTAATAAGACCACCAGCTTCCTCCACTCCTGTACCCTTTCAGAAGAATGACTGGAGAAAGTCAGGCTCTCTGACAAATTTTCTCCATTACAGATTCCTCCTTTTTTACATTAACTCTGCTCTGTCCCTGGCTAAAATAATCAATACTTTTCATAACTAATTAGCACTCATAAATACAACCCCCGCCTCCTTTTCTCTACCTTTGACTCCCTCCTCTGCCTCCTTCTCAAACTCTATACAGTCACATGTCTTTGCAGACATCTGGGGAAATATCCCCCCTTTGTAAATATTTCTTATCCTACCTCGTTCCCCTCCTGTCACCCTGGACTCTTTCACTAATCACCTCATCCAGTCCATACCCCCAGTGCAAATCCTTATACTATTACAGATTTTTAACTCTTTCTTTGCCAATGCTACTTTTCCTGACGACTTCAAACATGCCGTAGTAGCACCCAGAACTCTAGCACTGTGTTCAGAACTTGACCCTTATGTACTCTATATGTCTCCCTTTACCAATTTAGATTGTAAGCTTGAGGGCAAGGACCTCACTTCCATTGTTTTACTTTGCAAAGCAGTTGTAACCCTATATTGTCCAAGTCCTTAAATTATAAAGCGATGAACACACTATTGGTGCTATATAAACATATTCATTCATTCACTACACTTGCTAGCTATCAACAATTTTCTGTCCTGCCTTTTGTCTCTAAGCTATTGGAATACTTATCCAACTACTACCTGCTTGACTTCCTTAACAAGCACAACCTGCTTGACCCATTACAATCTAGCTTTCACATGGCTCACTCAACTGAAACTGCTCTCACAAGAGTGGTCAATGATCTACACATTCCCAAATTGCACTGTTACTGCTCAACACTTATCCTGCCTGATCTCTCAGCTGCTTTTGACACTGTTGATCATGCTCTCCTCCTCCAAATTTTTCACTCCGTAACTTAGCGCTCTCTCGTCCACCTCTCTGTTGGTGTTCATTGAGGTTCTGTTCTAGGACTGCTTCTGTTCTCTCTTTACACAATAACACCTTGATGATCTTATTAACTCATTTGGGCTCTAATATCACCTCTATGCAGATGACACCCAGATCTCTAGCACTGTATTCAGCATTTGACCGTTATGTACTCTGGATGCTTCCCGACAGGGACCTCACTCCCAGTGTTCCACTTTGCATAACACTTGTAACCCTGCATAGCCTAAACCCTTAAATTGTAAAGTGCTGCATACACTAGTGGTGCTATAAACATATTCATTGATTCATTCTTTGCAACGAATGTACAATACTTTAGTGAACAGGAAAAAAAAATATTTCAACAGATACATATTTTTATAATAACTGTTCCTACTCCCTTAACCTTTTCATTGCCATAGGGTAATCCACCACAATGTTCTGCAATTCTTTGGACACACCCTGGAACTCAAAAGTTTAATGTTTGAAAGGAAACAAAACTAAAATGATGTATTGGAAAAGAGGATATTTATTACAATGGAGTGAGTTCATTGTACTTTGGAAATGTCTTCTATAGACTAGACTGCTTGAATAAATGCCTTTTTAGTCTACACAATAGAAATGAAATAGCTTATTATTAGGGATGACTCAGGGGAAAGTGTTATTCTTAGTTAGGTGATGATGGCTTGGATCATTTGCATATTTGAAGAATGTCAGTCAGAGATTGTTGGCACTTAAGCATACAAATCAGGTGTCTGATGGAAGCCTAATGGTGCTATTAAATTATATTAAAATTAATATTTCATTCACTCATTTAACAAGACTTGTGATATTTTCTGTGGGGGATTCTCAACTGGACATGTCTGTTTCCTCAAAATACAGAGATGAATCTAATTAGAAATGTGTGTGGCTTACTTACACCAGCAAAGAAGAGTGACTTGGCATGACAATGTTTCTTTGTGGGAGGTCCTCTGATGAATGATCAAACCCAGAACACAAAAGACCTGGAGGCCATCATTCTATAGATAAGCTGTATGACTATCTATTGACAATGTCCCTGTGGATTTCAAGGCTAAGTGAAACTGCTGTGGGCTAATTCTGAAAGCAATGACTAAAATGCTTTGATGAGCTTCTTTGGAGACCACAGATTAAAGTGTAGAAACAAAGAAACACAGAACATGACAGTAGATAAGAAGAGAATATCCCACCGGACTACTCTTTTCTAACCTTGCTAATGTAATATTCCTGTATCTGTTGACTCCAAGGGCCATATACCGAAAGCTAAAGAGGAGCAAATCTGAAACAAATCAATTACTCTGAAGGGGACAAATAAAAATTCCCCACATTTCCATTTCTTTAAATGGGGCTTTTAACCCCCTGAATGCTGGAGAGATGCCCACAATATGTTTATTCCCACCTATGTTGCAGTGGTTTCCTTTAACTTCCTGAAGTCTAGCCCCAAACGTTTAACCCTTTGGGCCATATGTTCAAAAAAGTAGTGAAATAGCTTTTATCGATTGTAAAGACATTTCAAAGTATATTATCATTGGGCTCATTAATATTTTCATAGAGTGTCGGTTGTGATTGGAAATATGTCGTTTTGTCATTGAAGTACGATTCCTGACTGAAATTGTCGTATGTAAAGACAAAAATGTCTTAATAAACACAAAGGGCTAGATTTAAAGGCAGGCGTTAGCATAGTCGGTAGGGCCAAAGTGAATACCGTCTGACAAAATAAAATGTCTAACATGGTATTCAAAGGCACTACCAGCTGTAATCACAAAGGACGTTAAGCCACAAAAACATTCTTGTGGCTAAATGCCCGTTTTGTGAATTAAGTTCCCAAAATGCTGCTAAGAGCAGCGATATTGGGAACTTAACAGTAAAATACAACTATCGGTGCCTGACATACTGCCAGACACCGATTGTTAACTGATCCATGTTAAACTTACCTGTCATCCACTGTCTGTCTCCTTCTGTTCTTGTCACGAACGCCGCCGTCCTTGCCAGTAGCTTAACTGGCTTCAGGACGGCTGGGCGCATGCGCACGTTTCCACGCATGCGCAGTGGTGTGAACTGATGTCGATCATCGCACCGACGTCATTCACTGGGCGCCCGGCTTCCATTTAAGCCGGCGGGAACCGGGACTCAGCGCTCAGTTGTCGCTTGAGTCCCAGGCGGTTTGCTTACCGCAGTTCGCCCCCAGCGTTCCTCGCTTCCAGCCTGCGTTTAGGCTCTGCATCTTCTTTTCTCCTCAGCCTGGCCTGTGTCTCCCAGGCCAGCCTCCAGTCCAGCCTGCATCTTCAGCCTGGCTTGTGTCCCTCAGGCCAGCCTCCAGTCCAGCCTGCATCTTCAGCCTGGCTTGTGTCCCTCAGGCCAGCCTCCAGTCCAGCCTGCATCTTCAGCCTGGCTTGTGTCCCTCAGGCCATCCTCCAGCCCAGCCTGCACCCTCAGTCAAGCTTACACCTTACAGGCCTTCTTCCTTGACCTTGGATTGTCTCTCAGGTACTGACCTCTGGCTTGATATACTGGACTTGCATACTCTCAGCCTGCCCTGACCTCTGGCTTGTTACACTGGACTTGCATACTCTCAGCCTGCCCTGACCTCTGACTTGTTACTCTGGACTTGCATAATCTCAAGAGATCTATCCTTGGCCTATCTATTGTTACCCTGCATTCTGGGTTCCTTACCTGCCTACCTCAGATCATATAGCTTCCTGCTAACCTCTGGGTGGCTCCTCCCACCCAGAGATAGGCGTCAGCAAGCTAACATTCTTACAGTTCTCTATCTTCGCTTCTTTCTTCTATCTTCGCTTCTTTCTTCGCTTCTTTCTTCTCTTCTTCCTTCCTGTAAAAGAAAGGTGTGTATAACTCCAACGTGGAATACAAGATTTAGTTTAACCCCTTGAGTGCCAGAAGGGTACACAACATATTGCAAAGCAATGCGTTGCGGACCTCTCTGGCCTCAACGGGTTAAGTCAGTGCCAGAATATACATATAAAGTGCCATAATATATCTCTAAATAAAATATGCCCCTAAAGAACAAGTGCTCAAATATGGTAGATATTCCAGAATAAATATATGGTGCCTTAGCTTAATAATCCAACTGTCTCTGCTGTTGTGCGTGGCCGCAGAGGTGGCAGCAGCGGAGACAGTGCCGTGAGCCACAGGCCCCCCCTCCTTTTGGGCCGATGTCCGTTCCGCATTGAGGGAATCAGAGCAGAGACTGCATTATATATGGGCAGCCTCTGATCCAATTCCCTCACAGCCACTGGTTGAGATGTGCCGACACACACACACATCCCAGCCAATCAGTTTAAAGCACAGCAGAGGAGACAGATTATTAAGCTAAGGCACCATTTATTTAGGAAACAATCACACTTTAATTTCTACAAAAAATAAAATATTCATTAGCATATGAAAAGTCACTTTAAAAACATAATTAGCATATGAAACATCACTGAAAATGTTTAATTGACATATGAAACGTCAATGGTTCCACACAGGTACCGCAATTGTCATACATTAGCATAAAGTACCAAGTAAGACTATCTCCTTATCTGTACATTTGCTTGTCTTTTGGCTAACATGAGAGGTAGGCCGTTTTTAACCCTGTGAGTGCCAGAGAGGTTTCCAAAGCATGCAATGCATTGGGTATCTCCCTGGCACTCAAAGGGTTAAATAAGTTTTCAAATGTGTAAACTTAAAACAAGGTGATGGGTCCACTTTAACATCTAAAGAGGTTTCCAACACATTGCAACAAATTTATTGGCTACCCCTTCTGGGACTCAAAGGGATAAAATCTGTATTTATAGCAATGGAAATGGGTATTTGTCCAATATAGTGATTCTCAACCAGGGTGCTGTGGCACTTTGGTGTGCCACAGATATCAACTTAGGGTGCTCCATGTTTTCTATGAAGACAAAATGCACTTTTAAATAAAGATTTATAAAAATTGTTATGCACAATATGTTTAGTTTTGTTATTATGATTGTAAGACATAAAAATAACTGTACATTTATTTATTGTACCCTTCATTATGCCCTTGATAAAGTACATTAAATATGTTAGGGTTGGCCCAAATGTTCTAGATTACGTGTTAGGGGTGCTCCAAACAAAAAAGATTGGGAACCACTGGTCCAATATATATGCAGTTGGTTTGCTCCAGAATTGTTCCAGTTCTTACTAAGTCAGCCTCCTGATATCCTCTGAAATACGACTATGCTTTCTCTCTATCTTAACATTCCTTAACCCCTTAAGGCCCAGAGAGGCGTGCAAAACATTGTGATGAAATGCATTGCAGAACCCCCTTTCTCTCATCCTTAAGGGGTTAATGAATGTGAATGCTTCTCTATATTCTTTGTCTCCCTCTCCACACAGTTAAATAATATTGTATTTCCTATGTGGTGAGTCCATAATGGACTTGTTGGACACCTGATTAACTCATTCTTACTTCCAGAAATCTCAAGTGCTAAATATGCTCTTAACGTACAAGAGGCTTAGCGTTACTGACCTTATAAACTCACATAAATAATTCCATACTCTTACTGCAATTCAGTTAATATGTTGAGGTGTATCCATTAGTACTCCAATGTTCTTGAATTATATAGTCATTTTATTGTATTTCTAAAGCAATAGGCATTTAACAGGCAAGTAAAACCTCCACAGAATTTGAAATGTAGATGCCTATTCTATTTCTGCCAATCAACCCTTTACTTTCTTAAGTGTTCTTCAGAAAACCATTAGCCAACTGTCATTTATGCCACAATTGAATCTGCTTCCTTTTGCACAGTTAAACCAGTGAGGAAAAAAATGTATTATGTGATATCATTTTTAAATTGCTTTACGTCCTTCAGTGTCATCTTGTCATTTTTCTTGACTTAAATAGGTGAAAAATAATATTACAGTGTAAAAGAGGAAAAAAAAAAAAATTGTTAAACCGAATTCAGATCTGAGAGGGTTTTTAACATCACCAAAAATTCTTTATAATAAGTAAACAAGTATTGGCTTGTGCAAGATACAGTAGTGTAGGTCAGTCCTGCTATGTCCTTGTCAGTTCAGTGACATTGCACACAATATTTCAGGCAATCGTCTATCAATTCATCTCTTCTAATATTGTTGAATGATTCAAGCAAATGTACAATTTCATAAGCGCTGAATCAAATCCAGGACAAAGGGACATATATGCGACCTTTTAAAAGTGGCAGCTACTCCATGAATCTCTGTACTCCAGTGAACTCTTTGATTCACAGATGGGTCAACAAACTCATGTTAGAACTGTACTTCTGTTGACATCACTGGGTTTTCTGAAGGTGTTTGTGAAACTGCGCATGCAATGTATGTGCAAGTGTCACTGTGTCACTGTATGTGAGTGCATGAATGTTTGAGTGTGTGAGATAGTATGCAGTGTATGAGATAGCGCCTGAACATGTTTCATTGTATGGGAGCACATATGTTTATGACAGTGTCTGCTTTCATGTGTGACTGTATGTTAGTATATGTATGTGATTGTATGTATATGAGTGCATGAATGTATATGTTAGAGCATGTCTTAATGTATGTATTACTCACTCTGTGATTATAAGAATGTGCATGTGACAGTGTCTAAATGTGTGTTTGGCTGTATATGACGGCATAAATGGGACAGAGTGTTCCGGGATGTGTGCGTGCTTGTGTGTGTGTTTATGAGCATTTGCACAACAGTGTATATGAGTGTATGAATACATGTGTGTTACTGTGTGTGTCTGGATATGTGTTTTCATGCTTAAGGGGCAAACAGTCAATGATACATGATCATCCAGAGAGAGACAACATCTATGTGAGACAACACATAATGGACACAGACATAAAGTATGTATTTTCTGATAGAAAATTTAGGAGTAGAGCAACTACAACTATAGAGGAGAGGAGTAGAGCATCTACAACTATGTTGCAGGTGGGTTCATTGTTCAGTATCCTCTTTGGTCCCAGTGGGTATCTGCTGTTCTGGGTTGTCATCTGGGGTGAGGCCGGCTTTTCCAGTCGGAACTATTCTGGTCTTGTGGCCAGCATCTCTAACTCAGCCTAGGCCACAGCAAGGCAACCCAGAGAGCAGCCACTGCCAGCCAGCTTCATACTCTAGTCTTCGCTCCCTCACATCTGGCCTATGGGGGCCTGCCTTGCAGTATACCTGTATTGTCTGCTGTTCTGCCTTTATCATAGTATTTACATCAAATATGAGTCTGTCACATTTTTGTGGGAATCTACTTCACAGATTCTACCAGGCAGCTTACATTGGGCTGCCAGATCATTACATCTGCTTGTGATACTTTTGTCTTAAGCTGAACTAGGGAACATTAACACTCTACCTTTGCTCTTCCCCCTTACACAGGGGAAACATCCTCAGCTCTATGCCAACAAAAAAAAAACTAGCATGAAAGCCAATTCTGACAATTCATTAAGAAACAATTCACTTAGTGAAAAGGTGTTAGTGGGGACATATGAAAAAGAGAACAAGAGAAGGGAGATAACAATATGTCAAAGAAACATTTAGGAAGAAAATAGAACCATATATAACAATGTTAAGTACATCTTGGTAAAGAAAATACTCGGGTAGGACCATTTTTCTACCTGTCATCAACTCAAATGGTGACATTTTCTTGGCTGAGCTAGTCGTAGCCATTGCAAAGCAATGCCTTGCATACCCCTCTGGAACTCAAAGGCTTAAGATCCCAATCTTACCAGATTCTTTAAAAAACTTCTTCAAAAGTAAACAATGGATTGATTATATTGCTCCATCCCACCACTTGAGGCAGGACGGTAAGCAATATGTAATTTTCTCTTTACCCCAATATTTTCCAGAGCTTACTCATCATTTCACTGGCGAAATGGCTACCTCTATTGGATTTTTAGGCCAAACCTGGAAAACACATGGTTGATGTAGCTCCAGTTTCTGCAGTATTATTGATTGTGGGCAAACATTCAACCCATCCTATATAATAATTCGCTAAGTTGTGTGTAACGCCTGACATGCGCAGTAAACACTGCTGCTCGTGCAGCAGTCATGCGCAGTACAGACTGCCCGCGCCGCGGCTGATACAGAGCTGGGCACTCCAGCTCTGTATCAGCAGTGGCGCGGGCAGTCTCTAATGCGCGTGACTGCCCTGCGACCAGCTGCCAGAGGCACTGTGGCCCGTGTAACGGGCTGTTCAACTAGTTTAGTGAATAAAGAAGTAATGGTTAACATATTCTTGTTCCCCCTTGCTGTTCTGGTGACTGGTCCTATAAAATCTATCTGAATATCTGACCATAGTATAGACATACCCCTCTTCTGTAGTGGTGCACAATGAGTGGGGTCTTGCTGTTGGAACTGAGAACACAACAAACAATCTTGACAATAGGTCTGTACATATTAGACCAATATGCATTATCATGGAGAATCTCATATGTGAGTTTGGCTCCACGATGACCTGAAGCAGGTGCATCATGAGCATGTTGGAGCATTAGACCTCTAAATTCAGTGGGCACAATCCATTTCTGTATTAAATTTTTAGATGATTAACAGATCATCTTTGATATGGAATCTCATCAAGATTCTTCTTTTCACATACAATCTTAGTCATAGATTGGGTGGTTGAGGGGATCTTTGATGTATTTATATAAAACACCTATGACAGGATCCCCCTTCTGACTTATAATCAAGTCCTCACTAAGTGAGTCTTGAATCCACTGAACTCCTGGGGTGTCTGCTTTGTTACGGGCTGGTAATGGCATCTACCTAGATAGGTAGGTTTGAAATAACTAAGGCTTCCCTCTTGAGGGAGCCTTCTTTAGACAATAAATTGTCTCAGTCATTTCCCTGCTTTTCAGGGACTAGAACTTTGGAATGATTCTTGGGGGGAGATGCAAGATAAAGAGACGATAGAGTGGAGATCACTTCTCCAATTCCTATGTTATTCTGTGGAATCTAAGCACTAAGATTTCTCTCTCGTATTGTTTGTCCAGAGCATGTGGCTCTTTTTCCAACATGGGAGGTATTTAACAAAGCTATTGTAAACATAATTGGAATCAGTTACCATAACAAACTGTTTTATTTTATACTCAGTTGCTATTTTGACCATTTTATAGACTGCACAGAGTTATGCAACTTAGCTACTTTGAGGTCCTAAGCTACATCCCTTGGATACAATAGAATGCTCACCTGTCCAGATGATCCCTCTACCTGCCACCAGTTTCCTTTCAGAGCCAGTTGTGACATGTAATGAAAAACTGTTGATATACAATGTTGGAAAACTTGGACAATATGCCTCATCAAATTCCTTACAAGGGCAGAGTGACTGCTCTTTAAAATAGTTGTCCCCATCTAAATCAGTCTCCATAGGAGTCATGAGCTCAGCTAATCCTTGACCTACAGGACTCTTCCTGTTCTGCTTATACCTGATCTCCAGTGGCCATTCCGATAGGTATAATGTCCATACAGTGATCCCACAATTGGAGAAGTGTCTCATACTTTTACTTTGCAAATATTGCAAAGGCTGATGTGCAGTTTCAACATTTTCTCACCTTGAATGAAACTTTGGAAATGTTACAATGCCCAGACAATAGCTAATAAAGCTTTCTCACAGTCATTGAGTTTAGTTTCCGTGGAAGACTGGGATTTGCTAGCATAAGCAATAACCTTATTCAGGTTATCTTGCTTCTGATACAAAACCCCACTGAGACTAAGATTGGTGAATCTTATCTGAAGGTAAAATGGTTTACCTCCTTCTGGATAGGTCAGACAAGGAGCCTGGGTGAGTTTTCTCGAGCTCAAACATAACTTGTCCCTGCGCTTCACCCCAAATCCATGGTTCAGTCTTTTTCATCAACAATAATGGTTTTACTGTTTCAGCATAGTTATCAATAAACTTCCATAATTAATTAATCATACCTAGGAATGATCTATATTCCTTGAGATTTGTAAGTGTCTTGGATTTAAATATCGCCCTAACTTCTTTCTCTGTGAGTTTAACCCTTCAGTGGTTACTTTATAACAGAGAAAGTTGACTTTAGTGCTGCACATCTGTGCCTTTTTTAGTGATAGATTAACACCAGCTTCCTTCAACTGATTAAACACATTTAATCTTTGTGATATGTTTTTCAAAGGTAGTATTTTAAAGCAAGACATCATCCACATAGGAAAAAGGTCCCCCTTTGCACAGCATCAGACACAGCCATATGCATGAAAACTGCAAATCCATGATCTGAGGTAATATAACCAAAAGGCATTCTAACCCATGCACATTGCACTCCTCCAGAGGTGGTCCAATTTGCTTGGGCACAATCAACCACTGAAAAGATTGGAGACCCTTGCACCTGTACTAAACACTGATCTATATATGGTACCAGCCAGCCGGACGTATACACTTGTTTGTTGAGCTGTCTTAACTACATCAGCACACAGACTCCACTGAACACTGTGCTTATGGATGCCTAGGATGGGGTTATTATAAGAACTGTGCATGGGTCTGATAAAGCCCCTATCCTAGAGATTCCTTATTATCTCTGCCAATGAATCATAGGATGCAAGTGGAAGACAGTATTGTTTAACAAACATAGGAAGTAACTTAGAATCAGCTTGAATGTGGGCCACATGTAGGTTAGACAACCCACAATTATATGAATCCTTAGCAAACAGATCATGGAATTCCATAAAGACTTCCCTTATCTGTTGGCACTCAGATTCATTAGAGGGACCAGGAACCAGACAAACACAAAAATGTAAAATGCAAAACACCTTTATTAAAATAACAAAAGCAAACAAAGCAAAATCGTGATCCAGAAGAGTAAATCAAAAGACAAGCCGGGGTCAGGAACCAAGACAGGTACTCAGCCAAGCCAGGAGTCAGGAACCAGAAGGGATGTCAGAGGAAGCCAGGTCATGCACATGAAATCAGGAACTCGGCAGAACATTATTGCAGCCAGAAGCAAGCACAAGGACAATCAGATAGTGAGCCAAGCTGCTTTACATACCCTGGGAGGGTTAGCTGATAGCAGTCACGTGAGCAAACACAGAGAGGTCAGCTAATTCAGCCTGATTAAGCAAAGGGAAGGCAGCAGTAATGGATAGCAGAGCACTGGATAAGCTCAGACAGTAGACTCAAGCTGCAGAGTTAAAGCAGCTCAGCCAAACCTTGACAGTACCCCCCTCAACACCCCCCCCCCCGTGAGGTAGGACCAGGTTTATGGTGAAAGCATGCATGGAAAGCACGGAGGAGGGTGGGGGCACGTCTGCGGCTGGAACCCATGAGCACTCCTCTGGACCGTTCCCCTTCCAGTGGACCAAATATTGAAGCCTCCCTTGGAACCTAAGAGAGTCGACTATTGAGAGGACCTCAAATTCCTCATGGCTGTCAATGGGCACCGAATGGGGATGAGGAGTGACCGTAGTGAAACGATTGCATACCAGTGTTTCAGCACCGAGACATGGAACACACTGTGTATCCACATATTAGGAGGGAGGTCTAGGGAATAGGCCACAGGGTTCATACGTTGGAGGATACAGAAAGGCCCCACAAAGTGGGGAGCCAGTTTCTGAGAGGGCACTCGGAGGTGGAGATTTCTGGAGGACAACCAGACCCTCTCCCCGACCTGGTAGGAGGGTGCGGGTAAGCGTTTATGGATATGTAATGGAGAGCTCCTACAGCCATAGACAAAGGAACGGATTCGTGGGTGACCTGCAGAGCCTGTAGCCGTCTGTCTCGATGTCAATTGGACTAGTATGGAGCTGCAATGAAATGGAGTGCTTCTGGGTGAAGGCATTGTCGATAAAGAGGCCCACTACACCGGAGTCAATAAGTCCCTCTGTAATAATGGAACACTCACCCCAAGAGAGCCCAACAGAGACTAGAGGTTAATGCTTCTGGATAGCCGGGGACGTTGAGATGCCACCTAAGGTCTGTCCCCTATAGGACCTTAGGTGTGGGCATTTCCCTGGATGTGTCGGGCAAGTTTGCAGCATATGCCCTGCCTTATCGTAGTAAAGGCACAGGCCCTCCCTCCTTCTTAAGACCCTTTCAGGGACCAAAAGGCCAGTGAACCCAAGCTGCATGGGATCCACATCGCCTGAGGTCTCGAGACTAGGAGGCGTAGGAGAAGAGGGAGGCACGGGTGGGGATGAAAAGCTTGGGGCTAAATGGATGGGATGACTCCGCAGGTGCTCCCTGAAGGATGGTCTCTCACAGATACAGGAGTCAACCAAGATGCAATAAGAAACCAGTTCCTCTAAATCTCTGGGGTGGTCTCAGACTGCAATCTTATCTTTAACTGTATCTGAAAGCACATTAGGCAAAGCAGCCACGAGAGCCTCATTATTCCAACCAACTTTGGCTGCCAGGGTACGAAACTCCATGGCGTAATCCTTGTACCCTGCTGGATAGACATTAGTTGCTTGGCAGCCTAGGTGGAGAAGCCTGGGACATCAAATACTCTTTTAAAGGATGCCACAAACTCAAGGTCATTGTACACTATAGGCTTCTGCATCTCCCAAAGGGGATTAGCCCATGCCAAGGCCCTGTCAGAGAGTAAGGAAATCACAAGGCCTATCAGACAGAAAGGATTGTGGTACCATCTCCAGATAGATACCGACCTGGTTCAGTAAACCTCTGCACTGGTTAGGGTCGCCCCCATAATGCTGGGGAAGCGGGGCGGGCCCAGTCATGCCTCTTGCATCACTGGAATCACTATTGACAGTTGGAGTGGGAGCAGCAGCAGCTATAGGGGCAGCCTGTGCCGGGGGTTGCTGAGGTGGTGGAGCCAGATGCGCAGTACAGAGCAACAAAGTCTGGAGGGGTAATGCAAACTGGTCCATGCACTAGTCTACCTGGTCCAGCCTGAAAAAAACATTCAGTGGATTGCTTGAGACTTCTGGATTCATGGCCCTTGTATACTGTTAGTGACCAGGAGCCAGACAGACACAAAAATGTAAAATACAAAATTTAACAAATTAAAATAACAAAAGCAAGCAAAGCAAAATCATGATCCAGAAGTGTAAACCAAAAGACAAGGCGGGGTCAGGAACCAAGACAGGTACTCAGTCAATCCGGAGTCAGGAATATGACGACCAGCGATGTCAGGAACAAGCCAGGAGTCAGGAGCCAGAAGGGACATCAGAGGAAGCCAAGTCATGCACAGGAGATCAGAAATGCAGTAGAACACTCTTGCAGACAGAAGCAAGCACAAGGGCAATCAGGTAGTGAGCCAAGCAGCTTTAAATACCATGGGAGGTTTGGCTGATAGCAGTCAGGTGAGCAAACACAGAGATGTCAGCTGATTGAGGCTGATTCAGCAAAGAAAAGGCAGCAATAATGGATAGCAGAGCACTGGATAAGCTCAGACAGTAGAATCAAGCAGAAGAGTTAGAGCAGCTCAGCCAAACATTGACAGTTACACAGCTGCTAAAGATATTTGTTCCTCTACTAGTTCATTAACCCTAGAAATATTTTAGACCTACATATTTCATAGGTTTCTTCAAGTTGTGTGTAGAAATCATGTGTTTTTGCACTTACCTTATCCACAATCTCTTGATATTATTTGGACCTTAGCTCATCTAGCTGATGTTCAAATACAAGGGATGATTCTTCAATCCTATGTTTACCTGTATTAGGACTATATGGATACACAGATTGTATGGAAAGCAGTTCCTATGGGACGGAGTAAAACATTTGCTCAACCAATTTCTCTTCAGACAGATAGCTATCAGGTAGTAGACTAATTGTTATGGTTTGCAAGCAAGTCAGTAAAGTAAAATTCATCTTTATTAACATAAGTGTAGTAATAACAATACTCAGGATAGAGCAGAGGGTAACCAAGAGACAGGGACTCTATCTGCAATAGTAGTATGTCTCCAGATCCCCGAACTGCAGACACTAAGCAGAAGCCAATGGTAGTCCCTAGGTCATAGAGGAAGAGTAAGCCAGATGGTTCTCCCAACTATGGTAATCGGAACTCCCGCTATGCCAATTGGAGCACCTGAGTTGCCTAGCATGAGGACACAGGCATCCGCTACTGCTGCCAAGCACTCCCAGACCCAGTCTAAACAGTGAAGTGTGGGATGACGCAGAAGCGTCATAGAGCGATACAACTCAAGCGCCAGCCTAAACAGCGACGCTGGATATAGGTAAGCTGTGATAGTACCCTCCCCCCCGAGGATCTGGTCGGGGTTTGTCAGGAAAACGAGCATGGAACCTGCGATTGTACATCACCGGAGGGAATACAGGAGCGCTCCTCTGGACCATAACCCTTCCAGTGTATCAAGTACTGAAGACGCCCTCTGACCCACCTGGAATCCAAAATGCTTTGAACCACGAATTCTTCATGATTATTAACTCTGACAGGAGCTGGTCTGACCATACTAGTAGTGTAACGGTTACAAATCAGTGAGCAGTGAGATATGGAACACATTGTGAATGCTCATGGAGTCTGGAAGTTCCAGAGCATAAGCCACGGGGTTAATTTTGTACAGCACATGGAATGGACCAACGAATCGAGAAGCTAGTTTATTACAGGGAACCTGGGGGTTAAGATTCCTGGATAACAGCCACACCCTCTCCCCCATCGGGAAGGTGGGTGCCGGTAACCGTATACAGTCCACCTGCCTCTTCTGCCGTTGCACGGAGCCACGTTGGATATGCTGTATCCGAACCCAAGAGCAACAGAGCGCCCATAGTTGATCAAGAACGGAGAACTCTGTGAGGAAGAGTTCATGGCACAATTTCGGGCAAACTCCGCCCAAGGTAACAGGGTAGAGATGCACAGATACCGATACCGGTATCAGTATCGATGCCAATACCGAACAGTTGCACAAGTACTTGTACTTGTGCAAACTGTTCTGATGCCAAAATCGATACCCTGCGTGCATGCAACCTCTTTCAGCTTGTCGGCAGTGCTGCCCGCTAGCCGCCACTCTCTGCTTCGCAGGCCTTCTGTTGGTGCTGCGCTCTTACAAACACGTGGGAGGTGATCACGGCCTCCCTCCTCTCCTTCCTGTTCCGTGTCACAGACTGCCAGCCAATAACATGAGCCTGCACTGTGCTGAGCCAATCAGAAGCAGAGGTGACCAAGTCAATCAGTCCTGCTTCTTATGGTTGTTGTCAGTCACCTGATCCTGCTGCCAGTGTACGGCATGCCCTGCTTCGAGCTTGAGCCTAATATGCTGCCTGACCCTGCCACTGCCAGCGTGCCACCTGTCCTGCTGCCAGCCTGAACCTGCTAGTGTGCTGCATGAACCTGCCAGGGTGCCACCTGCCCTGCTGCCTAACTTGTCAGGTACTTTAATTTAGCTAGGCCTGGTGCTGTGAGTCCTCAGAGAAAAATGTTAATGTGTGTTAGACTGCAAGCTCTTGGGGCAATTACCTTTCTGTCTTGTATGTGTTGGTCACCAGGAAACACAGGAATGGCCTCAAGCACTTGCAGTTTACGTCATACTAGCATTTAATCTGTATGTTGTTTTTTTTTTTAATAAACAGGATACTTGTGCTTCTCTAATAAAATAATTTTTCTTCTTCTGTTTTTTTTCCAGAAGGTGGAGGAGCCCTTCAGTACACGGACACACAGGCAATGTCAGCGGTGTGGAAATATTTTACAATTAGAGAGGACAACCCATGCATGGCAGATTGCAAACTTTGTTCTGCAAAAATATCAAGAGGAGATTCAAAAGTCAGTTCATCTAATAACAGTAATCTGATAAAACATCTGAAAATGAAACACAAAAATGAGCATGGAGAATTTGCTGCTTTCACTAGCAGTAGCACTCGGCAGCCAACACTGGAGCAAACGCTAGCTAGACGAGAGAAAATGTCAAGAGACAACCCGAGAGCTATAGCAATAAACGAGGCACTTACTCAATTCATTATTCTTGATGATCAACCTCTGTCAATAGTTGGTAACATGGGTTTTCGTAGATTTCTTAATTTTTTGGAGCCGAAGTATGAGATTCCCAGTCGCCGCTATGTCACAGATGTCGTCTTACCACAGATACATGACACAGGTAAAAAGCACATTGCCAGCTTGTTGCAAGAGGACATCAAAGCGATTAGCTTCACCACTGACATTTGGAGCAATAGTGTGAGTCCATTGTCCCTAATTAGCTTAACGGCACAGTGGATAGATGACGATTTCACTGTAAATTCAGTCATGCTCCAATCAAAGAAATTTCAAGGCTCTCACACCGGTCAAGCAATAGCAGGCATACTTGAAGAAATGCTTGCAACTTGGGCGATTTCCAAATGTTCTGTTCATGTTGTGGTCCGTGACAATGCCAAAAAGATGATAAAAGGCATGGAAGATGCTGAACTTTCTAGTATATCATGTGTGGCACATACGCTGCAGCTGGCTGTCTCAGATAGTCTGTTATTGCAGCGCAGCATTGTGGATGCTGTGGGAGTCGGGCGCAGAATAGTTGTCCACTTTAAACATTCAAACCTGGCATACTCTCGCTTACAGGATGTTCAAATATAGCTCGCTCAGCCAGTTAAAAGACTCCAACAAGACTCGTTGGAACTGCACATTTTACATGCTGCAGTCTCTGCTTGAGCAGAAACAGGCCATTGGAGTAAATATGTCTGAATATGAGCTCCCTGCCACTATTACTGCAAACCAGTGGACTCTTATGGAGAAGCTGGTAAACATCTTGACTCCCTTTGAAGAGCTGACTCATCACATGAGTTATTCGGATGCTTTTGCTTCAGATGTAATACCTGCAGTCACTGTGCTACAGAGACTGTTATCAAAACCAGTGGATGAGGACCAAGGTATCAAAACAATGAAAAAGACTTTGCTTGGTGCTTTGCAGAAGCGCTTCTGCGATACAGAGCAAAACCCACTTTACTGCATTGCAACCTTACTCAAGCAATACATTGCGTGCCTCTCTGGCACTCAAAGGGTTAAACTCATAAGAATTCTGGGGAGTTGTATTTGTTCCCTATGCTGCAGTTGATTTGCCCCAGAAGTCTCTGTATACACGGCCAAGGAAAACTCAAAACGTACCTGCTAGCTCCGGAGATATCTTCAAATGTTCTTGAATTAATATACTACGCCCAATGTGCCGCTGGGTAACAAAAGCAAGAGAAATTAATCAAATCAGTGATGCAATATTAATAAAATGGTAATTTAAGGAATAAATAATGGAAATGACAGCTTCATCCTTTCTAAATTAGAAGGGACAAGGTATCAATCAAAGCAAAGAATAATGTAGAAATGTAAAAAGAAAAAAGCAGATGTGCACAGAACTTAAGCTACTCTGGAACAATCAAAGTGCACCACAGAGAGATAACAAATCCCATTCATTTAGACTGGTGTTTTAATCATTTGTATGCTAGATAGGTCTCTGATCCATTAATCTACAATATATTGGAGATCTCCTTGGCATGTAAGAGTTTAAAATGCTTTTAAATCAATGGGAGTTTGTAGGACTTTTATCTGTCCCTATAGTGCATTCGGTTTGATCTAGAATTTTGCCAGATATTCTTAGTACATAAGCTTCTGGGTGGTTATAATAGCCATAATAGAAATGAAGTTTTGATTTGTGTGGACACTTGCTCTTATCTATTACATGCCTTAAAGAGATAGTACTTTTTCACAAAAAAGCAGCGCCAATTAATCTTCATAGTATTTGGGCCATGGAGAGCATTATTTCAATACTGTCCAAATTGTAGTTCAAGAGTAATTGAATGATAAAGTAACCCCTTCCCATCCCTTTTACTGATTTAACACTGCTCACCTCAGAGCAGCAAGACTTTTCGAATGGATAGTAGCAAGGGACAATCTTCAGTGTGAATAAGGAAAAACCTGAAAAGCCTGTCAAGGGGGGGCAGGGTTTTCCTTAATGTACAAAAAAATAGGAAACACTTCCTTAAATCACTGAGCTTATTCTATGGAGCTGCAGAATTATTCCTACAGGCTAGGCAAACAAAATGGATAATAATAAAATTCTACAAAGCAGTTCAAAATAAAATAGAGAACAAGCACTGCAAATACAAAAAACTACATTTATAAAAAAACGATACAGTTCCACTTGTTACACACTGCACGCTCTCAACGGGTTGGGTCCCCGCAGAAGAACAACGTACAGAAAACAGACAAGCAAGAACGGTGCAGAGGAATTCTTTTAAGTGTAGTAAATCAATATTCAGTATGATCCTTCACCAACACCATAGAAAAATATAAGGAAATTACTCACATTCTTCGGAGGCCAAGACTTGCCTCACAGTGGTTGCACTTGTACTGGCTCTCACCCCAGTATTGTGATATCCACCGGAATATGACCTGGATACTCGTGGGTACTCGCAGCTCTCCCTTCCTTCAAAATGGATTTATGTGGGATCAGCTATCCGGACTGGAGGTCATATCATAACTCCATCCTGCATAAAGCTGAAACCTATTTTATTTTAAAAGAAACCCTTTTGTTTGGGTCAGAGATCAAAGCTTTAAAAGAGAGATAGTAATTTCATGTACAAATCAAATGTTTAATATAAAATGGTTGGTTAACCAGAACAAAGACATTTTAAAAAAAGAATAAAATAAAACAGAAATCAGCAAAATATTAAAAACTAATATATAGCTTGAAGCGTTTCGTGACACACAGTCACTTCCTCAGAAGCTCAAAATATGAGTACGAATACACACCTTCCCTTTGTATATTATTATTTGTAGATGGGGTGCCTCCCCTAAATCAACATGAAATGCCCCTCATCTGTTAAACCTTACCACAGTTCGCTCTGATACCAGATCCACCATACTCCTCCACGAGTAATGGCTTGTGCTCCAGCAATGGAGCGCAATCCTAATGCACACGTAATTCACATCGTAACATCGGGTTTGATGTAATGCCTCGATGGCCCTGGACAAATAAGAGCACAAGTCCAGGAGTAATCTCCACCTACTCCTATGCTCTATCGTTGCCCAGGAGATATCACAAACGCACCAACATCACCCATTTACAAATAATTATTTATAAAGTGAAGGTGTGCATTACTCATATTTTGAGCTTCTGAGGAATTGAACGTGTGTCACGAAATACGTCAAGCAATAAATTTGTTTTTTATATTTTGCTGATTTCTGTTTTATTTTATTCTTTTATTCTTTTTTAAAATGTCTTTGTTCTGGTTAACCAACCGTTTTATATTAAAAATTTGATATATTTGTACATCACCGGAGTTGGTGAAATTACTGGCTCTCTTTTAAAGCTTTGACCTCTGACCCAAACAAAAGGGTTTCTTTTAAAATAAAATAGGTTTCAGCTTTATGCAGGATGTAGGTATGATATGACCTCGAGTCCCGATAGCTGATCCCACATAAGCCCATTTTGAAGGAAGGGAGAGCTGCGAGGATCCACAGGTATCCAGGTTATATTCCGGTGGATATCACTATAATGGGGCGAGAGCCAGTACAAACGTGACCATTGTGAGGCAAGTCTTGGCCTCCGAAGAATCCGAGTAATTTCCTTATATTTTCCTATGGTGTTGGTGAAAGATCATACTGAATATTGATTTACTATGCTTAGAAGAATTCCTCTGCGTCGCTCTTGCTTGTCTTTTTTGTGTTAGGGTTTTCCTTAGAAGACTGTCCCTTGCTGTGAGCTTTATGGTCAAGAGACCAGATTCCACAACTGAGGGGAGGTGGCTTACAGTAGGTAAAAGGTGCAGGAGGGGGATACTTTATCGTTCACTTACTCTTGAACTACAGCTCTGACAGTATTGAAATAACACTCTCCATGGCCCAAATACCATGAAAATTAAAAGGAGCTGCATTTTTTGTGAAACATTACTATTCCTTTAATGTCCAGCACCTTCTTCCATATGCTACTTTGTAAATGTGACTAGTGTGACAGAAGACAGAAACAATTAGTGACTAGAGATTACCAAAACATTCTACCTTGTGAAAAGATATACAGAAATTGGACTATTTCATATTCTGCAGAAAAATATTAAAAGCCTCATTCAAAATGAATGGGAGTTTTTATGTGTTTCCTATCATCCAGTTGGTTTGCTCCAGGTTTTCTTAATTACATCTGTGTTTGTGTGTACAGAGAGGTTTATGTGTGTGCATACAAAGAGTGGTGTGTGTGTATAGAAAGACAAGTGTGTGTGTGTGTGTCACAGTGCCTCACCTCGGCCTGCACCATTAGGCCGGGAGCAGGGTTCTGGACTGACGCTCCAGCGTCACTAGCTGTGTCCCTCTTGCCTGTGGCCTGGTAGTGTATGTTTCTTGTTACTGTCATCACGAATCAGGCACATGTCTGGACGCCTATTATAGGCCCATCGTGGGGGACCTATTTGGTCCCACCTTCTCCTACTCCTTTATAAACCTCTCTGGGCCTGTGTATCATTACACTTACGTTGGTGTTCAGTGCAGTTCTAGTTCCTGTTGCTCTTGTATCCTGTGTATAACCCGGCTTGTCTGACTATCCATTCTGGTGCTGACCTGTGGCTCTGTCTGACCATTCTACCTGTGCGCTCCTTTGGCTTTACACATCCAGTCTGGTGCAGACCTGTGGCTCTGGCTCACTACCCACTCTGTGTGTGATCCTGGCTTGTCTGACTACCCAACCTGGTGCTGACCTGGGGCTCTGTCCAACTATCCTCCCAGTGTTGCCTACTACTATTGGACATCCTATCTGGTGCAGACCTGTGGCTCTGGCTGACTAACTGCTCCATGTATGAACCTGGCTTGCCTGACTATCCTAGTTGGTGCTGACCTGTGGCTCTGTCTGTTCACTCCGCTGTGTGGCTCCGTTCCCCACAGACATCCATCATGGTGCAGAACTGAGGCTCTGGCAGACTTCGACCTTACTGACTGCAGGCGTGAGTCAGTGAGTCAGACTAGGACAGGTTCCACTTGCCAGAGCAAGCAATATTCCTGGTCCTAGTTGCAGTGCTAAATCTGAGGCAGTAGCAGCAAAATTATCAGCTGCCACAAAAAGTGAAGGGGACTATGGAGGACAAGAAGAAAGAGGCCATTCTTCTCCACCTGTTCCCTATCCTTTCCCCCAGAAGTCATGGGTGTGGGACTATTATTCTTTTCCGGCAGGCACAGTGCAGTCATCATCAACAACGGTACAGTGCAAAATTTGTGACAAGTTAGTGAGAAGGGGAAAGGAGGGAACACATGAAATACAGACACCATGGCATTTATGTCAAACATGTTAAAGCGAAACACCCATTACAGAAATCTAGCACCGCTGTTACTGTACCCCTGACTCTTCAGAAAGGTGGAGATCAAAGAGGAGGAAGAATAAAGAAACCCAGAAAGACACTGGAAGTTCCATGATGAGAGAAACAACAAGCTCGCCATCAACATCACCTTCTTCCTCTAGGGTAACAAGCACATCTCCTGCCAATCCACCTTGCTCATTGTTACCTCCTTCACCAAATGATAGCCACTCTTTTGATGTTCGGATATGGCAGTTCATCTCTACCCATTGCACACTGTGTGGTGCACTGACCACACATGCCAGTGTGGTGGAGGAGAATCGATACCAGGTCATCAGGTGGCATCTGAGGAGATTCAATCACGCAGAATATGCTAGGATTCTGGCAGGGAGGGTTTATCATTACTATTAAACTGTCAGCAAGTTGTCATGTGTCCTTAACGGGGTCTGGACAAGGGGTATAGTGACAACTGCAGTACTTGGGTTCTGGTGTCATGGTGTTTGGATAGAGTTATGCCCCCAGATGTTATTTACCACACACACTGTGCACATTGCAGTTGCTGATGGGAGCCACAGTTCCTGCTCTCAAGGGAAAAATGTCTATTCTAATAACAACACACCCATGATTTTGGTAGACGGGCAGGTGAAGAAGATTTAATGGCCATCTTGTTCTTTTCTCCGCATATACTGGGGGCTATTTATTCTTCTGCTACTGCCTCAGGCGCATCACTGGAGCCATTCGTGGCAAGTGGAACCTTCATCATCCATCTTCCATGTTACTGCTATTGTTGATCCCATTCCCTTTCAGTTGCCTAATCATCCTCCTGCTTAAACAACTCAGCAGCAGTACTACGAACAGCAGTTCCAACTGAGGACTCAGGAGGACATTTGACAATGGCCAGTGGCTACTGGCCAACCTGATCTGCTGGCACTAGGCCAGTAGGGCATTTTTATTTTATTCTCAGGGTTTATGCTTTGAAAAATAAAAAACAAATACATTGAAAAACATAGTCCTACAAAAAAATACACAATATTTGGGGGGGTTTGTTCCTAACAAGCCTAAGTCCTAAAATAAATGTTTCCTTAGGGCTTGTGCCAAACAAGCTTAAGTCCTACAAATCAATGTTTTCTCAGGTCCTCTAACAACAAATCTAACAAATCATCCTCTTTTCTTATTTTATTTTGTTATTAACTGTCCCCCCAATAGCAGTCAAGAACCCCGCCAAAACAAATTCCCTGTTCAAATGATTAATTCATTCACCAATGCAGGCACCCTCCTCAGACCCCTTTATATCATGTCTTATGGTTTTTATTTTATTTTATTTAGGATTTCTTTATTATTAAGTACCCCCCAATCCCAGCAAACAACCCCCTAAAAATAATCCCCTGTTCAAATGATTCTTTCCCCACACCCCACAATCACAGGCACCCTTATGCCCCTTTTATACTTTACCTTTGGGAAATAAAATATTATTTGTAACGTGTTGTGTGTAACTTCTATGTTCCTATTGATTTCAAAGGGGGAAAAAATCGGAAAACCTGCCCTTTTCGAAGGAAATTTTTCACCAAGCGGAAAGTGCCATTTTTCGCCAGTTTCAGTTTGAGGCAGAAATTTTCGCCCATCCCTAGTGCCAACATGTGCACTTACCACTTCACAGAGAAACAATAAGTGTAGTAGTTAAGTACAGGTAAAGAGTGATACCGTTTTAGCCATAGAAAATGCAGGAGACTAGTAGAGTAAAAATGATACCCTTATTGGATAACTGAGTGATTATAGGATGCAAGCTTTCAAGACAGCTTGATTTCTTCTTCAGACATATTAGGAAATTAGCCACTAAAGGTAGCATTCTTAATCTACTAGTCTTCTGCAGTAGTTAAGTAGTTATACAGACAATTATCCTAAGGGGAAGACTAGGCATGCATACATAGAGCTTACAATCTAATTATTGGATTGGGGGCATACATATTATAAATACAGGTATAATCAGGTAGAAGAGGAAGTACAATTTATGACAGTTCTGGTAGTGCACCTGAGATAAGGTTTACACATTTCAGAAGTGTGATGGGGTGGATTTTTGCTGTATTTAAGAAATGACAGGTTTTTGCTACTCCATTAATGTGTTTGGAGAAGGAAAGAGAAGAGTCCAAAGTTACCTATAGGCAAAGTACTTTGCCAACAGGGTAAATTGTGGAGCACTCATCAGTTATAGAAACTGATGAACTACAAAATAACGATAACCATAGTAATTCCTGAATCCTGATCTTTTGAGCTTGCACTTAAGATGTGCTGACTGAGTCAAACTTAAAAGTGTTGAGATTGCTCATACATTTTCAAAAGATGAGAAAACTTCTTTTGTATCATAGAACTAAATTGTCCTCATGAAAGACATTCTGAATTCTGCAAGAGTCCCCTAAGGTATGGCCCTTTTCAAGTTGCTAATTTGTACAGTAAAGATCAAATAGCATACCAAAAGAGAGAAGCAAAGGGTAATTTAAATTTAGTTTCTAAAGATGTGCAGAGCTGCAGTTAGTTCATTAAGGACTACAGTTTGCAAATAAAGTTGGTGGAAGTTGTAGGTTTGAAAACTATCCATTGTTAAATCAAATTTAGTTGGATTATATTTCTCTGTTGCGTTCCATCAAACAATTACTTGTGTTGCATTCAATCAAGCCATTTTGCCTCAGGATAATAGGAGTGGAACTGTTGTGGTCTTGTAGCTAGAATGTTCAATTTAAATACAGGAGCTTGTGAGTTTGATTACAATGGTGCCATGCTCATGGAACTGTAATATCCCAGCAGTTACAACAGTGTTTCTCAGTGTTAGGCTCTTGGCCAAACCAACAGGTCAACATAGGCATCTACAGAAATTTTTCCAGGGACTGGAAAAGCTATAATATAGCCTCCTTCCAGTCCCTATGTATATCCCGGAAAAGGGGGAGAGCAAGTGTTGGGAGGGAAAATGCCCCCTCTTGTTTCACCCTGCGGATGCTGATGCAAGTCAGCTTACACATTGGGGTATTTTCTAATAGCATAGCAAATGGTAAGTTTGGCCTTAAACATGACTAGTTAGAGCACTGTGCTCCAAAATGTACCACCAAAATATCAATATTATTTTCTCAAAAATTATCTGCTTTGCATAAAATGTCTAGCACAACATATAAACAAGGTTTGAGCTGTTGTTCTGCTAAAACTCACATTGTCTCAGCTTTACTTAACCCACTAACTCAATGGGGGTAATAGAATTTAACAGTTAAAAGTTATCAAACTCTGCAATTACTCCCCCTAGCATCTTCAGAGCTTGTCATGTGCTGCTCTGAGGTTTTGTTGTATGACTCAGTGGGGCATTTTAGGAATTTGTATTTGTCCTATTTAAAGAAGATGGTTGGTTCCAGTATATGGATGGGTGAAACCTTTCACTTCAAAAGAATAAAGTTGAGAAATATCACTTTCACATTCAGCGTGAATTCCTGTGAAAAGTACAATTACTAGGTTATTTTTTTCTGCAGGAGACTAGTAGAGTAAAAGTAATACCTCTATATTCTACCTGCATGGCTTTGGATGCCAGCTTCCAAGACAACTAGATCTATACTTCAGGCATAATAAGAATGATGACTGAATGCACAAATCATGACTTTAAAACTCATTCACATAATTGTAAGAAATGGTTTGTGCATCCCTCTGGCATTTGGAGGATTAACCCATGCATTCTTTAGAGCTAGCCATCTCTGGCCAATTTTGCTGGAGCATGAAAAAGGTTATTAATCTTGTTTGCATTCTCTAGTCCACTTTATAGAGCTGTAACAGAGCCAGAGCATAATTTATGGCCCACAGTGTGAAAAAAATATTCTGCTAATGGAATCTGACCCTTTGGGTGCCACAGAAGTATCCACAGAGTTTATCCAATGTATTGTGTTGCAGTGTGGTGGATGTCTGTCTGGCAGTCAGGGGTTTAGATGTTAAAATTATGTGCATGAGTTTTAAAGGCATGTATTGTGCATTATGCCTCAAGAGACCTAGTTCTCTTGAAAGCATGCATCCATTTGTATAATTTTTACTCTACTAGTCTCCTGCATTTTCTATGGCTAACACAGGACCACACTTTACCCATTTTGTTTCTGCTGAGCTCCCTACCTTGTCTCTGCAGTTGAAGTCATAAAACAACCTACCTACCTACTTCCCCCAGCCTTTTTCCACAGTATAGAACCACACATACTGTCCTCTCAGCCTTGTCCCAATGCACTAGTGGCCATTGGGAAGGGCAATGTGAAACTATCAGTCATACCAGAATACCATCGTTCACCACTGTCATAGAATGATACATTCAGACCGTCTGTCTTGTCACACTGCACATATAGCCATTGAATAAAACACAATAACCCTTAGCATTGTCCAGCTGTAGAATTAGAACCACACTTACTGCCCCCCCCATCCTTGTCATACAGCACTGGTAGCCATGGAACCAGACTACACTACTAGTCATACATATTTACCCCTCAGCTTGTCACAATGCATTGCTAGTCACAAAGCCAAACATACTGACCTCCACCCCCAGCCTTGTCCCACTGCACTAGGAGACATAGAACCACAAATACTGCCCCCCCCAGACTTGTCATACTGCAGTTGTAACCATAGACCCTGACCCTGACTCTGGCCCCATCAGCCTTGTTCCACTGCACATATAGCCACAGGACCACATATACTGACCCTCCAGCCTTGTCCCACTACACCGGTAGCCATAGAATAACACATACTGATGCAGTCATGTCCCATGGTAGCCATAGAACTGTCAAGGTTTTGATGAGCTGCTCCCATTCTGCCTATTGTTTCTGCTGTCTGAGCTAATCTAGTGCTCTGCTATCCACTGCTGCTGTCTTCTGAGTTTCTGGCTCAGGCTGAATCAGATGACCGCTCTGATTACTCACCTAACTGTTATCAGCCAACCCTTCCAGGGCATGTTAAGTAGCTTGGCTCACTTCCCCATTGTCCTTGTGTTTGCTGACCTGTCGCTGCTGGTTGCTATGGATTTTCCTGAGCTCCTGTTTGCTGTGTTCCAGACCCTTGACTTGTTCCAGACTTCGCTGACTTCTTTGCTTCTGACCCTTGGCTTGTTCCTGAAATCACAGACTTCTGGTTTCCTGACTCCGGCTCAGCTGAATGCCTGTCTTGGTTCCTGACCCTGGCTACTTTCTCTAATGGGCTTTTGGATACGGTTAAAGATGAGATTGCATCCCAGGGCCTTCCCAGTGATTTAGAGGAACTGGACTCATATTGTATTCTGATTGACTCCCGAATCTGTGAGAGACCTTCCTTTAGGGAGCACCTGCGGAGGCATCCCATCCGTTTAACTCCGTCCCCAACCGTACCTCCCTCTCCTCCCGCACCTCTTAGTTTTGAAACCTCAGGTGACGTGGAGCCCATGCAGATTGGGTTCACTTGTCTTTCAGTTTGCAATGAGAGCCGTGAGGAGGAGGGAGGGCCTGTACCTTTACTCCAATAAGGCAGGGCATCTACTGCAAAATTGTCCCACATGTCCAGGACGATCGCACCTAAGGTCTTATAGGGGACAGACCTTAGGTGGCGTCTCAGCGTCCCCCGATATTCATACTGATAAACCACTAGTCTCCGTTGGGCTTTCTTGGGTCAAAAGTTCCATTACTTCAGAGGCACTAATTGACTCCGGTGAAGCGGGCCTCTTTGTTTACAGTGACTTCACCCAGAAGCACTCCATTCAATTGCAGCTCTGTACCACTCCACTTGCCCTTGAGGTGATTGATGGTAGACCCCTACAGCCGCCGCAGGTCACCATGAAAACACTCCATTGTCTATGGCTGTAGGGGCTCTACATCATGAAACCTTACAATTCCAGGTGATCTACTCTCCTCACTATCCTGTGATCCTGGGTTATCCATGGTTGCGTAAACACAATCCCACGGTCGATTGGGCAAGAGCTGAAGTCATGGCATGGTCACCTGGTCAACTGTTCCAAGACATGCCTAGTAAAAGTAGGGAGGGTGCTAACCCCATCCTCTGTCTCTTTGCTGCCTGACGAGTACCAAGAGTTCCATGATGTATTCGATAAGGACCGGGCTGGTGAGTTCCCGCCTCACCGCCCATATGATTGTACCATTGAACTACAACCGTATGCCATACATCCTCGAGGACGAGTCTACCATCTTTCTGTCGCAGAGAATAAGGCCATGGAGGAGTATGTTGCGGATGCGCTGTCCCGGGGGTTCATCCACAAGTCCTCCTCTCCTACCGGGGCCAGATTCTTCTTCGTGAAGAAAAAGAGTGGTGAACTGAGACCCTGTATTGACTACAGGGGGCTCAATCATGTCACAGTTAAGAATGCCTACCCTATTCCACTGGTTACTGAGCTATCTGATCAATTGAAAGGGTCTAAGGTATTCACTAAGCTCGACCTGCGAGAGGCATATAATTCGATATGGATAAAGGAGGGCCATGAATGGAAAACCGCATTTAACACCAGGAGTGATCATTACGAATGCCCTTCGTAATGCCCTTCTGTCTCTGCAATGCTCCTGCGGTTTTCCACGAATTCTTTAATGATGTCCTCTGGGACATGCTCCAAAAGTGCTTGGTGGTTTACTTAGATGACATTCTGATCCATTCCTCCTCCATGGAAAGCCACCATGCAGATGTAAACAGAGTCCTGCAAAGATTAAGAGAAAATAATCTATTTTGCAAAATAGAGACGTGTGAGTTCCACTGCAAACAGGTCACCTTCTTGGGATATGTAATTTCAGAGGTGATGATAAAACAGTTCACCCATACAAAATATAAATCTAGGTGTGACATTATGTATATATGAAAACTGCTTCTTTATTACATAAGCATAGACAGTAACTCTACTCACTGGTCCCCGGAAGACATCTAGGCTGTTCTCGAGTGGCCACAACCTGTAGGCCTCCGCTTCCTTCAACGTTTCCTTGGGTTTGCGAACTACTATAGGAAATTTATCTGCAATTTTTCCTCTATTGTAAAACCACTTACCGACGTGACCAAAAAAGACAGTAACTCCACTCACTGGTCCCCCGAAGACATCAGGGCATCTGAGTCACTAAAGGCTGCTTTTGCCACAGCACCCATTTTGGCACACCCAAAACCCAAGCTTTCATTCATACTTGAGGTCGATTCATCTGAGACAGGAGTAGGTGCCCTCCTGTCTCAACGTCCTACTCCTAAAAGCCAGTTGCACCCATGTGGGTATTTATCAAAGAAGCTAAGTCCTGTGGAGGGCAATTATGAAATTGGTGACTTTGAGCTTCTGACGATAATACGATCTCTCAAAGAATGGAGGCATTTGCTCGAGGGAACTTCCATGCCAGTCCTAGTCCTCACGCATCATAAAAACCTTACCTACTTGTCTGAAGCCAAGCGCTTGTCTCCAAGGCAGGCTAGATGGGACTTATTTTTGTTTTGTTTAAATTATGTGGTCTCGTACCTGCCAGGTACCAAAAATGTCCAGGATGATGCCCTATCCAGAAAGTTCTCGGGCACTAAAGAGGAGAGTCCTCCTAGTCTTATTATTCCTCAGGACAATGTACTGGCCACCATACGTACCAACATAACATCTTCCCTCAGGGAGAAAATACGGGCCGCCCAAGTAGATACACATGCTAAGACTCCCTCTGTGCGCTGTTTTGTACCTATTAACCTCTGTACTAAGGTACTTTCTACCTACCATAATACTAAGTCAGCAGGTCATCCCAGAAAGAACCAGCTTCTTTGGTCGGTTTCCCATCTCCTCTGGTGGCCAGAACTTAGCAAAGAAGTTGCTGCCTTTGTTGCTGCCTGTCCAGTCTGTGTGCAGACCAAATCACCCCGTCACCTTCCAGTGGGCCTTCTCCAACCTATACCCAATGGGTAGAAGCCATGGTCACACCTTGCCATGGACTTCATTGTTGATCTTCCTTTGTCCAATGGTAACACAGTCATTCTTATGGCTGTTGACCATTTGTCCAAGATGATTCATTGCATACTATTCAAAAAACTCCCATCCGCTAAACAGTTGGCTACGGTCTTTATCAAAGAGGCCTATCGGCAACATGGCGTTCCTAAATTCATAGTTCCCGATCAGGGTAGCCAGTTTGTCTCGAGATTCTGGAGGGCCTTCTTTGTGCAACTAGGTATCCAACTTTCTTTCTCCTTAGCCTATCACCCACAATCTAATGGGGCAGCGGAAAGGGCTAATTAGGCCTTGGAGCAATTCCTGCGGTATTACATCTCAGACCATCAGAATAATTGGTTGGACCTGCTACCTTGGGCGGAGTTTTCTCATAACAGTGCTGTCTCAGCTTCTACCCGGCTCTCCCCTTTCATGGTGAATTATGGCTATCAACCCTCCATGATTCCAGATTCGTTTGCTCCCTAGGGGATACCAGCATTGGAGAATCATCTCCAGTGAATTCGTTCCACATAGGTGCAGGTCCAAGAGTCGTAGCTACACTCAGAACAATCCCAGGAGCTCCAGGCCAATTGTAAACTCCTACCCGCACCCTCCTACCAGGTTGGGGAGAGGGTCTGGTTGTCCTCCAGAAATCTTCAGCTCTGAGTGCCCTCTCAGAAACTGGCTCCCTGTTTTCTGGGGCCTTTCCGTATCTTCCGACGTGTGAACCCTGTGGCCTATGCCCTAGACCTTCCTCCCAATATGCGGATAAACAATGGGTTCCATGCCTCGCTTCTGAAACCTCTGGTATGTAATTGGTTCACTACGGTCACTCCTCAACCTCATTCGGTGCAAGTTGACGGCCATGAGGTGTACGAGGTCTGATCCATAGTTGACTCTCGTAGGTTCCGAGGGAGCATTCAATATTTGGTCCAATGGAAGGGTTACTGTCCAGAGGAACGCTCATAGGTTCCAGCTACAGATGTGCATACCTCCGCCCTCCTCTGTGCTTTCCATGTATGCTTTCCCCATAAAACTGTTTCTTCCCCTTGGGGGGGTTATTTAGGGGGGGTACTGTTAACGGTTTTGCTGAGCTGCTCCAATTCTGCCTATTGATTCTGCTGTCTGAGCTAATCTAGTGCTCTGCTATCCACTGCTGCTGACTTTTGACTTTCTGGCTCAGGGTGAATCAGTTGACCGCTCTGATTACTCACCTGACTGTTATCAGCCAACCCTTCCAGGTTATTTTAAGCTGCTTGGCTCACTTCCCCATTGTCCTTGTGTTTGTTTGCTGACCGGTTGCTGCTGTCTGGTGTGGATTTTCCTGCACTCCTGTTTGCTGTGTTCCAGACCTTTGGCTTGTTCAAGACTTTGCTGACTTCTGGTTTCCTGACTCTGGCTCGGCTGAATACCTGTCTTGGTTCCTGACCCTGGCATGACTTTTGGTTTATGCTCTTGGATCATGCTTCTGTTTTTGTTTCATTAATAAAGGTGTATTGCATTTTACACTTTTGTGTCTTGTCTGGTTCCTGGTCCCTAACAAGAACCACATATACAGAGTCACTGCACTGATAGCTATAGAACCCTACATAATGACCTACAAGTTCAATCCTTGTCCCACTACTCTGATAGCCATAGAACTACACATACTGGCCCAGCCTTGTGTCACTGTACAGAAAGGCATAGAACCACACATACTGACCCTCAGTCTTTTTCTCACTGCACTATTAGCAATATGTATGTATTGACCTCCAAGTCCCATCCTTGTCCCACTACATTGGTAGCTGTAGAACCACAAATACTGAGTATCAACTGAGGTATGATGTTTATGGCATAGGCAAAAAACAGCAATGTTCTCATGTGAAATGTTACAGGGTTATCATAAAGGCAGACATTTTATGAGGGGCTCTCTACCCATCCTTACCCCACAAGTTTTCCACTTTGCCTTTATACATAAGAGACATTGTTTGTTCCTTTTAATTTACTTGAGCCTGGAATGAGTGATCCAAAGCATATAATTGACTGGAATTAGTATTTATTAGATTTCTAACAGCAACATTTGGATAGACTGATGTATGTCAGTTGAAATAGAAAGATGTGAGGTAGGAAACACAGTAAGCAGCAAGTTACAGTAGATAAGGTGGGAGGAGGCACAGGAAAGAAAACACATTTTAGTAACCTTAATGAGAAAAAAAGCAGCATAAAACAGGAGTGCTGTGCATCTGCTAGTAGTGATGTGAATGTGCTGGGAGAATGAAAGGAATGATGCCAAAAAGACATCTAAGCATCAGGCCCGACGAACAGGTTTCATTGTGGAGATGCTGACTGTGATGGCAAAGAGTTTAATTTGGAATACTTATATGCCATAAATGATGCAAATACCATGAATCAGTCTTCTGAGATTTCACGGGAGCTTTGATGTCTGGTGCCAAGAGAGAGATTTGTGCCATCTGGGTATAGTGGGGGTATTGGAAGCCGAAAGATGTGAACAAATTTCATATTGCAGCTGTATGCATTTTGAACGAATAATTTTGTAATTTACATCGTTCATATGTTTACTGTATATTTTAAGCCCTTGGAAAATAGAGACATTTACAACTCATTACTCTGCAACCTGATGGAGATGTTTCTAGTATACAGTGGGTTAAACACCAACGCAATCTCTTCAGAACAAATTACTATATTATAATATATCAACATGATATGATTAAGAGCCTTGTGCAGAAAACAACTAATGAGCAATACCAATTGATTTAACCATTTAAATGCTGGCTAGGTCTCCAAAGCATTGTTTTACAATTTGGTGGCTTGAAAAAATGTAAATCAATTGCCATGGTGCACCTAGTTTGCCCTAAAATAACTTATTTTGCTTTCTGCACAAGGCTATTAACATATGAACACACATAGATGTGCGAACCTTGTGCTTGTAAAAAAACATTTGTATAGGATAATGCAGCTTCGCCCATAATGTGGGGACTAGACAATTGTTATGTCTTAAGAAAACAGACCTCCGGGCCTTGTTCCTCATTCCATTGCCCACAGATCCCAATGGAGAGTCTTGTGTTGCCAACCTTTCTTACACTACTGTTATGCTAGCCTCCTTCCATTGTCCACTGATGCTCACAGACCCCATCATAAACTACTGACATCCCAGCCTCATTTCACTGTTCACTGGTTGTCACAGACCCCAGAATAGCCAGTCTCATTGTGAGAATGCTGTAGCATTAAATATATAGTAATGTTTTACAAAAAAGCAGCTCCAATTAATCTTCATAGTATTTGGGCTGTAGAGAGCTTTATTTCAATACTGTCTGAGTTGTAGTTCAAGAGTAATTGAATGTTAAAGTATACCCCTCCCCTTTTACTGATGTAATACTGCTCACCTCAGAGTAGCAAGACTGTCCTGAATGATCATAAAGTGAGACAATCTTCAGTGAGCATAAGAAAAAACCTGTCAAGGGGGGCAGAGTTTTCCTTATGCTCACAGGAAGAAGATTGTCCCTTGCTGTGAGATGTCTGGACAGGTGGCTTACACTAGGTAAAAGGGGCAGGAGGGGGATATTTTATCATTCAATTACTCTTGAATTAGAACTCTGATAGTATTTAAATAACACTCTCCATGGCCCAAATACTATGAAGATTAATTGGAGCTGATTTTTTTGTGAACCATTACTATCACTTTAAAGCCCAATTTGAAGTAAAAGTGATACATTTCTGAACCAAACAAACTACCCAACAATGAACAAATAAAAAGAGAAGGCTCCAATGTGTTGTGAAGAAATGAGTTGGAGACCTTTCAATGCAGACAAGATTTAATCGTCAAGATTTCAGTCTTGAGAAACTTTCAATAAGGGACCAAAATGTATGTTTAACCCAATCAAAGGGCCATATGTTCAAAGAAGTAGCGAAATAGCTTTTGTCGTTTGTAACGACTTTCCAAAGTACAGTGTCGTTAGGATCATTAATATTTTCAGAAAGTATCGGTTGTGATCAGAAATATGTTGTTTGTCTTGACTGAAATTGTCATATATAACAACAACAAAAAATCTTAACTAACAACAAAAATGTCTTTAAAATATCTTAACTATTGACAAAAATGTCTTTAAAAATGCCTTTACTAACAACAAAAATGTCTTAACTAAAGACAAAAGTTCTCAAATTCAGAACTTCACATTCCTTCCACTTTTTTCTTAACGTACAAATTTTGTCTTTTGAAAGACATTTTTTGTTGTTTAGTTTAGTGTCATTGTTTAGAAAATATATTGTTCATGAATTCAATGACTTATTTTTGTCTGTCATATGACATTTTTTTTTGCAGTTATCCCTTTGAAAAGTGGAGGAATTTTGGGGAAAATAAACATCACCCTAGGGGAAAAATAAACAGTTTCATTGATTTTAATGGGGTTTTAACCGGTTGAATACTAGAAAGTTCCCCAGCACACTACGTTGCTAACATTCTCATTTAAATCAATGGGAATGTTTATTTTTCCCCTATAGTGCAGGTGGTTTGCCCCAAAACACATTCACTTTTCTTTCTAACATAAGGTCCAACATTTTTTCACTTTGATACATGTCCCACAAATGCTTCTTCAAACTGTGCATATATGTACATTGTGCCAGAGGGCATCCAATGCGCTGATTTTCATGGATGCATGTACACTTACATTCAGAGAGTTAAAAAAAATGCAAGCTGATTTATATTCCATCTTTTAATCTGTAATATGATGAGATTTTCAATAGCTTCTGATAATGACAGCAATAAGTAACCTCAGTCCTAACTAGAGGTCCCTTGCTATTGCTTACTCAAAGTGTGTTTAATCCTTTCACTTGGAATAGATCCTAAGTAACACAATACTATGGTTTATGCAGCCAAATCATTCCACATTGCATTATTGTGGTAACAGTTAAATTGGCAGAACAAAGTACTGGTTTCTCTAATGTGGAATCCAATTTAATATGCTTTGGATAAAACAATGAACACAAAGACCTTTGCATATTAGAAGATAATATATCAAGTGAATATTATAATGTCAAGTCACATGTGTGCTTGGATCTGGACTAACCATTTGGACAGACAGTGCCCATCCAGTGGCGCTAATGTCATTAAGAAAGTGTTTCTGGCATTGCTATCTCCCAATTAGGTTCTAATGAGTCTTTCACATTGCTCCATCTGCTTGACTCCTGGGCTTGTGCTCTTCCAAAATGTTGTTTTTCCAAATAATGAGTTAGGAGAAGGGTTGAAAGATGGTAAAAGCTTAACTGACCAGCAGATGTTACGTGGGTAACCACATGAGCTACAATAGGTTAAACCCCTGAGAACCAGTAGTGTGTGCAGAGCATTGCTTTGCAATGCTTAGAACACACCTCTGGTCCTCAAGGAGTTAATAACCTCTTGGTAAGTTTATATCTTAACTCTGCATTCAAAATAGATGTGTCTAGTTATAGACTGTACACCCATCCTCTTTGTAATGTTGAGTCTAAAGTGACCTTGTCAAGGTCATAGAGCCTGATTCACCATGCTAAAGAGGATCATTTCTGGAGCTAACCACCAACACTATAACGTTGAAATGAAAATGCTGAAAATAATTATAATTGTGTTTTAACTCCTGGAATGTTAGAGTTGTATCCAAAGCTTTTCAAAGCAATGTGTTGGAGACATTTCTAATGTTCAGGTGAGTAGAAGATCTATTTAAATCAATTGAAACATGTTTTCCTCTTATGGTGCAGGTGATTTTCTCTAGAATTGGTTATGGTCCATAGTCTTACTGAGCTAACAATAGATCTGCCTAGTTAAAGTGACCTTGTCAAGGTCATAATGTAAGCTCTCACAATTACCCAACTAAGTTCCATTCCTGTGGGTCCTCAAATTCTCAGTTAATCTCTACACCAACCCCATCCTTTTACTTCATCATTAAGACAGAGAGAATACATTAATACTAAAGTCTGGCTGAACTGGATGTCTTCAGGGAGTGTTAGCAACTATGTGGAATCTATTAAACCTTATTATACAACCACAATGAAGCTTTTATAGCAAGCAGTATAGAAGCCCCATAATGTGCTTCATGTTCACAATTTCATTTGAAAATGTAAAGATTGCATCTAGGTTACGCAAGTAAGAGCATTTCCAGTTGTTTGAAATTTCTCTTGGGAAAGAGAGTAGGGGGATGGACTAATACGATTCCATACTGTAATAAGCAATAAAACTCATTTCATAGTGCTACATCTGCCTAACATCAATTTACTAAGCAACTTCCACAGCAAATTCTCACCTTAATGCTGTTTACACCAAGATTAGGGCAGTGGGGAAGTTTCTGAGTGTTTTGAGGTCTTCCTTTTTACTGCACCTTGTTAACTCTGTGTTCATACCCTAAAGGGCTGCCACAGTCTGGTGCCAAAGGAGCTGAGCAGGCAAATTTGTACAATCCCCCAAATATTTTAGATGATACCCCAGTGATGGGATGGGTAACCTAATGCTTTCCATCTGTTGTTGGACTACAACTCCCTTCATCAGCCAGCAATTGGTTGAGAATGTAAGAAATTTTAACCTAACAACTGAAGAACCACTTCTTGTCCATCATTCACAAGTAACAGAAGGAAGATTGTGAGGTTGATGTAGTAATAAGAACTGGTGGTGGTGCATTAAGGTTGAATAAGGGTCCAGTTTGGTAATGTTTGGTGAAATGGACCTGAATCCATTTTGATGTATGTACTAAAGGGTTTTATCTCAAATTCATCTGCATCAACATTCTTTCACAACATGTATACTATGTCTCCTTCAACAATGGCTAATTTACATATTGAAATCTGACATTTTCATATTCTTGACTGTTTTGTCCGTTGTGTATGCCACAATTCCAGAATTACCAAGCAAAGGGGAGGGACAAGAGTGCGGGTAAAATATTCTCCAGTATCGTATAGAGCAGGGCTCAAAATTTCCACTCGCCTCCTCACATTTGGTGAGGAGAAATTGAGTGAAGGTGGAAACTGAAAATGGCCTCTGAGGTGTCTGGCCTGACCACGCCTATCTAAAGCAGCTGCCGGCTGCACTGTGTTCTGTGAGGCTCTGAGGCCTCAGTAATATTACTGCCGTAATGCCCAGAGCCGGATCATGTTATGGAGCAGCAGCCCTGAGTGAACCTGTTGGCAGACACACTCACCCAGTCACATGCACTACAGGGAAGTATGACCGGAGATGGCCCTTATATTGGTCCCAGTGGGTCCATGGACCCAGGCAGCACTTTTTATAGGGGCTGCAATTTACCACCCCAAAGCAATTATATAAAAGTGATACGTACTGCTTACCTTGCCGGGACTAGAACCCGTGACCTGTATGTACATATTATGCCTCCCATAATATTAATGGGCCAGACTTTGGCCCATTAATATTATGAAAGGCATGATGTAGACAGCCTGCATAGCTTCTGTAGGGTCCCAGGTTGTGACCTATAGAGAATTACCTGTCGGACAATTGCTAGGCAACCACCCGATACAACTCAGAGGAGATACTGCAGGCCAGAAGGAGGAAAATTCCAGGCCCATACACTTTTTGCTGCTCTGTTGCTTTGGATGACAGACTGGACAGGTTTGTTATGTGTGTGTTTCACTCATTCACATTTTTTTTCTCTGAATGTGCATGCATGATGGCAAGTAACATCACATATTCTAGTGAACTTATGTTTGGAGATAGTTACATTATACTCACAGTCTTTTTGATGTAAGCTATGTTTTATACCCCATGTAAAGTCATGACTGCCTGTAGCTAGATATGTTTTTTTTGTATTTGCACAGTTTTAAAGGGATTAGAAACACTGGATTTCATGGGGTAGTTCCTGTTTTGGCTTCCAGTCCCTAGCTCTTTCTTTTTCTGTTTTTATTTAATTTTACCCTCATTTTTATGGGCCTTCTGTATAAAAGTTGACCGGTGCTATTCTGGGGTACATCACCTTCATTCACCATAGGAGAAGAATACAGATTCTAGTGGATTTAAATAGCATTTTTAACCACTGCAATGATATAGATTTATGGGACTTCACCAGCATTCATTGGGTTAAAAAGTGGGGGTTAAAAAGCAGCTGGTATACCCCATGTTATCTCTCCACACTGTTGTGCATTTCTTTCCAATTTCCCTTCCCCCATTGCCCTTATCTTTTTCACATTATCCCCTTGCCTTTTTCTCACCTTGCCTTTCTTTCCCCCTTTTGCCCTTCCCATTTCCTTTCTCCTCCTCATTTCCCTCCCTCTTTTGCCCCACACTGTTTGCTCTATCTTCCCACTTTGCCCTTCTTTTCCCCTTTTGCCTTCTCTCTTCCTAAAGTTGAAATAGAGCTACATTAGTGATTTCACAGAGCTTACAACTCTGTGATTACGTATTCATAGCAATAGATCTATTTACAATGTAAGCTCTGCTGTATCAGTAGTGTAGTTTAATTTAATTTGATTCTCTGTGGTATCAGTAGTATAGCTCCATTTATATTGTATGCACTGCGGTATCACTAGTGTAGCTTAACTGTAAGCTCTGTGGTATCTCAATAATAATAATTTAGGTTGAACATTAAAAAGGATACATGAGAAAAATCCCACAGTAGGGTAACTCTATCCACATGTAGCCTGCTGATGGGTCTGCTGATGGGTGGGGTTAATGGCAGGGATATGGGTGGGGTTAAAGGTGGTGATATGGGTGGGGCTAGGTGTGGAAACTGGTGGCGAGTAACTTTTCGGGCCTGGCTAGAAGCTCAGGATTTGACATTTTGAGCCCTGTTATACAGCAAAATAAAACGACAAAAAAAGTCCTGCAAAAGACAAAATTTGTACATTAAGAAAAAAGTGGAGGGAATGTGAAGTTCTGAATGTGGGAATTTTTGTCTTTAGTTAAGACATTTTTGTCATTAGTTAAGACATTTTTGTTGTTAGGTAAGGATTTTTTGTCTTTAAAAATGACATATTTTTCTTTACATACGACAATTTCAGTCAGGACAAACAACATATTTCCGATCACAACCGACACTCTCTGAAAATATTAAAGGGACAGTAATGTCCCCCAAAAAATATCCAGTTTTGTAGAAAAAAAAAAAAAAAAAAATATATATATATATATATATATATATGCTCGAAATCCGATCTCTCAAACCGCTATGGTTTGATAGATATAGGGATTCAAAGTTCCACCCCTCCCTCCCCTTCTCCTGATGTCAGCTGTAAAGCTGACAGCAGGAGAATCGTGTCGTACGACTCAAGGTGGCTTTGCAGCAGAGCCAAAATCACGTTATCTATATAGAATTCATTCACTGGAAAGATCTACGATGTGTTTCTGGTTTGCAAGCACACTTTGTAGACATTTCCAATGAATGAATTCTTTATAGATAACATGATCTTGGCTCTGCTGCAGAGCCGCCTACTGGTCCCCTGTCCAGGATCTCCTGCTGTTAGCTAGACGCTGACATCAGGAGAAAGAGAGAGAGGGGCTAACTTTGGAGCATATTTATTTATATATTTATTTTAAAGTCTACAGAACTGGATATTTTTTTTGGGGGGGAAATTACTGCCCCTTTAATGAGCTCGACGACTGTATTTTGAAAAGTCGTTACAAACGACAAAAGCTATTTTGCTACTTCTTTGAACATATGGCCCTTTGTCAATATTTCAAACCATAGTGAATGTAATTCTGAGACAAACCAAGTGCACTGTAGGGGAAAAATAAACATTTCCATTGATTGGAATAGGGCTTATGGGGCTTTAAACCTCTTGATTGTTAAAGAAATCTCCAGTGCATTGCTTTGTAATGCATTGAAGACATCTCTAGCAATCCAGGGATTAATAGATACATAAAAATCAATTGGTATTTCAGGAATTTTTATGTGCCCACTGCGGTGCACTTGGTGTGCCCTAAACTTACTGTAGTTCTTCCTAGTGTTTCAATGTCTGTGCTCCCAAATTAAGAAAGACATTTTAGGAAGGAAACAAAATTTAATGAGCATATGCTTTTTTTCTACTTGTTTTCAAAGTGATATAATTATTAATTAGATGGCAGAACTACAAGGCATATTATCATCAACTGTGAATAACTCAAATTTTAGAGTCAAAAAGGGTATTCTCAGCTGCATTGTCAAATGCACAGTATTTTTTGAAGAAACACTAGCACAAAAAATGAATGGGTTTATATACTCTTAAAGACACTCAAGCTGGCATCTAAAAATGTATTTGGAACCCAAGGTTAACCCTTTGAGTGCCAGACGGGTATGCAACACATTGCTTTGCAATGCATTGCATACCTCTTTGACACTCAAAGGGTTAAAATCCTGTCTTAACACTTTGTATGCCAAAGCAGTGTGCAACGCATTGTGGATCATGTACTGCACACCATCCCGGCAACCAGAGAGTTAAATATGCCCTGTGGATGTATCTAGACATGCTTTTTTTATGAATCCTGGAGGCAGACGTTGTAAGAAACTGGAACAATTCTAAGGCAAGCAAATTGCACCACAGGAATAAATAAAAAAATCCACTGATTTACATTGGTGTAAAAGCCCCATTTGAATGAATGAGAATAGTGGGAATGTGTAATTGTTGGCATTGGTGCCCTTGGTTTGCTCAATAACTGTTTCATTTTTCTTAGAACCTCAGCCTCCCTAACTCCAATTGTATAAGATAGCTTGGAAAGTGTCACAGATGTAATAGTACAGTATTGTTTGTAAACTATCAGTGATATGACAAATCAAAATAACTGTCTTAACTTTCCTAGATCTTGTCATTCATTAGAAGCTGCACAAACACAATGAATCAAAACATGACTGCAAAGAACAGTGGTGGCATTAATGCTTTTCAGATGGTGGGGATCTATAAAGGTCTCCAATGAATTGAAAACATACCTGTGAACTTTCATTTATGGAGTAGTCCCCAGTCCTCTGATGCTGCTGGGGAGATTAATAGCCTCAAATCACTGTGAAAAGGGGGTGGGCTTTAACCATGGATGAGGGCTGGCTTTCTGGGGCATCATACAAGTGGGCGGAAAGTAAGAGGAACTGGGTGTGGAGGGAAGAAAAGTGGGAGGATCTGGGTGGGAAAGAGCAGAAGTGGGCAGAGTTTGAAAGGGATATTAAAGTCTGTTTACATTAGAGTCTAATATTGTAGCTATTACAACAATAAACTTACTAATGTAAGTCCCATCTCTCAAACCTTTATGGTTTGAGAGATATACAAAGATGAAGTTCTCCCCTCCCTCCCCTTTCACTGATGTCAGCTGTAAAGCTGACAGCATAAGATTCTGGTCACGTGACCGGCCGATGGCTTTTCAGAAGAGCCGAAATAGCGTGATCTAAAATAAATACTTCATTGGAACAGTATACAAAGTGTGCCTGGTTTGCAGGCACTTTGTAGACCGTTCCAATGAAGTATTTGTTTCTAGATCTCGCTATTTGGACTCTGCTGAAGAACTGCTGGCTGGTCCTGGGACCAGGATATCCTGCTGTAAGCTGCAGCGCTGATGTCTGTGAAAGGGGAGGGAGGGGGGAACTTCATCTTCGTATATCTCTCAAACCTTTATGGGACTTACATTGGTTAGTTTATTGTTTGTAATAGTTACAATATTAGATTTTAATATAAACAGACATGTAAGCAGACTCACTTCTGCTCTTTCCCACCCAGATCCTCCCACTTTTCCTCCTTCATCCAGAGAATCAGCCTCTGCTCCGGAGACCAGATAATGCACTCTGAAAATTGGAGTCTCCGGGCAAGTCCAGAGAGTTTCCAGCTATGATTGAAAGCAATGCATTGGAGACCTCTCTAGGGTTTCAGGGGTTAAAATCCCCCTTTTGACTAATTGGGAATGCTTACTTATCCCCAGATGGTTTGCTCCAGAATTGCACCTCCTCAGCTTATTGAACTGCACCATTTATGTCCTAGAAGGGTGTAAATTCCCTTCCGGTGATCAATCTGTTAAACCTTTCCTTCGCCAGTAATGCAATGCAGCATCAACAGAATGCAGTTTGTCTCCGCACGACACATTACTAATGCCCATATTGTGCCAATATTGCTGCTCATTAGAAGCGATGAGGCTTTTCCTGAGCGTCTGACTTACATTAATTGCTAATCCTATTTGCAGTACGCACACTCCAGACTCCTTTAAATTTTTATTTTTTTGGGGAGCTATGGCATGCAAGGATTATACACTCTATTTTAACAAAGATAATTAGCAAAGCACCGAACACAGACTACATTAATAGGAAAAAGGCAGAAGAAGAGAGAGAAAAATGCAATAATACATTGTAAGGAGGAGGATTATAATTGGGAGACGTGTTTGTTCAATCTCCTTAACAACCCAGGAACTGTCAGCACCATGGTTACTGGCTAGGATTGTTCTTCTGGCAAGTGCATTTGCAGAGCCACTTCCAGCAGGTGGCAGTAAAGCACATATTTTGAAATTAAAAAAAAGATAAAAAATGTAAATGCTGCGCTGCTGTAAAAATATGCACAGAAAAATAGACAGCATCATCTTCATTTTGGAAATAAATATTTTGTAAATGATGCTTAACCCAAGGGGTAAGCAGAGGGAAAAAAAGATAGCTGCTCAGACAAGGTGTATTCATTCTTTAGACCTGGCTGGAGACGAAGGGAGTTGTGGTCCCTAACAGCTGGAGGTACAAGACTGATTGCACCTGGTGTAGGGCATTCATAATGAAAATGAACTAAAACCTCCTAACGATAGTCCCTAATATGGAGAGAAAATTCTAATGGTCCCTCTGAATTTTGTCCTTGTGCATTGGTTCAAGAGATATCATATTCAATCAGTCCTGGATGTCATGTCCATGGAGCTGGACATTAGAGATGCTGGCAGGTTTTTTTATGAGCTTATCCTTTAAGAACCAGCACAAAGCAATGCGTTGCACATCACTCAGGTCCCTAAAGGGTTAAGATTACCATGGGGGTTATGTACTAAAGCATGATAAAGAGGTGAAAATCAGACTACTTCTCCAGTAATATCACTTCTCCAGTTCCTATGTTAGAATATGGAGCCTGTGCACTATGATTTCATGGGGGAGATTCACTAAGTGGTGATAAAGAGTTGATAAAGTGGAGATGATGGGGATTATGCACTAAGGCGTGATAAAGAGGTGATAAAGTGGAGATGATGGGGATTATGCATTAAGGCGTGACAAAGAGATGGTAATGAGGAGATAACTTATCCAATGATATCACTTCTCCAGTTCCAATGTGGTAGAGATCTTAGAGCATAGACTCCTTATAATAACATAGGAATTGGAGAAGTGATAAATTGGAGAAGTTGGGGTAGATCCACTAAGGAGTGATAAAGAGTTGATAAAGTGGAGATGATGGGGATTATGCACTAAGGTATGACAAAGAGATGGTAATGAGGAGATAACTTCTCCAATGATATCACTTCTCCAGTTCCAATGTGGTAGAGATCTTAGAACATAGACTCCTTATAATAACATAGGAATTGGAGAAGTGATAAATTGGAGAAGTTGGGGTAGATTCACTAAGGCGTGATAAAGAGTTGAAAACGTGGAGATAACTTCTCCAATGATATCACTTCTCCAGTTCCTATGTTATTTGTGACGGTACCAGCGGACACCCAGCCTTGGTGTCCCCGTCAATAGTCACTTCTTCCACTACGAGCCAGATGGACATCCAACAGCATACCGCAATATACCACAATCACCAGGCAAAACTAGTGTCAGGGTAACCAGCACACACTCTGCATACAGCAAGCTTTACCCCAAGCATCAGACAACACCAGTGTCTTGGGGTTAGAATAACAACTGCCTTTACTGGAACAAACCACAAGTATTTATACACAAACCCTACATTGAAATACATGGGCCAACCAGATACAATAGGGTGAGGGGCAGGGATAATACAATCCAAACATAAGACAAGGAACCAGCAGCAAATGATCTAGCAAATACAATGACTCAAGCATGATTACATTTCAAACACAAAAGGGTTGCTGAACTCAGACAATGGACGCAAAGACTCGAGGGCTTGAATGAATTAACACATGGCAGAGGGTCTTACTACAGTTCACAATACACTGGCTTGAGTGGTTACAATACACATTGGAAGTAACGTTGGCTAAACTCAAATAATTAACCCTTACTGCCCATTTCCTTGGAATCAAGCCAGCAGTCCATGGTTGTCAGTCTCTTTGGGCCCAGAAATGTCCACAGTCTCTGGGGTTCTTGGGATAACAGTTCCAGGCCCAGACAAGGGCTCCAGTAATGGACTATGATCCATTACAGGATCCTCCATGGCAAGGGGAAAACAGGGCAGAGATTAGTCTCCGGGAGAGGCAATACCCTGTTTCAGGGCTAGGTTCATAGTCTGTGGGCAGGAGGCTGGCCCTCAGGCCCCTCCAGGAGCCAAGGGCCCAGTGGTTCCTGTGACATTATTCTATAGAGCCTATGCACTAAGATCTCCAAAGCTGAAGAAATCTTAGTGAATCTACCCCAACTTCTCCAATGCGTATAATATTCTATGGAGCCAATTCACTAAGATTTCTTCAACTTTGGATATCTTAGTGAATAGGATCTATAAAATAACATAGGAACGGGATAAGTGATAAACTGGAGAGGTAACCTCTACTTTATCACCTCTTTATCATCACTTAGTGAATCTCCCCCCTCAAGTGGCAGATATCTTAGAGTATAGACTCCATATGATAACATAGGAACTGGAGATGTGATATTACTGGAGAAGTCTTCTCCACTTTATCACTTCTTTATCATTGCTTAGTGAATCTTGAACACAGGAGCAGGGGAAAATTAATAGAGGCCATTAGTGTTTTCTAGCCATTATATTTATTATTAGGAGGTGTTAGCTTTAATTTAACCAGGGAAGTCAAGTTTTTTGTTATACCTAGGTGCAGATTTGTTGAAAGAAGTGATGGGCAACCTGCGGCTCCCTTCAACTGCCATCATCCTCAGCTATTTGTAGTCCAACAACAGCTGGAGTGCTTCTGGTTGTCCTGTTGTGATCTAAAGAATCTCACTTCGAGTGGGTGTCACTTCTCATTCAACAGCTACACTATAAACCCAAAGTAAGTTCCACAGGGAGGATGAGACTCCATGTGTCTGCCAACTAATGATGATGTATCTTCTTGCAAGGAGAAAAAAAAATGCACTGGGACTATAAAGGTGCAAATAGAATGGGTTATTTAGAAGCATATCTGATGGAAATATGTGTTCGTTTCCTCTGAGCCCTTGTTGAGGGAATTGGTATTATAGGGGAATTATACCTATAGGAATAAGTAGTTCTTAACCTTTTGAGTGCCAGAGGGCTACACAACACATTGTAATGTGTTGTGTACCCCTCTGACACTCAAAGGGTTAACAGAAATACCAGTTCTCATTGTTAGGTATATCTCCATATCTTTTCATGTTGTAGGGCATTATACTCAAAAGAAAGGTGGAGCAAATCTGGATCAAACCAGCTGCATTGTAGGGGACAAATAAAAGTGTTCATACATTTAAAATGACTATTTTAAACCTTTGAATATTATATAGTCTCCAGTTTATTTCTTTGCAATTAGTTTGAGACCTCTCTAGCATTCAAGAGGTTAAAATCCTTCTTTAAATCAGTGGGTATTTTGACAATTTTTATTTGTTCCCTAAAGTGCAGTTGCTTTGATCTATAGTATCCATAATATATAGCTGGACAAATTATAGCTATATCTGAAAAATAACCTTGGATTTTCTCTTTGGATTTATCATTTTAATTGTTGAGGCCTAATGTGAGGGAGTGGAACTAAAGGAAGACTAAAAGGAAGTTCAATAACTAAAGACAACTGCATATGAAAAAACAGAAATGTCAATCTCCTGCATGAAGCACACCTACCTAAGCAAGTCTTTATGTTAAAAAGTCACTGCTACCTGGCCACATTTTACCTAGAGGATGCATCCATTTTGACACAATTTTCAAGATATTCCTTGCCATTGGTTTATTCTACCCTTTTGGGAAAAGCTGTCAGCCTCAGAAGGAGGAGAGAGGCAAATTAAGGACAAGTGAGTAATTATGCAGACTGTGCCATGTAGGGTACAGTGTTTAGCACAGCTGAGGTTAAAGAACCCTAACTACTGAAACAAAAATTGCTAAAACCATTGCATTGAAAAAACAAAATGCTCATAGTTTAAGCAGTTTAAGTAGATGTTTTAACCCTTTGAGTGCCAGAGGGGTGCCCAATGCATTGCAAAGCATAGACACTCAGAGGGTTAATGAAACAAAAAGCTGGTAGGTGACAGATTCATGTTATACAAAGATCCAATTGACCTTATCCTTACAGTTCACATTCAAAGATATTGCAAATGAAATCTATTAGAACAAAATATATATTACAGCTGAAACAAATCTGAATTGCATTGCTTAGTAGTTAATGTGAATCTCTATTATGATGAGACAATGGGCTGATGAATGCAGAGACACTTGTATTGTCATGATCATATAATCTGCAGATTGTGCATTAATTTCATGTTAACCCTTTAAGGACCAAAATGGTTATGCATTACATCTCAATGGGTTCCATGCCATCTTGGTCTTGAAGGGTTAACTGGATATATAATTTCCTGCAAATCATTACCCAAGAATGTCCCTTTATTAAGGTTGCCAGACAATTCTTTAAAAAAGGCACACATGAAGAATGCATTCTGCAGGGCTACGCTGGTTAGCAAGATACAAAATGAATTTTTGATAGGTGTCCCTTTTCAAGGGAATAATCTGGTAACACTTTCCAGGTTACATATGGCAAGTTTACGATCTGGTCATAGTTCACTTAACCCAAAGGGTAAGGGACAGATGAAAGTGCTACAGTGCTAATTAAAAGTATATAGGTAGAAAATAATAATAATAATAAAAAAAAAAATATAAAAAAATATGAAAATGTATTAGATAGTGAGTATGTGTACTAAGAAGAAATAAAACTTGGGAAAGAACCAGCTGCAACATGTGGCAAAAAGTCCCATTGATTTTAAAGGGTGTTTAACCATTCCTGGGAACTCTCTGGATTTACCCAGGAGACTTTAGTTTTCAGATTGAATTATCTTGTCTCTGGGGATGGAGGCTGATTCTCTGATGATGGTGAGTTTCCTCTCCTGGACACTTCCCACCCACTTCCTGCCCACTTTATGACACACGGATGAGGAAACCTCGCCACTTATATGATACAAATCACTTCACTGACATCCCCCCTGTCCTGCAGCACATGAGTCTTCTCCGGGGGCTCAAACAGAAAATAAACCCAGGTGTACGCTTAACTCCGTGAATGCTGGAGTGGTCTCTGATGCATTGTGAAGTAATATGTTTGAAATCTCTTTAACATTCATGTTAATAAAAGACCCATGAAAGTCACTGACCCTTTTGGGAATTTGTCCTCCTATGGTGCAGTTGTTTGGCTCCAGAATTGCTCCAGTTCTTAGTATTGAATCAGACTTATTGAGTTCAAATAATGTACAAATCCACCAGTATAGCTCATTGTCTGTGCTATGACTTCGGCCGCGTGTATTTCAGGTTATAAACTAGAGTGTGTGAATGCTTTAGTGCATACCAGCACATACACTCTTCCCTCACTAAGGGCAAGATATTCAAAAAGTCATCATAATGACAACATTGCCGGGTCGTGAGTTGGTGGTAAAAGAAGGACAATATTTTCAGAAGTAACCTTTTAAAAATGTATAGTAAACAATTAAAAATGGTAGTAAGATTAGCTTGTTGAAAATTGCCTGATGTTAAAAACTCTTTAATTTTGTCTTTAAATGAAAATCTTTTGTTTCCTTTAAAATGACACAAGACTAGTTAACTCCAGTGGCTATTTAACCATTGGGCAAAGTGGGTTTTGCTCAGGGCTCACCATCAAACCAGGTTCTACCAGCAGAGCAGAAGTATAACACAAAATGCAGGTCCCCCCTTCAAACTCTAATAAGGTGCCCCCATACCCCAAATTGTGCCCCATCCTGGTAAACAGGGACAGAACAACTTACAGTTGTTGGTATAGAAAAGATAAGCAGGAAAATTGTGCAATTCTGGGACACCTCAATTGCACCTTAAAGAAATAATACAATGGCCTTTTGCTTTAAATGGAGTTTAAACCCCCTGAATTCAAGGGGATAAAAGTCTCATTTAACTCAATAAGGATTTGGAGAATGTTTGTCCCCTGTTTTGCAGTTGGTGTGACCCAGAATTGCACCAGTTTACTATTATTCATATGGGAGTATCTAAGAAAAGATATCCTTTCTAAAGAGCGGCATATTTATTCATAATCTTAGGCACATTATACAGTTGAATAACAAAAAATAACCCATTGGATTCATGAAAGATCCTGCTAGACTCAAAGGAAAGAAAGGAACTTCCCATTGCAATATATACAGAATTGTGGTGTGTGCTTGTGTTTGGGTCCAAAGCTGTTAGCAGAAAAGAGGAGCAATACTGTTAGCAGCATATGGTAGATGTGTATGGTAGTGGTGGTGGGGGACTGGCATGCTGTGATATATGTATGTATGTATGTATAATAATAAATACAGGAATATATATATATATATATATTATGTTAGCAATGTGAGACAGCATTGCCCATCGTGTTATGACCATTGGGTGTACATGTCTGAAATGTAGACACACTGATAAACACAGACATATGCAACACACAGGCAGACACATACACACAGTGAGTGGCAGAAACATGCAAAGGACGTTCACGCACACAGACACACCGGAAATGCACAAATGTACACACACACAGGTAACAGAGATGTACACACACACACACACATGCAATAGATATGCACGCACACATGCAATCATGCAACAGACATGCACACACACACACAATAGACATACAACAGACATACACACACACACACACACACAACATACACATACACACAGAGGGGGAAGCTGACACAGTGATACCCCCCCCCCCCTTGGTTGAAGGTTCCAGCTCTTGCTGGTGCCCCGGATTTGTAGGTTCTGAGTCTAGAAATGTAAGCTTTAGCCACCCTTGGATTAGTTCAGTATTGAACTGAATATCTGCAGTATTCAGAGAGTTAGAAGCCAAATGTAGTCCTCTAAGGACCAGAGAACATCACTTCATAATGTGTTGCAGCCCCCACCGTGGTCTTGAAACTGTTAAATCAATGGTATTTGTTATTTCCTTTACTTTGGGGCAGAATTACAGATTTATGCCCTCTGAGATTGGAGGTGAGAGAGACTTTTACCAGCCATGTCCACAAAAAAAAGGCTTCAAATACCCCAACATGGTCACACCGGAAAAAGTCAAGAGTCTATAAGGTTTTAACCCTTTGAGTGGCTGAGGGATTCTGACTGCATTGCAAAGCATTGCATTGAGTACCCCTTTGGCACTCCAAGGGTTAACTGTCTGAGTAGCATAGGGGCCTGATATCCCTCCCTCCCTTGTACATTCCTTCCCTGCAAGTCAAGCATCTATAAGGTGCCAGACTGGTTTGCAACTCATTGCAAGGGAATGTGTTACTTACGCCTCTGGCACTGAAAGGGTTAACAGAGAAAGTGTGGATGAGGGTGTTTTGTGTGTGTGGAGCAGGAGTATCTTTTGGGACTAGGAGAGGTGCAAGTAAGGGCATTTTCTGTGTGTGTGTGTGTGTGTGTGTGTGTGTGTGTTTGTGTGTAGGCCATGTTTTTTGTTTTTTGAGGAGGATGTTGAGGGAGGCAAAGTCCTTGCAGAGATTTTGACCACTCCTGTCAAAATCATGCCCCCTGTATCTCCAAGACTGGCAGTATGGAGGTGATATGAATATGTCCTCCTTACTGCTGCCCCTATGGAATGGCGTTGCCCGTCATGTTCTAACTGTTGGGCGTACAGTACATGTCTGAAATGTACACACACTAATACATTTAGACATATGAAACACACAGGCAGACACATACACACAGTGAGACTTACACATGGAATAGACATGCACACAGACACACCCATGCATCTGACATACACACACATGCAACGGAGATGCACATACCTACACCCATGCAACAGGCATGCACACATGCACGCAACAGATATGCACACACACACACACATGCAACAGATCTGCATGCACATGCATACACACACACAGAGGGGGACACAGACACAGTGATAGGCACCCTGTCTCTGTAGGTTGCTGCTCTTGCTGGTCCTCTGCATGTGGAGGTTCTGACTGAGTGTAGAAGTGTTGGCTCTGGCAACCCTGGGATTGGTGTAGGAGCTTTACAGTACTGTGTAGGTAAGAATATTGCATTGAATTGAACATGTCCAGTGTTGAGAGATAGGATAGGGGGCATTGCTTCACAATGTGTAGCAACCCCCCTCCCCGGTCTTGAGGCCATTGCATCAATGTTATTTTTTATTTCTCCTTTACTTTGGGGTAGTATCGCAATATTATAACTGTATGTGTTTGGGTTGTGCAAATGGAAAGCAGAAAATAAAAGGATCACTATACCAGAATGTGAACCCTTTGAGTGCCAGAAGGGATTGCAAAGCATTTCTTTGCACCCCTCTGGGTTAAGGTATAGAGTATCATGCAGTATACAATGTTATGTGTCATGTCAGAGTGAAATAGCAGTGTGAAGCTTACTCATAGCTGGGGACTTTGTCTTGTGGAGTCCCTGGAGGGGAATCCTTTGGTACTGCTGAGGGGAGATGAATGAGGGGTTTGGGTTTAAAGGGGGTGGGCCTTAATAATGAGTGGGGGTAAGGCTTCACAAACATGTGAAAAAGTGTTAGGAATAGGCTGGGGAAGGAGGAGAAGTGGTAGGAAAATGGAAGTTTACAGTGTGAGGATTTTGAGGATGCTTCCCCTTATGCTGCTGATCTGTCCTGGGGTCAAGAGTTGATACACAATCCTATGGCAGTCAGTGGGTTAAGTGTGTACCTGATGGCTGCCTGTCCTCTTGTTTTGCATGACAAATGTTGAAACCCATGAAATAATTGAGCAATGAGGGTCTACCTTAACCATTTGAGTGCCATTACATTCCTCTGGTGCTGTAGTTTCTCTTAAGTGGCTTTTCTACATGTCCAGCCGAGGGCAATGTGAGTCAGAGTAAGTGAGAACTTGTGTGTGTGTGTATGTACGTGTGTGTTTCACAGTGTGTGTGTGTCGGCCATATTTTTTTTTTGTTTAAGGAGAAAGTTGAGGGAGGACCAACTCCTTGCAAAGATTTTACCATTGCCTTCAGCCCCTTACCACTCCTGTCAAAATCACAGCCCCCTGTATGTCCAGGACTGGATATGGATACCCCCTTCTTACTGCCACCCCTGGGTGTGCTGTCTCCTAAGGAGACAGAAATTATGTATTGAGGCTCTTTTATATATATATATGTTTGTGTTAAATGTACTCTATCTTTCTTCTCAGATTACTGATACATATTATTTATTGGTAATAGCAGTGGTCCCAAGTGTGGTAGATAGTAGCAAACCTTCTTCATATCCCTCCTCCTCATCTATTCTGAAAGTTTGCATTTAAAGGATCTTGTTGAAAGCACTCTAGCATGTCCTTTACCAGCTGGTGCATGTCTATGTTGTCATTATGGTAAGATACTTCAACAATGCTCCTCATTTTCTGCAATAAAAACTAACTGGAAGAATTTCACTAATTCCTGCACCTATGCGACTCACCAGCATGGTTCCCTCCTCAAAGGGTTTCAGCAGCTCAAATTAGTTGCCACTGGCCAGGTGACAAAGAGGCTCCCTCCAAAGCCTTCCAGTTTTGCATGGTTTACTTGCTAATGACCTTATACTGCTTGTAGAAATGCCCTAGCATGTACAACATGGAATTCCACCTGGTAGGGACCTTCATGTTCAGCTGATGATGGTGCAGGTTGTTACAATCTTGTGTGGAAAATAGAGTGTTACGTGTACTAGAGCAACTAAAATAGGCACAGATTTTGCAAGCAATAGTAAGCGTCTCTCTCAGGGTTTCGGATTCTGCCAGAAATCTGGTCACAACTAAATTTAGCACATGGGCAAAGCAGGATACATGCACCATATCACATATTCTCAAGGCAGAGATTATGTTGGAGCCATTATCAGCAGACACAAAACCAGCTATTAAGGAGTGGGGTACAAGTTATTCCTCTTTCACCTGCTTTAGCTTACTTAAAACATCTACGGCTTTGTCTCTCAAAACTCTGCATGCACAAAGTGGTATGCCAATGGTATGGGCTATCCTGCTGCTGCCGCCTTTTAATCACACTACCAGAAACAGAGACATGATTACTGGCTGTCACCTGATGCTGTAAGATAATGTTGCCTACTGTTGGTGGTGAGAGGGAAACCCAGTGAGCAGTGACAGCCAAATATCATGTGCTCTGCCCACTTGTCCACATATCTGTTATCAGGTGGATTTTCTTGCAGTAAGCATTTTACAGCCCTTTGCCCACCACACTAACCAGATACTTGTACATTTCAGGCACAGCTGTCCTGGCAAAATAACTGCGGGTTGGGATATGTCAGCGTGGAACTATACGTAACATCAGTTCTCTGAAACCTTGGTTTTCTACAAAAGAATACAGAAGCATGTCCACTGCCAACATCTTGGCAACCTTGCCATTCCACAGGTGTACTTTGGGATTGTTATTGACTCCTTCCAGGAAACTCTATCAGTGTGGGTTGACAGGACATGACAGAAGAACCCTGGAACTTTTGCTTTAATAACATGACTAGAGGAGGTGGTAGAGGTAGAGGCAGCATGTAAGGGCAATCTATGAGTCTTACTGTATCTTACAACAAACCCAGAGTCACCATACTCCTCTGCAGCAGGAACCATAGGTGTTATTTGTAATTAAGTAACTTTTGGTAGTGGCACACTCTCTCTTATCTCTTATCTGTCGCATAGCTCTGGGAACATTTTGAAGTGCTTCTGCTGCTGCTGTTGTTGCACATCTAACCTGCTGATAGTGTGTTTCCCAGTCAAATCTATGGTTGTGTTTCAGGTGTGATTTCATGGAGGAGGTGCCTAGGTGTGAGCCTGCTTTCCCCCTGCTCATGTGCTTTTTTGCACAGACAACAGATAGCAACATGCTTAGCTTTTGGATCCTGAGTGAAATATCTCCATACTATGTACTTCATGGACTGAAGGGTTCCTGAGGTGCTGCTACTACTATTGGGGCTAGATGTTGATGGCAATTCTACTGCTACTACTACTAGGTGTCAAAGATTCAGCACTTCCTGCCACAGCAGAGGCACTCATCATAGCTAAGCTTGTGGACGTTAATAACCTGTGTTATTGTTGCTGTTGCTACTGGATACTCAACACAAGTGTGCGTGGCTGTGTGGGACTTTGATCTGGAAAAGGTGATGATGCTATTTATGACAGACAGGATGATTGTAGTTTATTACACACTATGCAGCTACCATTGCTGCAGTTAGTTTTTGAATTACCCCTGTATTCCCATGTCCTTGCATTGATCCATCTTACCCCCTCCCTCTGCCCTTGTGAATTTGCTGAACATTACTCAGCTACTGGGTGTGTTTTTACTCTACAGTACTCAACAGAACTGTTGGAGTGTGATGACTTGACTTAGCCCTCAACAAAATTTTTCTGCTATCTATCAATTCTTCATCAGTCACACAGCTCACATCATGCTTCATTTGCTGCACTAAGTTTCCATGGTCCTCAACATTCTTCAAAAGAGCTTGGACAGCACATCTGGAAACCCCTGTCTGCCTTGACATTTCTGCCTGAGAGATATTGCTGATGCTGTATAACTACCTTGTGTCTTGTTGTTGTGCTCAGTCTTGCCATGTTGTATGATTGTTTAAATTAAACTATCCTCTGCAACCTCACCTTATTAGCTGGGTTTGGCTGCTCTTCACCCAGTTTTATTCCTTGTGGATGGCTGTTTCTGTTTCAGTTAATGATCTTGTTTCAACCTACATATTAAATTGATGATCATTAGCACCTGTTTGGTATAATTGTTTAATCATACACCTGACTATATGCCTACAAAATCCCTGACTTTGAGCAAGTGTACCTAGAAGAACTGATGCTGTTTTGAAGGCAAAAGGTGGTCACTCCAAATATTGATTTGATTTAGATTTTCCTCTGTTCACTCACTATTCATTTTAATGAATATAAACTATTAACATGTCTATTTTTTAAAAGTATTCTTACTTTACAGCATTTTTTAACACCTGCATAAAACATTTGCATATTACTGTACATGAGAAAAGTGACAGTTATTTGGATTCCAGTGGATATTAACTGATTATATACAAGTGATTCAAAGTTCTTCTAGATGCATACTTAGGTTAATGGGAAGAGAAAGTTATTATATATATATATATATATATATATATATATATATATATGTTTTTTAAATTGTTGTAAACACTATCTTATCACTGTCCAAAAAAGAAATGATAACTAAAAAAAAAAACAAAATCAACAACTTGTTTCCCCACGCTTCCTCAGCCCAGAGACAATAACAGTAAGATCAGTAACAATGTTTTGAACAGCAGCTGCCTGTGTCTTTAAAATCAAATCAGAAGACAGAATGTTGGAGTATTTGGGTTCAACCTCCTTTGCTCCCTTCTCACACCCCAGACACATCCAGCACAGATATAATAACAGCAATATTAGCACGCAACTTAACCCCAGCTGACTGTGTTTTGCCAGTTAGTCACACCGGACTTTGGGGTATTTGGGGTAAACCTCCTTCCTACCATCTTCCCCAGTGTGCCACCAGATTCTCCTACTACAGAGAACAATGTCCTACCTAAAAGACTCCCTAAACTAAGCTTCAATTCCCCTTTATTTGTCTATCTTCCTTAGCCCAAAAACATGCTGCTTTCTCCTCTCATAAATACAGAATGGCATGCTGTGAGAGCCTGACACCCTTTTATATGCCTGCAGGAAAAGTAGAGAAAACTGCCATGTGGTGGGGAAAAATTTAGTCTCCCCATGGATTTCAATTCAATGAGCTAGGCGAAAAAAAATCAGGAAAACTGCCTTTCGTGGGAAATTATTTGCCATGCAGGAAGTGCCATTTCTCACAGATTTTGGTTTGAGGCAAAATTTTCACCCATCCCAAGCCTCAAGGATTCTTCACATGCACTTTATTAAAACACCCCAGGCTGGGGGTCTCTCTACCATTTGTAGATCTCATGGAGGGAGATTAACTAAGTGGGAATAAAGACGTGATAAAGTGGAGATGACTTCTCCAATTTATCACTTCTCCAGTTCCTATGTTATTTTATAGAGCCTATTCATTAAGATATCCAAAGTTGAAGAGATCTTAGTGTATAGGCTCCATAGAATAACAGAGGAATTGGAGAAGTTATAAACTGGAGGGGGGAAATTCACTAAGCGGTGATAAAGTGATGATAAAGAGGTGATATTGTGGAGATGACTTCTTCAGTTTCTCACTTCTCCAATTCCTATGTTAATCTATGGAGCCTATGCACTAAGATTTATTCAACTTTGGAGATCTTAGTACATATGCTATATAGAAAAACATAGGAACTAGAGAAGTGATAAACTGGAGAAGTTATCTCCACTGTTTCCCCTCTTTATAAACTGTTAGTGAATTTCCACTGAGAAGTCATCTCGACTTTATCACCTCTTTATCACCTCATTATCATCGTTTAGTGAATCTCACCCCATTTCTCCCAAAATCACCAACTATATAGTAGATCACCAATGTTTTGCAGCTTCAAGTGTATCAGCATTATACCTACCACTATGAGACCCACAGTAGACAGTGGTGTAAATATATGGTAAAACAGAGAGGGGAGGAGAACAAATCTATAAAAGTATCTGTATCATTTACTGGTTACATGAAAGTATAAAACAACCTTAAAGGCTTAAGTTATTGTCTTATAAATGTATTAATAAATACACTCAGAGATACTAATAAATCTCCACAATGAAACAAATTTTTTAAATTAATATATAGATAAATATGTATGTAGCTAAAATTGCATGTCACTTCTCCGGGATTGAAAAATATCACACATATATATATATATATATATATATATTTATAATTAAATATATGTGGAATAAATCGTGAGTAAACCAAAAGCACTGCAGGGAACAATAAAGTTACACACATTTCCTTTGATTTAAATGATGGATTGAACACTGTGAATGCTAGAGAGAGAGCTCCAATGTATTGCTTTACCCAACACTGTGAATTCTAGAAAGAGAGCTCCAATGTATTGCTTTACCCAACACTGTGAATTCTAGAGAGAGAGCTCCAATGTATTGCTTTACCCAACAATGTGAATGCTAGAGAGAGAGCTCCAATGTATTGCTTTACCCAACACTGTGAATTCTAGAGAGAGAGCTCCAATGTATTGCTTTACCCAACAATGTGAATTCTAGAAAGAGAGCTCCAATGTATTGCTTTACCCAACACTGTGAATTCTAGAGAGAGAGAGCTCCAATGTATTGCTTTACCCAACAATGTGAATGCTAGAGAGAGAGCTCCAATGTATTGCTTTACCCAACACTGTGAATTTTAGAGAGAGAGCTCCAATGTATTGCTTTACCCTATTTAAATCAAAGGGCCTTTTCAGCCCCAATTTTCAACTTGTTTTCTCTACAATGTGTCTAGTTCTTAGTCCACCAGCTTGTGTTACTCTGACATCCAAGAGATCCCTGGTTCCAGAGAAATATATGTTTTTATGTCTGTTAATACAAAGGTAAAATCAAGATGGCGTTCTTGACATTCTTCAGGAGATTGTCATATGATGCTGTGGTCAGTTGTTAACATCCTATTAGTTGAATATCATATAACTTCGCCAGACTGTAGAAAAACCCACCTAACTACTGGCTGGATTACATTTTGACTGAGTTTGTCTCCAGATTCAGTTTTTTTTTTTTTGATTTAGCAGATTTTCTCAAATACAACATTTTGTAATTACATTGCTTCTCACATCAGAATTTGTAATCCTGGATAAGCCTTATTTTCACGCTGAAATTCTGCCATAGAAACACCTGGATAAGCACTGATAAAGCAGAAAAGCAACCCTGAGACTGAGTTCCCAAATGGCCTGAACCTGCAAATTTGGCAATTATAAAAACTTCTACATGTATAAAGTAAATCAGTAATGTCTTATGTGCTTTAACCCTTTTCTTCCCTACATGGCTTAAATAGTTAAGGAAGTCAAATGGGTGGTAACTTATCATGAAAATAGTAAATGTTAATTAGTTGCCACCCTACAGGTGAGCAAAGCAGATGTCTGTAATGGACATGTTATATTATTCAATTTTTTAAATCGGTCTTGACAGCCTCAAGGTGAGTATGTAGTCAGCACTGTATTATTTGAAACTAGTTGAAGAGCCCGTTACACAGGCCACAGTGGCACTGCCAGCCGGTCGCAGGGCAGTCATGAGTAGTAGAGACTGCACGGGCAGTCTCTACTGCGAATGACTGCAGCACGCGCAGCAGTCTCTATTATGAATGACTGCGTCGTTACACACTTTTTAGCGAATTATTATATAGGATATTCCAAAGCAGGGATTGTGAAATATTAAAAATCAAGATGGATTCATTATGGGAATTGTTCAATTTCGTAATCAAGACTTCTGGATAAACTAGCTTGTTAAACAGTCGAGCCAAAGTTACATCAGAAATACTGATCAGCTGTAATGGAATCAATGAAATATATAGGGCAGTTTTAAGAACCCATGAGACCCCTGCTGGAAATGAATATGGAGGTCTCCCAAATATAAAAGAATATAAACAGTTTATGGAGGCTCTACTCTTTCTGTTGGAATGTATTTATCTATAAGAGTATTTGTGAAATGTATTCCGCAACCAGGATGCCAAGCAATTCTGAATCGTGGGATCCTGCAGCCACTGCTCTCTTAGAAGTCCACCCGCTCCTTCCAGATCACCCAAACAAATAAGAATATAAAAGGAGCTTGGAACGGACACCTCTCCAGTAAGAACACAGTATATACAGCTTGCTTGATAACTATATCGGAAGGTAGAACAAAAGAAAAATCCCATAGTAAATGGTAATCAAATACTTGAGCATTGGTTTATTGAATATATATTAAATCAACAAATTAGTTCCAATATAAAAATAAATATACAAATGCAATATATATAAATCACCAATATATGATAAATATCCCCTAGGATACTGCTTAATTAAATTCCACATGTCTCCAAAAATATACACCAGACAGTAAATATATAAACAGATAGGAATTCAAAAGATAATTATATGGACAAATAAAACTTGAAAAGAATATATATTCTCTTGAACAAACACACAAAGGTTACATTCATAAGGCTCACTAGGATGTGTTGGTTTTAGTAAAGTAAGCAGTTGGTTATTATCAAGAGGTGTTAGTTTTCCTTTTGAGTGCCAGATGGGTAATCAAGGCTTTGCAGAGCAATGCCTTGTATATCCCTTTGGTACATAAAGAGTTCAGTAAAATTAGCACATAAAGGGTTAAGTATATTTGGCAAATATGGGGTTAAATCAGTTTATAGCTTTCTTGCAGAAGATCTTCAAATAATGAGCTTGAATCTTTCTAAATATTTCACAGAAATTTCTCATTTTCATTTTTCTCTGGTTTTAAAACAGTTGGGCTGTGATTTATGAAAGTGTGAATGACTTAATGTGCAAGACAATTAGAGGATTTCTTTGTATGTTATCCATTCGCCTATTCAGCAACGTACGGATTGTATGTGGCCATCGCTTATTCTTCGATAAGCGATAGCCAGATAGATCTGCCAATTTGATCCGCTAGCTTCAAGCTGGCTGATCCCATTCCAACGCATACACATTTTCGATTATATGTATGCGTGGGTTTTTCCCCTGACTGGTCAATTTACGCAATTTTCCCTGCTTCACATACGCAAAGCAGGGAAACACGCCAAATCATTGCGGCAAAGAGCAGCGTATTTGATACACTGCTTTTTCCCCGCACCTTGATGAATCCTGGCCGTAATGTTGTTCTCTCTGGAGAGACTGGTTTATTTGGTTATATTAACCATTTGAGTGTCAGAGAGGTATCCAATGCATTGGGATGTCTCTGGCACTCAAAGGGTTAATGGCTGTAGTTTAAATACAGATAAAAACCTTTGTAAAACTTTAGTGCCACCACATACGGCTATCCAATTAGAAAAAGCAATTTCAGCTAGTCTTTTGCTGTGCTACTTCTGCAGATAAACACATTTCCGTTATTACCATTATTATTATAATTATCATAATCTGAATCGTTTATTTATAAAACATAAAGATATTCTGCACTGAAGCAAATTGGGACAAGGGAACAACAGTAAACATGGAAGAAAAAAACAGTTGTGGCACAGTGATGGCCTGTTAAAAAAAAAAAAGAGATTAAAATCTGAAAGGCTTTGTAAACAATTAAATTCCAGCCATGTCCTATTGCTTTACCCTTGGACTTTGTAGACTGGCATACCTGCAACACTTTTAGTGCCAGAGAGGTATCCGGTGCATAATGTTTGAGGCCTCTCTGGCATTAAAGGGGTTAAATGCTGAGCTAGATAGTTAGACTGGTTCCCTATGAAGAACTGGAAAATTTCTGTGACAAACCAACTGAGCAGACATTTGCATTGTTTTGGTTGGGTTTTAAACCCCTTTGTGTAGCAATGCACTGGGGATAGGGTTGCCACCCAGACGGTATTTTACCGGCAGGCTGGTAAAAAATTGGCTTCTTTCCAATGTTAAGTCTTGGCATGTATTAAAAGGGGTATGGACTCAAGGGAGGAAGATATCATTATGCCTCTTTACAGGTCCATGGTAAGACCCCACCTAAAATATGCTGTTCAATTCTGGGCGCCCTTTCTGAAAAAGGACATTATGGAACTAGAGAAAGTGCAGAGGAGGGCTACAAAACTAATAAGGTGAATGGAAAGTTTTAGTTATGAGGAAAGGCTAGAAAAGTTAAACTTGTATACACTAGAGAAACGGCGTCTTAGAGGGGATATGATAACACTATATAAATATGTTCAGGGCCCATACAAAGGGCTCTCCAAAGACCTGTTCATTAACAGAATAGTACATAGGACAAGGGGCCACCCGCTTAGACTTGAGGAAAGGAGATTTAATCTACAACAGCGGAAGGGTTTCTTTACTGTAAGGACAATAAAGGTATGGAATTTACTGCCTGAGGAGGTGGTGCTATTGAATATATTAGACGCCTTTAAAAAGGGCCTGGATACTTATTTAAAAGAACATAACATAGAGGGCTATGTACGTTAGTATTAGGATTAATATTATACTTAGGGCTTGTTGATCCAGGGAGAAATCTGATTGCTATTTGGAATCAGGAGGGAATTCTCCCCCCCCCCCCCATTCGGGGCAGAATTTGAAATTGCTGTATTGTTATGTTTTTTTGTCTTCTTTTGGATCAACGATGGTAAACAGGAATAGGAAAAGGGTTGAACTAGATGGACGCAAGTCTTTTTTCAACCTACATTACTATGTTACTATGTTACTGTGTATGGAGGGAATGCCTTGGCCGGTATTTTTTTTGAAGAAATGGTGGCAAGCCTAACTGGGGACCGCCCTTGCTTTTCAGTGGCTAAAACCCCTAATTAGATCAATAGATACTATGGGTATTGTGTTTTTCATGTAGGGTATAGTTGATTTGCTTTGGAATTGATGTATGAGTTACCTGAGCTTTTAAAGGGATAGTAATACTTCGTTTTATCTTTATTTTATTTTGTAAAATAAAATAAAGATAAAATTAAGTATTACTATCCCTTTAAAGGCACAGAAGTTTATTGACACTTTTCAGTGCAAGAGGGGTAAGCGATGCATTTGTTTACAATGAGTTGCATATCCTTCAGGCATTACAAAGGGTTAAGATCAAGATGACTTCTAAAAGAGAAACAAGCAACTTAGGTACGGGCCTCAAGATGAAAATGCAAGTAATGACTGAGTCAGGTCAAAAGGGAAATGGAAACATAAGTTAGTCAATGTTGTTTTGCTCTAGTATTACAATTATTCTAAAAAAAATATTCCTGAAATGTATTAACACCCTAATTTAAATGTTTCAGTTATATAACCCTTACCTTCCTGTTCTCAGTGCTATACAAAGGAAGGTCCTGATGTGTTTTGCTATTTAGACAATGCATTATTTTAGTAGGCAAATAGTTTTTAATTTAATGAAGTTCTTCTACAGATATGGGGCTCAATATAAATGTTGGAGACGGCTGTTTTTTTTCTGCCAACAGCATTTTTTCAAGTACAGTAAGCTATTCAAATGTCTGTGCTGTGAAAAAATACCAGCAAAAAAAAAGATCCATCGTGTGATAAAGTTAAGATGTGTTTTCACCCATAGAAAATGATGAAAACACCATAATTATCTATTCAAAATGTCTGCGTTCGCCATGATAACCCAATAAGGGACTCAAGTTATTACAGGAAAGTTAAGACCCAGTTTGTGTTTTTTTACTTGAGTCCTTTATTGGACCTTCAAACAGCCGATGCAGAAACTAGAATGTAAACAAAGTTAAAAAAAAAACGAAATCCTCAGTGGATGTATTGATATGGAGCCCTAAGCCCCATATCAATACATTCAAAGTATGAAACGTGACAGAAGTTTGTAGAATTAACCCTATGAGTGCAGTGGGGTAGGGTCAACCCAACTAGGTATAAAAAAAATCTCATTAAAAGTAACATTTACAATTAATCCTGATGTCCAGCAGAGTCCTCTGCTTCCTGGTCCTCTCCTGTCCTTCTCTTAAGTCTTCCCTTCTTTCTCCTCTTCCTTCTTCTTTTTTGTCCTTTCTTCTTTCTGTAAAATAAAACTTACATATGAATACAAAGCATTAACTATGACATTGTTTAACACTCTGAGTGGCACTCAAAGGGTTAAAACATATTATTGTGCCATGACTATTCCGCTAAGAAAATGCCTCTATTTAATGCCCACTAAGTAAAAATGCCATCAATAAAAGTCATAAATATTTGCCATGAATAAATGTTATAAATATATGCCATGAATAAGTGTCATAAATATAGGCCAGAAATAAATGTCATAAATATATGCCATGTAAAAATACGTAGCTTTGATGTTCATGTGTCCGCCACCGCGTGCGGCCGCGGAGGCGGCGGAGACACTGATGAGCCACACGGGTCCATCTTTTGTCCTGCACGGGCCGATGCCCGTAGTACACTGAGGGAACTGGTACTGAGACTGCCTTTATATATGGCCAGTCTCACTTCCAGTTCCCTCACAGCCATTGGCTGGGATGTTCTTACCCACATCCCAGCCAAACAGTTTAAAGAATAGCAGCTCCAATCTGATTGGCTGGGATGTGCGTAAGAACATTCCAGCCAATGGCTGTGAGGGAATTGGAAGTGAGACTGCCCATATATGACATTTATTCATGGCATTTTTACTTATTGGGCATTAAATGGAGGCATTTTCTTATCAGATTCTTCACGGCACAATAAAATGTTTTAACCCTTTGAATGCCAGTGAGGTACACAATGCATTGCTTTGCAATGCGTAGCGTACCCCTCTGCCACTCAGAGGGTTGAGCGATGTCATAATTAATTCTTTGTATTAATACATATGTTTTATTTTACAGCAAGAAGAAAGAAGGAAGAGAAGGCAGAAGATAGAAGAGAAGATAGAAGGAGAAGGATAGTGGATGACAGGTAAGTGTAAGACATATGAGTTAAAGATTGGTGCTTGTCAGTATGTCAGGCACCGATCGTTAGCTTTTTTACCTTTAAGTTCCCAATACTGCCGTTATTTAGTGGCGTTTTGGTAACTTAATGCACAAAAACGACATTTGACCACAAGACCATTTTTGTGGCCTAATGTCCATTGTGCTATAAGCTGGTAGGACATTTAAATACCGACCAAGACGTTTTCTTTTGTTGGTCGGTATCCATTTTGTCCTACTGGCTTTTTTATCTCCAACATTTGGATCGAGCACATGGTTTCCAGAAACCAAAAGCTACATGAGGTCTATCTAGTGATTTATAAAGAGACATTATTTATATCCTCTCTTTTTCTGTTGCCAGTTACTCTTCCTATGCAATTATCCAGTAAACTTTCCCTACAACTTTGCTGTATTGCTTGCCTTTCTTTTAATTAATTAATTCCTCTGCTGTTGTTGTCAGCAGAATGCCATTATGTCTATATTATGCTGTTATGTTTTGTATCCTATATGCATTGTATTGTTAAAGGCTTGAATTTCTCTAACTAAAATGAATGATGTTTGTCTTCAAGTGCAGATGTTTCACAAAGAGGGGAGTTAGATATATGCTCTCAAAAGGTTAAAAAAATTGGGTTTACTTTGAAACATAGAGTTCTTTGGGGAGCTCACCCCAACTGATATGAAATTATGTCTTATGTCATTATTTTAACCTATATACATAAAGTAATTTACTAATTATATATCAGCTGATAATCCAAGAAGTCCTTAGTTAATTTGTATACCTTTTATTAAGCTAGGACTATGTCTAGAAGGACTCCTGGAGCACACTATAAAAGGACACAAATAAATTCTTGCTGTGGTTGACTGATTGACTAGGCCAAAAGACACTTCAATGAATCCCCACAGAACTGTTACTGTAAAACAAATGTCTTGCAAACAAATTAGGTTTAAGATTTACTAGGGTGATTAAAGTACTTCAGGGGACAAAATTAATGTCCAAGTTAATTCAGAGTGTCCTTAAACTGTTTTAGCTTAAATCAGCTAGAACCCAAGAGATACACTACAGCCATAACCAAGCAAAAGTATTTTCTAAATTTCATCCAGGTGACAAGTTAATGTTACAGTTCTCCGGTTGTGAGCACAGAATATCGGACAATTGGTGTTATTCTCGATTCTGCCTTGATATGCTCCCTACTACCAAGCTGTCACCAAAACCTGACACTTTTTCCTGAAAAATATTACCAAAATACGGCCCTTCCTCTAGACTAGATTATTGCAACTTTATGCTCTGTGGCCTTCCTGCCTCTCATCTTTCTTTGCTCAGTCTGTTCTCAGTTCGACTGCAAGAAGAACTAGCCTTGCTCCCAGATGCCTTCCCTCTCATCTGCTCCTGAAATCCTTCTCTTGGCTACCTATAAAGTCTCACACACCTTCAAAAAATGAATCTCCTCTCCATCAAGTAGGTTTCTTCCTCTTATATTTCTGTTCTTAACTACCTCTTCACCCCTTTCCCATCACCTGAGTTCTTAAAGAAGCCATCCACTATTCTTGATCAAGACCAACTCTGGTCTGGGAAAAAGAATTTCAAAGTGGTCCTTATAGGGAAGGCATTTAGGGTCACGCTTCTATCATGGAAAGTATCAGCTTTGTATACAGAGGAGGAAGGTAACAGGCAGGGCTGGATTTACATCCCAGGCACCCATAGACCAGGTGAGCTAGGTGCCCTTAGCCACACTCATGGCCCCTCCCTTAGTCACTACATGGCCCCTCCCTTAGTCACTACATGGCCCCTCCCTTAGTCACTACATGGCCCGTCCCTTAGTCACTACATGGCCCCTCCCTTAGTCCCATCCACTATTCTCTGGCAAAGATAATACCATTGCTTGTAAAAACAAAGCCAACAAAAAGGCTCTGCAATGCATTGGAGATCTTTCTAATGTCCAAGGTGTTAAATAATAGCCTGTAAAGGGGTATAAAACTGGTACAGGGACATTGTTCTGGTCACACCTACGACTCAAAATTTGGAGGTCTAGGCAGTTACCTACCCTGCCTATTGGGAAATCTGGTCCTGGTAACCAGTTTACCAGGAGTGGGGGAACTGACCTCCCTAAAGATGTTATTAGACTACAAATCCCATTAGTCTCAGATGGCAGTTGGGTGGCTGATGTTGAACAGAGTTGTAGTTCAACATTAGATGAAGGGCCTCAGTTTGCCCACTGCTGGAGTAAACTCTGCTACTAGCAATGTCAGGCTAAAGCAAACCTATAGATGCTGATTATGTAGTAACTAGTGTAAAAGCCTGTGTACACAGGCCAAGGTCCGGGTGGTGTTAAGAGGCCGGTCCTGCTCTGCGTCCTGCCTCCGACCCAGTCATGCACTGTAGAGACTGCCTGAAAGCACAGAATGCTCCCAGCAGAGAACTCCCAGCATTCTCTGCTCCCAGCATTCCGTGCTCCCAGCAATCCGTGCTCCCAGCATTCTTTCTGTGCTCCCAACAATCTGTACGTTCGGGCAGTCTCTAGAGCGCATGACAGCTTCTGAAAAACATTCTAGCAAATTATTATATAGGATGTGTAGCATTGGTGTCTCCATAGCTCATGTTAAATCCCTGCTGTGTCATTGACAGTGGACTCAGAAACAGACACAGTTACTGTTTCCCTTCTGGACATCATATGCTACTGAACTATCTATGTATCCTGCTGTCAAAGACTGCAGCATATCAGCTTTCTCTTTTTTTTCTTTTTTCAGACAAAGGCTTGATGCATTTAATTTTCCCACTAACCAAGGTCTGGACTGTTTAAAAAAACTTTAGATTTACAGCTAAATTATTTTTACAGCATTTTAAGAACAGTTGCCAGGTATAATAGTGAAAAGTAAAATCTGATTTTATTCCTCTGCTCACTCTCATTGTCTTTGCAGCGTGGGTCAGAACAAATATCTGATGATCTACTGAAGGGAGCAGTAGACCATTTGTTCAGTCTGAGCAATACAAAATTCAATTCAAGCAATGTACTGGAAACAGTTCTAGGCTATCATCCTAACCTAAACCTAAAATTACATGTGAGTTAACCTGTAAGGAATCGATGTGTGCTTTGCTGTTTGACATTCTGCTAAATTATCTGTGTTCATTGTATGAAAACCCCTGTTTTTCACACACACAAAACCTACAAGGACCAAACCAGAAGAGAAGGCTTTCCAGCAATGAGGAGCCTACAGTCAGGCTGGTACACTAAGATACATTTACAATGGCCCCACATTCCCTTTGATTAAAATGGGTCTTTTTAACCCCTTGAGTGGTCTCAAAGTCTAGCAAAGAAACAGCAATGCACTGGAGACTTCTCTAGCATTCAAAGGGTTAAAAGCCCAATGTAATTTATTCGGAATTTTTATTCCCCCCCCGCCGATATATTTGGTTTACTCCAGAATAACTCCAGTTTGCTTTTATAAATATGATCCTCTGTCTCTTGCGTGGATATATAAATAGCCCATTCACTATACACTGAATAAACAAATAAAGCATCAGTAAATCCATATTATCGCTCAACCACCTTCAGGAGAATGCTTACAACAGCAATATTCTTAAAGTAATGAGCCATGGTTAAGGCAATAAATATAATCCACTCTTACAAATATAATAATCATGGCATACGGGGGAACTCGTACCAAAAATCCCTTCCCTTCAGTGTATCCATCTCTTTACAGTCTGAGGAGCTTCATATGTTTAACTCTCACATGAAAATTCTTAAACAAATAAGAAGAAAAGAGGGCACTTTTACCATGAAATCACTGACATCCCTTATGGCTTCCTGTTTTGCTTACTAATACATAAGGCTGAAGGAGACTCAAGTACCCCTTTAAAGGCCAGTGGAGATTGCTCAACACTTTGGTTCTTAAGGGTTACAAAGTGTTGCTTAACATTTGGTGGCGTAATCTGTGGTCATACTTTAACAAGCAAGTCAGACATAATTTTTTCATGGAAGGACTCAAGTATCCCAAATTCCAGTCTTCCTAAGAAGACTTCAGTAGGAGAAGGGTTTGCTCATTAGACTCATGCCTTCATCTATGAATAACACTAACTACAAATCACTTATTTATTTTCCACCCAGATTAAGAGAAGTGGGACTCTAATATAAACACACAAAGGGCCGCAGTACTATAAATAAAACTGAACACAGATGTGGTACCAATAGGACAATGGGAAAAAATAGTTTGAACATAAATGTTTATGTTACCCCTTGGATGCAAGCAGGTACTTTAACCCTTTGAGTGCCAGAGGGGTACACAATGCATTGAAAAAGCAATCAAAGGGTTAAAATGCTTTGATGACCTTGCTGGAATCAGAGACTTTAAAAGCAAAGGTATATAAATATATAAATACTGCAGCTGCAGAGATATCCACATACTCGAAACATAAATTGGCAATAGCAGAAATCCTATACAATAATTCGCTACGGATGTTTCTCTGTCGTCCAATACAGGTTACTGGTAACTTTGGGTAGGCGATCAGCCCCTTTAAGTAGGCAGCAACAATTATGAGAAGTGACTGCTGGGTGGAGCCTACCTCCTCTCCTTAGCTTGCAGCTAACCAATCCCCTTCCAGTAAGATTTGTTCATTGGTCAAGACACAAGGCAAGAGAACAGTTCTGCTATAGTTTTAGTTTTTTTATTATCTTCTGTTAGATATGGGATACTACCATTAGGCGGATTACCATCACTGACAATTCAATCACCCAAATGTGGATAGCTCAGTTTATCAGGTGCTTTGTGGACCTAAGCCCTGGGGGGGAAATCTTGGCTGCAAGTTCTTTCCCCAGGAGTTGCCCACTGAGGCTTCTATTGATATATGGTAATCTGAAGACAGAAGATCTGCTGAAAAAGATGAGCACCCTTTGAGTACTGAGGTGCACATGTTCCATGCTTCCCCTCCACACAGGGGTCTCATGTGGAGTTTCTATTACATACTCATGCACTCAGTGGGTTTATCTGTATGCCTGTGGGTGTTGTAGCAAGTTTCTGGGGTAACTTAACCCTTTTGCTGCTGGTTAGCATCTTTTGAAGCGTTGTGGGCACTTTCCCTACTGGGACCAATATTTATTGGGTTGGCTGACTTGTTCTAGTGGGCTTTTGAGTGATTTTTACATTTTGGTACTCACCTTGTTATCCTTGTGTTCTGCACACATAGACGGCATTGCTCCATTCACTTCTATTGGACTTTACAGTTTGGGACATATCTCTGCAACCGCTCCAGGTAGCAAGATCAGAGATGGCTCATTTGGTTGGTCTGCCCTTGCTCTGTTATCCAGTCAACGTTCTGGGCATGTTGGGGGGCTCAGGGGGCTTCAGGCACTGTTGGGGTACTTTTTTAAGTGAAACTACAATTCCCACGAGCGCTTGCTTCGCTCACTTGTTTCTGATTGGTTCCTGCCGCGGCAGCCATTTTGTGCCTTCGCTGATCGAGTAGCCTACACAGGGCTTGGACTCTCCTTCTCTCCTCAACAGTTTAACCCTTCGTCTACCATATAAGTCTAACAGCGTTTCTGGGGTAATTTTATTTATCATACACACTATTTTTTGGGTGTTTCTGATACTGTTTGACTCTGTGAGAATGTCTATTCCGTTAGACCTTGGGGCTAGGCCTAAGACTAAGGATTCTGGGGCTTCTGTGTCCCCTATTGCTCATTGCTCCTCATGTCACTCAGGGTTACCTAGAGAATACTCAGGTCATGTTTGCCCAGCATGCGCTGCTGCTCCTGAATCCCCTGCAGGGACCTCCAGCCATGCACTAGAGCCAGTTTGGATGCAAGAGTTTAAGGCTACTACCAGGGACCTCCTGTCCACCTTACAACTTCTTCCATTCACCTTGCAGAGGGTCTTCCACTCATGGCAGGCCCCCACCCCTATCAGATGTACCCTGTCTAAACTGCCGGAGGTACCTGAAGTGTCTGATTCCTCTGAAGAGGAATTATTTGTGGATTCTGATGATGAAGACTGCTCTGCTGTCCCTTCATCTCAGTTTTTTATAGATCCCTTTGAGGCTGATCCTGTTACCTCGGCTGAGGGCCTGATCAGGGCTGTGTTGAACACCCTGAACATTCCCTTGGTGAAGGAGGTTTCTTCTGATCCCTCTGATGTCTTCCAAGAGCCTGTTAGGCACCATACTTGTTTTCCACCTGACCCCACCCTTGACCACTTGGTGCCTGAGGAGTGGAAGTTTCCAGACAGGAAACTGCCTGTCTCTAGAAAATCTGCTAAGCTTAATCCGTTCTCTGAAGTGGCCCTAGCTCAGTGGGTTCATCCTCCCAAAGTGGATGCCCCTGTCTCCAAGCTTTCTAAGGCCACTGCCTTGCCTGTGGCTGATGCATCTGCTCTGAAAGACTGGACTGACAAGAAGCTTGAGACTGCTCTCAAGGCTATTTTTGCAATGGCTGGTTCTGCTCTGCTCCCCGCTTTTGCTGTGGACTGAACAGCTCACTTCAGCTGTCCTTCAGGGGGCTCCTACTACTGATATGTTGTGGCTTCTTGCCAACATCTCTGAGGCTCAGCATTATGTTTCTGCTGTTTGACACTGTGAGTATGGTTGCCAGGGCATCAGCTATGTCTGTAGTAGCCAAATGTGCTCTTTGGCTCAAGAACTGGTCTGCTGACATGGCCTTCAAGAGGGCTCTCCTGTCCTTGCCCTTTCAGGGCACCTCACTGTTTGAGACTGATCTTAAGGATATGATCAATGAAGCCACTGGAGGGAAGAGTACTCACCTGCCAGTAGTCCAGAGGAAGAAGGCGCCTGTGAAAAGGAATCAGCTTTTTCGTCCCTTTCAGGCTGACTCGCTCCAGGTGACCCAGGCGGTGACCCAGGCGGTGCCTCAGACTCTGTGCTCCTCATCCAAGCCTAAGCAGCAATGGAGGTCCAAGTCCTCCACTAAGCCCAAGGCTTCCAAATCTTCTTCTGTATGACTTGCCAAATGCGGGTCCCCACCTGCAGGTAGGTGGTCACTTACACCACTACCTTTTGGCTTGAGAGGTCTCTGGGGCAGACCCGTGGGTTTTGCAGGTGGTAGCTATGGGGTAGAGGATCCCCTTCACCTTCTTTTCTTCTCGCTCTTCTCTGGGAGCAGAAAAGCACCACCTTTACGAGGGAGCCATTCAGGCCCTTCTGGACAAGGTGGTCTTGGAACCTGTTCCTCTTCAGGAACGGGGTTTGGGGTTCTACTCCACCCTCTTTGTGGTTTCCAAGAAGGATGGGGGCTGGTGTCCCATTTTGGATTTGAAGGAACTCAACTCCTTTGTGGTCAGGTCCCAGTATCGCCAGGAGTCACTACTCACGGTAATCGCTGCTATGTTCCCTGGGGAATTTCTGTCCTTGCTGGATCTTCAGGATGCTTATTTGTACATCACCTATCACGGTGCCCGTGTATTGCTAGCGTCATTTTAAAGCATTGTGCCTGAGTCCTTCTTATCGGCTAGCGTGATATTGCTCCACCCAGTGGTAGACTTTAAGTACTGAGCCCTGTCATTTCTACAGGGCCCTTTCATGGTGTTACCGTTGCTAAGAGCTTGCTGTCGTGATCGTGTGAAATCCTGTGTATGACCTGGACTACCTGATTACTCTCTCTGATTCCGTTCCTGCTCCATGTACCGATATCACGGTTTGTTTTGACTCACAGACACAGAGTTAAGATAAAAACACAACTTTATTGAAAAAAAGTTAATAAGACCCCTCACAGGTCCTGAACATACACATATGTTACAGACACACGACAGGTTCAAATAGCATAGCATACAATGATACAATGTACAGGCTCTACCGGCCTAGCCAAAATACAGGGTAAGGCAGCCTGGAGGATGGCATAACGAGATGTAGGAGGCTCTACCGGCCTTACCAATATACAGGGCAAGGCAGCCTAGAAGATGCACACAAGGATAAGGGAGGCTCTACCGGCCTTGCCAAAATGCCGGGCAAGGCAGCCTAGTCGCTATTGTGACACTCATCCGCAGAGAGTGCTTCTTGGGCCTCGCTATTAGGGCTTCCCAGCCTCCTGGCTTAATAGCACCTACTCATCAGTATCTCACTGTTTCACACAAACTGCTCCTGACCTAAACATAGTAAACATAGTAAATTAGGTTGAAAAAAGACACAAGTCCATCAAGTTCAACCTTCGCCTCATGCCTCAGTAACTGAGAATTTTATAGCTTTCCTGCTACCAATTAAATTAGTCTTTATCAGACCTTCCTGATCAGCCTACTGATAAACAGTATAACTCTGTATGTTCCCTTTTGAAACAAATGTATCTAATCTTCTCTTAAATGTATCCATTGTATCTGCCATATCTACCTCCCTGGGCAATGAATTCCACAATTTGACAGACCTTACCGTAAAAAAACCCTTCCTCTGCTGAAGTTTAAACCTCCTTTCCTCTAATCTCAAGGGGTGTCCCCTGGTCACCTGATCAGGCCTTGGAATAAATAGCTCACCGCAGAGATCCTTGTATTGACCTCTCATATACTTGTACAATGTGATAAGGTCTCCTCTTAGTCATCTTTTCTCTAGAGTAAATAAACCAAGTTTAAGTCGTTCCTCATATGTCAAGTCCTCCATTCCCTTAATCAATTTTGTTGCTCTCCGCTGTACCCTCTCTAGTTCTAGTATATCCTTTTTCAGAACCGGTGCCCAAAATTGCACTGCATACTCAAGGTGAGGTCTTACCAATGATTTGTATAATGGCAAAATAATGTTATCCACTCTTGCTTCAATACCTCTTTTTATGCAAGACAGGACTTTGTTTGCTTTTGCTACTGCTGTTTGACACTGGTCACTGTTTCCAAGTTTGTAGTTGACAATGATACCCAGGTCTTTTTCTAGCAATGAGTCACCTAAAATTATTCCATTAAGTTTAAGACCTGTGTCAGTATATTTACTGCTCTCTAATATATACTGGACCCGTGTGGGTTAATGTTATTTTGTAACCTGTCCTGTGTCAGTATTGATTGTTAACTATTGCTGGACCCACGAGGGTTACTTTATTCTGTCTGATTTCAATAAAACTGTTTTACCAAACTGTCTGCTTCTGAGTGTACTGAAAACCGTCACATCACCATTCATCCAGAGAGTCAGCAACATCTTCATATTTACAGTTTTCAGCCCTCCCCTTTGGCCTGACCACGGCTCCTCAAGTCCTCAACAGAGTCCTGGGAGCATTGATTTCCATCCTCCATCGGGACGGCATCGGAGTTACCCTGTACATGGACGACCTCCATCTGAAGGCATCTTCTCCTGAACTCCTTCATCAGCAGGTGCAGGATTGCATTCATGCTCTATCCCGTCACGGATGGATCATCAATCTGGACAAGTCGGACTTTTTTCCTTCACCTTTTTTCCTGGACCTCCTTTTCGACACCCAGAGAGGGATGGTGTTTCTCACGGACAAAGTGGCCCATCAGATAGCACTGAAGGTCCAAGCTGTCCTGTCTCAGGATCCCTTTCCAGCCAAGAAGTTGTCATCCCTGGTGGGAAAGTTCATTTCCACCATAGAAGCGGTTCCATTTGCCATGGTTCATACCAGGGAACTTCAGAGGTTTCTAATCCTGGCATGCAGAGGTCGACTGGTTCTCCTGGAGAGGTCCCAATCTCTCCCTCTTCACATGGAGCTGAGCCTCTCATGGTGGCTCAACCTGAACAATCTCCTGAAAGGCAGGTCCTTGGTGCCATTCTGGGCAACAGTGACAGCCTCTCTGGATGGGAAGCGGTCCTGGGGCACTTGAACGCTCAGGGCCGGTGGTCCCAGGAGGAACCTCTCCTTCCATCAGTGTCCTGCAGCTTTGGGTGATATTTCATGCCCTGCAACACTGGACATGTCAGATGGAGGATTGCCCAGTTAGGGTGCAGTCGGACAACGCCACAGCGGTAGCCTACATCAAGAAGCAAGGCGACACAAGAAGTCTAGCAGCTTGGCTAGAGGTCAAGGCTATTCTGTCCTGGGCAATGGAGCATGTCCCTGCCATTTCCGCAGTTCATATTCCTGACGTAGACAACGTTCTGGAAGACTATCTCAGTCGTCACACAGTGGACAGCGGTGAGTGGGAACTGCATCAAGAGGTGTTCGGCCTCATTGTCCAGTTGTGGGGTCTTCTGTGCATTGACCTGATGGTGACAAGACACAACAGGAAGGTTCCAACGTTCTGCTCTCACTGGGTGGATCCCCTTGCTCTAGCAGTGGATGCCTTGTCAATCCTGTGGAATTTCCCTCTGACATGCATCTTTCCTCCCATTCCCCTATTGCACAGGGTGATACGGAAACTGTGACTGAAGCACTGCCCAGTCATTCTGATTGCTCCGTACTGGCCTCAGTAGGACGGAGCTTCTTGATCTTTCAGTTTTGAAAACTCTTCAGCTTCCCCCCCGTCCGGATCTTCTTCTACAGAAAGGAGGATGTTCATCATCTGGCTTTGACAGCATGGAGATTGAATCTTCAATTTTGAAGAAGAAGGGATTTTCTTCTGGTGTGGTGGCTACTATGCTTAGTGCCCGTAAGCCGGTTTCCTCTAGGCCTACCATCGAGTTTGGTCTACCTTTCTATCTTAGTGTGCTGATAGGGACCTGTCTCAGGATTTTGATCTTCCTACAGTCCTTTCCTTCCTCCAGGATGGTGTGGATAAGGGTCTCAGTCTGAGTTCTCTTAAGGTTCAGACTTCTGCTCTAACTTTTTGCTTTCAGAGGTGCCTTGCTATTCTTCCTGATGTCCAGGTTTTCTTCCAAGACCTTGCTCATACCTGTCCTGTGTTTAAGACTCCCGCTCCTCAGTGGGACCTTAACTTGGTTTTGGGCACCCTTCAGCGCCCACCCTTTGAGTCATTGGTCACTATTCCCCTCATCTGCTGATGTGGAAGATGGCTTTTCTCCTGGTGATTGTATCTGTTCGCCGTGTTGCGGAGCTGCATGCCCTCTCTTGTAGGCCACCCTCTTTGGTGTTTCACAAGGACAAGGCGGTGTTTCGCACTTCGCAGGAGTTTCTCTCGAAGGTGGTGTCTGAGTTCCACATTATTCAGGAGATTGTGGTTCCTTCTTTCTGCCATAACCCTACTTCTGACAAGGAGAAGGATCTTCACCTGTTGGATATTGTGCATTGTCTCAAGTTCTATGTGCATCGCACTGAGCCACTGAGGCAGTCTGACACTCTTATTGTCATTTCTGAGGGTCCCAGGGCAGGGAAGCCTGCTTCCAAGGTAACCATTGCTTCTTGGATCACTATATTCGCAAGACTTACAAACTTAGGAAGAAGCCTGTTCCCCTTTGGGTCACGGCTCATTCTATGAGGTCTATTGGGGCATCATTGGGCCTACAAAAATCAGACCTCTGTTGATCACTTGTGCAAAGCGGCCACTTGGTTGTCTGTGCATACCTTTTCCAAACACTATTGTGTGGTAAAGTTGAGCGAGCACCCCGATGCTCGGGTGCTCGGGTGCTCTGACCGAGCACCCCCTGATGCTCGAGTGCTCGGCCGAGCACCCGAGCCCCATTCAAATGAATGGGAGCACTCGAGCATTAAACCAGGCACCCCCTGCTCTGATGAGCGGAGGGTGCCTGGTCAATGTCCCCCTTCATCTCCGCTATGCCCCTCTTCCACAATGTCCCCCTTCATCTCCTATGCCATAGCGGAGATGAAGGGGGACATTGTGGAAGAGGGGCATAGCGGAGATGAAGGGGGACATTGTGGAAGAGGGGCATAGACTCTATGCCCCTCTTCCACAATGTCCCCCTTCATCTCCGCTATGCCCCTCTTCCACAATGTCCCCCTTCATCTCCTCTATGGCATAGGAGATGAAGGGGGACATTGTGGAAGAGGGGCATAGCGGAGATGAAGGGGCACATTGTGGAAGACGGGCATAGCGGAGATGAAGGGGGACATTGTGGAAGAGGGGCATAGAGTCTATGCCCCTCTTCCATAATGTCCCCCTTCATCTCCGCAATGCCCCCTTCATCTCCGCAATGCCCCCGTACCTCCATTCCCTGGTGGTCCAGCGGAGCGTCTTCGGATCTGTGCCTCTTCCGGCACAGATCCTCTTCACCCGAGCATGTCGGGCGAGCACATGGCGGTACTCGTACGAGTACCGCCATGTGCAGAGCAGAGCGATGCTCGAGCCGATCCGAGCATCGGCCGAGCACGCTCGCTCAACACTATTGTGTGGATGTGCTGGCATCGGCTGATGACAGTTTTGGGAGGAAGATCCTGGAGGCAACCTTGCCTGACTAGGATCTCCTTTGTCTCTTCAGTACTCTTTCACTTTTGAGCCATGTTGGCTCTAGTTGGCTGTGTAACAGTTCCTGGGGTCTGTTTTTAGCCCTGTTCGGTGTCCACTGACACTTTGCGGTTATTGTTGAGCTATTCATGATCCGTTGGTTCATTGGTGTTCTGGGGACTTTGGGGGCCTGTGCCTGGTCCTTGCCTTTCTTCCCGCCCTGGGGAACTTAATGGTTGCACATCCCAAAGTTACCAGTAACCTGTATTGGATGACAGAGAAAAGAGGATTTTAGTCTTACCTGTTACATCCTTTTCTCTTAGTCCATACAGGTTACTGGTCTCCCACCCTGTCAAGGGACCATGCTTGGCTCTCCTGTGGCAGAACGTGCGGGTCCATTCGGGTTCATGCTCTCAGGAGTCTTCCTTTACCTTCTTACTACCTAGTCAATAGTTAGTTTTCAAATCTTACTGGAAGTGGATTGGCTAGATGCAAGCTAAGGAGAGGAGGTAGGATCCACCCAGTAATCACTTCTCAGAATTGTTCCTGCCTACTTAAAGAGGCTGATCGCCTACCCAAAGTTACCAGTAACCTGTATGGACTAAGAGAAAAGGATTTAACAGGTAAGAATAAAATCCTCTTTTGTCAGAAGCCATCATGCACAGTAGAGATAGCTGCACGTGCTGCAGTCATGTGCAATACAGACTGCCGTCCCATGGCTAATAGGGGACCAGAAAGGTGCGCAGACAGGACTACGGTCTTTATTCGGAGCAGCCTGCTCCATATCAGCAGCGGCGTGGGCAGTCTCTACTGCACATGACTGCAGCGGTGGCACTATGGCCCATGTAACGGGCTTTTCAACTAGTCTTTATATATTTGAATAAAACATACATTGGAACTCTCCTTATGAACCTCAAAATCTGCCCAGCTTTTAAATCCTCATGTTCAGTGAAAGGGTATAATCTGAATGCCGGCAATAGAAAATGTTCTTCTTCCATGTCATTGTATGAAATGAATATAAGGAAAACATTAGTTTATGAAAACTAATAAAAGACTGTTTCACAATGTCTATTTTTTGGAATATTGATGGAAAAACAAAATAAATAAAAACACAATGAAGAGAAGAGGTATATTTCACTAATAAATGGATGAACTGTCAGTAATGAATATCCAAGATCCTTTTTAGAATGTCACATAAACCAATCTGCATAGTATTTATCCAACAAAGATATAGGGTGCGATGTTCAGGAACTGAAATTGTCTGTAATTAGTCTGAAAATGTTCTTACACCATGTTCTGTTAATTCTCCGACATATCACAGTTATTTTTACATGCAATTCTACCATCAACATCAAGGGGAAAAATCTTGGGACTTTTAATCTACAGTCATAATGTAAGATATTTTTTTAATCCTCCTTTAGCCATCTGACATTTTTTCAGAAAAAAACAAAAATGGTTTAAACTTGTAAAAGACAAGTGTTTTCAAGACTAATTAAATATATTTTTAGGTAATTTAAGGGCAATATTCATGAAGCTCATTTTACAACCATTTAATTCTTTAAGTCAAAAGTGACAGATTTACTCCTGTAAATAGTGTCTTTATTTTACCACAAGCTCATGATCTGACAATTTGGATACTCTTTTGGTACTCAGAGGTTTACTTTCTCTCTCTATCTGCCAGTTTCCTTCATTCAAAACTTAGGAGAGCTTCTATATGTGCAGTGTTAAAATAGAAAAGCTTGTTAGACCCCTCCTTCCCATCCACCTACCGCCCCATATCATTCTTGCACTTTGCCTCAAAAGCCAATGGGCATTCTTGATTTTTCAGCCGCATTCGACACAATCAGCCATGCAACCTCTCCCAGGTTCTCCAATCTCTTGGTATCTGTGGCCTGGCACATTCCTGATTTCTATCCTATCACTATCAATGATCTTTCTCTGTGTCATACACCAACACCTCCTCAACATCTATCCCCCTCTCATTATGAATATACCAAGGCTTTGTTCTGGTCCCCCTTTTCTTCCCTCTATATACCCTTTCTGATAAAGTCCTTCAACTTTAACTACCATATTTATGCAGATGATTCAAAAATCTCTCTCTCCGCAAACTCTCTGTCACGGGCACCCAGGAATGCTCAGAACTCAGTATGGTAATATAATGCAAAATATTTATTAGAATAAATCACAGCGATAAATAAGTGGTACAACGAGCAAAGGGTTACTAGCTGGCGACACTACTACCAGCAATAGTAGGCCTCTCGCTAGACCACAATGCGAGAGACTGGGCCGAAGCCCCTGTTAGTCTCAGCAGGATACAGGAACGCCAACTCTTGATCCGTCAACTGGAACACTGGAACAGGCGACCACTGTGACCACTGGCTCAGCAATCTTGATCCGTTGAACAGGAACACAAGGACTGCTGGACTGGAGAACTGACCCACGCCTGCAATCAGTTAAACCAGCAACACCACACCTTGAAGCAACCCGGTGACCCACGCCTGCAGTCACCGCTAAGAGACCCTGTGACTCTGCCTGCAGTCACTATATCGGACCCCTGTGACTCACTCCTGCAGTCACATATAAAGACCCTGTGGCTCACTCCTTCAGCCACCACACGAGATCCTGTGACTCACGCCTGCAGTCACTACACCAGACCCTGTGACTCACGCCTGCAGTCACTATATTGAGACCCTGTGACTCACGCCTGCAGTCACCAATCAAACCCTGTCCACAACAGTGGTCTGTCTTAAGCCAATAGCACAAATTGATCACAGTAAGGGATACTCGTGATCACTGGGTCATACACAGAAAGGGTTCTCGTAATTAGCTGGTTCATACACAGAGAGGGTTCTCGTACCTATCTGGGTCGTACACAGAAAGGGTTCTCTTACTTACCCGGGCCATACACAGAAAGGGTTCTCATAAATAGCCAGGTCATACACACAGTGGGTTTTCGTAGATAGCCAGGTCACACACACAGAGCCCAAGTACTTCACCTAATAACAACAACGCAAGGGCGACTGAGTCAGGACTCAGTCTGCCTTTTAAACCCCTCCACAGGAAGTAGGAAGAGCAGCTCAGAGGGAGGAAGTAGGAAGTAAGTAGGAGGAGACTACAGGAAACAAACAGATAAAACAGAGGCCTGCTGCATGCTAGAAGCCTCGCGCCTGTAGATGCTGCTGCAAACAAGGTAAGCTGTAAACACTGAAATACAGCAGAGAGTCTAAGACAAGCTACTTATCTTTCTTGCACAATACCTCGGTTTTCTATAACTGTCAAGGGCTCCACAATTTACCTTGTGGACAAGGCATGCTGCCTTAGGGTAACTTTGGACTCTTCGCTTTACTTCACCACTCACATTAATGAACTAACAAAAATCTTTTACTTCTTTTCCTTGAAATCTGCAAAAATCTGCCCACTCCTTTCTCACTCTATAACAGAAAAAAGGTAGCACTGTGTAAGCCAGTAGAATAGATGGGATGCAGTGTACTTTTGTAGCAAAAAAACTCAAAAGAGTGATATAAAGGCGATACCTTTTAATGGGTAACTGAATCCTCAGTTAGCCATTGTAACGGAAGCTGAGAAGGGACCGCGTCGCCTCCCGCCGTCGTTCCTGGGTCTCTCCTTCTCAACGCAGATAAGCACCATCGGATACACCAGTTGAAGTACGAACAGTCACTGGAAACAGCCGCAGGATCGCTGGAAGCAGGGAAGCAGGGAAGAGTCCACGTCGCCGCCTGACAGTCCACGAAGTTAGGGCGCAGGAAACTGGCAGCAGGCGGTCAGCGATTCAGGATACTTGGCGCAGATGGGTATCAGAGTGGATACTTTAAACCATAAGCAATACAAGACTCCAGGACTCCTTGTTCACTCCAAAACATAACTCACTTTATTGACACAAACTACAGATATTTATATACAGTACAGTACATGAGACTTAATACAATCACAATCCCTCCAATAGGGTACTGTAGATGGTAGGGAAGAACACAATGGGGTAGTCACAGGGATAATTCAGTCACCTCAAAGGGTCCAAGAACCAACAACAAATGATTGAGGGAAACATAATAGGGCAGACATGATTGGATTAATCACACAGCAGGGGGTCACAGGACAGTGCACAATACAATGACTTGAGTGGCCAGAATATACATTTCCTTAACAATGGCCAGGGGTTGAATAATTAAGCAAAAGGCTTGGGAGTCTGCAATACATATTGGAATAATTAACCCCTCACTGCCTATTCCCTTGGAAGCAAGCCATAATAATGTCCATGTCCTCATTCACATACAGTGTATACACAATATTTTTTAGCGCATAACCAGGGAAAAAGGTCCATAACCCCTGAGCCCAGGGGTGAATATGTTCCATGCCCTGACAAGAGCTCCCAGTAACGGGTAGGATTCGTTACATTTCTCCCCTTTTTTTTGTACCAAGCCAGCGGTTACGGTATTAAATGCTGGCTTGGGACTCCGGGAGAGCCATGCTTGTCTTAAAAAGTACACCAGTCTTAAGGCATTGGTCCTAGGCCAGAAACCAATGTGGCTGAGCCCTTGATCCTGGGCCAGGGAAACTTGTGCCCCTTGTCCGGGCCTGGAAATAATGAGCAGTCCTTTTGTCCTGGGCCAGGGGTACAGTTTTGGTTCTTAATCCTGGGCCAGGGATATTGGTGCCTGTTGGCCCTGGCAATCACCAAATTGGGCGGCCTCTCCTGGGCCATGCTCCACTCAGAGCTGGAGTCCAATGTTCCAGGGTCTGGGGCCAGGGGCTCAGGGTCCAGAGCCAATCTATACGGGGAATCTCCCTGAGGCAACTGGGTCTCTGGATCCTGTGCATCAGAATGGGGGGGGAGGGGCATATCTCCCCCTTTTAGTTGGGCCATCGCCCCAGAGGAACAGGAGAGGATGTTTGTCCCACTCCCCTGTGCTGGGGCAACGTTCTGGGGCACATTCCCACCCCCCATGCAGAACTCAGGGAATTCCGGGGCCCCAGTAACATCCCTGTTATGGACTGTGGTCCCTCTCACCAAGTCAGGGGCCAAAGGGGGACTGGTGGGGAGCGCCTTCTTGGGGCTGCTGGTGCACTCGCTCCCATTCACCAGTGTCAGGTCAAAACAAGGGGTGGTGTGCTCACGCCTGCACACTACAGCAGGGAATTCACAAGGGTTGATGGGGACCGCATTCCCACCCATCAGTTCATACAATATTTCCTCTGGCGGGCCAGTAGTACTGCTTTCTCCCAGCCTGCTGGGGTCCTCCTCTGGTAGGCCTTCCTTAACAGTCCCTTTTCCTGCCTTGAGGGAGACCGCAGTCCCATCCCTCAAGGCGGCAGCATCCATGACCCTGGGGAACACACACGGCTCTGCTCCCAAGGCATTCTCCAGCAAACCAGGGACCATCTCTTTAGGGCTGCTGGTGAGCTTGCTCCCACTCACCAGCATCAGGGCACAACAAGGGGTGGTGTGCTCGCTCCTACACACCCCAGCAGGGGATTCACAAGGGCTGATGGGGACCGCACTCCCACCCATCAGTTCACAGTCCATATCTTCTGGAGGGCCAGCGGCACTGCTTTCTCCCAGCCCCCTGGGGTCCTCCTCCTGTAGGCCATTGCACACAGGCCCTTCTTCTGCCTTGAGGGAGACCGCAGTCCCATCCCTCAAGGTGGCATCACTTATAATCCTGCGGAGCACGCACGGTTCCGCTCCCAGCACATCTTCCACCCCCACAAGGGGCAACATCTTGGGGCTGCTGGTGGGCTCTTTCACACCCACTACAGCAGGGGGCTCATGGGGACTGATGGGCTCACTCCCACCCATCAGTTGGGGCACACAATTGCTGCTGGTGGGGACCTGCGTCTCGTCCACCGCAGCTGGGAAAACAGGGGAAGGGGCAATATGCCTATCAGGGTAGACGTCCGTCCCATCCCCTGATGCCGAGGCATTCTCTTCACTGAGGGGGAATGAATTCCCACCCCTCAGCTCAGGCAACAAACAGTCCAGGGGCAAAGGGGTATCAGGCAGGGCAACAGGGGCACTGGTGAGGAACGCATTCCCACTCACCAGTGTGGAGTGAACAGGGGCAGCTCCATCTAAGTCCTCAGCTCCACTGAAGTCCTCCTCAGATGAGTAACCCCCCCAGTCTTTTTCCTCTCTTTGTATCTCCTGGGCTTCCTCTATCCAGCCCATGTACATTAGCTCCAAGTTCCATTCCTGCTCGACTAAACGGTCTAGGTTCCCCTCCAGGTCTGGAGGAAAGTAACTTCCAAACATGGCCTTTCTTTTCTCCCAAATCTCCCAGTAGCGGCTGTAATTCCTCTGGCCGAAAGTAGCATCCTCCTGAAAGGCCATCTATACCAGTTGTTGGAGTTTCAGGCGCAAGTTGAACGGGAAAAAGTTGACCATAACTCCTGTATACTCCTTGTGAAGGCACTTGATCATTTCCCAGTATCCGTCCTGGACTTGGAGCTCCTCTGTGATGCAAGTGGTGACCTCCCGGTAAAACTCCTCGGCTAAATCACCTAGGAAGGTCTCCCACTGACATCCTATGTAGTGGTACCGCATGTCATACACTCCTACACCCGATAAAAGAAGGAGAAATCCCACCGCTATGCCACCAATGTAACGGAAGCTGAGAAGAGACCGCGTCGCCTTCCACCGTCGTTCCTGGGTCTCTCCTTCTCAACGCAGATAAGCGCCATCGGATGCACCAGTTGAAGTACGAACAGTCACTGGAAACAGCCGCAGGATCGCTGGAAGCAGGGAAGCAGGGAAGTGTCCACGTCGCCGCCTGACAGTCCACGAAGTTAGGGCGCAGGAAACTGGCAGCAGGCGGTCAGCGATTCAGGATACTTGGCGCAGATGGGTATCAGAGTGGATACTTTAAACCATAAGCAATACAAGACTCCAGGACTCCTTGTTCACTCCAAAACATAACTCACTTTATTGACACAAACTACAGATATTTATATACAGTACAGTACATGAGACTTAATACAATCACAATCCCTCCAATAGGGTACAGTAGATGGTAGGGAAGAACACAATGGGGTAGTCACAGGGATAATTCAGTCACCGCAAAGGGTCCAAGAACCAACAACAAATGATTGAGGGAAACATAATAGGGCAGATATGATTGGATTAATCACACAGCAGGGGTCACAGGACAGTGCACAATACAATGACTTAAGTGGCCAGAATATACATTTCCTTAACAATGGCCAGGGGTTGAATAATTAAGCAAAAGGCTTGGGAGTCTGCAATACATATTGGAATAATTAACCCCTCACTGCCTATTCCCTTGGAAGCAAGCCATAATAATGTCCATGTCCTCATTCACATACAGTGTATACACAATATTTTTTAGCGCATAACCAGGGAAAAAGGTCCATAACCCCTGAGCCCAGGGGTGAATATGTTCCATGCCCTGACAAGAGCTCCCAGTAACGGGTAGGATCCGTTACAGCCATTAAAAGGTATCCCCCTTATATTACTCTTATGAGGTTTTTGTATAGTGAGTCTCATCACTCTACAACAGAAACTCTCATGCATGGTCTTATCCTTTCCCGCCTGGATTACTGCAAAACTTATTGGTCTGCCTGCTATCCATATCTCTCCTCTCCATCATAATACTCTTCCACTCTACACTTTAAAATCGTTGTCATGGCTTCCCAAAATGAATGTATTACATTCAAAATCCTCCTCATTTTCTTCAAGGCTCTCCAACACTCATTCCCATCCTATATTTCATCACAGATATCCTGCCATATAACTGCAGGTTCTCTGTGCATTGTTCATGGTGGATGACTCACTGCTCCTTTAACCTCTATTGCTGTATCTTGACTGAAGGCTTTTTCCCTTGCTGCTCCCTACCTCTGGAACTCCTGACCACCTACCATTTACCAAGCCTCAACCCTCGACAACTTCAGATCCAAGCAAAAGGAGCACCATTTAAATGTATGACTACCATAATATGTAAACCAAAGCTCATTTGCCAAAAAATGTCAAAAATTGCACTTCCTCCTCTTGTATCTGTATGTCACCCATCCTATACCTAGACTGTAAGCTCTATGGGGCAGGGACCGCCTATCCTAATGTATGCTCACCTAGTGATAATTATCTTGCTGCACTTATTGTATCCCCTCTTTAGTAAATGTAAAGTGCTAAGTAAACCTGTTGGAGCTATATAAATAAAAATATACATACATAGTAAAATATTTCTGATTATGCTTATTTGTATTTTGACTATGTAAATGTGTCTGCATGTTTATATACCCTATAAACATTTATCTTCACAATATTTCTTTACAATGCCCTATTAATACCATATCTGTTTTACTTATTATTATTATTTATTTCTGTTCTGGAATATATTAACGTAGTCTTCTAGCTTCTTCCACAGATTCCAGTAATGTAAGGACATCTCCCTCACTAACAGGCCCTGTCACATTTCTGATGATTGAGCAGTTGCTGCCATCCATGAATTCAGTGCATACTAGTGTACACTACCCTTGAGAACCTGTGCTTCCCAACATTTTTGCTACCCTGGCGATCTTGATTGACTGCATGCCACTGGCTTCTATGTTGTCGGTAGTTGACAGAGCATTTTACGTATTATTGATGGTATTTTGGTGCTTCATATGTTTATATTAGTATATTTATATCATTTATAGATGGATTGAAATATATGAGAGCAGCCTTTTTTATTTATTTCATGTTTATTTCCAGCTTTATTTTGGCACACTGGGTAATCACTCGTAGTATAAGTGGGACTTCACTACCATGAGACTCTATTCTTCCTTTAAGACAGGGAGGCTGATAGCTAAGAAGAACTGGAGCAATTCTGCAGAAAACCGACTGCATAAAAGGGGACAAATACAAATTATCAAAATTCCCATTCATTTAAAATAGGCTTTTAAACCATTGACTGTTAGAGAGGTCTCCGAATCATATGAATTTGCACTTTGTCCCTATTGAGAGATTGGTTTGCTTCATAATTTCTCCATTTCTACTTCATACATCATTCTATGAAAGTTCTTTTACAAACATATTCACAACTGAGGTGATAACTGGAACTTGCTGATAAGCAGAGAAAGTTATCAAGATCTGAGATGGCTGAAGATCAAAAAGGTTTTGAGATTTACAGTTAAAGGGATAATAATACTTCATTTTATCTTTATTTTATTTTGTAGGCATTAAAAAAACATGAAGAACGAAATAATTCTTATCTCTCAAACCTTTATGGTTTGAGAGATATTCACAAGCAAAGTTTCCCCTCTCGACCCTTTTACCTAGTGTAAGCCATCTCTTCTCAGATGTGGAATGCAGTCCATAGACCAGACAGATAACAGCAGGGGACAATCTTATTCCTATGAGAACAATGAAAGTTCTGCCCCCCTTGACAAGCTTTTCATGTTTTTCCCTTATCTTAATTGAAGATTGGCCCTCTCTGCAGTCTACCTGGGCACCTCCCTTCTGATCTGGCTGAGCAGTGTTACATCAGTAAAAGGGGCGGGAGGGGGATACTTTGTTATTGAATTAGTCTTGAACTACAACTCTTACAGAATTGAAATAACACTCTCCAAAGTCCAAATACTATGATGAATAATTAGAGCTGCTTTTAACTCATCATTCTACTTAATTTAGCCATCCCCATACCTTGGCTTTCCATATCTTGCAGTCATAAAGAAACTCTAACACCCCATTAATATTAATCTTGGTAGAAATTCTAATGGTCAATCATTACTGAGTATTCCCAAAATAGTTGCCTGACCTTGTTGTCTCTATCCTTAACCTCCTAAGGAAATATCTTCAAAACAATTCACCACAAATATTCATATATCTTTTCTCTCATTGCACCCTTGGATTCCTGAAAAGGAACATATTGTTTTGCTATACAGTTATAAACATAGGATAGAATTTCAAGATCTGTCTCTGAGAACAAATTATATCTTCTAAAATAGTTCTACATTGAAGACCTCAATAACATGGTACTGGGGAAATCTTGAAAATCATAGCTCTAACCCAGCTGTCCTCTACATCTGATATAATTTTTTTTTTCTAACAAATATTCAGCTAAAATATTGGAACTATGCAAATTAAGGAAGGGAATCTTAAACACACAGAATTTTTAAAAACACATGCTGTGTTGCTTGTGTCTGCTTCTCAAAAATTTCCATTTGAAAGAACTTTCTACAGCTTTAACTCTTACTGCTGATTCAGTTCATTGCTACATTTCAAATTTCCTATGCTTCCACTGCCCTCCTTGTCTTCCAGTTCCGATTGAGCTATAACTGGCTGTAATCTTACAAGCCTCACCACATCTCAGCACAAGAAGCTGCTTTAGACAACTGTAAACTCAATTTACCAGGAAAGAGACAAATATAAATTGTGTACAATCCAACAAATAATCTTCCATGCAGAGCAAAAACACAGCAACATTGAAAGCACACGTTTTCCAATGTCAGTTCCCAGACACCACACACTAAATACCTAGTGTATGTTATCAAGCTCCTCACTACAACCTATCCAGTGAAAACTGTGTTTTGTAATGCAAGTCTAGACAAAACAAGACAGCAATTAAATGCAACCTCATAGAAACAGCAGATCTAACCTGCATGACAGATATGTGGATAGAAGAAAACTCAGCATCTATTTTAGAAGCTGTTGTACCACAAAACATATTAATTCTAAATGCTCATGTCAGAATAGAAAGTGAGTAGTTGCGGCAAACTGTTAGGCCATCCATGATTTTAAGATCTCTGTATCTGGGCCAAACCCAGTCATTGCTGTAATGCATATTGCAGATCTTGGTCTCAGGATCCTTCTAATTTATCACCTTCCCGTAGATAGGAAACATTTATTTTACAGGAAATTGCACACCTTGTTGCCAGCTTACTTCTGGAACACCCCAGGTAGATTATTCTGAGAAACTTCAATGCCTAGTTTGAAAATTATTTCTCACAGTTTTATTAGGAGCTCTTCAGTATAATGGATGGGCTGGGCCTTAATCAGATCATTCCCTTTGCTATCCACTTGACTTTCATATTAGTCTAGAAATCTCTAACCTATCAACAAATCCTGTCCTTTGGTCAGATTATCACCAAACTGGGTTCTCAAGAACAGTCCATTAAAATAATCAGCCCAAGTTTAGATGACCAGATATCATGTTTTGAGAGGTGTCTGGAAATGTGTTGTTGTCAGGGTCCCTGTGCGTTTATCTGGTATTTTAACAAAGGTGTGATTGCTGCAATTAATAATATTGTTCCTGTTCACCTGCAACCTCTTATCACATGCAACTATTCTCCTTGGTTTGACAATAAGAGAATTTTAAAAAGAAGGGGTTTAGGATTGAACAGCTTTGGAAGGAGAGACAACATACTCAAGACAAGATATTTAACTGTTGGAACATATTGTAAAAAAAAATACGAAGTCACCTGAAAAAAGAGATTTCTTGTCTACAGAAATCATGGCAGCAGAAAACAGAACAGATCAGCTTCTCCATGTTGTGAAAAGATTATGCTTAAGCTAGTATGTCTGCAGTCTAGTGTACAGTCCTCTCAATCACAATGCAATGGGTTTGCACTATTTTATACAGTCAATGTATCCTCTATTTGAGCTAGTATTTCAAGGCAGATGTCCTGGGAATATCAAAAGCTTGACATGAAAATCTGGACTCAGTAGATTCATGATCAAACTTTGACCTTGAAGCTATAGATGACAGGATAAAAGCAATTCAGCAACTATGTCCCACAGCGTTGGTTACCTGTCTGGCACTCAAAGAGCTTAAAAAGTTGGTCCACAAACAGGGTGTCATGACATTTTGGTGTGAACAGAAACAACTTAGGGCCCCCCTTTTCCTGTGAAAAGTGTCACAAAAAAGAGGATATTGATGTTTAAATATATATATATATATATATATATATATATATATATATATAAAAAATGTAGGGAGAGACGGCATTGATGAAAATCCAAACGATGTTTAATTCAACGTTTCGACCAAAGATTGTGGCCTTTATCATTTCTTGACTAAAACGTCAAATGAAACATCGTTTGGATTTTCATCACTTTGTTTTCCTGTGAGTGCCGTCTTTCCCTCCTGAATTATATTTATCTATTTTCTGATTGGCACCCAGATTTACCTGCAGATAACAGTGAGTGTATCTCATCTTTTTACATATATATATATATATATATATATATAGCCTATATAATAATGTGCTAGGATGTTTGTCACAATGCAGTCATGCGCAGTAGAGACTGCCGTTGTTCCAGCAGTCTCTGCTGCACATGATTGCATCTCGTGAGTGAGTTGACGCAAGACTGCATCGCATGGAGCAGTGAGGTAGCGGCCCCTTAACCCTTTGAGTGCCAGAGGGGTACGCAACACATTGCAAAGCAATGCATTGCATACCCCTCTGACACTCAAAAGGTTCACATTACCTGGACCTTTGCCCATGTACACTGGCTTTTACACTAGTGTGTGTATATATATATATATATATATATATATATATATATAATATACCACAAAGCTCTAAAGAGGGGTTTCACAGAACAAATGTAAGTAATGGTGGACATGGTGAACAGGTCTGGGATGATATGTAGTGTAGGGGTAATAAAGTGACTCTCAGAATACATCATGTATGACCATATTTTACTCTTACTTTACTGCTCTGTATTCCACATGATTTTGTAGAATCCTGCCCAGAAGCAAAGTACCGAAGAACACCACATGTTTTCTATCTATCTATCTATCTATCTATCTATCTATCTATCTATCTATCTATCTATCTATCAACATGCCCATTCATATAAGCAACATCTATCTATCTATCTATCTATCTATCTATCTATCTATCTATCTATCTATCTATCAACATACCGCTTCATATAAGCAACATGACTTTAACCACTTGGGTTCTTTTGAAAGAGGGGCAAATGTTGTTTGTGGTTACCGAGTGCTGCTGTTACCAGATGTAAATGCTGAAAGTTCTGCTTTAAGTGAGGCTTTTAACCCTCTGAGTGCCTTAGTGGTATCCAGTGTATTGCTTTGCAATGCATTTGGTACCTCTCTGGCATTAAAAAGGTTAACCTTCTGAATGATTAAGAGGTCTACAATTTCTTGCTTCACAATACATTGCAGGCCTCTCTGGCATCCTGGGGTTAAAAACCCAACTTAAATCAATGGGAATTCTGGGAACCTGTTTTTATCCCCTGTAATGAATTACTACAGTTCATCTTAGTAAGTTCATCTTAGCCTCCTTGATACCTCTTCATGAGATGCAAAGTGCATTTATCTTATTTATTTTTTGGGGAAGAATGAATGTGAGATGTGAATGAAGTGTTTGCAGATAGTGACTATAGTGACTAGAAAAATAAAATATTTTGGCAGCCACAAGACAGCTTGGTATGAATTCTCACACATGCCTCACACTGAAACATTGCAACTCATCTCTGTGTCACCTTAAGGAAGTTGTTCCTTCCATTACTTCCTCAGATACAATTTTCTCTATTTAAAATATTTATTTTGCTTCCAAATGTTCTCGTTGGTGCAAACTGTGATAATCTAATTACATCACAGTGAATGTGACAGTCTTCCTTCTCGTATTCTCACATGGGGACTACCAGAATAACACTTCCATTTAAATATGACTTACTAGTTCTTGTTTGTCTCATTCAGTCAGTCAGATGCAGCAGTGAACAGATATACCGATGCTATAGTGTTACATTTATTATCTCTTAGCATGGTAAGTTTCAAATACATATATTTCGGAACCCACAGAAGTGCAATTCTGGACTAAATCAGCTGCACCATAGCTGAAAATAAAAAATTCACAATGCTTTGGAAACCTCTATAACATTCCAGTGGATAAAAGCCCCATTTAAGAATTTGAGGAATATTTTCTTTACCTCTGGTTCCTCTGGTTTGTATTAGAATCACACCTCTTTAACTTTCTGAATAGGGCCCTAAGAGCCTTATGCACTAAAGAGGAGCATTCCCTAAGTCTTAGGTTCTCAAACTTACTCCTCAAGGCACATTAGTAAAGTTTTTCAGGTTCTCCTCATATGAACACGTGATACTATCATTAGCAAAGGTGGATCAATCACAGTGGCTTATTTATCAATTGATCCACATACTTAAAGGGATAGTAATACTTGAAAATAATTCTATTTTATATTGTAGCCCTTAAAAAACATGAAAAATGATATAAGTCTTATCTCCCAAACCTTTATGGTTTGGAAGATATTCACATGTAAAATATAGTAAAATGCTGTTGTCCTGGCTGTTTCAGCCAAGTCTGCCATCTAGTGGACAGATTTGGAATTCGGTCCACAGAGCAAACAGCAGCTCTTTAGCAGTGTCGAGATCACGATCTTTGAAAAGAACTGCTTAATTGGAACTATCTGCAAAGTGTGCCTGGCTTGAAAGCACACTTTGTAGACCATTCCAATTAAGAAATTCTTTTTAAAGATGATGGTGATCTCAGCACTTCTGGAGAGGCACAGCCGGTCCTGGGACGGATTCCAAATCTGAAGGGTGGAGCAATGACTTCACTCCAGGGGAAACTTGACTTCTGAATATCTCCCAAACCATAAAGGTTTGGGAGATAACACTTATATAATTTTTCAGGTTTTTTTAAGGGCTACAATATAAAATAAACTTATTTTCAAGTATTACTATCCCTTTAATAAAATGTTCAAGCAGTTCATTCACATGCACATAAGTGGTGATGGCTTTTGCACGTGTGTATATCCAGGAGACAAGATCCCTTTTACATATGTATATTCAGCTCTCTTTATGTATATACGTGGGGCGGGATCTTATAATAATGAAGTGACATCTTCCTGACTCGACCTGTAATAGGTTGGAAGATCATTTATATTGACCATTCCTTATGACATTTGATGGGGACTTAAATCTGCCATATGTCATTATATTTTACCTTGCTTTGTCTTATACAATGCACCTCCATCTTCTTAGCAGCATAACACATGTTTATTTTCATAGCTATTTTTGTACTTATAAGGCCCCTCTGATACAACTTCCATATATCTCCTTGCAAAGCCATTTAGACATATATATATATATATATATTTTTTTTTTTTTTTTTTCCCATACAATAACGTTTATTGCTCTTTTCAAAGCAGATACTAATCCCAAGCTGAACAAATTTAAATCTATATACTATACTGCTTGCTTAGTTAAGTCCTTGGGTTAAACATGTCAAAAAGCTTTGTATTACTAGGGTTTAGTAGTTCCCCTTTAAGATGATGTTTTTAAGCATATTTCATCCAAGCAATCGTAAGCGCAGTTATTATCTGTTAGGAGATAGAGTATTTGACATTTTTATTGACTGACATATTTTGTTATATAGTGTTTTATTACTCTATGCGTCTCTGACATTCTTTTCTCAGGTAGGAGTCATAAAGAGTGCAGTCTTCAAGCTTCCCAGGAGATATAGAGCTATTCTAAGCATAGATATAAAGCAATTAAAAATATAAAAAAGACCAACACTGGGTTTTATAGTAGGTATCAGAAGGTCATCTAAGTTGGGTTAAGTGGTCCCTTCTCTGCACATAGTGGGCATTACGAGTGAAGACAAATATGGAGCAATTCTGTGGAAAACCAAGCACACTTTACAAGAGAAATTACAGTCCTGATTCATTTAAATGGGACCTTTTATATATATACTAGCTGAACAGCCGTGTACACGGGCCACAGTGCCAGGCAGTAATGGACGTGGTGCAATCATGCACAGTAGAGACTTCCTGCGCTGCGGCTGATAACAGAGAGGGGTTCCCCGAATTCAGACCATAGTCCTCTCTGCGCACCTTTGCTGCGTAGAGAGCGCTACAGTCTGAATTCAGATCACACCGCTCCGTTATCAGCCGTGGCGTGGTCATTCTGTACTGCGCATGACTGCCGCTCTCACAGCCATCTGTAATGTGCATAACAGCTTCTTACAAACATACATTAGCAAATTATTATATATCATAGATTTTTATTAAAGTTTTATCCAAAACACTGCATGAAACAGTCACAATAAAAAGGGCTTTTGAGTAACCTAACAACAGAATACTAATAAATGTGATGATAATATAATTTAAGGTAAGATAGATACTTCAAATAAGGAAAGTGTAAGGTTGAACGCATAATTACGCATAGACTCATACCATGTCTGGATCGAAACGATTTAACATCTTGAACGGTAATGAGGCCTCCAATGCATTAAAAAGCAATGCAATGGAGCCCTCTCGAGCATTCATGCAGTTCAAAGGCCCATTTAAATCCACTGGAATTTTGTGCAGACGGTTTGCTCAGATTTGTTCTACTCCTTTGTGCATGAGGTATTTGTATTTAACCTCTTGGATGCTGGCAACATCTTCAGAAGGTGACAGAGACATGTCTAACATCTTTTTCCAGTTAATGTAGACCTGTCCACCTGAGACAAGTTTAGTTAGCTTTATAAAATATATCTGCCTATATCAGGGGTAGGCTACCTTAGTCCTAAAGAGCTACCAGCAGTGTATGTTTTAAGGATATATGTGAATTAGGTCAGTTAGACCAACTAAAGTGACTGAGACACTAGTAATTACATGAAAGGTGGTACCGTGTTAGCCATTGAAAAAAGCAGGAGATTGTTAGAGTAAAAGTAATGCCTTTAATAGCTAAGTCGCTCCAGGATGCAAGCTTCCAAAATATTTAGGTGTCTTCTTCAGGGATATGTCTGAAGAAGAGACCAAAAGAGTATTGAAACCTGCATCCTGGAGCCCCTTAGCCAGCCAATAAAGATATGAATTTTACTCTAACACTCTCCAGCCATTAATTAGTCCACCTGTGCTCCATCAGGGCTATCCTGAGAACACGCACTGTTGGTATTCCAACAATAGGCTAACCCTGGCTTATATCCTGTAATAGCCATTTTTCTGTAACATAAATATATTCTGAGAAATTAAGCCTTTATGTTTTAATAACATAGAATGACACTGTACTCTATTTAGTTCTGTTTTAGGCCAAGCGTGACATTCCCTGTGCCACTAAAAATGCTTCCAGTGTGTGTGGAATCTGACCAAATACATTCACAGTGAAGTGCTTGGTAATATTGGCCCAACACAGAAACTAATCAAAAAGTTCCAGACTATGCAAACAGCAAAGACAAGTTAATTTCCCAATCTTTATATCTCAATATTACAGACAAATGGCTAGCTTAGCATATAAACAGCATTTCATTCTCTTTATCCCTTTGATTACCAGTGAGGTGCTCAGCACATTGCTTTGCAATGCATTGCACACCCCCACTGGCATTCATGGGTTAATATTATCTAAATTTCCACTAAATCTGGAGTGTCATCACAGAACATTTCAAAAGTCTTTGGGTCAAGATTTTGAAATTATGGATCTAGAACAGGTGATCATCTCTATGACTTGTTAGAAGCATCTTGGCTCTTGATCATTCATAAACTCACCTTATGAAGTTAAAACAAAGAGCTTGGCAATGTTGTTAAATTCCCATATCCTCATAACACTAATCAAAGTATCTAAATCATTTTATCATTAAGACTGTGGTCTCCATATGGGACTCTCATTTAGTACAAAGTGAGTTAGGATATTGTCAGGCCTATAGATCTTAACAATCCCTGGGAAAGGAAAGCATTAAGCATTTACATTTATAACACATTTAAAATCAATTTATTGTCACAGAAAGCGAGCTTAATCAAATCAGACCATTATACTTTATCAAAGAGCATGGAAATAAAGATACACTTCTTCTCAAGTGTATGTATTTTCTGTCTGCGTGGAATATTGATCTGAGAGAAGAGATGGGAATTTGAGTCTGGAAGGTTTATTACCGATGCTACTTCTGCCTCTGTCCAGACTTCTTATTGAAAGGAAAAAACTTTTCCACTTGCAGAAGAGTTAAATAAAGGTGCTATTGATGAAACTGTGCAGTCTGATAAAATGAAGAAGTATTTATCTAGGTGTCTGCAAACTACTTACATTTCAACTGATCTGTTTGATTCATTATTTCATTGGCTTCTATTGTTTGCAGGAAATAAGAAAAGCAAATGAAATGCTGTTTATTTAAACACAGAGAGACAGATTTGTAACAGAGGTAAGAGGATCCTTGGCCACATTAATGTTTAATGGTTCATTTGTGCCATTTATTTATGAAAGAGTGGAAATAGAGGGAGTAGAGAAGCAAAGAAATCAAGGTCATTAGTGGCAAGAGATTCTCAAGTAGGTATGAGTACATACATCTCCGGCACTCTGTATGCTCTGGCATTCAAAGGGTTACTGTACATAATCCACACAATAATTATTAGGGGCCTAGAATAAAACCACAAATCTCTCCAGAAATTACACACTGGCAGGCCTCATCTAAAACATGGAGTACATTTTTGGGTTCCATTTCTTAAACAATTCAGAACAATATTAAGATTTTAGACAGTTGGTTTCAAAGCTGGTAGAATGTTGATCCAGGGAAATATCTGACTGCCATTTGGAGTTGCAAGAAGGAGTTTTTGAAGGTCTTAATTGGAAATAGCTTTAACGCCTAGAGTGCCAGGTGGGTACAATGTACGAGTGGACACAGCTGTACCTGCTGTGCCATGCTCGTACATTATACAGCTAAAATGCGGTCACTGCATAAGCCGGTATAACCGGCTTGGAATGGCTGCATTTCAGCTGAAATACAGCCTGGCACTTTTGGGGGGGCATGAGGATCACTCCTATTGCCTCCCCAGTTATTGATCTCCCAGCCAGTCGTGCTGGGAGATCAATACATAAGAAGGAGAAGCAGAGCTTCTCCTTCCCCCTCTCTCCTACCCGAACTTCTGGGTAGGAGTGGGCGGGACCAGGGGAAGCTTCCTAACGTCATCGGTGACATGGTCCCCGGTCCCATTCTCTCCTGTGGTCGTCAGATTGATCTCCCAGCACAATAGGCTGGGAGATCAATAACTGGGGGGACATCAGAAGGTGTCCTCATGTACCCCCACGAGGTCTGAAATAAAAAAAATAAAAATAATATTTATTTTAACCCTATGCGTGCCAATTTCGTGGGGCACTGTTTTTAAATTAAGACCTAATGGGGGGTGGGGGTCAGGAGAGGTCCTGATGACCCCCAATGAGGTCTATAAATAAAAAGTAGCAAAAAAAAAAAAAACAATTAACCGTATGTTTTGTTTTTTTTCTTTATTTTTACTTTATTTAGACTTCATTGGGGGACATCAGGGGTCCTGAAGCCCCCCAACAAGGTGTAAAAAAAAATAATAGGAAAACAATGTGTGCCCCACAGGGGGGTCCAACGCAGTGCTTTGCAATGCGTTGGTCCCCCCTGTGTCACACACATTTATTTATTTTTTATTCTGCCCTTGTTGGGGGGTCATCAGAAGTAGACCTGATGCCCCAAACAACGTATGAATAAAAAATATTAAAAGGGAAAAAAAAATTAACCCTCTGTGTGCCACAGGGGGTCCAATGCATTGTTTTGCAATGCATTGGACACCCCTGTGGAAGACAAAGTGTTTTGTTTTTTTTTTCTTTATTTTTACTTTATTTGGACCTCATTGGGGGACATCAGGGGTCCTGAAGCCCCCAACAAGGTGTAAAAAAAAAAAAAAATAGGAAAACAATGCGTGCCCCACAGGGGGGTCCAACGAAGTGCTTTGCAATGAGTTGGACCCCCCTGTGGCACACACATTTATTTATTTTTTATTCTGCCCTTGTTGGGGGGTCATCAGAAGTAGACCTGATGCCCCCAACAACGTATGAATAAAAAATATTAAAAGGGAAAAAAAAATTAAATTTTGTCATTATGACATCATAGCTTTTTGCACGATGCAAAATTCTCTTCATGTAAGGTACCACGAGAAAGCTCAATTTGGTTCTCAAAAAAACAATATATAGTTTTCATATGTAACTAAAAATCCCCAAAACAGAAGGATAGCAAAAATGCTGAAAAAGTGTATGGCCTGCAGGGTACAGGAAATGGCCCAAGCCTCTGGCACTGAAGGGGTTAATAGTATGGATGGGCAAAAGTTGTCGCCATGTTCCCGTGGGAAATTTCATGAAAACCACGTTGTTATTCTCTTTTTCATGGTAAAATCTGCTTTAAAACTAGGGCTTAATTTTTTTGCATATTTTGACCACTGAACAAAATTTGTCGCCATTTTTTCAATGGCTATAAAGTTTCTTCCAATTGATTTACATTGTTTTCGCACTTCCGCTATAAAAAGGTGATGTTTTCTCTGAAGGCAGACACAATAGAAGCAGATACAGAGCGAGATAGATGTGTTGTGCTGTTCTTCTGTGATATTTTGCAAAAATTGAGGCAGGGAAGGCTCATAGTGACTGCTATCACTATGAGCAGGGTGAAAAATAATCAGTGGAGGAGCTGGAAGGACCCTTATGTGTCCACTGAGTCGGAAGAGGAGGAGGAAGTGACTAGCAGCACTGAACCAATGCTGTTCAGTCCCCCTAAATCACCCCAAGGGATCTTGGGGAATTTAATGGGAAGGGAGGGAGAAAGGGGAATGGGAAGGAAGGGAGAAAAAGGAATGGGAAGGGAGGGAGTAAAGGGCAGCACTAGAGAGAGCAGGACAGGTCAGCTGCCTGTGTCTGCTGCAAGACGTGCTGCCCCTGCTGCCAGTGCCACCATTGCTGTACCTGCAGCCACTAGTGTTGTACCTGCTGCCAGATGTGCTGCCACTAGTGTTGTACCTGTTGCCTGTGCTGAACCTGCAGCCACCAATACTTTGCCTACTGCTAGTGTTTCTTGTAGTACTCGGGGTGGGGGAGGAGAAAATGATGCCAAGTGTGACAGCAGGGGACCCTCTGTCAAACTGCTCATCACCTCCTCCAAGCAGCAGTGAGATGTCTGGAATAGATCAGGATCATGTAGGTACTAGTGGTGGTGGTGGTGTTGGACAAGCTGGGGTGGAAGAGACATTGATGGTCTTTTTATCAGAAACTGAGAAGGAATAGGAGACGGGGTGAGGATAGGCATCACCACCACCACCACTAGCAATCGGCTTTTGGAATTTGCAGAAATTGCAACTGCTCTAATTTCTGCTGCTGGGGAGATGAAAGGGCAGCAGGGTTCTGAGGAGCAGGCTAGTGTGCCACAGACCACCGTGGACACAGTGGGAATGGGGTCAACAAGTAATGTGGGACTAGGACAGGTTCCACTTGCCAGCACCAGCAATACTCCTGGTCCTAATTACAGTGCTAAATCTGAGGCAGTAGCAGCAACATTATCCGCTGCAACAAAAAGTGAAGGGGAATGTGGAGGACAAGAAGAAAGAGGCCATTCTTCTCCACCTGTTCCCTATCCCTGCCTCCAGAAGTCATGGGTGTGGGACTATCATTCTCTTCCGGCAGGCACAGTGCAGTCATCATCAACAATGGTACAGTGCAAAATTTGTGACAAGTTAGAAGGGGAAAGGAGGGAACACACACACCAGTTCCCTGATAGCACACATGAAACACAGACACCATGACATTTATGTCAAACATGTTAAAGCCAAACACCCATTACAGAAATCTAGCACCGCTGTTACTGTACCCCCTGACTCTCCAGAAAGGTGGAGATCAAAGAGGAGGAAGAATAAAGAAACTCAGACAGACACTGGAAGTTCCATGATGAGCGAAACAACTAATTTGCCATCAACATCACCTTATTTCCTTTACGGTAACAAGTACATCACCTGCCAATCCACCTCGTCCATCGTTACCTCCCCCACCAAATGATAGTCACTCTATTGATGTTTGGATATGGCAGTTCATCTCTACCCATTACATTCTGTGTGGTGCACTGACCACACATGCCAGTGTGGTGGAGGAGAATTGATACCAGGTCATCAGATGGCATCTGAGGAGATTTCATCCCACAGAATATGCTAGGATTCTGGCAGGGAGGGTTCATCATTACTATTAAACCGTCAGCAAGTTGTCACGTGTCCTTAGCGGGGTCTGGACAAGGGGTACAGTGACAGCGGCAGTACTTGGTCTCGGGTGTCATGGAGTTTGGATACAGGTGTGCCCCCAGATGTTATTTACCACACACACTGTGCACATTGCAGTTGCTGAGGGAAGCCACAGTTCCTGTTCTCAAGGGAAAAATATATATTCTAATAACAACGCACCCATGATTTTGGAGGAGGGCAGGTGGAGAAGATTTATTGGCCAACTTCTTTTCTCCACATAGACTGGGGGCTACTTATTGTTCTGCTACTGCCTGAGATGCATCACTGGAGCCAGTCGTGGCAAGTGGAACCTTTATCATCCATCTTCAATGTTACTGCTATTGTTGATCCCATTCCCTTTCAGCTGCCCAATCAATCTGCTGCTTAAACAACTCAGCAGCAGCAGTATGAACAGCAGTTGCAACTGAGGACACAGGAGGACATTTGATAGTGGCCACTGGTCAACATGACCTGCTGGCATTAGGCCAGTATGGCATTTTTATTTTTTTCACAGAGTTTGAGTTTTGAAAATAAATAAATAAAAAAAAAACTAGTCCTACAAAAAAATAAACCATCTTTGGGAGTTTGTTTCTAACAAGCCTAAGTCCTACAAATCAATGTTTCCTTTGGGCTTGTGCCAAACAAGCTTAAGTCCTACAAATCAATGTTTGTTCAGGGCTTGGGCCTCTAATTTAAGTCTAAGTCCTACAAAGGCCTCTAGCAACAAATCAAACAAATTATCCTCTACAAAATATTCTATCAAGTCAAGTATCAGTTCACCCCAGTGGCAGCTTATATCAGGGGGTTCCTGTCTCTATCACTTTACATAAAAGTTTCCTATTTTATGTTATTGATTAATTTTTTTTTTATTAACTGTCCCCCCAATAGCAGTCAAGAAATGTCCCCAAAACAAATTCCCTGTTCAAATAATTAATTCATTCACCAACACAGGCACCCTCCTCAGATTCCTTTTATACTATGTCTTATGGGTTGTTTTCTTTAATTTTATTTAGGATTTCTTTTTTATTAACTGTCCACCAATCCAAGTAAAAAACCCCCAAAAGTGTACCCTGTTCAACTGTTTCTTTCCCCACACCCCCCCTCCAACACAGGCACAGGAAATTTCTGCTCATCCCTATTTAATATGTTTTTTTCCTTCCTTGGATCAACAAGGACTTATACAAGCAAGCAGGTCAATTGTATTCATTCTCAAGGTTTAGGCCCTTACCAGACCAATATGTTGACCGAGAATAAAATTACCCTTCTTGCTTTTATAAATCCCCCTGGTGCTGCCCCTTTTTATTTTTTATCCATACTTTACATGAAATTATGCACTTGGACATTATGATATTTTGTGAGAGTAAGTACTTCTACTTCCCCGTCCATTGCTAAATACAATCAGAGGTGGGCAATTTGTTGGACTACAATTCCCATCATCCTCACATTTGTAGTTGAAAACATTTGTAAATCAGTATATTGCCTGTTTGAATTAGGTGCTGAATGCACGTTATGATAGTTGCTATGCATGGGACATGCATGGTGTTTGCATTGTGCTTCTGACATATTAACATAACAACATAGTTGATGAGTCTGAAAAAAGACATCCATCCATCAAGTTCAGTCCACACCATATCCTTGTCTTCATCTAGTAGATGTTACTATCTTACTCCTGATTGGAGGGAGTTGATAATGTTGTCATTCTCCAGCTGTTTCTGGAGAAGGATGGTGATTATTTTTTCTATAAATATTGCTATGAAAGATAGGTTGGTGCAATGAGGGTTTTTAAGCCATTTTCATGTGTGGCACTCACAGGGCTGGATTCTATTGCAAGTGATAATGTAAACACCCCTTTTATCACATATTTTCCTATTGAAGTCTATGGGGAAACTTAGAGATAAAAGCAGTGATAAAATAAGCACCTGTAATAGAATCCTGTCCGTAGTCCTTTTTTAGGTTAATGGGATTTATGTATTGACTGATCAGTTTGTATCAATATCATAATAAAGGTACAAGTAAGAACCAAAATGTTCATCTGGGCAATTCCCAAGTCCCTTTCTCCTGAAGAAAAAAGAAAAACTCAGGAGGGATGTAAAGTTGTTCAGCATTATTTATATATCTAGGCACTAATGCTTATTGGGTACAGTTGCCTGAATGCTCACCATGACTGGCTTGACTCATGCACTGTTGATGAGGAAAAGAAGCACACACAAGTCCTTTAAATGGTTCAAAGTTTCAAAGTCATTGTCTCTGTCAACATTTGTGGTACTGATCAGGGGCGGACTGACCATTCAAGCATTCGGTCATGGACCGAGGGCCCGTGACGGAGGGGGGCCCACAGTCACCACCAATGTCAATAATTATGTTTTGCCAGTGCCACCCACCCACTTGCCTGCCTGCTGTATGGGCCCGCCTGTACCTATATAAAGCAGCTGCTGCACTGCATTCTCTGACCGTAAGGCACTGAGGCCTCACATACTATTACTGCGGATGCCACTGATCCTTTCCCACTCCCATGAATCGTCCTCTTGCACACACGCCGCTTGCTGCCAGAGTCCAGACTCACTGTTCATTACTGTCTGGCAGCGGCTGGCAGCAAGCGCTTCTCTCCCTGTGCCTCTTCCCCTTTTCTATGCATGCCTGAGCGACCATTTGGTATAAGCATCATGAGCACTTATGTAATTACGGCCTGCAGGGGAGCGTGATTATGCGTGGGGAGAGAGTGCTAGTCCGCCACAGGGGACTAGATGTCTCTCACACATGACCACCTAGTCCACCAAGGAGGACACACAGTGACAACAGGAGTGTAATGGTTTTGTAAGAGCACTCAGGCAAATTAGGTAAGGTTAAGATAAACTTTATTGAAAATAAATAATCAGCAAGGAAAGATCAACCTACTCAGGCCCAGATAAGGACAGTACCGTGGTACTTCCCAAATCTGTCACAGGTCAGGATGAATAGAATAAATATGCAAATGCAAGACAATACAATAGTAACTAAGTAGTCTTGATCCATACACTGGATACAGTAACAGAGTAGACCACAACAGTACCAAAGCCGCGGAAAGGCACCACGAGACTATCGGCAGGTAACTGCAGGGGAAATCTCTAGAATGCTAGGGAGTATGGTAGGCAACTCACAGATGGGACACTGGCAAGCGACCGGATCCCTAGAATGCTAGGGGGTATGGTAGGTAACACACAGATAGGACACTGGCAAGTGACCGGATCCCTAGTACGCTAGGGAGTATGGTAGGCAAAACACAGAAAGGACACTTGCAAGTGATCGGATCCCTGGAACGCTAGGGATAGTGGAGGCAACACACTGATAGGACACTGGCAAGTGAGAGGATCCCTAGAACGCTAGGGAGATAGTAGGCAACACCCGGACCAGATACTGGCAATTGACCAGATCCCAAGCACGCTAGTGAGTAGCAGGAATGGTAGCTACTCGCAATTCAGTCTCCCAGGTAACCTAGGGAGTAACAGGGCAAGCAGGCACTGTAGAGGAAGTCGCTGAGTAATGAGAGTGAGAGTAACGGAGCTCAAGGTACACACACACACAGAAGGGTCAGAAGCCAGAATGCCAGATGGGTACACATGGAGGTAGTCAGCCAGATCCAGTCAGTAATGGAAACGGGTTCTCAGCCAAGCCAGTTCGGTACACATGGATGTAGTCAGCCAGTCCTAGTCAGCAATGGTAGTGGGTTCTCAGCCAAAGCCAGTTCGGTACACACGGAGGTAGTCAGCAACAGTAGCAGGTTCTCAGCCAAAGCCATTTCGGTACACACGGAGGTAGTCAGCTAGTCCTAGTCGGCAACGGAAAGCGATAACTCTGGAGCAACAGAAACGTAGTCAGGTGAGCCGGGTCATACACGGAACAGGATCATGCAGCAACTCAAACACTAGATACAGGTACACCATAAAAGGGCACTGAAAGAATGACAGGACCAGGTATAAAAGGGTGAGCCCTGTTAGGAGTCAGAACCCAATGGCCAATAAGAACCGTGCAAGGAGAAACCCGGAAGTAGCAATGTCGCCCTGCTGAAAGGATCATGGGCACCGTGATAAGGAGTCAGACTGGGGAGCACAGCAGTGACAGTGATTGACAGACATCACTGCAGCAGTTAGCAGAAGAAGACCCACCATCATGCAGTGCACACAGAACAGGTAAGAGGGTGCTGGATGGCTTGTGGGGGTACTGGGTGGCTTGTGGCAGTAATGGGATGGCCTGGTGGAGGTACTTGATAGCTTGTGGAGGTAATGGATGGCTTGTTTGGGTAATGGATGGTCTGGGGGGGTACTGAATGGCCTGGGGGGTAATGGATGGCTTGTGGGGGTACTGGATGGACTGGTGTGGGTACTGGTTGGCCTTGTGTGGGTACTGGATGGCTTGTGCGGGTACTGGATGTACTGGTGGGGGTACTGGATGGCCTGGTGGGGGTACTGGATGGCCTTGTGGGGTACTGGATGGCTTGGTGGGGGTACTGGATGGCTTGTAAGGGTTATGGATGGCCTGGGTGGGTATGGCTTGGTGGGGGTACTGGCTGGCTTGGTGGAGGTACTGGATGGCTTGTGGAGGTAATAGATGGCCTGGGGTGTACTGGATGGCCTGGTGGGGTACTGGATGGCTTGTGGGGGTAATTGATGGCTTGTGGGGGTAATGGATGGCATGGGTGGGTATGGCCTGGGGGTACTTGATGGCTGGTAGAGTACTGGATGGCTTGGTGGGGGTACTGGATGGCTGGTGGGGGTAATGGATGGCATAGGTGGGTATGGCCTGAAGTGGTACTGGATGGCTTGGGGGGTTACTAATGGCTTTTGGCAGTAATGGATGGTCTGGGTGGGTATGGCCTGGGGGGTTGCTAGAAGGTGAATATCCACCACGCAGCACACACAGCACAGGTAAGTGGGTACTGGGTGGCATGGAGGGAGTTACTGGATGGCTTGTTGGGGTACTGGGTGGCTTGTGGGGGTAATGGGATGAACTGGTGGGGGTACTTGATGGCTCGTGCGGGTAATGGATGGCTTGTGGGGGTAATGGATGTCTTGTTTGGGTAATGGATGGCATGGGGGGTACTGCATGACTTGGGGGGTACTGGATGGCCTGGGGTGGGTAATGGATGGCTTGTGGGGGTACTGGATGGCCTGGTGGGGTACAGGATGGCCTGGTGGGGTACTGGATGGCTTGGTGGGGGTACTGGGTGACTTGGTGGGGATACTGGATGGCTTGTGGGGGTAATGGATGGCCTGGGGGGTACTAGCTACCTTGATGGGGGTACCAGATGGCCTGGTGGGGTACTGGATGGCTTGGTGGGGTACTGGATGACTTGTGGGGGTAATGGGTGGTATGGGTGGGTATGGCCTGGGGGTTACTGGATGGCTTGTGGGGGTAATGGATGGCTTGTAGGGTAATGGATGGAATGGGTGGGTATGGCCTGGAGGGTACTGGATGGCTTGTGGGGGTAATGGATGGCTGGTAGGGTACTGGATGGCTTGTGGGGATACTGGATGGCTTGTGGGGGTAATGGATGGAATGGGTGGGTATGGCTTGCGGGGTTACTGGATGGCCGTGGGGGGGTAATGGATGGATTGTAAGGGTTATGGATGGCTTGGGTGGGTATGAACCATATATCTGGGGTTAGCTTTTCCCCTTGTTCAGAGAGGAACTGCCTGGCATTTCATGGCTGGACTGTCATTTTGGCAGGACCTGTATGATATGCTTCAGAATATTTCTTCTCTGTGTATGGCATTTGTGAGCTAAAAGAGCTGGGAGTGAGTACACAGTCTAGTAAGCTTTTTGCATATCCTTGCAAGCTCATGAGCCGAGATGATCATCTCTGACTTCTCTGTATACAGATTACACCAGCACTTACCTTGATGTTGGAGGTCCAGCGGTATCCTTATGTCCCTTGTGATCCATTCAGGTCTATTGAGTGCCATTGTTAGTGGTGATGGGTTGAGACCCAGAGGCAGGCTTGAATAGAGACCACATTAAACAGCAAATTGCAGAATGTATGACAAAAGATTACTACTGTTTAATTCTTTTTGTGCCAGAGGGGTACATAAAGGCCACTTATCTATGTAGCTTATCCTCTTGACCACTAGAGACATCTCTAGTGCATTGCACTGGAGTCTTCTCTAGCAGCCTAGGGATAAATCTGTTTCACAAATTAAGAGCCAATTATTCCTAGTGTATAATCCCCATTTAAAAGTAAATTCTCCTATACGTATAGTTGCAGTTTATTAATATGTACTTTTTTTTTAACAAAAAAGTGTTTATCTCAATCTAATACATCAAGGACTATAAATTATTCACCAGGATTATATTGTACACCCCGCTGGTCTTTTCGATAGAAATAATAATAATACTTTAAAAAAATGTAAAAAGTCATAAACTGTAAAATGTTTGTATGCAAATTTGACCTGGGCATCTACCCCTCATTTCTGCTACCTAGTGAAAAGCATCTCAATCTGATATAATACCATCTGGTTGTGCTCCAGATTTCAGGTTAGGTCTGCCATGCAGATTTCCTAAACTTAATTGTTAATCGGCTCCCAAATGTTGGTGCTGCAATAACAATAAAAACTCCACTGAAAACTGCAACTCTCAAAAACCGTATGCTCTGAGCACTCATTTTTATTTTAATCCCCTTGATAAACAAGACAATAAACAAAACTGCTCTTCAGACCCTTCCCATTGTACGGAAGAAAATGCTTCTTCATTTCTACTCAGTGCAATAAAGTTTTTTTTTTGTCATTTTAAAGTTTTTATACACAGTTTAAACTTTTGCTTTTTTTTTAACAAAGAGCTTTATATATAAAATCATAGTGGAGCAATTCTGGGTACAACAAACCCACAAGAGAGAAACAAAATAATTCCTGCTAGTATAAATTAGGCTTTTAACCCCTTAAATGATAGAGAGGTCTCCAACAAATTGCTTCATAATACGTTGGAGACCACGCTAGTATTTTTTGGGTTAAAAACCCCATTAACTTCAATGGGAATAGTGTAAAACTGTGTTGTTCCCTATGGTGCAGTTTGCTCCAGAATTACTCTAGCTTTCTTGTATACATGGGGCCCAAAGGTGGTGTGATTCTAGGACAAACCGAGTTCATCATGGGGGGGATAAAAGTTTCCAAAACTGCCAATGTAAACAGGGATTTTAACCTGTTGAATGCTTCACGATTTATTGGGGACTTCTTTAGGTGTTAAAATCCCTATTTCAATCAAAGGAAATCTTTAGTTAACCTCTACTTGACAGAGGAAAGCTGGCAACTTGTGGCCTAGGGGGGAAATACAATCAAGTGACACATTTCTATTATCATTTAATTCCACTGTCCTAGCCCACACCTTTTGTTAATTTTAAAATAAGCAAGTGATAACACATAGTGTATAGTTGAAATTGGGCTACATAGTCATATTACAGAGCTTACAATTTATCTAAACTAACTAGTGTTATCATATAGCTTACAAGAGAAATGGGTGTAGTGCAGCTCCATTTGAATTGTAGCTCTATGGTATCATTTGTGTAGCTCAGTTTCAGTTGCAACTCCATGGTATGACTAAGGGATCTCCATTCACAGCAGCAAGCGGGAGAGGCAATGGCCCACAGCTCCAGACATATGTTCGGCCCAGGGGGCAATTGCCCCCCTGCCACCCTGGTCAGCCATCCCCTGCCTACTGAGAATTGTGCCATATTCCCTAAATACTAAATGTCCAGTGTTTCAACATTTACCCTAGTAAAGGAGAGCTGAGACCTTCTAATGAAGACCTACTTACTGTAATCTGTGTATAAAATTCTAATGACCGCTGTGAATCAATTGTCTGTGGTCTGGTTCTACACAATGAAACTTTAACCTTCTTACTGCCGAAGAGATATCCAAAGCATTGCAGAGTACTGGATTTCATGTTTGCGATCTAGCAGAGTTTTAATAGGGGTGGGCGAAAAGTGGGAAAAATTTCCTGTTTGACTTTTCGCGAAAAAATGAGAAAAATCGATTCATTTTTTCCTGTTCGTCAATGCAAAAATTTCCTCCTTTTCTCCTATTTTACCAAATTTTTCACCTATATTTCCTATGGGTTCTACATTTCCACCACAATATTACTTCTTCTGAGCGCTGTAGTTTAGAAATAAGTGTCTGAAAGTCAGTTGTGAGACCTACAGGAACATATGCCTTGAAAAATGTGTTAACATGCAGAGTTCATTTGTTCCTTGCCCACAACACTAACTTTCTGCTTAAGTGACACTGGCACATATTCATGATGTCAAGCAATAACAAAAATAAAGTAAAACCTACAATGTGGCAGATGTGTATTGTAGTGGTGGAATGGTGGGGGGCTGGCTGGTATGGTGTGGTTTGTGTATGCATATAGTTTTTACCATTGTCATATTTGTGTCAAATTGCTATCCTCCTCAGATTAATGACACACATTACTTTTTGCTCATAGCAGTGGTCCCAAGTGGAGTAGATGGTGGCAACCCTTCTTCACACCCCTCTCCACCTCCTTATTTGTGCGGTTGTTAATATATTTGTCCTGGCTTTATCTGTCATGTGTGGTTTCTGCTACCTGATACTCAGATGGTATGAGATCTTGGTTCAGTTTTAAGAATGTTAATCTCCATACATTGCGACTTGATAGCCCTGTCCTGCGGTCATTGACATTGTAACCAGCTGCACTGAAAACTCACTCAGACTCTACTCTTGCTGGAAGAGTTTCCACTGCAGTACGTGTCAATACTGGCCACACACACTGCTTTGTTTACCAGTAGTCCATTCTGCCTAGAACATAGCTATCCTGCAAGTATGCAGAAACCATCTCACATGCAGTGGGACCACTTCTAGGAGCTACACAGTGTTCCTGTGTGTCAGTTACCAACCCATACTCAGGGAGCAAGTCCCAAAGAGATATGCCACCACCCCCACCACCACCAATGTTTTTTTTTTTGCCTCTCCTGCTGAGACCCTTGAATTGCCCTGTATTTCGAATGGGTGGATGATTTAGCTGCTTCTGCTGGTTGAAATGCTTTGCTGCCTTCCTTTTCACTATACTTTCTAGATGTTTTTTGTGTCCTCACTTTCTCCCTCTCATTCTCCACAATGCAACCCTCCACTCGATCAATAAGCATATCTCGATATTCCTTGAAAGTATCCTATTCCTCAGAGAGTTGCTGGTGATCGTCATGACTCCTTGTTGTGACAAACTGCTGATGGCCCTTTGGCAAGAAATTCAGAAATTTTGTGTTTGTAGCAGGGGTCCAGCACAGTGGCAAGAATGTATTCCTCATTGCTTTTAATAGAGACAATGTGAGGATCTTGTTCAAAACACACTAATATGTCTTTTATCAGCTGGTGCATGTCTGTGGTGTCATTAAAGTAAGAATCCTCAGCCATGCGCGTCAGCCATGCGCCTCAGTTTTTTCTGCAATAAAAATATCAGTGATAGAATTTTACTAATTCCTGCCCCAATGTGACTCACCAACATGGTTGCCTTCCCAAAGGATTTCAGTAACTCACATACATCGCACATAAGTTGCCATTGGCCAGGTGTCAAATAGGTTCCCTCCAAAGCCTTCCAGTTTTGTATGGTGTACTCGCTAATGGCCTTATTCTTCTCATACAAATGCTATAACATGTATATTGTGGGATTCTACCTGGTAGGGACCTCTATTTTCAGCTGGTGATGAGGCAGGTTGTTACGCTCTTGTATGGAATATAGAGCATTGCGTGCACTGTAGGAGCGACTAAAATGGGCACAACTAAATTTAGCACATGGGAAAAGCAGGGAGCATGCACCATACCACCTAATTTCAAAGCAGTGATTATGTTGGAGCCATTATCAGCAAACACAAAACCAGCTTTTAAGGAGCGAGGTACAAACCATTCCTCTATCATCTGCTATAGCTTACTTAAAACATCTACAGCTTTGTGGGACTGTCTCTCTGCATGCACAAGAATGGCATGATGATGGTATGGGCTATCCTGTTGCTGCCACCTTTTAATCACACTGCCAGAACTAGAAGCACGATTACTGGTTGTCACCTGATGCTGTAAGCTAGTGTTCTCTAGTTTTGGTACTGGGATGGAAACCCAGCGCAGTCACAGTCATATAGTCTGTCCTCTGCCCACTTGTCCACATATCCGTTGTCAGGTGGATTTTCTTGCCATATGCACTTTTCAGCCCTTTGCCTACCACACTAACCACCTGCTTGTACAATTTAGGCACAGCAGTCCTGGAAAATACTGCAGCTTGGGATATTCCAGCATGGAGCTACACATCAGGTCTCTGAAACCTCATTTTCTACAAAAGAATAAGGCAGCATGTCCACTTCCAACATCTTAACAACCTTGCCATTCCACAGGCACACTTTGGGATTGTTTTTGACTCCTTCCCAGGAGCTTGGTCAGTGTCGGTTGGCAAGACATGGCAGAAGAACCATGAAACTTTATTGCTTTAACAACATGACTAGAGGAGATGGTGGCAGCATGTGTGTGCAGTCAAAGACTCTTGCCATCTCCTACAGCAAATCCAGATTCATCATACTCCTCTGCAGCAGGAGCCATAAGTGTTATTTGGAGTGAACTAAATTTTGACAGTAGCACACTCTCTGACAAATAAATAACTTCACTACTTCTTTTTTCTACCCTAGAGCATAGGAACTTTTTAAAGTGCTTTTGGTGCTGATATTGTGTCTCCCAGTAAGACCTGTGGTTGTGCTTCAGGTGTGAGGTCATAGAGGAGGTGAATAGGTATGAGCCTGCTTTCCCCCTGCTCACGTGCTTTTTGCACAGGCAACAGATAGCAAAAAGCTTAGCTTGAGGATCCTGAGTGAAGTATCTCCATAATGTGCACTTCATGGAATGAGGGGTTACTGAGGTGGTGCTGCTGCTACCTCTACTACTGGGGCTAGATGTTGATGAAATTCTACTGCCACTACTACTAGGTGTCAAAGGTGCAGCACTTACAGCAGCAGCAGAGGCACTCATCATATCTAACATTGTGGATGTTAATAACCTGTGTTGCTGTTGTTGTTGCTGCTGCTTGGTACTCAACATGGGTGTGTGTGGCTGGGGCTTGAACTTTGAAGAGACAGTGATGCTGATGATGACTCATAGGGTGACTGTGTACTTTTTGACATCTTTGTTTGTCCAGGGTCAGACTTTCCAAATGGTTTTCTTAAACAGTTTATAGACAGGTACAGTACTCCTTTTCAGTAGTAGAAGATTCAGCCTTTGCCTTTTTGCTAACGGTATAGCCAAGACATCATCCTCACTCTCAACTTCATCTGTATCTGAACAAGAGAAGGATGCTTGAGGGATATATTCTAGATCTGCATCATCATCAGTCATCATTAGGTCATCCTCAGCAGAATCAGCATCAACTGCCAAATCTTGCCCACTACCCTTATATTCCTCTAAGCTTTTACCTTTACTGTAACAAAGTTTGCTACTACTTTAAGGATATATTTTAGTGCTTGTTTGTCTCACTATCTGACGCAGCAGACGGTTCAGCTGCTATACTTTCCTCTATTATGCTATTGCCATCATCAACACTTGAATGCCACTTGTTGTCATCTTCAGTGTTCTTCTTATATGTCTTCTTATATGGTTCTTAATTTGTACTGGCACTGGTGGTGGTTTTGCTGGGACCTTGACAAACTGCATCCTCCCTTGGAGAAGCATCATCATCATAATTTATTGCACACGCTGCAGAAACCATTGCTTCAGTCAGTTTTTGAAGTACTACTTTACTCTCACGTCCCTGCAATGGTCCACCCTTCCCCCTCCCCCTGCCCCTTGTGCGTTTGCTGGACATTACTCAACTACTCTTTGTGTTTATACTCTACAATACACAACACAACTGATGGAGTCTAATGTCTTGCCTTAGCCCAGTCAGCTGTCTGTCACCTAATATATTTAGTTTTGTGTTCATTCCTTTATTCTTTTTTATTTATTGTTTTATTATTTTTATTTTTTTTAAGTTGTCCACCCTGTCTTATCACAGTCTGTCCAAAATAAAACAAAAATTATAACTGAAAAACAAAATCAGCAGCTTCTTTCCCCAGACTTCCCCACCCAGCACAGAGACAATAACAGCAAGATCAGCAAGCAAATAGGTCCCTAGCTGCCTGTGTCTTGCCAGTCAGTCACGTGGAATTTTGGAGTATTTGGGGTCAACCTCCTTCCTCCCTTCTCATGAGAGTGTCCCCCTGACTCTCCTAATACAGAGAACAAATGTCCTACCTAAAAGACCCCTAAACTAAGCTTCAATTCCCCTTTATTTGCTTATCTTCTCTTGATCAAAACATGCTTCTTTCTCCTCTCACAAACACAGAATGGCATGCTGTGAGAGCCTGACACCCTTTTATATGGCAGTAGAAAAGTACAGAAAACTTTTTTGTGGTGAAAAAATAGTTCTTCCCATTGATTTCAATACACAATGAGATAGGTGAAAAAAGTGAGAAAAAGTGGAAAAACTGCACTTTTTGCAGGAAATTATTTGCCAAGGGGAAAGTGCTATTACTCGCCGATTTCAATTTGAGACAAATATTTTCATCCATCCCTAGTTATTAATTCACCTGTAAGTGGAAACTGTTCCTGCAGAACAAGTGGCTCTTTGATTATTTAACCTGCTGAGTGCCAGAGAGATATCCAACGCATTGAGTAGAAATGTGTTGGATACCCCTCTGGCACGCAAAGGGTTAACAGAAGGGCTTACCTATGTAGGAGTCCTTGATAAACTCACTCTATATACTTTTCTTATCTGTAATGTAACTGTGTTGTGGTTCACAGGTTATCAAACCTGTCATTGGCCCCCTTCAGCAGTTCTTGTTTTCTGGATATTCTCAGTTGAGCACAGGTGATTCATAATGACTGAGCTGGAAAACAGTTACTCCTATTGGCAAGGGGCTTGAGTACAGATTTAAGCGACCGAGTTATGAAGCTGTTTCCAGACTACAATAACCATTATTACACACAAGTCAATGGATGAGAGTTATAGTCTGGAAGCAGTTGGATGGTATCATGTTGCCCATATATGTTATAGATGTACACTACATTTTAGCATGTGATCATCTTAAGAAAGTGATCTAAAGAACAAAGGGTGAGGATGAGGACTGTTGAATACTAGGGTCTATTGTTCTGAGTTGTGAAATAAAGGCATACTTCAGTTGGAATTAGTAAATGCATACAAATATAGATAGACTGTAAATAATATATTAATAGATTAGTTGATAAGCCTGTTTACACGGGCCACAGTGCCACCATTGCAGTTATGAGCAGTAGAGACTGCGTGCGTGGCAGCTGATACAGAGCGGAATGCTTTGAATTTAGACCGGAGTCCTCTCTGCACAACTTCCTGGGACCGCTCCCAAGAAGGTGCGCAGAGAGGACTCCGGTCTGAATTCTGAGCACCCCGCTCTGTATCAGCCGCTGTGCGAGCAGTCTGTACTGTGCATGACTGCACCATGCGCAACAGTCTCTACTGCACATGACGGCTTCTGACAAACATCCTTAGCGAATTATTATATAGGATATGTGTGACTGTTGTAAGAAGGAAAACTACCTAGACAAATCCTCCTCTTAACAATTACTATAATACAGGTAAAGCTCCCTTTTTTATTAAAGAGCACACACACAAACATACACACATGCATACACACACACACATATATGCATGCACATACACACACACATACATACAAACAAACACATACAGACACACACAAGCACACACCCAGACACACATATACATACACACACCAGTGTAAGAGATAGGGGGAGGGTGGGAGTGACAGAAAGTGGGAGAAAGAGAGAAAGCCTTGTTCAGCAAGATAACATGGTGTAATTCTAGAGCAAACCAATTGCACCAAAGGGATTAACTGAACATTCTTCAAATTTCTATTCAGCTGTGTTCTAGACCTAGACAGCAATGACATAAAATAGCCACCACTCACTGTCCTGAAAAAAAACTGACAGGAACTGCCATGTCTGCCTCCATGGACATCCAGGACTGATTGAATAGGTTAAATTTTGAACAAAGTCAAAAGGACAACATTCATAAAGGTAATTAGTATTTTTTTGTTAGGACAGTAAGTGGAGGGTTATTATTAGTCCCTGCTGTCTAAGACTAGAACACAGCCGCAGTCGAAACCAAATCGGCACCTGGACAGCTCCCTTGCACTTCATATACTGTAAAAATACATTGCTCAGACATTATCACTGTTCAGCTCTGCCCCACCATCACACACACTGCAGGTGTTCATTCTGCATGAGGAGAAAAACAGATGTAGCAGTTCTCACTGATAAAAAGAATTCTTAGTGACACTAACACATTATAATGATTGCAGTGATGTTGAAAAACCTTTCAAAGTCACCAGTGTATATGGATGTGTTTTTCTTTATTTAACATAGTAATTTTTAAAAAAAAATCTAGTTTCAGATATTACCTCTATGTGTTTGTCAGGTTGCGAAAATAAGGTCATACTGAATGACACAGCTTGGAATGCCAGATAATAAAACAGCTTGGAATGCCAGTCCACTATCCCTCCTAACAGCCACTTCCTACCAGGAAGTGCTGGGTAGTTTACATAATCTATTAAATAAATAAATAAAGTTAAATATATCATAAACTATAAATCTGAATAAAAGCTAAGAGAAAGATACATGATTTAGAAAGCATTTTCAAAATCATCCATGTTGATATAAAGTGTTAGTTCCCACTTCAAATGTTTTCATTGTAATAAAACACATTGCAGGAGATGCACTAAAGAGCAATAAAGAGGTGATAAAGTAGAGATGACTTCTCTAGTGATATCACTTCACCAGTTCCCATGTTATTTTATATAGCCTATGCACTAGGCTCTCCAAAGTTGGAGAAATCTTAGTGCATAGGCTCCATAGAATAACATAGGAACTGGAGAAGTCATCTCTACTTTATCACCTCTTTATCATGCCTTAGTGTGTAACCACCACTGTGTGCTTGAAAGAAGAATGAACACTTCTGTCACCAGCTTCGCTGCTTCCCTTGCCCATCTTGAGGCCTGCTCTTGCCGCTACGTTCTCTTGGGGCGGTACACCACACTTATGGATTTTTAGCTGAAGCAACATCCTCCACTTCAGCCGACTGCGCCTATATCAGGCAGCCACTCTGTCTCTTGGGCAGACTTTCACAGTGTTCCTAAGCACCTGCTAGTGTGGTTCTTAGCTGCCCAGCAATCTAGTTTCAGTGTGCACCTTGTATGACCCTGGCTATCAATTCTTGACCACCCTTTAGTCTTGATCCTTGCCCAGCTATATTTCCGATGTATGACCCTAGCCTGCCAGTGACCAGTCCTACTGCCTGCTGATATTATCCATGCTGATTTCCTGTGTATGACCCTTAGCCTGCCAGTGACCACTTCTATTGCCTGCTGATCCAGTCTGATTTCCTGTGTAGGACCTTTGGCTTTCCTGTGACTACTCTACTGCAAGCTTACTCACTTTGTTGTACTGTGCATTTACCCTTTTGGATACCCCTTGCCTATTTACTTCAGTTTTTGTCTTTTATATAAGCTTGATACCCATGGAGAGTTTACCCTATTATACATAACCCCCATACTCTATCTTCGATCCCTACTCTGAGTACCATAGCCTTCACTCACCCCTGCAGAAGAGTAGGTGCTCTCTGTGTATTCTCATCCTGGGCCTACTTCCAGCTTCTCTGGGGTTTTTCATCTGGCCTTGCGACTGGCACCTTTAGTTCAGCTCTTGCCGCAGCATGGATCTATACAAGAAGCCCACGAACCTGAGCTCTGCTCCCAAGCATCGCACACTAGCACTCCCTCTTCTGCAGGTTCCTGCCATTGACATCAGTGAAAGTGCCATACTGTTATCATGTCTGCAGATCCTAAATAGATCTACAAGGAAGTGGTGCAACAGACAGCTGTGCTGAAACAACATTCCACCCACATCCAGCATCTTGGCCTGAAGCTGGACTAGATAACCACCATCCTGCAACATATGCAGATGTGTATGGAGGCCTCCAGACCAGCCAGTCCCTGCCTCTAGCACCATCCACCTCTCGTGTTCCTGTGGCATTCCAAGGTCATATGCCCTCCTGCCTTCCTCTACCTGACCGGTTCAAAGGCAAGCCTAAACAATTACGAGGGTTTCTCAAACAGTGCTTCTCACATTTTCCCAGTCTTCCAGAGGCCTATGCTTCCCACCAGGCCAGTGTTACTTTCATTGTCTACCTCCTTTGGGGTCAAGCTTTGTTTTGAATTTCTCTGCTGATGGACCATCGATCCCCTTTTTAGATGACTGTGATGCTTTCCTCAAGGCTTTCCAAATGGTTTTTGATATCCCAAGTTGACTTCCGTACGCATGCGTATGACACCGATTGGGGTAACTGTGCCTTGAAGGCTGCCTTTCAGAGTGGTTTGTCTGATCGCCTGAAAGATGACCTCCACCATTCCTGAGTAGGGCTGAGTGAAAAGTGAGAAAAATTTCCTTCATTAATTTTTTTGTGAAAAAAGATGATTTTTCTTTTGTTTCGTGAAAGTTTTCTTCTTTTCTCCAATGAAAAATTTTCCTCCTTTTCACCTATTCCAGCAAAATTTTCACCTATTCCAGCTCATTTTTTCTCCTATTCTTACACATTTTCACCTATTCCAACATATTTTTCTCCTATTCTAACACATTTTTCTACAATTCTAACACATTTCTCCTATTCTAACACATTGTTCTCTATTTCCAACACATTTTTTTCCTAGTCCAACACATTTTACCTCTATGTTTAATATGGTGCAACATTTCCCAGCACAATATTACTTCTTCTGAGGGCTGTAGTGGAGAAATAAGTAGCTGGAAGTCAAAGTTGTGAGTCCTACAGCAACATAGTAACATAGTAACATAGTTGATGAAGCTGAAAAAAGACGTGTCCATCAAGTCCAGCCCATGACAAAAATACCCCTTTTGATCCAGAGGAAGGCAAAAAAAACCTCTGGATCAATTTTCAATTTAGCCTCAAGTGGGCAAAAAAAAAACTCTCTCCCAGCTCCAAATGGCAGTCAGATACTTCCCTGGATCAACATCCTATCTGTCATAATTTTCAATATTGTTCTGTGCTAGATAGGCATTCATTGCTTTTTTGAAAGCAGTTGCATTATCTGCAAGTACAACATGCCGAGGCAAAGAATTCCATAGCTTTACCGCCCTTACTGTAAAGATCCCCTGCCTTTGTTTTAGTCGAAAGAGCCTTTCCTCTAGTCTTAATGGATGACATCTTGTTCTTAGCTCAGCTCTTTGCATAAATAGTTCTTTGTATTGACCTTGAATGTATTTGTAAATGGTAATCATATCACCCCTTAGACGTCTCTTCTCTAATGTAAACAAACCCAGTCTGGCTAGTCTCTCCTTATAACTCAGATCATCCAATCCCTTTATCAGTTTTGTTGCATGCCTCTGCACTTTTCCAGTTCAACAATGTCTTTTTTAAGAACTGGAGCCCAAAATTGTACTCCATATTCTAGATGAGGCCAAACCAAGGATTTATACAGAGGTAGGATAATATAAGCATCCCTTGTATCTTTCATAAAATGCACGTAAATGAATCTGACATGATCTATTCTTCATGAAACCATGCTGTGTCCTACTAATTATATTGTTTATCTTCACATAGTTCTGAATAGTGTCAGTTAGTAACCCTACTAGTATCTTTCCTACTATGGAAGTCAGGCTCACAGGTCTATAATTTCCTGGTTTGGATCTTGCTCCCTTTTTAAACAATGGAACTACAGCAGCCTTCCTCCAATCACATGGCACTATGCCTGATGAAAGTGAATCAATAAATATTAAGTATAATGGTCTTGATATTTCTGAAATAAGTTCCTTAAGTACCCTTGGGTGTATACCGTCAGGTCCAGGTGTTTTATTCACCATAAACCTCTCCAGTTACTTTTGGACCTTGTCCTCAGTAAGCCATGTAAATAATGAAGGAAATTCCATTGTTTTGTCAGTTTGCCCATAGCCCATCATTGCTGCTTCCTTTGTATATACTGAAGCAAAGAATGTATTTAGGGTGTCAGACATAGCCTTATCCTCATAAGGCCAGGGACCTTCTCCCTGAGGAACAGGATGGTCTCCGTCTCCAGCACAGCCTCCATGAGGGCCCTGTTCTCCTCCTCAGGATAACGGAGATCCCTGATCCCCTCCTCCTCACCTCCAGCCTGCGAGGAGTCGGAACCAGACTGCCCTGCCTGCGCTGCCCCTGTCTATGTATGGTGGTCCCCGCCATGTACCCCTCGTCCCACTGCAGGTTCTGTCCCTGTCCTTTGTGTGCCTGCTCTTCTGGGCCAGCTCCCCCTCTGCCCTGCAGATCTCCCTCTCCCAGCCCTACTCTCAACAGGGATGTCCTGCTCTCCGTCCTCCTCCTCAATTACTCACCCCATCCCTCTCCCTCTCTCTGTCCTCCTCTCCTAGCCATCACTCACCCACTCACACCCAGGTACTCGCATAGGTCCTCACAGACACACTCAATCCCACTCACTCTCTGTCACTCACAGATTCACACTGAGAAAAGAAAGTTTAAAAAAGGCGTTAGGAGTTATCAAAAAAAAAAAAAAAAAAAAGGACTGTGTGTGTATGTGTATGTGTTAGTGTTTGTATGGGTGTATGTGATATGTTGAAAAGTGTGCTATGTGTATATTTAGGTGCAACTCCAAATCTCTTTCCGCTCCATAAAACTCCTTCTACCTCCAATGATAGCTCCTCTCTCCCTCACTCTTGACACTGTCCTCCGCTCCTGGGTCCTGTGATCTAGCTCGCCAAAACTCGAAACATAGACAGGGTGCGACTGTTATTTTGGAGTACATATAGGTGTATTTGAACATTTTTGCTACTTTGGGTCCTTGGTATTGGCTGTAGGTTAGAATTTTGTTTGTGCATCTATCAGGGTTGCTAGCCAATGCCAGCCATAATGTTACATTTTGATAAAGTTGTGTTTTAATGGGTGTTTGGGATGCACAGTGATTCAAAAACAGGTGCGACGCATGTTTTTGTGTTACGTGTTTTTGTTGTGCCTACGCTCGTTAGCTATTCTCGTACACTTACTTTTAAATCCACAGTAAATCATGTGTTATTTGCGACCGATGTGCCTTTTTTACTTAGCAGCTGGTTTAACGTGAACCTTTAAATCTAGCCCTATATGCAACTAGCAGGAAAATGCATCATAACATGCCAACAGCAGAGCAATATACCACTGCATGCCACCAGCAGAACAATATACCATCACATGCCACTAGCAGAAAAATATATGATTGCATGCCACCAGAAAAGCAATAGCTCATTACATGCATCCAGCAGGAAAATACATCATAACATGCCAACAGCAGAGCAATACACCACTGTACGCCACTAGCAAAGCAATACATGATTGCATGCCACCAGAAGAGCAACAGCTCATTACATGCATCCAGCAGGAAAATACATCATAACATGCCAACAGCAGAGCAATAAACCACTGCATTCCACCAGCAGAACAATATACCATCACATGCCACTAGCTTAAAAATATATTATTGCATGCCACCAGAAGAGCAATAGCTCATTATGTGCATCCAGCAGGAAAATATAGCATAACATGCCAACAGCAGAGCAATAAATAAAAATAAAGAAACATAGAATTTTTACAGCAGATAAGAACCATTCAGCCCATCTAGTCTGCCCATTTTCCTACTGTAAAAACCTCAAACCTTTTTTTGGTCCTTGGTCTTTTCTTATGTTAAGGACAGCCTTATGTCTATCCCATGCATGCTTAAATCAAGCCCTTGGTCTGTTCTTATGTTATCCTGTGCATGCTTAAATGCTGTCACTGTATTAACGTCTACCACTTCTGCTGGTATGCTATTCCACTTATCTACTACCCTCTCAGTGAAGTAAAACTTTCTTACATTACATCTAAACCTGTACCCCTCTAGTTTTAGACTATGGCCTCTTGTCCTAACATTTTTATTCCTTCCTGCACTTTGTTGAATCCCTTCATGTATTTGAATGTTTCCATCATATCCCCTCTCTCTTCTCTCCTCCAAGCTATACATGTTTAGATCCTTTTGTCTATCCTGATATTTCTTTTCTTGTGAACCAGTCACCATTTTATTAGCCCTTCTCTGAATTTTCTCTAGAGTGTCTATATCCTTTTGGAGATGGGGTCTCCAGTACTGTACATAATATTCTAGGTACGGTCTAACTAACACTCTGTAGAGTGGCATGACTACTTCTCTTTTTCTGTTACTAATGCCCTCTGCTATACAACCCAGCACCCTGCTTGCATTCCCCACCACTTTATTACATTGCATGCCTACCTTTAAGCCATTATAAATATTTACTCCCAAATCCCTTTCCTCTGTTGTCTCTGACAGCACAGTACCCTTAACAGTATATTTCAAATTATATCACTGCATGTGACCAGCAGAACAATCTACCATCTCATGAGACCTGCAGAGTAATTAATCATTACATGTCACCATCAGCGCAATGACCCATTATGTGACAACAGTAGGTATTACATCATTATATGATACCTACAGAGGAAAATAAAAAAATCTCTCCTATAGATACATCTCAGATACATTGCTGTTACACTGTTGTGACACCTATCATATGAACATTTGCTTTTCTGTGACATTTTTCTGGATTATGAACAATATATCTTAATGAGAGTATTTATGAATTTGTGACACATTGAACTTGGTGCTATGACACACACATGTGACATGAACCTTTGTTGAAAACCACTGATTCAAAGGTTTAAAGACTCCATTTAAATATATTTTATGTGTACCCTATGGTGGAATTGGTTTGTTCCAATATTGCCCCACTTTTGTCTAAAGAGTTGTTTTCCTGTATGTGAGAGGAGGAAATCTGCTATCCCATCACAGAATAAAACCATTAAAGGATATGTATTAATGATGAAGGAAAATTAATTTTAGAGTTAAATGAAAATTCCATTTTAAAATGTTATATGGTTGTCTACTGCAAATATTATATTTATTAAACCCTTAAGGAGCAGAGACGTGTGGAATGCATTGCAGAGTGGTGTCCTGTGGGAAAAAGAGGGGTAGGAGAGCAGGAAAGAGAGGAGTAGGGTATAAAGGGCTTGTGAAGAGGAAACATCAGCTGGAAACAAGGAGGCGGAAGTGGGGAGCACAGGAAGAGGAGAAAGTAAATGGGAGCAAGGGTAGAAAGGAGATGGCATAAGAAAGTTGATAGTGAGGAACACGGGGGAGAGTATTTGGCAGCAGGAAGCAGGCAATGAGTAGCATTAGGCAAAATGAGGTGGCAGAGATAAGCAGGCAATAGGAAGCATGAAGAGAGAGGAGGTAGTAGTGGAAAATGGTCAAAGATGAGAATGAGGAGAGAAGAGGTTGCTGAGGGTAGCGAATAATGTGTAGGATGGAGCATAAAGAAAAAGGACCCTGCATTATTTGATATCACTTGCAGTTTTGAAAAATGCTGATATCATCAGACTTAAAAAATTGTGTTTACTGCTAATAGAAAAAAGTTGGTTTTATCTTAATTATTTTGTTTATAAAAAAACTTTTTTTAAGTTTGTTTTTGGTTATTCAGAATTTTGTTAAAAGATCTCTTTGCAGGACAAAATTTGTTCAACACTGAAAAGGCCCCAGTCACCTTCTCTTGACTGACATCTGAACAAAATGTATCCAAATAAATTACATAAAACTAGGCCCAGGACTGTACAGGCTATTCTGTGTACAAATCACTTCTTTCTCTATTCTCCTACACACTGAAAGCACGCATAATGAAGAACCAATTAACAAACTCAATTGCATGAAAACACATATTATGTCATTCTTTATTCTGTTACTAGTTGAAGAGCCCATTACACGGGCAACAGTGCCACTGCCAGCCGGCTGCGGGGCAGTCATTCGCAGTAGAGACTGCCCGCGCCGTGGCTGATACAGAGCTGGATGCTCCGGAGGAGCATCCAGCTCTGTATCAGATGTGGCGCGGGCAGTTTCTACTGCGAATGACTGCAGCACGTACAACAGTCTCTACTGAGCATGACTGCGTTGTTACACAGTTTTAGTGAATTGTTATATAGGATTATACCTACTGTTCTGTTACCATGTCATCCTTAACCAAATTTCATGAAACAAGTCATTTTAGGTACATTTGAAATTTGTTATGAAATAAATAAATAAATGTATTTGAATTTAAGTGGCAAGCAAAACTATCAATCATTGCTTATTTTTCACTTGCACATCAATGATACATATCCAATATATAGTCAAATCCTAGTTTACATCAATTTCTTGTTTACCTCATTTCAATATTTCTGCTAATCCAAGATAGGATATGGCAACATGTGACTCTCCAGCTGTTGTTGGATTACAATTGCCAGCAACAGCTGGAGAATCACTGGCACTCTTATGGATCTGTGGCAAAATTGGATAAAAGCAACATACAAAACCACAGAGAAATGTAGATAAAAGGTGGTACTATGTTAACCATGGAAAATGGAGGAGACTGGTAGAGTAAAAGTGATACTTTTTTGGCTAACTGATTAGCTTTAGAATGTAGGCTTTGAAGACAACTTAGGTCTCTCCTTCAGGCCTATTTAGTATGAAGTCTGAATACAAAATACATGACAGGTTATACACAAATTATTTTTAAATTTAAGTTCCACTGGAGGTCACCAATGTTTGTGTAAATTATTCTTTAGACACTAGTAGAGGCAACTCTTTGTAGCTGACTAAGTGATACACTATTTATTTCCCATTTGATGTGTAAATAGCTCCAATAAATTTAGTGTGTGTAGAGAGCTAATAACTGCAGTCAAAGATGGCTAGGTATATAGAATGTAGGGGTTAATCTTCTGCACACCAGAGAAGTGTGCAACACATCGCTTTGCAATACATTGTACACCACTCTGGCATCCGAAAGCCCCAATAATCACAGTTTAAAGTGTTAAGCTTGGTCATCAGTTTATGCTTCTAGATCTTTTTATCTGTGTCTGAAAATTTCCCATCAGTAAAGACACCCTAAGATCTTTAATGCTGTGACCAGTTTTGCAAAAATGTTGATTGGTTGAGGTGTCTATTTTCTTGTTCACACTGGGCCTATGAGAATGAATTCATTTTCTTACAGTTTGTCCTACATATAATCCTGTATTGAGATATTTCACACAGGTGATGAGGTAGACAACATTAGATGGGCTGCACTAAAATTTGCCCTTGACATTGTACCACTTTCTGTTGCATTCTTAAGGGAGCTCTCCTCATTCATATAAATGAGTCTTTTAATGCCTTGGTTATTTTATTGGACCCTTCTTCATTTATCAGTAATATTAGTCTGATTCTATGACCCAACACTATTCCCCAGAGAGCTCAGAGATGAACTGTAACTCAATGCATATAAAGGGTTACATTTAACTCCACATTTCTAATGAGAAGGATTTGATTAAATGGAAACAAATATCAATTACAGATGCATTTTTGGTTTCTTATATCCTGCAGTGTAATTCATTCTCATGCTCAGCAGGGGCTTAGGTTCCTTGGCTATCAGGAACAAATTAATTAATTTCATTCTACCTACAGAAATAAATTCATCACAATCACAACCTTTCTATTGATTTTTTTCTTGTGTATTTTCTTGTTATAATTATCATTCCATTATGTCTCTGGTATACGACAAACATTTTCTATTACCTAGTCCTCCTGCTTCTGAGCCTTGTGGAACAGCTCGAACATCTTCTATTCTTCCCTTCTGACTCTGGAATTCTCTACAAGGCATTGTGATTCTATAGTTGGCATTGTCTAGGGGGAATTATGTCTATTTATGTGCCAAGATATTTTTCTCTTATAATTTTTTCTATCTCACTTTTCTTGAATGGAGTCCTCAGCATAGTTCAAACTCTTCAGCATTGTTCCTTCTCTGAGTGTATCTCTCATTCTTTTGGCTTTGTTTTTTACTGTTGCTCCTTGAGGTTAAAGTGTAATACAGATGTGGACCTCTTGCCATCTGTGCCTAGAGTGACCTGTGGTTGCTCACCAATGAAGCACACAGAGTCATACATACATTTAGGGCACTGTTTGCCACCTTTTTAAGTTGTAAGAAATCTTTAAATTTGTGACATGTTGTTGAATAAAAAAGTCTGTGATATGTGTGCACATCAAAAATAGTATAAATTAATGGAAATATTTGGAAAGGTATGACGCATTATGCTAGGTGATGCTGCACAGAATGTGCCATGACACTCCTATTCTGAATCATCAGTCTAGGATGTGCTGGCACTCTCATATGAAGATGATTTGACTGGAATGGCTGGACTGCTCTTGTGGATGGTGTCAAGCTTATATGCAAATGGCATTATTTCCTCTGCAATAGTACAAGACAGCTAAAAATGAGATTGAAGTCATTATTTACAAAACAACAAGGGCATGACTATGTTATGCTTAATATTTTTTGGAGGGGCCTGATGTTGACATGGGTGGCACAAGACCTACTCAGGCTTTCGTTGTTTAAGTATACATTCAAAAATTATCATTACTGAAAGTGGCCTCAGTTTTGCTAAATAAATCACAGCACAATAGCCTAGCACCTCTCTTTTTAGCTGCTTGTATTATGTTTCACTTCCTGGAAACTTCATGTTTTTGGTGCAAAAATGTAATTAAAGGGATGAAAAGCAAAAAATGTTTTATTTAAAGTGGATTTTACATCAAGAGTAGGCAACCACGTGGTGTTTGTGGATTTCTTTATGGAAACACCCCTAGTCATATTGACCTCCTAAATGCTGATAGGAAAATCCTGGAAATATCCTCTTTAGTCGATTCATTTTGGTACTGGATCAGTTACTGTCACTGTCTCAGTTCTGTGCAATGAAAGTGAAGAACATATTTTCTGATCTCTTTGAAATCCTAGAGGCTCTGGAACTGTATGGTGCTGAGGAGTGGGGAAAGGACTTATTAACTCTGGATCAATCAATGGCTTTTGATAGAGTTCATCATGTTGCTAACCTTAAGATACGGCATTCCAGGGAAATGTTGTCAGCTTTGTATAAAGGGTCTGAAAGCTTTATGCTGGTGAACAGTTGGAGGGGTGAAGCCACTGAAGTCTGTTGTTGTGTCAGGAAAGGTCGTCCAATGTTTGCAATGGATTCTTTCCTGGGAAGTTTTAAATTCAGAACTATGCAGAGATACCTCAGGGTCTGGGACAACAAGCTTTGAAGGTGGTAGCTTACAAGTATGTCACTATTGTTGTGTCAGATGAGGAGGAGGCAAACATGGTGACAGATGTTGTGTATCATTACTCTGAAGGTTCAGGATGCAGTGTGAACCAGCAAAGGAGTAACATTTTCTAGATGGGGAAAGAGGGTGATATTTTCCCCTCCAGGATGTTTCCCATATTAAATTTGACTATGACAATTATGTTGTGTGAAATTGTAAGAAGAAGCTGAAGCTGAGCCTTGACAAGGATGAGAGGTGGAAGAGATAGAAATTGACTTTCAGGAGTAATTAAGCCTTCAAACTATGTCCTGTTGGTTATCGCTATAAAATGTCAATTGAAATTCTGTTACGTGCTAGGGCCATAGGGAAGGACATACATTTATACCCCTCAAGAAAAACATGCCATTTATATTTCATACTGTTTTGTTTTGTTACTCAGAGCTTGCTTGAGATGTTGTAGTGTACAACTAAAATGTTCTGAAAACTCTTATTTTTAACAGAACATCCTTGATTTATCTTTTTATGTGTTAAAGCACTTAAGGAAATATATACTTTCATAAACTTTTTGAGCTGTTTTGGGTGTAGTTGTAGAATATAACCAAGTGAATGTGCATTTTAGTTCATAAAACTGAAAACACCCTTTTGAGCTCCAGACCATGCATATACATAGAACTATGCATATTTGAGAAAGCAGTGAATGCAATGTTTTTAAAATAATTGAAACTTTCATAACCAACATAAATATTTTTATATGTAGTGTATGATATTAGCAAAATACATTTTTTATTCATAACATAGCTTGTTGCACAATGCAAAATGTACTTCACATGAGGCACCATGGAAAAACTGAATTTGTTCTGAAATATATATACTGTATAAATAGTAAGTAATCAATAGGAATATCTATACAGATGGTTAGAGAAAATGCTAGAAATGTGTCCTGCACTGAATCGGTTAACCCCCCCACCCGTCCTCAATTATCACCTCATCCTCCCACATGAGTATACAGATTCTAACACATCTGGTGACACTTTAACTGCATAACTAGCACCTAGAATGCAGCCTCTTACAATTTTGAACAGCATTCTCAGCATATCTGTATGGAACATCTATCTATTAAATTCTGTATGCCTCAGACCATAGTCTACAATGGCAATAAATGCAATATTTTTAATCCCTTGAGGGGCCAGAGGGGTGTACAACACTTTGCTAAGTAATGTGTTGCACAAATCTTTGGTCCTTTAATGGTTAAGATACCACAATAATAAGGAGCTAGGCTTATCTCACAATGGTTTCTCTATAACCGTTATAGTGCAATACCTTAATAATGAAAACAATACAAAAACTGGATTTTTGCACAAAATAGGTGAAGCTACTTAGTCTATAAAAATTCCCAGTATGCAGTAGGCTGGCAGCTTGCTTTGAAAGCTCAATCATAAATCATGTTGTTTTAGGACTCGGGCAAATGTAGAAAGTGGAAGAAAATGGAATTAAAAATAATGCTGAATATTGGCATTAGGCCAAAATATAAATTAGTATATTTTACTGAGACCTGAAGGTCTGTGTACCCTTAACTCCATTTACTGCCAGCTTAGTCTGCTTCTTATTGCACACCAATGTGTTACTGTCACCTCTGTGAGTTAGGCTGTTAATGAAAAACCTATTCAAGGAATGAATAAGGTTTTCTTTAGATGGAATCGTTTGGATAGACATAATGCTTTGCATCCAACAATTAGCACTTTTGTTGGAAAATCATTTGAAATTCAGAGAATATGAGAGATTATTTCTATAAAACACAAAGATCTTTATGTAGATCTGCTCCTAATAATATATTAAATGACAGTCATTGTTACTTTAGCTCAGTTATTCTTAAAGGGAGATTATAACGCAGCAAGAAGTGTTGCCTAATTTGTTAAATAGATTAATTTATCAAGGTATGTATCTTTTATACAGCAGTCAGGTATAGCTAGTTATCTATTTATTTATTTATTTGCATTAGAGACATTACTCAGGAAGCTAATAAGGTACAATTTTGGAATAACCCAACTCCATCAATGCTCTGTAGACTTTATGGCATTCATTGGGTTTAAAGAAAACAAATTAAATTATGAGGGATTTAAGGATTTTTGATTTCCCTATAGTGCAGTTGTTTGGCTCAAGTACTACACTTTTTTATGCATATATTGGAGGTCCCCACTCGCTGAGGAAGGCCTCCATTTGTTAAGAAGATCATTTTGGTGTATGCTGCCATCTTGTGTGATCATAAGACAACTTGTTCTTGCACCCAAATGGGACATAAAGTCAGGTTCTTCTCAGCTTTGAACAGCTGATGGGCTTTGACTGTGATAAGGGAGAGAGGCCTTGAATGAACTACATGACAACATGGGATGTGGAGGGTGTTTTGACAGCTGCATAGAGTGTAATGGAATATTTTTTGAGCTAGAGAGGTAGATACAGATAACATAGTAACTATGTTTGTACTTTATTTAGAGGAAGAATGGAGCTGTAAGTTAGGCATTCATTTTAGTGGGGTGAGCCTCTTTAGAAGGGTGTCTCTTGTCACGATTGAGTGCCAGACAGTATTAAACATCCAGTGTCTCTCAGGGAGAGTAGAGTGTTCCAGACATCCTTGACAGTACTGAAGTGCTAAATTGTTCAGTTAAGATCTTAGTCATAAGGAGGATCCCATGGCTGAGTAAGTGGGAATGGTGTTTGTGCGTAAAACTGTGCTCCATGGAATCAAATGCCTGAAAAAGCTGTAATGAAATACAAATGCATTCATTATTTAATACTATTGAGTATGTGTGGAATGTTCATCCTAGTTCCTGTCTGGGACTTACTATGCCTAAAGACAGGAATCAGTCAGAGTTGCCAAACCTGCAATTAGATCAAATCTGCTATACAAAGCCTCGAGACTCCAAGTGAACCTACAGGTAAGCTCAGTGTACTACAGCACCTGTTACACTGGGGGAACACTCAGAGAAAAGGTATTACATGTATAAAGCTTTGTATGACCTGCAAAACTTGAAGGTATTGTGCTCTCTTTTGTCCCCTGATTACATAAGTGCTGTGAAAATGTCAGATATGATGCAGTGCAATGGATGTTTTGTTTTCTTCCCTGGAAACATTTTTGAGATACAGATGCTGTACAATTTGTCAGCAATTTTCTGTTTTACATCAGAAGTTTGATAATGTGAAGGCTGAGATCTACAAGTGCTACTGCTACTGTCTCAGAGACTTCCAAGAAATGGCATATGGACTACAGTTAGTTCTAGAAGGGTAAGGGTTGTAGACAGCAGACTAGTGATGAGCGAGCATGCTCGGCCGAAGCTCGGTTCGGCTCGACCATCGCTCTGCTCGGCACATGGCGGTACTCGTACGAGTACCGCATGTGCTCGCCCGCCATGTTCGGGTCTCCTCCCCGCACGTTTCGCGGCTGCTGCACAGCCAATAAACGTGCGGGGAGGCTCTGACATCAGTGTAATGCCAGCAGCCATGTTGGCTGCTGGCATTACACTGATTGGCTGGCCAGAACCCGTGATCGGGTGCTGTATAGCACCTGACCAGCGAGTTCGGCTCAGTCTTAGCCAGGGAGAGATGAGGATAGGAAGGGAAAGTCAGTGTAGGGAGAAAAAAAGCGCGTTTGAACAACAAAAAGACCCAAAAGTCCTTTTTAGGACTACTGTGTGTGGGGGCAGCAGATATATTTTGTTTTGGGGGGCAGAGTTTATAAAAAAAACGTCAGATATTCCGTTCACTGTGCCTAGCCACACATTAGCAGCACATTGTGTTTAGTGTGCAAAGTTGCAGATTAGCAGCACATTCTGTTTAGTGTGCAAAGTTGGAGATTAGCAGCACATTGTGTTTAGTGTGCAAAGTTGCAGATTAGCAGCACATTCTGTTTAGTGTGCAAAGTTGCAGATTAGCAGCACATTCTGTTCAGTGTGCAAAGTTGCAGATTAGCAGCACATTCTTTTTAGTGTGCAAAGTTGCAGATTAGCAGCACATTCTGTTCAGTGTGCAAAGTTGCAGATTAGCAGCACATTCTTTTTAGTGTGCAAAGTTGCAGATTATCAGCACATTCTGTTTAGTGTGCAAAGTGTAAAAAATAAAAGTCACTTATTCCGTTCACTGTGCCTAGCCGCAGATAAGCAGCATATTCTGTTTAGTGTGCAAAGTTGCAGATTATCAGCACATTCTGTTTAGTGTGCAAAGTGTAAAAAATAAAAGTCACATATTCCGTTCACTGTGCCTAGCCGCAGATAAGCAGCACATTCTGTTTAGTGTGCAAAGTTGCAGATTATCAGCACATTCTGTTTAGTGTGCAAAGTGTAAAAAATAAAAGTCACATATTCCATTCACTGTGCCTAGCCGCAGATAAGCAGCATATTCTGTTTAGTGTGCAAAGTTGCAGATTATCAGCACATTCTGTTTAGTGTGCAAAGTGTAAAAAATAAAAGTCACATATTCCATTCACTGTGCCTAGCCGCAGATAAGCAGCATATTCTGTTTAGTGTGCAAAGTTGCAGATTATCAGCACATTCTGTTTAGTGTGCAAAGTGTAAAAAATAAAAGTCACATATTCCATTCACTGTGCCTAGCCGCAGATAAGCAGCATATTCTGTTTAGTGTGCAAAGTTGCAGATTTGCAGCACATATTCCGTGTAATATGAAGAAGGCGGGTAAAAAGGGACGGGGAAGTGGACGTGATCCTGATAGTTCAGGGCGCGGGTCAGGACGCGTAGAAACTGTGCCTGGTGCCAGAGCACAAGAAAGAAAGACATCCACCATACCTAGCTTCATGTCTCAGTTTACAGGGCGTCGCAGGACATCACTCTCGAGGTCAGACCACTGCGAACAGGTGGTCGGTTGGATTTCAGCTGATACTGCTTCCGGTCAGTTAAGCACCACCCTGTCTTCCACCAAGTCCACTCTCAGACTCTCAGAGTCTGGTCAACATAATCCTCACCCTGATCATCCTTCCTCCCACCATAGAGGGTCTGGTCAAAGAAGTGATCCCACACTGGGATATAGTGAGGAGCTCGTCTCATCACCAATCCTTAATTTGAACCTCTCTCCAAGCACGCTTGCAGAGGAACATGAAATCTTGTGCCCTGATTCACAACCTCTAGAGGGTACCCAATCACAAGAAGATGACAGAGGTGAACGGCATTTAAGGTCAAAGGAAGTGGATGATGATGATGATGATGAGACACAGTTGCCATCAAATCAACCACTATTACTGTCTCAAGACCTTGATGAGGAGGATGATATACAGTTGTCAATGACTGAGTATGTGGTGGGATCAAGAAATGAGGAGGATGATCAGAGTGAGGAAGTGGAGGAGGACTTGGTGGACGATGAGGTGACTGACCCCACCTGGGAAGGTGGAGAGCCGAGCAATGACAGAAGTCCTGAGGGTGAGCCATCTGCAGCACCGCAACAGGCTGGAAGAGGCAGTGGTGTGGCTACAGAAAGAAGGCGGACCACACCAAACCGGCCCGCAAATGTTCCACGGAGCACCCCCTTGCGTAAATCTCCCTTGCCAAGGGCTAGGTGTTCCGCGGTATGGCGTTTTTTTAAGGAAAGTGCGGACGACAAAAAAATTGTAGTTTGCAACCTGTGCCACACCAGAATGAGCCGAGGCATGAACACTAGAAACCTCACCACCACCAGCATGATCCGACACATGGCATCCAAGCACCGTAATAAGTGGGAGGAACGCCCGGATCGCCAATCTGTGTCTGCAGGCCACACCACTGCCTCCTCTTCCCCTGTTTTCGGTGCCGGCCAATCGCCTGTCGAAGGCGCAGACCCGCATACCTCCCGCCCTGCACCTGTACCATCTGAAGCACCATCAGCGACCACATCCACTTCCCTGTCCCAGCGCAGCGTCCAAATGTCGTTACCCCACGCATTTGAGCACAAGCGAAAATACCCAGCCACCCACCCACAGGCCATAGCACTAACCTCACACCTTTCCAAATTACTGGCCATCGAAATGCTGCCATTTAGGCTTGTGGAGACTGAGTCCTTCCGCAGCCTGATGGCAGCAGCTGTCCCTCGGTACGCAGTCCCCAGCCGCCACTACTTTTCCCGGTGTGCCGTCCCCGCATTACACCACCATGTGTCCCGTAACATCACCCGTGCCCTGACCAACGCAGTTACTGGGAAGGTCCACTTAACGACTGACACATGGACAAGTGCTTGTGGCCAGGGACGCTACATTTCCCTGACGGCACACTGGGTGAATGTCGTGGAGGCTGGGAGCAACTCGGACCCTGGGATGGCACAGGTGCTACCCACGCCGAGGATTGCGGGCCCTACCTCCATCAGGGTTTCCACCAGCACCTACGTTATTGGCTCCTCCTCCTCCGTTTCCACCTACGAATTCTCTGCGCGCAGCGCCACTCACCCATCAGCCGGTAGCTGGAAGCAGTGTAGCACTGCAGTGGGGAAGCGTCAACAGGCCGTGCTGAAGCTGATCTGCCTTGGGGACAAACAGCACACGGCCTCAGAGCTGTTGCAGGGGATTAGTCACCAGACCGAGCAGTGGCTCTCGCCACTCAACCTGCAACCAGGCATGGTTGTGTGTGATAATGGGCGTAACTTGGTGGCGGCTTTGGAGCTCGGCAAGCTCACACACGTACCATGCCTAGCGCATGTATTTAATTTAGTGGTTCAGCGATTTCTAAAAACCTACCCCAATTTGCATGATCTTTTGACCAAGGTGCGCCGCGTGTGTGCACATTTCCGTAAGTCATCAACAGCTTCAGCCGGCCTGTTGAAGCTGCAGCAGCGCTTACAATTGCCAGCTCACCGGCTGCTGTGTGACGTGAGCACGCGCTGGAACTCCACCTTCCACATGTTGGCCCGGCTTTGTGAGCAGCAGAGGGCAGTAGTGGAGTACCAGCTGTTACACGGTCGTCGTCTCTCAGTTCAACTTCCTGTAATCAGAAGTGAGGAGTGGGAATGGATGTCAGACCTCTGTGAGGTTTTACGCAATTTTGAGGAATCGACACAGATGGTGAGCGGCGATAACGCTATTATCAGTGTAACCATCCCACTTCTGTGTCTACTGAAACGCTCGCTGCTCACAATTAAAACCGACGCTTTGCATGTGGAAGAGGTGGAAATGCGGGAGGAAGAGCTTACACAAGGTGATAGCCAGAGCACCCTCACTTCGTCTTCTCAGCGACAATTGGAGGAGGCGGAGGAGGAGGAGGAGGAGGAGGAAGAAGACACGGTTGCCTCCGCTACAGAGGGTAGCCATGGAACTTTAGTTCCATCTCTTCAGCGTGGGTGGGCAGAAGAGGAGGAAGAGGATGAGGAGATTGAGAGTCATCCTCCTGGTGAGGACAGCGAAATCTTGCCTGTTGGTACTCTGGCACACATGGCTGACTTTATGTTAGGCTGCCTTTCCCGTGACCCACGCGTTATACGCATTTTAGACAACACGGATTACTGGGTGTTCACCCTTCTGGACCCCCGCTACAAAGAGAATTTCTCATCTCTCATTCCTCCGGTGGAGAGGACAAGCAAAATGGTGCAATACCAGAAGGTTCTTGTTGAAAAATTGCTCCAAAATTTTCCATCTGACAACGCTGGCGGCAGAGTACGTGCTACCTTGGCCAACCGAGAAGGGGAGAAAAGGGGAGCACACAGCAGTTCCGACAAAGGCAGGGCAACACTCTCCAAGGCGTGGGACACCTTCATGACACCCCGCCAGCACCCTCACCCTGATGCGCAGCCTAGTGTCACAAGGAGGGAAAAGTTTTGGAAGATGGTGAAGGAGTACGTAGCAGACCGTGTCAGCGTCCTCAATGATCCCTCTGTGCCTTACAACTACTGGGTGTCCAAGCTGGACACGTGGTATGAACTGGCACTCTACGCCTTGGAGGTGCTGGCCTGCCCTGCCGCCAGAGTTCTGTCTGAGCGGGTATTTAGTGCTGCTGGTGGCATCATAACAGATAAGCGTATCCGCCTTTCCACCGAAAATGCTGATAGGTTGACACTTATAAAAATGAACAAGGCCTGGATTTCCCCTGACTTCTCCACTCCACTGGAGGAAAGCCCCGGGGGAACATAAAGTCACTTTAGATATGTTATTTACAATGATGGGAATACTCTGTATTCCCATTCACCCCTTCCACCCAAAAAATGGGTATATGGTTGACTCTCTTCCATATACCCTGGGATATAATTTTTATATAGGGCCAGCTCACCAGCGGGCCCTGTGATATAATTTTTATATAGGGCCAGCTCACCAGCGGGCGCTGTTTGACAATCTTTGTATAGGTCAGCTCACCAGCGGGCCTTCTCATATAATGTTTTATTGGGTCAGCTCTCTAGCGGGCCCTCTCATATAATGTTTTATAGCGTCAGCTCACTAACGGGCCTTCGCATATAATGTTTAGGATGGTCAGCTCCGCAGCAGACCCTCACCCATAATGTTTTAGATGGTCGGCTCAGCGCACGTTTCCCTCTTAATCATGGCCCCAGTTCAGAAAAATCGAGGAAATTTTGGGGAGAATTTGTCTCTGCGCACGTTTCCCTCTTAATCATGGCCCCAGTTCAGAAAAATCGAGGAAATTTTTGGGAGAATTTGCCTCTGCGCACGTTTCCCTCTTAATCATGGCCCCAGTTCAGAAAAATCGAGGAAATTTTTGTGAGAATTTGTCTCTGCGCACGTTTCCCTCTTAATCATGGCCCCAGTTCAGAAAAATCGAGGAAATTTTTGGGAGAATTTGCCTCTGCGCACGTTTCCCTCTTAATCATGGCCCCAGTTCCGAAAAATCGATGAAATGTTTTGCAGAATTTGCCTCTGCGCACGTTTCCCTCTTAATCATGGCCCCAGTTCCGAAAAATCGATGACATTTTTTGCAGAATTTGCAGATGATATACAAGTAAATATACAGCAAATACTGTTTGGTAACAATTTTTCGCCTAAAGTCGTTTTTATCTTCCTTTTTGTGTGTTTTACGGTCAGTCTGTAAAAATGGCGTACTACGGGCGAAACATCGTTCCCAGCAGCGATGTTGGAGTCCAAGATGCATCCAGACATCCTCCCTATGCTGTCCCTGAACCATTTCTGTGGTGTTTCCATCATTTTCTGCCCTTTTCCTATGGACCAGGCACCCTCCCCTCATCAGAGCAGGGGGTGCCTGGTGTAATGCTCGAGTCCTCCCATTGACTTCAATGGGGCTCGGGTGCTCGGCCGAGCACTCGAGCCTCCGGGGGCGCTCGGTCAGAGCACCCGAACACCCGAGCATTGGGGTGCTCGATCATCACTACAGCAGACATATCTCACACTCTGTGTCCCTTCATAATTCTTTTGCTGCACTTTCAGAACCAAGTCTTAATACTGGGACAACTCTGGAAGTAGAGACTACTGGTTCACTGACTTCTAATTCACAGGTAAATCAAACTGCAACCACAGACAAAATGACAAAGGTAAAAACTGCAAGCTACTTTGAGAGGAAGCAACTATTATCGAGGGACTCTATTGTAAGAAATGTGACTTTGGAGGATAGTCAAGTCATGATGGCTGGAAATAAGTCATATGTCTTCCAGAGATTTTAGAAGCATTTTAAAAATTAATAAGTAAGCAAGATAGGATGGAGAGTTGAATATTATAGTCCATTTAGGGACAAATGATTTGGCTAGCAATGAGGCGAGTGTGGTAAAAGATATTTCTAACCCTTTGAGTGCCAGAGGGGTACGCAACACATTGCAAAAAATTCATTGAGTACCCCTCTTGCACTCAATGGTTAAGAAACTGTGTAAAGACCTGCAGCAAGTCACATCTATAGTGTCTGTTTCAGAGGCTCTGACAGTGTATAAGGAAGATGATGGTAGGATGTAGCAAATTAGAAACTTTAATTCATGGCTAGGGAAGTGGGGCCGAGAACATGGATTTGGTTTTGTTTCTCACACCAGCCCTATTTGGTGTAACAAGGAATTATACAAAAAAGTCGGCTTGCATATTTCTCAAAAAGTAACAGGGGTTCTCAGTGAGTGGTTCAGAAGTTTTGTTAACAGGAATTTAAAGTTTACATACCCCAGATGTACATTTTGGCCTTGTAGGGCCTCATCAGTGAGGTGCAGCTGGATTCCCTAGGCAATGAGTGCTCTCATTGCTAATGGTCCACATCTGGATTATCCTTCGCTCTTAAGGAGACCCCCTCAGGTATTTAAATTAGTAGAGGGGGCAATAGAATGATTCATGATAAATTTACTTGCCCGCCACAGCATTACACAGATTAATTTAGACAAGTTGTATCTGTGGCACATAGGTTAAAAACCAGTAGACTTTGATTCTTGTGTACAAATGCCCACAGTTTAAGGAATAAGATCCCTGAACGTATTGCAGTAATAACTAGTGAATATGTGGACTTAGTGGGTTGTACTGAGACCTTGTACAATGAAAAAAATGTCTGGGCTATAGAAATAACAGAGTAATCTTTATTTAGAAAAGACAGGGAAGGCAGAAAAGGAGCTGGGGTTACCATTTATGTAAAAATAGCTTAAAGGTTAATCTTATACAGGGTATGGAGGAGAGCACAGAAATTGTTTTGATAACTTTAGTATATGTGAGTAAGATGGTTGCTCATATAGGTGTGATCTATAGACCCCCTGTACAAGCAATAGAGTTAGATCAACTGCTGGTCAATGAAGTAACTAAGATTACAGTGAAAGGTGAGTTATTATTATGGGAGACTTTAATCTTTCTGATGTGGACTGGAAAAACCAAGCACCAGGTTCATCCAGGAGTAGAGATATTCTAAATTCTATACAAACATGTATGTGTAGGAGAGTGTTTGGGCTCCAATGATCATCAATCTGTGTGGTTTACTATAAAGACACAACACTTAAAAAAGGTTCTAGATTTTAGGAAGGCTGTTTTTTTTTTTTTTTTTTTTTAAATACAAACATATTTATGTCAGTCTTTAACAGCTTGGAGATCTTTAGATGGAATCCAGAATAGCTGGGACTACCTGAAATATGTTTTATTTGTGATGTATTAACGGCAATAGCATTGCATTGGACTTGTCAGTAAGGGTAAAAGAAAAAGAAAACCACTGTGGTACTCACTAGAAGTGGCAAACATATTAAAGGAGAAAAAGAAGCACTTAGGAAACAGAAGCAGAAGCAGAAGGGGAAGATAGGTATTGGTACAAGGCTAGGCTAAATGCATAGAAATTGCCCAGTCAATAAAAAAGGGGAAGCATTTTTTAGATATATAAGTGAAAGGAGGAAAATGAAACAAGGAATAGTTAGACTTAAAACAAAAACTGGAACTTATGTAAATGAGAATAAAGGGCTAACTGACTGTCCCAATGAATATTTCTGTTCAGTTTTTACAGAGGAAGGTGAAGGGAAGGGATCTCTGTTAGAGAAAAGAAATAACAAGTCATTTGAAGCATGCATGTTTACAGAAGAAGACGTTCTACTTCAACTAAGGTAAAACAGATAAATGGGGCCATATGGGATACAGCCAAAGTTATTAAAAGAACTTAAGAGTGTTCTGGCAAAACCTTTAACAGACATATTTAATCAGTCACTATTAACAGGATTAGTTCCAGAATATTGGAACATAGTAAATATAGTACCACTTCACAAAAAAGGTAGCAAGGAAGAATCTGGCAACTACAGACCAGTAAGTCAGCTGTGGGAAAATTAATGTTATAGGAAATAATTATTAAATATCCGATTTTAAATGACTCGCAAGATCCCAAATAGCATGGGTCTACAGCAGAGAGATCTTGTCAAACTAATCTCATAGATTTTTTTTAACTGGTTAACCCTTTGAGTGCCAGAGGGGTACACATAGACATGTGAGGAGCAGTAGATATAGCATATGTAAATTTCAGTACAGCATTTGACACTCTTCCTCATAGAAGACTCACTGATAAATTGCAGTGTTTGGGTCTGGATGTAAAAATAGTTGAATGGATAAGTTAATGGCTAAGTGACAGGAGACAGAAGGTTGTAGTCAATGTAGAATATTCAGATGATGGTTGTGTTACAAGTGGAGTATCACAGGTATCTGTACTGGGGCCCATTCTTTTTAATATTTTTATTAGGGATGTTGCAAAAGGTCTTCAAGGTAAGGTCTGCCTTTTTGCAGATGATACAAAGATCTGCAACAGGGTGGGCATTCCTGGGAAAATAAGCCAAATGACAATTGATTTAGGTATATTAGAAGAATAGACAAGAGTGTGGCAGCTGCATTTTAATGTTGATAAATGCGAAATAATGTACTTGGGATGTAAAAATTCAAGGCAGAATACAATATTAAGGGCATTATGCTGTCAGAGACAACAGAGGAGAGAGATTTGGGAGTAATTATTTTTTATGACTTAAAGGGAGGCAGGCAATGTGACAAAGCAGCGGGGACTGCAAGCAGGGTGCTGGGGTGTATAGCTAGGGGCATTAGTAGAAGAAAAATGGAAGTGGTCATTTCACTCTACAGATCTCTGGTTAGACCTCGCCTATTGTGTACAGTACTGGAGATCCCATCTCCAGAAGGAAATAGATACTTTATAGAGAATACAGAGAAGGGCTACTAAAATTGGATAAAAAATATCAGGATAGATTATAGGATTTGAACATGTATAAGTGATTCAACAAAGTGCAGAAGGGAAGCATAGTTCAAAGGAGTAAACATGAAAGGACAAGAGGCCATAGTCTAAAACTAGAGGAACAGAAATGTAATATAAGAAAGTTTTACTTCTCTGAGAGCGTAGTACAGGGCTTATAATTTTAAGTCCTTTGCTACTAGCCAGACCTGAAAAGTTACTCGCCACTGCAAGCCATAGCATACCCACCAGATCTGAAATTCTATTCGCCAGGGCTAAATTTTCACTCGCCATTGGCTAGTGGCGAGTGGAAATTTTGAGCCCTGGCGTAGTAGATAAGTAGAATAGACTACGAGAAGAAGTGGTAGAAGTTATTATTTTAAACATAGAGAATTTTTTTAAATATAGAGAACTTCATCGATATTTGTCTATACGATTCTCCTTGCTTCAGGACAGGAGGAAGGTTGGGGAAAGAAAACAGAAAGGGAATAAGAGAGGGGTTGGAAGGATAGGTCTATCCTACCCCATATAGCTCCAATTCACAATGGAGTTTTATATGTCAGAAGACAGGGAGGCCTCCAGTTTTTGATGTCCGCACGGATTTTCCCTGCAGATATTTGAACAACTGGAGTCTTAAAATGTTAATTTTATTGTTTTTTAGCATCAGGGTTGGGGATGTGGATGGGCCTTTGCCAGAGTCCATGGCATTCTTTGGGTATAGACAATAAGAATAGTTTTGTGTAACGTCAGGGGTCTAAACCATCCTGCTAAGAGAACTATGGTACTTAAATTTATGAAGGCCAGAAATGCACAGATTATCCTGCTCCAGGAAACTCATCTAAAAAAGGCAGATTGTGATTTTCGCAAACAGATTTCAATATGCCTGTTTCTCTGCCCTACCTAATAAAAAAAAGAGGGGAGTCGCCATTCTCGTTAACAGGGACCTGGACGTTCAAGTCTCATATCAAGAAGTTGATGATGAGGCCCGTTATATTATATTAGTTTGCGATATTCAAAACGAGACGTAAATATATACGTATCATGGTGCCCGTGATTGCTGGCTTTTCTTGTCAGTTAGCAATGGGTGCTTTCCATTGGTTGCCTGTGATTAGTCCGCCCAGTATTGACTATATAGACTGGCTCCTGCACCCTTTCACTGGCCTTTTGTGGTGTTTCTATGCCAGTGCTATGCCTGTCTATGGATTCCTGTGTTCCTCTTTGGCCTGCCTGACTTCTCTCCTGTTCCTGCGCCTGTGTACCGACCCGGATAGCCTGTCAACTCTCCAGAGTCGTTCCTGTGTACCGCTCCGGCCTGGCTGACGTTCCTGCTTCCGTATCTGACCCGGTTTGGCTGACGTTTCTGCTACAGTATCCTGACCCAGCCTGGCTGACGTTCCTGTTCCTGGATCCTGACTTGGCTGCATTCCGCTTGACTCTGCCCGCCTTGGCGACATTCTGACTTTCTGTGCCTTCCTTGGTTGGCACTGCTGATTTCAGGCTTCTGGCCTCCGAGATTGCACTGGCTGTCAAGGTACTGGTTTGCTCCACTCTAACACCGGTTGCTAGTGCTGCCTCCATTATAGCACTGGTAGGGCCCCCATGTTTGTCCAGTATGTGGTACTGGTTTGCTCCACTCTAAAACCGGTTGCTAGTGCTGCCTCCGTTATAGCACCGGTAGGGCCTCCGTGTTTGTCCAGTACGTGGTACTGGTTTGCTCCACTCTAACACCGGTTGCTAGTGCTGCCTCTCTTATAGCACCGGTAGGGCCTCTGTGTTTTTTCAGTATGTGGTACTGGTTTGCTCCACTCTACACCAGTTGCTAGTGCTGCCTCTGTTATCGCACCAGTAGGGCCTCCGTGTTTGTCCAGTACCTGTTACTGGTTTGCTCCACTCTAACACCGGTTGCTAGTGCTGCCTCTGTTATAGCACCGGTAGGGCCTCCGTGTTTGTCCAGTACGTGGTACTGGTTTGCTCCACTCTAAAATCGGTTGCTAGTGCTGCCTCCGTTATAGCACCGGTAGGGCCTCCGTGTTTGTCCAGTACGTGGTACTGGTTTGCTCCACTCTAACACCGGTTGCTAGTGCTGCCTCTGTTATAGCACGGTAGGGCCTCCGTGTTTGTCCAGTACGTGGTACTGGTTTGCTCCACTCTACACCGGTTGTTAGTGCTGCCTCTGTTATCGCACCGGTAGGGCCTCCGTGTTTGTCCAGTACATGTTACTGGTTTGCTCCACTCTAACACCGGTTGCTAGTGCTGCCTCCGTTATAGCACTGGTAGGGCCTCCATTTTTGTCCAGTACGTGGTACTGGTTAGCTCCACTCTAACACCGGTTGCTAGTGCTGCCTCTGTTATAGCACCGGTAGGGCCTCCGTGTTTGTCCAGTACTAGTTACTGGTTTGCTCCACTCTAACACCGGTTGCTAGTGCTGCCTCTGTTATAGCACCGGTAGGGCCTCCGTTTTTGTCCAGTATGTGGTACTGGTTAGCTCCACTCTAACACCGGTTGCTAGTGCTGCCTCCGTTATAGCACCGGTAGGGCCTCCGTGTTTGTCCAGTACGTGATGCTGGTTTGCGCCACTCTACACTGGTTGCTAGTGCTGCCTCCGTTATAGCACCGGTAGGGCCTCCGTGTTTGTCCAGTACGTGATACTGGTTTGCGCCACTCTACACCGGTTGCTAGTGCTGCCTCCGTTATAGCACCGGTAGGGTCTCCGTGTTTGTCCAGTACATGGTACTGGCTTGCTCCACTCTACACCGGTTGTTAGTGCTGCCTCTGTTATCGCACCGGTAGGGCCTCCGTGTTTGTCCAGTACGTGTTACTGGTTTGCTCCACTCTAACACCGGTCGCTAGTGCTGCCTCCGTTATAGCACCGGTAGGGCCTCCGCTACACCATGTCACTTTTGCCATAGGCTGCCTTACCCGGTATATTGGTAAGGCCGGTAGAGCCTCCTCAGTTCTATTGTGCCAGGTTCTGGGCTGCCTTGCCCGGTATATTGGCAAGGCCGGTAGAGCTCCCTTAGTCCTTTGTGCCATCTTCTAGGCTGCCTTGCCCGGTATATTGGCAAGGCCGGTACAGCCTCCTCAGTCCTATTGTTGTATCCTCTAGGCTGACTTGCCCAGTATTTTGGCAAGGCCCGTAGAGCCTCCTCAGTCCCATTGTGCCATCCTCTAGGCTGCCTTAACCGGTATTTTGGTGAGACCGGTACAGCCTATACATTGTACTATTGTATGCTATACTACTTGAACCTGTCGTGTGTCTTTAACATATGTGTGATGTTCAGGACCTGTGAGGGTTCTTATTATCTTTTCAATAAAGCTGTGTTTTTATCTTAACTCTGCGTCTGTGAGTCAAAACAAACCGTGACAATACGCTCCTTATCATCATATAAAATAAAGTCGACAAGATTAAAAAAGATAAATTACTTATAGGTGGGAAGCATAACTTAGTTATGGATGAAAAAATAGAGTATTGGCTCTTTAAAAAAGTTTAACCTGATAAATTATATAGAGCCCATTTTTACGAAAACTCACTGATAAGTATCAAATGTTTGATATGGTGGGTGTTTCATCCTTCAATAAGAGACTATACATTTTATTCCAAGACCCATAATTCATATTCAAGAATAAATTTATTTTTCTGTCAAAAGAATACTGATGTCCAATATTGACAAAGTTTCCATTCAAGAAACCTTCTGGTCAGATCATAGTGCCCTAATACTAGATATAAATAAGAAAAATAACACAATCATTAGAAATAGTTGGTGATTAAATAACCTTTTAATAAAGAAGGAAGTCAATGTGAATGCTATAAAAACTATGATTCATAATTTTTTAAAGAAAATAATGATGGTAATGTTTCAAAACCCCTGGTCTGGTGCACATTTAAGGCCACGATAAGAGGATATTATCATGGTGCCCATGCTCCTGACTGCGGGCGGCGACATTCTGATTCTTCTATTTCCAGATCTCATTTCTGATTGGCCAGTATCTTTGTTGCCTCCCAGTGATATCCTTTATAACCTCTGTCTTGTCTACACTATGGTGCCCTTTCGTGATGTGCTAGTTCCTGACTCTTGCTCCATGATTACTGATTATATATGACCTGGCCTGCCTGACGACGTTCCTGAGTTTGCTGTACTTCTGTTGCTCCGTTGCTGACTGTATCTGTCTGAGAACCCGCTCATTTGCTGACCGTATCTGGCTGAGGACCCGCTTCCATTACTGACTGTTTCTGGCTGAGAACCCGCTCCGTTGCTGACCGTATATGGCTGAGAATCCACTCCGTTGCTGACTGTATCTGGCTGAGAACCCACTCCGTTGCTAACCATATCTGGCTGAGGACCCACTTCCGTTACTGACCGTATCTGGCTGAGAACCCGCTCCATTGCTGATCGTGTCTGGCTGAGAACCCGCTCTGCTTCTAACCATACTTGGCTGTGTATCCATTCCGTTACCATCCGTGTCTAGCATATTGACACTCTGTTGCCTTCCGTATCTAGCCTACCACTTGGTTGCCTCCGTTTGCTCCAGCTAGACGTGCTGTGGCTTTACCGTTATGCTAGTCGGTTGCGCTGCGTGGTGCTATTACTTTTTCGACCGTTAGCTAAGCATTCATGCTGTAGCTACTCTCTTTACCGCCATTGGCGGTGTGCACATGCGAAGTACCGGTACAGTGTTCATAGCACTGACTGTGTTACTCTGATCTCTCTGTGTCCACCTCCCTTACAGCGCTGGGCTCACTCCAATTGGGAGTTGCAGTATATCAATCACAGGGTGTTCCTTATTGACCCTGGACTGTCCAGGCACGGTTGTGCATATTCCACTCTGCAGAAGCCTTGTGCTCAAGAGACAGCGTTGCGTTGTTACCATCCTCCCCTAGCATTCTTGCTTATGAGAGTTGTCTCGGTCTATCAGCATCCAGTGCCAGGGTCAGTGTTGCCTTGCTCCTTTGGGATCTGTGCCTCCCAAGCGTCTGGGTTGTGCCAGTAGTGTTGCCTCGCTCCTCTGGGTTCTGTGCCTCCCGGGAGTCTGGGTTGTGCCAGTCATCTCCTCCCGGACCATCTGTCACCAAGGTCCTGTGGTCAGTTCTCGGACTGTGCTGCCTGCTGCCGGTTCAGTTCAAGCCAGAACCTCCGTTGCCAGTGATTGTTATCATTAATACATACATTTCTATTACTGGCTTGCTATTACTGTATATATCTGCATATATTTATGTTCTGTTTGTGTGGGCCCAAAGGCCTAACTACGTGTGTGATCTTTATCTCAATAAATTTATTTTAACCTTACCAAAGTGTTCATCAAAAAACCATGACAGATATTTAATAAAAAAGGGCGCGGAATAAATAAAACAAAGGGGAACATTTCTCTCTGATTTGTATATAGAATATTTTCAGAAATCAAGGCTCAATAAAGATAATCCAACCCCCTTATGGGCTGATGAAATTGAACATATTAAAAGTAATATCAATGAAGTACTGTTAGTTCAAGCACAAAGAAATTTAGAATACTTAAAAACCAAAGTTATATTATAAGGGCAATAGGGCCGATGAATTACTCTCAGCTAAAGTCAGGAAGAAAAAGAAAAAAGCTAAAATATGTAAAATTACAGCAGATCAGGGAATCCAGATGTGTCCAGAGAAAATAAGTCCGACTTTCATGGACTATTATAAATATATATATAATCTTCCCATGGATACAGTAGATATGAACGCCTTTTTTTCAAATAGACACTTTAAGCAACTCTCCCTTAATCAATTAACAACATTAAATTGTCCTATCACCAAGGAGGAGATTATAATTGCCATGGATTCAATGAAAATAGGTAGTCTCCCGGACCGGATGGTTATTCAAACCTTTTCTTTAAAACATTTAAAAAAGATATGCTAGACCACCTTGCAGACACTTATAATGAAATGGTCTTGCAGAAACAAATTCCTGAAGAAATGTTAAATGCCAATCAGATTCCGATCCTTAAACAAGGGAAGATATCAGATAGGGTAACCTCATATAGGCCTATTTCATAATAAATAGTGATATAAATATATATATACGCGTATCATTGCATAAAGGTTGCAGGAGGTTATGGCAGATTTAATACATCTGTACCAGGTCGGATGTATTAAGGGAAGATGGGCATTGTAACTCAGATCAAAAAGCAGCCTGTGTGAAAGTGCCTTGTAGCTCAGCTCAAAAAGCAGCCTGTGTGAAAGTGCATTGTAGCTCAGCTCAGGTTTTTCAGCCCTAACTAGGTCTCATTGAAACCCACAGTACGAATTTTTTTGGTGCCGAGTATGAAATGTGTTTAGCAAAATGCAAGGGGGGAGAGAGACAGCGCTCAGCAAAATTAGACATCCCAGTGACATTTAAGGAGGTGCATGAGAATCTCCCGCTTTTTATGCAGGGTGAGATTCTCATGTCACCCTTTTAAACAATGCAACCTGGTAAATGCAACATTTTTTATGGGTCACTTTTCAGTGCAACATTTTAAAAAGATATCACTGCTGCTAAGGGCTAAACTGGAGACCTGAAAATAAAAGTCGTGAGCAGGCAGAGTCCTTTTGTTCTTTGCCCATGACAAAAACCACCTGCTTGTACAACTCTGGCACAGCCATCCTTGAAAAATAACTGTGACTTGGGATATGTCAGAAAAAGATCAGTTTTTTTTTTTTTTTAAATCTCTGTTTTCAACAAAAATAAAAGGGCAACATTTCAAATGTAAATTGGAAGTCAGAGAAGCTCAACTATGAACTAGCCAGCAATACAAATTTGCAGGCTCTATAGGAATGGTGTCCTACCCAAGGTGCAGTCTCTTTTAGCCCACTAGTGCCTTTCACAGAGAGGAAATATCCTAACGCACATCATATTGGTTCTGCCATTACAGCAGTCCAACCACGAAATGTCAGGCAATTCCTCTCTGAACAAGTGAAACAGCCAACCCCAGATGTATGTTTCTGCCTTCTTGGGCCTCATCAGTGAGGTGAAGCTGATCTCTCTAAGCACTGTGAGCAAGGGGTTCAATCCTGGATTCCCCTATAACCCTTTGGGTGACTAAACCCAATGATAACTTGCATATGTAAATTGGGAGTCCGAGCCGCTCAACTAGGAATGAGCCTGCAATACAAATTTGCAGGCTCTATAGGAATGGTGTCCTACCAAGGGTGCAGTCTCTTTTAACACACTAGTGCCATTCACAGAGAGGAAATATGCTAAAGCACATCATATTGGTCGTGCCATTACAGCAGTCCAACCAGGAAATGCCAGACAATTCCTCACTGAACAAGAGAAACAGCCAACCCAGATGAATGTTTCGGCCTTGTTGGGCCTCATCAGTGAGGTGAAGCTGATCTCTCTAAACACTGTGAGCAAGGGGTCCAATGCTGGATTCCCCTAGTACTCTTAGGGGTGACTAATCCCAATCTTAATTTGCATATGTAAATTGGGAGTCAGAGCCGCTCAACTAGGAACGAGCCTGCAATACAAATTTGTAGGCTCTATAGGAATGACTAGCTCTTTGCAACATTTCATATGCCAGCATTTTAGAAAGTTTACCACTAGACAGCCATACCTTTGGGTTATTTATAAAAACTCACTAAGTCTGAGATTGTTGTACATAGTGGATGATCTGTGTCACTTTATTGTTTTATTACCACTATTACTTGAGGTAGTGGAGGCAGCAATGGTGGTAGCAAGAATGGGCACTATAGGAATTTCTTTCGACAAATTGGAGAACAATAGTAGGAGCTGAAGGTGTTAGATGAATGAAATATAAGATATCAAGGGAATGTGTGTGTATGTGTGTGAAATGTCGGCAAATAAAACTATATATAGGTGAGACAGGATAATCTAAGAAAAAAGGATGAGTTCTCATATATCCAATGTAAACATCAATAGAAACACCCTAGTGGGTCAACTTTTTTTCAAAACTGATAAAAGTATTAAAGATCTCAAAGTGACTGTAATGATGGGAAATTTTAGGATACAAAGAGACAGAAAGATCTGGGAATTTAAATTGATAACAAAGTTTAACACTCTGAACTGTGGCTTGAACCATGACAAGGAATTTATGCCACATTAGCACACACAATAAACATATTTTGGGCTCTTTGGGTGGCAGGAGGTTGCATATCTGATTGCAAGCAACAGGTTGTGTACTCCTCTGGCACTAGGATGGTTTACCCATACATTCTGTAAACTTAGCCATGTCTGGCTAAAGACTAAAATTGACTGCAGCATCAAAAATAAAAATATAAAAATAATAAAACTTACATATTCAAAAAAGTAAAAGGAAATCCCACTACAGCAGCAAACCCTCCCTCAATATAAGTAAGAAGGCAATATCAATCAAGTGGTTAAAAAAGGGAGCAGATAAATCCCAAATTAAAAACAAAATAAAACCTTTTATTAGCAATCAATAAAAACAAGCTTGGCGAATTTAAAAATGAAACAGATAATATCCGATATGATACCAAGGGGTCAGCTATTGAAGTTGGGACGCCATTGCTCACATGATGCTAGCACATACCAACTGTTCTCACTCCCTTGGATTCTCCCTGTCCCTCCTGTCCAGTGTATTTACTTGTCTCTCTGTTTCGTCTTCCTGGATCCCCTCTCATCATCTAAAACTCAACATAAATGAACTTATAATTTTCCCTCGCTCTACAACCAGACTTACTCTGGATATTTCCCTAATTGGTAACAACAACTCCATCACACTAACCTCCTCAGCACACTGCCTAGGGGTCAACTTTGACTCTACAAAAGAAAAATATACCCACGCACTCACCTAGTAGAACATAATCAAGACCTATGGTACAACACAGTCTGCTAACAGGGTGCTGGCAGGAAACTTTGACTCTGCCTAATCCTTAATTTCCCACAGTCAAAACATAAAAAAACAAGAAGCAATCAAAACACATCAATTGAATTATATATATATATATATATATATATATATATATATATATATAAGCAAATCAGTGAAGTCCCAATATAAAAATTTCTTTCATCAGAGTAAATGAAGTGGTGTCACTCTTGTCAGGTAGGTCCTCTCCCCTGCCAACTTCTCTACAGTGGAAAAAACAAAAAAGCTCACACATGCTAAGTGTAGAGGTATCAAAAATTATATATTTATGTGATACCTTCATCATGCACCCTTTGAGTGAGTACTCACTTCCCAGACAGGCTATAGCAACCTCCTGTGGTAAATTTTGATTTGGTATAGACCCCAGCACAGTCACTAAATGGTGGTTGTAGTCATCTTCATCCATGGTCTCATATATAAAAAATAAGAACAGACATCGAGAGATGCAGTGTAGTATGTTGATATGTAGAGGCCGCCACCAAGAGACACTCTAAATATAAAAGGGGTAGCTACATGGTATAAAGAGTGTGTCCTGGAATAAATCTCCAGGTAAGGCAAACCTCAGAATGTCAAATCTTCCAATGGTCAGGTCCCCCCAGAGCATATCACAACAATGAAGTGGAAGTGAAGTGGAAATGATGACTTCTCCAGTTATATCATTTCTCCATTTCAAATGTTTTTCTATGGAGTCTATACATTGGGATCATAAAAACTTGGAAGATGTTATTGAACTGGCTCCATAGACTAACATTGGAATTGGTGAAGCAATGGTATGGAAGGGTTACCTTCACTCCATCATCTCTTTTTCACCGCTTAGTAAATGTCCCCTGTGGATCATTTAATTGTAACCCTGTTGACTTGTCTTTGTTGTCGGTTAACCCTTTGAGTACCGGAGGGATTGTCAAAGCATTATTGAGCGATGTATTGATGATCCATCTAGCACTCAAGGATTATATGCTGACTTTCTTGTGGGTAAATGGGTGACATTGTGGAAGAACAGTAATGATCTTTAAAAGCCAACATTTTGTGAAGCATGGTTTGTGTGGATTGTGTCTGATCAGCACAGCAACAAGAGGGTTGAACTGGGACTTGGAAAGGTTTGGGCCTGGTTGAACCTTGCATTTGTGCTTGTATTGTGTCCTGTTTTTAACCCTATGGGTGCTGTGTTGGTGCAGTTGTGTGGATCAATGATGGGTATGTGTTGAGATGTGACTGTGTTTGTGTGTGATGGTTGTGTCAGTTGATGTGGTGTGTGTGGTTATGTGATGACCCTCTGGGCATGCCTCCCCTTGCTTAAAAGTCCCGCTTTACACGTGTCCATTCCATGTCGGTGATGGAAAAATTGATGTACCTACTGGACTTGCTTTTGAGGACTGGCAACACCTGAGTCAGTACCTTAGAAAATGTGCTCTGTGACATGCCTGTGTCTGCTTTTTGAAGGCCTTATCCCTGTGGTGTTACTAGGTTGTTGTGTCCAACAGTTATTTGTGGGGCATGGTCATGGTTTGTGTTTAATTTTAGCTTTGCAGGGTTTAATTTTGGCATTGGCATACTTCTGCTATATATTGTGTGGACTGCTGTTTCTCTGTTTTATTTTATGCGACAGTGGTTTTTTTTGCCATTATGGGCTTGATTTAAAGGCAGCTGTTCAGACAAAAAAAACACCACCGGGTGTTTTAACATGCAGTAGGCCATTCAAAGGGCTATGTAATGAACTGCTAATGGCAGTTCATCCAGTGTGCCGGCCGCTACACTAACCTGTGTTTTGGCCCACAGAAAAAACAAAACTCTCCACTTTGCTGCGTTAGCTGAATAATTTCCGATGAGGGACTCATTACCGCCTAAAATTTAAGACCCAGTTTGTTTGGCCGTAGAGTCCCTCATCTGATCTTTTGCCAGCTAACGCAGCTGTTAACTGGCAAAAAAAAACAAAGTCCTCAGTGGATGTATTGATATGGGGCCCCAAGCCCCACATCAATACATCCAAAGTGCCTAAATTGTCTCAAAAGTTAGTAGAATTAACCCTATGAGTGCCAGCAGGGTATAATTACCCCGCTGACATTCATAGGGTTAATCCGACTAAGTAAAAAACAACATCACATTACAAGTTACACTTACCATTAATCCTGATGTCCAGCAGAGTTCTCAGCTCCCTGCTCCTCTTCTGTCCTTCTGTTCTCTATCTTCTCTTCTTTCTTCTATCTTTGCTTCTTTCTTCTCTTCTTCCTTCCTGTAAAAGAAAAGTATGTATAACTACAATTTGTAATACAAGATTTAGTTTAATCCCTTGAGTGCCAGAGGGATACACAACGCATTGCAAAGCAATTCGATGTGGACCTCTCTGGCCTCAACAGGTTAAGTCAGTGCCCAAGAATATACATATAAAGTGCCATTATATGTCTCTAAGTAAAATATGCCCTCAAAGACCAAGTGTGAAAATATGATAGCTATTCTCAGAATAAAGAAACAATGCCTTAGTTAATAATCTAACTGTCTCTGTTGCTGTGCGCGGCCGCAGAGGCGGCGGCAGCAGAGGCAGTGCCGTGAGTCACAGGACCCCCTTCCTTTCGGGCCGATGCCCGATCCACATTGAGGGAATCAGAGCAGAGACTGCCTTATATATGGGCAGCCTCTGATGCGATTCCCTCACAGCCATTGGCTGAGATGTGCTGACACTTCAAACTGATTGGCTGGGATGTGTGTGTGTAAGCACATCTCAGCCAATGGCTGTGAGGGAATAGGATCAGAGGGTGCCCATATATAAGGCAGTCTCTGCTCTGATTCCCTCAATGTGCAACGGGCATAGGCCTGAAAGGAGGGGGGACCTGTGGCTCACGGCACTGCATCCGCTGCCACTGCCTCTGCGCCCACACGCACAGCAGCGGAGACAGTTAGATTATTAAGCTAAGGCATCATTTCTTTATTCTGAGAATATCTACAATATTTGCGCAATTGTTCTTTGGGGGCATATTTTATTTAGAGACATATAATGGCACTTTATATGCATATTCTTGGGCACTGACTTAACCCATTGAGGCCAGAGAGGTCTGCAACGCATTGCTTTACAATGCGTTGTGTACCCCTCTGGCACTCATGGGGTTAAACTAAATCTTGAATTACACATTGTAGTTATACATACTTTTCTTTTACAGTAAGGAAGAAGAGAAGAAAGAAGCGAAGATAGAAGAAAGAAGAGAAGATAGAGAACAGAAGGAGACAGAGAGTGGATGACAGGTAAGTTTAACATGGATCAGTTAACAATCGGTGCTTGGCAGTATGTTAGACACAGATAGTTAATTGTTTTTTACTGTTAAGTCCCCAATATCGCTGCTCTTAGTGGTGTTTTGGGAACTTAACTCACAAAATGGACATTTAGCCACAAGACTGTTTTTGTGGCTTAACGTCCTTTGTGATTACAGCTGGAAGGGCCTTTGAATACCATGTTAGACATTTTATTTTGTCAGCCGGTATTCACTTTGGCCCTACCGGCTATCCTAACGCCTGCCTTTAAATCTAGCCCTATGTGTCTTATGGCTAACAAAACTGGGTCTTAACTTTTACCCATTAAATGTATAATTTTTTTCTGTCATTAGCAGTACCTCACTCCTTTAAATGGCTTTGGAGAGTGTGGTTCCATAGGCCTCAATGCACATAAGATTATCGGCCGTAATGATTTGAGAACTGCCGTAACCTGTTCATAAGACAGACCTTTAAATGGCTTACTGCACTGTTTTTCGGCTATCGCCTGCTTTTAAATCTGGCCCAGAGGGTGCTAACAGCACTGAAATAAAAAGCAAACCTAAATAGCTAATTCAAGGTTTACATGGAATTAAAGGAATACTAATACATTGCTGTATACATGCTACAGCTTACCTTGTTTTCAGTGTCATCTGCAGGCACGAAGCTTCAAGCATGCAGCAGGCCTCTGTTTTATGTGCCATGCTCCCTGTAGTCCCCTCCTACCTACTTTCTTCCTCTGAACTGCTCCTCCTACCTACTTCCTGAGGAGGGGTTTAAAGGGCAGTCTGAGTCCTGGCTCAGTTGCCCTTGTGTTGTTGTTCATAGCAGTTTTATTACCTTGGGCTCTGTGTATGACCTGGCTAGTCTGCCATCCAACCTGGTGCTGACCTGTGGCTCTGTCTGACTATTCTTTTGTCTATCTCTATAGTGAACACCCAACCTGATGCTGACTCGTGGCTCTGTCTGACTATTCTTACTTTTGTTCCTTGTACCTAGCAGACACCCAATCTAGTGCAGACCTGGGGCTCTGATACTGACTGCAGTCGTGAGTCGGACATCGCTCCCTACTGACTGCAGGCGCTAGTTAGTACTCTCACTTCTTCGTATTAAGATCCAGTGTTCCTGTTCTTGCTCCTGTTCCTGCTACTGGTTCCTGCAGAGACTACCAGTGGCTGAGGCCTAGTCTCCAGCAGAGTGGTCAAGCTTGGCAGCCTACTATTCCTGATAGCAGTGCTCGCTGGCTTGTTACCCTCTGCTTGCTACTTTTGTAAATAGTGTGCTCTACTTATCTATTATTAATAAATTTTGCATTTAACTATACTGTACTGACTCCTGAACATTATTGGTAAACCGTGACAATACAACACTAACTCTAATATAATAACAATTAATGTTTTGTATGCTATATCCCTAAAATACAATCCTAAACCTGCTTTGTGGTGCTTGTGTAAACTATCCTATTTGATAAGAGATTAATTTATTAATTAATTTATTGTTATTGGTACCCACCTCTCATATACAAAAAGGCCATCATCTTATCTCAGCCTTAGAAAAGACAGAAATGTCTGCTCTCTCATCGAATACTGAATACTAAATTGTAGGCTTTCGAAAAACCAATAGAGATTTTCCACAGATGCTAGCTTGAGGTCCAGGGTATTTAAGTGTATGTAGCCCCACGTCAAGTAAGCATGAAAATAAATATATTTGGCTAACTAAACTGTTAAAAGAAAAATAATACATTGGGAATTGGAGGAGTGCATATGACATATATATATATACTGAATATGTGCCCTTATGTTACTTTAAAACACAGTTTCTACATTTATAAATACCAAAACCAATTCCTTGCTAGATCCCTGCAGATACCACTCAGGATTTTTTCTGACATTTACTTTTGTAAAAGTGTAGCATTTGCTTTATGTTATTAATAATCCTTCTGCTTGTATCTAGATGAAGAATCTAACTTACACTCTAGTATCAAAGTGAGCTTGTAACTGTCATACACCAGCCGTTCTTAATTACATGTATAATGCATTTTCAGATAGTTTAATTATATATGCAGGCACACATTTTCTGGGATTAGATTAATATTAATTTGCATGTATCACTACAAACACACTCAATTCTGTGCTCCCTGACAATTAGCCAGCTGAGATTCAGATTTATTAAGTATATAAAATTATTTTCCTTTCACTGTAATAGATTAGGATGCACTATCTAATACTACTAGGCGATTTTATTTTATTACTACTTCCCACAAACATTTTACATGGTGCAATTAAGATTAAGTTGACTCAAAAAATGGTACATAAAAATCTACTCAAAAGAGATTGGGTTGGTGTTCCAGCTTTTATGTCAAGACAGTCCCTGAAAAGGCATTAAACAAACACCTCATAACGATAACATAAGTTATCTTACTCCGGTCAGAAAAGCCTTTGTTAATTTCTCTTGATCCTTGGTCCAATAGATACCCACTTCAATCATTCCTGGATGTCTTGTCCATAGAGGCAGACATCTGAGTTGCTAGCTGAGCAAAGGAACCCACTGTAACTTTTTTCAAACAGAATAAGATGTGCATAAGCCCACAGAGGATTGATATGTGAAGTGAATGGAGTTTGAGAACTGATTTATGCCACGCATGGAGGATCTTCAAGTGTTCTGTGCCCAACTCCTTTGCTAAAAAATCATAAATAGTTTGTGTCTGGGTGCAGTGGAAAAGCCCCTATAAACCTCTTAACAGGGGACAGCCAACTTTGGTCCTCATGGACTACCAACAATGCATGTTTTCAGGATATCCCAGCTGGAACACAGGCAAATTACTTAAGGGTTGGGTCACTATAATTGGTTAGCCAGTGCCCATTCAGGGATATCATGAAAACATGCACTGTTGGAAGCTTTTGAGCAGGGTTCGGTGAAAGTTATCCCTCAAAAGGTACAGGGCAGTTTTTCCTGACTTTTTCATGTAGCCCATTGCATTAAAATCAATGGAAAGTCTGAATTTCTTGGGATTTAACTCACAAATACACTGATGTGCTTATAGCCAGCAGTCCATTTAGCACCACAGTTTCTTTCTTTGATAGATCTGGGGGCTCACTGAAAAGGTCCTTATAGTCCACTTATAGCTCTTCTGGGCGATGCTGCTATGGTCCTTGTCACCTGGTCTTGTGAATCCCAAGTTCCACACATTCTATAGCCAAAGCGAACAAAACAGACACAGCACAATCTGTCTGGATTTGGGATCCTGCAAAACAGTGCAACCCTTGAAGGTGGGTACTCTCTGGATGTGGAGGATTCACTGGCCTCTCAGCGTACATGCATGTAATTACTTATAGATAATTTATGGCTACTCTTTCCTTAACACCGGTTGTCTTCAATGGTCGTTAGATTCACAAAATACTATCTAAAACCTTCAAGGCAATAGTCTGGACCACCAGAACTAGAATATTCTCAAATTCTGATTTATTAGTAGAGAATTAAAATGGATAATATATAACTAAAAACAATTTAACAACGATATATACTCCCAACGTGCTTCATTACACTGTAACTTTATCAGGGGTTTATATTGATAATTACCTTGATCCTTTTAATATCGCCCAAACGCCCATCACACCACACCACTTCTGATAGTATTGGACAAACTTTTTGCTATCCAGCAAAGGAAATTGAACGCCTTCAAAAACCGCAAGGCCCATCAAACAGGTCTCAGTTTAATTCCTTTCAATCAAGATCTACTGTATTGCCATTCTGAATTGGATGCATTACAAAGACTCTAGGGGATGGATTCTATTACAAGTGCTATTTTTATCACTGTTTTTATCTCTGATTTTCCCCATAGACTTCAATAGGAAAATGTTTGTTAAAACTGGTGTTAACATTTAGCACCAGCAATAGAATCTAACCCTAGATGTGTTCCAAAGATCAGAAGACTTGTCATATACAGCTCAATTTGCTTGATTCCAGTTCAAGTACACTTTAATAGTATTGGTTACCCAGCATGTATGTGAAGTTATCAAATATGGTTATCAGATTACCTTAGTATTCGCATATGTCTGAGATATATCTGTTACTCTTTTATATCACTTATATCAATGGACCCAAAGGATGATATTTTGTGTCTCATATACAGTGATGTAATTAGGGAGAAAAATTTGCATATTTTTCCACAATCTGCTTCCTACAGCCCCCTCTTAGTACCATCCACACTTGCTTATGGTATCCATGGGCTATTTACTGGAACTTGTTTGATGAGCCTTCTGTTGTTTTCGGAGCTGATCCAATTTCCATGTGCTGGAGAGCAAAAAAGATTGTTCAATACTATCGGAAGTGATATGGAGTGATAGGTATTCTGACAATATAAAAAAGGAGCAAGGTAATTATAAAATGATGAAGTTACATTGTAACAAAATGTGTAGGGAGTAAACATTGTTGTTAAATTATTTTTAGTTATCTAGTATCCATTTTTAGTACCTACTCATAAATAAGAATTTGAGAATATTCTAGTTCTGGTGGTCCAGACTACTGCTTTGAAGATTTTAGATTAGTATTATGTGGATCTAACTACCATTGAAGACTACTGGTGTTCCAGAAGGAGTAACAGTGATGTATCAATAAGTAATTACACAGAGAGGCTGGCAAAAGCCTCTACACCCAGTGAGTACCCACCTTGAGGGGGTTGCACTATTTTGCGGGGTCCCATATCCAGAGAGATTAGAGGCACTCTTGCTCTGTGTCTGTTTGCTGTTTGTTAAGACTGAATTTCTACCTACCACGTGGTGAATTTCTCTTATTTTCCCACAGGCATAGTATAAAAGGGGTGTCACGTTTCCACAGTATGCCATTTTGTGAGAAAAAGAGACAACAGCACATTTTTGAGCTATAGAAAACAGGCTTTTAAAAGGGAGTTGACATTTACTTTTGGGAGTCTTATAGGCAAGAAATATGATCTCTGTATTAGGGGAGTCTGAGGGCACTTTGGGAGACAGAAAGGGAGAAAGGAAGTTGACCACAAATACTCTCAAATTCTGTGTCATTGGCAGACTGGGAAGACACAGTGTTAGGGACCAGGAACCAGACAGGACACAAAAATGTAAAATGCAATACAGCTTTATTAGTGAAACAAAAACAAAAGCATGTTTCAAGAGCATTGTTATGGTTAGTAAGCAAGACATTTTATGTAGAATGATGATAGTAATGAATATCAACGGTAAAATAGAGCAGAGGCTGACTAGATAGGCTAGAGACTCTATCAGGAATAGGGGCAATCACAATGTCAATCACAATTGCTGGAGACAAGGCTGGAACCAACTGGAAAAGAACCAGTTACCCTTAAAAAGGCAGCCAGGAAGTAGGTAGGTGGAGCTATTCAGTCCCCAAAGCATAAGACAGGACCCTGCACCATTTATGCAGCTCGCATCCGAAAGTGAAGCAGGAGAAGTGATGCGTCATTCTCCGAATCCTGCCCGGGTCATTCTGGCAACATGCTCCTGAAAGTGATGCAAGACACCCACATGCGTCAATCCTCAGACACATCAACCCGTCCCTACAGGGAATGTGGCCTCTTTGCATGAGGACATGGGCGACCGCTGGTGGCGCCCAGCGCACAAAAACCCAGTCCCAAGAATGACGCATGGGATGACACACGGGCGACCTTTCAGGCCATACTCTACCTGCGTCAACCCTGCAGGCGTCGTTGGATCTAAGGTAACTGTGAGAAGCATAAAACAAAGACACGCCAGGGTCAGGAACCAAGACAGGTATTCAGCTGAGCCACAGTCAGGAAACCTGAAGTCTGCGATGTCAGCAACAAGCCGAGGGTCAGAAGAACAGAAGTCAGTGAAGTCTGGAACAAGCCACGTGGTTTGGAACACAGCAAACAGGAACTCAGGAAAATCCACAGCAGCCAGCAGCAACAAGTCAGCAAACAAACACAAAGACAATGGAGAAGTAAGCCAAGATGCTAGAAATACCCTGAGAGGGCTGGCTGATAACAGTCAGGTGAGCAATCAGAGAAGTCAACTGATTCAGCCTAAGCCAGAAAGTCAGAACACAGCATGAGTGGATAGCAGAGCACTAGATTAGCTCAGACAGCAGAATCAATAGGCAGAATGGGAGCAGCTCATCAAAACCTTGACACAAAGCCAGACATGATCCAAGTTCCTTTCTGATATGGTTGTTATCTCTGTGCTGGGGAGTGCTGTGTGTGTATGAGAAAGGAGCAAGGCAGATTTACCCCAAATCCCTCAAAATTCTGTGTGACTGATTAGAAAAAGACAGGCATCTGTCATCCAAGTTCCTTCCTGATCTGGCTGTTATCTATGTCCTAGGGGAGAGGGAGGGGAGTGAGAAGGGAACAAAGGATATTAACTCCAAATATCCCGAAATTCTGTGTGACTATCTGGGAAGACACTGGGAGTTGTGATCCAATTTCCCTCCTGATACAGCTGTTATTATCTCTGTGTTAGACATATCTAGGTTAAGAGAAGGGAGCAAAGGAGGGCTGATTGGAAAGAAACTGGCAGCTGTGACCCAACTTACTTCCTGATCTGGTTGTTATCTTTGTTCTAGGGGAGTCTGGGGTGTGAGTAGGGAACAAAGGAGGTGACCCTAAATATACCAACATTTTGTGTGGCTGATTGGAAATACACTGACTATTATGATCCAAGTTAGCTCCTGATCTGGCTGAAATTAATATATTTGTGCTGGTGGAGTCTGGGGAAAGAAGTAGTTGAACAGGGTTTTTTGTATTTGTTTGTTTTTTGCGATAGGAATAAGGAGGCAAACAGTTAAAATAAAATAAAAAAATGACAGGTGACAGGGATCTGAGTCTGAGGCAGACTGACACTAGATAAGATAGAGTATTCTGTAGAGGGCCAAGGCAAGACATCAAACTCCATCAGTTCTATTGTGTGCTTTACAGTAAAAACATACACAATAGTTGAATAATGTCCATAAAAAACACAAGGGGCAGGGGATGGGGAAAGGAATAGGAACAGTGCAGGGACATGTAAGTAAAATAGTGGACCAAACCATTACTGCAGCCATGTTTGCTGCAGAGTGTACAATAAATTATGGTGATCCTTCTCTTCCCTAAAAGGATGTAGTTTGTCAAGATCCCACCAAAAATTCCACCACTACCTGCACCAGTACTATTAAAAAACTCTAAACATAAATAAGATGACAATGAGTTGCATTCTAGTGTTGATGGCATAATAGAAGAAGATGTAGCAGTTCAACCAACTGTTGTGAGACAAACAAGCACAAAAATATTTATCCTGGAAGTAGTAGTGACCCTTGTAAAAATAAAAGTTAAAATGAATTGTTTGATGTAGATGTACATCTAAAATATATAATCCCTCCATCATCCTTCTCTTTTTCAGATACAAGTTAAGATGAGAGTGAGAGAGACATTGACATGGCCAGAGAGTTAGCTGAAAAGGCAAAGGCTCAATCTTCTACCACTAAAAAGGAGCACTGTGTCTATAAAGTGAGAAAACAATTGGAAATTCTGATCTGGGACAAGCAAAGATGCACAAAAATACACAGGAATACTGTAATTCATCATCAGCATCATCACCGCTTCTAAGCCCAAGCCCCACTCAGCCACAAATACTAGTTTTGAGTAACCAGCAGCAAAAACAACACAGGTGATTAACATCCATAACCATAGCAATGATGAGTGCCTCTGTTGCTACTGGAAGTGCTGCACCTTTGACACCCATTAGTAGTGCAACTGCATCGACATCTATCCTTAGTAGCAGTAACAACAGCTCCTCAGGAACACCTCAGTCTATGAAGTCCTCAGTATGAAAATACTTTAGTCATGATCCAAAAGCTAAGCATGTTGCTATGTGTTGTCTGTGTACGAAGCATGTGAGCAGGGGGAAATCAGGTTCCCACCTAGGCACCTCTTCACTGAGATCCCACCTAAAGCAAAACCACAGGTCTGAATGGGAGACACACCATAAACAGGTCTGAGGTGCTACAACTAGCAGCAGCAGAAGTACTCCTAAGTATTCCTGGGGCTCTGGGGTACACAATAGAGGAGCTGCTAATGTGTCAGATAGTGTGTCAAGATTTTCTGCTTCTGCTGCAGAGGATTATGAATCTGAGCTTGTTTTTAGAGATGACAATAGTGATAAAGTGCCCACACATACCACCCTCACCATCCCCACAAGTGATGGTATTACAGCAATAAAGATACACAGTTCTTCCACTATGTACTGCCATCCCACACAACTAAGTTCATAGATAGAAATCAGAACCTGCACTAAAATAATGCAAACGTACACCTGTGGAATAGTAAACTTTCCAAAATGTTGGCAGTTGACATGCTCAAAGAACTAATGGCATGTGTTGCACCCTGCTGGAATATCACAAGCTTTAGTTATTTTTCAAGTATGGTTGTTCCAATGTTACTTAAGCAAGATGTTAGTGGTGTGGGCAAAGGACAAAGGCACTCAGCCTGCTAACATTTGTTTCAAGGCATATGTTGCTGTAAGACTCACAACTTTTATTTGCATTTTATGAAAGAGTGAGTAGTAATTTGGACAGGGGAATTGCTGTTGATGTAGTATACTTGGATTTTGCAAAAGCCTTTGACACAGTGCCTCACAACAGGTTACTGCATAAATTAAAAGGCTTCGGTTTGGGTGGTGGTATCTGTACATGGATTGAGAACTGGTTAAATGATAGATGGCAGAGAGTAGAGTTGTTGTAAATGGAACTTTTTCAAATTGGTCTAGGGTTATAAGTGGGGTACCGCAGGGTTCAGTCCTGGGCCCAATGCTTTTTAATTTGTTTATTAATGATCTAGAAGTGGGAATTGAAAGTAGCATCTCAATCTTTGCTGATGACACTAAGCTATGTAAGGAAATACATACAGAGCTCGATGTTTTTTCCCTACAGAAGGATTTAGATAAACTAAGTGAATGGGCAGAAAAGTGGCAGATTTCATTTAATGTAGATAAATGTAAGGTTATGCATTTGGGTTGTAGAAACAAACTTGCTACATATACTCTAAATGGGAAACAACTTGGGAAATCCTCATTAGAGAAAGATTTAGGTGTACTGATAGACAATAGTCTTCACAGCAGTGTGCAGAGTCACTCAGCTGCTGCAAGAGCAAATAGAGTACTAGCCTGCATAAAAAGAGGTGTAGAAGCAAGGGATGCTAATATTATCCTACCTCTGTATAAATCCTTGGTTAGGCCTCATCTAGAATATGGAGTACAATTTTGGGCGCCTGTTCTAAAAAAAGACATTACTGAACTGGAAAAGGTGCAGAGACGTGCAACAAAACTGATAAAGGGATTGGAGGATCTGAGTTACAAAGAGAGACTAGCCAAACTGGGTTTGTTTACATTAGAAAAGAGACGTCTAAGGGGTGATATGATTACCATTTACAAATACATTCAAGGCCAATACAAAGAACTATCCAATGAATTATTTATGCAAAGAGCTGAGCTAAGAACAAGAGGTCATCCATTAAGACTTGAGGAAAGGCGCTTTCGACTAAAACACAGGCAGGGATTCTTTACAGTAAGGGCGGTAAGGCTATGGAATTCTTTGCCTCGGGATGCTGTGCTTGCAGATAATGTAACTGCATTCAAAAAAGCAATGGATGCCTATCTAGCACAGAACAATATTGACAGTTATGACAGATGGCTTCAAAGCAAATAGGATATTGAGCCGGGGAACTATTTGAGACACTCACACACACACACCTACATTGGAAATTGCTCCAGAGGGCTTTTTTGTTGCCTTCCTCTGGATCAACAGGGGTGTTATTGGCATGGGCTGGACTTGGTGGACGCATGTCTTTTTTCAGCCTTATCTACTATGTTACTATGTTAACCCTCAGAATAAGTAATATTGTGACGGGAAATCTTGCAGCCATAGAAAAATCCTTGTGGAAAATGTATTGTCAGTGGCAAAAAGATGTACTTATTTTGCATGTATTTTGCAAAAAACATTTTAATTTTTTTTCATGAAAATGAATGCAGGAAATTTCTATGACTTTTCACCCATCCCTATAATTGAGGAACAGGGTTGGTTACCCCTACTTTAAATGTTCCCAAACTGTCCATTCTTTGTGGTGCAAAGTGTCAGTTTCCAACATGCAAAGAGCTAAATGGGAGAAGGGCCATTTTAGTACCTAGATGTGGCTCCTTGCTGCAAGATAGATGCTGCACAACATATATTCATGCACAGAGTATTTCTGATCATTGCCATGCACCTTCCTATGGCTCTCAAAGGGGATCAGGTGACAGAATAAGAGACTTTAATCTAAATAAATCAGGAGATATGAAGCTTTACATCAAGGCTGGCATTTGAAAAATACTTTCTTGTAACCAGAAGTTGAATTTTTTTTATTCAGAAAATAAAGAAGTTACTAATAATCCCTGAAAAGGCCTTGATTTTTCAAGCCATAAAAAACTATTCACTTAAAAAATGTCTCTCTGTTATTCTGTTTACTCTAACTAGCAAATCATTAGGGGTAGATTTAAAGGCAGGCGTCAAAATATCCGGTAGGGCCAAAGTGAATACTGGCTGTTAAGCTAACATGTCTAACACGGTATTTAAAGGCCCTACCAGCTAAAACCCCAAAGGACTTTAAGCCACAAAAACAGCCTTGTGGCTGAATGTCTGTTTTGTGAGTTAAGTTCCCAAAACACCGCTAAGAGCATTGATATTGGGAACTTAACATTAAAAAACAATTAACTATTGGTGCCTGACATACTGCCCAGCACCGATCGTTAACTGATCCATGTTACAATTACCTGTCATCCACTGTCCCTCTGTCTTCTCTTCTTTCTTCTATCTTCTGCCTTCTCTTCAGTCTTCTTTCTTCCTATTCTTCTGTCTGTAAAAAAAAGAAAAGATTAAATACCAAGCATGAACGAATACATTGTTTAACCCTTTGAGTGGCAGAGGGGTACTCAATGCATTGCAAAGCAATGCGTTGCGTACCTCAGTGCCACTCAAAGGGTTCAATAGTACTGCACCATGAATATTCCCACAATAACTGCCACTATTTAATGCCCAAAAGTATAAACATGCAAAGAAGAAATAGTATCCATATACACAGAAATCAATGCCATCCATTAATGCTAAGTAAATGCACTTAGCTAAATTCTTTGTGTCTCCTCCTCTTGGTGCGGCCGCGAGGGCAGAAGCGGAGACACAGATGCCCAACACAGGTCCCTCTTCAGTGCTGTACGGGCCGATGCCTGTAGCACACTGAGGGCATTGGAAGGGAGCCTGACTTTATATATGGGCAGGCTCACTTCCATTTCCCTCACAGCCATTGGCTGGGATGTTCTTCACATCCTAGCCAATCATTTTAAAGAACAGCCGCTCGAATCTGATTTAGGCACTTTGGATGTATTGGTGTGCGGCTTAGGGCCCAATATCAATACACCCACTGAAGTCTTTGGGAAATTGGAGTGTTTTTTTTCACAGGGGCCAAAACACACGTTAGTGTAGCAGCCGTATCACTTGATGAACTGCCGTTAGCAGTTTATTACATGGCCCATTGAATTGCTTACTACACGTTAAAACACCCATTGGTGGGTTTTTTTTGCCTAATGTCTGCCTTTAAATTCACGCCTTAGACCTTTAAGGATAAGACACAGTGAGAAGCAATGCTGCACATACTACTCTGGTATTTCAAGAGTAAAAATGAAAACCTTTGTGCTTGTAAATTTACTGTTCAAATTTAAGTGCACAATTGCTCACAAATGCTTACAGTCAGTGAAGAAACTGAAGATGAAACAAGGCTGTATCCAAAAACATACCACAAAATCAACCATGATCCACTTCAAGAAACAAAAGCTTAAGTTCACTGTCACCAAATTTGAATATTATTAGAAATCTGCGGGTAGATCTCAAATACTCAGTGCTAAGAATATTTCTGAAATAAAACATTCTACAAGGAAGAGTGGGAAAAGATTCCTAAAGCAAGAACAGAAAGACTATTAGCTGGCTACAAGATATGCATGTAGGCTGTGATTTTTGAAAAAGGGATGTTTCTAAGTACTGACTGATAGGATGCTTAAACTTTTGCACATAACATTTTTGTTTTAATTTTTTTCAATTCCTTCAGTTCAGCAAATAAATAGGAACTGCATTATACTTGTTTTTTCACTGTACAGGTAATGCCAACTTCTTTTCACTTATAAAAATCAACAGGGGCCAGGGGTGCCCAATCCTTTGCATACAACTGTATATTATATTTAACTTACTGAAGAATCTTCTCACTCCATGAGTCCAATACATTTATTTTAACATTATTTTTAGAGGGTAAACCAGACAATTCATTTTCCTTCAGCTTTTCATTATAGCACACACAAAATACAGGCTTTAAATGATGAACAATATGGGATCTAAGGAATGATCTAGCTTTCCTTCACTTTTCTTTTAATACCTGACACTAAAAGGCTTTATATTGCATCCAGTAATGTAATATTAGAAACAAATTAAACTGTTTAACTCCCTGACATATTTGATATTTTTCATTATTTTTTTAACCTTGCAGCTCATTAACAAATTGCATTGGATTCACTCTTAATTATCAGTGCTGCAGACAAACATGCCTTTGAGCAATAAGTCACCTGCTAATATTGATTAGATGTAAAACAACATCCCCATTAGTGGGAATGCTCATTTTTTACCTTCATTCTGAAAATTGAAATATAAGTTGTATTTTTGTCTTGTGTACGATTTTCTCATGGCTTCTGGAGACAGATATATGTTGGTCCATAGGCAGTAAGCAAGTTGGTCCAGTTTTACACTTATTTATTCTGATAAACACAAATTCTTCTTTCAAAGGAGAAAATCATCAGAGTATGTTAGTGAAAAACTATACAAGATATGTGACTCTTTGTATTCAATGCCTTGGAGACCTCTCTAGCATTCCAAGGGAGGTAATTAACCATCTGAGTGCCAGAGAGGTGCACTTGGTTAAGGTTGTTAGAAATAAGAAACAATAATCTACTGTTATGAAAAATATGTCTTATAGGGCTTTGCATGATAAGAAACCAAGGGTATGTCCACTACTGGAAGATTTTTCATTCAAAAATTATTAAAACTAAATATTTTTAAAATAAGACTGTTAGCAACGGTTCACTGTCAAAATGTTACACACTATAGTGCAAGCAAGTAAATGGTGCATTAACCATGTTTTGGGGATGAAAAGGGCAACATGATAATCTTTCCTGCATCAAAAGGGCAGGATTCTCATGTTACTGGCTTAAGCATTGCTCATTTGAGTGCCCACATCAGTCTCAGAAATATATTTTCAGGACAACCTAATCACTGTACCTTCAGTTCTACAGATATTAATCCCTTCTCTCCATCCTGCCTTTGATCGGCTGCCTGTTCCTGATTAGTGCTGTGTAACTTGCCCTGCTGCTCTGCAGCCAACAACTTTCCTCCCTTACTGAAGATGGAAAGGTTAATTGTATTTGCAAAAACACATATGTGTGCAATTCACCCCTACAATACTGAAATATACTGTTTCAATACTTCCATGTATTGTTGTGGTGAACTGTACATCTGTGTATTTTGAAAAACACAGTTATAGGAATGAAGGTATACATAACATTCCTTGCTATATCATGGTCTGGAATTAATTTATTATTCCCAAGTCTACCTAACACTATTTTACTAAGCTATTTATGGAATTATGTCTCTGTGCAAGCTCACTGGTTCTATGGAGGGGTTGAGATGTCAGTCTCAGCTTCCATAGAGATAGTCACAGATAAGGGAATGAAAGTGGAGCCTGAACCTTAGCATCCGGTGACATGCCAGGCCGTCATGCAGCTCTGAAAGTTAAGGACCGTTGATGGTTCTGGCATGTCATGGAATTATGAGATGGCAGCGTGGCTGCATGCTGCTCTGCCATCCCAGAATTCGATGCGATGAAAAAAAAGTGCGGTGGTTCTTATCGGCCATCCTCTGCCAGACTGGGTGGTCATTATGGGATTAAGGAAACAGTGAATGACTTAGCTACATTAGAAAATTAGAAGTAGCCATGGAAATATAGCTTATATTTAAGAAAGCTTGGCATAATATGGTTTACTGTTCCATTAAACAAGGTGCAAAGGAAATGCACCCCACTGACTGTTTCTCTCCATAGTATTCAGTATGAACAACACTACTTGCATGTTGAATAACAGTTTCATTCCAAAGAAACAAACAGAGCTAGAATAACTTTTTTTTTTTTTTTTTTTTTTTTTCAAAAACTTTATTGACGATAATTGACATTACAAACAAAGTTATCATAAAACAAGGATGACAATTGAGAACAAAGTACACGATGCATAAATCTCAAGAACCAGTGTTGAGAAAGAGGCACAATCACAAAACTAGAGAAATATGTATAATGTTATAAGAAAGTTATCCATAGATTAATGTTGATAGGTAAAACATCGTCAGTATACATAAACATAGAATACAAGTCTCATGTAGCAACAAGACAGAGAAGAGTAAGAAGTAGAGCAACATAATAGAGAGCGGCAAGAAGAGTGAAAGAACAGAGAGTGGAAGAGAGAAGAGGGGGGGGTAAGTGGCAGCAGGCAGCGGTTATGGCAACCCTTGGTGGTAAGTGAATGATTACAAAATAAATGGGATGAAGAGTATGAGGCAGCAGAGACTTCCCTAAGGAGAACCACCAACGAAGGGTCATCGACTCCCATATCGAATAGTTATAAAAGAAAGTAGATTATATAGTAACAGCATCCGCCAAGATCCGTGAGCCCAATTCAGATCTGAACGAGATCCACCCTGCCCAAACTCTATGAAAAGTCTGAGAGGAGGATGTATATATTGCATATTGACGTTCCATGTGGAACAAATCCTCCATCCCTCGGAGCCATCCAGATATCAAGGGGGGGCGTTCAGAAAGCCAGCATATAGGGATTTGTGCCCTAGCGACAGTGAGCATTAAACGTAAAATAGGCAAAGAACCTCTAAGGGAAGAGGAACAAGGATCAGGAGTAATAGAGAAGAGACACATGCATGGATCTTTAGGAAGTGAGCAAGAAGTTACTCTCTGTATGAGAGACAGAATAGAGTCCCAGTATGGAACGAGTATGGGGCATGACCACCAAATATGTAACATGGTGCCAGGATCTTTTTTACATCTCCAGCAAACATTGGAGCGGGAAGGTGAGAAGTAAGAAACCCGATCAGGAGTCATATACCATCTGCTAAGAATTTTATAATTAAGTTCTCTCATCTTTGTGTCTCGAATACAAGTAAAATTAAATTTGAACGCTAAGGTCCAACGTTCCCATAAAATATCTATGCCGAGCTCATGTTCCCATTGACGTATGAAATATGGTTTCCCAGCGAAGGTATCTGGTTGTAGAAGCGAGTAACAGAAAGACAAATGTCTAGAGGATCGGGGACCAGAGGTCAATTTTTTCTCAAACAGTGTCAGCTCCCTATTAGAGTAACCACGCGAAATAACTGTCTGCACCCAATGTCGTACCTGGAAATATGTACTCCAAGGAATCTTCTCCACTTGGAGTTCTTTGGTAAGGTCCAACGCAGCGGGGAAAGAGCCAGACCGAAGTAAAGATTGTAGAGTATCCATGCCCCGTCTCCTCCAGGACCCAAAGGAAGAATCAAGAGAGCCTGCGATAAAGTCTGGGTTACCAATGACAGATGCTAAAGGAGAAGGCAAAGGAACAAGTTGGAGGGAGGAGTTTACTGATCGCCATGTGCATATGAGATGGTTGAGTATACAATTATCTTTACAAGACTGTGGAATTTGGTGAGGATGATTAATCAATATTTGTAACAGGTCGAAGCGTCCCAACGCATCTCCCATGGATTCTGTCCAAAATTTAGGTGGGGAGCCGACAAAATCAAAAATCTTAGATAATGTAGCTGCCTTGAAGTATAAAGAGAAATCCGGCATATTGATCCCCCCCCTGTGAGTTGGAAGGGTCAAGATGTCGCGCCGAAGTCGTTGTTTCTTCCTAGCCCAGATGAACTGGGACACTAAGGTCTGAAGGGCATGAATAATCCGATGTGGGATGTTAACCGGTAAAGCATTAAACAGGTATAAGACTTTAGGAACAATCATCATTTTAACCAAATTGTTGCGTCCAAACCAAGAAATGGGTAATGAGGACCATCTGGAAAGATCCTCAGAAATAGAAAGGATGAGAGGAGTGAAATTTAAGTCGGGGAGAGATCGTAAGTCAGGAGATAATCGGACCCCCAAATATCGGATTGAAGAGGATGCCCATTTGAACGGAAATAAGCGTTGCAGGTGTAGTACCGAACACTCAGGAAGATTAAGATTTAAAATTTCAGACTTGGAGAAATTAATCCTCGCTTGAGAGACTAAGCAATATTCGTCCAGAGATGCAATCAGGACCGGTAAGGAGGTCGAAGGGTCAGATAAAAAAAATAGTACGTCATCAGCGTACGCTGCGAGTTTGAAAACGGTCTTGCCCGACTGTATACCAGTAATAAGTCTGGAATTACGTACAATGTTTAAGAAAGGTTCCAGTGCTAAAATAAAAAGAATGGGGGACAGCGGGCAACCTTGACGAGTTCCATTTGTGATTTTAAATGGGTCAGATAAAACGCCGTTCACTTTAACTCTATCACTAGGGGAAGAATACATACTCATAATGCCTGACACTATGTGAGGACCGAAACCAAATTGCTGAAGGACAGCTTCCAAGTAAGACCAACGGACCCTGTCAAAAGCCTTTTCCGCATCTATAGCAAGGCATATCGACGGGGTCCGTCGGATCAGGGCCGATTGAATCAGAGAAATCGCCGTGGCGGTGTTATGCCTCGTTTCACGACCAGGTACAAAACCACTTTGATTTGGGTGTATAATAGAAGCGAGTATAGGGCGCAGTCGGGAGGAAATAAGCTTAGCATACAATTTAAGATCTAAGTTCAACAAAGATATGGGTCTGTAGCTACCACACAGCGAAGGATCTTTCCCAGGTTTGGGTAATATTGAGATGTGTGCTTCAAGAGACTGTGAATGAAAAGGAATGCCAGAGAAAGCCAGATTGTATGATTCGAGTAGGTGAGGGGCTAAAATGTCCCGAAAGGTCCTATAATAAGGAGCAGAAAACCCATCAGGGCCAGGTGACTTGCCCAGTTTTACAGATTTCAACACCTTGTCAACTTCTTCTATGGTGAAGGGACGTTCCAGTTCTGCACGTGTATTTGACGGAATACAGGGTAGTGATGCTTTTCGTAGAAAAGCCTGAATCTGATCTATAGATGGCGAAGACTTCGAGTCAGGTCCATCTAAGTTATATAGTGAGTGATAGAAGGAGTGAAATGATGCGGCGATAGATGGGAAGGATTTGTGTACTGTACCCAGGTTATCTCTAATGTGTGTCACCGCTATCATTCTTCTCCTCTGTTTGATTAGAGTAGCCAAAGACTTCCCACATTTGTTCCCTTCCAAGAAATGACGGAATTTCCAGTAAAAGAATGATTTCTCGACCGATTCTTTGAGTAACGAGTTAAGCTCATCTCTCAAGGTCTCCAGTTCTGTTCTGTCCGAATCACTCAACGATCGTCTATGTTTCAATTCGAGAGTATGTATCCTGTCAATGAGATCATTAACTTTAGCCTGCTTATCCCGCTTTTTGCGAGCCCCAATCTGAATTAGATGACCACGTAGGACGCTCTTATGCGCTTCCCACACAGTATGTGCAGAGACATCTGTCGTCGTATTAATAGAAAAGTAATCCTTGAGGTAGTCTGTCAGGGTACGCACAACAACAGGATCTTGCAGGAGTGATTCATTCAAGATCCAATTAGAGTGATTCCCCGAGTGTACTTGAAAGGAGATAGATGTTGACACAGGAGAATGGTCTGTCCAAGATACAGTATCAATGGAGGAAGATTGGACAAGGTGAAGAAGGGATTGGGACACAAAGATATAGTCAATCCGACTATATGAATTGTGGGGGAAGGAGTAAAAGGAGAAATCCCTGTCTCTTGGGTGTTGAATCCGCCAAACGTCCAGCAATTGTAACTTAGCAAGTTGGAGTCTGAGAGATTTAAGATGTGAAAGTCTGATGTGAGATGTAGACGATGAACAATCCAAGTGGGGATCTAGTGCCAAGTTCAAGTCACCTCCAAAAATAATGGGGCAATCTGCAAAATCATCCAGAATGTCCAGAAATTTCCTGAGAAAGGAGACCTGGTGTGTGTTGGGGCCATAAACTGAAGCTAACACAACCTTTTTGTTAAAGAGGAAGCCCTTAAGAAGAAGGAACTGTCCTTCCTCATCAGACTTAAGCTCCAGAAAGCTCCAAGGGACAGAGGATCGTAACATAATGCCTACCCCTCTTTTCTTCTCTGAAGCGGAGGAGAAATAAGCGGTAGGGAATTGACGGTCACGGAGCCTGGGACTCTCAGAACGTAAAAAATGAGTTTCTTGCAAAAATAAAATATCTGCCTTCATCCTACGAAAGTCTCTCATAACCAGAGAGCGTTTATTAGGGGAGTTTAAACCCTTAACGTTGATGGTTACCAATTTAATGGGAGCCATGGGAAAAGTCATCAAGAGGCTCTACTTCTGCCACAACCGCTGCCTGGGGGAGAGGGAGGGAGGAGGAGGGATGAGGAGGGGAAGAAGGAGAGAAGAGAATGAGGAGAAATAGGACAGCAAAGAAAGAAAAATAAAGAGCCAATGCTACATGAGTGAATAATACCGTGTGTAACCAATCTAAAATACATCCTAAGAGGAACATCTACACACGGAATGTGCCAGAAGGCTTGGGGGTGAAACTAAGAAGGATAAGGTAGATGAGGTGTTACTGTGAAAGTGGATGAGGGTGACTCAGAACCAGGCGGAACAAAATGGAGGAAAAATGATGGGTTTCATGAGCAAGTAAGTAGGGGAGGAATGAGAGTTTAATATAGCAGGCATATACTTATAAAAGGAAAAAGGATAAACATGTAAAGAGCAGAGGATACATATACATAATAACACATCAGATGTCAATATTGCAGTGTTTCAATATCTCAATATCTCAATAGTCCTATGTTCCTATGGCTATGGCGACGCACCCCCACCTCACCCCAACTGGGGAGATACAATCAACCCCAAGAGGGGGTGAGGCAGTAAACAGGTGCAACACCACAGCCACAGTGCAATAAACTTGGAAAGTACATCAAGTGGAAAGCAGTATATCTGTGAGTCCAGTGGCAGTGCACTGATACCAGCAGAATCAAGCAATTACAATTGGTAAGACAAAAAACATTTGAAAGAGAGTATTTGACTGCCTACAAACAGGACAATCAAAATGGTTTCAGCGTTGCCTTAATGTACCAGAAAATAGTAAGGAATACAACTGTAGAATACCGCCTCATAACAAGTAAATGAAAGATCCGTGAGAATAAACATACATGAGGGGTAAATTATATAGACATTCCGGTTATCGATTAGAAAAAAAGTTAAAAGGGCCTGCATGCATCAGTACACTGCCACACACTAGTGGTCCCTCAAAATTTGTGAACGACATCACTGGCCAAAGGGTTCCCTATCAGTCCATGAAACGGTTAAAGTCAATTGTAAGTGTGAGGTCGAGACTTCATGCAGGAGGTAGTGGAAACTGGTAGTGAGGGTAATTAGTGGAGAGTGTGGGAAATAGGACCAATCATGTCGGTGTTCACGTCTAAATGTCCCCTAGTCATGTCCAGAGGGATAAGTGGGAGTCCAGGGATAGTCAGTGCTGTTTAGGGGAAAAGAAAGTCCGTCATGCGTTTGAAATTAAAACGGTCACACAGCGTAAAAAATAATGGAGAAGAACAGTTACATGAAGAGATCAGGAGGCTATGTATACCTCAAGACTAAATTTAGACAAAATATATTCGAAGGAACACAGTTACAGGGTCACAAGCAATGACAAACCTTAATAACATATATATATCAAACCTGTTAATCTGAAAGTCCCAGTGACTACCAACAGGATATGAGTCTGTAAAGTTGATCCCTTTCTAGGGAACGGTAAGTGCACGACTCCGAATACCATGCAATCAAGATGTAGAACAGTTCATGGTAAAGAGAGTTCTGTGAAGGACATGAAAACTTGAAAACAGTAAAGAAGAGCTGGCTTCAGGTCCAGGCTGTGGCAGGATCGGTAGCAGGTCCTTGAGGGAAGTCCATTCTCCTCTGTTTCTTCTTTTGTTTCTCTGGAGATACGGCAAACCATTCTGCCCGCTTCTGGGGGCGCGGTTGTGTAGCATCTCCGGTGGAGGGTTGCTCAGGAATCGGTATGCCCAAAGAGGAGCAAAAGGTAGGAACGTCTTCCATGGCGAAGAGAGAGGCTGATTTACCATTGTGAGATGCATGAAGAGAAAAGGGATATCCCCAACGGTATTTGATGTTCTGGGAGCGTAAGCTTTCAGTGAGAGGTCTAATCTCCCGCCTTAGCTGTAGGGTGTGAGCAGACAGGTCATTAAAGAGTCGAATCTCCGCACCAGCCAGTAGAATCGGGCCCGATTCTCTGCTTTTCCTCATAATTTTCTCCTTTAGGTCGTATCTGTGCAAGCAGACAATGACATCTCGAGGTAAATTATTTGACGGGTCTCTTGGTCGCAGTGCTCTGTGAACTCGGTCTAGATAGACTGGGCCTGAGTGTGTGTCTCCAAGCATTCTGGAAAATAGGCCAACTACGGTGGTCCCCAGATCTTGGGGGAGTATGGATTCCGGCACATTCTTTAGTCTAATGTTAGACCTTCTCCCTCTATTCTCCAAGTCGTCCAGGCGGGAGATTAGGCGTTGGGTTAGGGCACTTTGGTCATACACTGTACGCTCCACTGTCCCCATGCGTTCCTTCATTGCCACTCTCTCCTCTTCCAGTTCAGTGATTCTGTGTCGGAGAAGTGAAATATCTTCTCTAACGGATGAAAGTTCAGCCTTAAAAGTAGAGATAATGTCCTCCGAGCAAGTTTTCAGGTCTTCTTTGGAGACAAGAAAGGACATAAACTCCTGAAGGTCCGATTTTGTAAGTGGCGACTCCATATTTCCAGTATGAGTGGGAGGCTGAGATGATAATACACCCGAACAAGTAGGCAGTAAGTCCGGAGTAGGAATATTGTCCCTTTCCACTGGTTGAGATGTCGTCGCAGTAAAATTGTCTGGCGCTTGCGCAGCAATAGCGTGAGAAGGCCCAAGCCCAACAGACAAGTATTTGTCAAGCGCGCCTTTCGGTTGAGATGGCTTATGCCTCCTACCCCTCATTCGTGTGTGAGAGGCAGTAGGATTGGTAATGGATAGGGCAGTAAATCCCGAAGAATCTGCAGCTAGAAACCTCTAGTAAAGTAATTTTTCCGCTGGTCTGAGTCGGAGCTCATTCAACAAGCGTCCATCGCCATTCGGGTCCAGGCCACGCCCCTAGAATAACTTTTGAATTAAAAAAATCACCCACCGATTTGAATATTTATGTTAATTAGCAGAAAAAGCCTTATAATATATTTTTTCATAAAAAAAAATTGTTGTTCCTTTGTGGCTGAAGTAGAAGTATTTCCAAACAAGGAAGTATGTACTTGATATATAATTATTATACATATGCAAATCTATGAGTGATGAATCCTCCTGAAATCTTTCAGGCTCAAGGCCCCTGTTATTATTTAACTTTTGCAGGTAGGCCAGGCTAATTTTCTGATCATGATATCTTATCTATTTTTATTGCTGTAATGATGTTCTGTTCATAATCTCTGTAATGATGAGTATGACTGCACAGATGATTGTATATTGATAAAAGGCAATGAAAGCCAGATCACCATACATCATAACATTCTTAAAAACCTCCCCAGTTTCCATCCTTCTCTTTAACAAATGCATCTAACAGCATTAAGAAGCTGATATTCAGATGTCATGCATCAATCTTGTACAAATGACAGATCTTTCTGGTGTAAAACATTTCAAAGTAAAAGTAGAGCAACTCTGTTGCATATAAAAAGACATGAAGGAGATATTCTGTGGAAAACTCACTGCACCACAGGGTTCAAATAAAGTCCCCAAATCCCCATTGACTGAAACAGGGATTTAAAAGTCTTGAATGAAAGGAAGGTTGCAATTGCCCCTTTATCCACCTGTTACAACTTGCTCTAGCTTACTGCATTTAATGTAGTTCTTAGGGCTCAACATTCATGCACTTTCACTTAGAGGGCCACCATGCAGATTGTGTAAACATGACATTGGAGCTTAACCCCTTAAGGACCAGCAGCCCAGGGAGGTTACCTCCACTTAACAACCAATTTGATCCTTTCCAACGTGCCGTTACATGTGGCTTGCTGCATGTACTGGCACGCTGAATTGGGCTCTGAGAGAGACCAATCCAGTCTTGGAGCTGTCAGTTTCAGACCCCATTTTTATTACAGCACTCCTGCAGGGGCGCTGTAAGTAAAAAGTGTGTGACGTTCTTTGACCATCACTGGTCCTTAAGGGTATAAACTGCGTGGTGGTCATAGCATGCCACCTGGTACTTAAGGGGTTAAATATGTTTATATCATTGTCCAGTGAATGATCAATCCATATGGGTTTCATTGACATGTAGTGCTGATCAGGCAGGTTGAACGGATGTCTTGAATGGAGCAACAACACAGCTCCATTCAAGCTGCTAGTTTGAATATAGTGTCAGATAGTTGGTAATAACAAATGGCTGGGGATGATGGGAACTATAGTCCTCAAATGTTGGTGGGCTTCTAGTTTCCCACCCCTGCATTAGACAGACATCATAGATAATTTTACTCAGTTACAGAGACAGATAGACATTGTATGCTGAAAGAGAATAGACAGAAATGGTACTAGCTTGACTGAAAAAGAGGGGTCTCAGAAAAAAGACAAGAAAGTAGAATCTGTCAGAAAGAGAGAGAGAGAATTCGGTGCTTAAATGGAGAAACACAACCTCAGTGAGAGAGACAGCAAATTCTAGTTACCAACCTGACATTTGGGAGAGAGAAAAATAATTTACATAATGGGAATTTATATAAGAAAAGTATTAATCTAGTGTAAGGAGAGATAGGTTGCTTGCAGCAACATTTCAGTATATTTGGTCTTCTTGCATGATGGGAGTTGTAATCTTTTGATGGGTTTAGTCACAAATAGATAGGGAGGTGTCTCAAATAAACAATTATGATTCATACAAACATCCAGAGTTCCTGGCATATTGTGCTCAAGCAGACACAAATACAAGAAAAGAGAGAGAGAAATGGCAAATACCTATTATAAAGAAATGAAACGGTGAATCTTTGTATCTCTCAACTGTATTGCTGTCACAGTTTATATGGAGGAATAGTGGAAGTTAAAAAAAAGACAAATAATAAGTCTGAGGAAGATAGGAAGATAAAGATTGAGTGGATGACATATCCCATGAGATACAGGGAGAGAGACTGAGCCTGAGATTTATTCAAATAAATCAACTAAATAAGGAGTGGGAAGAAAAAATTGAATATTGTCAGGTTCAGATGAAGTGTTATAGATAAAAAAATGATCAAGTGGAGGAAAATCATACAAAATTGAGAGAAACCTAAGATATAGACAATATATTAACACATATATTTATAGTATACAAGTATCTATTTTTAAAATTCTTGCTTCAATTGTTTTAAAATGCACAAACAGGAGCATGGCCATGCTCACAGAGTACAATTCAAAGAATACATTTTATTTAAACGGAAAGTACAAAAGCACACTGTTCAGGTAAGAAATTGAAATTTACATGGGGGAGGGGATGGAGAGCTGCACTCACTCATTTCACAGTTAAGTACTTCATCAGAGTTTGGAATATGAAATGAGTGAGGCTCTTCACCCCTCCTGCAATTGCCATCAAGTCATGACTTGTCAGGAAATGATATCAATGACTTGTTGAAGCTGTTGGGGTGAATATATGCATTGGCCAGTGGTGTTAGATTCTAAAGCCAGTGGCTGCTCTCCATGATATGAATTACAGTGTGTGATCATTGTAATCCATACTGATGTTTACACTCAGCCAATGCATTACTTTACTGCCAGTAATTGCTGTACACCCTATGCCTTGCTTAGTACAAAGATCTAAGCAAGAGGTAGAGCAAAGGACTACCCAAATGTCCTCCCCTTGGCACAAGCGGTATTAAGGGGAGGAAACCTGACATTTCTAGCTTAGTAAAATGATGATAGGCAGTTGTCAGTAGTGAAAACTAATTTCTTTTCTTGATTTAGCACAGAATCGGTTTTGAGCATTCGCTCTGATATCTTGAAACAGGGACAAGATTTGAAAAGGCCATTAGAAATGTTTAGCCATAGGAAAGTAAATGTGTAGGTGTTTGTGTGTATTTGGGGCCGGGGGCTATTATTAGGAGGTGTCTGTGTTCTTTTTAAAGAATGAACCTAAAACATGTGTTGTTATTTATAGACCATTCATGGCAACTGAAAGGGATAGTATTGTCACAATTTAATAAAACCTAATCTTGTAGCTATTAAAAAACTAAGCTAAATGCCCCAGTCCTATCTCTCAGAACTTTATGGCTTGAGAGATAATAGCAGCAAAAGATTCCCCCTCCCCTTTCCCTGACATCAGAGCTCTAGCTGACTGCAGGGGAATCCAGTCCCGGGACCGTCGGATGCTCTTCAGCAGAGCCAAGATCGAGAGATATAAAAAGAGTTACTTCACTGGAATGGTCTACAAAGTGTACTTGCAATCCGGTGTGTGGGAGGGGATCTTTCACTGAGATTATAGGACTGGGGGCATTTAGCTTAGTTTTTAATAGCTACAAGATTAGGTTTTTTTAAAATTGTGACAATACTATCCCTTGAAGGGCCTTATTCAATAATCTAAAAATTAAAATCCTGGAGCAAAACAATTGCACCATAACAAGGAATGATAATTCCCAATGATTAAAGGAGTATTTTAACCCATTAAATGCTAGAAAGGTTTTGAACACATTTTAAAGGATTTTTTATTTATCCCTATGATGAAGTTGGTTTGGCCCAGAATTGCACCTCTTTAGCCTACTGATGACTGGATTCTATTGAAGGTGCTAATTTTATCTCTGCGTTTATATCCAGTTTTCCCCATAGACTTCAATAAGAAACTATTTCATAAAACGGGAGGTAAAGTTTATCTCCTGCAGTAGAATCTGGTCCTAAATATCTTAGGACCTTATCAAAAACAGAAAGAGGAACAATTTGGATCAATCCAACTGCACCATAGGGAACAAATACAATCCCAACTGATTCTGATGGGACAATAAATCCATTAGATGCCAAAAAGGTCTAGAATGCATTTCTGAGCAATGAGTTTGAGACCTATAAGGGAATCAAAGGGAAAAAAGCCCCAATTAAAGTGACAGTCAAATGCATAATATGTAAAGTGAAAATTGCATATTTTGTTTTTTATTATTGTTATTATCACTATTATTACTTTCATATTTAATATTGTTTACATTTTTAACTTCCATGAATGCTCTAGAGGTCTCCAATGCATTGTAAACCAATATTCTGGGGATATCATTTAAAGAGTCAATAGCCCCATTTACATTAGTAGCAGTTTTTATTTATTGCTTATGGTGCAATTCATCTTAGTACATCACCCTCATTGCTTCCCAATTTGTTGAATATATCTCCAGCATGCAAGGGGTTAAAAGCAAACTAAGTTACATATAGCTCAAGTGGGACGTATAGCTTAAAGCAGAAGACATTTTGAAGGTCAGGTAGAATACTCTTGGAGAAATGCTATAAGACTGTCCCGGGGGTAAGAATGGGGTCAACATGACTGATAGGTCAGGGGAAGTAGACTACGTTAGGGAGGAAATGATTGAGGGGTGCTGGGAAGAATGGGATGGGTTGTAATTAAGGAGAGGGCTGAGCCATATTTGCAAACAGGAAAAGAAGAAAAGAAGAGAAGGGAGGTGCTCATGGTGTTAATACATTCTTGAACTATTGTTAGTACATAAGATATTATAATGTACTCACATTTGTTTGTGGCCATATTCAGAACACTTGTGGCTTCAGAACGAGAGAGGAATATTATACTGTCGGTACAATTGGTATTTGCAGAACTGTGAGTAATCACATTCACATTTAAAATTACTGAGAACTTAGAAACATAGAATTTGACGGCAGATAAGAACCATTCGGCCCATCTAGTCTGCCCAATTTCCTACTGTGTAAAAAAAAAAAAAAACACACACGACCTCAAACCTTTTTTGGTCCTTGGTCTTTTCTTATGTTAAGGACTGCCTTATGCCTATCCCATGCATGCTTAAATTCTGTCACTGTATTGACATCTATCACTTCTGCTGGTAGGCTATTCCACTTGTCTACTACCCTCTCAGTGAAGTAAAACTTTCTTACATTACATCTAAACCTGTGTCCCTCTAGTTTTAGACTATGGCCTCTTGTCCTAACGTTTTTACTCTTTTGAAATATACTTCCATCCTGTACTTTGTTGAATCCCTTCATGTATTTGAATGTTTCTATCATATCCCCTCTCTCTCTTCTCTCCTCCAAGCTATACATATTCAGATCCTTTAGTCTATCCTGATATTTCTTTTCCTGTAGACCAGTCACCATTTTAGTAGCCCTTCTTTGAATTTTCTCTAGAGTATCAATATCCTTCTGGAGATGGGGTCTCCAGTACTGTACACAATATTCTAGGTGAGGTCTAACTAGAGATTTGTACAGTGGCATGACTACTTCCCTTTTTCTGCTACTAATGCCCCTAGCTATACAACCCAGTGCCCTGCTTGCATTCCCCATCGCTTTATTACATTGCCTGCTTACCTTTAAGTCATTAGAAATAATTACTCCCAAATCCCTTTCCTCTGTTGTCTCTGACAGCACAGTACCCTTAATGGTATATTTTTCCTTTGGATTTTTATGTCCCAAGTGCATTATTTTACATTTATCAACGTTAAAGTGCATCTGCCACACTCTTGACCATTCTTCTAATTTACCTAAATCATTCGCCATTTGGCTTTTTCCCCCTGGAATGTCTACCCTATTGCAGATCTTTGCATCATCTGCAAAAAGGCATACCTTTCCTTGAAGACCTTTTGCAATATCACTAATAAAAATATTAAAAAGAATGGGCCCCAGTACAGATCCCTGAGGTACTCCACTAGTAACACTCCTTTCGTCCGAATATTCTCCATTGACTACCACCTTCTGTCTCCTGTCACTCAGCCATTGCCTTATCCATTTCACTATTTTTACATCTAGACCCAAACACTGCAATTTATTTATGAGTCTTCTATGAGGGACAGTGTCAAATGCTTTACTGAAATCTAGATAAGCTATATCTACTGCTCCCCCCTGATCTATTATTTTAGTTACCCAGTCAAAAAAATCTATGAGGTTAGTTTGACAAGATCTCCCTGCTGTAAACCCATGCTGTTTGGTTCTGTTACGAAACGCGTAGCTTTATAGGAATTGTTATTGGTTTTAAATAAATACAGATTTTATTGGAGATTGTTGGTGGAGCGGCTTTCTTCCATTTAAAGATCTGTTTTTACTCGAAAGATTCACTTTGGGGTCTGAAGATGGATGAATGAAGATCAAAGACTCTTTCAAGGGAGACGTGAGCATACCTACCGAGCAGGGACTGTATAATACCCTGAAAGTGCTATTTGCTGTGGTTATATGTATATATATATGAGTACAGCCATTTGACTATGTAAGTGCATTGACATTCTTTACTGTTGTTTATTTAATAAGTGAATGATAAGGCACTATTGGCGCCCTCTGTGTGTTTTTTTCTTGTTTCATTCTGCTAGTGTTAGTCCTCCATGGAACCCTGATCTTGACCATTATCAACATCCATAGAGAAGCCCAGTGCACGTAGCTCAGCCTCGGGAGGAGACACAGAGTGAGTATTCTTCAAGCTTGGAGTACACTAGAGGGAGTGAAGGGAGGGTGACATTTGTGGGCTGCTTAAGCTGAGTTTAGAGTGGTTGGATAGCAAATAGATCAGTTCGGGGGCTCCTGTGCCTGTGTTGGACTCGGTAGTAGGTTCCAAGTGCACTGGAATGGGGGAGCATTCACAACTTTAAACAATAAAGCAGGGACAAGGGGCAATAGTAAAATAGATAAGGGATAAAATCCAGGGTGCTGGGAGGGATGGGGTGGGTTATGCATGGGACACCAGTTCCTATCTTTGGGTTTCTCCCTCCTTCTCTCCTGGTATTTAATTTTTTTCTTTTCTTCCTCAAATTTTCATTCTTTACTGATTATGTTTAGTATGGTGTTGTTAGTTAATCAGTTAGGTTGTGTCAGTCACGACAATATGCTCTTAGAGTTATTCTTGTCTTTGTATAATTTTTGCTTTAATACATTTGTTGATGGTTAGGGTCAGCTATGCACCTTTCCAGTCATTAATTGGACTCCTCTGCGAAGTCCAGTTTTCAGTTGACCTTTGTTGGGTTTCATGGGGATGTGGTCATAGCCTTTCACTTCCACCTTGGGTGTGTTGTGTCTACTTTAACTTCCACATCTAGCAGTTATTTATTTTTCCTTATTGCTCTACAGGACAAAAAAGCAGGAAAATTATGTTAATTCTAAACAATAAGTATAACAAACATTCTTACACTCTTCAGATGGAGGGCTCATTAGGTTTGTTGAAAGGAACAGTAAACATTTGTAATGAAAAAAATATATTTAATAGGGATTTTCAGGTGAGTAAAACAAAGGTACTGCCGCTGCAGGTCAATTTTTTTTTTCAAAGGTTATTACTGCTGAAAATTAAAATTATTAGCAAAAACCTAACTACCACTCTCCATAGTAATGATAAGAACAGCATTACCCGGTAATCAAACAAAAATTGTTATGGAATAAAAAAGAAAAGATTGAGCTGTGTTAAATTTTGAAAGGAAACTCTCCAAGCAATGGGGGTATATTTGCTTCACTCTGCCGGTAAATAATTGCAATATTTATTTATAGTCATTAAAAATGTACTGCTTCTTTAAAGGGATAATAATATTTCATAATAAAAGCAGCTCTAATTAATCATCATAGTATTTGGCCTTGGAGAGTGTTATTTCAATTCTGTCAGAGATGTAGTTCAAGAGTAATTGAATGATAAAATATCCCCCTACCACCCCTTTTACTGATATAACACTGCTCAGCTCAGAACAGCAGGGTGGTGTCCAGGTAGATTGCAGAGAGGGACAATCTTCAATTAAGATAAAGGAAAAACTTGTAAAGGGGGGGCAGGGTTTTCATTGTTCTCACAGTAAGAAGATTGTTCCTTGCTGTGAGCTGTCTGGTCTATGGACCAGATTCCACATCTGAGGAGAGGGGGCTTAAACTGGGTAAAAGGGGCGGGAGGGGGAACTTTATAATTCAATTACTCTTGAACTACAACTCTGACAGTAATGAAATAACACTCTCTATAGCTCAAATACTATGACGATTAATTGGAGCTGCTCTTTTTGTGAAATATTACTATCCCTTTAAGCCATCAAACATCTCATAATTCTCAAATCTAAACTGAAGGGAAATAATGCAAAACAATTTGAAAAGTATACTTTTACTATAACCTTAGCCCTTGAATTCCAGAGGGTTGCACTGACACTCAAAGGGTTAATTATATTTTGTTTGCTGCAATACCCACAAGGTCAAAATGGATGCCCTCAGCCCTGCATATTTCACAAATGGTCTGAAACATGTAAGGTGTTATAGGATGTTTCTACTGATTTTTGTGTAAATGCATGTCTCGAAATTTTAAACTTTTGCAATAAAGTTCAGTGTTTTCGTTTTATATCAGATCCTATTGTGGACAATTTCTTCACCGTCTTTCAAAGCTTCACAAAGCGATAAATAAGAAAAGGTTTTTAAGGGGGGAAAATGTCTACCTTTTTAAAGGATACATAATATTAGCAAGTAAGTAATCATTTCCTGGTATCAGTTTATATGCCAGTTATTACTGCATCAGCCTCAATAAGTTATAAATATCTTTAACAACCAAGGTCTTAACCCTCTGAGTGCCAGAGGGGTAGCCAAGTCATTGCTTTGCAATGTGTTGGATACACCACTGGCACTCAAAGGGTTAATCATTCATATTTATTGAGGGATGTTTGTAAATTTGGGATGTAGAAAAAAGTAGGGTGAGGTTTAGGTCTTTTTACATTCATCATGATTTCTTAAATTAAAATATAGTTTTCTCTTCTGGACAACAGGTGGTGCTATTCCTATAATTTACTTTTGAATTGGGTTGGGCAAACATTTTTGCCTAAAAAGAGAAAAGTGTTGAAAACTATACTTTCTGCCTTCTGCAGGAATTTATACAAAAAACACTGTTTCTGGTTTTCCATAATATACAGGCCACCAGTTATGATTCACATAGAGACCCTAGTACACAGTGACCCTAGCCTTATCCCACTGCACTTGTAGCTACAGAACCACACATACATACCTCTACATTGTACTACTGCACTACACAGAAACACATATACTGACACCCATCCTTGTCCCACTGCATTGGTAGTCATAGAACCATACATATTGACCTCCTCCAGCCTTGTTCCATTGCACTGGTAGCAATACAACCACACATATTGACATACAAGTACAAGCCTTGCCCAGTCCCAGTTCCTTGAATCTATTCTGGTACCTTGTGTTATGAAGACCTACCCTGCATCATTTTGGTGGTTCTTCTTTAAACTGTCTCCAATGTATTAATGTATTTCCAGAGATGGCCTCCACAACTGTACACAGTACTCCAGAAGAGGTCTAACCAAATATCTATAGATTGCCAACTCTCTTGTCCTGCTGCTAATGCCTCTTCATAAACAATTAATAACCTGGTTTGATATTCTCACTGCTTTATTGCACTGATTGCCTACCTTCAAGTCATCTGAAATAATAACACCCAAGTCCTTTATCTCTGATGTTTTTGTCAAAACAGTACTGTTAAGCCTGCATCCTACCTCTGGGTGTCTGTGTCCTAAATGCATTATCTTGCACTTCTCAGCATTACATTTTAGATCCCAAACATTTGTCAATTCCCCCAGTTTTGTTTTTAAATCATGCATTTGGTCTATCCCTCCTGGAGATTCGACCCTGTTGCAACTTTTATTATCTACAAAAATGCACACCTTACCTTGAACACCACCAGAAATATCACTGACAAAGATATTGAAGAGACCAGGGGCTAGATTCTGTTGCAGGAGGTAAATGTTAATACCTGTTTTATCAAACATGTTCCTATTGAAGTCTATGGGGAAAGCTGGAGATAAAGGCAGAGATAAAGTTAGCACCTGCAATAGAATCAAGCCCCAGGCCTATATACAATGGATACTTATGTTTATGTTGGTGTCAGTCACTTGGTTATTACCAGTACTGAGGCATAGCACCAGGGAATATACACACAAACATTAACAAAGTTTTCCATTAAGAAAAATTTCTTATTTCAAGTGGAATTCATGCACTAAACTATGTAAAATAGAGGCTTCATAAAATAACTTTGGGAGGAATTTGTGATATCTCCCTCACTGAGGCTTTTCTTAACTAAATCACAAGGGGTTAATTTGTATAACCACTCTAATGCCTTAATTTTCTTTTTGAGATACCAAGCTCAAACTGGCAAGGTCCCAATGACTATATAAAATGTCTTAGTGTTGCAAATAGGATCCATGGAATTATAATAGTAAGAATCTTAACCTCGTAAGGTCTTGATTCATATGTGATGCACACTTAAATGGTTAAACTGATTCTTAAAAGCTTTTCTCCTAGTGGAGCAAATGTACTTGCTTATGGAAATAATTTAACCCCTTGGATACTAGAGTTACTTCTATCACATTGGGAGGTTGTGACCACCTTATGGTTAATATTATATTTAGGGTTTCTAGACAATGGTGAAAGGAACACAAATACCTTCTAATAATACCAGAAAACCCTTTTGGCCACTATAAAGCAATTGTTTATGGATTGGTTCACTAAAATGTATCATTAATTGTTTAGGGATATTATTTCCATGGAGATGGGCCATACTCAACTGTGCCAGAATCCAGGACCCCAAACTCCTCCAAAAAAATGTTTGATGGTAGCGAGGAAGATAGGTAGGGAGCAATAAGGTGGGGGGATAGAGGGAGTAAGTAAGGAAGGCAGAGAGGGAGAGATCAAGGAAGGAAGGGAGAGAGGAAGGAAAGGGAGAAGGAAGGAAGGAAGGAAGGGAGAGAGGAAGGAAAGGGAGAAGGAAGGAAGGGAGAGAGGGACAGAGAGAGGAAGGAAGGGAGGGATGAAGGAATAGAGGGATGGATGAAGGAAGGAAGCAAGCAAGGAAGGGAGAGAGAGCAGAAGGAGGGGATGGGGCGAGGAAAGAAGTAAGGACGGTAGGGAGGAAGACAGGAAGGAAAGCATAAACCTCTATGTACAGGATATCCTGTAATAAGATCATTTGTCTGACCCAATCCACACAGAATCTATTGTTAAGATTTTCTTCCTAATTCAGGTAAATGGAAGTGTATTATTAGGAGGTGCTGGTATTCCTATAAAATCAACTTGCTTGGGACCAGATATAAAATGAGAGGTACTGTATAATTGGAAATTCTGAGATTTAATTTCCAGTCTTTGTCCCTCCACACAGATGAGCTGCAGAAGCTGTGCTGTTATCCCCATAAAAATTGTTCTCATTGCCAGTCCAGACTTCTGCTTATAACATATCAAACAGGATCAACAGAGGATGCCAGTTGCCTAGGTGATTAAGCTTTATATTGTTAGCTTTCAAGACAGCCTACTTCCATATTGTCCACAGCAGAGATTAATTGTGCTTGATCATTTACTGCGCAGCATTTCAGTCTTTTAAATGCAATTAATCAATATTCCAGGGATTGGTAAGTAAAATGATTTCACACGCAAGTATAACTCCAGATTGTTTCTATTAGAACAAATGTTAATCCAGCTGTGCTGTGTGCCCGACAATGCAATAATCCGTAGGTATGGAATTTCTACCGAGAGAGGTCTCCATCATTAGTGGTCAACAGGTGGTAATGCAGCTGGATTTCATGGTACATAGGGAGACTGGATAGAGAGTTTGTCTTTATGTAATCAGTTCTTTACTAACAACATAAAGCAGTGTTTGGAGAGAGGAAAGATAGGAAAAATACAAAGTAACATTCATTTAACACGCCCTCTCTCTATATAGCCCCTTCCCCAAGTTTTATGTAAACAAAATCATCTATAGATTCTATCATTTAGCTTTCTATGCCTTAAAAAAACTGAATGGGAGACCCAACTTTAATGGAGACACAATTAGTAAAAAGCTCCATTTCAACATGATATAATTTACCTTTCTGAGATGGGAAAGCAATTCACAGTTTCAGCTAGGCATGTTTCCCATTTAGTAAATAGGGCAAATAAAATGAGTATGTTTTACTATAATTGTATTTTTTCCATGTTAATTTTGTCAACATCAAAATATATCTTATCTTTCCACATATTGTTTGAACAGATAATTTGCTGTCAGTTATGCCAACAAAAGGTATACTTCCCTTTTATTATCATGCACGTGGCTGTACACACAATGTGAGACATATCATTTGAATTCCTGTTATATAGAACCATAGAATTTGATGGAAAGTTAGAACCATTCTGCACAGTTTCTCACTGTAAAAAACCCCACACCTTATTTGGTCCTCGGTCTTGTCTTGTATATCTTGTATATGGCTAAATCACACACACACATATATCTGACGGCGCTTATTTTGCATCGAGAGGGAGAGACCCGGGAACGATGGCGGAAGGTGATGCTGTCCCTTCCCAGCTTCTGTTACTATATATATATATATATATATATATATATATATATATATATATATATAATGTAATTCTTGAAAAAGGCCACAATCTTTGGCCGAAACGTTGAATCAATAAACAAGTTTATTTCATCTTTACAAAGAATCCTGTGAGTGCTGTCTAAATCCGTTTTGTATTTTATGCAATTTCATCAATCCGGACACGCACCCAGGTCAAAGACTTAAAGGAACAGTGAGTTCAACCCTCTTTATATATATATATATATATATATATATATAAAGAGGGTTGAACTCACTGTTCCTTTAAGTACTCTGAAAGAGGCTATCATGCGAAAGGCTTGAGAGAATGGGTCGTTGGCCCTTAACGCACACTCAATCACCTTTTTTTAGGATTTATCTGATCTTACTCTACAGGCTCAGAGGGCCTTGAGGCCTCTGACCCTCCAGCTCCAGCAACGAGACATTAGATACTACTGGAATCACCCGTTTGGCTTGACGGTACATATGGAGGGCTCTGTGCATACCCTGCAGTTCTATCATGAGCTGTCAATCTTTCTGGAGGAGTTGGGATTCCCAGACCTCCGGATCCATGATTGGAGCCTTCCAGAGCTGCAAGGACAGGTCCTTGAGTGCACCGCGCTTATCGGGCACCTAACCCCGTTCAAGAGCCTCGGGGTCCCACAACTCAATGTACCTGAGGAGGCAAGGAAATTGAGGAATGACCTTGTCATCCAGCGTGGTGATAGCAGTGGTCTCGTTCTGTTTTGGAACTCTGCCTCTACCCGACCTCTATGGGGTCTGCCCTGTTCCGGTCCCCCTTCTGTGCAACTTACCTACCATAGCTACTCCCTATGCCCCGAGTGTTGTTTTATCCACAGTTTTCTGCTCGGAATACTTTTGGATGGAATTACCAATGGCCCTATCAACTTTCCATGCCACAGCGCAACTGCTTGATGCTCTCTGCTTAAAGCTATGAATGACCTCCTGAGTGGTGTTACTGAGTGACTGGTGGTGCTGTTCCTGTGGAGCCTTACATCTTTCAAGTACCTCTACTCTCTTTCTTGCTGTTCTCCCGTGGGAGACGAGACATTGGACTGTGCCCTCTGTGTCTGCCCATGATCCCTTTAGGGACTTTCGTTTCCTACTCAGTTTGGGGAGGGGTGGTTCTTGAGACTGTAATGTGTGCACTTTTTGGGTCTCTTTTCTCCCTCTCTGGGTTGACCCCTTCCATACCTCATGCTGGGACCCGAGCCCTGCCTCTCTAGCCTTTTTGTGCTTTTCCTCATGACCCCGTGTGTGAAGCCACATAGCATCTACCTTACTGATCCTTTTCCATGAGGGGTAGCCTATTAATATCCATCCTGGTGATGGTCAGTTTCCCTGCTTCCCCCTCTCTTCATCTAGGTTATACTTTTTTATCTTCATGATCCCTGTGTTTGGTGGGCCTTGTTTATCTGGGCGATGGGCAGAGAGACCCCAGTGCTACAGTCTTTCCACTCTTTGTGCAGTGAGAGATTGAGCAATGCATTTATCCCCTTGCTGTCCCTCCCTGGGTTTCTACTCGGACGTCCCTTCTCCTCACATACTGTGGTTTTTGCACTGTGCTGCCACTTTCCATGTATATTACCGTTAGGAGATGGGGCTGCATGAGTTTTCCCACGGGGGACTATTTTTATCTCTCTACATTTTTTCTGCCATTTGAGCTCCACTTTTGTGTTTCCACTTTTGTGTTTTTTCTGGGACCTAGGGTATTGTGCTTGGCCCTCCTTTTGAGTGGCATTCTGGGACCTGTTGTGCTGCGGTCTTGGGGGTGCCGTGGTGCCCCCTGGATTGGTACTGCTTCGGGATCTCAGACAACTGGCGATCTCGTAGCCTGGAGTGGGGGGTGGGATCCTGATCAATAAAGTATTCTGTGGTCATTCTGCTTATCCTATATTTCTCCTGAACACGGGCAGTGGGCGGGGGTTTTTCCCTTGTGGGGTTCCCTCTGCTCTCTGCACGGTGGGGAATTGGGCTGTAACATGTCTATAATTTGTATGTTCCTTGAGACCCTTTGTGGGGCCTTCCCCAGTGGGTCTCATGGAAAATGGATTGCCCTTTTCCCTACCTTATCTGTCCTTACTGGGGGTTCTTGATACATATGTTGCCCAGTGGGGGAGGTACTTGACCTTCAGTGTGAGTTCGGGTCCTCCTACACTGGGATGCGGGGTGGGAGTTTGGTGGTGGTGTGACCTACATTAAGGCCCCAACTGCTTGGTCTCTACGCTTTTAGTGGTGACTGGACAGTCGTTGCCTATTTTCTTACCCCGAGTGGGACTGTTGTTTTTGACATTACTATGTTTGTACTTTTTGATTGCACTACTATACCTGTTATAATCCTGTTCTATTATATTGGGAAGACAGTGGACCTCGTCTTTCTGGTTTGGTTCCCTGTACCTTTGTGGCCCCTCTTTTAGGGGATCCTCAGTTCTCTTCTTCCAGTTGACATTTCCCCCCTGTACCAAAGCCCCTTGTTCTATTGGCGTGAACTTGGTTCCCATCCTATATTTGGGTTGGGTGCTTCCTTCATTAGCCAACTGGTACTTCAGAGTATACGTTTACTGATTTTCCTTCCCCTTTTTCCCCTTCCCCTCCCCTCCCTTTTTTTTTCTCTCGCTTTCTCTCGTTCTTTCAGTTTGTGACTATCCTTCAGCTGATTTTCTGTGATGTCTACAGGTTCCTCCCCTGCTCCAGCTGACCTGAAGGCCTTGAACCTTAAAGTTAAGGGTCTTAATATTCCAGAAAAGAGATCACACTTATTTTGTGACCTTCTCTGCAAGAGAAAGGGTACTGCAATTCTGATCTCCAAACATACTCCCTTCATGGAAACTGCCCATATCCTGGACCCTGAGGGTAGATATGTTTTTGTCAAGGGTAGGATTGCTGACCAAACTTACACTGTTGCATCTATCTACCTCCCTAATGTCCGGCAACACCTGTGTTTTGCCTCCATTATGACTGTTCTCTGTCAGTTCCAGGAGGGTTTCACGATATTGGGCAGTGATTTCAATGTTGCTTTGGACTCTGGCAAGGCTAGCACACATCTGCACAATCTGTGGAAGATCAAAAAGTTGCTCTTTGACAGTCAACTGATTGATTGCTGGAGGGCTTTGAATCTGGATGGTAGGGATTATAGTTTCTTTTCTGTGCCACATGCGAGATACACTAGTATTGACTATTTCTTCATATCCCACTATAACTTGTCTACGCTGAAATCGTCTCATTATGACCTTACGACCTGGTCAGATCATGTCCCTCTGGCTATGACTCTCGCTTATTATTATTAATCTTTATTTATATAGCACCAACAAATTCTGCAGCGCTTTACAGTAGGGAATAGACATACAGAGGTATTAAATAGTACAATCAAATGTGGAGAGCAGAAGGATCAGAGGACCCTGCTTGTGAGAGCTTACAGTCTAGAGGAAGGTAGGTTTGACACAGAAGGAGTAAGTGCTATTGGGTGTAAGTGCCTCCTGCCACATGAACTGCCAGTCAGTGGGTGGGAATGAGAAGTTCTGTTGAGTGCAGTGGTCCAGGCAAGGGGTGATTCTTAGTGATATTGTTTATGGTGGCAGTTGATAGGTTTCCCTGAAGAGGTGAGTTTTCAGGGAGCGTCTGAAGATCTGAAGGCTGGGGGAGAGTCTGATTGGGCGGGGGAGGGAATTACAGAGCTGAGGTGCAGCATGGGAAAAGTCCTATAGGTGGGAATGAGAGGATGTGATAAGAGCAGTGAAGAGCAGAAGGTCGTGTGCAGAGTGAAGATGGCAGAAGGGAGTGTATTTGGAAATGAGTGATGAAATGCAGTGTGGTGCGGCGTTAGTGAGGGCTCTATAAGTAAGCACCAGAATTTTGAATTTAATTCTGTATGCTAATGGGAGCCATTGTAGGTATTGACAGAGGGGTTTGGTGTCAGAGAAGCAATGAATGAGGTAGATTAGTCTTGCAGCAGAGTTCATTATGGACTGTAGTGGGGTTAGACGGATGAGAGGAAGGACAATTAGTAATGAGTTACAGTAGTCAAGACGGGACATGATGAGTGTTTGGATTAGAATTTTGGTAGTGTCTTGCACTTGCCCGCTTACCAGACCTACCCAGTGTTCCTGGCAGCTTAATGATTCCCTACTCACGGATCCTGCTACCCTGTCCTCCACTAAAGCTCTACTGACTGACTATTTTTCTGACAATTCTACCCCTGACATTTCAGCGCTTACTGTATGGGAGGCTCATAAGTGTGTGGTGCATGGTCATTTCATTAAACTCGCCTCTGCAGCTAAGAAGGTGCGTTCTGCAAAGCTTAATGACCTATCTTCCAAAATCTCACAGCTGGAGCATTCCCACGAGGCTACTTTACAGGGTGAGGGCTTTCAACGTCTTTTGCTCTTGAGTCGTGATTTAGCTTCTTTTTTACACGAGCAAGCGCAACGGCAGTTCTCCAAATTTAGAGCTCTGTATTGTGAACATGGTGATAAACCCGGGAAGTTTCTCGCTAGGGCTCTCTGAAGATGTCGCAAACTTACCTATATCACTATGATTCAGTCTTCCGGGGGATCCCCTAAACAACTCCCATCTGATATTGCTAAGGAATTTGTTACCTATTACTCTAGCTTATATAACCTGGTGCCAACTTCAGCTAAAGCTGCACACATTGAAAGACGGAAGGCTAAGATATCTAGTTATCTACGGTTGCACTTGAAACTCAGACTCTCAATGGAGGAACTACAGTTGACTCTACGGCATACTAAATTGGGTAAATGCCCGGGCCCGGATGGTCTTTCGATTCAGTATTACAAACTTTGTCAGGAGATCCGTGGTCCTCGTATGGTCCTGGCCCTCAATTCTATTTTGGATGGCCATTGTATTTATCTGCATACTCTTTCGGCTACTATTTCTCTTATACCGAAGGAGGGGAGGGATGTGGAGCAGTGCGGCAACTACAGGCCCACTTCCTTGCTCAATGTGGATTTGGAACTCTTTTCAAAAATCTTGGCTACTCACATCATGCCGTTCATGCCTTCCCTGATCCACTCATACCAGGTGGGATTTATGTTGGGGTGGGAGACCAGAGATTGTACCATTCGGGCAGTCAATTTGATCCATCCGGCCCATATCACTTCATCTCATTCTATCCTTTTGTCCACCAATGCCGAAAAGGCCTTTGATTGGCTCGATTGGACTTTCTTGATGGAGGTCCTGCGGCATGTGGGTTTTGGCCCACATACGCTGGCATGGATTTCCTCCCTGTACACCCGCCCCTTGGCTACAGTTCAGATAAATGGAGCCCTATCAGAATAATCTGTAATTTCTAACTGTATGAGACAGGGCTGCCCCTTGTCACAGCTGCTTTTTGTTCTTTCCCTGGAGCCTTTTATGGAGGCAGTGAGACAGAACCATGACACTGGAGATTTGACGGGTAATGGGGTATAATATAAGATACTTGGTTTTGCTGATTTGTTATTTATGCTTACTAAACCTAGACTCTCTCTTACAGTTCTTCTACGGGAGTTCAACCTTTATGGCTCTCTTGCGAATCTGAAGATCAATATTTCAAAATCGAGATTCTGAACACCAACTGTGGATGAGGTGAGGTGACTGTCTGATCCCTTCCCCTTTAGGTGGTGCAGGGATGGATTCAAATATTTAGGGATTGTGGTTAACTGAGGATCCCACTCAGCTCTACCAATGAATGTTCTCCCGCGGTTGCTCTACCTGTTCCAGAAGCTCCCAATTAAGCTTCTGTTGGCCTTTTTTAACTCTCTTCGTACATTGCTCCTGGGGTTTGTTTGGGCTCGAAGGAAATCTAGACTTTGGTTTGATCTCTTGACATGTTCCAAGTTGCGGGGTGGTCTGGCACTGCCATGTCCCCGGACATATTATCGGACCTGCCACTTACTTCATCTTTTAGAATGGACCTTTCGGTCTCCCTGTAAATCTTGGATTGATATAGAGGCAGAAGGGATGCATATTTCACTACATCTACTTTCCTGGTTACGTCCCCACCACGCTCAGCGGCTCTCAGCAGCTCACCCATTGACGTCTGCTACACTTTCTGTTTTTGTTGCTGCCTCCAAACAGTACCGCCTCACCACCTACCCGTCACCTCTGATACCCTTGTGCCATAACCCAGACTTTCTTCCGGGTCTGCGTCCCGGCGACTTTCTTGGCACCTCTCTAGATGGTGCATCCATTCTGGCAGACCTCTTGTCCCCGGGTGTTAAACCTAAACTCCTACTGGATCTCCTACCCCAAAGACTCCCAACGGCTCTCGATCGTTTCCATTATATCCAGTTGGGATATTTATTTAGTTCTATGCCTCTGAAGCATAACCTTTTACGACCTACCACTTCCTTTGAAAACCTGTGTTGTGGTGTGATGCTTCCTGCTCAGTGTATCTCCCTTCTATATAGCATGATTCGTGACCATGGTAACAACTCCCTACCGACCTTTGTAGAGAAATGGGAAAATGCCCTTCAGATTTCTTTAAGGGACTCACAATGGGAAAAGCTCTTCCTGCTGACACATAAGTGTTCCCTGAACAATAAGATTCAGGAAATGTCACATAAATTGCTCACCCAGTGGAACCAGACTCCAGACCTACTACATCGCTTCTCTTCTGCTCTGCCTGATATCTGTTGGAGATGCATAACAGCTCCCGGTACCTTACTTCACATCTGGTGGGATTGTCCCCTCATTTCTCCCTTCTGGTCGCAAATTCATTCCAGCCTACAAAACTTCACTGATTCTTCTCCTCCATTTCTCCCTGCCTCTCTTTTGTTGCATCACACGACTGTACCTGTTCCAAGATATAATAAGTTGATTGTTAAGCACTTATTGAATGAAGCCAAAGCACTTATACCCCTACACTGGGGTAAAACATCACCTCCGACTGTTCGTGAGTGGGTTGCGAGGATGGAGAGTGCTCGCTCTATGGAGGAGCTTGTCTTTCAATTTGATAATCATAAAGACCGATACCTTGACACATGGTTTGTGTGTATGCAGTTCCTGGGGGACCCGCAGACACAAATCCTTCTGGGTGCGGCTGACTTCTGAAGTGGACAGCTTGGCCCTATACCTCTGTCAACTCTTTTCATTCCTTCCTATTTTCTTTTTGCTCAGGAATCTGTTTGTTGCAGTCTTCTTCTTCATCTCTCTTTCCTATTCTTATTCTTTTTCTCTCGTTTTTTTTTCTCCTCTCTTCTTCCGATATTTCCTCTTCTTTTACCTCCCCTCCTTCCTATTTTGCCAGGTGTTTTTGATACTGATCTTTTGCCCCTGTTGCGAATTAGGGTTCCGCTGTGTGCTGTGCGCACTGCAGCCCTGTTTTTGTAGGAAATTTGCTTTCTTGCACTGGGCTATATGTACTTATTTTGTTCTTTGATCATTCGAACCATACTTTGATTGCTGTATTGCACTGTATCTCAAAATTTGATTTTCTTTACCCCCCTTCCCCTTCCCTTTTGTCCTTTGTTCCTCTTCCCTCTGCATTGATATTCTTTAAAAAACCTAATAAACTTTGATTTACAAAAAAAAAAAAAAAGGGAGGCAGACAGTAGAAGACACAGGAGAGACAGAAGGAGGAGAGATAGTGGGGACATAAGAGTAAGTTGCAGTAGTACCCCCCAAGGCAACCAGCCCCCCCTGTCTCTAGATATGCTGAGCAGGTGTCAAAGGCTCCAGCCCCTAAATAAGCAGGTGCACCATACTTCTGCTGTAAAGTGTTAATCAGCTGCCTAAGAGTCAAAACATATCTTTAATGACCCCTGTCCAACTCCAACCAGCACCCAAGTCCAAAGGGTTACCTCCAGGACTCAGCACAGAACTGAACCCCGCCACTGCTGTTGAATCCATTGATACCATATGAACTCACAAGGGTTGCAACCCTTGCAAGAATGTGCAAGAGAAGAGACGATGCCTTGTAAGAAAATATCATGTCAAGTGCCTGTAACGCTCCTCGTCCAGCTCAAGAAGCAGTATCCTCAGCATGTGCTCACTGAAGGAGGGGATGACCTGCTGTGGCTACTAGCAGCCTCCACCCGCTGTCTGACACCTCTCCCACAGTTCCAGTGGAGCATGGGGTAATAAATACAAATGCACACGGAGGGAGCACCCTCCACCAGCTGCAATGCCAGCTACTTCTAACAGATCAGGCCAAGCACTGGTCAAACCCAGGGATCCCATCACCTGTTGGGGTTACACTGCCCCTGGATCCACACTTGTCACTCCTCTTCTGTTTCCTGGGGTCCATCACTTGACTGGCAGCACCTCTCACCTGCTCAGTTTGGTGAGGGTCCTCCTTTCCTGACTTTTCCCCAGCTCTTCTGGCATTAGCCCACCCATCCCCTCATGGCATTGTAGGTTTGTGGCTTCTCCTCCTGCAGTTCTGTGCACTGGGGCTTATCCTGTCAGGCCTTCCCGAGGCCTCAGCAGACCACTCTGCAACAGGGCCATTGCATGTCTTGCTACTAGACCACCTCCTCACTATTTGATCCTTAATCCATCAGTCGCAGTTTTCCTCCGCAGCCCTCTGGATATCCTCCATTAGAGAGCTCAAGTCTGCCATACCAGGCAGTGTGATTGCACTGGAAGGAAGAAAATGTGTGCGTGTAGGAGAGGAGAGGGGCAAAAGCCACCAGCTTCCCCTGGCCAAGAGCACCCAGCATTATCTCAGCCCTATGGTCTTCTGCAATACTCTGCTCCACCAGAATGTCCTCAGGTCCCTCTTCTCTGCTTGCATGTACTTTACTTTTTTTTTTTTGTGCAGGGCTTACCGGATGCTGCATAGCAGAAGGGATAATGCTCATTCAACCACTTCTTCCCACACATCAGGCTGAGATACACAAAATATAATTTTCAAAGTGATATAAGTTTTATTCTAGATAACACCACACAAGATTATTTTAAAAAAATTATCTTGAAAGTGTAGGTGGCTAAAACTCACATCAAAACAAATCAGATGTTTAAAGAAAACGAGATTATTAATGTCATTTTTGATGTTGAAAAACTATTGTAAAAATCTCATGTTGTATTGTATTATAAACATCATAGGTGCATGTACATATCTGATATATCTCAAAGGTTCTTTGTTTCCTTTCCTAATTTTGTCCATTTTCAAAAGTCGTATTATGATTTATTAACAATCCTAAATAAGTCATGTTAAATTTTTAACAGGAATGTTTAAATTATGTTTACAGTTGTGAGGTTGACTGAAGTGATGCAGTTCATTAGTTACCACTGAAAACATTCAGTCAGCTCACAAACACTTGAAACAAAAACAAACATTTGATACAGCATTAGGACTAGGCTGCTTGAAGAAGGTACAATTTAAACACAAGAGAATTAATTGAATCTTATCCAAAGAAGGTAGATGGTTTGTTCCCCTTACTACCTCTAAGGAAGGAACCGGCAGGTTCTAAAACACTTTAGAGTAGAAACTTATAGCACATTCATCAAAGTTTACCCCAAAACTGAGAAGAAGTGTGTGTGTGAGATATGCCATGCAAAAGAGGTTGAACAATGCTACTCTGATGAAAAGGGAGAGGTGAACAGGAGAGGTCCTACAAGGCAACAGTGATGAAGAGGCCGGATGGTTTGGAGTGTTAGGATTATATTTTTCAGTTTTTCGTACACGGTTTGTGATACTAATTATCTAGTGGTGGAGATTGTTCATTTTTTCACACTATAGCAATATTGATTTGAGATATTCATCACTCATTTTCCACAGACTTTTAATGATCACTATTTCATTTTACCATTTTTTGAGAACATTATTCCCCTGTTTATATTCAAATTTTACCTTAACAATAGTAGAAGCAGGGGGTTGTATATACGTTTGCAGCAGGGGGGTTGTATATTAAATGTGTAAGGAAATTACATTGACTGTTTAGCTGGGGCCCCATATGGTGATTTTAATAAACTATACGTTTCTTGATTAAGATTATATATTGATACATGTGGTATTTGTTTTACTAGGTTTTATTATATTGGTTTTTAAAACCTATTATAGAAATCAACAACACTAGAAGTGTGATGCAATTACAGCAACTCCAGATTTTGTACTGACCAGTATTTCCAAGTAACTATTTTTGAAAAGTGGGCTTTAATTGTTTCCCATTGGTATTATAAAGTTTTCACTTCTCGAATGCTTACAGTCTAAAGTGGTAAAGGGAGACATGCAGAGTACATAAGTGTTAAGTGCTGAAAACTGATTGAGTATGTCAGGATAGGGAACAAAATAACTAAGTTATAAGAAACTTTGATGTCGAATGACAGTGCCTTCTAGCTTGTTGAAGCCTTGTTAAGAAAGTGTAATTGTAAGTGAAACTTAAAGAACACAAGAGAAGTTCTGGGACCTGAGGAAGAGCATATAATAGATATGAAGCGATGAGGGAAAATGGGTTGATACAAAAGACACCTGTAGATACAAAAGGAGCTAAGAAAAGAATGTTGTTGGCTAATTGTAAGTGCTGGGATGGAGCATAGCAGGAGATCACATTGGAAATGTACCTAGGGGTATAGAAAAGAATGGTCTTGAATGAAAGAAGCAGTATTTTATAAGATATCCAGTGTTTGATAGGCAGCCTTTGGAGAGATTGGAGGAGGAAGGGGCAGGGACAAAGTTATGTGACAGTAAGGCAACTCATGCTGCAGTAGTCTGTTTGGATTGAAGTGTGTGGAGTTGGGAGGTGGGAATAGAATGGAGGAAAAGGTTGCAGTAGTCCATGCAGGATAGAATGAGTGCTTCTGTAAGAACTTTGGTTGTGGAAAAACAGAGAAAATGAACACTGTAGCATTAATTATCACACCTAGGCACTGTGCTTCTGATTAACTGACATCTTGAAGGACACTGTTGGACAATGCCAAGTGGGATGAGAAGTAGCTCATTTTTGACGTGCTGAATGTTTGGTGCCTATGAGCCATTCATATAGCAGTGTTCTTTAGATTGGATATCAAGAGTCAGTTGAAGTGAAGATAAATAAAGCTGGGTGTAATCTGCATGAGGTGATATTTAGTCTAAATTAGTTAACTAAGTGTTTTATGTATAGAGAGAACAGAAATGGTCCTAAAACAGAACCTTCAGGGCTGAAATACAGGTGCCTAAGGAGTGAAGAATTGACAGTATCAAAAGCAGCTGGGAGATCAAGCAGGAGAAGTATTTCTCATTAATATCTACCTTTGGTAGACATTAATGAGAAAAGCAGATTCTTCTTAATATCTATTTATATGATGTTTATATCTTAATAATGTTAGTCTGGGGCAATTTTATTCTTCTGAGAGGATGTTTAATGGATTATCGGAGCAACCTAATTTAAGATATGTTTTACCCCCCCCCATGCTATGTTAAACCTATCAACTGTTTTCAATTGCTTTTATAACACTAGGACAAACTAATAGACTGACTAAAAGTTGATAATGGTCATGGATTGTGATATGGTTGCAAATGTTTGTCAATGGCATATCAACATTATGTAATGATATTTCTTCATATCCCTGTGAATTCTCCATCAATCTGCCACCAATAAGTCACAATCCATACAGTGTCTAGAGAGGTGTGAAGATTTGAGCGATGTGAGCAGATGCCAAAGGTGCAGCTTGGTGAAGTCACATTTGCTCTCATCTGCTCTTGATTGGAGCCTTGGAAGATTTTTTTCATTATAAACCTGTAAGAGTACAGTGTCACATCCATGCCTTGCTTCTCTTTTGTGTCTCCACCCCTGAATCTTCTGATTGGCTGATTCGCATTTATCTGCCTGGCTTCTGTGCAGGTAGATGTGTGTTCTTCGAGCTTCATCCGGTTTGTTAATTTTCCAAAGTTTTTACTTGGCCCATCTCTGATCTTGCTTTGTCTTGCACTTCTGTCTTGATTCTACGACCCTCCGTTATCTGACCTCGGCTTGCTCATGACTATCCAGCTTCTATGACTCTCCATTACCTGACCTCGGCTTACTCACAACTTATCAGCTCCTACGACTCGCCAATATCTGACCTCATCTTGTCTAGGATGGCTTGTTCGACACTCCGGTAACTGACCTTGGCTTGTCCTCGAATAAACCTGACTCTCCATCCTTATTGTTACTGACATCAGCTTGACTATGACAAACCCTGTTTTCGACATGTCCCTGGCATCCAACCGTGGCCTGTCTACGACTATGACTCTTCTTCTCCAACTGCAGTTTCTTATCTACTCCAGTTCCTGTATCGGGCTTGAAGCTTATTATAGACTTTGTTTGTACAACTCTCTGCCCCTGTATATTCAACTCCTACAGGGCCTCAGATGGTTATTCATACTCAAGAATATTGAGTGGCTTGCCCCCAGTGGTGACTGAGTGTGCCTTCCAGCCATCAGGTTTCGGGTCTGCACCTTTAAATCTGGCTCTGTCTCTGCAAGGGTACATACAGCACTACCAACGCTCCTAAGCCATTCTCTCCAACCACTGCACCCTATCTAACAGCAGACCACTCCAACTGTATTTTATTCAACTAAGAGAGAAATGTACAGTGTATACATTATTAAATAAAGCCTAAAGATGCTTCAGATGGTATTATTGTTGCCATATTGACTTTTGACATGACTTTCAGCCATGTGAACTGAATTTAAATATGCAGTGGGATGATTTTCATACAGATGAGTTTGGGTTTTGATGTGCACTTTGTCATAGGCCTGCTCCTGCTCCTTTCACTTCCACAAGGGTATGCATTGCACATCCCTATGGCACTAAAAGTGAGTGATGCTGATTTTGGTGCTGAAAACTTGAAATTTGATTCTCTCCTCCTACACCCCCCCCCCAATGGACAAATGGAGGAGCAAAGAGAATGCACTCAGGCTGTAGCTCTATCAAACTGCTGGTGATGTGTAAGGGAGGGCATCCCTTACACATCATAAACAGAACGACAACCCAGCCTACTAATTATTACAATTTCCCTCCTCCCCTTGAATCCCTAATTCTTAGTACATATGGCAATATGTTTCTATATCACTAGGTGATGTGTTCACCACACATCAACATAACATTGCCCCATTGTAACAGTTTTCAGTGCACTCAGAGGCAGGCAATTTGGTAAAACACAGTTTTATTGAAACCAGACAGAATAAAGTAACCCTCGTGGGTCCAGCAATAGACAACAAACAGTACTGACACAGGAAAGGTTAGTAAATAACAGTAACCCACACGGGTCCAGTATACATATATCAGAGAGCAATACATATACTGACACAGGTCAGGAACAGTTCATGTGATATAGTGAGACACTGATGGCAAATGCTATTAGGCCAGGAGGCTGGGAGGCCCTAATAGCGAGGCCCAAGAAGCACTCTCTGTGGATGAGTGCCAAAATAGCGACTAGGCCCAGGAAGGGTGAGCGAGGCCCAGATGGATCATGACAACAGAACGCCCAAGAATACACACAGACTGTGACCCAGGGTAACGTTACTGGACAATAGATGTAATAACTCTAGGCTCGATGGCAACTGCCAGGTGACAGTGCCGACTGAGGCGCCCTGGAGACCAACCTCAATAACGGAGTAGTGACTAGCCAGAGTATAATGTGCCAAAGAATAGCTCCTACCCGGTTGAGTACTGGACGGCCCTGGTAACGGGCGCTTGGCTTGTTGGCGACTGACAAGAGCGGAGACTAACTGCGGCGCCCAGGAGACCAACCATAGTGGTAACACCAACAAGCCAAACATATAGTGAACAAGCGAGATCAGCGTCAGCCCTGGGTAAGGAGGAAGGAGGCAGCAAGGCACAAATGGGTCACAGTCACGGAACGGTAATGCAGTACTCGAGGAAACCAACTGAGCCAGCACGCTCAAGGCAGCGCACAGGAGATACTCTCTACCGGATGCGGTAGTGCACTGGACTGGAGGCACAGAACAGGAACGTCAGCCAGGCCGGGTTGGTACACTGAGCAGGAATTTCAGCCAATCTAAGTCAATACACTGAGCAGAAACGTCAGCCAGGCCGGGTCAGTACACAGAGCAGGAATGTCAGCCAGACCGGGTCAGTACACAGAGCAGGAATGTCAGCCAATCCAAGCTGGTACACGGAGCAGGAACAGGATCAGAGAGAGTAGTCAGGCAGTCCGGGTCATACACAGGATATCACACGTTAATGGCAGCAAGCTCTAAGCAATGGGAACACCACGAAAGGGCCCTGTATGAGTGACAGGACACAGTACTTAAAGGCTACCACTGGGTGGAGTAATCACACGCTAGCTAAATAAGAAAGCATCAGAAATCATGTGTCAAAATGTCACCAGCAATACACGGGCATTGTGATACCCATGGCGGATATGCCCTTGGAGCTCCCTTAGCCTCTACTGTGTTACAGTTTTAGATGAACACTCAGACAGATTGGTAAGGTTAAAAGACTTTATTGAAAAAGAGCATATACTGAACAAGGCCCAGGGGACCACAAGGCAGAGCACACAGAAACAAATAATACACGGTAGCTGCAGGAATGCAGTATTAGAATACTGAGACTTGCACAACTGAATGTATAGTTCATGGATAGGTGCTGGCAACCCGTAGGGAAGCTGACCAGGTGAGCGTACACAGGAGGAGTACGGGAAACAGAACTGGCACTACCCAGACGCCTGGGTACCAAAACCCTGAGGAACGAGGCAACTCTGACCCAGACTGTGTGGAACGAAACTGGCACTGTCCAGATGCCTGGACACCAAGACCCTGGAACGAGGCAATTCAGACCCAGACTGTATGGAACGAAACTGGCACAGTGGAGGCTAGAACCGAATACGGTCTCCAAATACTGGGCAACTGTGGAATAACAGTCTCCCCTCAGGAGGGGTAATAGAGACCAAGGTAGCTGCTAATATAGACCCTAGAATGCTAGGGGTGGATCGAGGCAACAGTAGGTAGCTGACACACAGCTAATGGCCCTTAGCCTGCAGTATGGATAGTATAACGCTGTCTCTAGCGGTGGAACAGCCCAGAGCACTGGTAAGCCCTACCTGGTCACTCCAGGTACACAAAGGGTAACACCCAACCAAACATAGTAACTCCCAGAGGGAGTGAGCACAGCGTAACAGGAAGGAAGGCCACAAAGGGAGATCAGAGTAACACAGTCAGAGTAGAACTCCGGTACTGGTACTTCGAATGTGCACACCGCTAGCAGCGGTTAAGGAGCAGCTTAAGCTCAAGCTTAGCCCTTTGGTCAACAAGAAACAGCCCCACGCGGCGCAACACTGTATGTAACGTATGCCCAGAATAACAATAGCCACCAGGATCTACAGCCAGAATACTGTCAGCAACAGAGCGGGTTCTCAGCCAGAATACAGTCAGCAACGGAGCGGGTTCTCAGCCAGAATACAAGTCATCAACGGAGCTGGTTCTCAGCCAGAATACAAGTCAGCAATGGAGCGGGTTCTCAGCCAGAATACAAGTCAGCAATGGAGCGGGTTCTCAGCCAGGATACGAGTCAGCAACGGAGCATGAAACAGGAACACAGGAACAACTCGTAGTCAGGCAGGCCAGGTCATATACAGAGTAGAAATCACAGGAGTAACACATGAAACGTACACCACGAAAGGGCACCTAAGAGAGGACATCCCAGGGTATTTAAAGGCAAGCCAGGAGTAGCAATTAATGTGAAACCAAGTTCATGGTGGCAGCTGCCATTCCTAAGACTATGAGTATCAGAGGAGTTCACAACGCATTTCTTTACAACACTGTCCCCTGCTTCCATTGTTTCTTGAAATTCTAGGTAGGAGTTGGTGAGATCGAGGAAAGGTTCCTCACGTCACCAGTGATCATGTCACTGGTGATGTGAGGAGGCATTTCCAGACCCTACTCCTATTGGAAGTTCAGGTAGTAGTGGAACACTAGTATTGTAGGATATATTCTTTTTTCAGAGACAATGGAAATGACAATGAGAGGATGTGCACTGAAAGTGGAAGGTGGAAGAAGTGTAACATTAGTAAATATTATTTTAGAGAAACTGCAGTGGATACTTGGATTAGTCTCCAGGCAGCTGTGATATAGGTTAATTAAGCAAGGAGGAGAACAAACATAGCCGCATATTGCATTGGCATGAATATTTGAAGTTCAAAGAAAAATGCTATACAAGCCAATTTGTTTTTAAATGTTGCCAAATCCTATGTTTTATACCACATTATTTTGGTATGAAATTTATTATAGAGAAATCATAAGATTATTAAACTGGTATTATTATGAAGCCTCTTGAAACAAATCATTTTTATTTAGAATTTGCCTTTCATTACTTACCAATTAGTGAGTTTTAGAAACTGCTGTCCTGGGGCCACCCATTTTGTCAGAACAGCTGCCATAAACTGTGCAGCTGTTACTGCATCGAGTCAGGCTTTATTTAAAATATTACAGAAGCCAGTAGCAGAAGTGACAGTGAACTGTGACATCATCTCTGTCCTCTGCAAGGTAACGTGGAAAGGAGGTCACAGCAAACCAGGCCTGGATTCAGTTACAAACTTTACCCAAATCTTGGGTAGGATGAAAGTAGGAGAGCATGTTTCACTTCAGCATCACCTACATTGATCTCCCAGTTCTATAAGCTGCGGGTACATCAGGAGGGGTCCAGATGCCCCCCTCCAAGGTCTGCATATGTTGCAAAACAAATAAAAAGATGTGCCAAACCCCCCCAAAAAACATGGTGGGGGAGAGGGGGAGGGTCCAACCATATCTGGGACAGAGACTTGGACATGCAGGTACATGTGACCAACACATGTTTGAAATATACTGTATGTAAGGGGGATTCAACCTGTGACTCTGTAGGTGCTATTGAATTACAACTTCAACAGTACTAAAGATAATGGGAGTTAGAGACCGAAAGCTGTTATTGGAGCCATATGTTGCGCACCCTTATGTACTAGGGGCTAGAACAACAATGCAGGAATATAGACTTACGGGAGCTCACTTGACCCCAACAACAAGCGTGATATTAAAAATGAAGAGAAGTTCTTTACTGTGATGATGATGAGCCTTGCTTCTAAATTATTGGGCATTCCAAATTTGTCAAGCCCTGCCTTAGGCAATGCCTAAATATACCACTGCTAGAAACGTATGTTACATATTACAAAAAGTAGTATTTGAGACATCTTTATTTGGAATGTGCAGAATTTTTCCCAGCTGGAAGAATTCAGAAGACAATAAAAATCCTCATGGGAAGACCCCTTTCACTGACTTCTTCCCCACTACAAGGTGGAGTGCATGAGGAATGTGTGAGAATGCATGCAGGAGTGATGATGCATGCTAGCAACTTGAGTACATGTGATGTCATGATGTGAATGGAACCACCACACAGGAACATCAGAACTCATGCAGGAATGTTAGAACTCAGGGTGGAAACCTCTGTGGCAAGGAAGAATAATTGTTTTCTGCAAAAATTCCCATGAGTAGAAAATCTCACCGTCCATGTAACATAGTAACATAGTAAATAAAAGACACAATACACATGTATCCCTAATCTTTAGTATCCAGTGGAATAATACATGTTTTACTTTGATAAATCAGTTTCAAACAATTGCATTAGATTTGACATAATTTTATCAGTGTAAGCCAAAGCATGATAAGATGAATTGAGCATACTCGTGTTTAGTAAGCACTCATTTATTGGAAAAGAAGATGTTTTTCATGTAAACTGCTACCCTCACACTTTCATACTGATAATCTTTGTCCCATTACACTGTGGGTTGAATGGAAATGCTATTTGTATCATTTCCCTAAACTGTTAGCAATGTGTATGCACAGAAATTATTACAGTATTAGCGATATTGAATATAAACAGAGCCAAGATGTAGAAATGGACAAGTAGTAAATGAACAAGAGTGAAGCTGTTTGTAACTCTCTGAAAAGGCTACGTTCCAGCTGATGGCTATTTTCCTGGATTGATTTTCTTATGAAAATAAAAGGCATGGATTAGTGTTCAAAAAATTTTCAAGTATTGACATGCAGCTCAAAATTAATTTTGCTGGCAGGCAGCAGGGTATTGATATTTTAAAATGTCATTCAAAGATTTCAAACAAAATAATTGAAACAATAATAAAACTGGTGCACATGACATTCGGTTATGAGTAATTTCAGACATAAATTTGATGTCACTTTTATAGTTTAACCCTGATTTCTGCATACAGCTAGCTGTTGGCAATTGTTCATATACAAGGGATAATATTAGCAGTATAACTTCTTCAGCAAGGCACTTATATGTTAACCATATTGCTTTCCTGTTTTGTTTATGAGGTGTTTCTCCTAAATTACTAGTATACTTTTTCTTCAACCTAAAAGCATATACATATACATTACAGAAATGTTATGCTACTTTTGGATCCTGGACAAAGATTAAAAAGTACTTATCTCTCTGATGTCAGAGATGTCTTCAAGATATCTCATCCCAGTTTGGACACCTTTCTAGCATCAAAGTGGTTAAGTGATAACTACCACTGTTTTTCCCTCTTGTTAAGCTTGAGTATTCATTCAGTATTTTGAACTAAAACTTAGTTTCATATATTGCTCCGTGATTCTCACCCCTAGGATCACCCAATATTAGGTTCTTTCACCTACACAAAATAATGTGGGGAGATAGTAAAAATCCTGTGATGCAGCTTTTTCTGTGCTGATGCATTGACTTCCTACTAATGTTCCTGTATTATGGGGTATGTACTAGACAGTAGGAACCCAGTGAGGGCCAGAGAGGTATGCAACACATTTCATTGCAATGTGTTTCATACCTCTTTGCCACTTAGTTCAATATCAAAATTGTTGCAGATTTCTGGGCATGCGTCACAATAGCATTTTTTAAATGTCTCTTGCATCAAAATGGCACATTTAAAATAATGCCTTACTAAAACACCATCTAACATATTGGCACATTTAGAATGTTGCCTTATTGAAACAACAGTACCCTAAACTACCCTAACCTAATGCAACCTAAAATACCCTCATTACCATAACTCTACCCTAACCTAACTATTCTTAAAGAATTACCCCAAACCAAAACAACCCCCAAACCCTAACAACTGTACCCCCAACCTACCCCAACATTATTTACGCTAACTACTCTAATGTAACTACCATAACCTATCTTAACCTAACTACCCTAACCTAACTAAATGGATGTTCGGCAACATTAAAAAGGCTACATTTTAAAAAAAAACAAGATTTTAAACATACTTAAACAAAAAGAAGGAAAGAAAAAAAGAAGTATCATATAGGCACTCCAATTGTATAGTAGTAACAAAAAAAACACAAATAAGTACAAACTCTATCTTTATTAGCATATATGGATAGAAATAAGAAATATTAAAATAAACAACGATTAAAATATCTCATCTGACATTCCAATGAACTGTTCCATAAAAGTCCAGTGGTTAGTCAAAGTCTCCCTCCTAATGTATTGTTACTAAGAAGAAAGTGTTAATTCAGTATCATCTCAATTTTACATGCATATATAACTGTCAGTTCACCACATACATATTATAATATTGGTCTGAAATTATACATAACCCAAATTAGGTGTATAATCAATTCCACACCCAATAAGTAAGAGTACTCTTTATATAATTCCTAATATACTCAGAATAACTTAACTAGTAGGGTTATTGTACATATTATCAAATAGATAATCTAATCATTATCAATATCTATAATATGGTGTATCCTCTTACGGTATTGCTACATATAACAGATCAACGTATTCAAAATCTACAACATATCACAGTCCTCTACGATAGTCTCCATATCTAATTATGACATACTACAAAAATTAAAAGAAGATAATGTTGTAACAATATACTAATTATCATCCAATAGGGTTAGGTTCACATCAAATGTGTTTATACTTACAATACATGTTAGGGCAATTATTTAGATTCTGGCAGATTTAACTTTTTACATCAAGGAATATCGTAGGGGACTGTGATATGTTGTAGATTTTGAATACATCGATCTGTTATATGTAGGAATACCATAAGAGGATACACCATATTATACATATTGATAATAGTTAGATTATCTATTTGATAATATGTATGATAACCCTACTAATTAAGTTATTCTGAGGATATTAGGAATTATATAAAGAATACTCTTACTTATTGGTTCTGGAATTGATTATACACCTAATTTGGGTTATGTATAATTTCAGACCAATATTATAATATGTATGTGGTGAACTGACAGTTATATATACATGAAAAATTGAGATGATACTTAATTAACACTAAGTATCATCTCAATTTTACATGTATATATAACTGTCAGTTCACCACATACATATTATAATATTGGTCTGAAATTATACATAACCCAAATTAGGTATATAATCAATTCCAGAACCAATAAGTAAGAGTATTCTTTATATAATTCCTAATATCCTCAGAATAACTTAATTAGTAGGGTTATCATACATATTATCAAATAGATAATCTAACTATTATCAATATGTATAATATGGTGTATCCTCTTATGGTATTCCTACATATAACAGATCGATGTATTCAAAATCTACAACATATCACAGTCCCCTACGATATTCCTTGATGTAAAAAGTTAAATCTGCCGGAATCTAAATAATTGCCCTAACATGTATTGTAAGTATAAACACATTTGATGTGAACCTAACCCTATTGGATGATAATTAGTATATTGTTACAACATTATCTTCTTTTAATTTTCGTAGTATGTCATAATTAGATATGGAGACTATCGTAGGGGACTGTGATATGTTGTAGATTTTGAATACGTTGATCTGTTATATGTAGCAATACCGTAAGAGGATACACCATATTATAGATATTGATAATGATTAGATTATCTATTTGATAATATGTACAATAACCCTACTAGTTAAGTTATTCTGAGTATATTAGGAATTATATAAAGAGTACTCTTACTTATTGGGTGTGGAATTGATTATACACCTAATTTGGGTTATGTATAATTTCAGACCAATATTATAATATGTATGTGGTGAACTGACAGTTATATATGCATGTAAAATTGAGATGATACTGAATTAACACTTTCTTCTTAGTAACAATACATTAGGAGGGAGACTTTGACTAACCACTGGACTTGTGTGGAACAGTCCATTGGAATGTCAGATAAGATATTTTAATCGTCGCTTATTTTAATATTTCTTATTTCTATCCATATATGCTAATAAAGATAGAGTTTGTACTTATTTGTGGTTATTTTGTTACTACTATACAATTGGAGTGCCTATATGATACTTCTTTTTTCTTTCCTTCTTTTTGTTTAAATATATATAAATGGCATCATGGCACCCTTATCTCCACTGCTATGATTAGTGGAGATTAGGTTAAATTTAATTTACTTAGTTGTGGTGCGGGAATCACTTTATATTTAGATAAAAGATTTTAAACATACCATTTTGACACAAGCAGCATTTTAATCATGCCATTGTGACACTCGACATTTACTACTCACCAATGTAAAAGGAAACTCTGACACTCAGTGGGTTAATGCTTTAGTTCATACTGGTGCATACACTCAGCCATCATTAAAAATGTAACGTGAGCAAGCACTGAAGCCTCCCCCGTAGAATGCACAGGAAAATGAGTGATGCTACTGCTGTTCTCATTGCTAGTCCATGGCGATAGGGAGGTCCAGATGTTAGGAACATCCCAAACATGGGCAGCATTAGCTTTTGAATTTATCGGCATTGGAATTTCTAATAAGCCATTACCAACTTATTTTGTTAACATGCAGTGGTGTCATGGTTTGTAAGAACACTCAGACAAGTTAGTAAGGTAAAATCAGCTTTATTAAGAATAATAAAGTGCACAAGGTCACCCTTCACAGGTCCAGATCCGGACAGTACAGTGGCACTTCCCAAATCTGATACAGGCCAGGATGCAGAAGAATAGCAAAACAAAACAGTAATACAGCAGGCTGGATCAGACAACAGGAACCAGGAACAGAACCTCAGCAGTACCAAACCTAGGAAACGTACCCAACTAGCGAGACTGTAGGTGACTGCAGGGCAGAATCCCTAGAAGGCTAGAGATAGAACGGGAGCAAGCCGGGACACTGGAGAGTAACCTGGCCTAGAAAACTAGAGGTAACGGAGGAATGGAAATGGTCACCAAATCTCCTCCCAAATCTCAGAGGACTGGATAGAAGTAGGCTACAATACTGGACACAGAAAGTGACCAGATCCCTAGCAAGCTAGGGTAACTGGAGGCAACACTGACAGGCACTGGCAAGGCACTAGTCCCAGGAGACTAGGGTAACCGGATGCAACACTGACAGGCACTGACAAGACAATAGTCCCAGGAGACTAGAGTACCGGAGGCAACACTGACAGGCATTGGCAAGGCACTAGTACCAGGATACAAGGGTAACCAGAGGCAACACTGAAAGGCACTGACAAGACAATAGTCCCAGGAGACTAGAGTAACTGGAGGCAACACTGACAGGCACTGGCAAGGCACTAGTCCCAAGAGACTAGAGTAACTGGAGGCAACACTGACAAGCACTGGAGAGACACTAGTCAGCAACGGATCGGGTAGTGGCCACAGCCAGGTTCAGGACACAGAGACATAGTCAGCCAGTCCTAGTCAGCAACAGATCTGGTAGTCAGACACAGCCAGGATCGGTACACAGAGCGGTAGTCAGGCAGTCCTAGTCAGCAATGGATCAGGTAGTCAGCCACAGCCAGGATTGGTACACAGAGTGTTAGTCAGCCAGTCCTAGTCAGCAATGGATCGGGTAGTCAGCCACAGCCAGGATCGGTACACAGAGTGTTAGTCAGCCAGTCTTAGTCAGCAACGAATCGGGTGGTCAGCCACAGCCAGAATTGGTACACAGAGCGGTAGTCAGCCAGTCCTAGTCAGCAACGGAATAACGGGGCAGAAGAGGCAGGAGCAAGGTCAGGCAAAACCGGGTCATACACGGAGCAGGAACCAACAGCAGTACAAACGCCAGGTACAGAAACACCACGAAAGGGTGCCAAAGTAATGACAGGACTGAGGTTAAAAAGGCTAATGCTAGGAAGGGCAGAACCCAGTGGCCAATAAGAGCCCAGCAGGAATAGAACAGGAAGTAGCAATGTCTCTGGCAAAGAAGATCGCAGGCACCGTGATAAGTGGTGGAACTGTATAAGAGCTGTGAGGCCCTCTTTCCAAGCAGGAACCCTAAACAGCCTTTTATTCTACTTATATTTTAGTCCCACCACTGTTCCCAAAAATCCCATTAACTCCCATACTGTCCTCCCCTTAGATCATGAGACAGTAATCTGGAGATTCTTTTTATATCAATAGCTTGTTATATGTGCAATAGACAGGCACAAAGTTAGTAAATCGATTCCAGCATATATTTTGAACACTGATCCCTATAATACAAACACTCCCATTTTCACAAAATGTTGAGTTTTCACACATTGTGCCTTATTTTGTTGATATAAAGGGTGTTTTAACTCCTTGAAAGCTGGACGTCTCCAATGCATTGCATCTATTTAACTTAATCAACACAGCCCATTGACTAGCCTGTTTTATATAATCCAGATCATTGGTGAGTGGGTGATCCAGAGGGTTCCAAGCTGCTTTGTTCCATGGTAGTTTCTATTTCTCCTTGACTGTAGGGAGCTCCTTCTACAACTGATCAGCATGATATGCCAGGACCATCACAGAATTACGCTCTGTGAGGATGGATGAAGGTCCAGGCATACCATGGGTTAATAATCACAGCTTGCCCCAGGGCATGCTGTAATCTCAGCAGAGAGGCTGTTGATGACTGCTCCAGGACTGGAAAAGTCAATTTATGTGATTACCTGGTGGTTTTACAAATGTGATCTCTGCTACAGTGATCACATATGCAAACTGAGCCACATGATAAAGGCAATGTATGTAAACATTATGTCTGTCACTGTTATCTGTCTCTCTCCTCCTCACTGTGATTGTGAGGCAGAGGTAGACAGTTAATACATATGCTTAGCTCTTCAAATGGTGTTGCTGGGGCAGAAACGATGGATACAACATTTTTAGGTTACTTTATGACCTTCTGGCACCTTTTTGTGTAGCTGAATAAATGATTAAGATCAGGATCATATTATTTTATTTATACTGACTACATGAGTCTTATAGCTGTAAAGCAATGCAATACACATGTATACATGCACATATACAAACACCACACAGTCTGATGTCCTAAATCCCCTAAAAGTGGACACTTGGGAGATATAAGTAAACATTAATTCTTTTGTCCAGTCCCTGTATAACTAAATGGTTTTACATACAAATATGGCATCAAAAGAATGCCCTGCTTAACAACAAAAAATTATATAATTTGCATCGGTGTACTAAATAAATAAGAGGGAAAATATGGTTGAGCAAAGGGATTAAAAAAAGTCCAAAGTTGCTTATCCTGTAGTGTAAAAAAAGCCCTTGTCAACAAGTGACTTAAAGAATTTGACTGACATTATAAATAAAATAATAACCTTTACAATTTCTTTAAGATAACTAAAGTTGCACCTGGACTGTATTTTATATGTAGAATGGCTTGCTCCCAATAATAAGAACAAGAGGCACACCTAAAGGTTGCAATGAAGAGGTTAATATCTTACATAATTTTTGTTTGAGTGATTTAATGTGTTCTGTGCAGAAAAATAAAACCAGCTCTGACTTATATTTTATTTCTTTGGAGATTGGCTTGTTGGTGCTGCTTAAAACCTCACTATTTCTGCAGTTTACTGTATTCAGCAAAGTTGAGATTGCAGGGAATAGCTGGAGGTTAGATTCCACCCCCTCTCACATATACATAGAGACATACTTCATTTTCTACCGAGGGCAGCGTGTTTCAAACCAATTTGAAAAGATCAAAGTTGGCAACTTGGAAGCAAGGTGATTTTTCAATCCCTTAACTTAATAGCGTGATAAATTAAATTTTCCTGACTTTTCAAGCACTGTTTTTCTGTCCTTTCCAAATGGGATTTTGAAAGGTGCAATCTACTGCTTTCGATATAAACAGCTCTGCATATCTCTACCCATGCTGATCTATGCAGAGCAAGGCTTCAGACTGCCATCATAATTCATTGACTGGGATTCTGCACACGTGAATTAAAGGAGAAGTAACACCTCCTAATTATAACACTCCACTTACCTTACTATGAACAGAAAATCCTAATTACCCCTATGAATTTTGCCTGCCCTTGTGCCTTTGTTCAAGAGATAACGTCTTCAAATGCTCCTGCTGCAATGCCCATGGAGGTAGACAGGTCTTCCAAACTGAAGCAGGCAGCGTGCATGAACCTACTTGACCATTTAGGAACAAGAGGTTGTGCAATGTATAGTTTCACAATGTGCTCTCTGGTCCTTAAAGGTTAATATTACTATGTGCAGTGGGAGAAGTATGTGTCCCATGGTGTTACTAGCAGCTGTCATGTCCGCCTCCATGAACATGACATCAAAGAAAAACAAAATTCATAGGGCCAGTATGATTTTCTGGCCACAGTAAAGTAATTTGTGGTTATTACTAGACTGTGTTACTTTTCCTTTAGCAATATGGATTATCACATGCATGGCTTTCTAGGTTAGCAATTAGGCTCATTAATTTACTAATCTTCACCAAATAAACTTTATTTAAAGAAGGCTTGGTTGAATGAATGACATAATTAATTAGTATGTTTATTTATATAGTGCCACAAGTGTACACAGCGCTTTACAATTTAAGGGTTTAGACAATACAATGTTACAAGTGCTTTGCAAAGTGAAACATGGAAGTGAGGTACCTGTCAAAAAGGCTGCAATGCAAAGTGGTAAGGGGAGACATACAGCGTATATAAGGGTCAAGAGCAGAAAGGATTGACATAATCTATACTATAAAAGAGAATGTGGTCACATTACCCAGAATTCTGCAGCCGTGCCTGACACACCCAGAGGCGGCAGCAAGGAAAAGATATGCTGATCTCCTCCTCATTGCCAGTTTGCAACATGCAAGGCTAGTAAAATCTCTGCAAGGCGTTTCCATGCTCCTCACAATCTTCTGTTAAAAAAAAAAAAAGGGCCAGCTCTCGCCACTCCACCAACCATCACATTGCCTCAAAACATTCATTTTGGTATTTGTTACTCTAGGTATGTTCACATACTATTTGTGATATGAATTATTTCACCTAATTTGCTTGCCTTACACTTGTGTTCTGGTCCTGGCAAGAATGTACTGCTAAGTGTAGCTCGCACACATGTCCTCAGCTTTGGAAGACTCTGTGGTCTTTGCAGGGAGAGGTTTGTGTGATCTGTGTAATTTACATCCAAAAGTGTTGGGTGGTGATTGTTAGCTAACATCTAGGCTGTTCAATCCTCAACATTATTTAGAAGTGGATAGGTACTCACCCTTCTTGTCCCCCTTCCCAATCACTGTGATCTTTACAACATAATGTATGCTTCTCGCTAGGGAGGGGCAAAAATTTTCACCACAAACTGAGATCAACGAATAATTGCACTTCCCACTTGGTGAATAATTTCCAGTGAAAAATGCAGTTTTTCCTCTCTTTTTGCCTAGCTCATTCCATTGAAATCGATGGGAACATTGAATTTACACACAACACATAGCAAATATTATGTTTTTAGGGGGGCAGTTAATAAGAAAATAAATTCTAAATATAATTTAAAAAAAAACATGAGACTTAGTATAAAAGTTTCTGAGGAGGGTGCCTGTGTTGGTGGGTTGGTGGAGTCTGGAGAAAGAATCAGTTGAACAGGGAATTTGTTTTTGGGGGTTTCTTGACTGGGATTGTTAATTAAAAAAATACATAAATATAATAAAATAAGAAATTTGTATACAATATTATAGAGACAATAAGCTGCCACTAGGGTAGACTGATACTTGACATGACAGAATATTTTATAGAGGACAATTTGTAAGATTTGTTGTTAGAGGCCCTAGCCCTGAGGAAACATTAATTTGTAGGACTTAGACTATTAAAGGCCCAAGCCCTGAATAAACATTGATTTGTAGGTCTTAGACCTATTAGAGGCCCATGCCCTGAGGAAACATTGATTTGTAGGGCTTAGGCTTGTTAGAAACAAACTGTTTATTTTTGTGTAGGCCTATAGTTTTTTTTTTTTTTTTTTTTAAAGTACAAACCCTGAGAAAAAAAATGCCCTACTGGCCTAGTGCTAGCAAGTCATGTTGTATTGGTCAGTGACCACTAGCTATTGTCAAATGCCCTGATGTAATTGCAAAACTTGAGACTGCTGTTCTTGCAATTGCTGCTGAGTTGTTTAAGCAGCAGGATGATAAGGCAGCTCAAAGGGATTGGGATCAACAACAGTAGTAACATGGGTGATTGATGATGAAAGTTCTACTTGCCATGACTAGCGCCAGTGACGCTCCTGAGGCAGTAGCAGCACAATAACTACCCCCCAGTATATGTGGAGAAAAGAAGAAGTAGGCCAACAATTCTTCTCCACCTGCCCCTCCTCCAAAATCATGGGTGTGTTGATACTACAATATGAATTTTTGCTTTGAGAGCAGGAACTGTGCCTCTCATCAGCACCTGCAATATGCACAGTGTGTGTGGTAAATAACACCAGGCATGACTGTATCTAAACAGTATGACAGCAGAAATCAAGAACTGCTGCTGTCACTATATCCCTTGTCCACACCCTGCTAAGGACTGGAAGGTCAGGGGGTACAGCAACAGTGGGGGTTGATTTCTGTGATGGGTGTTTGGCTTTAACATGTTTGACATAAATGTTATGGTGTTTGTGTTCCATTTGTGTTATCAGGGAGGTTGTGCTGAGGTGTGTTCCCTCCTTCCCCCTTCTCACTGACTTGTCACAAATTGTGCACAGTGCTGTTGGTGATGACTGCACTGTTCCTTCCCCAAGAGAAAAATAGTCCCAACCCATGACTTCAGAGGGGGAGGGGGAAGATGGAGAGGAATGGCCTCTTTCTTCTTCTCCTCCACATTCCCCTTCACTGTCTGAGGATGATGTTGCTGTTGTTACTGCTACTGCCTCAGAACAAACACTGCAACTATAACCAGGAGTATTGCTGCTGCTGGCAAATGGAACCTGTCCTTGTCCCATATCACTAGTTGACTCAATTCCCACTGTGTCCACGGTGGTCTGTTGCACACTAGCCTGTTCCTCAGTATCCTGCTGCCCTTTCAACTCTGCAGCAGCAGGAATTAGAGCAGTAGCAAACGCTGCAAATCACCAAAAGCTCACTGCTAGTGGTGGTGATGCTCATCCTCATCCCTGTCTCCCATTCCTTCTCAGTTTGGGCTAAAAAGGCCATCAATGTCTCTTCAACCCCAGCTTCTCCATCCGTGCTGCTGCTGGTCTATTACAGACATCTCACTGCTGGTTGGAGGAGGTGATGAGAAATGTGACAGAGGATCCCCTAATGTCACACTTGCCATTTCTTGGTGACTTGAAGAAGGCAGACTGGCTAGCAGCAGGCACAGGCAGCTTATCTGTGCTAATCGGTGGTGGTGGTATTATTGTGGTGGTAACAATTCTGCCTTCTTCAGGATCATGTTCTGGATGCTCTGAATTGCTTACCCTACCAATCTCCTAACCCTAGTCCCACTGGCGGCTTCACCATCACTGTTACTACTACTACTACTAACACCAACCACATCAATTTCAGCCCCTGATTCTTCCTCCTCACAGTCACTAGTAATGTGATGATTACCCCTCCTTCACTCCTAATACTAAAAAGCTTCTGGACCTTCGTAGCAGTACTAGCACTGGCGAGACTGCTTGGGGATGGCAAGTGTGACTGAGGCTCCCCTGTGGTCATACTTGGCATAAACTCCCCCCCCCCCCGAGTATTACAAGACACACGGGCATCAGCTTCAGCACTGGTGGCAGCAGGTTCAGCACTGGCAGAAGGCACAGCAATGGTGGCAGCAGGGGCAGTACTGGCAGTAGGCACAGCATTGGTGGCACCAGGGGCAGCATGTCTTACAGCAGGCACAGTACGTCTGTCAGCAGGTGCAGAACATCTGGCAGCAGGCACAGCATGTCTGGTAACAGGCGCAGCACATCTGGCAGCAGACGCAGCACATATGGCAGCAGGCACAGGCAGATGAACTGTCCTGCTCTCACTATTACCCTCTTCTTTCTCCCTTGACTTTAATTTCCCCAACATCCCTAGAGGTGATTTAGGGGGACTGGACAGCACTGCTTCTGTAGTGCTAACTTCCTCCTCAGGGAGGAAACTTTTTAGTCATTGAAAAAATTGCGAACATTTTTTGCCAATCGTTGTTTAAAAGCGAATTTTCCTGTGGAAAAATGGATAACAATGTGGTTTTCAAAATTTTTTCACGGGAATACGGCGGGACCTTTTGCACGCCACTACTTCTCACCCCCTCACCTTTATACCTTGCATCCTCTTAGCATTATGTTCTTTCTAATACTAATTTGATTTCCTCACTTTCTACAGGGAGTATGTATAAATCCATGTGCAGCACAACTGTAAGGCTTCTGCCACAGAAAATGCAAATAAGTAGCATGACGTTGACTGTGAAGTGAAAATGAATAGGAGGTGATAGGTGAAGAGTAAAGGATGCCACCCATATCCTGGCAGTGCAAAGACTGAATGAGGGCTGTATTGCCACATGCAATGTATGTGAAGGAAAAGGTTGCCTGAGAGTAGGGCTGCTCATAGAGTGCCACAGTGTGTGTGTACATGGAAGAACAGTTGGTTCCAACTGGCACTGCATACTGACTGCAACAGGGTAAGGACACAGAGCCATGTGAGGTCTGTGGTGAGAATGTGAGTGATGTGGAAATTTCATTGGGGTCAGATCTGAGTGTGGGTGAGTGAGGTAGAAAGTGGATGATATGAGAGTGATAGTGGGTGAAGATAGAGGTGATGGGACAGTGAATTGAAAATTTTGGGAGAACTGTCATTAAGTCCTATCCGTGCAATTATAAGGAATGTGCTGACTTTCAACAGGTAATGGAGGGGGCAAAGCTTAGGAGATGGGGAAACAAGACCATGAAAGGGAGTGTGGAGATGCCACATTAGCATAAGGGAAAGGGTTAAATGGGTAACAGAGAGAGATGAAAACAGAAGATAGAGTTGAAATGCTTTTATTGAGTGGAAGATACTGGTCAATTCCAGGCCAGGTGGGTGGATGAAGTGGCCTGCCGAATTGGAGGGTAGCTGGTGAATGAACAGGACTACTGCATTGCAGGGTGTGTAGATGAGGAGGGATGGTTTGCTTGTGCTGTTCAAAGCAGATGAACCTAAGCATGAAAATGCTTAGGATACTTGAAAACAAGAGAAACCAATGTATTCTTCCTGATAAAACATTTTCTAAATAAATAAAATGTATGTAATATTGTGTAGTGAAAGTCAGTATTGAATGCGTTGATATGCTTTATGTTTAAAATGTGAATATGTCAGTGAAATACATACCTTTCCATTACTGTAGCGAGGTGGTTGCTCTTCCAAACCCTGCTCCAACTCATCCCATTCGATGTTCACTCACACTATGACCACCCTGGGGTTGTGTCTGCCACCAATCTAGAAACCAGCTAGGGCTGGGACAACACTACAGTGCTTAACAGCTGTGGTACATCATGTTGTCAAAGGGGCCTCAGACTTGTGCAGGAAGATGTGCACACCTCTGCTTGACTGGAACTCGCCTTTTACCTGGAACACTAAGCAATCAGACCTCTGCTGGCTGAGTGAGGCTTCCTTGAGGAGGGGTTGAGCCGGACACTGGTGTGAGACAGACACATTCTCTTTCTCTCCTCCCACATTCTCCCTTCATATCAGCCCTCTGGTGACAGAGGTAGGTAGGTATGTGTGTGGATGTGTCTGTATATGTATATGTGGTATGGTATATATATAGATATGTATAATAATATCTGTATGCGTGTGTTTGCATGTATGTGTGTGTGTGTGTTTATGTATGTATGTATGATAATACATACTGTATGTGTGTGTATGTATAATAATATGTATGTGTGTGTGAACTCTGTAGTACAACTAACACGTAACATAACTCAATAGAAGGATAAAAAAACATAACGGGCAATGCAGTCCCACACTGCTAGTATTGATATAATATTATTTAACAAAGCAAGCACGACAGCACTTGTCTTATTCATTTCCAGGTAATGGTGATCTGGAACAAGAAGTCCTGGAAACAACTCATCTTTACTCAGGTATAACAAAATGCATACGAAAATGCTGTGGTTTTATAAAATGCTGTATTTTATTTAACAAATATGTTGGGTAAAGCCAAAAAGTATGTCCAAATGCCAGTTGCATACTAAATATTTCCCTATTTACGGAAAGGAATAGTATCGTAATATGGAAAAATATATACTGCAATGTTTATTCTGCTGCTCCCACTGCTATGAGACTTTTTAATTAACCCGTTGCGTGCCAGAGGGGTATGCAACTCATTGCAGACTGATTTACTAAGAATGTGTTGCAAACCAACAGCACCATAGATAACAAATACACATTTCCATTTATTTAATTGGAGCTTTTAACCCCTTGAATGCTAGATAAGTATCAAATACATTTCTTCACAATGTGTATACTTCTTTGGCATTCATAGTTATATAGTTACATAGTAGTTTAGGTTGAAAAAAAGGCTTGCGTCCATCAAGTTCAACCCTTTTCCAATTCTTGTTTACTGCTGTTGATCCAAAAGAAGGAAAAAAAAAAGCTTTTTTGCACTAAAGAGTGATAAAGAGTTGATAAAGCAGAGATAATTTCTCCAGTTATATCACTTCTCCAGTTCCTATGCTATTCTACAGAGGCTATGCACTAAGATCTTCACAGTTCTAGAACTCATAGATCTCCACAGAATGATAGGAATTGGAGAAGTGACATCACTGGAGAAGTTATCTTCGCATTAAAACCTCATCACTAATTAGTGCATCTCCCCGAAGGAGTTAAATGCTCCCCCAAAAATTGGTAATTTGTATGTATTTTTGTTTAGCCCAGAAAATAACCACTTTTGTTTAGTACAACAATCTCAGGATTTGGAAATAATTGTAGCTTAATATTTTTAATAGTCCACATCAGACAGAAATTTAAAAGCCAACAAGACATTATCATGCCTCTATGTACATCGGATGCAGCTGCACTCTGATTAAAAAAATAATAAATCTTTATTGAATATGCTTAAAACAACTCAGGTAAACACAAGCAGTATTGCAATGCGATACGCCAGAAAGTCTTACTCGTTTCAGGCTATAAATCAAGCTTAATCAAAGACACTAGACTGAAGATCGAAAAAAAGGAGGTAAATATAAAATACAAAAACCAGATCATTGATTAAAAAGAAGGAAAAGCACACCAGTTAATCAATCAGCTGTTCTGATTCTGATCAGATCAGACCCGTTTACTAGTACGCTGAATCCACCAAAAGACCATTTGTTTAAATACAAAGTCAAAAGGAACCAAATGAAATGAATAAATTAAAATATAATATTATAAATAATGAATCAAATAATCTCAAAAACAAAACATTGTATGTAAATTAACCTCTCAGAAATGATTAATGTATAGTTCATTATAAGTTTGTATCAAAGATGGCAGAAAGGAGTGAGAAACAGGAAAGCGACAAAAAGAATGGCTAATATCAAACTTAGAATTTAACCCATGATGCACTCTGGTTTTCAAATGGAAAAATACAGACTACCTCTCTTCAATTAACTGTAGGATATCTCAACTTCTATGGTACCCTAACCCTTCCAATGCTCTGGAAACAGAAACAACCTTCACTGACAGACTTCATGTATATGTTTGGCATTTTGCTTATTTTGAATCGGATTTGTTCTCTAATGTTATTCTTAAGCAGATGAATAGTATGCCCAACATACTGAATATGATATGTCTTACAAGTAAAGAGATACATAACATATTTGGTGTTACAATTCATGTAGAAATTAATTTTGTCATTCAATGAACAAACAAAATATATTGATATTTTGGCAAAGTTACAGCATTTGCAGACTGAAGCATCTCACCTATAGAAACCTTTTAATTTACAAACATGTATGGTTAATCTTATTAGGAGATGACAAAACTAAAATGTGATATGAATTTAAGTCATTAAAGAGGAACTTTCATCATAGCTAAAGTCGCCCTGCAACAGGCAGGTGGCGAGTAGTTTAATAATGGTTATCTTACCACTTAGAATTACTCCTTTCTAAAGAAATCTTTAATCTTCTGAGACTGATGGCCAGATTAGTGCAGTATGCACACCTGCACCGTCAGTCCCAGTCTCCATTGAGACACATTGCAGTGTGCCACATGGTAACCGGAAGTGACTGAATGACAAAATTAATTTCTACTTTCATTGTAACACCAAATATGTTATGTATCTCTTTACTTGTAAGACATATCATATTCAGCATGTTGGGCATACTATTCATCTGCTTAAAGGGATAGTAATACTTAAAATGTAAAAAAAAAATATGTTGTAGGGTTTATCCCCCTGAGTAAAACAAGAGTACTCCCACTGCTGAAAGGTGTTTCACTGAAAAGTTATTAATTTTCAAAGTTGAATTTTTTAGGTGCAATATCACAGTGGCTTGAAATTGTACAGTGGCACTGTTGCTACACCATCCTATGGAGATTTATGGTCCCGGGACCAGAGCTGTCCATAGGATCGTGTAGCAACAGCGCCACTGTACAATTTCAGGCCACTGTGATATTGCACCTAAAAAATTCAACTTTGAAAATTAATAACTTTTGAATGAAACACCTTTCAGCAGTGGGAGTACTCTTGTTTTACTCAGGGGGATAAACCCTACAACATATTTTTTTTACATTTTAAGTATTACTATCCCTTTAAGAATAGCATTAGAGAACAAATCAGATTCAAAATAAGCAAAATGCCAAACATATACTTGAAGTCTGTCAGTGAAGGTTGTTTCTGTTTCCAGAGCATTGAAAGGGTTAGGGTACCATAGAGATGTTGAGATATACTACAGTTAATTGAAGAGAGGCAGTCTGTATTTTTCCATTTGAAAACCAGAGTGCTTCATGGGTTAAATTCTAAGGGCTAGTTTTAAAGGTTCGCGTTAAACCAGCCTCTAAGTAAAAAAGGCACATCGGCCATAAATAACACATGATTAACAACGGATTTAAAAGTAAGTGTACAAGAATAGTTAACGAGGGTAGGCACAACAAAATCATGTAACACAAAAACCTGTGTCACACCTGTTTTCGCATCACTGTGCGTCCCAAACACCCATTAAAACATAACTTAAGTCAAAATGTAACATTGCGACAGCCATTGTCTAGCAACCCTGATAGATGCACAAACAAAATTCAAACCCACAGCCAATCCCAAGGCCCCAAAGTAGCAAAAATGTTCAAATATAAATTTATATACTCCAAAATAACAGTCACACCCTGTCTGTGTTTCGAGTTTTGGCGAGGTAGATCACAGGACCCAGGAGCAGAGGATAGTGTCAAGAGCGAGGGAGAGAGAGCTGTCATTGAAGGTAGAAGGAGTTTTTGGAGCAGAAAGAGAATTGGAGTTGCACCTAAATATACACATAGCACACTTCTGAACATATCACATACACCCATACAAACACAAATACATACACATACACACATATTCTTTTTTATAACATCTAACACATTTTTTAAACTTTATTTTCTCAGTGTGAATCTGTGAGTGAAAGAGTGTGACAGTGAGTGAGTGGGATTGAGTGTGTCTTTGAGGGCCTGTGGGAGTGACTGGGTGTGAGTGGGTGAGTGATGGAGAGGAGAGGAGGACAGGAGTGAGGGATGGAGAGAGAAGTGGAGGAGGAGGAAGGAGAGCAGGACATCCCTGTTGAGAGTAGGTGTGTGAGAGGGAGATCCACAGGGAGGAGGGGGACCAGGCCTAGAAGAGCAGGCACACGGAGGGCAGGAACAGAACTTGCAGTGAGACGAGGGGTAGTTCCTGGGGACCACCACACACAGTCAAGGGCAGAGCAGTCAGGACACTGGCTCTGACTCCTTGCAGGCCGGAGCTGAGGGGGACAGGATCAGGGATCCCCATTATACTGAGAAGGAGAATAGGGCCCTCATGGAGGCTGGGTTGGAGAGGGAGACCATCCTTTTCCCGAGGAAGAAGGTCCCTGGCCTGTCTGCGAGGAGGAAGGTGGCATGGAACCAGATCTGCAGGTGGGTGAATGCTGTTACCACATGCAGAAGGGACATGAACTCTATAAAGAAAAGATGGGACAATTGCAAGGGGGTGGTCAAAAATAAGTTGGCCGAAACCTCCAAGCACGCCTGAGATACCAGAGGTGGCCCACCTGTCCCGATCACCTTCTGCGGATGGGAGGAGATGGGGTGGCAGAACATGTCCACCACACTCATTGAGGGGGTCCCTGGAGGATCACACACTGGGGAAGAGAGGAGCCGCCACACTACCAGCAAGTGCAGCATCACATAAGCATACACACCACATCAACCCATACAACCATTACACACAAACACAGTCATATCCCAACATATGCGCATCATTCATCCACACAACTGCACCAACACAGCACCCTCAGGGTTAAAACAGGATGCAAGACAAGGACAAATGTCAAGGTTCAACAAGGCTCAAACCTGGCCAACTCCCTGGTTAACCCTCATGTTGCTATGCTTATCACACACAATACACACAAACCATGCTCATAAAAGTGTTGTATGTTCAACATCAGAACTGCTCCAACACAATATCACCCATGTACCCACAGGGAAACCAGAACATAACCCCTTGAGTGCTAGAGGGATTATCAATGCATCGCTAAACAATGCACTGGCAACCCCTCCAGTACTCAAAGGGTTAACCAGAAAAAAAACAGAAGTCGATAGGTTAACAATTGCATGCTACGCAGGGGACATTCATTAAGTGGTGAAAAAGAGATGATGGAGAGAAATGAACACTTACATAACCTCGCTTCACCAATCCCAATGTTAGTCCATGGAGAATTTTCAATAACATGAATCAAGTTGCTAATGTCCCATTGTATAGACTCCACAGAAAACATTGCAAAGGGGGAAATGAGATCACTGGAGTAGTCATCATCATATTCAGTTCATCAAGTCTACTTCACCGCTTACTGAATCACAAAAAGGATGGATCAGGTCACATATCACAGTGCCACTGAGAACAACTGGTTGTATGTGCAAAACACAGGCCTAAAACTATGCCACAGAATTAAAGGTGAAAAAGTAGGCCTTGGTGTTATGTATGCAATCATTTACTCTAACCTGAAATGACATATCTCACATTTGATTCTCACATGAATCCTCAGGAGTAGTGATGATCGAGCACCCCAAATGCTCGGGTGTTCGGGTGCTCTGGCCGAGCACCCCCGGAGGCTCGAGTGCTCGGCCGAGCACCCGAGCCCCATTGAAGTCAATGGGAGGACTCGAGCATTACACCAGGCACCCCCTGCTCTGATGAGGGGAGGGTGCCTGGTCCATAGGAAAAGGGCAGAAAATGATGGAAACACCACAGAAATGGTTCAGGGACAGCATAGGGAGGATGTCTGGATGCATCTTGGACTCCAACGTCGCTGCTGGGAACGATGTTTCGCCCGTAGTACGCCATTTTTACAGACTGAACGTAAAACACACAAAAAGGAAGATAAAAACGACTTTAGGCGAAAAATTGTTACCAAACAGTATTTGCTGTATATTTACTTGTATATCATCTGCAAATTCTGCAAAAAATTTCATCGATTTTTCGGAACTGGGGCCATGATTAAGAGGGAAACGTGCGCAGAGGCAAATTCTGCAAAAAATTTCATAGATTTTTCTGAACTGGGGTCATGATTAAGAGGGAAATGTGCGCAGAGGCAAATTCTGCAAAAAATTTCCTCGATTTTTCTGAACTGGGGCCATGATTAAGAGGGAAACGTGCGCTGAGCCGACCATCTAAAACATTATGGGTGAGGGTCTGCTGCGGAGCTGACCATCCTAAACATTATATGCGAAGGCCCACTAATGAGCTGACGCTATAAAACATTATATGAGAGGGCCCGCTAGAGAGCTGACCCAATAAAACATTATATGAGAAGGCCCGCTGGTGAGCTGACCTATACAAAAATTGTCAAACAGCGCCCGCTGGTGAGCTGGCCCTATATAAAAATTATATCACAGGGCCCGCTGGTGAGCTGGCCCTATATAAAAATTATATCACAGGGTATATGGAAGAGGAGGAGGAGGATGAGAAGATTAAGAGTCAACCATATACCCATTTTTTGGGTGGAAGGGGTGAATGGGAATACAGAGTATTCCCATCATTGTAAATAACATATCTAAAGTGACTTTATGTTCACCCGGGGCTTTCCTCCAGTGGAGTGGAGAAGTCAGGGGAAATCCAGGCCTTGTTCATTTTTATAAGTGTCAACCTATCAGCATTTTCGGTGGAAAGGCGGATACGCTTATCTGTTATGATGCCACCAGCAGCACTAAATACCCGCTCAGACAGAACGCTGGCGGCAGGGCAGGCCAGCACCTCCAAGGCGTAGAGTGCCAGTTCATACCACGTGTCCAGCTTGGACACCCAGTAGTTGTAAGGCACAAAGGGATCATTGAGGACGCTGACACGGTCTGCTATGTACTCCTTCACCATCTTCCAAAACTTTTCCCTCCTTGTGACACTAGGCTGCGCATCAGGGTGAGGGTGCTGGCGGGGTGTCATGAAGGTGTCCCACGCCTTGGAGAGTGTTGCCCTGCCTTTGTCGGAACTGCTGTGTGCTCCCCTTTTCTCCCCTTCTCGGTTGGCCAAGGTAGCACGTACTCTGCCGCCAGCGTTGTCAGATGGAAAATTTTGGAGCAATTTTTCGACAAGAACCTTCTGGTATTGCACCATTTTGCTTGTCCTCTCCACCGGAGGAATGAGATGAGAAATTCTCTTTGTAGCGGGGGTCCAGAAGGGTGAACACCCAGTAATCCGTGTTGTCTAAAATGCGTATAACGCGTGGGTCACGGGAAAGGCAGCCTAACATAAAGTCAGCCATGTGTGCCAGAGTACCAACAGGCAAGATTTCGCTGTCCTCACCAGGAGGATGACTCTCAATCTCCTCATCCTCTTCCTCCTCTTCTGCCCACCCACGCTGAAGAGATGGAACTAAAGTTCCATGGCTACCCTCTGTAGCGGAGGCAACCGTGTCTTCCTCCTCCTCCTCCTCTGCCTCCTCCAATTGTCGCTGAGAAGACGAAGTGAGGGTGCTCTGGCTATCACCTTGTGTAATCTCTTCCTCCCGCATTTCCACCTCTTCCACATGCAAAGCGTCGGTTTTAATTGTGAGCAGTGAGCGTTTCTGTAGACACAGAAGTGGGATGGTTACACTGATAATAGCGTTATCGCCGCTCACCATCTGTGTCGATTCCTCAAAATTGCGTAAAACCTCACAGAGGTCTGACATCCATTCCCACTCCTCACTTCTGATTAGAGGAAGTTGAACGGAGAGGCGACGACCGTGTAACAGCTGGTACTCCACTACTGCCCTCTGCTGCTCACAAAGCCGGGCCAACATGTGGAAGGTGGAGTTCCAGCGCGTGCTCACGTCACACAGCAGCCGGTGAGCTGGCAATTGTAAGCGCTGCTGCAGCTTCAACAGGCCGGCTGAAGCTGTTGATGACTTACGGAAATGTGCACACACGCGGCGCACCTTGGTCAAGAGATCATGCAAATTGGGGTAGGTTTTTAGAAATCGCTGAACCACTAAATTAAATACATGCGCTAGGCATGGTACATGTGTGAGCTTTCCGAGCTCCAAAGCCGTCACCAAGTTACGCCCATTATCACACACAACCATGCCTGGTTGCAGGTTGAGTGGCGAGAGCCACTGCTCGGTCTGGTGACTAATCCCCTGCAACAGCTCTGAGGCTGTGTGTTGTTTGTCCCCAAGGCAGATCAGCTTCAGCACGGCCTGTTGACGCTTCCCCACTGCAGTGCTACACTGCTTCCAGCTACCGGCTGATGGGTGAGTGGCGCTGCGCGCAGAGAATTCGGAGGTGGAAACGGAGGAGGAGGAGCCAATAACGTAGGTGCTGGCGGAAACCCTGATGGAGGTAGGGCCCGCAATCCTCGGCGTGGTTAGCACCTGTGCCATCCCAGGGTCCGAGTCGCTCCCAGCCTCCACGACATTCACCCAGTGTGCCGTCAGGGAAATGTAGCGTCCCTGGCCACAAGCACTTGTCCATGTGTCAGTCGTTAAGTGGACCTTCCCAGTAACTGCGTTGCTCAGGGCACGGGTGATGTTACGGGACACATGGTGGTGTAAGGCGGGGACGGCACACCGGGAAAAGTAGTGGCGGCTGGGGACTGCGTACCGAGGGACAGCTGCTGCCATCAGGCTGCGGAAGGACTCAGTCTCCACAAGCCTAAATGGCAGCATTTCGATGGCCAGTAATTTGGAAAGGTGTGAGGTTAGTGCTATGGCCTGTGGGTGGGTGGCTGGGTATTTTCTCTTGCGCTCAAATGCCTGGGGTAACGACATTTGGACGCTGCGCTGGGACAGGGAAGTGGATGTAGTCGCTGATGGTGCTTCAGATGGTACAGGTGCAGGTACAGGGGCATTCCTCCCACTTATTATGGTGCTTGGATGCCATGTGTCGGATCATGCTGGTGGTGGTGAGGTTTCTAGTGTTCATGCCTCGGCTCATTCTGGTGTGGCACAGGTTGCAAAGTACAATTTTTTTGTCGTCCGCACTTTCCTTAAAAAAACGCCGTACCGCGGAACACCTAGCCCTTGGCAAGGGAGATTTACGCAAGGGGGTGCTCCGTGGAACATTTGCGGGCCGGTTTGGTGCGGTCCGCCTTCTTTCTTTAGCCACACCACTGCCTCTTCCAGCCTGTTGCGGTGCTGCAGATGGCTCACCCTCAGGACTGCTGTCATCGCTCGGCTCTCCACCTTCCCAGGTGGGGTCAGTCACCTCATCGTCCACCAAGTCCTCCTCCACTTCCTCACTCTGATCATCCTCCTCATTTCTTGATCCCACCACATACTCAGTCATTGACAACTGTGTATCATCCTCCTCATCAAGGTCTTGAGACAGTAATAGTGGTTGATTTGATGGCAACTGTGTCTCATCATCATCATCCACTTCATTTGACCTTAAATGCCGTTCCCCTCTGTCATCTTCTTGTGATTGGGTACCCTCTAGAGGTTGTGAATCAGGGCACAAGATGTCATGTTCCTCTGCAAGCGTGCTTGGAGAGAGGTTCAAATGAAGGATTGGTGATGAGACGAGCTCCTCACTATATCCCAGTGTGGGATCACTTCTTTGGCCAGACCCTCTATGGTGGGAGGAAGGATGATCAGGGTGAGGATTATGTTGACCAGACTCTTGGCTACTGAGAGTGGACTTGGTGGAAGACAGGGTGGTGCTTAACCGACTGGAAGCAGTATCAGCTGAAATCCAACCGACCACCTGTTCGCAGTGGTCTGACCTCGAGAGTGATGTCCTGCGACGCCCTGTAAACTGAGACATGAAGCTAGGTATGGTGGATGTCTTTCTTTCTTGTGCTCTGGCACCAGGCACAGTTTCTACGCGTCCTGACCCGCGCCCTGAACTATCAGGATCACGTCCACTTCCCCGTCCCTTTTTACCCGCCTTCTTCATATTACACGGAATATGTGCTGCTAATCTGCAACTTTGCACACTAAACAGAATGTGCTGCTTATCTGCGACTAGGCACAGTGAACGGAATATGTGACTTTTATTTTTTACACTTTGCACACTAAACAGAATGTGCTGCTAATCTGCAACTTTGCACACTAAACAGAATGTGCTGCTTATCTGCGGCTAGGCACAGTGAACGGAATATGTGACTTTTATTTTTTACACTTTGCACACTAAACAGAATGTGCTGCTAATCTGCAACTTTCCACACTAAACAGAATGTGCTGCTAATCTGAAACTTTGCACACTAAACAGAATGTGCTGCTTATCTGCGGCTAGGCACAGTGAACGGAATATGTGACTTTTATTTTTTACACTTTGCACACTAAACAGAATGTGCTGCTAATCTGGAACTTTGCACACTAAACAGAATGTGCTGCTTATCTGCGGCTAGGCACAGTGAACGGAATATGTGACTTTTATTTTTTACACTTTGCACACTAAACAGAATGTGCTGCTAATCTGCAACTTTGCACACTAAACAGAATGTGCTGCTTATCTGCGGCTAGGCACAGTGAACGGAATAAGTGACTTTTATTTTTTACACTTTGCACACTAAACAGAATGTGCTGCTAATCTGCAACTTTGCACACTAAACAGAATGTGCTGCTTATCTGCGGCTAGGCACAGTGAACGGAATATGTGACTTTTATTTTTTACACTTTGCACACTAAACAGAATGCGCTGCTAATCTGCAACTTTGCACAGTAAACAGAATGTGCTGCTTATCTGCGGCTAGGCACAGTGAACGAAATATGTGACTTTTATTTTTTACACTTTGCACACTAAACAGAATGTGCTGCTAATCTGCAACTTTGCACACTAAACAGAATGTGCTGCTTATCTGCGGCTAGGCACAGTGAACGGAATATGTGGCTTTTATTTTTTACACTTTGCACACTAAACAGAATGTGCTGCTAATCTGCAACTTTGCACACTAAACAGAATGTGCTGCTTATCTGCGGCTAGGCACAGTGAACGGAATATGTGACTTTTATTTTTTACACTTTGCACACTAAACAGAATGTGCTGCTAATCTGCAACTTTCCACACTAAACAGAATGTGCTGCTAATCTGCAACTTTGCACACTAAAAAGAATGTGCTGCTTATCTGCGGCTAGGCACAGTGAACGGAATATGTGACTTTTATTTTTTACACTTTGCACACTAAACAGAATGTGCTGCTAATCTGCAACTTTGCACACTAAACAGAATGTGCTGCTTATCCGTGGCTAGGCACAGTGAACGGAATAAGTGACTTTTATTTTTTGCACTTTGCACACTAAACAGAATGTGCTGCTAATCTGCAACTTTGCACAGTAAACAGAATGTGCTGCTTATCTGCGGCTAGGCACAGTGAACGGAATAAGTGACTTTTATTTTTTACACTTTGCACACTAAACAGAATGTGCTGCTAATCTGCAACTTTGCACACTAAACAGAATGTGCTGCTTATCTGCGGCTAGGCACAGTGAACGGAATATGTGACTTTTATTTTTTACACTTTGCACACTAAACAGAATGTGCTGCTAATCTGCAACTTTGCACACTAAACAGAATGTGCTGCTTATATGCGGCTAGGCACAGTGAACGGAATATGTGACTTTTATTTTTTACACTTTGCACACTAAACAGAATGTGCTGCTAATCTGCAACTTTGCACACTAAACAGAATGTGCTGCTAATCTGCAACTTTGCACACTAAACAGAATGTGCTGCTTATCTGCGGCTAGGCACAGTGAACGGAATGTGCTGCTAATCTGCAACTTTGCACACTAAAAAGAATGTGCTGCTAATCTGCAACTTTGCACACTAAAAAGAATGTGCTGCTAATCTGCAACTTTGCACACTAAACAGAATGTGCTGCTAATCTGCAACTTTGCACACTAAAAAGAATGTGCTGCTAATCTGCAACTTTGCACACTAAACAGAATGTGCTGCTAATCTGCAACTTTGCACACTAAACAGAATGTGCTGCTAATCTGCGGCTAGGCACAGTGAACGGAATATGTGACTTTTTTTTTTAAACTCTGCCCCCCAAAACAAAATATAACTGCTGCCCCCACACACAATAGTCCTAAAAAGGACTTTTGGGTCTTTCTTTATATGTTGTTCAAACACACTTTTCTTCTCCCTACACTGACTTTCCCTTCCTATCCTCATCTCTCCCTGGCTAAGACTGAGCTGAACTCGCTGGTCAGGTGCTATACAGCACCCGATCACGGGTTCTGGCCAGCCAATCAGTGTAATGCCAGCAGCCAACATGGCTGCTGGCATTACACTGATGTCAGAGCCTCCCCGCACGTTTATTGGCTGCGCAGCAGCCGCGAAACGTGCGGGGAGGAGACCCGAACATGGCGGGCGAGCACATTCGGTACTCGTACGAGTACCGCCATGTGCCGAGCAGAGCGATGCTCGAGCCGAACCGAGCTTCGGCCGAGCATGCTCGCTCATCACTACTCAGGAGTGCTGATGCCATGGATGGACGGAACACCAGCCACTATTTGCAGGATACACATGGGAACCAAATATGAACCATTGTAGTTTGGCCAGTAACAGGCCATGAATGATGCATATGTCTGACTGAGTACAGCTGCCTCACTCAGAAGGATGGATGGGCTCATCCAGAAAAAAAACAGGCCTCAATCAAATATATCCTTCAATACTGGCTTGATTGTTGCCCTTCAGGATTCAACTGGAACAGACCTCATGGACAGGATCCTGTCAAGTATATCAATCTCTGATTACCAGGATGGTATCACATGCATCACAATGTAATGCATAGGATACCATCATGACAAACAGAGAGTGACATGTAAAATAATACAAAATATTGCATTGTACGGGATAAACTGATAACATAGGGATGAATGTCACTTGAATCACACTGCAGATCTGTTCAAAAAATATATGTACTCAAAGAAAAACGTTCAGATATGTATGTGGATATGTACCTTTCAAATGGGTACAAATATGTCCCAACAAGATGTGGACCCAGAAATCAGTTCAGTATGTGTGATTGCATTACTCCTCATATATGTGCACCCATCACAAACTAACCGTTATTGAAATCCTCAAAATACACATACCTCGTATATCCCACCTTACTTACATGGGATATACGAGGTATGCTTTCATTTATGATATCAATAAAAGTTAGTTTGTGATGGGTGTACAAATATAGCCAGTAAGGCAATCACATGTACTGAACTGATCTCAGGGTTCATATATTGTAAGGATATGTTTGTACCCATATGAAAGGTACATTGCCACATACATAACAGACCATTTTTCTTTCTGTGTATCTTGGACGGGATAGCAATGGTTAATTTCACCTTGATGTAATAGTGTAGGCATTGTAAAAAGATGTGGATGGATGTTAGTCCTATTCCTCAAACCCTCATGGTTAGACAGATATTGCTCTATGTGACAGATGGAGATTTTACTCATTTGACCACACAGAGGCTCTTCAGCAGAGTCAAAATTACACAAATGTAAAAAGAAAAATATTTTGTAGGGTTCATCCCCCTGAGTAAAACAATAGTACTCCAACTGCTGAAAGTTTTTTCATTCCGAATTTATTACAGCTGAAAATTGAATTTCACAGGGAAAACCTACGGGTTGAGAGGGAGCAGTGATCGACAGAGGGGTCCACTGCACCCACCACTCCCTCCAGTGTGACCCCTGAAGCTACACCTAGGGGGCAAAGGGTGACCAGGAAGTCAGCCAGAGCATCAAAATCTGGCACCCAGTCAAAGGTCCCCTCCAAGAAAAAGAAATAAACATCCCAAGTTTTTCTTTTCCCCATAAATAAAATAACTGTGCTTTGGAAACCTGTCTGATCTGCTTTGTTTTTAGTGATAGATTGGGTGGCAGAGTTGTCTCCAATGCAGTGGCAAACAATGCAGTGAACACAACTTCTGTCTAGGTAACATGTTTGTAGGATGTTACAACGTGAGTTCACACACACACACACACACACACACTGTTGTACAAATTCATCTGGAAATCAATCGCTGAGCCATATAATATGACAGAGTTATATGGCGATAATGTGGGTTGAATTTGAACAACAAAACATACTTCTTAGCACAACAAACTGGTGCAACACTTAACATTCGTCTGCATCAATTGTTGTGTGAGAGTGATTTGTGGTGTCTGTTCATGTTTTTGTGTTCTTTTGGCATTGCACGGGTTAATTTTGCCATTTTCATGCTTGTGCGGTAAGCATTTCATCTGTTTTCCTATGTAACAGGTGTTTTGTTTTGACCGGTAAGTGTCTAACGGCTAAGAAAACTGGCTCTTAACTTTTATGCTTTAAGTGTATCTTTTTTTCAGCCATTAACAGTACCACAAGCCTTTAAATGGCTCTGGGGAATCTTGTTCCATGAGTCTCAATTCACGTCAGTCTATCAGCCATAAGGATTATCAAACTGCCGTTAGCTGTTCTGAAGACAGACCTTTGAATGGCTTACAACACGTTAATGCACCAGTCAGTGTTTTATTTTAATAACTCCTGCCATTAAATCTAGCCCAAGATGTCTGCACTGATGCCTGGCTTACAGCCTTGGAGCAGTAAGGATTTCTTTAGAAAGGTGTCATTCTAAGAGGTAAGATACCTATCATTAAGCTAGTCGCCACCTGCCTAATTATTGCAGGGCAACTTTACATATGCTGAAAGTTCACCCAATTCACAGATTAAGTGGTGCTGACTAGTGATGAGCGAGCACCCCAATGCTCGGGTGTTCGGGTGCTCAGACCGAGCACCCCCGGAGGCTCGAGTGCTCGGTCGAGCACCCGAGCCCCATTGAAGTCAATGGGAGGACTCGAGCATTACACCAGGCACCCCCTGCTCTGATGAGGGGAGGGTGCCTGGTCCATAGGAAAAGGGCAGAAAATGATGGAAACACCACAGAAATGGTTCAGGGACAGCATAGGGAGGATGTCTGGATGCATCTTGGACTCCAACATCGCTGCTGGGAACGATCTTTCGCCCGTAGTACGCCATTTTTACAGACTGACCGTAAAACACACAAAAAGGCAGATAAAAACGACTTTAGGCGAAAAATTGTTACCAAACAGTATTTGCTGTATATTTACTTGTATATCATCTGCAAATTCTGCAAAAAATTTCATCGATTTTTCGGAACTGAGGCCATGATTAAGAGGGAAACGTGCGCAGAGGCAAATTCTCCCAAAAATTTCCTTGATTTTTCTGAACTGAGGCCATGATTAAGAGGGAAACATGCGCAAAGGCAAATTCTCCCAAAAATGTCCTCGATTTTTCTGAACTGGGGCCATGATTAAGAGGGAAACGTGCGCAGAGCCGACCATCTAAAACATTATGGGTGAGGGTCTGCTGCGGAGCTGACCATCCTAAACATTATATGCGAAGGCCCGCTAGTGAGCTGATGCTATAAAACATTATATGAGAGGGCCCGCTAGAGAGCTGACCCAATAAAACATTATATGAGAAGGCCCGCTGGTGAGCTGACCTATATAAAAATTGTCAAACAGGGCCCGCTGGTGAGCTGGCCCTATATAAAAATTATATCACAGGGCATATGGAAGAGGAGGAGGAGGATGAGAAGTCAACCATATACCCGTTTTTTGGGTGGAAGGGGTGAATGGGAATACAGAGTATTCCCATCATTGTAAATAACATATATAAAGTGACTTTATGTTCCCCCGGGGCTTTCCTCCAGTGGAGTGGAGAAGTCAGGGGAAATCCAGGCCTTGTTCATTTTTATAAGTGTCAACCTATCAGCATTGTCGGTGGAAAGGCGGATACGCTTATCTGTTATGATGCCACCAGCAGCACTAAATACCCGCTCAGACAGAACGCTGGCGGCAGGGCAGGCCAGCACCTCCAAGGCGTAGAGTGCCAGTTCATACCACGTGTCCAGCTTGGACACCCAGTAGTTGTAAGGCACAGAGGGATCATTGAGGACGCTGACACGGTCTGCTACGTACTCCTTCACCATCTTCCAAAACTTTTCCCTCCTTGTGACACTAGGCTGCGCATCAGGGTGAGGGTGCTGGCGGGGTGTCATGAAGGTGTCCCACGCCTTGGAGAGTGTTGCCCTGCCTTTGTCGGAACTGCTGTGTGCTCCCCTTTTCTCCCCTTCTCGGTTGGCCAAGGTAGCACGTACTCTGCCGCCAGCGTTGTCAGATGGAAAATTTTGGAGCAATTTTTCAACAAGAACCTTCTGGTATTGCACCATTTTGCTTGTCCTCTCCACCGGAGGAATGAGAGATGAGAAATTCTCTTTGTAGCGGGGGTCCAGAAGGGTGAACACCCAGTAATCCGTGTTGTCTAAAATGCGTATAACGCGTGGGTCACGGGAAAGGCAGCCTAACATAAAGTCAGCCATGAGTACCAACAGGCAAGATTTCGCTGTCCTCACCAGGAGGATGACTCTCAATCTCCTCATCCTCTTCCTCCTCTTCTGCCCACCCACGCTGAAGAGATGGAACTAAAGTTCCATGGCTACCCTCTGTAGTGGAGGCAACCGTGTCTTCCTCCTCCTCCTCCTCCTCCTCCGCCTCCTCCAATTGTCGCTGAGAAGACGAAGTGATGGTGCTCTGGCTATCACCTTGTGTAAGCTCTTCCTCCCGCATTTCCACCTCTTCAACATGCAAAGCGTCAGTTTTAATTGTGAGCAGCGAGCGTTTCAGTAGACACAGAAGTGGGATGGTTACACTGATAATAGCGTTATCGCCGCTCACCATCTGTGTCGATTCCTCAAAATTGCGTAAAACCTCACAGAGGTCTGACATCCATTCCCACTCCTCACTTCTGATTACAGGAAGTTGAACGGAGAGGCGACGACCGTGTAACAGCTGGTACTCCACTACTGCCCTCTGCTGCTCACAAAGCCGGGCCAACATGTGGAAGGTGGAGTTCCAGCGCGTGCTCACGTCACACAGCAGCCGGTGAGCTGGCAATTGTAAGCGCTGCTGCAGCTTCAACAGGCCGGCCGAAGCTGTAGATGACTTACGGAAATGTGCACACACGCGGCGCACCTTGGTCAAGAGATCATGCACATTGGGGTAGGTTTTTAGAAATCGCTGAACCACTAAATTAAATACATGCGCTAGGCATGGTACGTGTGTGAGCTTGCCGAGCTCCAAAGCCGCCACCAAGTTACGCCCATTATCACACACAACCATGCCTGGTTGCAGGTTGAGTGGCGAGAGCCACTGCTCGGTCTGGTAACTAATCCCCTGCAACAGCTCTGAGGCCGTGTGCTGTTTGTCCCCAAGGCAGATCAGCTTCAGCACGGCCTGTTGACGCTTCCCCACTGCAGTGCTACACTGCTTCCAGCTACCGGCTGATGGGGGAGTGGCGCTGCGTGTAGAGAATTCGGAGGTGGAAACGGAGGAGGAGGAGCCAATAACGTAGGTGCTGGCGGAAACCCTGATGGAGGTAGGGCCCGCAATCCTCGGCGTGGGTAGCACCCGTGCCATCCCAGGGTCCGAGTCGCTCCCAGCCTCCACGACATTCACCCAGTGTGCCGTCAGGGAAATGTAGCGTCCCTGGCCACAAGCACTTGTCCATGTGTCAGTCGTTAAGTGGACCTTCCCAGTAACTGCGTTGGTCAGGGCACGGGTGATGTTACGGGACACATGGTGGTGTAATGCGGGGAAGGCACACCGGGAAAAGTAGTGGCGGCTGGGGACCGCGTACCGAGGGACAGCTGCTGCCATCAGGCTGCGGAAGGACTCAGTCTCCACAAGCCTAAATGGCAGCATTTCGATGGCCAGTAATTTGGAAAGGTGTGAGGTTAGTGCTATGGCCTGTGGGTGGGTGGCTGGGTATTTTCGCTTGCGCTCAAATGCCTGGGGTAACGACATTTGGACGCTGTGCTGGGACAGGGAAGTGGATGTGGTCGCTGATGGTGCTTCAGATGGTACAGGTGCAGGGCGGGAGGTATGCGGGCCTGCGCCTTCGACAGGCGATTGGCCGGCACCGAAAACAGGGGAAGAGGAGGCAGTGGTGTGGCCTGCAGACACAGATGGGCGATCCAGGCGTTCCTCCCACTTATTAAGGTACTTGGATGCCATGTGTCGGATCATGCTGGTGGTGGTGAGGTTTCTAGTGTTCATGCCTCGGCTCATTCTGGTGTGGCACAGGTTGCAAACTACAATTCTTTTGTCGTCCGCACTTTCCTTAAAAAAACGCCATACCGCGGAACACCTACCCCTTGGCAAGGTAGATTTACGCAAGGGGGTGCTCCGTGGAATATTTGCGGGCCGGTTTGGTGCGGTCCGCCTTCTTTCTGTAGCCACACCACTGCCTCTTCCAGCCTGTTGCGGTGCTGCAGATGGCTCACCCTCAGGACTGCTGTCATCGCTCGGCTCTACACCTTCCCAGGTGGGGTCAGTCACCTCATCGTCCACCAAGTCCTCCTCCACTTCCTCACTCTGATCATCCTCCTCATGTCTTGATCCCACTACATACTCAGTCATTGACAACTGTATAACATCCTCCTCAACAAGGTCTTGAGACAGTAATAGTGGTTGATTTAATGGCAACTGTGTCTCATCATCATCATCATCCACTACTTCCTTTGACCTTAAATGCCGTTCACATCTGTCATCTTCTTGTGATTGGGTACCCTCTAGAGGTTGTGAATCAGGGCATAAGATGTCATGTTCCTCTGCAAGCGTGCTTGGAGAGAGGGTCAAATGAAGGATTGGTGATGAGACGAGCTCCTCACTATATCCCAGTGTGGGATCACTTCTTTGACCAGACCGTCTATGGTGGGAGGAAGGATGATCAGAGTGAGGATTATGTTGACCAGACTCTTGGCTACTGAGAGTGGACTTGGTGGAAGACAGGGTGGTGCTTAACCGACTTGAAGCAGTATCAGCTGACATCCAACCGACCACCTGTTCACAGTGGTCGGACCTCGAGAGTGATGTCCTGCGACGCCTGAGACATGAAGCTAGGTATGGTGGATGTCTTTCTTTCTTGTGCTCTGGCACCAGGCACAGTTTCTCCGCGTCCTGACCCGCGCCCTGAACTATCAGGATCACGTCCACTTCCCCGTCCCTTTTTACCCGCCTTCTTCACGGAATATGTGACTTTGATATTTGAGTTTGAAGACTTAACAGTATTTCTTCCTATTCTGCAACTGTGCAGAGTACACAGAATATGCTGCTAAACTGCGGCGAAGCACACTGAATGGAATATGTGACTTTGATATTTTAGTTTGAAGACTTAACAGTATTTCTTCCTATTCTGCAACTCTGCACAGTACACAGAATGTGCTGCTAAACTGCGGTGACGCACACTGAATGGAATATGTGACTTTGATATTTTAGTTTGAAGACTTAACAGTATTTCTTCCTATTCTGCAACTGTGCAGAGTACACAGAATATGCTGCTAAACTGCGGTGACGCACACTGAATGGAATATGTGACTTTTATATTTTAGTTTGAAGACTTAACAGTATTTCTTCCTATTCTGCAACTCTGCACAGTACACAGAATGTGCTGCTAAACTGCGGTGACGCACACTGAATGGAATATGTGACTTTGATATTTTAGTTTGAAGACTTAACAGTATTTCTTCCTATTCTGCAACTGTGCAGAGTACACAGAATATGCTGCTAAACTGCGGTGACGCACACTGAATGGAATATGTGACTTTGATATTTTAGTTTGAAGACTTAACAGTATTTCTTCCTATTCTGCAACTGTGCAGAGTACACAGAATATGCTGCTAAACTGCGGTGACGCACACTGAATGGAATATGTGACTTTGATATTTTAGTTTGAAGACTTAACAGTATTTCTTCCTATTCTGCAACTCTGCACAGTTCACAGAATATGCTGCTAAACTGCGGTGACGCACACTGAATGGAATATGTGACTTTGATATTTGAGTTTGAAGACTTAACAGTATTTATTCCTATTCTGCAACTGTGCAGAGTACACAGAATATGCTGCTAAACTGCGGCGAAGCACACTGAATGGAATATGTGACTTTGATATTTTAGTTTGAAGACTTAACAGTATTTCTTCCTATTCTGCAACTGTGCAGAGTACACAGAATATGCTGCTAAACTGCGGTGACGCACACTGAATGGAATATGTGACTTTGATATTTTAGTTTGAAGACTTAACAGTATTTCTTACTATTCTGCAACTGTGCAGAGTACACAGAATATGCTGCTAAACTGCGGCGAAGCACACTGAATGGAATATGTGACTTTGATATTTTAGTTTGAAGACTTAACAGTATTTCTTCCTATTCTGCAACTGTGCAGAGTACACAGAATATGCTGCTAAACTGCGGTGACGCACACTGAATGGAATATGTGACTTTGATATTTTAGTTTGAAGACTTAACAGTATTTCTTCCTATTCTGCAACTGTGCAGAGTACACAGAATATGCTGCTAAACTGCGGTGACGCACACTGAATGGAATATGTGACTTTGATATTTGAGTTTGAAGACTTAACAGTATTTCTTCCTATTCTGCAACTGTGCAGAGTACACAGAATGTGCTGCTAAACTGCGGCGAAGCACACTGAATGGAATATGTGAATTTGATATTTTAGTTTGAAGACTTAACAGTATTTCTTCCTATTCTGCAACTCTGCACAGTACACAGAATGTGCTGCTAAACTGCGGTGACGCACACTGAATGGAATATGTGACTTTGATATTTTAGTTTGAAGACTTAACAGTATTTCTTCCTATTCTGCAACTCTGCACAGTACACAGAATCTGCTGCTAAACTGCGGTGACGCACACTGAATGGAATATGTGACTTTGATATTTTAGTTTGAAGACTTAACAGTATTTCTTCCTATTCTGCAACTGTGCAGAGTACACAGAATATGCTGCTAAACTGCGGCGAAGCACACTGAATGGAATATGTGACTTTGATATTTTAGTTTGAAGACTTAACAGTATTTCTTCCTATTCTGCAACTGTGCAGAGTACACAGAATATGCTGCTAAACTGCGGTGACGCACACTGAATGGAATATGTGACTTTGATATTTTAGTTTGAAGACTTAACAGTATTTCTTCCTATTCTGCAACTGTGCAGAGTACACAGAATATGCTGCTAAACTGCGGTGACGCACACTGAATGGAATATGTGACTTTGATATTTGAGTTTGAAGACTTAACAGTATTTCTTCCTATTCTGCAACTGTGCAGAGTACACAGAATATGCTGCTAAACTGCGGCGAAGCACACTGAATGGAATATGTGACTTTGATATTTGAGTTTGAAGACTTAACAGTATTTCTTCCTATTCTGCAACTGTGCAGAGTACACAGAATATGCTGCTAAACTGCGGTGACGCACACTGAATGGAATATGTGACTTTGATATTTTAGTTTGAAGACTTAACAGTATTTCTTCCTATTCTGCAACTGTGCAGAGTACACAGAATATGCTGCTAAACTGCGGTGACGCACACTGAATGGAATATGTGACTTTGATATTTGAGTTTGAAGACTTAACAGTATTTCTTCCTATTCTGCAACTGGGCAGAGTACACAGAATGTGCTGCTAAACTGCGGCGAAGCACACTGAATGGAATATGTGAATTTGATATTTTAGTTTGAAGACTTAACAGTATTTCTTCCTATTCTGCAACTCTGCACAGTACACAGAATGTGCTGCTAAACTGCGGTGACGCACACTGAATGGAATATGTGACTTTGATATTTTAGTTTGAAGACTTAACAGCATTTCTTCCTATTCTGCAACTCTGCACAGTACACAGAATGTGCTGCTAAACTGCGGTGACGCACACTGAATGGAATATGTGACTTTGATATTTTAGTTTGAAGACTTAACAGTATTTCTTCCTATTCTGCAACTGTGCAGAGTACACAGAATATGCTGCTAAACTGCGGCGAAGCACACTGAATGGAATATGTGACTTTGATATTTTAGTTTGAAGACTTAACAGTATTTCTTCCTATTCTGCAACTGTGCAGAGTACACAGAATATGCTGCTAAACTGCGGTGACGCACACTGAATGGAATATGTGACTTTGATATTTTAGTTTGAAGACTTAACAGTATTTCTTCCTATTCTGCAACTGTGCAGAGTACACAGAATATGCTGCTAAACTGCGGTGACGCACACTGAATGGAATATGTGACTTTGATATTTGAGTTTGAAGACTTAACAGTATTTATTCCTATTCTGCAACTGTGCAGAGTACACAGAATGTGCTGCTAAACTGCGGCGAAGCACACTGAATGGAATATGTGAATTTAATATTTTAGTTTGAAGACTTAACAGTATTTCTTCCTATTCTGCAACTCTGCACAGTACACAGAATGTGCTGCTAAACTGCGGTGATGCACACTGAATGGAATATGTGACTTTGATATTTTAGTTTGAAGACTTAACAGTATTTCTTCCTATTCTGCAACTGTGCAGAGTACACAGAATGTGCTGCTAAACTGCGGCGAAGCACACTGAATGGAATATGTGACTTTGATATTTTAGTTTGAAGACTTAACAGTATTTCTTCCTATTCTGCAACTGTGCAGAGTACACAGAATATGCTGCTAAACTGCGGTGACGCACACTGAATGGAATATGTGACTTTAATATTTTAGTTTGAAGACTTAACAGTATTTCTTCCTATTCTGCAACTGTGCAGAGTACACAGAATATGCTGCTAAACTGCGGTGACGCACACTGAATGGAATATGTGACTTTGATATTTTAGTTTGAAGACTTAACAGTATTTCTTCCTATTCTGCAACTGTGCAGAGTACACAGAATATGCTGCTAAACTGCGGCGAAGCACACTGAATGGAATATGTGACTTTGATATTTGAGTTTGAAGACTTAACAGTATTTCTTCCTATTCTGCAACTGTGCAGAGTACACAGAATATGCTGCTAAACTGCGGCGAAGCACACTGAATGGAATATGTGACTTTGATATTTTAGTTTGAAGACTTAACAGAATGTGCTCTAATCTGCAACTTTGCACACTAAACAGAATGTGCTCTAATCTGCAACTTTGCACACTAAACAGAATGTGCTCTAATCTGCAACTTTGCACACTAAACAAAATATATGAAATTTTTTTTTTTGTTGTTTTTTTCCCCCCACACAAAATAAACTTCTGCCCCCACACACAGTAGTCCTAAAAAGGACTTTTGGTTCTTTTTTTTCACAAATTTGCTTGTCTTCTCCCTACACTGACTTTCCCTTCCTATCCTCATCTCTCCCTGGCTAAGACTGAGCCGAACTCGCTGGTCAGGTGCTATACAGCACCAGACCACGGGTTCTGGCCAGCCAATCAGTGTAATGCCAGCAGCCAACATGGCTGCTGGCATTACACTGATGTCAGAGCCTCCCTGCACGTTTATTGGCTGCGCAGCAGCCGCAAAACGTGCGGGGAGGAGACCCGAACATGGCGGGCGAGCACATGCGGTACTCGTACGAGTACCGCCATGTGCCGAGCAGAGCGATGCTCGAGCCGATCCGAGCATCGGCCGAGCATGCTCGCTCAACACTAGTGCTGACACTTAAAGGCCTCCCAAGGCATCAATGCAAACAGCGCAAGAATGAGCCACTCTCACTCTTTGAGATGTGTATAAAAAAGTAAAAAAAATTCTTTAGTGGAGATTAACACAGGTACACCAAGCACAAAAAAGTCTAACTCGTTTCACACAAAGAGTGCTCATTCATAGATTGAATCAACCTAGTTAACAAATACATTTTAAATCTATAAAAACAATCAAAATTATTGGTTTTGTCTACAGTGTTGGATATGCAAAGCTGCTTGGCCAGGGACAAGGGTTAAGCTTATTGCTCATAAACAAACTGGAAGAAATTTGTTTTTCAAATGAAGTGTCTCATCTGGTGACAAATTTGCATGCTTTTTGAAAAATGCTTGACAATTTCTCATTGTGTGTAATATGGGTAAGAACTTCTAACTCATTACAAATGTTCATATGCTGTGAACTACAAGTTTTTATGAACCTATTACCAAAATCCTGAGAAACATCTGCCTGCCTCCTGACTGCAGCAGTCCTTAGTAGTTCTTTTCTAAGCCTACATAGAGCTAAGCCATGAGATTGGGTCAATAGCCCTTCATCATAACCCCTATTGTTAAACCAATTATACAGATCAAATGTTGAACAATTTCTGCACACATGCAAAAACCAACCCTTAGGAACATTCTTGATATGCTTTTTAGGATAGGAGGAATGGGCATGGAGTAAACTGGTACATGCTGATAGCTTTCTATGCGTCAAGCTGACAACCTTATCAGAAAATATGTTACTAGTAGGGGTGGGCGAAAAGTGTGAAAAATTCCCTGCAAAAAAATTCACGAAAACGTGTTGATTTTTCGCTTTTCCCGTGAAAAATTTTGCCTTTTCGCCTATGCAAAAATGTCTTCCTTTTTGCCTATTTTAACAAATTTTCCATCTATGTTAACACATTTTCTGCCTATTTTAACACATTTTTTCGCCTATATTTCCTATAGGTACTACATTTCCCACTGTAATATTACTTCTTCCGAGGGCTGAAATTTAGAAATAAGTGGCTGAAAGTCAAAGTTAAGAGTCCTACAGCAAAATATGGCTTGAAAAATGTGTTAGCATGCGGAATTCATTTGTCCTTTGCCCACAACACGTCCTTGCTTAAGTGACACTGGCACATATTCAGGATGAGATCAAGTAAAAAAAAAATTAGGTACAACCTACAATGTGGCAGATATGTATTGTAGTGGTGGTGGTGGGGGACTGGCATGGTGTGATTTGTGTATGTATTTTTACCATTGTCATACTCTATCCTCCTTCTCAGATTATTGACACATATTACTTATCTGTCATAGCAGTGGTCCCAAGTGGGGTAGATGGTGGCATCCCTTCTTCACATCCATCCCCCACCTCCTCATCTGTACTGCTGTTAATATATTTGTCCTGGCTTTGTCTGTCATGTGTGGTTTCTGCTACTACTATAACTACTGGAGCTGGATGTTGATGTAATTCTACTGCCACTACTACTAGGTGTCAAAGGTCTGCACTTATAGAAGCAGCACCAGAGGTACTCGTCATATCTAACACAACCTGTGTTGCTGGGTACTCAGAACAGGTGTGTGTGGCTGAGTGGGTCTTGGACTTTGAACAGCAATGATTCTGAAGATGGCTGATAGGGTGACTGTGTGCTTTTTTACATCTGTATTTGTCCAGGGTCAGACTTTCCAATGGCTTTCTCAAATAGTTTATAGACAGGCACAGTGCTTCTTAAAAGTGGAGGAAAATACAGCCTTTGACTTTCTGCTAACCTTATAGCCCTGTCACCATCCTCACTCTCAACTTCACCTGTATCTGAACAAGAGAAGGATGCTTGAGGGATATATTCTAGACCTGCATCATCATCAGTCAGCATTAGGTCATCCTCAGCAGCATCAGCATCACCTGACAGTTCTTGCCCACCACTACCCTTATATTCCTCTAAGCTTTTGGAGGTCTCAAACAATTTCATTTTAATTTTACTATAACAAATTTCACTACTACTTTTAGAACAGGTGTTTCGGTGTCTCACTGTCTGATGCAGCAGGCAGTTCAGCTGCTACACCTTCCTCTATTATGCTGTTGCCAGCATCATCAACACTTGAATGTAACTTGTTGTCGTCATCAGTGTTCTTCTTATATGGTTCTATATTTCTACTGGCACTGGTGGTGCTGGACCTAGATCTGCTGGTACTTTGACAAACTGCATCCTCCCTTGGAGTAAAGGGATCATCATCATTGATTGGACACACTGCAACAACCATTGCTGCTGTAGGTTTTTGGACTACTACTTTAGTCTCACGTCCCTACACTACTCCACCCCTCCCCCTTCTCCTTCTGCAACTACACTGTGTTTTTTTACTGTACAGTGATAACACAACTGATGGAGCGGTATGATGCCTTGCCGAAGCTCAGTCAGCTGTATGTTACTGTCACCTAAGATATTTCGTTTTTTATTTTATTTTTTTAAGTTGTCCACTCTGTTGTCTTATCACAGTTTGTCCAAAAAAAAAATTATAACTGAAAAGGAAAATCAACAATGTCTTTCCCCAGACTTCCCCACCCAGCAAAGGGACAATAACAACAAGATCAGCAAGCAAATAGGTTGCCTGTGTCTTGCCTGTCAGTCACATAGAATTTTGGAGTACTTGGGGGTCAACCTCCTTCCTCCCTTCTTATCCCCTAGAGTGCCCCCAGACTCCCCTAATACAGAGAAAAAATGTCCTACCTAAATGACTCCCTAAACTAAGCTTCAATTCTCCTTTATTTGACTATCTCCTCTAGCTAAAAAACATGCTGCTCTCTCCTCTCACAAACACAGAATGGCTGCTGTGACAGCCTGACAGCCTTTTATATGGCTGTAGAAAACTTGTGTGGTGTAGAAATGTTTTCTTCCCATTCATTTCAATGGAAGGAAAAGGTGGAAAAAGGCGAAAAAAACGCACTTTTCGCTGGAAATTTTTTGCAAAGTGGAAAGTGCCATTATTCGCTGATTTCAGTTAGAGGGCAAAAATTTTTGTCCATCACTAGTCACTAGCTAGAGTGAGATCCTAAAAGGAAATAGAAGAAGAACCATAGGAGAAAGTGAATTTCTGATTATTAGTGCTATTGTAAAAAATAAATGAAAGCATCAGCTTACTCCTTAGAACCCAAGCATACGAACAACAGGTCATCCATGAATCTCCTATGCCACAAAATCAGATCTTGATTGGTGTTATCATCCACAAATATGTGGGTGGTCTCCTACCTACCCATGAATAAGCAATAGAAAACCTCCATCAAAGGAAAAAAATGTGTGATACAAGATAAGGACCAAACTGAAGCAAAAAGATAAAAAGACTATCAGAATAATAAGACAAAAGTTCCAGATGAAAATGTATATCCTGTTAACTCAGTGAATGTGGAACAGAAAAGTAAAGAACAGTAACATCTGTTGAGAGCTATGATCAGCCCCCATGCCACTTGATATCCATCATTTGCTGAAGCACTTGTATGATAATCCTTAGAGAACCCAGCAACCTATCCACCAAAAGGCAAAGCTAACAATCTACCATGACAATGGTTCATGTGCAGCTTCTTGTTGATCATACATAGCATCAAGGGCATCCACCTAGCCACCCTTATCTGACAATTTGATAACTATATCACTGTTAGCTTGTAGTTGGCTCATTGTGCTTAACTGTAAAAGCAGTATTCCTATACAGCTTGACCAATTCTTGCTCAACCCCCTTGAAAAACTGTCTTCTTTGACAATACAGTACAGATGAAAAATGTCAAGTTTAGGTTTCAGATCCGTATAGATGAGCTCTGGTCAGAAGTTACAGCAGACTTGTCTTTAAGGGTTGGCAAACTTTGTAAAGCCTGTAAGTGTTAGGGACCAGGAATCAGACAGGACACAAAATGTAAAAATGCAAAACACCTTTATTGAAATAACAACAGCAAACAAAGCAAATTCATGATCCAGAAGCGTAAACCAAAAGACAAGCTCAGGTCAGGAACCAAGACAGGTACTCAGCCAAGCCGGGGTCAGGAATACGGAGATCAGTGAAGTCAGGAACAAGGCCAGCAGTCAGGAACCAGAAGGAACGTCAGAGGAAAAAAGGTCATACACAGGTAATCAGTAGGGGTGGGTGAAAGTTGTTGCCGTGTTCCCGTGGGAAATTTGGCGAAAACCACATTGTTATCTGCTTTTTCGTGAGAAAATCAGCTTTAAAACTAGAGATTAAAATTTTCGAATCTTTCTCCCTTTGGCCAAAATCTTTCGCCACTTTTTCAATGGCTAAAAAGTTTTTGTCCATTGATTTACATTGTTTTCGCACTTCCGCTATAAAAATGTGACGTTTTCGCTGAAGGCAGACACAATAGAAGCACCTACAGAGCGAGATAGACATGCTGTGCTGTTCTGCTGTGATATTTTGCAAAAATTGAGGCAGGAAAGGCTCATGTTGACTGACATCACTATGAGCAGCAAAAAGAGGAACTGGAAGGACCCTTATTATGTGTCCACTGAGTCTGAGGAGGAGAAGGTAGAGGAAGAAATGACTAGCAGTACTGAACCAATGCTGTCCAATCCCCCTAAATCACCCCAAGGGATCTTGGGGAATTTAATAAGAAAGGAGGGAGAAAAGGGAATGGGAAGGAAGGGAGAAAAAGGGAGGAAGGGAGGAAAGGGAAGGAAGGGAGAAAAGGGAATGGGGAGGAAGGGAGAAAAGGATAGTGAGAGCAAGACAGGTCAGCTGCCTGTGCCTGCTGCAAGATGTGCTGCCCCTGCTGCCAGTGCCACCATTTATGTAACTGCAGCCACTAGTGTTGTACCTGTTGCCAGATGTGCTGACCGTGCCGCCAGTGCCACCATTTCTGGTACTGCAGCTACTAGTTTTGTACCTGTTGCCAGACGGGCTGCCCTGTTGCCAGTGCCACCATTTCTGTAACTGCAGCCACTAGTTTTGTACCTGTTGCCAGACGTTCTGTCTCTGTTGCCAGTGCCACCATTTCTGATCCTGCAGCCACTAGTGTTGTACCTGTTTCCAGACTTGTTGTCCCTACTGCCAGTGCCATCATTTCTGAATCGGCAGCCACTAGTGTTGTACCTGTTACCAGATGTGCTGCTCCTACTGCCAGTGCCACCATTTCTGTAACTGCAGTCACTACTGTTGTACCTGTTGCCACATGTGCTGCCCCTGATGCCAGTGCCACCATTTCTGATCCTGCAGCCACTAGTGCTATACCTGCTGCCAGACGTGCTGCCCCTGGCCAACTTGTTCTTTTTTCCACAAATTCTGGGGGCTACTTATTCTGCTGCTACTGCCTCAGGACTATCACTGGAGCCAGTCGTGGCAAATGGAAGCGTCATCATCCATCTTCCATGTTACTGCTACTGTTGATCCCATTTCCTTTCAGCTGCCTAATCATCCTGCTGTTTAAACAACTCAGCAGCAGCAGCAGAACGAACAGCAGTTGCAACTCAGGACTCAGGAGGACATTTGACAGTGGCCACTGGCCAACATGACCTGCTGGCATTCGGCCATTAGGGCATTTTTATTTTTTTCTCAGGGCTTGTGTTTTAAATAAATAAATAAATAAATAAAAACTAGTCCTACAAAAAATAAACAAGCCTAAGTCCTACAAATCAATGTTTCCTTAGGGCTTGCGCCAAACAAGCTTAAGTCCTACAAATCAATGTTTTTTCAGGGCTTGGGCCTCTAATAAGTCTAAGTCCTACAAAGGCCTCTAACAACAAATCAAACAAATCATCCTCTACAAAATAATCTATCAAGTCAAGTATCAGTCCACCGCAGTGGCAGCTTATGTCAGGGGGTTCCTGTCTCTGTCACTTTAAATACAAATTTCTTATTTTATTTTATTGATTTTTTTTATTAACTGTCCCCCCAGTAGCAGTCAAGAAACCCCACCAAAACAAATTCCCAGTTCAAATGATTCATTCATTCACTAACACAGGCACCCCCCTCAGGCCCCTTTATACCATGTCTTAGGTTTTTACTTTATTTTATTTAGGATTTCTTTTTTATTAAGTGCCCCCCAAACCCAGTAAACAACCCCCCAAAAAACATCCCCTGTTCAACTGATTCTTTCCCCACACCCCACCAACACAGGCACCCTCATGTCCCTTTTATACTATGCCTTTGGGAAATAAAATATTATTTGTAATGTGTTGTGTGTAACTTCTATGTTCCCATTGATTTCAATTGGCAAAAAAAGCAGAAAAAAGCGGATCTGCACTTTTCACTGGAAATTTTTCGCCAAGTGGAAAGTGCCATTTTTTGCCGATTTCAGTTTGAGGAGGAAAGTTTTGCCCATTCCTACTCACCTTTCTGTCCGATTGCTTCAAAACAGATCTTGTCAAGGAAGCTCACCACTTGGCGAAAAGCACCGTTTTTTCACCTAGCTCATTGCATTGAAACCAATGGATAGAAAAATTTTTCTCCACCTCACAAAAGTTTTCTACAGCCATATAAAAGGCTGTCAGGCTCTCACAGCATGCCATTCTGTGTTTTTGAGAAGTGAGAGTAGCATGTTTTTGAGCTAGAGAAGATAGGTAAATACAGGGGAATTGAAGCTTAGTTTAGGGAGTCATTTAGGTAGGATATTTGTTCTCTGTAGTAGGGGAGTCTGGGTCACAATGGGGGAAAGAAGGGAGGAAGGAGGTTGACCCAAAATATCCCAAAATTTGGTGTGAATGACTGGCAAAACAGGGGGTCCAAATTGCTTGCTGATTTTACTTTTATTATCTTTGTGCTGGGGAAGTCTGGGGAAAGAAGTTGTTGGTTTTGTTTTTTAGTTATATATACATTTTTTGTGGATTAACTGTGATAAGACATGGTGGATAACTTAAAAACAAAACAAAAAATAAATAATTAAACAAATAAATATATTAGACAGCTGACTGGGAGCTCTGTGACTGGGGCAGACTTGATAGACAGCAGATGACATTGAGAATTTTATTGAGGGCCAAGGTAAGACATCACACTCCATCAGTTGTGTACTATAGAGAGTACAAACACACACAGTAGTTGAGTAATGTCTAGCAAATGCAGAAGTGGGAGGGGGAAAAGTAGAAGTGCAGGGGCGTGGGAGTAAAGTGCAAAGAGTGACTGCAGTAATTGTTGCTGCAGCATGTGCAATAATAAATGATGATGATACCTCTCCTCCCGGGGTGGATGCAGTTTGTCTAGGTCCCACCAATCACACCACTCTAGTCCCCCACCATAACTACCATACACATTTGCCACATTGTAGGTTGTACTTTTTTTTTTTATTATTATTTCTTAATATCATAATAAATATGTGCCAGTGTCACTTAAGCAGGAAGTAAGTGTTGTGGGCAAAGGACAAATGCACTCTGCATACTAACATATTTTTCAAGGTATATGTTGCTGTAGGACTCACAACTTTGACTTTTTACTTATTTCTCCATTACAGCCCTCAGAAGAAGTAATGTTGTGCTGGGAATTGTTATATTAAACTTGGGAAAAATGTGTTGAAATAGGACAAAAATGTGTTAGAATAGGAGATAAAGGTGTTAGAATGTGTTAGAATAGGACAAAAAATTGTTGAATAGGAGAAAATGTGTTAGAATTTGCAAAAAAAGTATTAGAATAGGAGAATAACATGCTGGAATAGGTGAAAAATGTTCAGGAATAGGAGTAAAGTAGGAAAATTTTGCATTGGAGAGAAAGAGAAAACTTTCACGGAAAAAGCAAAAAATTGGCCATTTTTTTTTTAAAGTCATGCAGGAAATTGTTATCACTTTTTGCCCACCCTTTCTATGTGATAAGAAATTGTAGGATATAAGTATTGGTTAACTTCTTTGTAAGATTTTATAGTATGTAATAAATCCACTTAGCAGTAATAGCTATCCCTTAGATGGTTAGAGAAATGACTATTATTTATTTGTTTTCATACAGCCAGTGAAAATATTTTAATTGGTGTGCCGCTGCAGAGTTCATGTTGTTCCTAGAGTATTAGATGAGAGTCATTTCATTTATCAGTGAATGGTGATATGCCTTGTTTACATTATAAAACAGTGTTAGCACTCTGTTGTTGTATTTGGCCTCTGTATATGACTCTGGTAAGATCTCACCTTGAGTATTCAGTGCAAGAGTACATTCATTAACTGGTAAGAGTTCAGAGATGGGCAATAAAAGGGAAGCAAAGTTATGAGAATTTTATACTCTAGAATACAGGTGCCTTTGTTTACATACTAGTGTAAAAGCCTGTGTACACGGGCCAAGCATTCGGGCAGTGTCTACTGCACATGACTGCATCGGGCCTGTCTATACTGCACATGACTGTGTTGGACAAACATACATCTGGCCTTTCATATATACTAGCTGAACAGCCCGTGTACACAGGCCACAGTGTCAAGCAGCAATGGCTGCAGTGCAGTCATGCACAGTAGAGACTGCCCGCACCGTGGCTGATAACAGAGCAGGCCGCTCCGAATTCAGACCATAGTACCCTCTGCGCACAGACTATGGTCTGAATTTGGAGCGCCCCGCTCCATTATCAGCCACAGCGCTGGCAGTCTGTACTGCGCATGACATCTGCTGACAAACATACATTAGCAAATTATTATATAGGATAGAGATATATTCATGGATAATACAAATTTATCCATTGAGACCTTTTCAGTAGCAGGGCTGTACAAATTGCAAGAGGTTATCCGCTTACATTAATGGAAAGGCGATTTAACCTTCTGAAAAGTAAAGGGTTCTTTATTGTAAGTACAATAAAATATGGAATTTGCTACAAGGATATATGGTATTGGCAGACAAAATTGAAATATTCAAGAAATTTTTGGTTTCTTTGTTTGTTTTTTGTTTTTGGAAAGGCAAGATATACATAATTATGACATTTAAACTTTTGAAACTGATATGCATGTCTTTTGTTCAGCCAGAGTAACTATGTACCTATGTACCAAGTTATAATGACCCTTTTGATATTCCAGTATGTAGGATCCAAAAGCACATATTTTTGTAAGTATTTCAGGATTCTCAAAAATAAATAAAGACCCAAACTCAGGAATGTTAAAAATTAACACATTATTTCTTTGAATTAATGGTGAAAGAGAATTGAGTAAAAAAACTGTAGGGCAAATATATCAAGGCAAAAGTTTAGTAAATGTGAAGCAAAACAATTTCATCTTATTTAGAAAGAAAAAATATGAAAACTGATTTCAGTTGGACATTTTCTTTGCTACATAAGGGTTAAGATGCACTAAAGGTCTATACGGGCTTAGAATGGTGATGTTGTGTTGGATCTGTATCGAAGGCATATCGCCAATATGCACTAAAATATCTTTCTCCATTATATCCCCATTAATCTGTCACCATCTGTCATCACCATTCATCTGCCATGAGTTCAATAGTTTTATGATTTCGCTCTTAACACATTGACAATGGCTCATTTCCATATGGAAATGCAGATTAATGAACCATTTTCGTATCCATGTGGGTTTGTTTATATGTTCTTCACCACATGCACTAAGCTCCGATAGGTGTCTCTGCTGTTTGAGTTCACAGTCCCAACATTGCCTACCTCCTTCTGGAGTTGTTGGCATCTCCCTGTAGCTCTCCATGCAGCTAAATCAATGGTCACCCCTCCTTAATATTTGTAGAGTTGTGGTTGTGCTTAGGTATCTTTTGCTGGATTTATTATTCTAAAGCGTCACAAATGCAGACATACTTACTAAAACAGATTTATGTACACACCATTATACACATGACCACGTAATTAGATATAAAGAACATATCAGTCTCTGATTAAGAGCTGTTTGCCACATGAAATACATAAGACTTAGTCTTGCCAATCTACTTGAACTGTTTTCCAAAATCAAAAATAAACAATGTTTTTATTATATTATAGAGATGGTCTGGTGTTTTGAATCCAATTATTTTAATTCTCATAAGGTGCTCTTGCACAGTACATAATTTTGAACAAACACTCATGTAAGTGCATGTAAAATACACCCTTCTGGTCCTTACAGGATTAAACCAGTGTGGCAGTCTGCAGTCTTCTTCAGTACAGGTAAGTAGGTGATGTCAGTAGATGTCAGCAGTGCTGTCTGGCGAAGTCAACTACTCACATTGCTAAACACACTGCACAGGGTCAGCGGTACTAACACTGGCTTTTTGCTGTGTGTCTGGCAATGTGAACAGATGTGAATGTACCAAGCTGCATTGCTGGCATCCTCTGACATTGCCAGCTTATAAAGTGTGTCTTCATCCCACTGAGCATGGACATTGCCTAAAATCATACAATCATGCTGAACCTCCTGGGCCACATGAACCAAAAGGACCTGGCTGAAGGTGCACCAGATCTGGAGTAGGACATCCCCCTGTGCAGGTCCCTATGTGAGAGGGCCAGGCAGGGTTTCAAGGTCCTAATGAAGTTCAGCTTCCAGTGGCTGAGCATCTGTGCGTCTGTGCTGTGATAACTTCCCTCTGCATAGGGCAAGAGACAGAACCGCGTGGGGCAAAACACATCATACACACCATCTTGATCCACTTCCAGTCCCACTGCATACCTGCCAGACATCACCTTCCACTTGCATGGCAAATGGAACTTCACCTGCCCAAGAGATCTCAAAGTACCAACTCACCTTGACTACTGCTTCCTAGGTTTAGAAGGACAATGTTGATCCCTTGACTCTGGCAAGGCAACACACTCATGCACTTAATAGAGGAGGAGGATCATTTCTCCTGGCTGTGTGTTGGCTACTGGGCCATTTGTGTGGCATCTCCACCCTTGTTCATCGTGCTCACCTACCTGTTTGTTATAAGGTTCTTCAGCTCTCCTGCTCAACCTATATTGTTCCTCTCCAGCTGCTACTTCATGGTGGCCATTGCTTATTCTGTAAGCTTCCTGCTAGAGCGGGCTGTAGGTGTGGAGCGCACCTCTGATCCCACACCATAGTACTGGACACCAAGAAGGAAGGCTGCTCTATCCTCTTCCTGATTTTCTACTTCTTTGGCATGACCAGCTGCATCCTTTGGGTTATCCTGTCCCTTTCCTGCTTCCTGGCAGCAGACATGAAGTGGGGACATGAAACCATCAAAGCCCATTCTCTGTACTTCACGTTGGCTGCATGGGCAGCGCCATAAGTGAAGACCATCACCATCCGGGCTATTGGACAGATGTATGGAGACATCTCGATTGGAGTAAGCTATGTGGCGATCAATACTGCAGACTCCTTGCAATGTCAGGGGATGCCAGGGGACACATTGCACAAAGCTGGCATTAGCACCTCTGGCCTAGTGCAGTGTGTTTGTTGATGTGGGTTGATGACTTTACCAAACAGCGCTACTGACATCAGCTGACTGCCTATTTCCCTGCACTGAAGAAGACTGCTACCAGAGGCACCACTGGTTTAACCCTAAGAACCAGAAGGGTTTACTTTCCATGCTCATTCATGTGTGTTGTTCAGTAATATGTGCTGTACAAGAGCACCTGATAAGAAGTAAAATCACTCTCAAAACAGCAGACCATCTGCATAATCTAATACAAATACTGTATACTTTGCCTTTGGAAAACAATTCAAGTAGATTGGCAAAACCGTTTAATGTGTCAAACAACTCTTAATCACAGACTATGGGCTCGATTCAAATGTTGACGTTAAAACCAACGTGAAGAAAAAAACTGCCTTCGCTCGTTAAGCAAGACCAGGTAACGTGAGATTCAAATCTTCCTTATCCAGAAAGCCTAACGATCGGTAACCAACAAAATATACGTTAACCTTAAACCTGCGTTGCATAGAAAATCTTACCTAAAAACACACGATAAAAATGTTACCTAGCACCACAGCCAATCACAGCACTGCAAAGTATCAAGTTCAGTCAGAAAATCCACCCACGTTGACAGTTCTGAACAGCTTTCTCTGTACTTCCCTACCCAGCCACTAGTGGAACACAGAGATGACTTTCAGCACCATGGACAGCTTTGAATGCCATAGGGATGTGCACTGCTCACCCCTGTGGCATTCAAAGGGTTACAGTCAATAAAACTAGTACACCAAGCACTACACAATGCCCCCTTCCACACACCCCCCTTAGTATGTCACATATATTGCATATATGTGACATAATAACCCCATCCACATCCACCTCATGGACTTCCATGTAGTGGACAAATCTGTCTTTTATTCCACAATTAACCCTTTGAGTACCAGAGAGGTAGGAAAGCATTGCTTAGCATGTTTCCTACCCCTCTGGTACCCAAAGGGTTAATAGGCAAGGTATGGACTACATACCTTGCCTGTATATATGTGTGTGTGTTTGTGTGTGTTTTAAACTTTTTTTTTATTAAAATACTATTATTAGACATTAGTTTAAATTAGATCTCATTCATTTTTAACCCCCTACCTCCTGTGTCCCTTCAAAGGGAGAGTGGAGCAAAGGTACTAATAGCAATGGGACAAAGGAGGTAGAACATTATAAATTGATGAGATCTAAGTTAAAATACAACTGAGGGAGCAGGCTGCACTGTGACTGCAGCGCTTCCCTCATCTTCATTCATAAGCGCTCCCTTTGCTGCGGGTGAGAAGGGACAATTGTACAAGGCGACGCCAGGCAGCTGGGCACAATGCCAACGCATGAGGAGAGGTATCGGAGGAAGCGGGCAGAAAATACAAGCCTACCACCCGCTTCCTCCTATGTCTCTGTCCCCTCCTCCCGCTTCCTCCAATAGCTCTCTAGTCCCCAGGCTTATACTGTATTATGCTGCGGGCTTCATAGCCACCCGCAGCAAAGGGAGCGCTTATGAATGAAGATGAGGGAAGCACTGCAGTCACAGTGCAGCCTGCTCCCTCAGTTGTATTTTAACCCTTTGAGTGCCAGAGTGGTATGCCGCGCATTGCTTTGCAATGCGTTGCGTACCACTCTGGCACTCAAAGGGTTAACTTAGATCTTATCCATTTATAATGTTCTACCTCCTTTGTCCCATTGCTATTAGTACTTTTGCTCCACTCTCCCTTTGAAGGAGAGTGGAGCAAAAGTACTAATAGCAATGGGACACAGGAGGTAGGGGGTTAAAAACGAATGAGATCTAATTTAAACTAATGTCTAATAATAGTATTTTAAAAAAAAAAAGTTTAAAACACACACAAACACATATACACAGGCAAGGTATGTAGTCCATACCTTGCCTGTTAACCCTTTGGGTACCAGAGGGGTAGGAAACATGCTAAGCAATTGTGGTGTCTGAAGGTACAGCATCTTGAGTAGGGATATCCACCTGAGATGTAAATACCTCAAATGCATCTTCCTCTACCCCTCTGAGTGGTGGAAGGTGGTGTAGTGCTGGAGCTGCTGGACCTGAGAGCAATTGGTCAAAATGTCATTGGCACAAAAGACCTTATCTATGCATAGTAAGTAGGACTGAGATCCTTGAACGGTGACCACCAAAGCAGGAACCCATCGAGCATTTAACCCTATATGTGGATGAGAACTCTGAATTTGAGAAGCATATCTTTGGTCAGCTGGAACGCTCACTGACACTTTGTCGACAATGTACAAGGTGTCTCTGGCTCCAATAGCCGATGCATCGGATAAAGGATATGGGCAAGATTCAGCAAGAATCTATGATAATAATTCATGAATCCCAAATATGATCTGAGTTGAGAGACATCTTGTGGTGGTAGAGCTTGTAATAATACTTAGACTTTGTCTTTTAAGTTACTGTTGAAAAAAATCACCTTTGTCCAGACTGGCTCGTAAGTCATAGCCTTGGAGCCCTTGGATAATTTTTTGAACATTTTGTTTATGTTCCTCTTTAGTGGCACCTGTGATTATCATGTTGTCAAGCAAACACTTGGTGTGAAAGATGTCTGACAAGATTGTGTCCATTGTGTGTTGCCTGATGGCAGGTGCCAAGGCAACTCCAAACACCATGCGATTATACTGGAACAATACCTTATGTGTGTTAATGGTTAGCAATTTCCAGCAATCAGGATGAACAGTTCTTACAGTGTCAGTAATGGGTGATGTAGCACAATTCTAAAATCTCCACACAACCGAATTTCTCCTGATTTCTTAATGGCTGGAACAATGGGCAATGCCTTTTTGCTGCAGATTGGACACTGGCAAGTGAACAAGTCCCTAGAACGCTAGGGATAGCGGAGGCAGCACAACAGATCCTGGCAAGCGACCAGAGCTACTCGCACCACAGTCTCCCAGATGACTTCAGGAGTGACAGGCCAAGCAGGCACTGTAGCGGTATTACTGTAAGTGAGAGTAGGCGGAACGGAACACAGGGTACGCACCCTCATGGGTCTGAAGCCAGAACTGCCAAATCTGTACACACAGAGGTAGTAGCCAGTCCTAGTCAGTAATGGAATCGGATACTCAACCGAAGCCAGGTCGGTACATACGGAAGAAGTCAGCCAGTCCTAGTCAGCAACGGAATCGGATACTCAGCCAAAGCCAGGTTGGTACACACGGAGGTAGTCAGCCAGTCCTAGTCAGCAACGGAATTGGATACTCAGTCAAAGCCAGGTCGGTACACACGGAGGTAGTCAGCCAGTCCTAGTCAGCAATGGAATCGGAAAACAGGAGCAACAGGAGCATAGTCAGCCGAGCCGGGTCATACACGGAGCAGGAACAAGCACCAACTCAAATGCTAGGTACAGGTACACCATGAAAGGGCACTGAAAGGATGACAGGAGAGAGTTTAAAAAGGTGAAACCTGGGCGGAGCTAGCGCCCAATCGCCAATACGAACTGTGCATGGAAAATCCAGAAGTAAACATGTCTCCCTGTCGCAGAATCACAGGCACCATGATACTCAAATGGTTCTTCCAGCTCGGGTTGACTGTCCAGAAAATTGGGTGTCTGACACCTCTAGATGTCCCGCTCTGCATTCTGGGACCTCTACTTGCTTTACTGAGATGGCCTCACTTAGAGCAATTAAAACAAAGCTCATCTTTAAAATGACAGACTTGAGCTTCATGAGCGGGTGATCCGCATCTATAACACTTGTGATTAGTTGCTATTCCTTTCACAGCTTGACTAGTTGGTGGCTTTTTTTACACTGTTACAAATATCAATCACAGTCTTAACCAAGGAGACTGTTCCTCCACTTCATACCAGGATTGTACTGGTTATTCTGTGTATCACTCACTTCTTTTTCTACCGTCTACACACAGTCCCTTCCCACTTACCACCCCCGAAAGTGCGTGTAATGAAGAACGAATGAACTAATTGATTCTCACAAAAATACAGAAATTGTCTTTTCATTGTTTTTATACTTTATGCAGGTCATTTTTATATAAATCTCACTAAACATGCCATTTTCAGTTAATTTAAATTGTTATGAAACAAATACACATGTACGGTTGTTTTGGGTTTTACAACCTTAGTAGCAACCTGCTTCATCACAGTATACCCTGCTTAAGAAATTCACCATTCTGATTCAGAGGAGCTGTAACCTGGCCAGAAACCATTTTCAAATGATGCTGAGGGTATTCAAATTTGTTTTTTTATCTTTCTGATGTCACGCAATCAATTTTACTATAATTTCATTGAATGAAACAGCAAAAAATGAAAAACAAAACACCTGTTTTACAAAAACTTTTGCAGGTCTTATGAACCAGGTGGTTTTGTGAAAATACTAATCTTACAGTATCAGTTCACTCCTCTACACCCATCACCATGTGTTGCTTTACTCTTTATAGTCTTTAGTATCTGTCATAAACCTAGACGTGAGTAGCAGCCACTACAGCGTAGACTAGTAAAGTAAGACTCCTCCAACAAGGGTTGTAAGAGTGAATGCTAGGGAGCAGTGCTTGTAAATATAAGTCCCCTGTAGTGGGTTGTGCTGCGGACTGAGCCATATAAAGTTGCTGGCCGCAAAGCCAGATGACCTCCTTTGGTTGAGCTGAAGAAGGCCCTGGTATCACAGTCTACCTTTGAGGCCTAGTTAGCCTTTGTTTCCTTCCTCTGTGGTGTGTCGGCCGGCATCCTTGCAGCCACCTCTGCATTACTATGTCTGTTACAGACACTGGCTCGGACACCTGTTTATGGGCCTATTCTGGGTGGCCTAATTGGGTACTGCCTCCTTCTGTTCCTTTATAATCCTCCTTGGGGCTAGGAGTCATTGCCCTTACGTGGTGTTTCTGATGCTTATGCTTGCTCCATTGTGATCCGTGCCTGTCTGAGTATTCACTCTGTGTATGACCCCGGCTTGTCTGACTACCCACATCGGTTCTAACCTGTGATCTGGCTAACTACTCGCTCTGTGTATGACCCTGGCTTGTCTGACTACCCACATCTGTTCTGGCCTGTGGCTCTGGCTGACTACTCTCTCTGTGTATGACCCCGGCTTGACTGACCAGTGGCCCTGGCTACTAACCTCTCAGTGTAGCCTCTGGTTGCCTATCCTGAGGTTTTGGTTATTTTCACTCCTTGTAGTCCTTGGTTTGCCTGACCAGTGGCCCTGGGTCCTACTCACTCAGCATAGTATCCGGTTGCCTGACCAACTGGTTACTCTCGCTCTGTGTAGTCACCGGCTTGTCTGACCTGTAACTTTGGCTGCCTACTCGCTCCCTACACTACTTGCTTGCCTGACCTGTAGTTTTGGTGCCTCCTGCCTCTGGTCTGCTCTTGCTCTCTGTTGCCTCCTTTCGCAGACCAAGTGGTGACTTACTCATATTCTACCATTCTTCTGTTGTCCCACTTGAGCTGATTCCCTAGTCTTGAGATTGTCACAGTTTGTTATGACTCTCAGACACAGAGTTAGGTAAAAACACAACTTTATTGAAAAGTTAAAGAAAACCCTATTGGGTAGCATACACATACAATATATATAGAGCGATTTACATAGTAGCATAGTACTGATACATGGAATAAGATACAGGCTCTACCGGCCCTGCCAATACCAGGTAAGGCAACCTTAGTTGGCACAAGATGGTAACAGGTTCTACTGGCCTTACCAATATACCGGGCAGGGCAGCCTGGAAGCTAGTGCAATGAAGAAGAGACTCTACCAGCCTTGCCAATATACCGGGCAAAGCAGCCTGGAGACAGGTACCATGAATAGAGAAGGCTCTACTGGCCTTGCCAATATACCGGGCAAGGCAGCCAAGAAACTGAGACTGCAAGTAATGAGGCTTTACCGGCCTTGCCAATATACCGGGCAAGGCAGCCAAGAAACTGAGACTGCAAGTAATGAGGCTTTACCGGCCTTGCCAATATACCGGGCAAGGCAGCCAAAAAACTGAGACTGCAAGTAATGAGGGTTTACCGGCCTTGCCAATACCGGGTAAGGCAACCCAAGAAGGAATGGACACGATCAGGTTCTACCGGCCTTACCAATACCAGTCAAGGCAGCCTAGACTGCTGACAATGGTGGCAGCATAGGTGGCCCAGGTGACTAGCTAGGTGGAGACACCAGTCACCTAAGATGACAAGCAAGGCCCACTGGATATACAGAACGGAGTAGACTACCAGCCACACATGAATGGAACAAATACCAGCAGAGTGCCACAGTCACAACAGGTACTGTTAGATAGGGCAATTAGCTACCGGTATAACAGGGAGCGAACCAGTACCTGTGTACTGGAGTAAACCTTCAAACTGTCAGGCTGTCTAGGACTGAACAGCCTCCGATAAGTGGAGTGAACCAGTACCCGCGTACTGGAGTAAGCAGTGACTCTACCAGTGCAACAGCAGACGGTTACAGTGGAGCGAACCAGTACCCTCGTACCGGAATAACCAAAGACTCTACCAGTGCATCAGCAGCCAGTTACAGTGGAGCGAATCAGTACCCGCGTACCGGAATAACCAATGATTCTACCGGTGCAACAGCAGCCGGTTACAGTGGAGCGAACCAGCACCCACGTACTGGAATAACCAATGACTCTACCGGTGCAACAGCAACCGGTTACAGTGGAGCGAACCAGTACCCATGTACTGGAATATACAACGATTATACCGGTGCAACAGCAGCCGGTTACAGTGGAGCAAACCAGTACCCGCGTACTGGAGTAAGCAATGACTCCACCAGTGCATCAGCAGCCGGTTACAGTGGAGTGAACCAGTACCCGCGTACTGGGAAACCAACAAGTGAATGAAAATGTCGCCCAGTCCTCAGGATAAGACAGACACCCGGTAGATGATACAGCAGGAACCCAGCCGAGGATGAAGAGGTACAGCTCTGCAGACGGTCAACCGGATCTGGAACGGTAGCAGGAAACAGCAACAGGTAAAGCAACTCCAACCGGATCAGGAACGGATGCAGGGCCTGGCACCACAGGGTTGGTAGTATAATGGTTGCAAACCAGAGGTTTGAGGAGAGAGACATGGAACACATTATGAATACGCATGGACGCAGGAATGTCCAAAGCATACGAGACAGGGTTAATCTTGCGAATCACCCTATAAGGACAAATAAATCGCGGAGCCAATTTATTAGATGGGACTTGAAGTTTAAGGTTTCTGGAGGAAAGCCATACTCTGTCCCCAGCCTGAAAGGAAACCGCTGGCAATCGTCTGCGATTAGCATGGCGCTGATGGCACTGGAAGGACTGACCAAGTGCCCTCTGAACCTGTGCCCATGTGGAGCAGAGCTGCTCGATATGCTCATCCAGAGCTGGAATCTGCTGTGACTGAAATTAATCGAGGAGCAAACAAGGCTGGAACCCATAATTAATCAGAAACGGGGAGCTCCCGGATGAAGAGTTAACTGCACAGTTCCTGGCGAACTCTGCCCAGGGCAACAGGTCGGCCCAGTTATCATGATGGTAAGTAATAAAACAGCGCAAGAACTGCTCCAATCCCTGATTGGCACGCTCAGCAGCCCAATTGGTCTGGGGATGGTAGGGGGAGGAAAAGGACAGTTGTATGCCCATCTGTTCGCAAAATATCCTCCAAAATCTGGATACAAACTGGCTCCCCCGGTCGGACACCAGTACTCTGTGTACTCCATGAAACCAAAATACTTCTCTAGCGAAAACCATCGCTAATTCTTTAGCAGAGGGAAGGCCAGGGAGGGGCACGAAATGAGCCATTTTAGAACATCTGTCCACCACCATCAGTATAAAGGAATTCCCTCTAGACACTGGCAATTCTCCCATTAAATCAATGGAAACGTGGTACCAGGGGCGTTCACCATTAGGTACCGGCTGAAGTAGGCCCACCGGGAGGTGTCTAGGGGTCTTGGCATGGGCACAGGTGGCACAGGCATTCATAAAATCAGCACAGTCAGTTCTCATAGAAGGCCACCAGAAGACCTGTGAGAGGGACCATAACAATTGATCTCTGCCAATATGTCCTGCAGCTTTAGAGAAATTATATGTTTCAAGCAAACGAGTGCGGAATGGCTCATCATCAAAACACTTGCCCACTGGAGTTTCTGGGGGAGCTGATGCCTGTGAGGCCAAAATCTCTTCCCCTAGTGGTGAAGTGATACTAGTACTTAGTGTAGCCAATATCCGATCAGGCTGAATGATAGGTGCTGGCACCTCTTCTCTGTCCGTTTCGGGCTCAAATTGTCTTGACAGAGCATCAACTCTAACATTCTTGGACCCTGGCAAGTAGGATACAATGAAATTGAATCGAGAAAGGAACAGTGCCCACCTGACCTGGCGTGACGACAATCTTTTAGCCTCAGAGAGGTAGATCAAGTTTTTGTGGTCAGTCAATATTAATACTGGGTTTTTTGTGCCCTCTAGTAGGTGGTGCCATTCCTTCAGGGCAAGGATAATGGCCAGTAGTTCTCTGTCACCTATTTTGTAATGACTTTGGGCCCCGGACAACTTTTTGGAGAAAAACCCAAAGGTCTGAGAGTTCCTCCTTTAACAGGTCATTGAGAAAGTACTGCCCCAACCCCAGTCTCTGAGGCATCGACCTCCAATGAGAACGGGAGAGATGGGCTGGGGTGGGATAACACATGAGCATTAACAAAAGCGGATTTCAATTTTCCAAAGGCCTCTTCCGCAGCCACTAACCATTGAGATGGTTTAGTACCCTTGTGTGTAAGGTCAGACAGAGGTTTAACAATTGTAGAAAAATCTTAATGAACTTTCTATAATAGTTAGCGAAACACAGAAATCGCTGGATGGCTTTTAGACCCTTAGGCCATGGCCATTGCAGAACAGCCGCTAGTTTTCTTTATCCATGGCAATGCTTTCTTTGCCGATTACAAAACCCAAGAATGGCACAATGGTTTTGTGAAAATCGCACTTCTCCAATTTACAATATAATTTGTTTTTGGCTAGGCGGAGCAACACCTCAGACACGTCTTTAATGTGTTGTGACATATTTTCAGAATGAATAAGTATGTCGTCCAGGTAGACAACCACACAGGACTGCAACATATCTCTGAGGATATCATTGATTAATTCTTGAAATACTGCGGGTGCATTACAAAGACCAAATGGCATGACTAGATATTCGTAGTGCCCCGATCTATTGTTAAAGGCAGTTTTCCACTCATCACCAGCTCTGATCCGGATTAAGTTATAAGCATCTCGCAAGTCCAATTTAGTAAAGATTGAGGAGCCCTTTAACCTGTCAAATAGCTCGGTGATGAGTGGTATCGGATAAGCATTTTTAGACATAAGCTTGTTTAGGCCACAGTAATGGAGAGGTAGATTTTCTTATAATCCCTCTCTTGAGGGCATCAGAAATATATTCCTCCATAGCGTGGTTTTCATCACAGGACAATGGATATGTGCGTCCCCTAGGGGGCACCACCCCTGAAGGCAAATCAATACTGCAGTCATAAGATCTGTGCTGGGGTAGGGTGCCAGCCTCTCCCTTACTGAATACGGCACTGAACTGTTGATACTCATCTGGAAGTGAAGGGGAGTTACACAAGGTCTTAACCGGGTGGGATACGCAATGCTCCATACAGTACTGAGACCAAGCCGAGATTTCACACGTTTGCCAATCAAACTGTGGATTATGAAGCTGCAACCAAGGAAAACCCAGAATGGCTGCATAGTGTGGAGAATTGATAAGTTGGAACTGCTGTTCCTCCTTGTGAAGTGCCCCAATGGTCATAGATAATGTCATTGTTTCAAAGGTAACCTGTGCAGGTTCTAAGGGTCTGCCGTGTATGGCTTCAATAGCGAGAGGAGATTCTCTCTCAATACGTGGAACCCCATGCAATTCAGCAAAGGTAATATCCATAAAGTATCCAGCTGTGCCGGAATCCACCAGAGCCAAAACCTCCACTGAGCGTTTTGCCCAAGATAGTACCACCTGTATGGTGGGTTTCAATATTTTCAAACCTGGGGATGATTCAACACCACCTAGAGCCTGTCCCCAAGGTGTGTTTGTTTCCCGGCCGTACAGGACAGGATCTTAGCAGGTGCCCACTCTTGCCACAGTATAAACACAATCCCTGCCTTCTGCGATACATTCTTTCTTCCCTGGTTAGTCTGGTGAAGCCCAGTTGCATAGGTTCACCAGATTCCCGTAACTGTTCAATAGGTTTAGATGCCAAGGGGGGATGGGTGGGCAAACTGTACTGCTAGTTCCGTTATTTTTTTACTTTAGCCTACAATCTTTAGCCGTCAGTCTTTCACAAATTCGGGTATCAATTAGGATAACATACTCAATATAATCGTCTAGATCCATAGGAAAGTCTTTAGCTGCAATTTCATCTTTAATCTGGTCACTCATTGTTCCAACCTACCTCTGCTGCCAAGGTGCGGAATTCAATGGCATAGTTGCCAACCATACACCTGCCCTGCTGTATTTCCATGAGGCATTTAGCAGCAGAGGTAGTTCTACCAGGGGGTTCAAACACTCTCCGAAAAGACTGCACAAATTCCTTGAAACTCTTTGTGCAAGGCTTTGCACTTTCCCCTAAGGGATTGGCCCATGCCAGGGCTCTACCAGTCAGGAGGGATATCATAAACCCAACTTTGCTGCGGTCACTGGGAAAGGAATGCGCAGTCAATTCCATAAATATTTCAAGTTGGTTGATAAACCCTCTGCACAGGTTCGGATCACCATCATATCTGAGTGGCAACGGGGCCGTAGCGGTTAACCCCTTAACTGCAGCCCCTGAGGGCATGGTATCGTTCTCCGGTGTCTGATTTGGGGAGACCAACGGACTCGGAACAGACTTATCTGAGAGTACAGTGCGTTCAAGAATAGTTTGGATCGCTACTGCTAGCTGATCCAGGTGTTTCTCATGTACATCCATCCTCCAATGGATGTTCTGTGTATTACCATCGCTCTTACTATCTGAGGTCATGGCCCTTTCGTACTATCACAGTTTGTTATGACTCTCAGACACAGAGTTAGGTAAAAACACAACTTTATTGAAAAGTTAAAGAAAACCCTATTGGGTAGCATACACATAAAATATATATAGAGCGATTTACATAGTAGCATAGTACTGATGCATGGAATGAGATACAGGCTCTACCGGCCCTGCCAATAACGGGTAAGGCAACCTTAGTTGGCACAAGATGGTAACAGGTTCTACCGGCCTTACCCATATACCGGGCAGGGCAGCCTGGAGGCTAGTGCAATGAAGAAGAGGCTCTACCGGCCTTGCCAATATACCGGGCAAAGCAGCCTGGAGACAGGTACCACAAATAGAGAAGGCTCTACCGGCCTTGCCAATATACTGGGAAAGGCATCCAAGAAACTGAGACAGCGAGTAATGAGGCTTTACCGGCCTTGCCAATATACCGGGCAAGGCAGCCAAAAAACTGAGACTGCAAGTAATGAGGCTTTACCGGCCTTGCCAATACCGGGTAAGGCAAACCAAGGAGGAATGGACACGATCAGGTTCTACCGGCCTTACCAATACCAGTCAAGGCAGCCTAGACTGCTGACAATGGTGGCAGCACAGGTGGCTGAGGTGACTAGCTAGGTGGAGACACCAGTCACCTAAGATGACAAGCAAGGCCCACTGGATATACAGAACAGAGTAGACTACCAGCAACACATGAATGGAACAAATACCAGCAGAGTGCCACAGTCACAACCGGTACTGTTAGATAGAGCAATTAGCTACCGGTATAACAGGGAGTGAACCAGTAACCGTGTACTGGAGTAAATCTTCAATCTGTCAGGCTGTCTAGGACTGAACAGCCTCCGATAAGTGGAGCGAACCAGTACCCGCATACTGGAGTAAGCAGTGACTCTACTGGTGCAACAGCAGCCGGTTACAGTGGAACGAACCAGTACCCGCGTACCGGAATAACCAAAGACTCTACCGGTGCAACAGCAGCCGGTTACAGTGGAGCGAACCAGTACCCACATACTGGAGTAAGCAGTGACTCTACCGGTGCATCAGCAGCTGGTTACAGTGGAGTGTACCAGTACCCGTGTACTGGAGTAAGCAGTGACTCTACCGGTGCATCAGCAGCCGGTTACAGTGGAGCGAACCAGTACCCGCGTACCGGAATAACCAATGACTCTACCGGTGCAACAGCAGCCAGTTACAGTGGAGCGAACCAGTACCCGCGTACTGGAATAACCAATGACTCTACCGGTGCAGCAGCAACCGGTTACAGTAGAGCGAACCAGTACCCATGTACCGGAATAAGCAACGAATCTACCGGTGCAACAGCAGCCGGTTACAGTGGAGCGAACCAGTACCCGCGTACTGGAGTAAGCAATGACTCTACCGGTGCATCAGCAGCCGGTTACAGTGGAGCAAACCAGTACCCACGTACTGGAGTAATCAGTGACTCTACCGGTGCATCAGCAGCTGGTTACAGTGGAGCGAACTAGTACCCGCGTACTGGAAAACCAACAAGTGAATGAGAATGTCGCCCAGTCCTCAGGATGAGACAGACACCCGGTAGATGATACAGCAGGAACCCAGCCGAGGATGAAGAGGTACAGCTCTGCAGACGGTCAACCGGATCTGGAACGGTAGCAGGAAACAGCAACAGGTACAGTAACTCGAACAGGATCAGGAACTGATGCAGGAACCAGGCGACTAGGAAGCAGGAACTGGATGACCACAGGCAAGCAGGAACAGCGACAAGGCCCAGGAAGCTCAGGAACTCAATGCAGATACAAACAGCATAGAGACAACACGAAAGGGCAACCAAAGGGTGCCCAAGCTCAGTCTAAATAGGCAATGCAGGGCGGGCTGAAGGCAAGCAACCAGTGGAGAGCCCCCTACAGGTAACTGACATGTAAAGGCAGCAATCACAGGCACCGTGATAGAGATCTTGAGTAGTGCAGTGCACAGCACAGTGTTCAGCTTCGGAGGGACCTTGGGTCCTATTTACATATGTCTGGGGTTCTGTGTGGGCTCCAAAATTATTGTTTTTATAATAAATAAAGGTTATATTTTATCTTTGTTTCTGTCCTTATTTGCCTTATTACCGTGACAGTATGTAAGGGCCATGTCTACTGAAGGTTCAGGCAGTCCACCTAATCTAAGCATCCTATCCAGGATGGATTCTCAAGATCAGAGAATAGATCAGTTGTCTTTTGCTATACAGACACTGTTAAATCGCATGGCTCACCTCGATCGCTTTACCCAACAACCAGTGGTGCCTCCAGTACCTGTGCTGGTTGTGGCCACAACCTCTGAAGCTGAAGCAACTAGAGGTTTGTCGGGCTCCCCTCCATTACCACAAATATTTAATGGGGAATCTACTCTGTGCCGGGGGTTCCTGAATCAGCTAGGAATTTTTTTGGAGATAGTACCACACGCATTCCTTACTGAACAAAGTAAGGTGGGATTCCTGATCTCCCTCCTGTTTGAAAAGGCATTAGCCTAGGCCAACCCACTATGGGAGACTGAAAAACCCATAATTCATAACTTTATTGAATTTGTGGCCTCATTTCGGAGAGTCTTTGATGTTCCTGGGTGCGCAACCTCCGTGGCCAAATGACTCATGACAATATGGCAGGGCTCACGTACAGTGGCGGAGTACACTATAGATTTTCATACTCTGGAAGCGGAGGTTAGATGGAACAATGAAGCCCTTGTTGTGGCATTCTCCCAGGGCTTGTGTGACGCCATTAAAGATGAGACGGCAGCCCAGGACCTGCCTGGTGATCTGGAAGAGCTAATCCTAGTCACCATCTTGTAGATACGAGAATTCGTGAGAGGCTTTCATTCAAGAAGCATGTACAGAAACCGTTGCCTTGGTTGGCACCTTGCTTCGTACGCCTACCCTGTCCTCCCTCGCCTCCCATACCTCCTAGTTCTGACCCTGTCGGGGGTGAACCAATGCAGCTAGGCTCCACACCCCTGTCAGTGGAGGAAAGGGCTTTGCACAGGAGGAGGGGCCTGTGCTTGTACTGCAATGAGCCAGGTCATGTGTTGTGTGCTTGTCCCATTCAGCCAGGAGAATGCTTGCACCTAGGGTCATGAAGGGGATAGACCCTGGGTGGAATTTCACAGTCCCCAGATAGACTTCAGAACAAACTTATCCTTGAAATAGTATTGTCTTGGGCAGAGTCATCTGTAGTGGCTCCGGAACTACTGGACTCTGGGGCAGCGGGCTTTTTCATGGATGCAGACTTTGCGGCCACGCACTCTTGCACTATTGCTGCCTCGCTCCACTCCATTGGCAATTGAGGCCATTCACAGCTGACCACTACAGCCGGCACACTTTACGCATGAGACTCATGCCTTGTCTCTAAGGGTAGGGGCACTCCATGTAGAGACACAACAGTTCCAAGTCATACATTCTCCCCATCATGCCATCATTCAGGGTTTTCCCTGGTTGCAGACTCACAACCTAAGAATTGATTGGCAGACTTGCGATATTCTGTAGTAGTCTTCTCAATGCACAAATTATTGCCTCCAGCAGCCTATGAGAATATTGTGTACCTCTACCTTGTTACCTGCTGAGTATCAGGCCTACAAGGAGGTATTTAATAAGGTAGAGGCCAATATATTGCCACCACACAGGCCCTACGATTGTACTGTTTATATGCTACCAGGGGTGAGACCTCCTAGGGGCTGAATTTATCCCTTGTCAGTGGAGGAGAACAAGGCCATGGAGGACTATATGGAGGACGTCCTAGCTAGGGGTATTATTCAGAATTCTTCCCCCCCTGCTGGTACAGGTTTCTTTTTCGTTAAGAAAAAAAATAGGGAGCTAAGACCATGTATTGATTTCAGGGGCCTACATAAGCGAATTGTAAGGAACGCTTATCCTAAACCACTGATCACGGAGCTATTTGATCGTATCAAAGGCTCGACAATTTTCACAAAACATACAACCTGGTACGAATAAGAGAGGGAGATGAATGGAAGACAGCGTTTAACACTCAGAGTGGGCACTATGAGTATTTGGTCATGACTTTTGGATTGTGCAACGCTCCCGCTGTCTTCCAGGAGTTCATTAATGACGTTTTAAGAGACCTACTCCAGAGCTGTGTTGTCGTATATTTAGACGATATACTCATCCATTCTCATACCTTAGAGACACATAGAGCAGATGTAGCCCGGGTTCTACAACGGCTAAGAGAGAACAAGTTGTTCTGCAAATTAGAGAAGTATGAATTCCACAAATCCCAGGTGACATTCTTGGGATACGTGATTTCATCAACTGGTCTAGCCATGGATCTGTAAAAACTGTTTTCTGTCTTACAGTGGCCGCTTCCCGTGGGGCTAAGATCCATACAGAGGTTCCTGGGTTTCACTAATTATTACAGGAAGTTAATATGAAACTTTTCCTCAGTCGTGAAACCACTCACTGACATGACTCAGAAGGGCGCTAATGCTTCCACCTGGGCACCTAAAGCATTTCAAGCTTTTGAAGACCTGAAATCTGCCTTCGCAAAGGCCCCGATATTGTCCCACCCGAACCCCTCCCTGCCATTTACACTGGAGGTGGATGCCTCGGAGTCTTGTGTAGGTGCGTTGCTATCCCAGCTTGTGGGCCGTAGGAAACCATCGCTGCCATGTGGCTTTTTCCCTAAAGAAACTGTCGAAGGCTGAGAGTTTATATGATGTGGGAGATATGGAATTACTCACCATCATCTTGGCCTTTAAAGAATGGCGTTATCTGCTGGAGGGTACAACGGTTCTGATTCTGATACTGACGGATCACAAAAACCTTACATATTTATCTGAGGCTAAGAGGTTCTCTTCACGTCTGGCCAGATGGGCCCTCTTCATTTCAAGGTTTAATTTTGTGGTTTCCTAACTTCCTAGTGCCAAAAATATTAGAGTAGATGCTCTCTCCCTCTCGACAACTTGGGCTTAAGTTCCAGGAGGAGTCTCCCCCGGTGCCTGCCATTCCTCCCAACCTCATCTTGGCTACTATACGCACCAGTATTACATCTCCGCAGGGTGAGGAGATTTTGGCTGCCCAAGGGTCTGCTCCAGCGGAGAGACCTAATGGGAGATACTCCTGCAGCCCATGACGAATGGGGAGCATCCATGGTCTCACTTGTCAATTGACTTTATAGTTCAGTTGCCAATCTCTGAGGATTACATGGTCATTCTTATAATCGTGGATAGATTTTCGAAGATGGCCTATTTTGTGGCACTTAAGGGACTTCCCTCCTCCAAGGAGTTGGCCTAGATCTTTGCGAAGGAGGTAGTTCATCTCCATGGTACACCCAAAGTGGTGGTCTTGGATTATGAGAGCCAGTTTGTGTCACATTTCTGGAGAGCTTTTTGCGGTCAGATGGGGATCCAGCTCTCATTGTCCTGAGATTACCACCCACAGTCGAACGGTGCTGCTGAAAGGTCTAATCAGGCACTGGAACAGTTTCTCCGTTATTTCATTTCTGACCATCATAACATCTGGGCGAACTTGTTACTGTGGCGTGGAGCTGGCCAGAAACAGCGCAGTTAATTCCTATGCTCGGAACTCTCTCTTTCTGATTAATTATGGGTTCCAACCTTATCTCCTGCCTGAGTCATTTGAGGAGCAGAACATTCCTGCTCTGGAGGAGCACTTGAGGGTGCTCCGCTCCACATGGGTACTGGGTCAGAGATCCCTGCAGAGTTCCATGATGCGCTATAAGAGACAAGCACACTGTAGGCGATTACCAGCTCCGGTGTTCTGGGATTAATCCCGTTGTTTTCACATAAATTATATTATCCGTAAAATCTCAAGATGCACCTGTGAATAATATGCAGGAGTAAATTTAACCAAAGATTTAATGGGAAAACAAAAGCACCTACGAACAATACGCACACTTGTTTTCCCTCCCTTTACCCACGCAAAAAAATTGGTAGATCCAATGCAAAGACCTCTGTGCACTGAAACCTTCAGGTCCTCAAAGGGCACTACCCTTATCTTGAATTAACACAGGTCCTCACAGGGGGATACGAGAAGAAGGCTGTAAATGCAAGCATGCTGCCTGCTGTGCAGATATCTCAGATGCCTCCAGAGGGAGTGAGTAGAGGGAGGGGATGGTGGCAGTATACTGAGGGGGGTAAAGGAAGGGAAGCAGACATGTGAAGATGATATATATATACACACACACACAAACACACACACACATATTTTTTTTCTTGTGTATAATATACACCCCCAAATCACATAAGATGAAATGGGCCAAAATTGTGAGAATTATGAATTATATGTGAGATTTTACAGTGTATAGACTATATATATATATATATATATATATATATATATATATATATATATTGGCAGCACATTCTTGCATTTCAAGCTATCAGTGAAGATGAGTTTTTACACAAGAACATACAGTAGGAGGTAATTCAAAATGCTGGATACACATACACTGTCCTCTACTGAAGGACAGAGTGGGCATATAACTTACAATTACAAAGGGAAGAGATAAAGGCTCCCCTGTGTAGCCAATGGTTGACATAATTGAACATCAATGCAGATAATTCCAGGATTTATGTACATTTAAAGGAAGATCTATCAAGTCAATTGTTTGTATTTTATGCAGAGACTTTACATAAATGCTAGACTTTATCCCAGTATCAGGAAAGTGTGCTGTAAAGTACTAATTAATGCTAGCACAAATGACAGTTAAACACATCTCTGTATGCAAAGGAAAGATTTAGGATCTAAAGATATGTGTTTTTATAAGAGTTAAACTCACCTTAATTCCTTTACTTCCAATTAACACAAATAAAAAACCTTACATATTGAAGTGGTTTCTGTGAATTCCTGATGTCTGTGCAGAAGGTCATGTGAAAAGTAAAGGTATTATTGCTAGAAAGGCAGCAGTTCTGGCTGAGATAGGAGCCTTAAATTTAATAAGCCTGGTCAGACAAAGAGAGGAGAATGTGCAAAATGTGGATAACCAGCAGGGATGGGCAAAAATCTTCGCCTCAAACTGAAATTGGTGAATAATGGCACTTTCCGCTTGGCGAATAATTTCCCTCAAAAAAGTGCAGTTTTTCTGCCTGTTCCCGCCTTTTCCACCAGGCTCTTACAGTTTGCCATTTTGTGTTTGTGAGAGGAGAGAGTAGGAAATTTTTTGAGCTAGAGAAGACAGAGAGGGGAGTTGAAGTTTAGTTTAGGGAACATTTGTTCTGTTAGGAGAGTCAGTGGGATACTCTGGGGAGAAGAAGGGAGGAAGGAGGTTGACCCCAAATACTTCCATGTGACTGACTGGCAAGACACAGGCAGCTAGGGATCTATTTGCTTGCTGATCTTGCTGTTGTTGTCTCTGTGCTGGATGGGGAAGTCTGGGGAAATACTTTGTTGATTTTGCTTTTAAGTTACAATTTTTTTTTTGGACACACTGTGATAAGACAAAAGGATGGACAACTTAAAAAATAAAAAAATAAAAAAAAAATTAAAAATAAAGAAAAAATAAAAAAGAATAAAGAGGTAAATATATGAGGTGACAGAGACAGACAGCTGACTGGGCTTAGGCAAGAGATCATACAGCTCCATCAGTTGTGTTGTGTACCATACAGTAAAAAAATTCAATGTCCAGTAAACGCACAAGGGGAAGGGGGAGGGAGAGGGGTGGAGCAGTGCAGGGATGTGAGAGTAAAGTAGTAGTTCAAAAACTGACTGCAGCAATAGTTGCTGAAGCATGTGCAATCAGTGATGATGATGATCCCTCTACTCCAAGGGAGGATGCAGTCTGTCAAGGTCCCAGCAAAACTAGTTCCAGCACCACCAGTGCCAGTAGAAAAAAGAAGCATGTAAGAAAAACACCGAAGATGACAACAAATAGCATTCAAGTTTTGATGATGCTGGCAATAGCATAATAGAGGAAGGTGTAGCACCTGAAGCGCCTGCTGCATCAGATAGTGAGACAAACAAGCACCAAAACACCCATCCTCGAAATAGCAGGGAACTTTGTTACAGTAAAAGTAAAAAGAAATTGTTTGAGACCTCCAAAATTTTAGAGGAATATAAGGGTAGTAGTGGGCAAGAAGTGGCAGGTGATGCTAATGCTGCTGAGGATAACCTAATGATGAGTGATGATGATGCAGACCTAGAATATATCCCTCCAGCATCCTTGTTCAGATACAGATAAATCTGAGAGTGAGAATGATGACAGGGCTATAAGGTTAGCAAAAAGTCAAAGTCTGAATCTTCCACCACTTTTAAGGATCACTGTGTCTGTCTATAAACTGTTTGAGAAAGCCATTGGAAAGTCTGACCCTGGACAAGCACAGATATCAAAAAGCACACAGTCACCCTATCAGTCATCATCAGCATCATCGCCTCTTCAAAGTCCAAGTCCCACTCAGCTGCACACACACCTGTTTTGAGTACCCAGCAGCACCAACACAGGTTAACATCCACAATGTTAGATATGACGAGTGCCTCTGCTGCTGCTGCTGTAAGTGCTGCACCTTTGACACCTAGTAGTAGTAGCAGTAGAATTGCATTAACATCTAGCTCCAGTAGTAGTAGTAGCAGCAGCACCACCACAGGAACCCCTCATTCCATGAAGTCCACAGTATGGAGATACTTCACTCAAGATCCTCAAGCTATGCATGTTGCTATCTGTTGTCTATGCAAAAAGTCTGTGAGCAGGGGGAAAGCAGGTTCACACCTAGACACCTCCTTTATGAGATCCCACTGAAGCACAATCACAGGTCTGACTGGGAGACACACTATCAGCAGGCCAAAGGTGCCACAACAAGCAGAAGCAGAAGCACATTAAAAAGTTCCCAGGGCTCTAGGGCAGAAAAAATAAGTAGTGAAGTTATTTATGTGTCAGAGAGTGTGCTACTGCCAGTGCTAATAGTTAGTTCAGTCCAAATAACACCTATGGCTCCTGCTGCAGAGGCGTATGATGACTCTTGCTTTGCTGTAGGGGAAGGCTAGAGTCATAGTCTGCCCAGACATGCTGCATCTACTGCCACCACCTCCTCTATTAATGTTAAAGCAATAAAGTTTCAGGGTTCTTCTGCCAGGTCCTGCCAACCCACACTGACTGAGATTCTGGGAAGGAGTCAAAAACTTCACAAAAACAATCCCAAAGTACGCCTTTGGAATGGCAAGGTTGCCAAGATGTTAGCAATGACATGCTGCCTTATTCTTTTGTAGAAACCCGAGGTATCAGAGAACTGATGTCATGTGTAGCTCCACACTGGAATATCCCAAGCCGCAGTTATTTTTCCAGGACAGCTGTGCCTGAATTGTACAAGCAGGTGGTTAGTGTGGTGGGTAAAGGACTTAAAAGTCGTACGGCAAGAAAATCCACCTGACAACAGATATGTGGACAAGTGGGCAGAGCACAGACTATATGACTGTGACTGATGACTGGTTTTCCCTCCCACCACCAACAGTGGACAACACTAGCTTAGAGCATCAGGTGAAAACCAGTAATTGTGCTTCTGGTTGTGGCACTGTGATTAAAAGGCGGCAGCAGCAGGATAGCCCATACCATCGTCACTCCAGCTTGTGCATGCAGAGTTTTGAGAGACAATCCCACAAAGCTATAGATGTTCTGAGTAAGCTAGAGCAGGTGATAGAGGAATGGCTTGTACCTCACTCCTTAAAAGCTGTTTTTTTGTCTGCTGATAACGGCTCCATCATAATCGCTGCTTTGAGAATTGGTGGTATGGTACATGTGCTCTGTTTTTCCCATGTGCTAAATTTAGTTGTGACCAGATTCCTGACAGAATTCGAAACCCTCAAAGAGATGCTTACTATTGCCTGCAAAATCTGTGCCCATTTTAGTCGCTCATACCATGCACACAACGCTTTATATTCCATAAAGAATCCAGAGTCCAGAGCGTAACAACCTGCCCCATCACTAACTGAAAATGGAGATCCCTACCAGGTGGAATTCCACCATGTACATCCTAGAGCATTTGTACAAGCAGAATAAGGCCATTAGCGAGTACACCGTGCAAAACTGGAAGGCTTTAGAGGGAGCCTCTTTATCACCTGGCCAAAGGCAACTAATGTGCGATATATATGGGAGCTGGTGAAACCCTTTGAGGAGGCAACCATGCTGGTGAGTCGCATTGGGGCAGGAATTAGTGAAATTTTACCACTGATATTTTTATTGCAGAAAAAAATGAGGAGCATGGCTGAGGATTCTTACCAGAATGACAACACAGACATGCACCAGCTGCTAAAGGACATGTTAGAATGCTTTGAATAAGATCCTTGCGTAATGTCCATTAAAAGCAATGAAGAATACATTCTTTCCACTTTGCTGGCCCCCGCTTTAAACGCAAAATTTAAAAATTTCTGCCAAAGGGCCATCAGTGGTTTGTCACAAAAAGGAGTCATGGCGATCAGCAGCAACTCTTTGAGGAATCGGATTCTATCAAGGAATATCGTGACATGCTTATTGATCAAGTGGAGGGTTGCATTGTGGAGGATGAAAGGGAGAAAGTGAGGGCACAACAAACATCTAGGCAGTATAGTGAAAAGGAAGGCAGCAAAGCATTTGAAAAAGCAGAAGCATCTACATCATCAACCAGAATATCCCATTCGGAACACAGGGCAATTCATGGGTCTCAGCAGGGGGGCAAAAACCCAACATTGGTAGTGGTGGTGGTGGAACATCTCTTTGGGACTTGCTCCCTGAGTATGGGTTGGTAACTGATACAAAGGAACACAGTGTACCTCCTAGAAGTGGTCCCAATGCATGTGAGATGGTTTCTGCATACTTGCAGGATAGCTATGTTTTAGGCAGCAACAATGACCCCATAGATTACTGGCATACAAAGCAGTGTGTGGCCAGCATTGACACATACTGTAGTGGAAACCCTCAGCTGTCCTCCAGCAAGCGTTGAGTCTGAGAGGGTTTTCAATGCAGCTGGTTATATTGTCAGTGATCGCAGAACATGGCTATCAAGCAGCAATGTTGGGAGACTAACATTCTTAAAAATGAACCAACATCTCATACCATCTGAGTATCAGGTAGCAGAAACCACACACAACAGAGGAAGCCAGGATAAATAAATTAACAGCAGCACAGTTGAGGAGGTGGAGGAGGGATGTGAAGAAGGGTTGCCACCATTTTCCACACTTGGGACCAATGCTATGACCGATAAGTAATTTGTGTCAATAATCTGAGAAGGAGGATAGCGTATGACAATGGTAAAAATACATACACAAATCACACCATGCCAGTCCCCCACCACCACCACTACCATACACATCTGCCAGATTGTAGCTTGTACTTTACTGCAGTTTAATGTCGGTAAATGTAAAATAATGCACTTGGGATATAAAAATCCAAATGACATCTAATGACTTAAAGGTAGGGAGGCAATGTAACAAAGTGGTTGGGAATGTAAGTGAGGTGCTGGGTTGTATAGCTAGGGGCATTAGTAGCAGAAAAAGGGAAGCGGTCATGCCATTCTACAGATTTTTAGTTAGACCTCACCTAGAGTATTGTATATATTACTTGAGACCCCATCTCCAGAAGGATATAGATACTCTAGAGAAAATTCAGAGAAGGTCTACTAAAAGGGTAGCTGGTTTACAGGAAAATAAATATCAGGATAGACTAAAGGATCTGAACATGTATAGCTTGCAGGAGAGAAGAGAGAGAGGGGATATGATAAAAACATTCAAATATATGAAGGGATTCTACAAAGTGCTGGAGGGAACTACATTTCAAAGGAGTTAAAATGTTAGGACAAGAGACCATAGTCTAAAACTAGAGGGACACAGGTTTATATGTAATATAATAAAGTTTTACTTTATTGAGAGGGAAGTAGATAGGTGGAATAGCCTACTAGCAGAAGTTGTAGAAGTTAATACAGTGAAAGAATGTATGCATGCATGAGATAGGTATAAGGCTGTCCTGAACATAAGACAAGACCAAGGACCAAATAAGCTATGAGGTAATTACCTTGATGCAGGAGGTGTCCTCGACAGCCTGGGGGGAGACGCACTATGGGGTGGTGCTATGGCAATGTGTGGTGAGCACATTGCCTTGATGATAGAGACACACATCACCATATGCACTAAGAATTAAGTATGTTATTGTTGTACTGATCAGGATGTGCAAGGGATGCCCTCTCTAACACATCACCAGCACTAAGACAACTCACTTGCCCACTGAGATACTGGAGAGGATACACTCAGACTTCATCACAACAAGCAGCATTACTCCCTTAACCCTTTCAGTGCCATAGGATGTGTATTGCACACCCTTGTGGCACCGAAATGATTCCATAATGAAAGAATAGCAGATAAGCTATATATCACAGGGAACTCATTGCAGCTCAGGCTGTCCAGCGACTGGAAGCTGAACTTGGTCATTAGAGCCTCACAGCCCTTCCTTGCTTTGTCACATAGCAACCTAAAAGGGGGAAGCACCTGCACACCAGGGTATAAAGGGCGCATAGGATGAACTTGAGCTTGGGCAAACACTGCACCTTCACAACAGGGATTACTGTTTTAACTCCAGATCAACATCCTCCTTATTAATGTGCCCTAAGAGGTTGGTCATGATGCTCTGTTTGTAGGCAGTATAAATAGACTCAGCAGCAACAGCAGAGCTGCAAGACAATGAATTATGGAACAAGAATCTTTACTCTACTGGTTTCCACTTGGTCCAGCATTCACCACTTGCTGTCACAAGAAAAAAACAAGGTGGCAGAAAGTGGGCAAATGTCAGCACAAGATGGAGACCTGTCACGGTTTTTGAAGACTCTCAGACTTAAGGTTTGGTAAAATAACTTAACTTTATTAAAAGTTAAAGTCAGTCCCCGTAGGCTAAACATACATAACAATACAACAGTAATATAACATATAATAGGTTCTACCGGCCTTGCCTAAATACCAGGCAAGGTAACCCAAGTGACAGTTTTAATGACAGGCTCTACCGGCCTTGCCTATACCGGGTAAGGCAACCGTGAGATGACATATACCGGTTCTACCGGCCTTACCAATACCGGACAAGGCAGCCCCCACGGAATGCTGAATGTAGGCTCTACCGGCCCTGCCAATACCGGGTAAGGCAACCTTAAAGATGGTGAATTACAAGGTTCTACTGGCCTTACCAATATCGGGCAGGGCAGCCCAAAGGAGTACTGGAGTAGGCTCTACCGGCCCTGCCAATACCGGGTGAGGCAACCTACAGGATGGTATCGTCAAGGTTCTACCGGCCTCACCAATACCGGGCAGGGCAGCCTGAGCGAGTAGACCAGTTGTCAGTTGACTAAGACAGCATAGAGCATAAGTATAGAGGTCTTACTCAGCAGGAGTCTATTGCCAGGGATACTCAGACAACTGCAAGGAAGTGGACAGCGACTGACCACAGTACTGGATGTTCAGGAGCAAGCCAACGTCCGCACGTTGGGACTAATGGTAATAGCGCCACCAGGTTTAATGGAGCAAACCAGCGACCACACGCTGGAACCAACAATGTATATAGCAACCAGGTTTAGTGGAGTAAACCAGCGTCCGCACTCTGGGACCAACAATGTATATAGCAACCAGGTTTAGTGGAGTAAACCAGCGTCCGCACGCCGGGACCAACAATGCATATTGCAACCAGGTCTAGTGGAGCAAACCAGCGTCCGCACACTGGGACCAAAAATATATATCGCAACCAGGTTTTGTAGAGTAAACCAGCGTCCGAACGCTGGGACCAACAATGTATATCGCCACCAGGAACCAACAAAGTATGATCAGCAGCGAGAAGAATAATGTCGCCAGAGTGACAGCTGGAGCAGGAGATTCAGGAACTCAGTAACACTGGAACTCAATAAGATTAACCCGCGAGGTGCTGGAACACAGGAACACTGGAACTCTGGAACACAGGAACACTTGCATACAGGAACACTGGAACACTGGAACGCAGGATCAGCAAGTACAGCAGGAACAGCAGGAACAGGCCCAGAAGCCTGACAAGCAGGTCAGGCAGAGTGAAGTCAGAAACACCACGAAAGGGCAACCTGGAAGTGCTCAGCCTGGGTTTAAAAAGGCTGTGTGAGGAGGGCTAATCACAAACAGCCAATCATGATACCCAGCAAGTGACTGACACTGAACAGCACCAATCACGGGCACCGTGATAGTACCCCCCTTTCAAAGACCCCCTCTCCCAGTGTAGGGTCTAGGCTTCTGAGGGTATTTGGCATGAAATATTCGTAGTAACTTGGGTGCATTAAGGTCCTTACTGTCTACCCAGGAACGATCCTCAGGACCATAACCTTTCCAATGCACCAGATACTGTACCCCTCCTCTACCTCTGCGGGAATCAATAATGTTTTGTACTTCATACTCCTCCTGCCCCTCGACTTCAACAGGACCTGGCCTCACAGGTGTGGTAGTATAAGGGTTACAAACCAGAGGTTTAAGGAGAGACACATGGAATACATTATGAATGCGCATAGAAGCAGGTAATTCCAAGGCATAGGAAACATGGTTAATTTTGCGAATGATCTTGTACGGACCAATGAACCGAGGTGCCAGCTTATTAGATGGGACCTTGAGCTTTAGATTCTTGGAGAACAGCCATACTCTATCCCCGACTCGGAAGGAAACTGCTGGAAGCCTTCTGCGATTGGCATGACGCTGATGTCGCTGAAAAGACTGGCCAAATGCCCTCTGAACCTGTGCCCATGTGGAACGGAGTTGCTCTATATGCTCATCCAGAGCTGGAATCTGCTGTGATTGAAAGGAATCCGGGAGCAGACAGGGTTTGAACCCATAATTGATCAAAAATGGAGAGCTCCCGGAGGAAGAATTAACTGCGCAGTTCCTGGCGAACTCTGCCCAAGGCAACAAGTCGGCCCAATTATCATGATGGTCAGTCACAAAACATCGCAGAAACGGTTCCAATCCTTCATTGGCCCTCTCAGCGGCCCCGTTAGTCTGGGGATGATATGCCGAGGAAAATGATAGCTGTATGCCCATCTGTTCGCAAAATGCCCTCCAGAATCTGGACACAAACTGGCTCCCCCTGTTAGACACCAGCACCCTGGGTACTCCATGTAACCGAAATACTTCTCGAGCGAATACCATTGCCAGTTCCTTGGCCGAAGGAAGGCCATGGAGGGGTACGAAGTGTGCCATTTTAGAGAACCTGTCTACCACCATCAATATGAAGGAGTACCCTCTAGACCTGGGCAATTCTCCCATAAAGTCGATAGAGATGTGAGACCAAGGGCGTTCACCATTAGGCACCGGCTGAAGCAAGCCCACAGGGAGATGTCTAGGGGTTTTTGCACGGGCACAGGTGGCACAGGCATTTGTAAAATTGGCACAATCTGCTCTCATAGAAGGCCACCAAAATAGCTGAGAGAGAGACCAGAACAATTGATCACTACCAATATGTCCCGCAGCCTTAGAGGTGTGGTAGGTCTCAAGTAATCGAGTACGTAATGGCTCAGCGACAAAACATTTGCCCACTGGAGTCTCATGAGGAACAGAGGCTTGAGATGCCAAAATCTCCTCCCCTAGTGGTGAAGTAATACTAGTACGTATGGTAGCCAATATTCGATCGGGTTGAATGATAGGGGCTGGTACCTCTTCTCTGTCAACCTCTGCTTCAAATTGTCTAGACAGAGCATCAGCCCTAATATTCTTTGATCCCGGCAGGTATGATACAACGAAATTGAATCGGGATAGAAACAGTGCCCATCTGGCCTGGCGAGAAGACAATCTCTTGGCCTCAGAAAGATACGTCAGATTCTTGTGATCAGTTAGAATCAAAACGGGGTTTTTTGTGCCTTCAAGTAAATGACGCCATTCTTTGAGAGCGAGGATAATGGCCAGAAATTCTCGATCACCAATCTCGTAATGACTTTGAGCACTAGTCAGTTTTTTTTAGAAGAATCCACAGGGTCTGAGTGTACCGCCTTTAACCTGTCGCTGAGAGAGCACCGCCCGACCCCAATATCTGAGGCATCAACTTCCAAAGTAAAGGGGAGTATTGGATTATGGTGGGACAACACAGGCGCTTCAGCAAAGGATACCTTCAACTTCTCAAAGGCCTCTTCAGCAGCCACCGGCCAGAGGGATGGGTTAGCGCCCTTATGCGTGAGGTCAGACAGAGGTTTCACGATAGAGGAGAAGTTTTTAATAAACTTCCTGTAATAATTGGCGAAGCCCAGAAATCATTGGATGGCTTTGAGGCTCTTGGGTTTAGGCCACTGTAAGACTGCCGTCAATTTCTCTTTATCCATGGCAATGCCATCTTTGCCAATTATAAACCCCAGAAACGGTACACTGGTTTTGTGGAACTCGCATTTCGCCAGTTTACAGAATAATTTATTTTTTCGTAAGCGCAGCAAGACTTCAGACACATCCTTGATGTGTTGTGACAGTTCCTAGGCTGCTGGGGTCCCTATTCCCCCCGATAGTGACAGGTATATTTGTACATTTTTAAAGGAGGAGAGAACAAACTCCAGCATTTGTTACTAGATTTAGTGTAGCATCCAGGGATGTACATAAAATTTTTGAGAGACATTGGGGAATTCTCCAGAATTACCCCTTTTAAAGAAAAATATTTGCAAGAATCCTAAGATCATCTATGGGAGAGCAAAGACTCTGAAAAATGCAATAGCAACCAGTAAGTTTAAAAAGAAATTCCCAAATGTGGAGGAAAACAAAAGAGTCTTGTGCAGAGTGATATTACACATTTTTTCAATGGGAGAGATTCATTATAAGGAAGGGATAGATTGAATTCAGATACTCTAGGAGCCTTTAGGTGTTGAAGACAAGATGTCTCAATTGTCCTTTCATTTCGGACAAATCAAAATAATTTATGCTGAGTGTTACAAAGGAAGTATTCCCAATTAGATGCGTTATGATTTGTGGATCAAATTTTGTAATATATCTTTTCACTTGTCCCTGTAATTTACAATATGTGGAACTTATTTGTTAGGTTTTTTTTTAGTTTTTCATTATTCATATACTATTATATTATTTTATTGTATCACTGGTCTTCTGCCATCGTGTCATCATGTCATTACACTGGTTTTTGGTTGAACATCATTCGGAGTGAGTCCCAATGCTTTTTCTTTCAAGTGGGCAATCCAGTGCAAATGATTGTCCTGTGTATGTATGTTTCTTTCTTCTGGCTGTACATTTTAAGGAAATAGATATTCCTATTATGGATTCTTTAATGGAATTGGTTTTTCAGAGATACATATGGATACTTTAAGATACTGGTTAGAAAGCCCATATACAAGTGATTCACAAACTCATTCTGCACTAAACACCAGCAGATCACAGTTAAAATCAAGCTCAAATGTATTCCATATATATAAAAACGCTATATACTTATCTTTGTCAATGTCTCACAGTAGGTCAACAACAGATATTAAGAGGCGTATGGACACATCAACGCGTTTCGTGTATACAATGCTTAATCATGATGGCATACACGTGCTAAAGTGCCACCCAGCGGCCTCAGATAACGCCCCGCAGCCGGGAGCAGAGACAGGCGGTGAGCCATCCAGAGCTCCCCTTTCCGGATCAGCACATTTGGCCAGTCTCTACTGTACATGTGCGGTTACGCACACATGGAGCCTCGCAGGTTAGCACTTTATGTTATTTATATTAGAAGTTTACGTATGGGAAAAGGGGATTTTTGTATGTTCCGAGTGAGGAGTTTTTGTCTCCACATCTTTTGTTTTATATCTTTTTATTTTGATTTGTTATTATGCATATTTATATGTTAAGGAGCCTTACTCACTAACTCGCAACTTCTCCCTATTGAGTGGTCGGTATATTGAAGGGTTAACGATACCAGTTTCAACACAGTGTTGCTGGTGATTGGAAATCCTTCAATTGGTGATTGGTTAGTTTAGAGAAATGGAAGTTATAAATAAAGGTTTTCAGGCAGCGGCATTCATCCATTGCATTGTTTCAAATAGGCCTGTTAGCTTTGATTAAGTGGCTTAACACCCACAAAACACTTTAGCATTCAAGCCATATAATTTTACTGTTATATTTTTTTTAAACATTTTTGAATTTGTCTTAAATAAATATGTTTGTATCGTGGTTTGGAGCCTCTGAGAACCATTTGAGGAAGAGATTAGGTGTAAAGAATACCCAAGCAGAGACAGGTTAATGATTCCCTGCAAGCCTTTCTAGTCAGACCCCTTGATATCAAACCGTCTGACATTATAATTATGTGAGTATAATCTCAATTGTATCTAAAAGCATTTGGTGGTATTTCACTATTGTGATCTCTCTTTTTTCTGGTTAGAAAATAATTTTTTCATTTGTATATTTACATCCAAAGGTCACTATGGAGAAAATGGCTTGCTATGTGGGCATTTATTGCATTACAAACTTTGATTAATACATATTAAGTGCAAGATGGCTTAACAGTTAAAAGCACAGCATTTACCAGTGCAGCTCTCTTTCGGTTGTAGAAGTGATGTTTTAGCCAGCGACATGATAATCTCACTCTTTTCATGCAGGGTGAGATTCTAATGTCACCCTTGTAACCACTGTGATATGGTGAATGCACTTTCATGTTGCAGGCTATCTTGTGTGTTACTGTCAAGGTTTGGATGAGCTGCTCTACTCTGCTGATTGATTCTGATGCCTGAGCTAATACAGAAGCTCTGCTGTTGATTGCTGTGGTCTTCCCTTTCCTCAGTCAGGCAGAATTAGCTGACCTCTTTGTGATTACTCACCTGTCTGTTATCAGCCAACCCTCTTAGGGTATTTAAAGAAGCTTGGCTTACTTCCTGATTGTCCTTGTGTTTGTTGCTGACTGCTGTGGATTCTTCTGTTCTCCCGTTTATCCGTGTATGACCTGGCTTCCTCCAGCGATCCTTCTGGCGCCTGACTCCTGGCTTGTTCCTTACATCTCGGAATTCTGTGTGTCTGACTCCTGGCTTGTCCCTGATATTGCAGACTTCTGTGTTCCTGAGTACCTGTCTTGGTTCCTGAACCTGGCTTGTCTTTTGGTTTATGCTCCTGGATCACGATTCTGTTTTGTTTATTTTTGTCACTTTAATAAAGGTGTTTTGCTTTTTATATTTTTGTGTCTGTCTGGTTCCTGATCCCTAACAGTTACATTTTAAAAAGACACCCACCGGTTCTACCCACTGGTGAAGATGTAGTGTTTGCCCCCAGTTCTTCCTGTGATCCATCTCTGCCCTGGTGTGCATGATGCTGGATCAGGTGATTCATCCTTGTAGGTTGTTTTTGCGACTGGGCAGTGCAGAGCTGTGAGGTTTTCATGAACTAGTGATGAGCGAGCACCCCAATGCTCGGATGTTCGGGTGCTCTGACCGAGCACCCCCTGAGGCTCGAGTGCTCGGCCGAACACCCGAGCCCCATTGAAGTCAATGGGAGGACTCGAGCATTACACCAGGCACCCCCTGCTCTGATGAGGGGAGGGTGCCTGGTCCATAGGAAAAGGGCAGAAAAAGATGGAAACACTACAGAAATGGTTCAGGGACAGCATAGGGAGGATGTCTGGATGCACCTTGGACTCCAACATCGCTGCTGGGAACGATCTTTCGCCCGTAGTACGCCATTTTTACAGACTGACCGTAAAACACACAAAAAGGAAAATAAAAACGACTTTAGGCGAAAAATTGTTACCAAACAGTATTTGCTGTATATTTACTTGTATATCATCTGCAAATTCTCCCAAAAATTTCATCGATTTTCTGAAGTGAGGCCATGATTAAGAGGGAAACGTGCGCAGAGGCAAATTATCCCAAAAATTTCCTTGATTTTCAGAACTGAGGCCATGATTAAGAGGGAAACGTGCGCAGAGGCAAATTCTCCCAAAAATTTCCTTGATTTTCAGAACTGAGGCCATGATTAAGAGGGAAACGTGCGCTGAGCTGACCATCTAAAACATTATGGGTGAGGGTCTGCTGCAGAGCTGACCATCCTAAACATTATATGCGAAGGCCCGCTAGTGAGCTGACGCTATAAAACATTATATGAGAGGGCCCGCTAGAGAGCTGACCCAATAAAACATTATATGAGAAGGCCCGCTGGTGAGCTGACCTATATAAAAATTGTCAAACAGGGCCCGCTGGTGAGCTGGCCCTATATAAAAATTATATCACAGGGCCCGCTGGTGAGCTGGCCCTATATAAAAATTATATCCCAGGGCACGCTGGTGAGCTGGCCCTATATAAAAATTATATCCCAGGGCATATGGAAGAGGAGGAGGAGGATGAGAACATTAAGAGTCAACCATATACCCGTTTTTGGGGTGGAAGGGGTGAATGGGAATACAGAGTATTCCCATCATTGTAAATAACATATATAAAGTGAGTTTATGTTCCCCCGGGGCTTTCCTCCAGTGGAGTGGAGAAGTCAGGGGAAATCCAGGCCTTGTTCATTTTTATAAGTGTCAACCTATCAGCATTGTCGGTGGAAAGGCGGATACGCTTATCTGTTATGATGCCACCAGCAGCACTAAATACCCGCTCAGACAGAACGCTGGCGGCAGGGCAGGCCAGCACCTCCAAGGCGTAGAGTGCCAGTTCATACCACGTGTCCAGCTTGGACACCCAGTAGTTGTAAGGCACAGAGGGATCATTGAGGACGCTGACACGGTCTGCTACGTACTCCTTCACCATCTTCCAAAACTTTTCCCTCCTTGTGACACTAGGCTGCGCATCAGGGTGAGGGTGCTGGCGGGGTGTCATGAAGGTGTCCCACGCCTTGGAGAGTGTTGCCCTGCCTTTCTCGGAACTGCTGTGTGCTCCCCTTTTCTCCCCTTCTCGGTTGGCCAAGGTAGCACGTACTCTGCCGCCAGCGTTGTCAGATGGAAAATTTTGGAGCAATTTTTCAACAAGAACCTTCTGGTATTGCACCATTTTGCTTGTCCTCTCCACCGGAGGAATGAGAGATGAGAAATTCTCTTTGTAGCGGGGGTCCAGAAGGGTGAACACCCAGTAATCCGTGTTGTCTAAAATGCGTACAACGCGTGGGTCACGGGAAAGGCAGCCTAACATAAAGTCAGCCATGTGTGCCAGAGTACCAACAGTCAAGATTTCGCTGTCCTCACCAGGAGGCTGACTCTCAATATCCTCATCCTCTTCCTCCTCTTCTGCCCACCCACGCTGAAGAGATGGAACTAAAGTTCCATGGCTACCCTCTGTAGCGGAGGCAACCGTGTCTTCCTCCTCCTCCTCCTCCTCCTCCTCCTCCTCCGCCTCCTCCAATTGTCGCTGAGAAGACGAAGTGAGGGTGCTCTGGCTATCACCTTGTGTAAGCTCTTCCTCCCCCATTTCCACCTCTTCCACATGCAAAGCGTCGGTTTTAATTGTGAGCAGCGAGCGTTTCAGTAGACACAGAAGTGGGATGGTTACACTGATAATAGCGTTATCGCCGCTCACCATCTGTGTCGATTCCTCAAAATTGCGTAAAACCTCGCAGAGGTCTGACATCCATTCCCACTCCTCACTTCTGATTACAGGAAGTTGAACGGAGAGGCGACGACCGTGTAACAGCTGGTACTCCACTACTGCCCTCTGCTGCTCACAAAGCCGGGCCAACATGTGGAAGGTGGAGTTCCAGCGCGTGCTCACGTCACACAGCAGCCGGTGAGCTGGCAATTGTAAGCGCTGCTGCAGCTTCAACAGGCCGGCCGAAGCTGTAGATGACTTACGGAAATGTGCACACACGCGGCGCACCTTGGTCAAGAGATCATGCACATTGGGGTAGGTTTTTAGAAATCGCTGCACCACTAAATTAAATACATGCGCTAGGCATGGTACGTGTGTGAGCTTGCCGAGCTCCAAAGCCGCCACCAAGTTACGCCCATTATCACACACAACCATGCCTGCTTGCAGGTTGAGTGGCGAGAGCCACTGCTCGGTCTGGTGACTAATCCCCTGCAACAGCTCTGAGGCCGTGTGCTGTTTGTCCCCAAGGCAGATCAGCTTCAGCACGGCCTGTTGACGCTTCCCCACTGCAGTGCTACACTGCTTCCAGCTACTGGCTGATGGGGGAGTGGCGGTGTGTGTAGAGAATTCGGAGGTGGAAACGGAGGAGGAGGAGCCAATAACGTAGGTGCTGGTGGAAACCCTGATGGAGGTAGGGCCCGCAATCCTCGGCGTGGGTAGCACCCGTGCCATCCCAGGGTCCGAGTCGCTCCCAGCCTCCACGACATTCACCCAGTGTGCCGTCAGGGAAATGTAGCGTCCCTGGCCACAAGCACTTGTCCATGTGTCAGTCGTTAAGTGGACCTTCCCAGTAACTGCGTTGGTCAGGGCACGGGTGATGTTACGGGACACATGGTGGTGTAATGCGGGGATGGCACACCGGGAAAAGTAGTGGCGGCTGGGGACCGCGTACCGAGGGACAGCTGCTGCCATCAGGCTGCGGAAGGACTCAGTGTCCACAAGCCTAAATGGCAGCATTTCGATGGCCAGTAATTTTGAAAGGTGTGAGGTTAGTGCTATGGCCTGTGGGTGGGTGGCTGGGTATTTTCTCTTGCGCTCAAATGCCTGGGGTAACGACATTTGGATGCTGTGCTGGGACAGGGAAGTGGATGTGGTCGCTGATGGTGCTTCAGATGGTACAGGTGCAGGGCGGGAGGTATGCGGGCCTGCGCCTTCGACAGGCGATTGGCCGGCACCGAAAACAGGGGAAGAGGAGGCAGTGGTGTGGCCTGCAGACACAGATGGGCGATCCAGGCGTTCCTCCCACTTACTACGGTGCTTGGATGCCATGTGTCGGATCATGCTGGTGGTGGTGAGGTTTCTAGTGTTCATGCCTCGGCTCATTCTGGTGTGGCACAGGTTGCAAACTACAAATCTTTTGTCGTCCGCACTTTCCTTAAAAAAACGCCATACCGCGGAACACCTACCCCTTGGCAAGGTAGATTTACGCAAGGGGGTGCTCCGTGGAACATTTGCGGGCCGGTTTGGTGCGGTCCGCCTTCTTTCTGTAGCCACACCACTGCCTCTTCCAGCCTGTTGCGGTGCTGCAGATGGCTCACCCTCAGGACTGCTGTCATCGCTCGGCTCTACACCTTCCCAGGTGGGGTCAGTCACCTCATCGTCCACCAAGTCCTCCTCCACTTCCTCACTCTGATCATCCTCCTCAAGTCTTGATCCCACCACATACTCGGTCATTGACAACTGTATAACATTCTCCTCAACAAGGTCTTGAGAAGGAAATAGTGGTTGATTTAATGGCAACTGTGTCTCATCATCATCATCATCATCCACTACTTCCTTTGACCTTAAATGCCGTTCACATCTGTCATCTTCTTGTGATTGGGTAGCCTCTAGAGGTTGTGAATCAGGGCACAAGATGTCATGTTCCTCTGCAAGCGTGCTTGGAGAGAGGGTCAAATGAAGGATTGGTGATGAGACGAGCTCATCACTATATCCCAGTGTGGGATCACTTCTTTGACCAGACCGTGTATGGTGGGAGGAAGGATGATCAGAGTGAGGATTATGTTGACCAGACTCTTGGCTACTGAGAGTGGACTTGGTGGAAGACAGGGTGGTGCTTAACCGACTGGAAGCAGTATCAGCTGTCATCCAACCGACCACCTGTTCGCACTGGTCGGACCTCGAGAGTGATGTCCTGCGACGCCCTGTGAAATCAGACATGAAGCTAGGTATGGTGGATGTCTTTCTTTCTTGTGCTCTGGCACCAGGCACAGTTTCTCCGCGTCCTGACCCGCGCCCTGAACTTTCAGGATCACGTCCACTTCCCCGTCCCTTTTTACCCGCCTTCTTCATCTTACACGATATATATGACTTTAATATATATGAGTTTGAAAACTTAACAGTATTTCTTACTATTCTGCAACTCTGCAGAGTACACAGAATAGGCTGCTAAACGGCGGTGAAACACACTGAATGGAATATGTGACTTTAATATTTGAGTTTGAAAACTTAACAGTATTTCTTACTATTCTGCAACTGTTCAGAGTACACAGAATAGGCTGCTAAACGGCGGTGATACACACTGAATGGAATATGTGACTTTAATATTTGAGTTTGAAAACTTAACAGTATTTCTTATTATTCTGCAACTGTGCAGAGTACACAGAATAGGCTGCTAAACTGCGGTGAAACACACTGAATGGAATATGTGACTTTAATATTTGAGTTTGAAAACTTAACAGTATTTCTTACTATTCTGCAACTCTGCAGAGTACACAGAATAGGCTGTTAAACGGCGTTGAAACACACTGAATGGAATATGTGACTTTAATATTTGAGTTTGAAAACTTAACAGTATTTCTTATAATTCTGGAACTGTACAGAGTACACAGAATAGGCTGTTAAACGGCGGTGAAAGACACTGAATGGAATATGTGACTTTAATATTTGAGTTTGAAAACTTAACAGTATTTCTTATAATTCTGGAACTGTACAGAGTACACAGAATAGGCTGTTAAACGGCGGTGAAAGACACTGAATGGAATATGTGACTTTAATATTTGAGTTTGAAAAATTAACAGTATTTCTTACTATTCTGCAACTCTGCAGAGTACACAGAATAGGCTGTTAAACGGCGTTGAAACACACTGAATGGAATATGTGACTTTAATATTTGAGTTTGAAAACTTAACAGTATTTCTTATAATTCTGGAACTGTACAGAGTACACAGAATAGGCTGTTAAACGGCGGTGAAAGACACTGAATGGAATATGTGACTTTAATATTTGAGTTTGAAAAATTAACAGTATTTCTTACTATTCTGCAACTCTGCAGAGTACACAGAATAGGCTGTTAAACGGCGTTGAAACACACTGAATGGAATATGTGACTTTAATATTTGAGTTTGAAAACTTAACAGTATTTCTTATAATTCTGGAACTGTACAGAGTACACAGAATAGGCTGTTAAACGGCGGTGAAAGACACTGAATGGAATATGTGACTTTAATATTTGAGTTTGAAAAATTAACAGTATTTCTTACTATTCTGCAACTCTGCAGAGTACACAGAATAGGCTGTTAAACGGCGTTGAAACACACTGAATGGAATATGTGACTTTAATATTTGAGTTTGAAAACTTAACAGTATTTCTTATAATTCTGGAACTGTACAGAGTACACAGAATAGGCTGTTAAACGGCGGTGAAAGACACTGAATGGAATATGTGACTTTAATATTTGAGTTTGAAAAATTAACAGTATTTCTTACTATTCTGCAACTCTGCAGAGTACACAGAATAGGCTGTTAAACGGCGTTGAAACACACTGAATGGAATATGTGACTTTAATATTTGAGTTTGAAAACTTAACAGTATTTCTTATAATTCTGGAACTGTACAGAGTACACAGAATAGGCTGTTAAACGGCGGTGAAAGACACTGAATGGAATATGTGACTTTAATATTTGAGTTTGAAAACTTAACAGTATTTCTTATAATTCTGCAACTGTACAGAGTACACAGAATAGGCTGTTAAACGGCGGTGAAAGACACTGAATGGAATATGTGACTTTGATATTTGAGTTTGAAAAATTAACAGTATTTCTTACTATTCTGCAACTCTGTAGAGTACACAGAATAGGCTGTTAAACGGCGTTGAAGCACACTGAATGGAATATGTGACTTTGATATTTGAGTTTGAAGACTTAACAGTATTTCTTCCTATTCTGCAACTCTGCACACTACACAGAATGTGCTGCTAAACTGCGGCGAAGCACACTGAATGGAATATGTGACTTTGATATTTGAGTTTGAAGACTTAACAGTATTTCTTCCTATTCTGCAACTCTGCACAGTACACAGAATGTGCTGCTACACTGCGGCGAAGCACACTGAATGGAATATGTGACTTTGATATTTGAGTTTGAAGACTTAACAGTATTTCTTCCTATTCTGCAACTCTGCACAGTACACAGAATGTGCTGCTAAACTGCGGCGAAGCACACTGAATGGAATATGTGACTTTGATATTTTAGTTTGAAGACTTAACAGTATTTCTTCCTATTCTGCAACTCTGCACAGTACACAGAATGTGCTGCTAAACTGCGGCGAAGCACACTGAATGGAATATGTGACTTTGATATTTTAGTTTGAAGACTTAACAGTATTTCTTCCTATTCTGCAACTCTGCACACTACACAGAATGTGCTGCTAAACTGCGGCGAAGCACACTGAATGGAATATGTGACTTTGATATTTTAGTTTGAAGACTTAACAGTATTTCTTCCTATTCTGCAACTCTGCACAGTACACAGAATGTGCTGCTAAACTGCGGCGAAGCACACTGAATGGAATATGTGACTTTGATATTTGAGTTTGAAGACTTAACAGTATTTCTTCCTATTCTGCAACTCTGCACACTACACAGAATGTGCTGCTAAACTGCGGCGAAGCACACTGAATGGAATATGTGACTTTGATATTTTAGTTTGAAGACTTAACAGTATTTCTTCCTATTCTGCAACTCTGCACAGTACACAGAATGTGCTGCTAAACTGCGGCGAAGCACACTGAATGGAATATGTGACTTTGATATTTTAGTTTGAAGACTTAACAGTATTTCTTCCTATTCTGCAACTCTGCACAGTACTCAGAATGTGCTGCTAAACTGCGGCGACGCACACTGAATGGAATACGTGACTTTGATATTTTAGTTTGAAGACTTAACAGAATGTGCTCTAATCTGCAACTTTGCACACTAAACAGAATGTGCTCTAATCTGCAACTTTGCACACTAAACAGAATGTGCTCTAATCTGCAACTTTGCACACTAAACAGAATGTGCTCTAATCTGCAACTGTGCACACTAAACAGAATGTGCTCTAATCTGCAACTTTGCACACTAAACAGAATATATATATTTTTTTTTTTTTTTTTTTGTTTTTTTCCCCCCACACCAAATAACCTGCTGCCCCCACACACAGTAGTCCTAAAAAGGACTTTTGGTTCTTTTTTTTTCACAATTTTTGTTTTTTTCCTCCCTACACTGCCTTTCCCTTCCTATCCTCAGCTCTCCCTGGCTCAGACTGAGCCGAACTCGCTGGTCAGGTGCTATACAGCACCTGACCACGGGTTCTGGCCAGCCAATCAGTGTAATGCCAGCAGCCAACATGGCTGCTGGCATTACACCGATGTCAGAGCCTCCCTGCACGTTTATTGGCTGCGCAGCAGCCACAAAACGTGCGGGGAGGAGACCCGAACATGGCGGGCGAGCACATGCGGTACTCGTACGAGTACCGCCATGTGCCGAGCAGAGCGATGCTCGAGCCGATCCGAGCATCGGCCGAGCATGCTCGCTCAACACTATCATGAACAAATTCAAGTTGCCATGGCTTGAGAGCCTGCATTGTAAGAAGCTCACTGTAAATTAGAAACTTTTATGTACTGTTTCTTTGCCATCTCTCATTTTGGAATCTTTTCAGTGCTCCTAGCAGAGATAGCAAATTGTCCTCTGGCTTCATTGTGAGTTATAGGAAGATCCAAACTCAAGTTGGCAATGTTGGAACTGTGAACTGTGACAGAAAATGCTACTGTTGGAGCTTAGTGCATGTGATAAACAGCCACATTAACATACATGCACACCCTCATGAAATTAGAACCGGCTCATTAAACTGCATTTTCATATGCAAATGAGCAAAATAGAAAAACAGTCAAAGGCATGGCAGATTCTTGCCAATGTCAACAGCTTGTTGTGGATTTTTGGCAGATACACAGGGATATTAAGGTGAAGACATATCAGTGTATGCTGTTGATATGCCATTGACATGAATTCACCAATCACCACCATATCACCATTCTGGTCCCTCATCTACCTTAATTGTATTCCCCCACCCCGGTCCTCTTATATTTTCTGTGCATAAAAATATCTACATTTAAAAAAAAACCTATAATCTTGCCACCATTGTTCCAACCATTGACTATCCAAACTAAAATAAAAAAACAAATAAATCTTCATTCTGAAAAATACGCACAACTAAGGTTGAGCTGAAAAGAAGCAGGAGATATAACAACTCTCAGCTTCCTAACCCGAACCTCTACTCCAAAAGTTAAAAAAAATAAATAAAAAAAAAATAACCATATGTGGTCTAGCGCTTAAGTAGTTGTAGGAACTATATTATGATCAAAAAACAGTGGAAACAGAGTGCAATGGGAATGCACTTAGGTAATCAAACTTGTTTTAATATCACATTAAAAATATCATATTCCAAATATTTAAATGCCAGTGTACAAAACTCCAACAACACAAAAACAAGAGTAACAAAGGTGTCCTACCCCTTCTCTCTAGAGGGAGATGATAGCACATATTGCTTTTAGTTGCTAAAAATGCTGGGACTGTCTTTAGGGCACCAAGAGTAGGGATGGGTGAAAATTTTTACCTCAAACTGAAATCGGTGAATAGTGCCATTTTTCTGCTTTTGCCTGCCTTTTCCTCTCACTGAAATCAATTTGAAGAAAAATATCTCTACACCACATGAAAGTTTTCTACAGCCATATAAAAGGCTGTCAGGCTCTCACAGCAGCCATTCCGTGTTTGTGAGAAGAGAGAGCAGCATGTTTTTTAGCTAGAGTAGATAGGCAAATTAAGGGGAATTGAAGCTTAGTTTAGGAAGTCATTTAGGTAGGACATTTGTTCTCTGTATTAGGGGAGTCTGGGGATACTCTAGGGGATAAGAAGGGAGGAAGGAGGTTGTCCCCCAAATACTCCAAAATTCCATGTGACTGACAGGCAAGACACACACAACCTATTTGCTTGCTGATCTTGCTGTTATTGACCCTTTGCTGGGTGGTGAAGTCTGGGGAAAGGCATTGTTGATTTTCTTTTTCAGTTACAATTTTTTTTGGACAGACTATGATAAGACAACAGGGTGGACAACTTAAAAAAAATAAATAAATAAAAAAGAATAAAAAATGAAATATCTTAGGTGACAGTGACAGACAGCTGACTGGGCTTAGGTAAGGCATCATACAGCTCCATCAGCTGTGTTGTGCACTGTACAGTTAAAAAACACAGTGTAGATGCAGAATGTGCAGCAAATGCACAAGGGAAGGGGGGAGGGGTGGCGCAGTGTAGGGATGTGAGAGTAAAGTAGTAGTCTAAAAACCTACTGCAGCAATGGTTGTTCCAGCGTGTGCAATCAATGATGATGATCCCTTTACTCCAAGGGAGGGTGCAGTTTGTCAAGGTCCCAGCAAAACTAGGTCCAGCACCACTAGTGCCAGTAGAAATATAGAACCATCTAAGAAGACCACTGAAGATGACAACAAGTCACATTCAAGTGTTGATGATGCTGGCAAAAGCATAATAGAGGAAGGTGTAGTAGCTGATCTGCCTGCTGCATCAGACAGTGAGACACCAAAACACCTGTCCTCAAAGTAGTAGTGAAATTCGTTATAGTAAAATTAAAATGAAATTTTTTGAGACCTCCAAAAGCTTAGAGGAATATAAGGGTAGTAGTGGGCAAGAACTGTCAGGTGATGCTGATGCTGCTGAGGATGACCTAATGCTGACTGATGATGATGCAGGTCTAGAATATATCCCTCAAGCATCCTTCTCTTGTACTGATACAGATGAAGTTGAGAGTGAGGATGGTGACAGGACTTTAAGATTAGCAGAAAGTCAAAGTCTGAATCTTCCATCACTTTTAAGGAGCACTGTGCCTGTCTATAAACTGCTTGAGAAAGCCACTGGAATGTCTGACCCTGGACAAGCACAGATGTCAAAAAGTATACAGTCACCCTGTCCAAGTCCCACTCAGCCGCGCACAACTGTTTTGAGTACCCAGCACCAGCAACACAGGTTAACATCCACAGTGTTAGATATGAAGAGTACCTCTGGTGCAGCTGCTGTAAGTGCTGCACCTCAGACACCTAGTAGTAGTGGCAGTAGAATTACATCAATATCTAGCTCCAGTAGTAGTAGTAGCAGAAACCACACATGGCAATCCAAACCAGGACAAATATAATAACAGCAGCACAAATGAGGAGTTGGAGGACAGATGGGACCACTGCTATGACAGATAAGTAATGTGAGTCAATAATCTGAGGAGGATAGAGTATGACAATGGTAAAAATACATATACAAATCATACCATGCCAGTCCCCCACCACAACCTCTAAAATACATATCTGCCATATTGTAGGTTGTACTTTATTATTTTTATTACTTGATATCATCATGAATATGTGCCAATGTCACTTAAGCAAGAAAGTGTTGTGGGCAAAGGACAAATGTTTTCTGCATGCTAACACATTTTTCAAGCCATTTTTTGCTGTAGGACTCACAACTTTCAGCCATTTATTTGTAAACTTCAGCCCTTAGAAGAGGTAATATTACAGTGGGAAATGTAGTACCTATAGGAAATATAGGCAAAAATGTGTTAAAATAGGCAAAAAAGGTGTTAACATAGGCATAAAATTTGTTAAAATGGGCGAAAAGCAGGACATTTTTCCATAGGCGGAAAGGCAATTTTTTTTGTGGGAAAAGCGTAAAATCGGCATGTTTTTGCGAATATTTTTGCTGGAAATTTTTCACACTTTTTGCCCACCCCTAATCAAGAGTACAAACAAAACTTGGATGCCACAGATATATCCCTCAAATAGCTATAAACAATGTAGCCACTGTAAAGATTAAATCAATACTGTGGCAACCTTGTATTAATGTCTCTAACAGCTCACATACATAAGGCACACTCCTAACAAATTCTAAATCCGACACTATAGTTATCCCATTCAAATAGAATAAACCCTATATCCTTTCCCTATCTATATACCGGTATGTAGAAAAAACATAAAAATATATAAAATTATGTAAAAAATAAAAATCAAATATACATAAAATATTATTACAGAGTGGAGAATCTTAATATGTCACGTATACGTTGAAGATGCAGCACCGCATAACTCAGATATTCAAATTTTAAATTCCTTAAAGGCAACGTTCAAAGGAGATCAAAATGATGTTTGCAAAGATTTCTCTTATTTTTATTTTCATACGTCTTTACTTCACATGTAGCCGTATCTCAAGTTCAATCCTAGTTCGTAACTTAATTATAATAAAGATGCCATTTCTTTGTCAACATGAACTGGTATCGATCTTCTTAAAGGCAAACTTGTACAGATCTTAACAAGCATATATAAATCTTAGGCATCTTATATTTTGTTTAGGTTATTGACGTACATCTAGTTTGTATACAGCACCCACTTAGTGCACAATAACTCTACAAACATGTATTAACCCTTCACTTATCTGATGCCTTCCGTGTCCTCAACTGGACTGCCTCTCGTTGTCCATGACTGACACCCTCAAGTTTTCTGTCGGTAGACATGCGGTGCCTTAAATAACACCTTCACACAATATTCCTCCACTGGACTGCCTCTCGTTCTCCGTGACTGACGCCTTCTGGTTTGCTGCAAGTTGATATTCAGCGTCTGAAATGGCGCATTCACACAATGCTTCCTTCTCTCACAATTCCAACACGTATAGGGTCGTTTACCTCTCCTGCCACAGCAGCAATTGTGCCAAAATCCCTCGCTCACTCCCACTCTGTATCAATCTGCAACATGTTTCAAGACTATACCAGTCTCTTCCTCAGAGAGTCAGTATTCAGATGAAACAAAAAAACTAACTTACCCTATATAGTCCTGCGCACCTCCCACCCCATTACTACACCTGTTAACCTTATAAAATATCCCTATTACAGGGAATAACTCATGTTCTAAAGGGGTAAATCTTAATTCAAACAGGTATATCAAATATTATAGACCATTCCAATTCCAGGGAAAGATCTACATATTTAAAACAATCATTTTTAATATAACATAAATTCCAAATCCAAGGATTCACTATGGAATCCGTAACCTAACACAAATATGCATCAAAAAACATTTTTTTGAAGATTTGCATCCTAGACAGACGCCACTTTTAAAGTGAACAGTCCGATGTGCCACATCATCGGGAACATAAAAAACTACATCATTACTCTATCAAAAAAATATATAATTAGCCTCCCTATCAAAAATTGCTATATCAATACTATTACAAAATTTAATTTAAAAACAAATTTATATATAATCAAGTCATTCTGACCTTATCTTTTCTTAAAGGAACATACTCCCAATTCTATTATAATCAAATACCAGTAAGTCATATGGCCATACTCAATAAATATGAATGCAACTACATACATACATAGTGAAAAAGTGATTCAATTATACTAAAAAATATATATGTGTATATCAGCTAATAAGTGCTCTACCCTTAATATTTATTTTTTATCTTTTATATTCTTTATCCATCTTACTTATAAAACCACGATAACGTTGAACCTCAAACCATCCACCACAAATTTAAATATTAATATGAACATGCCTGGAGGATATAGTGTTACCTGCCCATACAAAAAATATTCAAAATTGTTCATGTCTCATTATCTTGCTCAAAAAGAGACAAATCATAAACAAACCTCACCTTCTTTATGGACCTTGTCACTCCAGAAATCCCTACAAAAATCCAAAAATTTCCTCTTCAGCATTTAATCCAAAGGGCGCGAGAGTATTCATATTGTAGATCCATTTGCTCTCCCTGCGTGACATCTCCTTAATGTAATCTCCCCCTCTCCGATGCCTTTGTACTATGTCAATTCTACAGAATCTCTTTTTTCAATATTCGCATCTTTGCATTCCAAAAAAATTAGATGAAAGACTGTGTTTGGTGAACTTGTTCTTAATGTTATAAATATGTTCACGTATTCTTTCTATTAGTTGTCATTTAGTTCTACCAATATATTGCTTCATACAATGGCATTGAATCATATAAATCATACCCTTAGTGTGAAATGTTATAACTTGCTTAAAGGGAATGTTTCATAATAAAAGCAGCTCTAATTAATCATCATAGTATTTGGACTTTGGAGAGTGTTATTTCAATTCTGTCAGAGTTGTAGTTCCAGAGTAATTCAATGACAAAGTGTCCCCCTCCCACCCCTTTTACTGATGTCACACTGTTCATCCAGAGCAGAAGGGAGGTGCCCAGGTAAACGGAAAACAGGGACAATCTTCAATTAAGATAAGGGAAAAACCTGAAAAGCTTGTCAAGGGGGGCAGGGATTTCTTTGTTTTCATAGGAATAAGAGTGTCCCCTTCTGTTATCTGTCTGGTCTATGGACTGCATTCCACATCTGAGAAGAGATTGCTTACACTAGGTAAAAGGGGCAGGAGGGGAAACTTTGCTTGTGAATATCTCATAAACCATAAAGTTTTGAGAGATAAGACTTATATCATTCTTCATGTTTTTTTAATGCCTACAAAATAAAATAAAGTTAAAACGAAGTATCACTATCTCTTTAATCTTAAATTCCTCTCCTGTTGAATACAATTTGAATCTCTCCTGTTTTTTGTATTCTCACGACAAGCCATACAGCCCAGGCATTTTCCACACTTAAAAAACCTGCGCCACCTTTTAACCAACTCCCAGAGACATCTTTTCCATTCCTTTTTATACAGTAGGGGCCAATTTCATTCCCAAATTAGCTGCCTTAGTAAATAATATATATATTTATTAGGTCGTAAGTCAACCAGTATTTTTTCCTCCTTCAATACATTCCAGTGCCTATTAATAATCCGTCTAATCTTTTTATGACCTGAATTGAAAGGCAAAATAATCGATATATTAACCTCCTTAGCCTCTTGTGTTTTTTCTTCCAGTAATGTTTCTCTCCTAACCTCTGTAATCTGCCTTTGGCAATTTTCCAACATCTGTTTTGTATAATCCTTTTCTTGAAACCTGCATTTTATAATATGCACTTGTTCCTCAAACACCTCACTATCCATATAGTTACGTTTAATCCTCAACATTTCCCCCTTAGGGATATTGTTCAACCATGGGGGGAAATGACAGCTGTTAAGAGCAATATAGCTGTTACCTGTTGAAGTTGAGGTACGGATACATGTGAAGTAAAGACGTATGAAAATAAAAATAAGAGAAATCTTTGCAAACATATTTTGATCTCTTTTGAATGTTGCCTTTAAGGAATTTAAAAGTTGAATATCTGAGTTATGCGGTGCTGCATCTTCAACGTATACATGACATATTAAGACGCTCCACTCTGTAATAATATTTTTATGTATATTTTGATTTTTATTTTTTTACATATTTTTATATATTTTTATGTTTTTTCTACATACCGGTATATAGATAGGGAAAGGATATAGGGTTTATTCTATTTGAATGGGATATCTATAGTGTAGGATTATAGCATATGTATGTGAGCTGTTAGAGACATTGATTCAAGGTTTCCACAGTATTGATTTAATCTTTACAGTGACTACATTGTTTATAGCTATTTGAGGGATATATCTGTGGCATCCAAGTTTTGTTCGTCCTCTTGATGCCCTAGAGACAGATCCCGGCATTTTTAGAGGGATATATCTGTGGCATCCGAGTTTTGTTTGTGCTCTTGGTGCCCTAGAGACAGATCCTGGCATTTTTAGCAACTAAAAGATATAGGTGCTATCATCTCCCTCTAGGGAGAAGGGGTAGGACACCTTTGTTACTCTTGTTTTTGTGTTGTTGGAGTTTTGTACACTGGCATTTACATATTTGGAATATGATGATATTTTTACTGTGATATTAAAACAAGTTTGATTACCTAAGTGCATTCCTATAGTACTCGGTTGCTACTGTTTTTTGATCATAATATAGTCCCTACAACTACTTAAGCGCTAGACCACATATGGTTAAACCTTATTTCTGCTCAGGCTATTTTCTCACTCTCCCATTGGCAAGGATTGTGGGGTTACGAAAGGCATGGAACCTGCCCTGAAGTAACCTGACCTCCAAGCCAAACAGCATCCTGTTGGAGGGGTCATGGATGTGCATAACACCATCCCTCCAGTTGCTGATTGACTGGGTGGTGAGATTACTCAAGGGTGCTTTCAGGTGCGTTCAGTACCCTGCATAACCTACAATCCGGTGGTAACTAACTTGAACTGGGTTGGTCCTATAAATGTTTTTTGAACAGGAGATTCAGGAGGTCCAGGATGTGGAAGACACTACTGGATCTCCAACATCAAGGTAAGTGTTATGACTGGAGTGGACTTATTCAGAATGTTGGTGACTAAAGTTTGTCCAGCAGTGAATTTCTTCAAAGAAATTCTGACTAAGCAAAGGGTGTGTGTGTGTGGGGGGGCTGGTAAATTACATATATATAATCAAGATGTGTAAAAAAAACTTACCTAATAATTTGGACAAAACTGTTTTTTTCTGTGCACAAGTCTACTAAATGACACACCTGTGCTCAAACAAAAAAATCCCAAAAACCAAAATTGCTGGAAGTACTTGAGAACTGTAATTGAGAAACTCTGATATGTCACCATGAACTCAGTTATAGTGAGATCTATGAGCTTCAAGGGAATATGGGAACATAAAAGAGATAATACGATAATCAAGCTCAATTTAATTGTAAGCACTTTGTCAGGTCCATATAGGAATAAAGATACTGAAACTCAATGTCTGATCATTTTTTCAGTAGGACAAAATGTACTCTATTTTATGACAGACTGTTTGCAATAGAAATTATTTTGGTAGCATGTAACATAGAGGTTAAAGTACAACAAATGGTCAGAGTCAGTGCCAAGAGTTGATAGCTTTAACATTTTGAGTGCTAGACTGGTATCCAACTAATTGCTTCCAAATGCAAAGGATACATCTCTGGCACACAAAGGATTTTTCTCTCTCATCAGTAGGGCCCTGACTACCATTTCTGTCACTCTACTTCTGTAACACGTGCAGAAGCTGATGTACCAAGGGAAGAGTGTGGGTCAAACCAGCTGCACCATAGGGAACAAATTAACACTTTTAATGCTCTAGATGTCTCCAATGAATTATGAAACTGACAATCTTAACAGCTGCTATGAATAGATTCTGCATCGACTGATTTTCCAGAATTAATCTTCTGTACTTAATAAGCTTTCAGTGGTAGGAGTTTTAGTTCCAGGGGGAGATGTATTAAGGGGTGATAAAGAGGTGATAAAGTGGAGATAATGTCTCCAGTGATATCAGTTCTCCATTTCCTATGTTATTCTAAAGAGCCAAAGTACTATGAATTCTCAAGTGAGAGAGATATTCGCGCATTGGCTCAATAGAATAGAATGGGAGGTAGAGAAATGATATGACTGGAGAAGTCATCTCTTCTTCTTCACCTGTTATCACACCTTAGTGCATAATCCTTTGGAGTAGTATTCCCTCTAAGGTTAGAAAATGTGAGCTTTCCAGCCCTGAAACAGTTTAGGACATTTAAATATTATACTGACACAGTAAGATTAGCATTATATCAATCATTGCTATGTTTTAATATTCCGGCCATATTGTTTTAATTACATATCAATAAAGGTATCCTTGTATCCTTCAAGGGAACATGGGATGCATTATCCAATGTGTGCTTATTGTTGCATTGGAATAACAGATGAACCATGCATCTATGACTAGGTTTAATTGCACTTTGAACTCTTTCATTGCTGGGTTGATCACTCACCTTAGAAGGAACACTGTCCTGGAGCCCATGACAAAGAATCATGCCCTCCTTCATGGACATGATATGAAATATTAAATCAAACATTAAGAGAACCAATCCTCACAGAATTGGTTATTGTTCCTTTAAGAAAATAGCTGAATAAATATGTTTATTTCCATAAGTGTTAATCCATTTCCCTTTCTTAAATAAACCCATTTGCAGAAACATGGGAACTCTAATGGTTTGATCTGACACTAGAGTCTACTATTAAAAAAATACATTTGTTGGTTACAGCACCAGCTGTAGAATGTGTTCAGACCTTCTGGGTTGGAGGTTCTAGACCCAGCAAGGTCAACTCAGGCTTTTGCCCTTCTGAGGTAGATAAAATAAGTACCCAGGTCATAAAATACAATCTCAATGTATCATTCCTGATAAAATACTTTCAGTAAAAATATCTTAAATGCATGCTTTAAACAATTGTAAATATTTCACAAAAAGAAGAAATGATGAGTTAATCAATGTCAAGTAGACAAAAGAAAAAATGTGTCCCTGCAACAATAAGCAGACATGGGAAAATGCATCCCATTTTCCCTTTATGCATACATAGAATTAAGGAAAAGCACTGACTAAAACTTAACCTTTATTGTATGTAATTAAAGAAGTAAATATTGAATATTAAAACATAACAATAATTGATATAATCTAATCTAATCTCCCAGAGTCATTATTGTCTGTAAGTGCCCTAAACCAGAGGTTTCCAGCAAGTATCCCAAGAGACTGGTAGCCAATGAGTAGCTCTCCAGTACAATCAGGTATTAAGCAATCTGGTCTGCCAATGACAGGACCAGTGATTGAAATCAGCTCCCTAGTTGGCTGCAGCCAATCTCGACAAAGCTTTCATCTGAGGTACCCAGCTGATAGCAATAAAATGCCTCACAGCATTTTCAGTTTTCCTGCTTCACTACCATAATAGCTGCTTACAGATTATTCTACATGCTTTGCAAAGACAAATTACATAGCAAGTGTTGTGGGAAATTGGTGTCAAAGTGGGTTATAGCCCAGTGTGACTTCATATTCACTCACTCACTGTGACAAAAGTTCCCAGCTTTCTGTTATGTTCCTTAAATGTTTAAATAAACCATTCTAATCATTTTAAACATGCACAGTAATATGGGATAGTGTTGTTAAGGATTGGAAGACATTATCAATCAGAAAATCTGTGGCCCTCTGGAGAGCCACATGATTTGTTTTTCTATAGAGAATATGGATTTTTTTCTGCTAAAAAGTATACATCCTATAACAGGATTTTATCACCTTGTCCTTGTTTTCTCCACAGCACTTTGTTACTGGAAGATGTGGGGAGGAAGGAATTGTAGGTAAAAACAGTGGCAATGGCTTAACCCTTTGAGTATAAGAGGGATACACAACACATTGCAAATCAATGCATTGCATACCCCTCTGGCACTCAAAGGGTTAACATGTGTATATTTCAATGTATGTTTTATATTAGCTCAGTAAATGGTTCATTGATTAAAAGTAGCTCCTGCTAAAGAAACTGCTGTGTGTGTGTGTGAGTGCAGGTGTGTGTGTGAGATAGCTCACTAAGGTGTTGCTTGGTATGGATTGCTTGAGGACTGATGGGAGCACCTCTGCATTAAAGCAAGCAGGATCATACCACTTCTAATCTACATTCTGAGGAACATTAAAGTTTAGCCCTTTGAGCAATGCATTGGATACCTCTCTGGTACTCAAAGGGTTACTATTTCACAGCTCTTGGGATCAGTTTGTTTAGCACATTTCCAGGTATGCCTCTGCAGCTGTATCCAACAGCAAAGCTATGACAAAACTAAGGCCCAGAATCCAGTGTAGCTGAGAAGTGTTATTAATGGTTTAACCCTCTGAGTGCCAGAAAGGTATCCAACGCATTGAATTCCATGGATTCTGTTATCCAGGCCTAAATTCTTGTTTTCCATTTTTATCTTACATTGCCATATAAGGAACATTTGCAAAAAAAGGCAAAATGGAGCATTAATGGGGTAAACCAATTACAACATAGGAACAAATAAAAAAAAATTCCAAATTCCCATTGTATTCAATGGGACCTTTAACCCTTTGAAGGCTAGAAAGGTTTCCATTGCATTGCTTCGCAATACCTTGGAGACCTGTTTACCATTCAAGGAGTTTAGACACCTTTAAAATCAATGGGAATTTTTAGGTGCTCCCTATGGTCAAGTTGGTTTGCACCAGTATAGTTTCACATTTGTTTTGTATCTTAGGATCTTATTAGCATTAAAATATGAAAACTGTCAGACTTATTTTTTTTCTTATGTATATGCAGACACTATGTATTACCATATTGTTCCTTACAAATGCCAATTTGTCTTCAAGGGTTGAGGTTGCTTGCCATATGTGTTTTCCGTAGGAAATTGCTGAAATTTCCAGTTTACCTGGGGCAGTAGGTCAAACAACAATATGTTCCTTATGGTTCTGTAGGTAATGGGCACTCGGCACAAAGCCACTGGAGGTCTCTTAATCTCAGAAGAAGTACCTTATGGTCTCTGTGGGACATGAAGCCTGAGTCATGCCTGGACAGGAGGACAGGACATTGCTTAGTAGACGGTTCTGCAGATTGCATAACACCAGGTTTATGAATCTATAAGCATCTGATACGGATCGCTGAAGGGCATCCAAGAGCAATTTGCTCATCTCAAAGAACAATTGGTCTTCAGGGATATGCTTGTGCTGTGACTCTAATTTGTGGCCTTTCTGAAGGGAATTTAATCTTATTTAAATAATCTTAGTCACCCCAATATACATGACATGTCACTGAATCAATGTAACAGAAGGACAATGATTTTAACCCTTATTCTTCCAGACACAAAAGCTGCAGTGCAGTGCAGTGCAAGTCTATGAGTTAGTTAAAGGTTAACTTTGAGTATGGAAGAGTCCTACAAGACAGTGAATTTTACTTAAGGAGACACTTCTATCTCCTACATAGCAACTATGTATTTAAACAAATACATTCATATTACTTTATAGTACTGAAAAGTTAATTTTCATGTAAGAAGCTGGATTAAAGTTAACCCATTAGATGCTACATGGAGCTTCTTCTTATCACTTCACAAGACTTATATAGCTTCCAAGGAGTTAAGGAACAGAAACATGTTATTTTATGAAATAGCAAGCTGTCACCTTCAGAGATACATGTCAAGATTTCCATACCTTGATATTGTTTAACCCTTTAAGTACCAGCGGGGTGTGTAACACATTGCAAAGCAACGTGTTGAACAGCCCTCTGGTCCATAAAGGGTTCATATATATTAATTTGTGTGTTTTTATTCAACACAATATGGAATACAGTCTCCATTGTTCTTACCACTTCCTGCTCCTTACATGCATTTTATGAAAGAGTAAGTAGTAATTTGGACAAAGTAATAGCTGTAGATGTAGTATAAACTTGGATTTTGCCAAAGCCTTTGGCACAGTACCCCGCAACAGGTTATTGCATAAATTAAAAGGCTTTGGTTTGTGAGGTGATATCTGTTCATGGATAGATAACTGGTTAAATGATAGATGGCAGAGAGTTGTTGTAATGAAACCTCTTCAAGTTGGTCTAAAGTTGTAAAGGGGTTCCCCAGGGTTCAGTCCTAAGCCCGCTGCTTTTTAATTTGTTTTTTAATCTATAAGTGGGAATTGAAATGTCTCAATCTGTGCTGATGACACTAAGCTGTGCAAGGAAATACATACAGAACAGGATGATTTTACTCTACAGAAAGATTTAGATAAACTGAGTAAATGGGCAGAAAAGTGGCAGTTGAGGTTTAAGGAGATAGTAATGGTATGGCAAAAAGTCATATCAGATTAATCATTATACTTTTTTATAATGCTCTGTACCTTTGTAATTGTCCATATGGGTGCAGTCCCCTTCCACCCCTTTCCCTTATGTCATACAAGATCTCCTCATATCTGAAAGCCGGTCTGGATGTATTGCAATGAGGGACAATATTGTGTCATCAAGGGGGACAGGATTTTCCTTATACTGATAGACACAATATTGTCCCTCATTGTAATCTGTCTGGTCAAGCGACTGGTTTTCAGATCTGAAGGGAGTATGTGTGACTTAGGGAAAAGAGGTGGGAGGTGGAAACTTTAAAATAAAATTATGCAAACTTCCTCAGTAATGGAATATTTAAAGTCTGTCAACGTCCCCTCTCTCTCACATGATGATGCTTTAACGCTGGAGGTCCCCATTTCACTGTTGGAGTTAGAAGTAGCTCACAAATCTATGAAGCCAGGGAAAAGCCCGGGCCCAGATGGGTTTGCGGTAACATACTATCGTACTTTTATGAGGGGTCTCTCACCGCATTTGCTCTTGACATTCAACGCTGTCTTAGACTTCACCCCATTTCCTTCACAATCTCTCGAAGCTCTGATAGCCATAGTTCCGAAACCAGGCAAAGACCCACATGTCTGCAGTAATTATAGAACTATTTCTTTACTTAACTCTGGTATAAAAATTTTTTGCAAAGATCCTTGCAAATAGGTTGAGGCCTCATCTTATACACTTGATTCACACTGATCAAAGTGGCTTTATTCCGGGTCGGGAAACTAGACACAACACTGCCCTGACAATTTCACTCCTTCATTCTGCAAAATCGAGACATCTTCCCCTTGCTCTTCTTTCAACAGACACTGAGAAAGCGTTCGATAGGATTAGATGGACCTATCTGGAGGCGGACTTGAAAAATATTCATCTAGGCCCCAAAATGCTATCCGCCATTCTTAGTCTATATTCCTCTCCATCAGCTAAAGTCAAAGTTAATGGGATGTGCTCGGAGGCTTTCCCAATCACAAACGGGACGAGACAGGGGTGCCCTCTTTCCCCATTATTATTTGTCCTTGCCCTTGAACCATTCCTTAACCTGATCGGGAATAACTCTGATATCGCAGGCATTGTGGTCAAGAACAGCTAATATAAACTTTCCGCATATGCTGACGACATTTATTCTTTATAACTAGTGTTGAGCGAGCATGCTCGGCCGATGCTCGGATCGGCTCGAGCATCGCTCTGCTCGGCACATGGCGGTACTCGTACGAGTACCGCATGTGCTCGCCCGCCATGTTCGGGTCTCCTCCCCGCACGTTTTGCGGCTGCTGCGCAGCCAATAAACGTGCAGGGAGGCTCTGACATCGGTGTAATGCCAGCAGCCATGTTGGCTGCTGGCATTACACTGATTGGCTGGCCAGAACCCGTGGTCAGGTGCTGTATAGCACCTGACCATCGAGTTCGGCTCAGTCTGAGCCAGGGAGAGCTGAGGATAGGAAGGGAAAGGCAGTGTAGGGAGGAAAAAAACAAAAATTGTGAAAAAAAAAGAACCAAAAGTCCTTTTTAGGACTACTGTGTGTGGGGGCAGCAGGTTATTTGGTGTGGGGGGAAAAAAACAAAAAAAAAAAAAAAAAAATATATATATTCTGTTTAGTGTGCAAAGTTGCAGATTAGAGCACATTCTGTTTAGTGTGCACAGTTGCAGATTAGAGCACATTCTGTTTAGTGTGCAAAGTTGCAGATTAGAGCACATTCTGTTTAGTGTGCAAAGTTGCAGATTAGAGCACATTCTGTTTAGTGTGCAAAGTTGCAGATTAGAGCACATTCTGTTAAGTCTTCAAACTAAAATATCAAAGTCACGTATTCCATTCAGTGTGCGTCGCCGCAGTTTAGCAGCACATTCTGAGTACTGTGCAGAGTTGCAGAATAGGAAGAAATACTGTTAAGTCTTCAAACTAAAATATCAAAGTCACATATTCCATTCAGTGTGCTTCGCCGCAGTTTAGCAGCACATTCTGTGTACTGTGCAGAGTTGCAGAATAGGAAGAAATACTGTTAAGTCTTCAAACTCAAATATCAAAGTCACATATTCCATTCAGTGTGCTTCGCCGCAGTTTAGCAGCACATTCTGTGTACTGTGCAGAGTTGCAGAATAGGAAGAAATACTGTTAAGTCTTCAAACTAAAATATCAAAGTCACATATTCCATTCAGTGTGCTTTGCCGCAGTGTAGCAGCACATTCTGTGTACTGTGCAGAGTTGCAGAATAGGAAGAAATACTGTTAAGTCTTCAAACTAAAATATCAAAGTCACATATTCCATTCAGTGTGCTTCGCCGCAGTTTAGCAGCACATTCTGTGTACTGTGCAGAGTTGCAGAATAGGAAGAAATACTGTTAAGTCTTCAAACTAAAATATCAAAGTCACATATTCCATTCAGTGTGCTTCGCCGCAGTTTAGCAGCACATTCTGTGTACTGTGCAGAGTTGCAGAATAGGAAGAAATACTGTTAAGTCTTCAAACTAAAATATCAAAGTCACATATTCCATTCAGTGTGCTTCGCCGCAGTGTAGCAGCACATTCTGTGTACTGTGCAGAGTTGCAGAATAGGAAGAAATACTGTTAAGTCTTCAAACTAAAATATCAAAGTCACATATTCCATTCAGTGTCTTTCACCGCCGTTTAACAGCCTATTCTGTGTACTCTGCAGAGTTGCAGAATTATAAGAAATACTGTTAAGTTTTCAAACTCAAATATTAAAGTCACATATTCCATTCAGTGTCTTTCACCGCCGTTTAACAGCCTATTCTGTGTACTCTGTACAGTTGCAGAATTATAAGAAATACTGTTAAGTTTTCAAACTCAAATATTAAAGTCACATATTCCATTCAGTGTCTTTCACCGCCGTTTAACAGCCTATTCTGTGTACTCTGTACAGTTCCAGAATTATAAGAAATACTGTTAAGTTTTCAAACTCAAATATTAAAGTCACATATTCCATTCAGTGTCTTTCACCGCCGTTTAACAGCCTATTCTGTGTACTCTGTACAGTTCCAGAATTATAAGAAATACTGTTAAGTTTTCAAACTCAAATATTAAAGTCACATATTCCATTCAGTGTCTTTCACTGCCGTTTAACAGCCTATTCTGTGTACTCTGTACAGTTCCAGAATTATAAGAAATACTGTTAATTTTTCAAACTCAAATATTAAAGTCACATATTCCATTCAGTGTCTTTCACCGCCGTTTAACAGCCTATTCTGTGTACTCTGTACAGTTCCAGAATTATAAGAAATACTGTTAAGTTTTCAAACTCAAATATTAAAGTCACATATTCCATTCAGTGTGTTTCAACGCCATTTAACAGCCTATTCTGTGTACTCTGCAGAGTTGCAGAATTATAAGAAATACTGTTAAGTTTTCAAACTCAAATATTAAAGTCACATATTCCATTCAGTGTCTTTCACCGCCGTTTAACAGCCTATTCTGTGTACTCTGTACAGTTCCAGAATTATAAGAAATACTGTTAAGTTTTCAAACTCAAATATTAAAGTCACATATTCCATTCAGTGTGTTTCAACGCCGTTTAACAGCCTATTCTGTGTACTCTGCAGAGTTGCAGAATAGTAAGAAATACTGTTAAGTTTTCAAACTCAAATATTAAAGTCACATATTCCATTCAGTGTGTGTCACCGCAGTTTAGCAGCCTATTCTGTGTACTCTGCAGAGTTGCAGAATAGTAAGAAATACTGTTAATTTTTCAAACTCAAATATTAAAGTCACATATTCCATTCAGTGTCTTTCACCGCCGTTTAACAGCCTATTCTGTGTACTCTGTACAGTTCCAGAATTATAAGAAATACTGTTAAGTTTTCAAACTCAAATATTAAAGTCACATATTCCATTCAGTGTGTTTCAACGCCGTTTAACAGCCTATTCTGTGTACTCTGCAGAGTTGCAGAATTATAAGAAATACTGTTAAGTTTTCAAACTCAAATATTAAAGTCACATATTCCATTCAGTGTCTTTCACCGCCGTTTAACAGCCTATTCTGTGTACTCTGTACAGTTCCAGAATTATAAGAAATACTGTTAAGTTTTCAAACTCAAATATTAAAGTCACATATTCCATTCAGTGTGTTTCAACGCCGTTTAACAGCCTATTCTGTGTACTCTGCAGAGTTGCAGAATAGTAAGAAATACTGTTAATTTTTCAAACTCAAATATTAAAGTCACTTATTCCATTCAGTGTGTGTCACCGCAGTTTAGCAGCCTATTCTGTGTACTCTGCAGAGTTGCAGAATAGTAAGAAATACTGTTAAGTTTTCAAACTCAAATATTAAAGTCACATATTCTGTGTAAGATGAAGAAGGCGGGTAAAAAGGGACGGGGAAGTGGACGTGATCCTGAAAGTTCAGGGCGCGGGTCAGGACGCGGAGAAACTGTGCCTGGTGCCAGAGCACAAGAAAGAAAGACATCCACCATACCTAGCTTCATGTGTAATTTTACAGGGCGTCGCAGGACATCACTCTCGAGGTCCGACCACTGCGAACAGGTGGTCGGTTGGATGACAGCTGATACTGCTTCCAGTCGGTTAAGCACCACCCTGTCTTCCACCAAGTCCACTCTCAGTAGCCAAGAGTCTGGTCAACATAATCCTCACTCTGATCATCCTTCCTCCCACCATACACGGTCTGGTCAAAGAAGTGATCCCACACTGGGATATAGTGATGAGCTCGTCTCATCACCAATCCTTCATTTGACCCTCTCTCCAAGCACGCTTGCAGAGGAACATGACATCTTGTGCCCTGATTCACAACCTCTAGAGGCTACCCAATCACAAGAAGATGACAGATGTGAACGGCATTTAAGGTCAAAGGAAGTAGTGGATGATGATGATGATGATGATGAGACACAGTTGCCATTAAATCAACCACTATTTCCGACTCAAGACCTTGTTGAGGAGAATGTTATACAGTTGTCAATGACTGAGTATGTGGTGGGATCAAGACTTGAGGAGGATGATCAGAGTGAGGAAGTGGAGGAGGACTTGGTGGACGATGAGGTGACTGACCCCACCTGGGAAGGTGTAGAGCCGAGCGATGACAGCAGTCCTGAGGGTGAGCCATCTGCAGCACCGCAACAGGCTGGAAGAGGCAGTGGTGTGGCTACAGAAAGAAGGCGGACCGCACCAAACCGGCCCGCAAATGTTCCACGGAGCACCCACTTGCGTAAATCTACCTTGCCAAGGGGTAGGTGTTCCGCGGTATGGCGTTTTTTTAAGGAAAGTGCGGACGACAAAAGAATTGTAGTTTGCAACCTGTGCCACACCAGAATGAGCCGAGGCATGAACACTAGAAACCTCACCACCACCAGCATGATCCGACACATGGCATCCAAGCACCGTAGTAAGTGGGAGGAACGCCTGGATCGCCCATCTGTGTCTGCAGGCCACACCACTGCCTCCTCTTCCCCTGTTTTCGGTGCCGGCCAATCGCCTGTCGAAGGCGCAGGCCCGCATACCTCCCGCCCTGCACCTGTACCATCTGAAGCACCATCAGCGACCACATCCACTTCCCTGTCCCAGCACAGCGTCCAAATGTCGTTACCCCAGGCATTTGAGCGCAAGAGAAAGTACCCAGCCACCCACCCACAGGCCATAGCACTAACCTCACACCTTTCAAAATTACTGGCCATCGAAATGCTGCCATTTAGGCTTGTGGACACTGAGTCCTTCCGCAGCCTGATGGCAGCAGCTGTCCCTCGGTACGCGGTCCCCAGCCGCCACTACTTTTCCCGGTGTGCCATCCCCGCATTACACCACCATGTGTCCCGTAACATCACCCGTGCCCTGACCAACGCAGTTACTGGGAAGGTCCACTTAACGACTGACACATGGACAAGTGCTTGTGGCCAGGGACGCTACATTTCCCTGACGGCACACTGGGTGAATGTCGTGGAGGCTGGGAGCGACTCGGACCCTGGGATGGCACGGGTGCTACCCACGCCGAGGATTGCGGGCCCTACCTCCATCAGGGTTTCCACCAGCACCTACGTTATTTGCTCCTCCTCCTCCGTTTCCACCTCCGAATTCTCTACACACACCGCCACTCCCCCATCAGCCAGTAGCTGGAAGCAGTGTAGCACTGCAGTGGGGAAGCGTCAACAGGCCGTGCTGAAGCTGATCTGCCTTGGGGACAAACAGCACACGGCCTCAGAGCTGTTGCAGGGGATTAGTCACCAGACCGAGCAGTGGCTCTCGCCACTCAACCTGCAAGCAGGCATGGTTGTGTGTGATAATGGGCGTAACTTGGTGGCGGCTTTGGAGCTCGGCAAGCTCACACACGTACCATGCCTAGCGCATGTATTTAATTTAGTGGTGCAGCGATTTCTAAAAACCTACCCCAATGTGCATGATCTCTTGACCAAGGTGCGCCGCGTGTGTGCACATTTCCGTAAGTCATCTACAGCTTCGGCCGGCCTGTTGAAGCTGCAGCAGCGCTTACAATTGCCAGCTCACCGGCTGCTGTGTGACGTGAGCACGCGCTGGAACTCCACCTTCCACATGTTGGCCCGGCTTTGTGAGCAGCAGAGGGCAGTAGTGGAGTACCAGCTGTTACACGGTCGTCGCCTCTCCGTTCAACTTCCTGTAATCAGAAGTGAGGAGTGGGAATGGATGTCAGACCTCTGCGAGGTTTTACGCAATTTTGAGGAATCGACACAGATGGTGAGCGGCGATAACGCTATTATCAGTGTAACCATCCCACTTCTGTGTCTACTGAAACGCTCGCTGCTCACAATTAAAACCGACGCTTTGCATGTGGAAGAGGTGGAAATGGGGGAGGAAGAGCTTACACAAGGTGATAGCCAGAGCACCCTCACTTCGTCTTCTCAGCGACAATTGGAGGAGGCGGAGGAGGAGGAGGAGGAGGAGGAGGAGGAGGAAGACACGGTTGCCTCCGCTACAGAGGGTAGCCATGGAACTTTAGTTCCATCTCTTCAGCGTGGGTGGGCAGAAGAGGAGGAAGAGGATGAGGATATTGAGAGTCAGCCTCCTGGTGAGGACAGCGAAATCTTGACTGTTGGTACTCTGGCACACATGGCTGACTTTATGTTAGGCTGCCTTTCCCGTGACCCACGCGTTGTACGCATTTTAGACAACACGGATTACTGGGTGTTCACCCTTCTGGACCCCCGCTACAAAGAGAATTTCTCATCTCTCATTCCTCCGGTGGAGAGGACAAGCAAAATGGTGCAATACCAGAAGGTTCTTGTTGAAAAATTGCTCCAAAATTTTCCATCTGACAACGCTGGCGGCAGAGTACGTGCTACCTTGGCCAACCGAGAAGGGGAGAAAAGGGGAGCACACAGCAGTTCCGACAAAGGCAGGGCAACACTCTCCAAGGCGTGGGACACCTTCATGACACCCCGCCAGCACCCTCACCCTGATGCGCAGCCTAGTGTCACAAGGAGGGAAAAGTTTTGGAAGATGGTGAAGGAGTACGTAGCAGACCGTGTCAGCGTCCTCAATGATCCCTCTGTGCCTTACAACTACTGGGTGTCCAAGCTGGACACGTGGTATGAACTGGCACTCTACGCCTTGGAGGTGCTGGCCTGCCCTGCCGCCAGCGTTCTGTCTGAGCGGGTATTTAGTGCTGCTGGTGGCATCATAACAGATAAGCGTATCCGCCTTTCCACCGACAATGCTGATAGGTTGACACTTATAAAAATGAACAAGGCCTGGATTTCCCCTGACTTCTCCACTCCACTGGAGGAAAGCCCCGGGGGAACATAAACTCACTTTATATATGTTATTTACAATGATGGGAATACTCTGTATTCCCATTCACCCCTTCCACCCCAAAAACGGGTATATGGTTGACTCTTAATGTTCTCATCCTCCTCCTCCTCTTCCATATGCCCTGGGATATAATTTTTATATAGGGCCAGCTCACCAGCGTGCCCTGGGATATAATTTTTATATAGGGCCAGCTCACCAGCGGGCCCTGTGATATAATTTTTATATAGGGCCAGCTCACCAGCGGGCCCTGTTTGCCAATTTTTATATAGGTCAGCTCACCAGCGGGCCTTCTCATATAATGTTTTATTGGGTCAGCTCTCTAGCGGGCCCTCTCATATAATGTTTTATAGCGTCAGCTCACTAGCGGGCCTTCGCATATAATGTTTAGGATGGTCAGCTCTGCAGCAGACCCTCACCCATAATGTTTTAGATGGTCAGCTCAGCGCACGTTTCCCTCTTAATCATGGCCTCAGTTCTGAAAATCAAGGAAATTTTTGGGAGAATTTGCCTCTGCGCACGTTTCCCTCTTAATCATGGCCTCAGTTCTGAAAATCAAGGAAATTTTTGGGATAATTTGCCTCTGCGCACGTTTCCCTCTTAATCATGGCCTCAGTTCTGAAAATCAAGGAAATTTTTGGGAGAATTTGCCTCTGCGCACGTTTCCCTCTTAATCATGGCCTCAGTTCTGAAAATCAAGGAAATTTTTGGGATAATTTGCCTCTGCGCACGTTTCCCTCTTAATCATGGCCTCACTTCAGAAAATCGATGAAATTTTTGGGAGAATTTGCAGATGATATACAAGTAAATATACAGCAAATACTGTTTGGTAACAATTTTTCGCCTAAAGTCGTTTTTATTTTCCTTTTTGTGTGTTTTACGGTCAGTCTGTAAAAATGGCGTACTACGGGCGAAAGATCGTTCCCAGCAGCGATGTTGGAGTCCAAGGTGCATCCAGACATCCTCCCTATGCTGTCCCTGAACCATTTCTGTAGTGTTTCCATCTTTTTCTGCCCTTTTCCTATGGACCAGGCACCCTCCCCTCATCAGAGCAGGGGGTGCCTGGTGTAATGCTCGAGTCCTCCCATTGACTTCAATGGGGCTCGGGTGCTCGGCCGAGCACTCGAGCCTCAGGGGGTGCTCGGTCAGAGCACCCGAACATCCGAGCATTGGGGTGCTCGCTCATCACTATTTATAACGAGCCCCCTTGCTTCTCTTCCGGCCATCTCCAGAGAATTAACCACCTTTTGTGCTAACTCCCAGGCAAAAATTAACTATTCTAAATCTGAAATTCTAGGTATTGGCATACCTTCAACACAGGTTTCCTCTCTTCAGACTTCTCTCCCGTATAGCTGGACGCGATCATCCCTGAAATATTTAGGTATCCAAATTTCCCCTTCTCTAGATGATCTCTCTGACTTAAACCTCCGGCCTCTACTTTCTTCCATTCAATCGGACTTAGCTCAATGGTCCAAGCTACACCTCTCATGGTTTGGAAGAATCAATATTATCAAGATGATGATACTCCCAAAAATACTTTACCTTTTCAATGCTCTTCTGATACATATTTCGAATAGTAGCATCTCTGAAATTAAATCATGCATCCTATCTTACTTCTGGGCTTCTAAACGCCCTAGACTTAATCAAGACGTCTTCTCCAGGCATCCTAGATTGGGTGGCCTTGGCCTACTTGATATTAACAAATATTACCTTGCCGCGGCCTTATGCAAAATATACGATTTCACAAATCCTAGCCCTGCAGGGTGGGAGCATGCCGTTGCGGACGCTTTAGGTGGTTATGACATTTGCCAACTCTTGTGGTACCCATCTTCCTCACTTCCACATACAAGTACCTCATACCCTGTTCTAGGGCATATTCTGCGCACATGGTCTGCTCTTAATGACACATACGCTCTGTCTCGGTTTCCATCTCCGCTTCTCACACTCTCAGGTAATCCTACATTTCCTAATGAACTCTCCAGCAAACACCTAGAGATCCTTCATTCTCAAAATTTGACCTCCCTGCAGCATTTGCTACCAGATAGTGGAGATTCCTCACATTTATCGCTTTCTGATTCCTTATCCTCTCTTGGAATCCCTTAGTGGAATATTGCACAGATTCGTCACTGGCTGTCTTATATGATTCTAGAAGGATACCATATGAGACCTCTATCTACCTTTGAATCTAGTCTCACCCTAGCCCCCCCAAAGAGACCTCTCTCTTTCTGCTATTGACTCTTACAGCCTTTATCTTTACAGCACACACCTTATTTCATCTCCTTATGGGAGAGTGAGTTGAATGTTCACTTCGATCCTTCTCAAATAAGGACTCTGTTCTACAATAGCCTTCTCTTGGTACAATATTCTAGATTAAGGGAACTCAATTTTAAAATAATCACTAGATGGTATTATACCCCTATGAAGCTAGCCCATATTTATCCGAAAGCGTCTCGTTCACGTTGGAGATGCCTATCTGACCGCGGCACAATGCTTCATATCTGGTGGACATGCCCATTAATTATACCCTTCTGGACTAAGGTCCTGGATTCGATCTCCACTGTTTTCGGATTTGTGGTTCCTCTGGATCCTCTTTTTTGCCTTTTTCATCTCCCCACACCATTGCTTCCCACAGAAGCCCGCAAATACAGGTTTCCGATAATCCTGATGCTCACAGTTGCTAAATCATTGATTCCTCTATTTTGGAAATCAACCTTGCTTCCTACATCTTCTCTATGGCTTCAACATATGGATTCGCTCGTATCCATGGAACATTGCCATGCACTTAATACCTCAACAGTTACATCTTTTCTATGCCATTGGCAACAATGGTTAGATAAACGGGTGTCGTTTTAGTCTTCCCTTCCTATTTTGCTCACAAACTATAGGGCATTGATATCCGCCTTAGCTCCTTTTATTGTCTGGCCATCTTTGAGGATGTCTTTTGTTGCTCTACACCATTCCCTGGCGCACTTTGATACTTCTGAAGTATGCGACTTATATGATACCCTCAACCGAATGAAATAATTTTTTTTTCTCCCTCTCTCCTCTCCCCCATTCCCTCCTACCCTGCTTGCTTTCTGATTACTTTATTGACAATACTTCACATACATACTGTTTCACTCACTAAGCTGTTTTTTGCTTTATTTTATTGCTGGTGCCATCTCTGTCAGTGTTTTGCTAGTCAATGGCAACTCTTGCCAGATTTGCCTCTATTTCTAGGTACTTCATGTATGGACTTTTATATATTTCTGTAAACCTCTCGTTTTGTGATTACTTTTGTCATTTTGGCTTGTTGTTTTGTACTAATATATTGTACTTTGCTTTCTTTAATAAAGAAAATATTAAATAAATAAATAAATAAATAAATAAATAAATAAATAAATAAAATTACAAGACGATTGCACCAATACAGAGAATTACAAAGGTACAGAGCATTATAAAAATATAATGATTAATCAGATGTTAGTCTTTAATCATACCATTACTATCTCATTACTATAGATAAATGTAAGGGTACACATTTGGGCTGTAGAAACAAACATGATACATATACACTAATTGGGACAACTTGGGGGGAATCCTCATTAGAGAGATATTTAGGAGTACTCATAGACAATAGACTTCACAGCAGTGTGCATCACTCAGTTGCTGCAAGAGCAAATAGTGTACTATCATTCATAAAAAGGGGTATAGATGCACAGGATGCATATATAATTCTACCTGTATATAAATCCTTGGTAAAGCCTCATCTAGAATATGGGTACAGTTGGGGGCACCAGTTCTTAAAAAAGACATTATTTATCTAGAACAATGGAGGACATGAGCTACTAAGTGATAATGACATTGTAGGATCTGAGTTATAAAGAGAGACTGGTCAAACTGTGTTTTTTTATATTAGCGAAGAGAGATCTAATGGGTTATATGATTAACATTTAAAAAATAGATTCAAGGTCAATACGGGCGTAGTTACTGGAACTGCTTTGGTTTGTGCAAGTGGAAATAGCTCCCACGGGCGTAACGGGAACCGGCCGGCAATGCAAGAGCTAACAGCCTCCTCAGACTTAGCTGAATGCTGGAATATGAATGCAAGAGCCACTAGCCCCCTCGGGCGTAGTACCGGATAAGCTAACACTGAAGCCTTACTGCCACTTCTCTGTATTACGGATATCACCGGTAACCGACACCGGAGAGCCTTAGGAGCCCAAACGGCCCAAACAATGTGACTACTCTGCAATGGAGGACTAGTTGCCGATGGTGAGCGGCCAACTCAGCAGCAGTATCACTGGTATCGAGGCTCGTACTGGAGATAGAGAGAGTGAAATCGAGGCAGCACTGCAAGAGTTAAAAAGCACGTTTACTCGAGTCTTCAGCGCTACTGGAAGGCTCTGCAATGAAAGGAAGGCACACAGATTCAAACACAGCTCTGCACGGTTAGCGAGGCACAGCACTAATCGTGGGTAACACCAGGCAAGGCAGTCACACTGAAGCGGGCAACAGAGACTGATAATGTTGCGGCGGCGACAACTGGAACGCAGGTCACTGGAACAAGCTGGAAGTCGATCTTCGGAGCAGGAAGTCAGCCGGGCCGGGTCGGAGCACGTAGGAGGTAGTCATACAAGCCGGGTCATACACAAGCAGGAACGTCAGCCTAGCCGGGTCAGGATCCAAGGGTGGTACGCAGACGAGCCGGGTCATGCACAAGCAGGAACACTGGAGAATAGTCAGGACAAGCCGAATCGGTACACAGGAACTCAGAATACAGGAACACAGCAACAGCACTACTGGCTCAGGAACACCACGAAAGGGCCTCTGACAGATGTGATAGCCAGGTATAAAAAGGTCATCAGGAGGCGGGTCAAACCCACTCAGCAAATCAGTGACAGTCACAACTGAGAGTGACAGGAATCACAGGCACTGTGATACCGTAATTCACAAACACTTTACGGCCTTGCATAGCCAGTCATCAGGGACATGGTTTACATTTACTGGTATTATTCTAAACGATGCTGATTTAGGGGACTGTGACTTCCCATCTCTCTCTGTTGGTGCAGTCTCCCCTTGCTGAGCAGGACGCAATGTAAAGGGTTGTAAATGCATCCCCTAAATCAGCATAATTTACAATAATACCAGTAAGTGTAAACCATGTCCTTGATGTTTGGTTATGCAAGGCACAAGAGCATTTGTGAATTAAGGAAGTTGTAGACCAGCAACAGATTGTGCAAATCCTGTTTTTAAAATGTAACACCGGTTGTTGATCAGTTTGTGAGGCACCTGACTTTGCACGTTCCACTTACTATGAGTCCTGCGTATTATTAAACAAAAATACCAAAATGATATCACCCCAATGGTTAGAGAGTAATGCAGTGCTCCTTACCATAATGCACTACACACAATTCCAGCACCCCGAATGCCTAGAAGGTCTGATGCAAAAAATCAAACAGTGCTTGGTGTATAAATACGCATACTTAGATGCATACACACATACCCGTATAGAACAATAACATAACAGAATAACGTCTGATAGAAACCATCAGAATAGAAATTTAACATAATGGCAATTTAACCTGTTGCATGCCAAATGAGCATACAAAGCATGACAAAGCAATATGTTGCACACCTCCGGCAATCCTCAAATTAATCCTCAAATTAATTCAACAATAGATGTATCCATTCAATCAAAATACGCTAAAGCCCAAATATACACCTTGGAAGACTGATAAATACACAAATTGCAACAATATGACAACAAGTCTAAAGAGACATATAAAAAGGCAAGTGTATTATTTTAAAGGCAATGTAATTAATAGCTTCTATATGTGTCAATCAAGTGTCTCTATACTCCATGTCTATTCACTAAAGTACAAATATGCATTTACAGCTTCAACAAAAGTGGATATAATTGGGACTACACAGAGGCGGTGTATCATACATAGAAGCATACAAAACCTCTCATTGGCAAGAATCGAAAACCTGGAGCGTATCAAAAAATTAATGGAACGCAACTCTCCCTCACCACAAGAAGAGAAAGTACATAAAGATAGTGACCTTTCCTTAAACATATATAAAAATATCTAAAACCAATCATTATTCTAAAATTGAACACAATCTGATGATGCACAAATAGCACACTGAGAATCTTACTTGGTTTATTGCACCAATCATATTCAAAAAGGTTTTTGGGAGCAATAAGACACTGTATGTGAGAAGATCATATGGCTGATCCATATCAGACATTATGGAACAACAGGGAGGAGGTGGCCCCAGTAGAACCAGAGTAGCAACCAAAGAGCATAGTCTCTACAGAAACAGTAACAAATATCAATGTACAAATGATGTAACAAGAGATATCATACTCTCTATTCTAGACAATACCACAAAAGTCTCTAATTGGCCTGCATGAAACATCTTAAAATGTAAAGAGACATTTGTTTTAAACTCAGTGTTTTTAATGTCTCTCATATGATCTACAGTTCCCTAACGGATCTGATGGTCTTCCCCACATACTGACTCTGACAAGATGTACATGTAATGCATACACTTAATAGAGGTCTTCATATCAAATATGACTTTTGTGACACAAGGAAAAACTTTTTTATTGTTGTATATATTTGCAACAACCACAGCGAGCGCAGCCACATGTGTATGTCCCTTTTACCGACAACCAACTTCTTCCACTACCTCCTCCTTCAGATAAAAAAAAGACTTTGGCATAAGGAGTTTGCTATTGTTTGAGCTTTTTTTTGCAACAAACCTGAAACCTTTCGATACAATAGTCTGTAGTCTCTAATTCACATTCAGCATGGGTATATTTTTTATGATCTTAATAATATTTTTGTACTGTAAACTTAAGGAGGTCAATAAGTCAACCTTAGAATCCATGTCCTCCTTATTAATATTTAACATTTCATATTTATATTGTAAGAGATCTTCTGTACTATTATTTTTGCTATCTGAAAAGCCCTCTCTAGCATCCAGTGTGGGTAACCCCTCTCTAGAAACTTTTTATATAGATATTCAGACTGTTGTATACATTTTTCATCTGTTCAGCAATTTCTTTTAAATTGGATCACGGGAATGCCTTTAACCATATGAAATGGATGGCAACTATCTCCCCAAAGGACACTGTTTCCTAGACATTTCCTTATGAAAAATGTGTTACTACGGGGAATGTAGGGACCCTTGTAGCCTCGGTACTGGTTAGGTGCTCAGGTTCTATGCTAGGGAGCGAAGTTGGGGTGCGGTGATGGTGTGCCAGGTACTCCCTTGCTGCAACCAAAGCTGGGAAAAGGTGCTGGTCATGAAACCATATTGTTCCACCCCAGATGAGCAGGGGTGCAACCAGGCGGGGAGTAGATGGGAACCATGTGGAACAGGACCAGAAGGCCAGTAGTGGAGAGGTCAGACAAGCCGGGTCAGGAAACCAGAGATTAGACGGAGAGGTCAGACAAGCCGGGTCAGGAAATCAGAGATCAAATGAAGTGGTCAGACAAGCTGGGTCAGAAAGCCAGAGATCAAATGGAGAACACAGAAGAACTCAGAGAACAACAATAAACTAGCTCTTGGAACAGGCAAAAATATGGAGGCATGGCTGGAAATATAGGCAGACATTCTCCAATGGGAGGAGGAGGCTGACCATAGCCCTAATGGGCTACAGGGCAATGCTCAGTAGACAAAAGGCTGTCGGACCATGTCCAACTGACATGGGTGGCTGACCACAATCCTATTGAGCCACAGGACTGTGCCCAATAGGATAAGCAGGGAAGCATGGGGGTGTCACTGCATGGCCTCATGGTGGCAGTCTACAGAGCGGATGCATGCACGTCAGAGGAGGAAGCCAGTGGCACATGCACATGTGCGGAAGTGAGGACCCAGCGGCAGCCACGAAAGGAGCTGCGGCCTCCGTGAACAGTCCCAATATGTCTGTAGTAATGACGCCTGTGACTGGATCACCACTGACACACACAGATCAAAAAAAATTACACTTGTTTAATTGAATTCATAGGTAAACTGAAGATTAAAATTGTTGTTATTCAGATACTCTAGAAGCAACACCAAATCTTGTGCTCTACCACTCCAATTTAGTAATAGATCATCTATGTATCTACCAAAAAACTCAATGGTGTCTCTGTAGAGGTTGATATCTCCAAAGACATAGGTTTCCTCCCACATCCCATAAATAATTTGCATATGATTCAGCAGACTTTACTCCCATAGAAGTCCTGCATCTTTGGAGATAGAAAATCCCATCAAATTGGAAAAAATTGTGTGTTAGAAGATATTCCACTACCAATAACAGAAACTCCCTCAAATCCTCAGAATAACTACTGCAACGGTCTAGGTGATACCTTAGAGCTTTGAGTCCTAACTCATGTGGTATACAAGAACAGAGTGATTTTACATCACAACTTATTAACTTAAAGGTTGAGATTTTCAGAAGGTGGTGATAACTGATATTGTCTGTAATCAGAAAAAAAAAGTTCTTTTGCCATGGTCCATCAATTTTCAGACATGTTTTTGTCATTTTTTGCATCAAATTCCACCATCTCCATCAAAGGGAAAAAGCCATCTTAAAAGTGGGCATGATTTAATCTACAGTCATATTGTAAGGTATTTTCAGAAAAAATATTTGTTTCCACGTCACTTTTTTGTTTAACGTCATTTTTTCCCGACAACATAAAAATTATCTAAACTTGGAGAAGACAAATTAAAGTACTGTTAGCAGGAGTGAGAAGCAATTTGTTGTTTCAAAGATAAAAAAATGTCTTTTTCTTTGAAAAATCTAATTTCAAAGACGAAATCAGATATTTGTAACATCAGAATTTTTTAAGGGTAATGTTCATCAAGATCTTCTTACCGTCATTTTTAATTCTTTAGACGCATTTTCAAACGTGACGGATTTACTTCTGAAAATATTGTCCCTTTAACACCAACTCATGATCCGACATTTTTTTCATGATGACGACTTTTAGAACATCTTGCCCAAAGTTGGACTACCAAAGTACATTATTTAATTTCTGTATAACATTAGCGGTGTCTTTCAAATAATTAAACAATCTTAACCCAAGGGGTTGTAAATAGTGATCTACCCATTCACCTATTATTTCATTCAGGGATCCTATACCTGCAACAACTGGTTTAACCTCTGGCCTCCTAAAGATTTGTGTATCTTAGGGAGATGGTGGAAATGAGGGTAACTGGATGTTCCACCTGAAGCTTCTCTCTTACTCAAGACCCCCAATGATACATCCCTAGAAATAAGAGAGCCCAGAAGATTTTCAAAAGTACATGTAGGATCAACCCAATGTTTCTTGTAGGCTTCTTGATCCCCTAATTGTCTTACAGCCTCTAGTCTATAAGTCTATTTGTCCTGTAACACTATGTATCCATGTTTCACTGCATTTATAATTTTGTTGTTTTTGTTCAATCAAATTATCTCTCTTTTTTGTCATATTACTCTTATATGTTTTCTTCTATCCATTTAATTTAATTTGATCTCTTTCAATTAATTCCTGAAAAATTGTCTAAAACCTTACCCTTGCATTCCACTGGGTAAAATTGGATTTTTTATTTAAAGACAGTTTAGTTCTTGTGACTGCCTCTCGTTCTGTATTAGAAGTGTCAATTTTAAATTCATATTGAGAGGTATACCTAATATTCACACCATCTTTGAAGGTGTGAAGTAGTTGAAAATCAGACAGAAAGCCAGAGCCTTCTCAGTAAGAGAGATGGCAGATAGGATAAAGAGAGTCCAGATATTGGCTAAAAGAGATATTGTTAGAGAGAAAGGAATATAATTATGGAGAAAAAGGTTTGCAAAAAGGGAAGATGAATGAGCATCAGGTTGTGGGGAATTATGAAAAACACCACCCCTCGATTTATAGCTCCAAAACACCCACTAAATACATCCTAAAACCATATTTTAGACTCAGCTACTACAAAATATATTTCACTGTCTAAACATCCATTATTTAATTCTTATTTACACTTTACTAATTATATGTATATATTATGATGAGATAGCCCTGTGAGCTATTCTTTTCTAAAATATATTATATGCATCTGTAAAACACTGCCTGAATTAGATATTGCCATTGTGATATATATGTGTGATGAGAAAATGTGGTATCATGTTAACCATGGAAAAAGCAGGAGACTAGTAGAGTAAAAATGACACCATTATTGGCTAACTGAGTGAGGAAGTGCAATGTTTGCCTGTGTAGGTGTGGATTATAGTTAGCAGCTTTGTTAATCCCACCTATCTGAGACTGAAACATTTGCACACTACTGGCACTGAGAGAGTTTACTCCTTGAATCCTAAAGAGGACTCTCAATGTTTGTGAGTCCTCTCTAGAATCCAAAGAGGTTAAAGATTAGATGACTTTACTACTTGTCTTGCCCTTGTTCTCTCTTTAACACACCACAGTATGTGTATTATATTTCTGTCAGTTGGAGGTGACACATCCTAGAGTCCAAACACGCACCTCCAGGCCTACCACCGCCACCACTAGTCATAATATTAAAACAATTAAATGACACTGTTCTTCTTCTATGTGCTGCCAAGACAACCCACCCTGACCGAGTTCTTAGAAAGAAGTTTAAAAAAAAGAAAAAAACCACAAAATAATCCAAAATACATTTGTGGTTTGGAATATTTGTCAAAATGTTGGCATTTACCATGTTGTCCTATTGTTTTGTTGAAAACAGATGTTTTCCAGAATTGATGGACGTGGCCATAGAAAGCATAGTTGGAATATGTAACATTCCTGAAGGAAAGTCATTGGTGATAGCATAAACATTGACATTTTATGTTTTTTTCTGTGCACAGAGAATTTCCCCCGTCATTACTCACCATTCATACTGCAGACAACAGAACATCGCCCAGGAATTTCCTTTCCAATGTATACAAACAGTTCATTAAAAATACGTATTTGGACAAATTCATGGTTTCTGTTTTGGGGGTGTTTAGGATCTCTCATTCACATTAGCAGTAACATGGGTTACATATTCTGATCAGAAGATGGATAGTTTTGTTGCTTTAAAGAAGCCATACAAGCCATACATTTTTGTTATGAAAACCCATATATTAAAAATTTCCTGATGGCTAAAACAAGGGCTCTCCTACTCCTGGCAGTTGTTTTATTCAAAAGTTATAAGTAATGAAGATGTTACTATCACACTTTATGAAGAACTGCAGTTGGTGACTCACCTCTCCCATATAATGTAATAGAACAACTGTCTGAACACCAGGTGTACCATAGCTGCACTTTATGGACACCACAGGGCACTGTTAATGTTAAAAAAAAAAGCAAGAGTTTAAACTGCTGTATCCCTGGAATGACACATTTCTCAGCGGTGTGAGAGTGTTTTACTCAGCAGATAAGTTTCTTGTATAATAAACACAAAACAAACCTCTTAAATTAACTGGACAGAACAGAAGTATTTAAAATAACCAAACTGGTATATAAACTGACCATTGCAGCAATATATAAACTGATAGCTAAATCAGTCACTACAAAACATATGTATAGGTCTGGTGTAATGGGAAGGTTCTGTTCACACACATAACTGAGCTCAGTGCATATAGCCAGCAAGACTGAGGTCCCATACAATTCAGTGGTCCTAGGCCTTTGCCTATTCACTGTCAAATGGGAAATTTGTCCTTGGCTGTCCCCCACAACAGTTACCAACAGTATGTCTATATTTTTCAGGCTTACTGGGATCTATGCATTTTTGTTTAAAGGGATAGTAATACTTAAAATGTAAAAAACGTGTTGTAGAGTTTATCCCCCTGAGTAAAACAAGGGTACACAGCTGAAAGGTGTTTTATTCAAAAGTTATTACAGCTCAAAGTTGGGGGACCAGAGCTGTCCATAGGATGGTGTAGCAATAGCGCCACTGTACAATTTGAGGCCACTGTGATATTGCACCTAAAAAATTCAACTGACATCCAGGGGATGACAATTAACAAGTACATGGGATAAGGCTGTCATTGATGACAGCATACTCCTGTATGTGCACAAGTCTGGTGAGTCATGTGATTTGACACAGTGTACTTCCTCTCTTACTACTGAGAATGTGGTAAATGGTTCTTAGTAATAAGAGGACTTCTATAGAATGACACAGGATAGGTAACATCTGCTATAATAAGTTTAATATGTTGGTGTGTAGTGCTCAATAGTTAAAGGTGTGATGAATAGCAGTAATGGGCGGACATTCTCAGAACAGGTCAGGTCCAATTGATGGACAATGCCCACTTTAGTATGCCTATTGGATTTGATGGCACATAGACCAGTAGAGCTCTTGCTCTTATGTTCCTATGTTAAAAAAGTGAGGTCATTCTGAAGAATGCACTTACAATGGCAATTACAAATTCCCATTGATTTTAAGTGTGGCTTTTAACCTATCGCATGCATTCCTTTACATTGAAAGGGTTAAATGCCCCATATAAATAAAAAATTGCCCCAGTGTATGTTTAAGAATTGTCTCTAAATTTGCAAGGACAATTCAAATTTATAAAGAATTAAAGTCAAGTTTATAAATATAGATAAGTATAAGATCTTTAAAGCTCCAAAACACTTTAATTATAACATTGTAGAGTAAATCATTCACATATAAACAGTTACCAAAAAGATCAGATTTTAAATTATCTAAAAACAAATTGGATGATTGATAGCAGCAAAATAATACACTGTAAATCGCATAAAAATATATAAACAAAAGCTCTACCCCTACCTGTAATCCCAAACATGTCCTATAAACCCAGCACAGTGTGTGCTGTGCTAGTGCACCCTAGGGAACACAGAGTGCAGAGCACAAGATAAAACCATCTCTATGTGACGACCAATCCCACCAAATGCACCAGCATTAACCCTTTGAGTACCAAAGAGGTACGAAACGCATTGCTTTGAAATGCGTTGAATACACGTCTGGCGCTGAAACAGTTAAAGGCACCGCCAATGGAGATTATATTAGATAATCTAACACACTCATAGAGGAACCCCTAACTTGAAACACCTCACACTCCTAAAAGGTGTTTCAGGTTAGGGGTTCCTCTATACTAAATGACTCAATCAATAGTAAGTAATACAAAATAAGTTTAAAAAACTGTTGTAAAAAAAATAATAATAATAATAATAAAAAAAAATCTATCTATCTATCTATCTATCTATCTATCTATCTATCTATATACATAGATACATAGATACACCCAAAAGTGTCAGATAAAGTGAAGTTTATAAATATGTCTATCTGAGAATAGCCTGGGAAAATTTACTGTCACTATATATTTCTATTGAGAATGTTATACGTGCCATTAAGATTTAATCACTAAAACTGCCTATATTTTTGGAGCAATTAGTGAATATCTTTAAACATACATTACAACACATTTCATATTTGGACATGACCATTTCAACTCCACATTTCAAAAAAGATGACTGGCTGAAGATAGTAATTAATGAAAGCGTTTATATATATTTATATATCCTTATATCACTTTTTGACAATCTTACAGGCACTTTCTTTATTAATCCAGTTTTAAATATTTCACCCAATGAGCCTTATGTATAAACATAAAATAGAGTAATTCTGGGACAAAAGAACTGCACCAAAAGGGGAACTAACCATTTCCATTGATTTAACCCTTTGCGTGCCAGAGGTACGCAACGCATTGCGTACCCCTCTGGCATTTATAGGGTTAAAAGGGGCTTTGAAACCCTTGAATACTAGAGAAGTCTAATGCCTTGCAAATCAATGTGTTGGAGACCTCTCTAGCATTCAAAGGCTCAAAGTCCCATGCAATGTGATGGTTATTTGATAAATTGTTATTTATTCTATATGGTTTTGCTGGGTTACCCCAGAATTTCTCTACTTTCCTTTCATGCACAAAACTCAATAGGTTTTAGACATCAAGAAAGCCAGTGAGATATATATTCCAATCAACTTTCAGCCTAAAATCAACACAAGAGCCTGCTGCCTAATGGTTACATATAAAAGGCTTGATACTATACCAACCGGTAAAACAGTCAGTAAGGCAGAGAAAATATATCGAATGAGAAACCCGATTTTGTACCGCAGCTATTCTATAACTGGCCCATACTTGGAAGTACCAGCATAGGCAACACAAACCCAATGTTATCTCAAAACACATGTTGCTGGATATTTCCAGCACTGTGTGATGATTTCTGACAGAAAATAATACCAGATACTTCAGCTTCAAAGGAAATTGGCCAACGTTGAAGTTAGCAGATGACGTCAAGCATTGTCAAGGCCAATTCCAATCCCAAGCAAATACAATTCCAGCAAAGTATCAAAATCAGTCCCAAAAATGTATATATACCCCCAAAAAACCTGCCAACCCTTGCCTGTATTTTGTGGTTCTTCGAGCTAGAGCACAGGTCCCAGGAGAGAAGAATAGCGTTAGCGAAAGCAGAGCAGACATTGGAGAGAGGTATAGTCATAGTGGGCATACACACACATCTTTTGTTTTGACACACCACATATTTCAATTTATTTTATACAGTGTGACTGAGTGAGTGTTTAATATTATGGAAAAATTCCAAAGCACTAGTAATAACACCATGTAATCTATAGATGGTGCCATTACTCTACATTAAAATTCACACCTAAAATGATACCTGGTCTGGGTTCAATAAAAAATTTGGAATGTGAACCTTGACCCTACGTCACATAAATGTCACCCTACTAGACTTTCCCATAGGGGAGTATGTCTCTGTTTTAGACTTTTGAGATTTTCTCATAAGATACTAATACTGCTTCAGAAATACTAATACTGCATTGAGGAAGAGAGGCTCATTGTCTCTGTTACATGAGGTAATTTAAACACATTTTAAAACACAGATTTTTAGAGAATTTGGTTTAAAAGAAAATTAACCATTTCCTCCCCATCCTGGCAATATCTCTGACACTACCAACTGAGGAATTTGAGGAAACCCTAATCGCATAGTAAAACCTGACTGTAAATCTTTACATGCCTTTGAAAAATATAGCCTTGTTTAGTATATCCCTCTGAGTTACAGAGATGTAGACAATGCTTAACCCTGCCATGCATTGCGTACCTCTCTGGCACTCAAATGAATAAAATAATATGTTAACCCCCTCATTGCTGCGTTCCTCATACATGCTCATCTAGGATGTAACAATGGTACCCATTATGTAATGACAAACACTGTGTGAAAATATGTGAAAATGACCTACATAGTGTCAGAGATGTTTTTTCAAAAGGGTTAACAGCACCCAAATGTGCACAAAAATTTAGCTAAGGAACACACTGCTGAGTGAAGAAGGTGATGCACCCATAGAATGCACATCTGTAATGATTGGACCCTGGCAAACAACAAAAACAGCAGTGGGAATACATGTTTCACTCAGCAGGATGAAGCCCTGAAACATCTACATAGATGTATCATCTACAGAGTTAACAGTCTATCATGACAAGCATAGGCAAACTAGTTATTTCCAGCTGTTGTGGACACCATGATCTAGTAACACAATAAGAATGCTTGATGATGATGTTCTAGGTGGTTCAGAGCAGCTGGAAAGACAAGATTTACCACACAAGTGTATGGATAATGATTTATAAATTCCCTGCCATGGCATCTCTCCATGATAATGATTCTTGTGATGTTTAGCCCATCTTCCCTGCTCTAAAGGATGTCCAAAAGGATTCATCATTTGCTGCACCCTCCCCGACTGCAGCAGACAAGGGAGAACATATCCAAGGTAGGAAGTATATGAGAATCCTGAGGTGGAGGCACAGGGAATCCAGGTCTGCATGACACCAACATATTGTGGAGCGGAGCATCAGCTAGCAGCACTGACAGCTGAGATACAGCCGTTAAGGGGTGTCACGGCTGACCTTTTTGTTCAGGTGGTTACAGAGCTATTTGACCACAACAGAATCGAGGCCCAAATGTTGAGCCTCCAAGAATCTACCTCCACACCATGATCCTCCATAGTTATGCCATCACAAACATTGGTTCACTCAAGAGTCACCAGACGTTCTGGAAGGCCTGGCCCTTCTGATCCCTTTGCCCCCATCTTCTCCCCCTACCAAGAAGAGGAAACATTAAGATTTGGTTTGTAAATTAATAAACATGACAATGTGAAACCATATTGTCTGTGTTTCTTACTCAGGTTTCAGACTGTCAGTACCAGACGAGTATCCAACTCATTGCAAAGTAATACATTGGACACCACTCTGGCACACCTCAGTCCATTGGTGTTCATGTGTTTTGCAAAAAAAATGAAGGATTTTTTATTTTTCCCCTATGATATAGGTGTTTGCCCCAGAACTGCTGAAGAGGGGGAGATGTCTAAAAAATATTTTTGTATGTTTAAGATTTGTTGCTATATTTGCAAGGACAGGTCACATTTATAAAGAATTAAAGTCAGGTTTATAAATATAGAAAACTATTAGATCCTTAACCACTTAAGGATCCCTTGCCACGACTGTGATGGGTAAAACCTGCGTTAAGGACCCTGACACATCATGGAATTCAGAGCTCCCTGCACAACCCCTGAATCAATTTCTGAAAAAAAAACTCTGGTCCTTAACTGCTCGGCCGGTCGTTAAGGGGTTAAAGTGTCAAAACACCCTAATTATAACACTGGCGAGTAAATAATTCACATATAAACAGTTACCAAAAGGATAACATTTTAAATTACCTAAAGGGAGTGAAGAAGATAAACCTGTATCTGTGCAATGACCAATCCCTCCATAGTCACCAGCATTAAACCTTTGAGTGCAAGTGAGGTAGTTTTGCAATGTGCTGCATACTCCTCTGGCACTCAAAGAGTTAAATCCCTCATTACTGGGTTGGATAATCTAACACACTCATGGAGGAAAGTGAAGTTTAAAAATATGTCTATCTGAGAATGGCCTGACAAAATGTGCTGTCATTATATACTTCTATTGCGAACGTTATACCTGTCATTAAATTGTAATCACTACAACTGCCTTTATTTTTGGAGCAATTAGTGAATTAATTTATACATACATTGTAACACATTTCATATTTGGACATGACCATTTCAACTCCACATTTCAGAAAAGTTGACTGGCTGAAGTTAGTAATTAACAAAAAAGTTTATACATAGCCTTACTTCTCTTTGTGACAAGTTTACATATACCTGCTACTTATTACTCCAGTTTTATACATCTCCCCCTAGGGCCTTATGTATAGGGATGGGCGAAAACATTTTCGCCTCAAACTGAAATCGGCTAAAAATAGCACTTTCCACTTGATCAAAAATGCCCTGCTTTTTCACACTTTTTTTCGCCTAGCTCATTGCATTGAAATCAACGGATAGAAACATTTTTCTCCACCACAGAAAAGTTATTAACACAGCCACATAAAAGGCTGTCAGGCTGTCACAGCATGCAATTCTGTGTTTGTGAGAGGAGAGATCAGCATGTTTTTGAGCTAGAGATGATAAGCTTAGTTTAGGGAGTCATTTAGGTAGGACATTTGTTCTCTGTAGTAGGGGAGTCTGGGGGCACGAAAATTTAGTGTGACTGACTGACAAGATACAGGCAGATGGGGTCCAAATTGCTTGCTGATTTTACTTTTACTGTCTCTGTGCTGAGGAAGTCTGATTTTTAGTTATATATATGTTTTTTGGGACTAACTGTGGTAAGATAGGGTGGACAACTTAAAAAAAAAATAGAACATAAAAACCATAAATAATTAAACAAATAAATGTATTAGACAGCTGACTGGGAGCTATGTGACCGAAGCAGACTTGATAGACAGCAGACAACATTGTGAATTTTGTTGAGGGCCAAGGCAAGTCATCACACTCCATCAGTTGTGTACTGTAGAGAGTAAAAACCTACACTGTAGTTGAGAAATGTCTAGCAAATGCACAAGCAAGAGGGGGAAAGGTGGAGGAAGTGCAGGGACGTGGGAGTAAAGTGTTAGTGAAAAAACTGACTGCAGCAATCATTGCTGCAGAATGTACAATAAATGATGATGATGATCCCTTTCTTCCCAGGGTGGATGCATTATGTCAAGGTCCCACCAATCACACCACACCATTCCCCCACCACCACTACCATACACATCTGCCACATTTTAGGTTGTATTTTATATTTTTTTAATCACTTGACATCATCATGAATATGTGCCAGTGTCACTTAAGCAGGAATTAAGAATTGTGGGCAAATGACATATGCTAACACATTTTTCAAGGTATATGTTGCTGTAGGACTCACAACTTTGACTTCCAGCTATTTATTTCTCCACTACAGCCCTCAGAAGAGGTAATATTGTGCTGGGAAATGTTGTATGATATTAAACATAGGAGAAAAATGTGTTGTAATAGGAAAACGTGTTGTAATAGCAGAAAAATGTGTTAGAATAGGAGAATAATGTATCAGAACAAGAGAAAAATGTGTTGAATGACCAAAAAGTGTTAGAAAATGTGAAAAGTGTGTTAGAATATGCAAAAAATGTATTAGAATGGGAGAATAATGTGTTGGAACAGGCAAAAAATTAGCTGGAATAGGCAAAAAGTAGGAAAATTTTGCATTGGAGAAAAAGAGAAAACTTTCACGTAAAAAAGAAAAATCGACCGTTTTTCGTGAAAAGTCACGTGGGAAATTTTTCTCACTTTTAGCCCAACCCTACTTATGTATAAACACAAAGCAGAGCAATTCTGGGACAAACCAACTGCAACACAGGAGGAAATTAGCATTTCCATTGACTTAAACGGGGTTTTTAAACCCTTGAATACTAGAGAGCTCTAACACCTTGCAAAGCAAGGTGCTGAAGACCTCACTAGCTTTATTATTATTATTATTCTTTATTTATATAGCGCCAACTAATTCCGCAGCGCTGTGCAATTGGGAATAGACATACAAAGATATTAAATAGTACAATCAGATGTGGAGAACAGAAAGATCAGAGGGTCCTGCTCATGAGAGCTTACAGTCTAGAGGAAGGTAGGTTTGACACAGAAGGAGTAAGTGCTCTTAGGTTTAATTGCCTCCTGCCACATGAACTGTCAGTCAGTGGGTGGGAGTGAGAAGTGCTGTTGAGTGCACTAGTCTGGGCAAGGGGTGAATCTTGGTGATAATGTTTATGGAGACAGTTGATAGGCTTTTCTGAAGAGGTGAGTCTTCAGGGAGCATCTGAAGATTTTGAAGGCTGGGGGGAATCTGATGGGGCGGGGGAGGGAATTCCAGAGCTGAGGTGCAGCAGGGGAGAAATCCTGTAGGTGGGAGCAGGAGGATGTGATAAGAGTTGTGGAGAGCAGAAGGTCGTGTGCAGAGCAGAACAGCACAGCACGTCTATCTCGCTCTGTATCTGTATCTATTGTGTCTGCCTTCCGATAAAACCTCACGTTTTTATAGCGGAAATGAGAAAACAACGTAAATCAATGGGTGGAAACTTTCTAGCCATGAAAAAAATGGTGAAAGATTTTGGCCAATGGGCGAAAGATGAGAAAATTTTAGGCGCTAGTTTTAAAGCAGATTTTCCCACGAAAAAGCTGATAACGTGGTTTGTGCGAAATTTCTCACTGGAACACGGCGACAACTTTCACCCATCCCTAGTTATATCAACATAAGTCAGTAAGTAATATGCAGATTTTTACATCATAGTCATTATTATGAATAATTGACATTATAATTGCAAGTTTCCTTTATTTTCAGCCTTATGAGTACATAGAAACATTACATTTTATTCTGAAAAACTGCACAGTAATCCGTGCAATCCATAGTGTGTGTTTTTTTTATAAATGCCCCTAATTTAACTCTTTGAGTGCCAGAGAGGTATCCAACTCATTATGCTACAATGCACAGGATACATCTCTGGTATGCAACAGTTTAAAGATATATGTTTTCACGATAGTCCAGTTTTTCTCAATGTTAGTCCCACAGCACACTAACAGGTCATCTTTTTAACCCTAAAAACCAGAGATGGTCCTGACACATCTCCGGTGTACATGCCTTAATAGTCAGTGATGGTTCTGGCACATCATGTGTTTTGTGTTCACAGCGCTCCTGCAAGAACACTGTAAACACTAAGGGAGTCTGAAAATGTCTGCTCCAATTTCAGACTCTCATTCAGCGAGTTGTACATGTGATCAGTCATGTGTGCCAAATGACGTCTATGTTGTCCTTAAAGACTGGCAGGGATTATTAGAATTGTAGTCTGGAAGTAGTTGAGTATTATGTTTTAGGTGTCTGGGTCTCCACTAGTAAATGGACTATTAACTGTGTTATTGATGCTCTTTACTTAAGTTGAGTAAGGGTAAGTAGTTATTATTTAAAGGTATAGTAATACTTTGTTTTAACTTTATTTTATTTTGTAGGCATTAAAAAAACATGAAGAATGATATATGTCTTATCTCTCAAACCTTTATGGTTTGAGAAATATTCACAAGTAAAGTTCCCCTCCCGCCCCTTTTACCTAGTGTAAGCCATCTCTTCTCAGATGTGGAATGCAGTCCATAGACCAGACAGATAACAGAAGGGGACAATTTTATTCCAATGAGAACAATGAAAGCCCCCCCACCTTGACAAGTTTTTCAGGTTTTTCCCTTATCTTAACTGAATATTGTCCCTCTCTGCAATTTACCTGGGCACCTCCCTTCTGATCTGGCTGAGCAGTGTTACATCAGTAAAAGAGACAGGTGGGGGATAATTTGTCATTGAATAACTCTTGAACTACAACTCTGACAGAACTGAAATAACACTCTCCAAGGTCCAAATACTATGATGATTAATTAGAGCTGATTTTATTATGAAACATTACTATCCCTTTAATGGTATGAAGGTGTGTATTTAATCTATTATCTGACATCTTGTAATAAATAAACCAGAATTTTTTTGTGCACTGAGAACTTACACATGTGCCACTGTATGTTGTTATCATTTTTGGGTTTATACCCAAATTTTGAACCTTCCCTTTTTGTAATAATTTTGAAAAACCCTTAAGATTTTCTATTTTCAGCATTCAAGGGGCTCCTGTGTGTATGTGTTTTCAGTCAATTAAAGTAGAAATATCACCTCTTAATAACCTGCCTTACCTTACTAATTCTAGAAAATCTTAATGGCCTTCATGAATTTTGCCTTTGGACTTTTTTCTTGAGATAACGTCAATCATCCCTGCATATCAATTCCATGGAAGTGGACATGACCATTGCTAAAAGGACTACTGGACACAGATTTCACCCACTTCATATGGGAACCTTAGCCCTTTAAAGAACATACAGGTGTGCAATGCCTTGCTTCACAATGGAATGAAAACAACTCTGATCCTTAAAAGATTAACCCCTTAAGGACCGACTGTCCAGATTCTGATTCTGGACTCTGAACGGCGTGCAGCTGTGCGGGGAGCCTGGAATTCCATGATGTACGTGTATGTCCTTGGTCCTTTAGGAAACTCAACCTCATGACGTACATGTACGTCATGGGTCGTTAAGTTGTTAAAAAGGCTCCTTCACTGTGAATGTTTTGGTTACAAAAAAGTGTGACCAACTATCATGTTTGACACCATAATAATTGAAGTCTGGTGTGGTGGGAGTGACTAATTGCTGTGTTTGTAATTGGTGGATTCCTGGCTTATATAGCAAGGAGTGAGAGAGCTCTGTAAGTTCATCAGTGCCCTGTAAGACTGAGATTGGATACTTGCTGGAATAATAGCATAAGAATATTGTGTGGTGTGGTAAGGGAGAGGTTAAAAGCAAATCTCTCTGAGTTTTGTTTTCCCTCTTTGCTGTGATAAATAATTGAAGTCTGGTGTGGTGGGAGTGACTAATTGCTGTGTTTGTAATTGGTGGATTCCTGGCTTATATAGCAGATACATAGTGAATACTTGAACGTGTGAATCTTGCCTCAGTGTGTAAGTGCAGAGGTGTGGTAAGTGTGGGAATTTAAAACAGGGGAATTCACATACAGGGGAACACATTATCAAACTTATTGTGCAGCTATTTTTGCCTGCCTGCCTTTTTATCTTGTGGTAACTGGCACATATGAGTGGTAGCATGATTGTCCATTTAACTCAGTGCACAAACTGCCATATGTTTGCACACCTGGAACAACCGTTCCAGGGTGCATACCTCTGTGGCAGATGTGAGCAAGTGGTCTCTCTGGAAGCTTGTATTAGAGAACTGGAGGGGCAGGTTGCAACATTGAGAAATACGGACAATCTTGAGAGGGTTCTGCTGACTGAGCAGCAGGAAGTGGTGGTAGGTAGTTCTGGGGGTGGAGACTGCACAAAGAAATAGCAGGTAGCCAGATCGGTTACAGTTAGACATAGCAAGGGGGGTGGACAGAGAAATAGGGAGGACACTCCTGTGTTTACTAATCCTAACAGATTTGCTACATTAAGTAATGATGTTGGGGATGCTGACACAGGTATGTCTTTGCTGGAGAGGACTGTTCTCTCTAACAGCCGAGTGAACAGCCCCTCTAGCACAGATGGGATCCAGGACTCAGGCAGACCTAGACAGATGGTGGTGGTAGGGGATTCTATTATTAGGAAGACAGACAGGGTAATCTGTCGCCAAGATCGCCACAATCGTACAGTTTGCTGTCTCCCCGGAGCTCGGGTTCGACATGTGGCTGATCGGGTTGATAGATTGTTGGGAGGGGCTGGGCATGACCCGGCTGTCATGGTACATGTTGGTACTAATGACAAAGTCAGTGGAAAATGGAGGTCCGTTAAGAAGGATTTCAGGGACCTAGGATATAAGCTTAAGCAGAGGACCTCTAAGGTAGTATTTTCTGAAATTCTACCTGTGCCACGCGCTACATTAGAAAGGCAACGGGAGATTAGGGAGTTAAATGCGTGGATAAAGACTTGGTGTAAGCAGGAGGGGTTTGGGTTCCTAGAGCACTGGTCAGTCTTTTCCCTTGGAAGCAATCTTTATAGTAGCGATGGATTGCACCTTAGTGGAAGGGGGGCCACGGTGCTGGGTGATAGGATGGTTAGAAGGCTGGAGGAGACTTTAAACTAGAAAGGGGGGGGAGGGAGCTGCAACACAGGCTGGGGAAGATAGTATAATTGAGGGAATGGGATTAGAGAAGGGTCATGGGGGTGGAGAGGGGGAATGGGCTAGTTCATCTAATAGGGAGTTGCCATTGTTACAGCCTGATAAAAGACAAATACATCTGAAAAAGAATGAAATCTTAAAGAATGGCAAAAAGATAAAATGTATGCATGCAAATGCTCGCAGTCTGGCTGGTAAGATGGGGGAACTAGAAATGATTGCAGTACATGAGCAGTATGATCTGATTGGAGTGTCTGAAACCTGGTTAGATGATACGTATGACTTGGCAGTCAATCTAGAGGGTTATTCACTTTTTAGGAGGGACAGGGTTAATAAAAGGGGAGGAGGGGTATGCCTATATGTAAAGCAGGCCTTAAAACCTAGTTTAAGGGAAGATATAAATGAAGGGTCCAATGAAAAGGTAGAGGCCTTGTGGGTTGAAATACACACTGGGGGCACACATAATAAAAAGATATTGGTGGGGGTTTGCTACAAGCCACCTAATGTTGGGGAGTTGGAGGAAGCCCAACTTTTACTGCAAATGGAAAAGGCTGCTAGGTCAGCAAAGGTAATTATAATGGGAGATTTCAACTACCCTGAAATTGACTGTAGCAATATGACTTCAGGCACAACAAAGGGAAATATTTTTCTAAGTATGATAAATGATAATTTTATGTCCCAACTAGTAGAGGAGCCAACTAGAAAAGAGGCCTTGCTTGACCTAGTGCTCTCAAACGATTCTGACATTGTAAACAGTGTGCAGGTAAGGGAACATTTGGGCAGCAGTGACCACAATATTGTATCCTTTGAAGTTTGTTATGAGAAACCCAATAGCAAGAGTTTAACCAAAACATTCAATTTCAAAAAGGCTAATTTTACAAAGTTAAAAGAAGCTTTAAAGGATATCCAGTGGGATGTAATTTTCAAAGATAAAAATGCACAAGAGTCATGGAATGTATTTAAAATGCTCTTGGGCAAATATACACGTCAATATATACCATTGGGGAATAAGCACAAGAGAAGTAAAGCAAAACCAGTGTGGATTAATAATGTGGTTAGCAGGGAAATGAGAAATAAAAAGCAGGCTTTTAAGGTGTTTAAGTCAAATGGGTCAGATGCATCATTTAAAAAATATAAAGAATGTAATAAAATCTGCAAACAAGCAATTAAGCTAGCTAAAATAGAAAATGAGCGAAACATTGCAAACGAGAGCAAGAAAAACCCTAAACAATTCTACAAGTATATTAACAACAAAAAAGTTAAGGTTGATATTGGTCCTCTTAGGACTGAAACAGGTGAATTGATTAGTGAGGATAAAGCTATGGCTGAGACCCTAAATACGTTCTTTGCTTCAGTATATACAAAGGAAGCAGAAATGACAAGCTATGGGCAAACAGACAAAACCATGGAATTTCCTCCAACATCTACATGGCTTACTGAGGACAAGGTCCAAAAGAGACTGGAAAGGGTTATAGTGAATAAAGCGCCTGGACCGGACGGTATACACCCAAGGGTACTTAAGGAACTTAGTTCAGTAATAGCAAAACCATTATACTTAATATTTATTGATTCGCTTTCATCAGGCATAGTGCCCTGTGATTGGAGGAAAGCTGATGTAGTTCCATTGTTTAAAAAGGGAGCAAGATCCAAACCAGGAAATTATAGACCTGTGAGCTTGATTTCCATAGTGGGTAAGATACTAGAAGGGTTATTAACTGATAGTATTCAGAACTATGTGAAGACAAACAATATCATTAGTAGGAATCAGCATGGTTTCATGAAGAACAGATCATGTCAGACTAATTTACTTGCATTTTATGAAAGAGTGAGTAGTAATTTGGACAGGGGAATTGCTGTTGATGTAGTATACTTGGATTTTGCAAAAGCCTTTGACACAGTGCCTCACAACAGGTTACTGCATAAATTAAAAGGCTTCGGTTTGGGTGGTGGTATCTGTACATGGATTGAGAACTGGTTAAATGATAGATGGCAGAGAGTTGTTGTAAATGGAACTTTTTCAAATTGGTCTAGGGTTATAAGTGGGGTGCCGCAGGGTTCAGTCCTGGGCCCAATGCTTTTTAATTTGTTTATTAATGATCTAGAAGTGGGAATTGAAAGTAGCATCTCAATCTTTGCTGATGACACTAAGCTATGTAAGGAAATACATACAGAGCTCGATGTTTTTTCCCTACAGAAGGATTTAGATAAACTAAGTGAATGGGCAGAAAAGTGGCAGATGTCATTTAATGTAGATAAATGTAAGGTTATGCATTTGGGTTGTAGAAACAAACTTGCTACATATACTCTAAATGGGAAACAACTTGGGAAATCCTCATTAGAGAAAGATTTAGGTGTACTGATAGACAATAGTCTTCACAGCAGTGTGCAGAGTCACTCAGCTGCTACAAGAGCAAATAGAGTACTAGCCTGCATAAAAAGAGGTGTAGAAGCAAGGGATGCTAATATTATCCTACCTCTGTATAAATCCTTGGTTAGGCCTCATCTAGAATATGGAGTACAATTTTGGGCGCCTGTTCTAAAAAAAGACATTACTGAACTGGAAAAGGTGCAGAGACGTGCAACAAAACTGATAAAGGGATTGGAGGATCTGAGTTACAAAGAGAGACTAGCCAAACTGGGTTTGTTTACATTAGAAAAGAGACGTCTAAGGGGTGATATGATTACCATTTACAAATACATTCAAGGTCAAAACAAAGAACTATCCAATGAATTATTTATGCAAAGAGCTGAGCTAAGAACAAGAGGTCATCCATTAAGACTTGAGGAAAGGCGCTTTCGACTAAAACACAGGCAGGGATTCTTTACAGTAAGGGCGGTAAGGCTATGGAATTCTTTGCCTCGGGATGCTGTGCTTGCAGATAATGTAACTGCATTCAAAAAAGCAATGGATGCCTATCTAGCACAGAACAATATTGACAGTTATGACAGATGGCTTCAAAGCAAATAGGATATTGAGCCGGGGAACTATTTGACACACTCACACACACACACCTACACTGGAAATTGCTCCAGAGGGCTTTTTTGTTGCCTTCCTCTGGATCAACAGGGGTGTTATTGGCATGGGCTGGACTTGATGGACGCATGTCTTTTTTCAGCCTTATGTACTATATTACTATGTTACTATGTTACTATGTTACCATAGACATGACATTCAGAACTGATTGGAGATCTCTAGAACAAAAGTCCCAAAGAGCAAAATCTATAGGCTCCACAAGGATTTTATGAGTAATACTTTCCTTTAAGAACACATTTTCTTGAGTTTCCCCAAGATTTCCCTCCCTACTGTAAGATAAAGACTTTCATCTGAATTATTTGTGCAAAAATTTTAAACACATTCTGGGGAAAATGAACTGCATTTGACATATCATTAGGTTAGTCAGAATTTCAATGAAAGTTTTTTCCCAAACAAAATTAATTTAACACTCCTTTCCATGGGGAAGGTCCCTGTCGCCTTCTCTGGAATGATATTTGTACAAGATCCATACAAATAAATTACATAAACTTGGCCATCAATTCCATAAGGGTTTTAATGAGGTTATATGAACAAATAATACAAATAAATATAAAGGCCTGTATGATATTTTTTTTATTTTAGATTTGTTCATGTTCAGTTACATTGCATTAGCTGCGGACAACCCAGGTAGATGCAGACTATGCTTGACGCTGAAGTTTCCCCTGATTATTCCTCATTATCAATTGATTTCACAGTCTTAAAGTAATATGTACCTGGGCAGGGAGGTGACCTATATGTGTGTGACATTTAGATGTTGCCCTTTTGATGCAGGCGGCATTCTGATGTCGACCCTTTGACTCAGGTGACATTCTGATGTTGTCCTTTTGAGGGTTGCCATGTAGGCGGCAACATTCAATAGTAAATCCAGGAAACAAAAGTTGGCAATGCTTTGCAGTACCAGTACCCCCACGACAGGCACCAGCATTAGACCAATTTGGACAAATATGCAGGTATATGGGAAAAGTCTATAGAAAGAGAAAGTACAATTGGTTGAGTTTAATAGAAAGCCCCCCTCAAATAAATAAATAAATAAATAACATACTCTGTGATCTCTGAGAGTAAGGAAGAAAGCTTCAGCATCTTTGACTTTGTTAGAAGTCTGATATGGAAGTTAGGATGTGTTACAGAGACAAGAGTTGGCATTGTAATACAACCACCAGTGGCGACATTATACTCATTTGGACAGATTTTTACTCAGACTACAGTATTAGGCTTAGGCAGGAAGATGAGATGATCAAATGTTATGAGTCATCCCCTTGGAAATCAGGATTGGCCAGAGTAATAAACACATCACAGATAAAGTAGATATTCAGAGGTTGTTGCAACAGCCAATCACAACTATAACCAATGTGACTGTCCCACCACATCTTGTGAGAAGGGATGGGTGAAAATTTTCGCCTCAAACAGAAATCGGCAAATAATGGCGCTTTTTGCTTGGCGAAAATTTTCCAGAGAAAAGTGCAGTTTTTCCACTTTTTTTTTTTTTTTTTTTAAATCAATGAGAAGAAAAATATTTCTACACCACACAAAAGTTTTCTACAGCCATATAAAAGGCTGTCAGGCTCTCACAGCAGCCATTCTGTGTTTGTGAGAGGACAGAGCAGCATGTTTTTTAGCTAGAGGAATTAGGCAAATAAAGGGGAATTGAAGCTTAGTTTAGGGAGTCATTGAGGCAGGACATTTGTTCTCTATATTAGGGGAGCCTGTGGGCACTCTAGGGGATAAGAAGTGATGAAGAAGATTGTCCCCCCAATATGCCAAAATTCCATGTGACTGACAGACAAGACACAGGCAACCTATTTGCTTGCTGATCTTCCTGTTATTGTCCCTGTGCTTGGTGGGGAAGTCTGGGGAAAGACATTGTTGATTTTCTTTTTCTGTTATATTTTTTTTTTGACAGACTGTGATAAGACAACAGGGTGGACAACTTAAAAAAATAAAATAAAAAATAAAAAAAATAAAAATTAATAAAAAACGAAATATCTTAGGTGACAGTGACAGACAGCTGACTGGGCTTAGGTAAGGCATCATACAGCTCCATCAGTTGTGTTGTGCACTGTACAGTAAAAAAACACAGTGTAGTTTCAGAATGTCCAGCAAATGCACAAGGGGAAGGGGGAGGGGTGGAGCAGGGTAGGGATGTGAGAGTAAAGTAGTAGTCCAAAAAACTACTGCAGAAATGGTTGTGCAGCACGTAGAATCAATGATGATGATCCCTTTACTCCAAGGGAGGATGCAGTTTGTCAAGGTCCCAGCAAAACTAGGTCCAGAACCACCAGTGCCAGTAGAAATATAGAACCATATAAGAAGAACACTGAAGACGACAACAAGTCACATTCAAGTGTTGATGATGCTGGCAACAACATAACAGAGGAAGGTGTAGCAGCTGAACAGCCTACTGCATCAGACAGTGAATCACCAAAACACGTGTCCTCAAAGTAGTGAATTTTGTTATAGTAAAAGTAAAAGGAAATTGTTTGAGACCTCCAGAAGCAAAAAGTTAAAGTCTGAATCTTCCACCACTTTTAAGGAGCACTGTGCCTGTCTATAAACTGCTTGAGAAAGCCACTGGAAAGTCACCCTGGACAAGCACAAATGTCAAAAAGCACACAGTAACCCTATCCGTCATCATCGGCATCATCGTCTCTTCAAAGTCCAGGTCCCACTCAGTCACACACACCTGATTTGAGTATCCAGTAACAGCAAGACAGGTTAACATCCACAGTGTTAGATATGAAGAGTACCTCTGGTGCTGCTGTTGTAAGTGCTGAACCTTTGACACCTAGTAGTAGTGGCAGTAGAATTACATCAACATCTAGCTCCAGTAGTAGTAGCAGAAACCACATATGACAGACAAAGCCAGGACAAATATATTAACAGCAGCACAGATGAGGAGGTGGAGGACAGATGGGACCACTGCTATGGCCGATAAGTAAGGTGTGTCAGTAATCTGAGAAGGAGGATAGAGCATGACAATGGTAAAAATACATACACAAATCACACCATGCCAGTCCCCCACCACCACCACCACTAAAATACATAATTACCACATTGTAGGTTGTACTTTATTTTTTTTATTACTTGATATCATCATGAATACGTGCCAGTGTCACTTAAGCAAGAAAGTGTTGTGGGCAAAGGACAAATGCATTCTGCATGCTAACACTTTTTCAAACCATATGTTGCTGTAGGACTCACAACTTTGACTTTCAGCTACTTATTTCTAAACTTCAGCCCTCAGAAGAAGTAATATTACAGTGGGAACTGTAGTATCTATAGGAAATATAGGCGAAAAATGTGTTAAAATAGACAGAAAATGTGTTAACATAGGCGAAAAGAAGGAAATCTTTGCATAGGTAGGAAGGCAACATTTTTCGGGGGAAAAGTGAAAAATCAGAATGTTTTTGCGAAATTTTTGTCGAAATTTTTCACACTTTTTGCCCACCCCTATTTGTGAGGATTACATTGGCTATTCTGTGGATCACTTCTTCTCTCTACCCTCCTACACAGTCCCTTCCCACTTTTCCCTCTGAAAGGGTGAGAGAAAATGAACAAATCTATTTCACTGAAAACACTGAAATTGTTTTCCGTTATTCTGACACTTCATACGCCTTCTGCTTAGTAAGTAATTTTAATTCAAATCTCATGAAATATGATTTTCGGTATATTTTTTTTTTTTTTTTTTTTTTTTTAAGAATGCATGTCTAGTAAGCAAGCCAATCAAATAAATGTAATCTTTCATTGATTACTGGGGCTTTATGCAACACTACATGGGAGTATTGGTGGTGAATAGTTTAATCTATTCATCTCACCCATTGATATATAATGCATAGGTGTTATTCCCTTGTCAGATATAAAAAGTGTAGCTAATAATGACTATTTCCTGTTCCAATAAAGATTGGAGTCAACATTTCATTTATCAGCTGATCACTCTAAACATTTCCTAAAAATCCACACATCTGCAAGAATCTACTAAAATGATCAGCTTTACCCTATATTATTCTATGAAGACTGATTATTGTTAAATTAAATTGACTTTTGCAGTATCTGTGTTTTTTTGTTGTTTTGTTGTTATTGTTTTTGTTTTGTTTATTGCCGCAAAATATAAGCTTTGGTTCTAGAATGCTACAGGAATCATTGACTTGGTTCATTAAATCCATGGGGAGCATATTAAAAGAGAAAAGTTCAAGCTGAAATTGCAACTAGCTGTTTCATACTACTTATGGCTGAACCTATTAGGATCTGAAAATTCAAGTATTTAATTCAGTGATTCTTAAAGTTAGTAAGTTAGTCCTCAAGACACACCTCAGGTCACATTTTCAATACATCCTTGTTTGATCACAGTTGGGTATTCAGTGGCTTAGTCATATTGATTGAACTACCTGTGCTTAATTAGGGATATCATTAAATCCTGACCTGTTGATATGTCAAGGGTACTGGAGTTAAGAATTACTAATTTAGATAATAACTATATCAGAATGGAACAAATTCAATGGGGTAACTGATTTGTTAAAGGTACTCTGCATTAAGAGGTTGATGTACATTTTTTTTTTTTTTAAATCTGGCCAGTAGATCTACTCCCTTTGACCTAAATTATTTTGCCAAAGGATGAAGATTCTCCTGCTGTAGCATTCTATCCTCTAGTATATCTGCCTGGCTAAAAAAAAATAATAAATGGGATGAAAAATTAAGTTAATGAGATTGTCTCCATTCGACGTATCTATTATAGGAAAGTTGCGTCACTATAATTCCTAGTAGAGCACAGGATCTGGATCTGAGTGGCTTGAAAGCGACGCTGGAGAGCAAAGCTCGGTTTCACTGCCAGTTACAAGAATTCCCTTGCTGTGGCCAAAGCCGGATAAAGTTGCTGGCTGTGAAGCCAGATGCCTGGCACCAGTTGAGCCAGGTCCTGGACCAGGATGGGAATATTGTAAACTGGTGAAGAGATCCATATGAAACCAGAGAGAACCCCTAATGCAGAAAAATGAGCCAGACTCTACGAAGGGACTGTAAGCGTCCCCATTTACCTATTCTAGAGATGGCCGCGAGTACACGGTGAGCGGACGGTCTCTATTGGCGTCCTCGCAGGGTTGACGCACTCTGCCTTGTCAGGAGAACCAGTGTGTTCTGAAAGTGTCTGGGCGACCAATCTCCTTAATGCTCCTCCTGGCGGCTCCTGCTGCATCTGAAGAGTCAGGCGTGCATCACAGGAATTCCCTGGTGACGTCGTAACCCGGATTTTTTAAAGGCACAGTCAATTATTGCTCCACCTCTCAGAGGTGGAGCAATCAGTATTTAAACTGCCTGGACACCACTTCAGTTGCCCTTTCGTGGTGTTCCAGTGCAGTTGTTGTTTGGGCTCTGTGTATTACCTGGCTTGTCTGACTAACCGATCTGGTGCTGACCTGTGGCTCTGTCTGACTACTCGCACCATGTATGACTCTAGGCTTGGCCAACAACCAATCTGGTGCTGACCTGTGGCTCTGTCTGACTACCCACTCCGGTTATGACCCTAGGCTTGTCCAACAACCAATCTGGTGCAGACCTGCTGCTCTGGCTGACTATTCGCTCCGTGTATGACCAGGCTTGTCTGACCATCCCATATGGTGCTGTCCTGTGGCACTGTCCAGCTTGTCTCTTGTGTAGCCTCTCTCCCGCAGACATCCATCTGGCGCAGACCTGCGGCTCTGGTAGACTACCATCTGTAATGATTGCAGGCGTGAGTCAGCTATCCTTTCCTGCTAGACTGACTGCAGGTGTAAGTCAGCTACCTATCCTTTCCTGCTAGACTGACTGCAGGCATGAGTCAGTATCTACTCATGTTCCTGGTCAGAGTTAACCTATTCCAGTTTCAGTTTGTGTGCAGCAGTAGATCATCAGTGGCTGATCCGGTTCCTGTTCCAGTCCAAGTTCCAGCAGAGACTACCAGTGGCTTCGGCCTAGTCTCAGCAGTGAGGTCTATCCTAGGCAGCCTACTATTCCTGATAGTAGTGCTAGCTTATCTATTGACCTACTGTCTGTTCCTATTTGTCCGCTGTTATATCTTATTCTGTGTCTTGAATAAAGGTTGTTTATACTATACGTTCTGACTCATGAGTTTTCTGGGTTACCGTGACAGGGACACAGCAGAAATACCCTCAGGACAGAAGGTTGATAAAATAACTTGAACTGTACATGGTCTAAAAGGTACTTCCTAAGCAGAAGGCAATGAAAGCAAACATAACTAGGACCAGAGGGACCCAGCAATGCTGCAAGGTCCCCACACAAGAAGTGGGCTGAAGTTTCTTACCGGGTAGGAGCCAAAGCGAGACACCACCATATGATGATGGTAAGTAGGGTGGAAAGTATCCCCCACAATAGAGTAAGATGCACTGTCAGCAAGAAGGGACAAGGTAGGAATGCTACCTTCACATGGAGCAGAAGAACTGCAATAAAGTATAGGTAGTGATGTTACCCCCAAAGAGAGAGTGGGCTACCACCGCTAAATTGACAGAGCTAGGGTAGAAATGCTACCCAAGGCAGAGAGATGGCTACAACCCCTAAATGCAATCTCTCCACGGAGTAATGGTAGACTGTGAAAAAAAAAAGAGAACTAAGCTACCACCTTCTTGACGAGACTACTGCAGACACCGAGATAGAGTGTAAGAGGACTGAAATGGAAAAAGCTCCACAGAAAGGCTGAAAAGGCCTCCAACAGAGGCTCCTCCATCACTAACCCCACTAAGCAAAGGGGAAGCGATGATGGCATCCGCCGAGGATATACTGAGGCAGGCCAGTGGGGCAGCAGTACCAGAAGCATAACCCACTCTAAGCAAAGCAAAGGGAAACAACCTCCCTTCAGACGGCAATAGAAAAATGAATAGCTGGGAAGCCAAAGTCACTGGGAGCAAAGAAACAATCGAAGGTAAGCCAAGCCAAAGTCACAAACAAGCTGAGGTCAATGGGAGCAGAAATCTATATCAGAGGTAAGGCAACAATCGGAGTGAGGAACAAGTCAGAAGTCAAACAACCAGAAGGAACACCAGAAAACAAGCGAAGGTCAGACACAAACTAATACAACTAGCAAAGCTCAAGTAATCGGGCACGGCAGTGCGGGTGGCAGTAGAATAAAAGGAGCACTGGGCCAACGAAAACAAAGAAGGGTAGGAGTAAGCAAAATACTAGTAAAGAAAAATCAATAGATACCTGAAAGAGGCAAACTATAATCCTGACACTACCAATAGACAGCAGAGAAAGGATCCCAAATCCCAGTGTACACTATCATAACTAATCAGTCAATAAGAATGAAAAATTACATACTACCATCAAGGTCACACTTTGAAATTCATAGAGAATTCCAAATTAGGAATAACCTTATTGTATAACAATCAATGACTTTCTAGTGGAACATTCTCCAAAAAAAAGTTTTCAAACTAGTTGTCAGGGGAAGGGATATAACTGGAAAGACCGAGACCACAACCTGGATTTTCAAGCTGATTCAAACAATTTGGAGCACTACAGAATGCACAGAAACAAACATTTGGCAATAATGCCAGATGAAAAATACCAATAACAGTAAAAGAGATTATTGTCAATGAGCAGCCATCTTCTCTCATTCCACTGAATGAAGACGGGTTATATTCTCTGTAAGCTTTCAGTCAGGTGTCTTGGGATAGTTCTAACCTGGCCACATCATTTACATGGTGCATAAAAGTTACACTTGTGTGTACTAAATATGGCAAGTTTACTATTAAAGGAGAGAATATAGTAAATGTTCAGTGCAATATTATGTATTAGGTTTTTTCAACTTATGTTTGTGTGTATGTTCTAAAAGGTACTTGCTATGTTAGTATATGCAACGTGTTTAATTTTCCATGTGCCCCTTCACCACTTTTATTCCCTTAGATGCTACATACTTCAATGCATTGCTTTGTAATTCATCTGAGATGTTTCTAGATCCAAGGGGTTAAAATGGTTTTGGAGGGTTTCTGTGAATAGTGCACAGATATGGACTTATACCTCATGTCAATATACAATGAGCAAATTGTGACAAATGATACTCCCTAACACATTTCAGTAACATAGCTCAACTACTGTCATGATTAGAACATGTATTTCATAATCTACTTTGCTGAACCCCCTAAATGTATTCTAGGGATCCAGTGAGGCTGCTGTGCTGATGGATTTTTAATACACTTTGCCCTAGACTAGATGGCCCTGAAGGATCATAGAGGGCAAGTGAATATATATCGTAGCACTTGGGCTGTCGGCTTAGCTGCTGTTCTTTTTAGTATGAGATGAATCAACAACATGGGAAGCTGTTAGTGGCAAATACGACCACTACAAAATTTAAGACCCTTCGATTCCATCATAAATGAAACACGGGGTCTTAAAGGCAATATCGTTCTGCACTGCCTATCTCTTAACTGCTTTAGTTTCTTGCTGCTTGTGTCCCGGGAGAAGGGAATTTACAGCAGCAGTATATTTCTATTGAGTCGTACTGCACTACTTAATCTAATTTCATCTGACAATTTTGCCATCGCCTTGCAAAGATTTTAGAGGACTTAGAGAGAGATGTTGGGCACTTAACTTCAATGGGAGGAATAACATGGCTTGTGAGGAACAGTTAAAACGAAGATAAAAAGAAAGAACATGAATAAAATGAAAGAGCTAATGCATATACAATAGAGTGAATTACTGGGAAATCACAGGGATATTTTACCTGCGGGGATCTGTGACGATGCAAACAGCAGAGTTTGGTATGAAAGTGCTGTTTATGCTGCTGCAAGGAATTCTTATGATCCTTTCTATCTACTACAGCTTATTTATTCAGGCTTTTCAAATTTTTGGTGTTAGGTATAAATCTATCATGGCAAGTGAGTCTCACTTCTCCCCTAGAAGATAGGTTTGTTCACAGACCGGCATGGGTGCTTGCTCATCCAGGGGAGAATTATTCAATTAAATTGACACATTTCATAACCCTTGCATTACCTTTTGTCTGACAGTAAAGAAATTCATGAGAGTCACCAGAGAAGTAACAATAGTACAAAGGGTCAGAGATCAAGGCAAGTTTAATGCTTTAAAAGATGATTGAGAAGGATGACACAGTCCGCAACTGCCGTTTAAGTTTTTTAACCCCTCGAGGACCAGAGTGGTACAACGCATTATGAATCAATGCATTACACACACCCCTGGTCCCCAAGGGGTTTAAGAAGTACACACCGGGGGTGAATGCACTAATTTCACAATGCAGTCACTGGCGTTAGCCTCTAAGTAGTGTCAGTAGTGCATACTCTCCATCAGAATAGGACTTTAATTTCAGCAAGTCCCATATGCCAGCCTGACAGCATGGGCAGGGAAATGTTTTACACATACTCCATTTCCTACAATTCATTGCTTAGTAAACTGTCCTAAACAAAACATATAGGATAGGAATGCCCCAGAAGGCCCACTGACTGCTACATTGTCCTCCCTTTGGTGCAGCTGACATTAAGGGGAGGATTTGGGGGCATATGTAGCCTAGAAAATTTATGTTAGGCAGGTGCATGGACAGAATTCCAGTGATTATTATTGCTCAGAATTAGCATGATGCATTCACCCCATTGCAACTTTAAATGTTCCAAGCAGCTGGAATCTTGAGGGCTAAAACACTGAACATTACCAAGTTAGTACTGGTAGTATTGCATACAACTCTGGTCCTTTAAAGAGCAATAAACATGTATGCATGTATGTGTTTATATTTGTATGTATGTATGTAACTTTATTTATGCTGCACCATGCATGCACACAATGATTATCAGAAATGGAAGTGATAGTGCACTGCAAATATTTAGGAAAGACTACAATGTGACTATTGCATTATTAGCTGGTGATAAGTACAAGCAAGTAAATTATACATTGGAAAGGGAACCCTACCCCCAAAGAGCTTACAGTTGAAATGTGTAAAAACATATATTGTTGGACTCTTCCTGATGAGTAAAGCAATGTTACTGTCACTGCTAGGAGTTGCTTAATTGCAAGGTTATTAAAGCTTAAACTGTTTTTTTATAATTTTGTTTTATTAAATTGTTAGTATACCAGTGCCATTTGGTGTCAGTTTTTCAATTACATTTTGGGGTAGAGGTTAGCCTCAGTCTATAGACCTCCATAGAATTTATAATAACAGCTCTATCACTTTGTAACAGTTTAAACTGTAACACCTGAATCATCCCCAGCAGTGTGGGTACCATTGCTTTTATTGGTAGATAAAGTCAAACTAAATATATTTTTTTCATAAAAAAAAGTTTATTTTTAAACTTGTGTTTTTATTTTTTACCTATTAGTCATTGAATATAATGTGAGTTACAGTTCAACAATGGCTGGAGAGCTGCATATTACCCACCCCTGGATAAGAAGACAAGTTACTTAGATGTTACTAAAACAAAACACAGTTATATTTATTGGATAGTAACACATGCAAAAAAACATGACAAATAATCAAACTACCACTCATCAAATGAGTCTTTGCTACAACTGCATTACAATTTTAAGATATAAAATATTCATAAGAAAATGGAATGTACTGATAAATGGCTCCAACTTAAATTTTAACTTTTACCCCCTCCAGTAACAAAAATGTAAGCATAAAGTAAAATGGTGTTGTAAATGAAAAACTCTTCAATACAGTTAAGACTGGGGTTCCTCAGGGTTGAGTATGTGGTCCACTGCTTTTTAATATGTTTATAAATTACTTGTAAATATATACAGAAATCAAAATTCCAATATTTGCGGACAACACTAAATTATGCAGGGTAATAAATTCAGAGCAGTATGTTTGTTCTCTACAGAATGATTTAAGGCAACATTGCAGAATGGGCCAAACATGGAATATGAAATATGATGTATGAAAGTGTAAAGGTATGCATTTGGGACGAGCAAATCATAATGCTACTTATGAACTTGGAATCATTCTAGGAGACTCATTGCTAGAGAAAGATCTGGGAGTCCTAGGATGTGGTAATGGCAGATACAATGGATACATTTAGGAGAATATTAGATACATCCTCTATTTAATTTCTCTGTATGTCTATTCCCTTTTGTATAGTACTGTGAAATAAGATGTTGCTATATAAATAAAAGCTCATAATAATAATAATTTTAGCAGAACTGGGCATACAGGGTTATATTGTATATGAATAGTTAAAACAGAAAGTGCTTGTAAACAGACTAGCACCTATTGAAATAATAATATAATTCTCATTTTCTGGGTTATATTGTAGCAAATGTTGGACTTGTAGTACTTGTGTTTTTTTTTTTTCAACCTAATTTACTATGTCAGTATTTTGCTATAATGGGGAAGCTACTTATACTCTAGCATAAGAATCATGCAACTGCGCTGCTTAATATGTACTGGAGCGTACAATCACTTTAAAGTTATATTTGTATATATGAATAATTGCATGTGACGAGTGAAGCAAATTACATTTCATCTTTAAAAATGCATGGCGCTAGAGATGTCCCCAATGCATTTTGTTGTGTTAGAGATCCTTTTTTGTTCAGGACACCCTTAACACACAGTCTGGAGTTTTCAGGGCACCACTAATATCTTATAGGTAAGGGTGTAAAGAGAGTACAAGAATAAATATACATTTATTCTCAGAATAAAAAATATGTATACTGTGAATAATAATTTCCACAAATATACATTTCAAACTGAATATTTACATTTTTAGGAAAGTCTTTAAAAAAAATTATTTCAAGCTAATCTAGTGCCAAGGGCACACCAAAGTGCTACAGCACTCTTTTTGAGAACCAGGGCCAGATTTCCAAATAAGCAAAGTAGGCAACAGACTAGAGTGCCAATATATGAGGGGAGCCTCAGTTGTTCTGGCCACACCCACATTCTGAGTCATAGGAGTGGCCAAGCAATCTCAATATTCCTACATTAGTTTGTTATAGTTTATACCTAAACTATAAAAATATCTAAAAGTCAAAAAATAATTATGTGGGAATTTTTGCAGAAAACTAGAAATTTCCCTCAAAAATGCCCATCAAACGAAAATACATAAAATGTCTGCCTTTTTGCCAACGCAAATACATTTCGCAAGAGAAAGTTGCTATTTTCAGCCTAGGCTTTCCATTGCTGCAATATTTCCCACCTCAGTACTATTTCTGCTGGGGGCTGAAATGGAAAAAACAAGAGATCAAAGTAAGAGTTGTAAGCAGGCATAGTCCTACAGCAAGTCCTACAGCACCTGCTACTTCTTCACCACTATTTTTATATTCCTCTTGAGCTGTAAGCTTTTTGAAGGCTCAGATAATTCGCTTTTTACTTTTCCCCTTAGAGAGTTTTTCAGAATGTTCACTCCTAGTTTCAGTACTGGTGCTGCACTTTTTACTCTTACTGTCAGCTGCAGCAGTTGGTTGAACTTCTACTTGCTCCGCTATGCTATCAACACTGGAACGTGATTCATCATCTTCAGTGTTTTTTCATGGTATATTAATATTACTGAAAGTGTAGGAACTTTTTATGTCACTTTCAGAAAATTAAAAAAAAAAAGCCTCCTCAGGAGGAGAATGATCATCTTCATTTATTGCACACATTGCAGCATCCATGACTGCAGTTAATTTTTGGACTACCACTTTATTAACTCATTCCTGCACTGCTCCTATGCCTTTCCCCCTAACCCTAGTCTGTTTGCAGGACATTTTCAAAGTAGCGCAGTTGTTAACAGTGAACTAAACATCAGAACGGTTTGTGTGTTACAAAATTTAATATCATATGTCCCTGTCTCTAGTATGTGTTACAATCAACCTCATCACAGTTCATGTTAGGGTTCATTTCTCTGTCCCCTAAAAATCAAAATATATATATTTTTATTAACTGTCCCTATTTGTCTCTGTCTACAAAAAAATAACACACTCCTTGCAAGGGCAACTGCTTGCAGCTTGTGTCGAGAGGATTTCAGCAAATGATTTCTCTATCTATTAATGTCTCTGCAGTCTTAATTTACTACCGTACAAAATGAAGATAGACCTTACTAAATAATGTGCTGGTTCCCCTTCTTCTTTCTGTTGTAGGAGTCTCACTTTTACTTGTCTGTCTCTTGGATGTTAATCTGTAAAGAATGTCTCAGTCACAGAGGCTTAGCCAGCTCACTTACCAGTCTCTTCTCAGTCAAACAAGATTTTGGAATATTATCTCTAAATCACCTTACTCCCATCACTCTCCCTCATACTTCCCTAACACAGAGAACAAATTGTCTTCTCAACAGATTCCCTAAATTCAAATTCCATCTCCAAGATATCTACCTATCTTCTCTATCTCTTATATTGTTGTGCTTTCTCTCTCTCTCTAACACATGCTGCAGGAATCTGATACCCATTTTATACTATACCACCTTAAAAGAAAGGATGTTCTCTGTATTTTCTGTTACCATTGATTTCAAGGCAATGAGACATGGAAAAAAAGGAAAATCTATACTTTTCATGTGAAATTTTCCACTCATTGCGAAGTTCCATTTTTTTGCCTGTTCCTTTAGATTCCAATAATTTCACTAATTCCTATTTGTACCCCTTTCTCATTACTGTTTGTACACTTTAACCCTTTGAATGCCAGAGGGGTACACAACACATAGCTTTGCAATCTGTTGTGTACACACCTGGCACTCAAATTGTTAAAAACTATTATTTAATCCTCTGGATGCTAAGGAAATCTCCAGTACATTGCAGAACAATGTGTTGGAGAGCTTTCTAACAATTAATGTTTTTACATTCTTGCTTGTTATAGATCATGGGTATTTTCTGTGCTAGTAAAAAGTGGTTGAGACTGGGAGTGTGGCCATGGGCAGATCTAATGGTGCCTAGTGTGCCTTTACCTAGGGGAGCCTGTTCTGCAAATATGACTCTATTGCAAACCACTGATTTAGTGCATAAGTATACACACAGTCAACCTTTATTAAGACTTTAATACAAACAAGCCCTAAATGTCTGCCCTATAGCATGTGCAGGAATATGTATCCAAGCTGAAGGGAGTTGCAATCCCTAACAGATAGAGAGCCAGTGTTTGCTTATACCTGATTTAGATGCACCATCAGTTACTACTTTAAAGAAGCAGTTGTAAAGTAAGGTGTTGCACAGTATTCCTCTGTGCTCCTATGTACATAGCCTATGCCTGGTTTCAGATTAACAGAACACCTGCACATTGTACACAGTTACCACATTCATGTACATTATATCCCTTTGCGTTCTAGAGGGATGTGCAAAACCTTCCTTAACAATGTGTTGCATACCCCTTTAGCATTCAAAGGGATATATACACAGAAATACAAAGTGGCCCCTGACTCATTTGCAGCCAAGAAATGGCCCTTTCTACCTGAAAATACATTGCATCTGCATTTGTACGTGAGCCTCAATAATGAAGCAGGACATTTGTTTAACAATGTATGGCACTAGAGAGGTCCAATGTATTTTTTTTTGTGTTGGAGACATCTTTGGGTCTCCTATGATTTGTAAGCATAAAGAAGGCATTCCCTCAGCATCACACCTCCATGGGCGGTCCTGCAAATGTTTGTTTTATTTTCATGGTGATTTTTGCAGATTAATACATACAAAGTTCCATAGCTGATGATGTGTAAAAAAGGATGCATCCATCTCGTTCAACCTTTACCATATTGTTTTTATTGAGCCAATGAAATCCAAATCTATCTCTACACTGGCAGGAGAGAGCATGTAAGGTTCTAAAGAACTTTGAGTTGATGGGCACCCAGTGTATCTGAGTCCATCTCTCCATAGACCAGTCCCTAGGGTTTGAGTGCATGGTTGTAGAGGATGGGGCCTGCAGTGTTCATTCTCTTTTCTCAACAAATGCAGGAAGCATTGTGTTTGTACTTTATAACATTTTATAAATACTGGGACTGGCCTAGGTGTAGCCTATCACAGCATTGTATGCTCACACTACACCCTATTAGCTTTTAGTCAAGATACTAGGCAATATTCCTAGTAAACGGGAATGCCCTGATAAACTGAGACTAATTAATTATTTGTCTAGCCCAGTAATGCAAACAGTCCTACATACATTTTCTTACTATATCCATTTACTTCTACCTGTAAAATGACTCCAAGTTTTGACCTTTTTTCCACACAAGATACAGCCAGGTCATACTTGAAAATGAGAGAAATCTCAATGTATTCTTCCTGGTAATACATTTTCTAACTAAATAAATAAAATGCTTATCCACTATATCATAATATCTCATCTGGACTGCTGCAATTCACTCCTAACTGGCCTTTTCCTCACTCAGCAATCCCTACTTCATCCATTCCAAATCCCTCTGCTCGACTCATACATCTCACCCACTACTTTTCATCAATTGCCCCTCTTTGCCAGTCCCTCTACTGGCTCCCTATTGCCTCCATAATAACATTGAACGTTCTGTCCCAAGCCTAAAAAGCCCTCCAAAACACTGAACCTGTTTATAGCTCCTCTCTTGTCTCCAAATATTTTCTCAACCACCCTATTTGTTCTGCTCATGACCTGTGGCTGTTTGTCCATTAATCACTTTATCCCATTCCCATCCCCAGGATTTCTCCTGTGCTTCGCCCATCTTGTGGAATTCCCTACCTTGCTCTGTGAGACTCTCACCTATGTTCCACAGCTTAAAACAGTCTTTGAAAACCCACTTGTTTAAAGACGCTTACCACCTAGGCCAATAACAGCTGCTATACAGACTTCTGTACCTGTCCTTTGTCTTTTACAACTCTCACTATTCCCTAAGGATTAGCAGTCTCACATATACATTGGTTGCTCCTAGTGCAATATAGAATAAAACTAAATCAATGCAGCGCTAATGCAATAGGTATATAATGTAAAATTCCCTTCAATAGAAAACGTGGCCTGAAAGAGTCTTTTCCTTCATCATCACTGCCACTCTCTTCCAGACTTCTGGATAAAAAAAAAAAAAAAGCGAGTGCGTATACATTCTAAATGTAGACTGTAATACTTCCTGTATTAACAGCTCCACCACAACAGAAAACACCTTCCAGTGAGTGATGTGCTTCTACTCACATTTTTTGGCGGCAAGAAACAGACTCAGAGTATGGAAACATCCACTGGATAACACCAAGTGCCGGATTCAGTCAAATCCCATATCCTTGCAGTCTTCTCACCTCATTCTTCACATCCAATTCTTATTGGGTCCTCAGGTATCCAAAGATAACCCCATATCTAGTTCTTAATAGATATTGTAATAAGGAACCTCTAGCTTGGAAGAGAAATGGTGATGGAACTGACTATTTAAAACTGATATCGAATGCTAGTATCAAATTTGACTTTAATGAATATTGTATAAAAGGGACAATACTGTAAACAATTTCATATAAGCACTGAGAAATGATAATAAAAATTATATAGTCATAAACGCACTACACATTTTGTAGTTTACACTAATTCTTCCTAGTGTAATATAAATCACCCTCCTTCAAGCAGTCCCTTTACCTTCTGTGACTAACAACCCATATGCCTTCTAGAGTAGGGCCCTTAACTCCACCGCGACAATGGACGTACATGTACGTCCCGCAGAATCTGTCACTTAGTGACAGAGGACGTACATGTACGTCCAGGAAGTCGTTCAATGCAATGGAGAAAAAAAGTTCGGCGGGCGTTAATTGTCGGCCGCGTGCGTGCACGGCCGGTCACTAAGGGGTTAAACCTTTTTGTCTCATATTTTTATGCCTATGTTATATATCTCATGTAATGTTTAATTGTATGTACAACACTGCAGAACCTGCTGGCACTTTACAAATAAATAATAATAATAATAATCCTGGTTATATGTAGTAGTCATGCCTCTTATAGTTAGCTCAATAGCAATGTCCTTTAATGCATGAAAAGAGACTGAAGGTTTGCAAGTTGTGATCAAGCTTGCACCTCCAGTCAAGACAGGGTTAAGAAATAGCAGCAAAATACCAAGTGAGAAATTATATACTTATATTCCTAATAAAAAATACATATGTGAAAACTATATGAATGGGATGTGCTAGAAAATAAATACTATAAAGCTTGGAGCCATTTAATAATAATATCTTGCATTTATATAACACTATTTATTCAAATTGTATCCCAAGGCCCTTGCACAGATGCCTAGCAATCAACAGCAGATAACAGACTATTTAGCTAACACTTCTGCTGGTTCCTTGTACTTGATATAAATCCTTAGATATTACTTTTCATTCAGTTTTTCTAGTTGTGCTTGTGGGCAGATCTGTGCACCCAGAATAGAGGTACATGTTCTAATGACTTATTGGGACGTATGTACAAAAACTATGTGGAGGAATTCTGGGACAAAACAACAGTACCAAACAGAAAACAAATTTCCATTGATTCAAAATTAGATTTTAACCCTTTGGATACCAGAGGGGCACGCAACGCATTGCATAAAAACATAGAAACAGAATTTGACGGCAGATAAGAACCATTCGGCCCATCTAGTCTGCCCATTTTCCTACTGTAAAAACCTCAAACGTTTTTTGGTCCTTGGTCTTTTCTTATGTTAATGACAGCCTTATGCCTATCCCATGCATGCTTAAATTCTGTCACTGTATTTACTTCGGCCACTTCTGCTGGTAGGCTATTCCACTTATCTACTACCTTCTCAGTGAAGTAAAACTTTCCTATATTACATCTAAACCTGTGTCCCTCTAGTTTTAGACTATGGCCTCTTGTCCTAACATTTTTAGTCCTTTGAAATGTACTTCCATCTTTCACTTTATTGAATCCCTTCATGTATTTGAATGTTTCAGTCATTTCCCCTCTGTCTCTTCTCTCCTCCAAGCTATACATGTTCAGATCCTTTAGTCTATCCTGATATTTCTTTTCTTGTAAACCAGTCACCATTTTAGTAGCCCTTTTTTGAATTTTCTCTAGAGTATCTATAGCCTTCTGGAGATGGGGTCTCCAGTACTATACACAATACTCTAGGTGAGGTCTAACTAGAGATCTGTAGAGTGGCATGACCACTTCCCTTTTTCTGCTACTAATGCCCCTGGCTATACAACCAGTACCCTGCTTGCATTCCCCACTGCTTAGCAATGCGTTGCATGCTCCTCTAGCACTCAGTGGGTGGTGAAGTATTGCAATGTACCCTTTCCCTATTTATTTTATTTCCATTTTCTGAGCATTGACACAGACTGTAATAACTCAGCACTTTTATCCTACACAGTTCATGAAATGGCCATGCAGTCTCTCTGATGTAGATTGATCTGGCTAAATTGTGATGTAATATAGCCCTTGGTGGCAAGAATATTGATGGAGGATTTTCCCATTATGAGTTATTATTTATTTATTTGCTGCTGTGATCCTTATCTCAACCTTAAACTACCTGCACAGGATCGATGTATCAAACTGGCAAAATTAATTTTACGTTATTTATGTTCCTAATCCATCTCCCCCAACCTCCAACCTTTTTCCAGAGACTGAATGGATTTTCTTACCTGCCATTTGAAGAAGCTTGATTTTCGAATGATGCATATGCCAATACTTTAAATGATGAATCACTGGCCCTCATTTCAAGGAAATAATTTTGTCAATACGCTTTTTTATTTCTAAGAAGTGGCAATTTTCTGGTGGAGACAAGGAAATTGGGAACAAGCAGAGAGTTGCTGTAAATGTGTTTCTGTAGTAATTGAATGTAATTATAAAAAGTCAAACAGTTACACTCTTTACATGAAATAAATTTGGGAATTCAAGAGACATACAATAAGAAGAAGAGTGATAAGTAGAGGTAAGTTAGATGGGCTTTGTTCATACTGTTGGCATTAAAGCAGGGGTTTCAATGCTGTGCTACTCACCCAATAGTAGATAATAGGGCATTTAAAACAAAGTGACAGGTCCTAAAAATAATTTCCAGTTACATTACTATGGACAGAAAATTGTAATGACCACTGTGAAAGTTACCCGTGAGCCTTTGATCAAGAGATAACATCTTCAATCAGTCCTAGATGTCAGATCCTGGAGGCAGACATGGCAGCTGCTGGATTTTTTTGTAAATTGAAGCAGGCAGAGTGCATGAGATTACTTAAACGTTTGAAGACAAGAAGGGTGTACATACTTTGCAAAGCAATGCATTGCACATCCTTACAGTCCTTAAAGAATTAAGATTGCCATGTAGAGTGGGCAGAGTTTATGTCCTATGGTCCTGCTAGCAACTGTCATGTCTGCCTCCATGGAGATGAAATAGAAGATTGATTGAAGTTGATATCTCTTGGAGGCACAAACACAAAATTTATATGGGTCATTAGGATTTTCTGGCCATTGTAAGTTGAAGGTTATTGTTAGTAGTTGATAAAGATGAAAAATTAAAAAATATCCAGTATCAATATGTCAGTATGGTCACATTATGTATGAACTATGATGTGATTGAAGATACGTCATTTTTACAGAAATGTTTTCTACTTCCTGCTCTTATTACCAGTCTACTTTAGACTTGAGAAAGTGAGAATATCTCTCAAAAGTTTAAGTACATTAAATATAATGTTGATCCAAATAAAACATACACACACAAACACAGCCACATATATATTCATGATTCCTACAGAAATTATTACCTTTATCATCTTTGATTCTAATGTATACTCAGATTATTAACACACATTAATCAGAGGTAATAGCTCTGGTCTTAGCAGTGGTAGATGGTAGCAACCCTTTACATCCCTCCTCCTCATCATCCTCTGTGCTACTGTTAATAATATATGTACCTTGGCTTTCTCTGCCATATGTGGTTTTGTCCTCTTCTGCAACCTGATTCATTTTTAAGAATGTTATATAAATAACTGACTGCACTGAAAACACGGTCAGACTCAATACTTGCTGAAGCGCAACTAATGGTTTCCACTGCTGTTCATGTGAGTGCTCTCCACATACATTGCACAAAGTAGAATTCCACCAGGTAAGGACCTTCATTTTCAACTCAGCTGGTGATGGGGCAGGTTTTTACATTCTGGTATACAATATAATGCATTGTGTTCACATTAGGAGCGGCTAAAATGGGCACAAATTTTGCGGGTGAAATTCAGCATCTCTCTGAGGATTTTTGGATTTTGACTAGAATCTGGTCACAACTACACTGAGGACATGGGCAAAGCAGAGTACATGCACCATATAATCTATTTTCAAGGCAGATATTATGTTGAAGCAATTATTAGCAGACACAAAACAAGCTTTCAGGGAGCAGGGTACAACCAATTCCTCTATCATCTACTTTGTTTTACCTGTGGCTTTGTGGGACTGTCTCTCAAAACTCTGCATGCACAAAGTGGCATGCCGATGGCATGGGCTAGCCAGCTGCTGCTGCATTTTTTTTACAGTGCCAGCACCAGAGGCAAGATTACTAGCGGTCACCTTATGCTGTAAACTAGTGTTTCCCAATGGTGGTTGGAGATAAACCCAGTGAGCAGTCACAGTCATATATTCTGTGCTCTGCCCAGTTGTCCACATATCTGTTGTCAGGTGGATTTTCTTGCTGTGTGAGATTTCTGGCCCTTTGCCCGCCACAACACTAAGCATCTACTAATTCTGTCACAGCAGTCCTGTAAAAATAACTGTGGCTTAGTTATCTAAATCCTTGGTTTTCAACCAAAAACAAGGCAGCATTTCCACTGCCAACATCATGGGAGCCTTGCCATTTCATAAACATACTTTGGAATTGTTTTTGTGAAGTTTTTTACTCCTTCCCAAGAACTTAGTAAATGAGGTCTGGCAGTACATACCAGAAGAAACCTGTAACATCATAGCTTTAATAACATGATTAGAGGAGGTGGTAGTGGTGGAGATAACATGTTTGTGCAGTCTATGATGCAAACTCAGAGTCATACTCCTCTGCAGCAGGAGCCATAGGTGCTATTTTAAATGAGCAAGCTCTTGGCACACTCTTTGACACATCAACATCACTACTTCTATATGTGCTCCATAGCCCTAGGAACTTTTTGGAGTGCTTCTACTGCTGCAAGTTGTGGTACCTCTGATATGTTGATTGTCTGTCTCCCAGTCAGACCTGTGGTTGTATTTCAGGTGGGATCTCATTGAGGAGGTGCCTAGGTGTGAGCCTGCTTTCCTCCTGCTTTTTTGCATAGACAACAGTTTGCAACATGTTTAGCTTTTGGATCATGAGTGAAGTATCTCCATATTGTGGACTTCAGTGACTGAGGGGTTCTGAGGGGCTGCTACTACTACTGAGGCTAGATATTGCTGCAACTTTACTACTGGGTGTCAAAGGTCCTGCACTCCCAACAGCAGCAGTGGAACTCATCATAGCTTACCCCCCTTTTTTGGACAAAAATTTGGGCACTGGAGCCTCAAATTTATCAACAGTATTATTATATATGCCCAATACAGGGCACACTATTTTTTATTAGGCTGGAGGAGCACAAGCTTGAATCTTGTTTCATTGTAGGTAAGGCTGTAGATGCTGATAACCTGTGTTATCCTAAGTATGCAATTTGGACATTTTTTCACACTTATATCTCTAGCTGCAACAAAGTTATGTAAGTGGACAAGATATTAATTTAAATGCAATATAATGTAATCATAACAATTCTGCAATTTTGTTTAGTTGGGGGTCAGCAATCAGACTGGGTATTACAAACATATGAGGACATTATCTGAAAAAAACCTATGCATCTAGCAGATGACAATGTTTGAATTTGCTGCACACTTGATGTCTTGGTGTTTAGGACCTGACAGATCCCATTTTCCAATTGTACATCCTGATGCGACACACAGTTGTACAGTAGATTCTACACACACACAGCTGTCAGGTCCTAAAAAAGAAGTTATGAAGTAGACAGCAAATTCAAGAATGTTACCTGCTCCTGAGCTAAGGGGAACAAAAAGTGGGGGAGGGATAATGTGTTGTGTGATGCCGCCTATCGTGATAAATGATACCAAAGCCCTTTAATTTGGCTAACAAAGTGATGCAACATTTGAAACTGACTATTTACATTTACTTTTTAGAAAAATTATGGCAAGCTAAGTTTGTACAAATGGCTCACAAATGGCCAGATTTCCCAATAGACAGAGTAGAAAACAGCCTAGAGTTCCAATTTTTGAGGGGTACCTCAGCTGTTCTAGCCATGCCCAAATTCTGAGTCATGGGTGTCTTCCGCGCAATCTTAATATCCTTGTTCTAGGTTTATAACTAGGTATGGGTGAAAAGTAAAAAAAAAACTATTCCACAGGAATTTTTGCAGAAAACTAGCAATTTCCCACATTTACGGCACAATCCCCATCCATAGAAAATACATACAATTTCTGCCTTTTCTCCAGTGCCAATAAATTTCCTATGAGAACTTTGCCATCTTTCACCAGGTTGTCTTTGGCTGCAATATTTACTACCTCAGTACTACTATTGCTCAGGCATAAAATGATGAAATTAACAGATAAAAGTAAAAGTTATGAGAGTCCTACTGCAACATATGCCTTGAAAAAAATTGTTAGTAGTCTGAGTCTCTTTGTTCTTTGCCCACCCCACACCATCTGCTTGTACAAGTCTAGAACAGGCATCTTTGAAAAATAACTGCAGCTTGGGATATGCCAGCAGGATGCAACACATGGCATCAGTTCTTTAAAACCTCTGTTTTCAACAAAATATAGGGCAGCATGTCAACCTTAAACATTTTGACATGTTTACTATTCCACAGATAAAGTTTTGGATTATTTTTGTGCAGGTTTTCACTCCTTTTTAAGAACTTGGTACAAGTGGCATTGCAGTACATAGTGGAAGAACTGTGCAACTTTATTACTTTTAACAGCATGACTTGTGGTATGGGAGACTGTAGAGGTGGTGGTGGCAGATGTGAGCATTCTATGACTCTCCAACAAACTCAGAGTCATACTCCTCCTTTTTTTTCTACTCCTGCTTGTTGTGGCATCTCTGATATGTTGATGGGGTGTCTCCCATTTAGAACTGTGGTTGTGCTTCAGATAAGATGTCAGTGAGCATGGGCATAGGTTTCAACCTGCCTTCCCTCTTCTTGCATGCATTTTACACTGACAGCAGGTAGCAACATGTTTAGCTTTGTACCTTGAGTGAAGTATCTCCATACTGTAGACTTCATAGACTGAGGAGTTACTGAGGGACTACTGCTGGGGCTAGATGTTGCAATTCTACTATTAGGTGTCAAAGGTGCTGCACTTCAAACAGCAGCAGAAACACTCAACATAGCTAAGGTTGTTGGTGTTGATGACTCGTGTTGCTGATTACTCAACAGTAGTGTGTGTGGCTGGGTGGGGGCTGGACTTGGAAGTGATGAAAATGCTGAGAATTACTGACAGGATAATGGTGTATTTTTAGGCAGGGATATATTCAAGATCAACATCATGATCAATAATTAGGTAATTGTCAGCACTGTCCACCACTTCTTCCTCAGTACTTTTATATTCCTCTAGGATTTTTGAAGTCTCAAACAATTTATTTTTACTTTTCCCCTTAGAAGGCTTTTCTGGACAGGTGTTGTACTTCTACTTATTGTTAGACATTGCAGGTGGTATAACTGCTCCAACTTCCTCATCACTCAACTCTCGAATGTGACTCGTTTGGGGAATTTATTGTTGCCCCTATGATACAGTTGTTTTGTTCCAGAAATTCTGATAGCAATACTTTGGCAAATCAAAATCCAATGTTTATACTAATATAGGAAACTAGTCTTGCATTGCTGGAACAAGTTAAGCTTTGTTATTCTTTAAACTGGTTGAAGTTGTCTTTGAAGATTGGAGATCTCCTAGATGAAACTTGTAAGGGTGGCACATACATTCCCCAGTGCTTCATTAAATCTAATGAAAACCTTTTATTTAAAGATCTTTATTTCTCACTTGCTATGGGTACCAATTAGGTTAGATTGTTTTTGAATATTAATAGATTAATTAGAGAATTAAAATATACTTTAAATAAAAGAACAAAAAAACAAGATACATGAATTAATATTACAAGCTAAAAAGATAAATATACAAGAGGTTTAGGTGATAGATTTGCAATATATTCTAATCAGTGGTGCAGGTGCAGCTGTTGCAAAGCACTGAGGCCCAGAACCAAAAGGGAGCACCCAACAGGGAGCACATTATGCTGACTGAAGCTAATGTCACCCAAAAGTCAACAAACCTCCTGTTTTACCCATCAGGATACAGTCAGGACTGGAAGTTGCAGTAAAATGTATTGGAGGTGCTATGTCAAGGGGAGAAGTGGAGAGCTGCATGTCTCTTGAAGTGAGCAGAATGGGCATAACAAGACGTTTTCTCTAAAGTATCCAATGAAGAGGAGCAGCTGCAAGGAGAGTTACTATCAGCATTGCAGCCAAAAGGGGTTCAGTGAATGGTTGCTGCCATAATAAAGGAGCTCAGATAAGGATGCACCTCAATGATTACTGTACAAACAGTGGCCCCCACTCAATGCTGAAAGCCATGCATCTGAAAGATGCTTTCTTGACCTGACAGCTAGGGAGTGCAGCATGGAAGGTTTACCATGGCCCCTTGGTTGCTGTTGGACTACAATTTTTATCATACTCAGCAAACATCTGATTTCTGTGGATGATGAGAGAGGTAGTACAATTTCAGCTGAAAGTCAAAAAGGGTTCCAGTCTGTGGTATATGAATTAACGGGAGCGTCTCTCACTGTCCTTATCTTATCCCTCATCTCCCCTCCCTCATTCCTTTCTTTCATTCCTCTTCCTCTCCCCATTCTCCCCACCTGCTCTTTTTTGTCTGCCATCCTCTCTCCTGGTCACTATCTCTCTCTCTCTGTCCCTCAGACATGCATTAACAGACAGGTATGTTCATGAAGAGTTACAGGCAAAAGGACATGCACAGACACAACCAGTGACTGACAAACACGCTCAAAAATTCAAAAAGACAGAAACGCAGGTAGGCAAATTAACATATAGACAAATGTTGAAGGAGCACTCACACACACACAGGGATAGACTCACACACAGGGACAGACACAGATTTAGGCAAATGGACTAACAGAAACATGTGTATGCGCACACAAACACACACATATACATTTAAATATATATAATTCAGACAAAGACAGACACACATACAGACAGGAGTGTGAAAGAGTTAGTATATATTATATTGTATGGTAATGTATATTTTGTGGGGGAGGGCATTTGCAGCTACATTTTTCTTGTGCCAGGGTCTTACTTCTGCTTACAAGTTACAAGCCACTGATTATAAACACAAATAAAGGGAATTAAACTGTTTTCATCCAAGCACAGTATGATGCTGACGGAACGCTTATTCTTTTAAATTATAAGATAAGTGGAGAACTCTCCAGACTCCACTTTATCATAAATCCATATTGTATTTCATTTCCCGTAAAGGGAATTTCATTGATACTTTTTATCATTTTGTGCATTGTGAAATTTTTAATGTGTAGAAGGGTGTAAACATACCTCTAATTTAAATAAAGATGGGAAAAGACCATGGAAATCTTTTCTGGAGAATAGCTCTGCATGCATGTATATGTGCAGCAGATAAAAAAGCAATCATTTTAATGATTATTATGATGATGTATTAAGAATTTTAAAAGGAGTGGCTCATATATAAAACTAAGTTCAGATCCTACTTTAAAATGCTTCTTGCAGAGCTGATGAGTCTGCTGAATATATGTCATCCAAGTAGGCACATATAAGGGATAAATCCCTCCACCAATAAAATATTAGTGCATTATCTTAAAATTAATATTGTTTACCTAATTTAAAGATATTACTAAACACATGGGTACAAGAAGGAAAACAAAGGAAGGAAAGTAAGAAAGAGAAAAGAAGACAGAAGCAAATATAAAAAGAAAAGGAAGAAGAAACAAGACACAACTGATTATGGTATAATTTATTTGTATATCTTAAAGAGGATATCCATACAATTACATCAACAGAATCAATTAAAATATTATGTATTGCTCAAATGTGTACCTGCTAATATAATACAAAAAAAATCAAACTAAAAAGTGTATAGATTGCTTCAGAAGTCTGGTGTAGAGACCCTCTCCAGAGACTGTGTGGCAGCAGATAGGTACAGGCAGCAAAGCACCCAAGGTCTGTCTGGGAGCAGCAAGAAGCCTGCTTCTGGTTACTCCCAGGGACTGTTTGGTGTAAGTGGGTGCTGACATACATTTAACTTTTGTCTATCTAGGATCAGCTGGTTGCTTGGTTCATGGAGAAGGAGTTCTGTGACCTGCCCTTGGGCTTTGGGAATGTAACAAGACTTTGGGAGCCAAATAACTAACTCTGACCCACCCATTTAAAATAATTTGACCTCCACCCAATAAATTATTTAATATTTGGCCTTCTCTAAATAGGTTATATCAGATCTAGCCAGTGTTGTCTTTTCAAACCCATTTCAGCTTCTCTGTCCATTTCCCAGGTCTATTAGAACTGTATGAAATGCTTCGGTATGATATGTCATCACAGAGAAAAGCACATTACAGAACAGTAACAAGATATGCCCACTTGTAGGCATATTAAACATGACTTTATTCAGTGTTAAAAACTTGGGAACATGTATAAGGACAATGGGTATATCAGCTAGAAAAACTGATGTTTTTCGGATCACTATGGTCCTTACTCGTGAGTTTTTCAGGGTGATGTAGCCATTGTCCTTGTATGTGTTTTTAATGCTCTGACTAGAGTCATATTTTATTAAAATATATATACAGCACTGTCATACTGAATTAGAAAAACATATCCAATAGTCAGAGAAGCTGAAGCAGGTTTGCAGAGACACTGCCAGATTAAGGAGACATTTTAGATAGACCTAACTAAGATTAATATTTATTTTTAGCTTTTTGATGACCAGAGAGGTATGCAACTCATTGCTACACAATCCAGTGTACATACCCCTGGTCATTAAAGGGTTAATTTGTCAGTGTGAATGTGCAGGCATTAGAATGTGTGTGGAAGGACTTACTATTGAAATGTTGTGCTTGTAATAGAGTTTTTCCTCATGATAAGGTCTGTTGAGGTTCTGTTCTCTCTAATGGTAGTAACCTGAAGAAAGAAAACTGGTGATTAACCCTCTGAGTGCCTTGGGCCACCTTATGTCCCAATCGGTGTCGCCTCTCCATGCAGGAGCTGTGCTTGCTTATGCTCTAGCACTCACTATTTGTATCTTTATTATTCTCTAAGAGGGCTTTGGAGTAAGGATGACTACTTTTTCTATGTTATTTTATTGAGTTAATCCTTTCTGTGTTTATTGAGGCTATTATGTGTGTATTAGTGCTTTGGGGTGCTTATATTTGTTCTTCCACTACTTGGTTATTAGTTTTTAAGACTCCCCCTGATGTTCCCTATGGGTTTTGGTTCTTTTACTGACTTTTTAATTGTAGATCAATTTTACTGGAATGGCCCCTTTAAGAATCTGAACCACCCGCAGAAATCTTTGCTCTATTGACTTCTATGGGGATCTGTTCTATGGGACATTTCTCTGTAACCTTTTTGTGCTACAATGTTCAGAGAGTGTTATATCTTCTTGTCTCCTCGTGCTCTATCATCTGGTCCACTCTCTGAGTGTTTAGGAGGGCTGCAGCGATCTGCAAACAGAGTTGTAGGCATTGCTTGGTAACAGTCAACAGAGAAGACTAAAGTATTCAGAAAGCCAGTTTTGAAGGCTTTCCTCCAATTGGCTGACAGTTTTCTGGTGGCCATCTTACTTCTCTCTTGCTTATCTTGTGCAGAGACTGATACTTATTATTCTCCTTCTCCAGATAAACTCTTCACTTGCCAGATAAGTGTATTTTGAATATTTAATTTTGGCTTATTATTTTGTTCTGACTACATTATCTTGTATTTTACTATTACTGTGGGACATTTTACTAGAAAGTATGTCAGATTCTAAGAGGCAGGAGTAAATATAAGGCAAAGGATTCAGGGGCTTCCCTTACCCCCTTCACACGTTGTTACTCTTGCCACAGGGGACTACCTAGGCAATATTCAGGGTCTCTATGTCCCTCATGTGTTACTACTCCACCAGGCTCCTCTAGCACCAATACAGAGCCTGCATGGGTTAAGACACTTCTTTCTTTAGTGGCCCAAATTCCTTCCTCTGTCCAGGGAGTACTTCACTCTTGGAAGACTATGACCACCTGTATACAGGGGTAATTCTCAGGTTATTGAGGGAATCATCTGAGGAAGAGTTGCCCTCATGGGATGACAATGATGTTGATGATAGGGAACATGAGGACATGAATCCTATGAGGCTGAGCTGCTCCCCTTTGCTAAGGGGCTCATCAGGGCAGCCCTAGAGTCCCTGCAGGTCTCTGACACCTCTGATAGGAGAGCTCCCTCTGCAGATAATTTCCAGATGCGTAAGAAGTCTTTGGTGTTTCCATCAAATAACAATCTTGATCAGAACTTTATGGATGAGAGAAAAATACTGAAAAAAGGATTTTCCTCAATAAACACTTTTCTAAGCTATTTCCTATTTCGGCTAAGACTTTGGCACAGTGGACTTCTCCCCTTGCCCTGGATCCCCCTAATTCATGACTGGCAAAGAACATCGCCATCCCGCTGGAGGACTCAGAGGGACATAAGGAGCAGGTGGATAAGAGGCTGGTTTCTCTTCTCATCGGTGCAGCATTAAGGCATATTTTTGCCTCTGCTTAGCTAACAGAACAGTTGCCATTTGGGGTGAGCGACTTTCAACGTGATGATGTTGCCAAAGAGGATTTATTTGTTCTGATGGCTAACATCACGGAGGCCTGAAGAATTTAGAGGCCTGGAGAAATTCAGATAATGATGAAAATATCATAAACTACTACATGAAAGGGCTGTCATTTATGGAAACCTATATGTTATAGAGCTTTTCATGCTGAATAAAATAAGAGCACTACAACTGCTGTCAGTTATTTCAGTCACAAGTTATAACAGTGCAAATTGTCAGTAAGTGAATTCTAGTGTGATTACTTCCTGAATGTTCAAAATAACAGCATGACAACATTCTGTGGAGAACTGTTTGTCAGTTACTCACCTCTCCCAGAGAATGCAACAGAACAACTATTTGGCATTTGATCACTAGAGGGTATTAATGAAAAAAGACAAGTGAAAATATGCATCTCTCAGCAGTTTGAGTAGCCTTGTTTTAACAACAGGAAAATCCCTACATTACATATTTTTTTTCATAACAAATGTTTACTGCTCCTTTACGAGTGTCATGGACTGTCTGTCAGTGCAATGTTCATTATGAAAATTATACTTTTGATCAACTAAGAGGCACTGCTGCACCTTTAAAATCTAAAAAGGAAAACAAATATAAAGAATGAAAACAAAATAATAATAACACAAACTGATGACAAAATTAAAATAATTAGTCTGTATTCTGATATTTTACATCTATGTCTGGTAGATTATGAGTGAAATTGATTATCTTAATATATTTAAATGTACAATAACCACTTTAGCACCCTAAATCCCTGTGAAATAATTCAGTTAGAGACTTTGAAAATTAAAGGAGAAATTGATATCTGGGTTATTTTTAGGGCACATTATCCAAATTGTAATTGTATATTTTACATTGTAAATTAATTTATCAGTTTGAGAAAATCAGCAGTGAACACCACTTAAGGAATCAGCTCTATAACCATCAGGATAACCAAATATCATAAATAATATGATGTATTTGTCATTTCTTATCTGAAATCCTTCTTTTCTTTGTTCAACATTTTATTGTTCCTGGGGAAACATTGAATGGGTTATGGACATAAAACCTTTCAGTGGACAGACATAAGAGCATTTTTATATCTATTTTTCACATATTTGAGATAAACGATTAATAACTATACCTTAAGAGTGGACATGTCACAAGTGTTCCCTCTAAGGTGATCAAAACTGAGCAATCCAACACTGTAAGCATTAAACAGGACTGATTATGTAATGGTTGCATTGGAATAACACATACAGCCTGCCCAGTTGTAATTACTTGTTTAACTCTTTCAGCGCTTGTTGTTTACGTTAGAGGAAACATTGCCTGCCACCCTAAGACACATTTAGTTTGTTTTTGCCACAGATACCTGAATAGTAGAGGTAAGGAGGGATACTAATTGATCCTATCCTACATCATATTTCCATTTGCTGGTTTTGGTAGTAGAGATTGATGCAGGGATAACAGACATGCTGCGTCCAGCCTTGCTGCATACTAAGCTGCATTAAAGGCAATATACCACCCCATCCCCACACATAAACATACACACACACTCTGTTTGAGCAAGTGGGAGGTCAGGATGACTAGACCAGGAGGGTGAGAGGAATTGATCTTAGACAGTATCACAGGGAAGCAGTTCCCAACCAGGAAAAGATCTAGATAGACAAAATGAATACATAAGCTATAGCATACATAAAGAAAATGCTAAGACCAAGACTAACGTTCATAAAAAGAGGACAAGGGGAGTACCTTGTTAATAACAGAAATATAAGGCAATATGTACTACTGAACAACCAGTATAAGAAGGACTTAAACTACTAACGGCAAAACAAAAAAGAGAGAATGGGCACTTATCTGTACATGTATGGTGCTATATATGTGTATGTGTACATGTATAGCGCTATATAAATAAAGATCCATACATAAATACATCTTGTGCCTTGACCATAACAGAGACTGAAAAAGCAATGAGTCCTCTAATAGTTGACAGATATAAACTGATACAATTGCTAGATGTGCTGTGGACTTCTGTGAAGACAATGAACAGTAGCTAGAAGACATAAGCAGTATGTTTAAGCATAGCAAGATGTCTGGAAGGATACAGAATAATAGATGTAATCTGAAAGAATTATATGGAGATACTGAGTAATAACTTGAAGACATAGAGTGGGCCTGTGCTTAAGCACAATAGGAACTCTGGAAATATGCTGGAAACCTGACTGAGGGCATCACTAGAACTAATAATGAGATCAAACATTAACAAACAGGTTACACTCTAACAAGGAAAAACTTGTAGAGGAAAATTATTGGCTAATGGAGTGGCTTTGGGTGCAAGCTTTAATGTCTGCATGTCGTTACTCGGTTTTTGCGTTAAGGACCAGTGACGATCATAGCATGTCATGTACATTTTACTTACAGCGCTCCTCCGGGAGCACTGTAAGTAAAAACGGGGAGTGAAATTGAGCTGTCTCTCTCAGTCCCCAGCATGGCGTGCCGGTACGCATCCCAGGTCACATGTACTGGCACATCGGCAACATCAAAGTGGTCCTTAAGGGAAGGTTATTCCCAGGACTGCGGATGTTAAGTGGTTAAAGACAACTAGGTATCTTCTTCAGGTATAATAAAAATGAAGACTGAATTCACAATACATGACTTTAAAACTCATGTACATAATTTTAACATCTAACCCCATGACTGTCAGAGAGGCATCTAGCAAACTGCAACACAATGCATTGAATACCTCTTGCACCCAAAGAGTCAAATTCCATAATCAGATTTTTTTTCCCAAGCCATAAATTATGCTCTAGGCTCTGTTACAGCTATATAAAGTTGACTAGAGAATGCAAACAAAATTAATATTACTTTTTTATGCTCCAGTAAAAATGACCAGAGATGACTAGCTCTAAAATCCAAATGTACCCTCCAAAAGGTATAATTTTTGTTCTACTATCTGCATTTCCTATGAATAAACGGCACCATGCTTTACCAATACTACAATGGAAGATACCACAATATACCACACAGAAATGAAGCTGAAGAACCTCCTAAAGAAACTGGCACAGCTACATTTTCTTCCTGACAACATGCAAAAAAGAAAATATCATCCCTAAAGGCCTCTTCCTAAAGAATCCTACTCTAAACACATACATTAGCTGGTTTGCAAAGCAGTTATGTACCAGAGCCTGAGAAAAGCTGCATTATAATCTTATTGGGATCTGTTAGAACATCAAGACCCAAGTAAAAGCAAAGATCTTGACCCTCAAAGCAAGTATTGGAAAATACACAGAATAGATGGAAAATATTTTGCAGCTATAGTACAGGAAACTACAAAACTAAGAAACTAGACAGACTATTGGAAAATGCAGGGCATTTAAATCTACCAACAAAACCAGCAGAACAAAATATTTTTGTTGTTAACCTCTCAGAACACAAGCCAAGCTAAGTTGTACGTTCTTTCACAAGGACCTTCCTTCTGCCCAACAAAACATATAGATAAAACAGAACTCTACAGTGATAAGAAGGATTTATTCAGAGAACTTATCCTAAAATAATTATTTAATGACAAAGAAAACAATGAATCATCCACTTCATGCCACTACAACTTACATATAAGGGAATCCACATGGACCCCGCCACAAGGAAGCAACCCCACACTGGACAGTTAAATAGAGAGCTACAGAAATAGAGTCACATCATCTATACTTGACAAACAATATTAACTGGTGCACAACCTAACTACCAAGGAACAAAACTCAATACAGTCATTTATTTCAAACAAAAACATAATTATTAAACCAGCAGACAAAATTGCCACAATTATGATTATGAACACAAGTGACTATATAGAAGAGGCTCACAGACTACTTATGGATAAAAAATACTACAGCAGACTACAAGAAGATCCCACATCTGACTACACAAAATAACTTAAAACATCAGGAAAGGACTCCTGGAGGCCCTCATTATAGAAAACTCAAGGGTCGGATACTTACATATGCTTCTTAAATACACAAGGAAGAGAAGTCTGGAAGACCAATAATATCTGGAACAGGCACACTCACAGAAAATATCTCTGGATGGGTGGAGAGGATTATCAAACCATTAGTCAAAAGAAAACACCCAGCTACACACAGGACACAACCAAGCTCTGAAACAAACTGTCTTGCCTTGGCTCCATTCCTAGTGAAATTATTATAGCCACTACGGATTTGGAATTACTCTACACCAACATTACACATGAAGATGGCATTGCAGCCTACAAAACATTCCTAGAACAAGAGAACTCACCCACAGAATATGTAACCCAACTAATACACTTTATTCTTACACACAACTATTTCACGTTTGGGCATGAACTATACATAAAAAAGACTGGAACTGCCAAGGAAATGTGAATGACACCTCAATATGCCAACCTATTCATAATTGGAGGAGTAGCCTCTGGTCTACCTCCATTACACAGATGATATTCTTATCATTTGGACTGTCAGTGAAGATTAATTTTTAGTATTTCACAAAAATTACAATGCCTTCCATCCCGCCATTATACTCAAATTCAGCAGTTCATCCACACAAATTTACTTTCTGGATACAACAGTCAGGAACCGTGACAACTCCATCCGGACATCTATGTACCACTAACTAACAGACAGGCCTAATTATCTCAGATATGACAGTTTCCACCAGACACACAAATAATTCTATTGTTTGCAGACAGGCCCCATGGTTCAACCACATATGCGCTGAGATTTCAACAACTTACAAATCTCAGGAGTGAGTTTATCAGTCATGGATATAATGTCAAAATCATAGATCTCCAAATTCAGAGAACCACCAGTGTACCCCCAAAAATCTCCTGGAATACACACAATTTTATGCATAAAAGTGAACCCATTTGAATTAATTTAAACCCTTTTGATTTTCTACACAGGATATGTGTAGTTGAAGTAAGGTTTGGGTTAATATAATACAATATAATATCAGTCTGCATTAGGATTTGAATTCTTTCTGATGTAGTGTGCGCCGTTGATTATTAGGGGATGTGTTTATATTAGGTAAGGACATAAACATTTTATATATATCGCTGTGTTTTACTATTAGCCATGTTTCTGGGAAACTACACTGAAGCAGTTAGTATGAACAAAATCCATGTTAGATGATTTTTGGTCTATATGAGAGATCAGGACCTTATATAGGGAATCAGAATGTAGTGTGCTCCGTTAAAGGGGAACTACCACCCCGCAATAACTTACCCTGAAATCAGTGTTCATCTGGCGACTAGCTGCTTAGTAGCGCTAGTCGCCAGAAATATTACCCGATTCCAAAGATTTTTACGTTTTTCCGATGGTCACAGGAGCAGGAAGCACGGACATCTCGTCACAGTGAGGTCCGTGTGCCTGCGCTGTCAGTCCCTTTTGGAGCCGGCCGGCTCCTACTAAGCAGCTAGTCGCCAGATGAAGACTGATTTCAGGTTAAGTTATTGCGGGGTGGTAGTTCCCCTTTAATTATTAAGGGATGTGTTTATGTTAGGTAAGGACATTTTTTTTTTTATTTCTCGCTGTCTTTTACTATTAGCCACTTGTTTGGGTAAGTACACTGAAGCAGAAAGTATTAACTAATTCCATGTTTGATGACTTTTGGTCTATATGATGAATCAGGACCTTTAATACTGGGCCTTTAAATAATATACTGTATATATTCTGAACGAGAGAGGCGTATAAGAGTGATAGCATTTTAATTTTATTTTTTATATTTTTATTATTTTTTTTATGATTTTATAATTATTTTTTGTGTTTTGTGCTTTGTATTGTATATGTCACAGATCTGCCAAGTGTTGTAATATTATACCCGGATAATGTAACTCTATTTCAGTTTCTAATCATTTAAATTTAAAGGTGTTTGCTTACAAACTTTGCCCTTTAGTTAGGTCCATTTGAAGAGGAGAAATCATATCTCCATGAAGGGGTTAAAGTCTTTGGGGTGATTTTATGTGGTTTTTATTGGTCAGGGAATCTGATTTAGAGCGACAAGTCAGGTGTTTGTATGATCCTTTGTTCAGTTGCTGTTTCCAGAAGAAATAGTGTGTTGCTCAGAAATGTGTTGAACCATTTGTTACAAAATTATTTTTTGATCAGAATGGATCTTTAATAAAGGCGTTTTGATACTTGACATAATTTCTGATTTGGCAGAAGTTCCAGATATAAGGGAGTTTCCCCAGTAGGACGGGTTGGTGATCAGGCATATGAGCTGCAGGCTAGATGGACTACAAAGCTGGCATGTAATTAAATGTAAGTGTCCTCCAAACCTCTCTATTTTCTGATTGCTGGTATATGACACATTGTAGCTGTCAGCTCCCCAAATTTGTGATCTTGTATGTACCATACACTCGCTCACAGTTAGCTACCCCACTGTGCCGTTAACAGGCAGTTGCACGATGGCACATAAAATTGACTGATCAAAATATAAATTATACATAATAATGAATCAACTATGCCAATGTAGGCACACTGAGAAGATGATGACAGATTTGTATTGAAACAAGATACAATTTGTAGAGATATTCAGTGGTGCTTTATCTCTGGAGTGTGGAAGCATTGGGTCATATGTGAACTGAGCGATTCGATCTGGCTTATATATACAGACCAGCATGGTGTTTATACATCAAAGGGACATCCGACAATTTCTGTGACTATGTTGATGTGTGTGCAGATCGAATTGTCTATGTGATTTATACACATCGACAATATCATACCGACACCACATTGACATTTAGTGCATCTAGGCCAAGGTCTTGTGGCCAAACGTCTTTTGTGGTTTCATCTGGTATGGCCTTCGAAACATAACTTGGACATTTTATTCTGTCTGTCGGTATACAGTTTAGCCCTGCCAGCTGTTTTATGGGACCTCTTTAAATAGAGCACTACATTTTCTATTTAGATATTCTCTCACAGACCCCAACATATACTGCTGCCACCCCAGCCTCATTTTACTGCTCACAGGTAGCCACTGACATGAACCTACAATGTCTCCTGTGAGACCTCTTTAGTATTCAGTGGATTAAAAGCCAGTTTAAAGGATTTATTTGATCCCTGTTGTGAAGCAGATTTGCTCCACAATTGCATAAAGCGGTGCAATTCTGGAAAACCAACTGAAAAAAATCTATGGAATTTAATGAAAAGAAATTGGTAAAGCCACAGTTATGCTCTCATTGAAACACAAACAAGCCAGGAAATACAGGTTACATTCTTCCAACTTAACTACACTCTCCATTTGCTTTGCTCAAAATATCATAAATTACTGAAGCATACTGCTTAAGACATAGAACTATTGATGAATTTGAAAACTGTAATTGTTTTAATTTTTCTGTTTAAAAAAACACAATATGTTTTTTTGCACCTGTCTACACAAACCCTAGAACTGGCCCTTGTCATGCCGCTATTCACCGCTGTCTAGAGCAGCTTCTGTTTCTCTTCCCTCTGCTGCTTGTTGCTTCTTCCGGTCTTCATGTAGTCCTCCAAGCTCTCTGCTGGCCTCTACCTCTCGATGCTTTTGCCGGCGTCCACGTCTCGCTTTGGCTCCTGCTTCTGGGTCTGGACTATTTCAGCCTGACTGCACCTCTGGTAAGACGCGTTGTCTGAAGCGATATTCTGATTTCCACTTGTCTTGCCCGTGTCTGACCCGGATTCAGCCTGATTACTCATTTTGCCTGCTCCTTTGCTGTGTTGCTCTGCCTGTGTATGACCTAGTATCTGTTTGACCATTCCCCTTGCCAGCTCCTTTACTGTCTACCTGTGTATGACCTGGATACTGCTTGACCATTCTCCTTGCCGGCATCTTTACTGTCTGCCTGTATATGACCTGGATCCTGCTTGACCATTCTGCTTGCCTGCTCCTTTATTGCCTGCCTGTGTATGACCTGGATACTGCTTGACCATTCTCCTTGCCTGCTCCTTTACAGCCTGCCTGTGTATGACCTGGATACTGCTTGACCATTCTCCTTGCCAGCTCCTTTACTGCCTGCCTGTATATGACCTGAATCCTGCTTGACCATTCTCCTTGTCTGCTCCTTTATTGCCTGCCTGTGTATGATCTGGATACTGCTTGACCATTCTCCTTGCCTGCTCCTTTATTGCCTGCCTGTGTATGAACTGGATACTGCTTGACCATTCTCCTGTCTGCTCCTCTTGTCGTCATAACTGTCTGCCTGTGTATTACCCGGATTGTTCCTTGACATCCCATCAGTCTGTTACAGTCTTCCAAGTTGTTCTTCAGCCCATGGCGATCCGGTCTACGTACATCATCAGCATTGTGGATCCTAAGTAAGTGCCTTTTTGTTCTTTTATTGAAGTACTAGCCTTCTCCCTGGGGATAGCCTAGTATAGTTTGTCTAGGTATGGGTTATCCTGGGTTACCCTTCAGCTCCTCTGTTGGGAACCACAACGTCTGGCTTCATGGCCAGCACTTTTAGGCGTCTCAGCCGCAGCAAAACCTAGTCCTAGGCAACCTCCGCTCGCTAGCACTGTACCCAAGCGTAGCTCCCCAGCCTCTTGCTCAGTTATTCCTTGTTGGAGGAGCCTTTTATTCCCTTGGCACTTTCGTCTTGTTCAGGGCTTCTAGGCTCTTCATTACAGCCCTGCAGTTTTTGCAGTACATCTACCAGTTAGAGGCTCACATCAGTGGGGCTGAACTTGCAAGCCTCTGAATTCACCCCGTGCCACTAACAAATAAAGGTTAATTTTTCAAAGCCATTTGTATTGCAAGCAAATAATAAGCACAACATACAGGCACTGTTTAATTCTCTTTAAAAAAAAATAAAAGTAGGGTAATGGGTCTAAACTAAACTGTAATGCATTAGAAGCCTTTTTATCATTCAAGGGGTTAAACTTTCCCTTTAAATCAATCAGAATTTTTAGTTCTTGCCATAATGTGGCTGCTTTTGCCTGGAGTTGATACATATATTCTTAGCACCTGAGCAACAGTGAGGCTGATATACTAAGGAAGTGTAACAATTCTTGGTCAAACGAACTGTGCTCAAATCATTGCAATGCAATGAGCTGAAGATCTGCCATGGGTTAACCCTTTCAGTGCCAGAGGGGTACACAAAGCATTGCTTTGCAATGTGCTGCATACTCCTCTGGCACTCAAAGGGTTAAAAGCAAAACTGAAATCAATGTTTATTTGGAGAATGTGAACTTGTTTCCTATGGTGCTGCTGATTTACTCCAGAAATATAGCACTTTTCCTAAGTGTATCAGCCTCAGTGTTTAAATGTTTTCTGCAGTCTTCCACATCCACCTGCACAGTTATGTTCTGTATATTGGGGAATAATAAACAAACGGACATTTTGCTATCATTATCTTGTCTTGGAAAACGTCTTTAGGCCTGTAATGTCCTCAGGTTCCCCTGACAATATAATTACTCCCGACGAGAAAAGTAATCAGTGAATTTGACGGCAAAATATATGTTTGTCTCACCTAATCTTTATTTATGGTTTTCAGAATCCTTTAATGGAAAGATGCTATCATAATTCAGCTTTTGAGTCCAAATCCATTGCTGCTATGCAGTCTGTAGTTGTACAAACTCTTCAGTTGACAACAGAGCAGGTGAAGGACACTGATAACTCTTTAAGATTTTTATGTGTTTTCTAGTGACATATAAGGTTGTCTTCTTTCAAACTGAAATTAATCATATTATGCTCAATGAATTTTCAAGGAGGAGAAGGTCACAGATTTTGGGGTTTCAGAACCTACCCCTTAAAAAGGGATGTCCAATCTAAGGCTGTGGGGCAAAATTAATGTATTCAAATTACAACTCAAAAGTGAAGCATTTCTTAGGCAAGCCAACGGCACTGATTTAAAAGGAGATTTGAAGAAGATTTTTAATACTAGAGAGCTCTCCATCACATATCTTGGGCTAGATTCTACTACAGGTACTACTTTTATCACTGCTTTTATCTCCAGTTTTCCCCCCATAGACTTCAATAGGAAAATGTTTGATAAAACGGGTGTTAACATTTAGCACCTGCAATAGAATCTAGCCCCTTGGCAGCATACCTATTCCAACATAAGGGTTTGAAAGAGTAAACTTCTTGGTACAAAGTCTTCTATTGCATCACTAGATTATAAGTTCTTTGGAGCATGTTCTTCAATTATATCACTAGATTATAAGAACCTTGGGGCAGGGTCTTCCATTATTCTGCTAGATTGTAAGGTCCTTGGAACAGGGTCTTGTCTCAGTTTATGGGATTGTAATTTTCTGGGGATGTTTTTTCCATTGTATCACTGGACTGTAAGCTCCTTGGTCCAGGCCTATCATTATCCCTCAATACTGCAAGCTTGTTGTGGTAGGATTATTCATTATAACACTAGATTGTAGGCTGTGAAATAATTATATCCCTGATTTTAGTCAAGTTTAGTAATTTACCCTGCATTAGAACTATACAACTGGTGTCCCATTGGGTTGAGGGATTTAGAGATAAAGCCAATTGCTTGAGAACACCATTACTTTTATACAGAAATGTGCAAAAGTTTTAGGCAAGTGTGAAAAAATGATTTAAAGTAAGAATGCTTTCAAAAATATACGTTAATTGTTAATTTTTATCAATTAACAAATGCGTAGTGAGTGAACAGAAGACAAATCTAAATCACGCCAATATTGGTGTGACCACCATTTGCCTTCAAAGCAGCATCAATTCTTCTAGGTACACATGCCCAAAGTCAGGGATTTTGTAGGCATATAGTAAAGTATATGATTAAACAATTATACCAAACAGGTGCTAATGATCATGATTTTAATATGTAGGTTGAAACACAATAATTAACTGAAAAAGTATCAGCTGTGTAGGAGGGATAAACCTGGGTGAGGAACAGACAAACTTAGCTAGCAAGATGAGGTTGCTGAAGACAGTTTAGCGTAAAAAGTCATACACCATGGCAAGACTGAGCACAGCAACAAGACACAAGGTAGTTATACTCCAACAGAAAGGGATCTTCTAGGCAAAGGGGTTTCCTGATGTGCTGTCCAAGCTCTTTTGAAGAAGCAAAATGAAATGGGCAACGTTGAGGACCGTAGATGCAATGGTTGGCCAAAGAATCTTAGTGCAGCAGATGAAAACACATCATGCTTACTTCCCTTCACAGTTGGAAGATGTCCATCAGTGCCATTATCTCAGAATTGGAAGAAAACAGTGGGATCCTTGTACACCCATCTGGTCAGAAGTGGTCTTCATGGAAGACTTGTGGACAAAAAGCCATACCTCCGACATAGAAACAAGGCCAAGAGACACAACTATGCACAAAAACACAGGAACTGGGATGCAGACAAATGGAAGCAGGTGTTCTGGACTGATGAGTCAAAATTTTAAATATTTGGCTGTAGCAGAAGGAAGTTTGTTCTCCAAAGGACTGGGGAACGGTACAAGAATGAATGCCTACAGGCAACAATGAAGCATGATGGAGGTTCATTGAAAGTTTGGGGCTTAATATCTGCAAATGGAGCAAACAAAAAAGGAAAACAGAGCCCTGTTCTACCAGCACTCAAATCCTAATATAAATAAATTCTAGGGAATATATTCTCATGGATGATAGCATCACATATTTCTAAAACATAACTTTTATTGAATAAATAGAAAAAATTAAAAATACAAATGATTGCGAATTTCAAAATATTTTCAATATGGCATATAGTGTACTGCCGGGGCATTTCCGGTTTGCCTCTAAGCAACGTGATATATTGAATCACTGCTGGTATCTTACTAGAGATTAATAATGTGACTAAAGTTATATCTGAATTTAGTCTCAATGAATGATTAATTCTCAGGACTTACTCGGTTTCCGGTATAGTAGGGCCAGACCGGTTTGTTTAAATTATACGTCAAATGTAATAAGTAATCAGTCTACATATCAACATCATTGAGTCTGTCTGGGGTTACATGAAAAGAGAGAAGCAACTGAGGCTGCCTAAATCCACAGAAGGACTGTGGTTAGTTCTCCACGATGTTTGGAACAACCTACTGTCGAGTTCCTTAACAAACTGTGTGCAAGTGTACATAGAAGAATTGATGCTGTTTTGATGGCAAAGGATGGTCACAACAAATATTTGATTTATATTTTTCACTCACTAGGAATGTTGTTAATTGATAAAAATAAACTATTAACGTGTCTATTTTTGAAAGCATTCTTACTTTACAGCATTTTTTCACACCTGCCAAAAACATTTTCACAGTACTATATATGACATTTGTTAAAGTGTTAGTAATGTCTGAAAAAAACTTTTTTGCATTTAGAAGAGCTTAAAAAGCTGATCTAAATGCAAAAAAAACGTATCTCTCAAACCTGTCAGCAGGAGATCCGTGTCGGTCGACACGCTGGCGCTTGAGAAGTGCCGAGATCTCCTTACTTACAAGGAATCCCTTCAGCTTTACAACTGTCAGTAGGAGAAATCAAACTTTAAACGCCCGTATCTCTTAAACCATAGCGGTTTGACAGATATGGTTTTTTTGCATTCAGATCAGCTTTTTAAGCTCTTCTGAATGCAAAAAAAGTTTTTTTTAGACATTACTAACACTTTAAGCCCTTTGGATGCTATAGAGCTCTTCAGAAAGTAAACCCAGAGACTGGCCATTATAGCAAACTGTCAAAGAGGACCATCAGCGAGAAGGACCTTTGCATCATATCAAGAAGGACCTTGGGGGTTTCCTCGAATACAGAGCATCCATGACTACAAGAGAAGGGACCCCTGAGAGGATATTTGCCCAGCAGAGGGCAGATGTGAGTGTAATGACTGAAGCTTTGTTTCTGCTGTATTATACATATTAAGGGCCTTAAATTCAAAAGAAAAGCGGAGGAGTTCTGGGGCAAACCACTTTGGGGAGACCAAACATTTTTTTTCTCCCACTGTGCAGTAAACTAATCTAGACAAATCCAATTCAGCAGGATCATGTCTAGTAGCACACTGAGCAATAAGTAAAGCTTTAATTATAATTAATTAGCATATCTGCATGGAATTAGCATAACGTGTCAGTGTACCAGCAAAACACAAAGGTTCATTTCTCAGAAATGATTTCTTTTTCAGAAAAATTGCTAGTAAAACAGAGGCAGAATTAAATTTCTTTTAAAACAAATTAGTATTATGGTGATGAGTCTGCTTTAAATATGATCACATACTTTTCTGCAACTCTTGCTTGTTTAGCTCTTCTTGCTAAGCAATTAACACCAAGAGGTTAAATTTCTTTAGTAAAATGTGCAACTAACTATAACAAGCGTTATATAACTGTAGCATACTTAAGGTATATATCTCACTAGGGTAGGATACTTCCCCCTTTGCTATGGTGAAACAATCAACATATATTAGTAATATATTCATCTCCATTAATGCTGATGAAAACTAGGACATTGATTTGTGCATTGAGCTTTTCTCAATATTCATTCTTGGCCTTGGATTCAGATTTTCTACGGTGTTGTTGGCACTCTGCTTGTTTGGATACTTGACAGCTTTTGGATGAAACGTAAATCACAGAGAAGAAAATAGAATTAGCTGATGATATTGTTGGTATAACTTATTCTGCTGTACTTGAAATGTTGAAGGTTCTTTTTCAGGTTTCTCAATAAATTTTTTTAGTGGAAGAGATTACAAAGTACCATCTCTGATTAAACTGTAGTGATAATATCTACAATAACAGGAGAGAATGAATAGCAATGTGATAACACTGATTATGTTTATTAAGGCATCAAACAGAAAGTTGTCAATGCAACAGATATTTATCTAAAGGAGACTCCTATTAATAAAACCATACTTATCGTACAAAGCCCAGAAAATCCTAAATGGCCCCTATGCTTTTTTTCCTTGTGCCTTTTTAATAGAGTACAAGTTCATTAGCCCAGAATGTCATGTCCATGGAGTTTCTGGAAGTTTTGATAAACTTAAAGAGTGCACAGACTTCTTAGCACTTTAACCCTTTGATGATGAATGACGTGTTAGGACCATCACAGAAATCTACCCATTAAGGATGGATGACGGTCCTCGGTTAATGATGGCAGTGCACCCCAGGGCATGCTGCGATCATTGTGGGGAGGCTATCACTGCAGCCAGCTTCAGCTGTTCCCCAGTGGCTCTGCCCATGTGACTGTTGCTACAGCAATCACTTGTGCCTATGGAGCCACATGACTAAGGCAAGCTAAGTATTATTTCCCTTTGTCAGTTTTCTCTACATCTTTCCTCCTCACTGTGATTGTGAGAAAAACAAAGAAAAGAGGTCCCAGTGAATCAAATGGCCACTTTAGATGTACTGAGTGCTGGTGCTGGTGCTAGAAATTGGATAAATAATAAAAAAGACAATGACGCATTGAACCCTCATTATGTAACTTAATAAATGAGTTTGAGCAAGACCAAAGTATTTTATTTACACAGACTAATTTAACATATATACTGAAGTTTAAACAGACACTAATGTGAGTTTTATTGTTGTGGAGTAATGTGATACACCTATATACACACCACAGAGTCTGATCGCCTAAAAAAGAGGGACACCAGGATAAGAAAGAGGCATACAGGGATTTTTGTATCAGAGGGACAGAATCCCCTAGAAATGGACACTTGGGAGACATGAACGAATATTCATACCTTTTAGTCAGCCCCTGTTAAAAAATCACTAATTAAGCTCAACGCACAAAGGAAAAACCTAAAAAAAGTTTTTTTGTTTTTTTTTTCATTTTTGACATTTTTATTTAATTAAATGGTTAGTTAGATATGTGGTATCAGATGAAAGCCCTACTTATGCTTTATAAATGGTATATAATTTTTGTGAGTGGACTAAATTAATTGGAGGGAAAATATGGTTGAACAAATGCATACTAGGAAGGCCAAAATTGCTCGTCTCCCCGAGTAAAAGAGACCTTGTCTCTAAGGGGTTAAGGACACATTGCAAAACAATGTGTTGTATACCTTTCTGATCTTTAAAATGGTTAGTTTTATGTGAGCTGAGTTTGAGGTCCTGTAGTCCTACTAGCAACTGTTATGTCTGCCTCCATGGATGCCATGTAGGCTGATGTTGTCTGTTGAACAAAGGTACAAGCGTGACATTCATAGGGGTCATTAGGATTTTTTTGGATATAGTAAGGTAAGTGTGGGGTTACTATACTGAGGAATTCATTTCCATTTAAAAGAAACTGTATTTTAAAAAGATACGAAAAGTGTATCTGATTCCCACCACAATACTCTCTTTAGTGAAAACACATTAGTGAATGAAACTAGGCTGGAGGCTTCTCAATTTGCTCTTTATTATAAATTCACACTTCTTTATTTTTAATTCTCCTTTAATTGCCTATCCTTAACCTCTTCTTAACCCCTCTGAAACTAGGGAGATCTCCAGAGCATTGATTCACAATGCACTGGAGACCTCTCTTGCACCCAGGGAGTTAAAATTCAAGTTAAAGGACCCCTAACACCTAAACAATTGCTTTGAACATCATGTTAACCTCTGTGCAAATTATCAATGTGTTTATTGGGGACTAATATATAATCTTGTATACACTCTCTTTGGGCTCTATTTTCTGTTTTTTCCAAGGCACTAGGGCTCCCATTTTAATTGCATTCTTGATAGGTGTCAAAGAAGTGATATTTTTTTATTGTCTGTTAATGGACCCGAGACACAATATCAGACTTTCTAAACAAAAGAGCAGTGGGTCCCAGTCTCAATACACTGATAGCATTAGCTCCACATAAACAATCTACCAAACTGAGTCTGTATAAGATAGTCTATACATGCATTAAAATGCAAGATTATTATTAGATTTTAAGACTCTAACATACGAACGTATTATTTAAAATTATATAACCCAATTTATTTATTTTTTATGTTAGTGTTCCTTTAATCTGTCTCATCGATTAACAATAATAAATTATATAATTTTGTTCCTAAGATGCACTGTTTCTTTTATTTTAACTTTTCATAGTTAAACTTTGCATGACCTCTGCACTGAGTTTGACATGTAATGAATGACCCATTGGAAGTGTCAGTCATCCACTGCTCCACCACCACCACCACCACCAATAACTATTTGTTTTTTTGAGAAGAACAAGGTAATCAGTGACTATCAGGGAACTATCTGACTGCCATTTGGAGTCAAGAAGGAATTTATTTAATTGGAAACCGCTTTAATGTTTTGGGTTTTTTTTGCCTTCCTATGGATCAACAGGGGTGATTTGGCATGGGCTGGACTTACATAATAACATAGTTGATGAGGCTGAAAAAAGACATGCGTCCATCAAGTCCAGCCCACGACAAAAACACCCCTGTTGATCCAGAGGAAGGCAAAAAAAAAAAACAAATAAACCCTGAAGCCATTTTCAATTTAGCCCAAGTGGGTAAAAAAATCCTTCCTGACTCCAAATGGCAGCCATATAGTTCCCTGGATCAATATCCTATCTGCATTGAAGCCATCTGTCATCATTTTCAGAATTGTTCTGTGCTAGATAGGTATCCATTTATTTTTTGAAAGCATTTACATTATCTGCAAGTACAACATCCTAAGGTAAAGAAATCCATAGCTTTACTGCCCTTACTGTAAAAAATTCCTGCCTTTGTTTTAGTTGAAAGAGCCTTTCCTCTAGTCTTAATGGATGACCTCTGGTTCTTAGACTTGATGGATGCATGTCTTTCACAGCCTAATCAACTCTGTTACTATGGTTTCTTAACATTGTCAGCAAGCTTAAATAGATCAGCCATGCCAAGTTGGGTGATCCCAGTCCTTCCCTCTATTCACAAATGTTTCTGCCGCTCACTTTGCAGTTATTGATAATAACTACACAATCCCTCCAAGAAAAAATGATTCCAACACCCATGATTTTAGGGGAGGTGATGGAGGAAGATTACTGTAATTGAACAATGTGTTGTCACAGTGTGCCTCACCTTAGTCCCAATGTTGTTTGGCTGGGCGCTGCTATGTACCTGGGGCTGGGTATGACGCTTCAGCATCATTAACCGCGTCCCCCCTGGCTTGTGGTCTAACCGAGTCTGGAGCCTCCAGTGGCCGCCTGTGTCCTCTTTGGGCGCGAGTTTCAATGAATCCCAAGGTCCTCTACGTCACTTACAGGCGCGAGGCAGTAGTATTGACGCAGGTGTGTTTTATACCTTTGTACCTTGAATCTCCTTCCCCCTACTTCCTGGCTGGGGTATTAGAGGGCTCTGGACTCAAGTTCAGTCGCCCTTACATTGGTGTCTGATGCAGTTATTTATCTCTCTTTTGCGCTCTGTGTATGACCTAAGCTTGTCTGACCATCCATCCTGGTGCTGACCTGTGACTCTGTCTGACTATTATTCCTCTGTTACCCTTTTGCATAGCAGACACCCAATCTGGTACAGACCTGTGGCTCTGGCTGACTACATGCTCTGTGTAGGCTTGTCTGACCATCCATCCTGGTGCTGACCTGTGGCTCTGTCTGGCTATTCTTCCTGCGTTCTCCTTTGGCATAGTAGACACTCAGTCTGGTGCAGACCTGTGGCTCTGGCTGACATCCCACTCTGGTATTGACCCCTGGCTAGTCCTAAGTACCGCTTGTCTCTTTCTATTGACGTTGGCCAAACATCCGCTCGGTCTCTCCCCAGGTGGTCTTTACAAAGTTCACTGACTGCAGGCATGTGTCAGTAAGAGTCTTCCTTGTTCCTTACCCTGCGGGAGAACTCTGTTACTGCGCTACTGTAGTTTCCTTATGCGCTCCTCTGAGACTACCATTGGCAGTCTGCCTAGTCTCTAGCAGAGAGGTTTTCTCGTAGCGGCCTCCTATTTCTGGTAGGAAACGCTGGCTTTGCCAGTTACCCTCTGTGCCTTCTTGTATTTCATCATCTATGATATATTACTATTCAATAAAGGTGGTTTTATTATAGTACAGATTCCTGGTGTATTCTTGATAACCGTGACATGTATACCCTCAGATACACTTAAACTAGAGGTGGCTAGTTGTGCTACTAGTAGGAAGGAAGCAACACTACCTATTTCATGTCACTGTTTTACTATCACAGTCTGTGGAGATGATGATTCCCATCCTACTTCCACTGCCACTAGTGCTACCTATGGGTATTGTGGATGATACATAAGTCTGATCCTGTGATGTGCTCAGACAAATTAACAGCAGGAAATAAGTTATCAAAAACCATTTTGTAACTGGTGGGTTACATCTAATGTTCCTGGGGGTGGTTTACCTGGCTATAACAGGCCTGCAAACAATGTTTTCAAGGCTTGTCTGGCAGCAAACATGCAAACTTTTTTTTTTTTGCAAAAGCTTCCCTTGATGTAGACCTCCAAACATTTTTCCATGGTTTGGTTGCTGCAAGCCTACAACAATTTTGTTTCAAGGTTTGCCTTTTGTAAGCTTGTTAATATTTTTTCCCAAAGTTTACATTGCTATATGTATGCAGACACTTTCTACTTACTTATAACCATTTTTGGAAAGACTTACCAATAAATGAACCACTTTTATACTATAGGAATATTTTACTTTGTCTGTATAATAGATGTAAATAAAATGTTTTGAAAGAACTGCTGTAGTGTCTAACCATTCTGGCAAAACCTTTGATACAAGGGGAATACATTGGTTTACAAAAATATCCTAATTTTTATAAAGACTTACTTCATAATTTACTGCTTAAGAGTACACCTGTCCTTCTCCCTTCACCAGAATGTTAATAAGTTTTGGAAAGGCGTACCAGATATATTTGTGACATTAGTGTGTTGCTATATGAATAAAAATACAACACTATTACTAATGACATTAAATAATGATCTCAACATTGTTCAGTTATATAAAATAATACAAAAATAATAGGTTGACCTCAAAGTGGGGTTGCTAAATAATATATGATGATGAGAAGAAAGGAATGCTAGACAAATTATATGCACTATCCTTCGTGATTCCATCATAACCTTGCATTATTATTTTTCAAAATGCATCAACATTCATAGCACTGGTGTCAACTGTTATAGGTGTTAGCAAATGCGACATCTGTTTAAATCACTCATCCTTCTCTCCCTCAGTACTACTGTTTCTAAATTTGCAGTATGCATTGCTGTTTGATAGGTCATTTACAATATAACAAGCTACACTAAAAACCCTCTTTGACAAAATTCTGCACCCTGACTGCTCTTACGTTATTATAAAGTAATGTGTGGGTATGCTGCAACCATCCTACAAGCAATGGGGCCACTGCCTGGACATAGACTGTGTTCACGTGCATCAGTTACCAGTGCATATTGTGGAAGCAATTCCCATTAAGGAGTGCCAGTGCCACCACCACCACCACCACAAATGTTAAACTGCCTCCTCTGAGAAGCATCAATTGCTTTCTGTCCTGATGCCAAGTGATATGTTGTGATGATGTTGTGGCTGATGCTGAGGATATAAACATTTTCTTACTTACTTCTCAAAATACTTTCTAGTAGTTTTTTTTGCCCCTACATCTCCATTTGATCTATAAGAATCTCTTTAAATGCTCTAACAGTTATAGTTTGATAAGAGTTAATTAAGAAAATGATATCAACCTTGTGACATTGAAATTTGTTGAAAAACAAGCAAGAGACTTCCCCTTATGCCTAGAACAAATCTTTATATAACTTGTTTTGTCTTATTGCGGTAAGGGGCATTCTGCCAAATGATGAAGTTACTTGCAGGTGCAGTATGTCCGAAGCCTTTTAACTAGTGATCTCCCTCTGTCTTCCCATTGGTTAAATGACCGACAATGTCCATATATGTTCATGTAGCCTGGGAGGGGAAATCTCTCCCCCTAATTAATATGCTTACCACCCACTGATTTTGCATTATATAAACTGGTGAATTTCACTTAATAAATTGGATAAGAGATTATAGCACAAGACTTGTGTCTGCGTGTAGTCATTTCTTATCTCCAGGCCTGAGACTTAGGAGATCTCTGAGGAACAGTGTGGAAGTCCAGGGTCCCCGGGGAGAAAAGGGAAACCAGAAATACAGAACATATGGACCAATACCAACAGTCATATAATCTGTACTCTGGCCACTTGTCTACTTAACTTTGATCAGGAAAACCTCCTTGGCATTTGATTATCATTTACTACTCAAGCTGCAGCAACTATGGCACAGTCAGTTTCTGTAGTATGTCTTTATTACCACCAACATGTCCATGCACTACTCCTATTCCATTTCCCTTATCCCAGGATCCTCGAACGTTTGTTGGTCTACTGATAGTACCATTGATTTTTACTGTATAGTACACTACACAGCTATTAGCATGTAGAGGCGATTTTTTTTGATGTATGAATCTATGCATCTATTTGTCATTGTTACTCTTGGTAGCAGATCTGAGGGAATTTTGCAGGAATTTTCCCCACATAGTGCTGTTTTTCATATATTTCTATTTTGAGGCCAAAATGTTCATCAGTCCCTTGTAATGGCATCCCAGACTGATTGAAAATATTATTCTGCAAATCAAAGGTGCTATAAGAATTTTCTGTTTATAGTAAAGTATATGGGTGCTGTTATAACTAGGAGATGTTAGTGAGTTTGCCCTAAAACAGACAAGCACCCTAAGGGACCCTTGCTCTAGTGGTACCATCTCTTTCTGTTGACCATGGTTACACAGAAATAAGGATTACCAGTGTATAAAATTGGGCATTGGATTTTATAGCAGGAAACTATCAGAACTGATGGCCTTTATCTAATCTGCAATAATAAGAGCACAGCATAAAAACATAATAATAAGAATGATTTTATGCATAAAGAATATTTGTTGCACTAGTAAGCAGTGCCGGCCCAAGACATTGTGCTGCCTGGGTCCAAGGATGAAATGCTGCCCCTCCCCCTCCGCACACCAAAATCACACACATCAAAATATGCCACATCCTTAATTATATTAACCCCTCTCCTGCCCCTAAAAACACATAGAGCTGTAATGTTTTTTGGGTTTTTTTTACACCCATTGTACCTCTTTCTCCCCCCTTACCTTTTCAACCCTTTGTGCCTCTTTCCCCACTTACCTTTTTGCACCCCTTGTACCTCTTTATCCTCCCCTTACCTTTTTACACCCCTTGTGCCTCTTTTCCCCCCTTTTCCCCCTTGTGCCTCTTTTCAACCCTTATGCCCTTTTTCCCCTCTTTTCAGCCCTTGTGCCTCTTTTTCATCCCTTATGCCTCTTTTTTCATTCCTTGTTCCTCCCCCCCTCTTTTCACCCCTTGTGCCTTTTCCCCCACTTTTCACCCCTTATGCCTCTTTTTTTTACCCCTTGTGCCTCCCCCCCCCTCTTTTCACCCCTTGTGCCTTTTTTCCCCTCTTTTCACCCCTTGTTCCTCTCCCCCACCCTTGCCTGTTTCTCTTCTCCTTCGCTCTCTTTTCTCTCTGGCTCTCTCTTCTCCTTCTGGCTCTTCCATTTGCTTTTTACTCAGTCTCCCCACTGCCCCGCACTGATGATAGCCGGGACCGTGTCACATGCGGGCACGCCGCGTGGTGTATGCTGGGATTTTCTTCATTAGTCTTGGAGCCATTTTTAAACTTGCACTGGCCTCCGAACAGAGGAAGAAAACCCCGGCATGCTCTACACAGCATTTCCACGTCCCAGCTGTTGTCAGTGCAGGCAGTGGGGAGACGCCATGCACAAAATAGCATGCCTTGTGGCGGCAAATTGCCACCCCTATCAGAGTGCCGCCTGGATCCATGGACCCACTGGGACCCATGTAAGGGCCGGCCCTGCTAGTAAGTAAAAAAAATGTATATAGGTCAAAAACAGACAATAACAGATGCAAGTTATAAAATAACAAAGTCCATATGAGCAAGAGGAAAAAGGATCAATTGTAGGACTGTAGGGAACACATAAAAATACCCTCACTAACCATTCATTTAAGTAGATGTTTAAATCCATTTAATGCTAGAAGGGTGTACAATGCATTGTGAAGCAAGGGATTAAAAGCACCTTTTAAATCAATGGATGTTTTTGTTTGTCCAATGTGGTGCAGCTGTTTTGCCCTAAAAGTGTTTCATAATACATACTAATCTGTACAAAATATCAGAACAAAAGGCAGATACTCTAATACAGGGATATTGCTATATATTGGCCAAGGTAGCTAAAGCTAGAGGTCTCACACCTAATGTTCTAGGTCTTGTGGCCAGCTTGCGGCATGCAAGGGTTCAAATCCCTCTACTAATAATGGTTTAATTGAGCTGCACGGTGTACTAATAACACATTAGGTTGAAACTTTCTTGATCTTTAATATTCCAAAAATGTCTATTGTGACAAGGGTTATCTCATCTGATCCATATTCCCTTGTCTGATCCATCTTATAGGGAAATTAGTATGAACAATATGTACCATTATCCACTGTCAAGGAACTGTAGGAATTATTAAGTCATTTAGTTATGAATTATCCTCCTTCCCTTAGGATTGAATGTCCTGGTTTAACACCGTGCTTTGTAAGCTTTTTAGAAAGTGCTTCTAATCATGTCAAGAGAGCATCCCATGGTATATTTTCCAGACATATTTTTTCCATCTAACACAACAGGGAGTTGGTTAAGAAAACCTTTCATCCTTGAACTGTTTGATTGGATTTCCGCTTGCTGAAGGAAGGAATCAAATTCCAGGCTCATAATGGGTTTTCAGATCTTAGGACCCATGACAGAGCTATGTTTCTCAGTAATAAGGTAATTGCTGCAAAAAGAAAGGGATGCTATAAGGGATTACAGTAAGATTGGGCTTATTTTTTTCAGACACCAAATTTCCACCAGCCACACAGTGACACATTATAGTCTTTTTTGTGTTAAACTGAGTTCAGTACATATACCGGGACTTGTATTCACAAGGACACAACAATTATGTTTTTATGCTCTGGGTATACAGGGTTTGACCTTCATATATGTTGGTTTTGTTCAAAAAATGACTAATGCAATATAAATATTGTTTTATTTAAAACATTGCATTGCTTTGAGTCAAAAATGTTAAACACAATATTGACCTATTATAATGGATATTATTTTCAGATGGTTTTATGATTGTTTCCTACCTGATTTAATCCTCAAAACCTATTTGATCATGTCATTATATAGTCTTAAAATGACACCAACACCATGTAATTAAATGGGATCACACTATTTCAAATACCCTGTACTCCCAGACTTCAAAGATGATAGGGACAGTTGAAAAAACATCTTTTAAAAAATATAAAAAAGTAAAAAAAAAAATGAAAATAGACTGAGTGGTAATATAGTAACATAGTAATTTAGGTTGAAAAAAGACTTGCGTCCATCTAGTCCAACACTTTTCCTATTCCTGTTTTACCATTGTTGATCCAAAGAAGGCAACCCCCCTCACTCAATACAGCCATTTCAAATTCTGCCTTGAATGGGGGGGAAACAAATTTCTTCTTTATTCTTCTTTATTCCAAATGGCAATCAGATTTCTCCTTGGATCAACAAGAACTAACTAAATATTAATCCCAATACTAACGTAAATAGCTCTCTATGTGCTGCTCTTTTAAATAAGTATCCAGGCCTTTTAAAAGGCATCTAATGTATTCAATAGCACCACCTCCTTAGACAGTGAATTCCATATCTAAGCAGGTGACCTCTTGTCCTTTGTGCTGTTCTGTGAATGAACAGGTCTTTGGAGAGCCTTTTGTGTGGGCCCGAACATATTTATATAGTGTTATCATATCTCCTCTAAGATGCCATTTCTCTAGTGTGTACAAGTTTAACTTTTCTAGCCTTTCTTCATAACTAAAACTTTCCATTCCCCTTACTAGTTTTGTAGCCCTCCTCTGCACTTCCTCTAGTTCTATAATTTCCTTTTTCACAAAGGGCGCCCAGAATTGAACAGTATATTCTAGGTGGGGTCTTACCATGAACCTGTAAAGAGGCATAATAATAGAGACAGGAACCCTTACATGAGTTGTGGCACATACTGATACTAGAAGACGTAGCATATTTTGTAAAGGGTAAGATATCACAAACAATCAGTTCTGTTGTTTACATCACGGTTAAAATACACACACTAGTTTAATAATGTCCAGCAAATGTACTAGAGACAGGAGGTGGATGAAAGGAGTATGAGCAGTGTAGGGACGTGTTAGTCCAAAAACTAACTGCAGCCATGGTTGCTGCAGCATGTCAGAACGCTGTTTGTTAAAATCCCATAAAGACTTCCATTACCATCAGTAATATTAATAAACCATCTAAGAACACTGAAGATGATGATTTGCATTCTAGAGTTGATGGCATAATGGAAGAAGGAGTAGCAGTTCAACCCACTGCTTCATCTGACAGTGAGACAACAACTGTACAAGTACAAGTACAACGCCTGTCCTGAAAGTAGTAGTGAACAGTTTGAAAATCCCTCTAATGGGAAAATTAAAAGGAAATTATTTGAGACTTAAAAAATCCTAGAGGAATATAAGAGGTGGAAGAGGTGGAGGGCGATGATGAGGATGATTATGTTGATCTACAATATATCCCTCCAGCATCTTCCTTTTCTGCAGATACAGATGAAATTAGCTGAAAAGCAAATGCTTCCACCACTAAAAGGAGCTCTATGCCTATTTATAAACGCTCTGAGAAATCAATTGAAAGTCTGACTTTGGACAAGTAAATAAAATACACAGTCATCATCATCATTGTCACTGCTTTCAAGTCAACTCCCATCCAGCCACACAAAGACTAGTTTTGAGTACCCAGCAGCAACACAGGTCATCAACATCAACAACCCTTGCTATAATGAATGCGTCCGTGCTGTTGGAAGTGCAGCACCTTTGACAGCTATTAGTACAATTGCAGCAGCATTTAACTCCTCAGTCTATTAAGTCTACAATATGGAGATACTTCACTCATGTTCTAAAAGCTAAACATGCTGCTCTCCGCTGACTGTCTAAGAAGTATGTGAGCAGGAGGAAAGCAGAATCACACCTAGACACATCCTCATTAATATCCCACCTGAAGGACAACAATAGGTCTGATTAGGAGACACATTATCACCACGTCAGAGGTGACACAAATATCAGAAGCAGAAGCACTGCTAATTATGCTAAAGTGTCCACACATACCACCGACAACCCCACCACCTCCACAAGTCATGTTGCTAAAGCAACACAGTTCTTTCACAATTCACTGGCATCCCACACTTACTGAATTCTTAGAAATAAGTCAAAACCTGCACGAATATAATCCAAAAGTATTCCTGTGGAATAGTAAACTTGCCAAAATGTTGGCAATTGACATACTGCCCTTTTCTTTTGTTGAAAACAGAGACTTTAAAGAACTGATGTCATGTGTTGGACTCTGCTGGCATATCCCAAACCTCAGTTATTTTTCAAGGATCTCTGTGCCAGTGTTACACAAGAAGTGTTGTGGGAAAAGGACAATGATACACAGCATGGATCAGTCTGCTCACAACTTTTAGTTTCAGTTTTTGATTTCTCTACTTCAGCCGTCAGTCAGAAGTAGTAGTATTATAGCCCTGAAATCATGCATTGGTAGAAAACAAAGGCAAAACATGGCAAAGATGTCATGGGAAATGTACTGTCAGCAGCAAAAAGGTGGACATTTTATGTATATAAACACTAACACTTTGGTTTGCTTTCCTGCTGGGCCAGCAGGAGATGATGAGATGAGTGGAAACAAGGGAATCTGTTGACTAAGGGCCACATGCACAAAAAAATGGAGAAAATCTGTAGTAGTACAGGGAATAAATTAAAAATTCCCATGAATTTAAATGACACCTTTAACCTATTGAAAGTTTGGTCTAAAATTCATTTCTTCACAATGCACTTGAGACCTTTCTAGTATTCAAGAGGTTGGAAGTCCCATTTAGTTTTTGGGGATTTTGAATGTGTTCTCCATGATACAGTTGTTTTGATCCAGGGGTGGTCTCCTTATGTCTTTATTCTTCTAGTAATTGTGGGACAGCTCACACACATCCTGTACACACATAGTATACACATCCTGCTCACATAATACACATATCCTGCTGTGGTCCCATTTTCCCAAGTAAAATTGTACTAAAGATTTATAGAATAGAAGGCACATTCATGCTTACTTTTTGTATGTAAAACTCTTGGAAATATTGCTGTTACTGATATACAACAATTGAGTTGCTTGCATGCATTCTGCATAGTTACTAAGTGTGTTCACAACTTAGTCCAATGCAAACTAATCAATAGTGAGTGAAAGAGCAACTTTGGTTTCCTAAATCAGGTTAAATGATAGCTAACATTTCATTTATATAAACAAGATTATTAATCACAGGTTTGAAAAGTGTAATCATCATTTGATGACTGATGATCAGATTGGCCACTCTCCTGTTAAACATTTCCAACAGATGATTGACATCTTTATACATTCCACATACAAACCCAGTCACGGCCTGGGGAAGCTAAGTCTGTTTTTCCAGGTTGCTTTAAAACTGACCTTGATGTGTCTCTTTTATTGGTAAAACCAGGCTGTACCTGCCACAAGCTATTTACTGAAGTCTGCTGAGTGTTAGGGCCAGCGTAAGAAAATTGGCTGAAGGCAGTTTGAAGTCTCTCTGCACAACATACATGAAAAGAACAAAAAATAGATTTATCCACATTACAAAATGAAGCATTTATTCTGTAGAATGCAAACAACAAGTGGAAATGATTCATCTTCTTAGGTCAGAACAATGTTATCTAAGGGAGATATTCAGCGGGTGTTCAAAGATCTGCCCTTCTGCACTGATTTTTACTGAAAGAGGATTGCCCTATACAGAAGGCCTTTAGAACTGCATTGCATGTTTCAATTGAGATTGAGTAATAAGCAGGGAATGATTGAGGCCAAGAAACCCAGTTTTCTCATGCATTCAACATAAAAGGGAAAGTCACAGTGAGAAGGAACCATAGGTGACAAGAACAGATGGAATTAGTAATATAGAGGATATACTTTCTGTAATATAGTGAGGCTGATGTACTAAGTAGAAATGGAGCCATTCTGGAGCAAACCAACAGTTCCACAGGTAAGATATAAAAACACTACCGAATTTGCATTAATTAACACAGGCATTTTAACCCCTTGATAGCTACCATGGGCTCCAACATAATGCAAAGCAATATGCTAGATATCTCTCTAGCATTGAATGGGTAAAAATTACCCTTCAAATCAATTGGGGTTTTATTTGCCCCCTATGGTGCAGCTGCTTTGCCCCAGAAATATTTCTTCATAGTATATCATCCTAAGAGAGTTTCACACTGTGGTGGTAAGCTGTTGCTTTCCTTCTGTTGCTGGACTACAACTTAAATGATCCTCAGCTGACATTACAGGGAGCTAGAGGAGGGAACTAGGGGCAAGTAAAAAAGATTCTGTAAATATAGAGTTTGCTGGAAACAGGTATTTTGTGTGACTTTTTGTAAGACAGGTGTTAGTTTCTCCTTTTGTTTGCCATTTAACAAATTAGAATGCTGGAAAAGTGGTCACACGATTTCTAGGAAACAAAGAGGTTGGGGTCACATTCCCATATTCAGAGCAGATTGCTACATGTAATCCTATTTAGCAAGTCTGGATTTAGATCTCAGGATCCTGTAGGCACAGAAATCTGAAGCCCCCCCCCCCATTGGCCATCTCCGCTGAACTCCTCCACAGTGCTCCTAATCTCCACATTGCCCCCCCTCATCTCCATATTGCCCTCACATTGCCCCCCATCAGCTCCATATTGGCCCCATCAGCTCCAACTTTCCCCCCATCAGCTCCATATTGCCCTCACATTACCCCCATCATCTCCATATTGCCCCCATCAGCTCCATATTGCCCTCACATTGCCCCATTATCTCCATATGCTCCCCATCAGCTCCACATTGCCCCATCATCTCCATATTACCCCCATCAGCTCCATATTACCCTCACATTGCCCCATCATCTCCATATTGCCCCCATCAGCTCCGTATTGGCCCCATTATCTCCATATTGCCCCCATCAGCTCCACATTACCCTCATATTGCCCCATCATTTCCATATTGCCCCCCATCAGCTCCATATTGCCCATACATAGATTGTATAAAGAACCACTGGTTTAATATATGTAATAATTATGTAATTTCTATGTTCTCCATTGGAGGAAATTGTGGCCTACTTCAATGCTCTGTCTGTTCACTGCCAAATCTCATTCAAACCTTCATGCTGTAGAATCAATGGGGGCAGTCAAAACATCAGCACTAGAATGAGATCCCAAAGCAGTACATGGTGGGCCAGTCCAATCTGCAGAGAATGAACAACTTCACATTCAACCTTTCACTCCTCTTGGTTATTAGATTAAATTGTATGTACAAAAAGGTCTAATAAGTCTAATCTTGCTAACATTGACACTCTGTATAACTCATTATGCCGCTTTATCCTTCAGTGTAATCACACAACCAATCATTGTGATATGTATGAAGAACTAAACTGGCTAACACTCAAATCTAGAGGTGCCTTTCACCTATCTTGCATGCTTCATAACCACTTCTCTAGAAAACTACCAGAATACTTGAGCAGTATGTTTACTCCAAATTTCCATACTACCTATAACCTCCACTCCACTTCTAACAACTCACTGCGTTTACCACATTTCAAGAAAGACACTGGTCGATTTGCCTTTTCCTTCAGAGCACAGAAAGTCTGGAATAACCTACCTGAAAAAATCAGATCTTTTCCAAGTCTAAACTCCTTAAAAATAACTGCTTCTTTATATCTAAAAACAATATGCAACTGTATGTAACATTTTTAGTGTATGTGTGTATACATATGTAGTTATATGTATTATGTCTCTGTATTGGTGCAAATATGCAACTCTTACTGTAAACACTCCAGAACATATGTGAAAATGAGAGAAATCTCAATGTATTCTTCCTGGTAAAACATTTTTCTAAATAAATAAATAATTTAACAAGTCTGTTAATACTAACTGCACCACAGAGGGCAAATTAAAAAAAAAAAACTTTAATGGCAACTGTTTGTATGCCAGAGTGATATGCAATGCATTGCAAAACAATGAGTTTTGCACCCTCTGATACTCAAAGGGTTAAATGGGTCTTTTTATACACTGAATGCTAGACATGTTTCCAATGCATTTCAAAGTAATGTGTAGGAAAACTCTAGCATTTAAAGGGATAGTAATGTCTATATTAAAGTTCTGCTCCGAGTCTTCTTTAAGTTTTTTATAACACGTAGCGGTATGTTCAAGTACTTACAGTTCTGTAGTTCAAAAGCTATTCAAGCTGAAAGGATCCCCCTCCCACCCCTTTCCCTGCGTCACTGATCCTCTCAGTCTGGTCCAGATGGAGAGTGGTAATGGACAGTCTTCAGTAAGCAAAAGAAAATCCTGCCCTCCTCCGTCAAGGAGTGCAGGGTTTTACTTATACTTACTGAGTGAAGATTGGCCCGCTCTGCATCCGTCTGGTACCACTACCAGATCACAAATCTAAGAGGAGGTGACCAGAAGGGGCAGGAGGGGGATTTTTTCAGCTTGAATATAACTTTTGAACTACAAAGCTGTAAGTACTTAAAATTACCGCTACATGTTATAAAAAGCTTAAAGAAGACTGAGCAGAATTTGAATATAGACATTACTATCCCTTTAAGGCTGTAAAAGACCCATTTACATCAGTGGGAATTTTAAGAATCTGCATTTGTCTCCCATTGTGTCATTGTTTGCTCAGTCTGGAAAAATGGAATGGTTTGGTAGACTTTATCTAGAACCACTCAAATCTTGTTTGTACCACCAAGTTGATATGGTTTCTGAGACACTTTGAAATGGTTCTAGGGTATCAGAGGAAGCCAACAATGTTGATTTTATTCTGTAGCTATCTGCATTGAAGTAATATGAGAATATAGAGATGGAATAAGGGGTAAAACAACATCTAAAATAGGGTAGGCAACTCTGGTCATTAAATACCTATTAAAGGAGAACTAACGTATCCTAATAACAACCCCACTTAACATACCATGGCCAGAAAATTCTAATGACTCCTGTGAACTTTGCCCTTGTCCCTTGCTCATAAGATAATGTCTTCAGTGGGACCTGGATTCCATGTCCATGGGGTAGACATGACAGTTGGTAGCAGGACATCAAAAACTTTAATTGGACATGATTATTATAACCCTTTATGTGGTGCAAAGCATTTCTTTGTAATGTATTTTGTATCCTTCTGGTTCTTAGAGTGTTAATTCAGGTTCCTGCACTCTGCTTGCTTCAGTCTGAAGAAAACAAAAACTGGACATGACATCCAAGACTGATTAAAAATGTTTTGGATTCTCCGGCCATAATTAGTTAAGTGGATGATTTTTATTGGAGGTGTTCTCCTTCATACAGGTTTTCTGAATATACCTGCTTCATAGCAGGTAGATACATTAAAAAGGCCAAGTCAATGATAGATTCGGCTATTTTAAAGCTAGGAGGACATCTGGAAAGTATGAACCTTTAATGCCTCTTGATGATTAGATTTGCTCTAGTTAGAACCTCACATGAGTCTTCGGTGAGTAGAGATCATTTCAGAAACTACAGCCGCATCCCATTTTACATATTGTAAGCTATGGTTTACTTTAAAAATTCAAGAATCAACAAAGACATGCCCAGGAATGATGGACTGAAAGCCAAGGGGGTGGCTGACGTTTGAGTGATTGGTGTTCTCCAAAATCTGTACTGCTGGCAGTGTTTCCACATTAAAACAAGCTCTATTTTCAGTGTAAGGATCTTGTAATAGAGCAGACTTTCTTGAAACAGCTTCCTAGATCTTTGTAGATTGGAGGTGCTGTATTGAACATGTCATGTTTTTAATTTTTTAACATATGTTTAGTAGAGAGCAAACTATAATAATTATAAAGGGGACCACTGGAACCTAAAATTACATTTAAGAGATATATATGAGTGATATGTTTAATGAAAGAATTTCAATTTTGGGTCAAAACAACTGTATCATAAGAGACAAATAAATATCTCAGCTGTAACGAATGTGGCTTCTACTCTCTTGAATGCTAGAGATGTCTCAGGTACTTTGCTTCACATTGCGTTAGAGAGTTTTCTAGCACTCAAGGGTTTAACCCTTTGAGTAACAGAGGGGGTGCACAAAGCATTGCTTTGCAACACTTTTGAGTACCCCTCTAGCATTCAACGGTTTAAAACCATGTTTAATTCAATGAGAATGTTGAGCATTTCATTTTTTTCCCTATGCTGAGTTGGCTTGCTTTGGAATTTCTCCAAATTTCTCCAAATTCATTATGCATATTTCCCTAAGATTTGTTCCCCAAAAAGAAATAGAAAATACAATCATTTTTGCTTCTAGGTGCATCTCAAAATAACAAATCCCAGCTTGCCTGTGAAGAAAATTATAATAGTAACTATGAATCTATTCTCTATGGGCTACATCTTCAAAATGATTATTAGTATTATTTTTTTTGGTCATTGATTTTAATAAATTGCATTTTACATATAAACAATAATAAAACACACTCTGGTTATAACAGGTATGCATTACAGTATCAGGAGGTTTGCTAAAGGTCGAAGAGTGCTCAAAATGTTGACATCCTGTAGGAGCAGTGTTGAAGGCACATCGAAAGTATGCATTAAAGTGTCTTCAACATTATATCAGTCTGAAAAAGTACTGTGCACATCGACATCCATCCAACATGCCTTCAAAAGGTTTATGAATTTTTACTCATCACATCAACAATAGCCTATTTCCATCTGAAAATTAAGTATGATGAGTCATTTCCATATGGAAATGCAGGATAATGAGCCATTATCGTATGCAAGGGGGTGTGTTTATATGTTAATATGGCACTTCACCACATTCACTAAACTCCAATAGCAGCCTCTGCTGTCGGAGTTCACAGTCTCAACTTTGCCTAGCTGATGCTGGCGAAGTTGGAATCTCCCTGTAGTTTCCTATGCAGTAATAGCCCTTTATCAGTCAGAAGCAGGGAAAGTTGTGAACTTCTGTTGATGTATAGCCACAAATTCCCATGGAAGCTGCCTGACCCTCAGCCTTGTTCCATTGGGAGTGCACAACATATATAAAATATGTTACAGAGCTGAGGGGATAATTGTGTTGTGCTTGATGTACTTTTTTAACTCTTTAAGTGACACAGGGATGAGTAATGCACATTGCTCTGGCACTCAAAGGGATAAGGGAGTGATGCTGTCCATGGTGATGAAAGTATCCTCTCCACTACCCTACTGGCCAAGAAGGGAAACAAAGAGAATGCTCGCTGACTTCAGGATTGTCATAGTACTGGTGATGTCTGAGGGACAGCATACCTTCCACATTGATAGCACTTCAACAATCCTGTATGCTAATGGGGGTCTTCTCCTCCCCTCCTCTTGAATCTGTAAATTTTAGTGTATATGGCAATATGTGTACATCTAAATGTCGAAGTGCTTTGAACACATCAACAAAATCATATCTCCATAGTATTGACCTTTAGTGAATCTCCCCCCAGATTTGCTACAACAATGAGTTAAAGGGGTTTTGAAGAGGGAAGAGAGATAGGTAGGAGGGGAAGAGTTAATGGCAAACGTATTATATGATGGATCAAGAAGAACAATTTTCATGATCTTTCTTTTTGGTAATATTATAATGTGAGCTTATTTTTTTTTTTAAACTGAAGATAATGTTGTATAAATGTATTCAATTGTGAACAAACAGCTTGGTGTTTGTCAAGCAGTCTACTACTCATTCACAGCATTTTGTTAATTATATAGTAGTATATTATTTATTACTTTAATATGGGGGGAGTTTATGTGACTACCAGTGTCTTGTGATAGCTAGTCTGTGGGCCATCAGAAGTGGATAATAGAGGGAACAGTATACAGGGAAATACTTGTAAACCTTTGAGTTCTACATGGTTATTCAATGCATTGTGAAGCCTTTGATGCCCTTATAACATCCAAAGAGTTAAAGGATAACTGTACCCCATAAATAACAGGCTTTTAAGTTTTTTTAACAGATTAATTTACCTAAGTACCCTTTATACAGTAGACACAGGTATCTATGTATTTTCTGCATTATATCTACAGTTTCTTGTTATAGTGATGTCTATTCAGGCCTGCTTCTAGAGCACACCACCTTACAGGAAACAATGGGTTTCAATATACCTGAAGGGATTTTTTTTAAGAAAATATATTACAAAGAAATACACAATGAGAGTTTCTTTCATTTTCAAGTATGCCCTAGGGACTCATTTTATCTACCTCACAAGGATGAAAGACTGCGTTGACATTGCCAGGACTAGAACCTGTGATTCTAAGGAAGAATGTGTTATTATTTATCAGACTATAAATAGAAACACCTAACACTGTACTAAAAATTACATCAAATTTTCAAACCTAAACTATGCAGATGTATCTGACTGCTATGTGAATGACCCCTACTGTACCTATGTAAATAATTCTGTTAAAGAAAATAAGAGCCACTGATTTCTAGGATAGTTTCCCCTTCAGATCTTAATTACGTATAGCTGTAGCTGGGGATTCAGGTATATTTAGAGATATTATTTTAGTAAATTGTAATCAATGGTTCCATTCTCCTTAGAGGACTGAAAAAGATCACCAAATGTGGAGGTAAATGCCTCTCTCGGTCCTGCTCCTCCGACAAAGGTCCTAATAGGATGAGTAGATAATTTCAGTTAAGTAAAATCTATAGATCACTTTGCAGGTGGAATTCATAAGATTTGTAAATGTAGTTACTGTGAGGAGAAGTGTATGGTGATGAGTGGTGATCACTTCACCACTGGAAAATATGACATTCACTATATGCACTCGGAATTTGCCATGAAATGGGGGGGGGGGAGATAATTTCACCATTAGCATGTAGGGTTGACATAATGCTGATGATGCTGTTATGGATGTCAGAGAGGATGCACTCATACTTCAGCACCAAAATACCATTATTTCATAACACTTTCAGTATCACATGGCTGTGCATTGCACATTCCTGTGGCACTGAAAGGGTTGAAGTAGTAAAATTGACTGCCATTATTGATATGGAAAGTGAGAGAACAGGCAGAGAAGCTTACAAATACCAACTTCTCTGCGAGTTCTTTCACTTTCTGAATCAATGATTGCAATGATTTACTGTTGGCACCCTTTCAGTACCAAATGGGTGTGCAATAGATATCCCTATGGTTCTGAAAGAGTTAAAGGAGGATTTTTACATCATTAATTCCTATTGCAGAGAAAATATGACATAAAAGCACAGATAAATATATCAACTACAATAGAATCCAACCCATAAAGGGAAAGAGTGAGGAGAATCTGAGTTCTTTCAGCCTTACTGACTACTATTATTAACAAGTGACAAATATCAATCCACCATTCAGAGTACTGTTCCTGTACAATAAACGTGTCTGAAACAGGGAAGGAAAGCTGTCTGCAGTACAGAATCCAAAGCTTACAATGCTTCCACTCCATTCCCAGATATCCATGCAACAACATGCAATGAACCCACATAGTGCAGTCACTTTTTAGATTACAAATCCATATAAACAACAATTTCAGAGTTATTTTAGCCATGAAACAGTAAGCATACAAAATATGTAGTCTATAAATATGTGTGCGTGTCTCTCTGTAAGTCTGTTAATTCTAATCAAGGGACTCAAATCTAGCGGCATAATGCCATGCAATATTTTTAATAGAAAGATATCAAATCCATAAAATGGTAAATAATTAAAGCACCCTTGTTAGAATCATAAGACCGTGAAAAGTAAAAAAACAATATTAATAGTGTTGTGTTAAAAAGACCTGTCCCTTCGTGTGCTAACAAAAAGTGATTGTTACCTATTATTAAAACACCAAATACTGTTAAAGCTATACATAAAAAACAAAAAAATCTTTTGCTAAATTGTAAAACCTATCACGTCTTGTCCATTTAAGCATGTAAAAATCCAAAAAATTATAATACAAATCCAAAATTTTAAAAAATAATGATTTTTTTAGAACAAGTTACTTATGCAAAAAAGAAAGCAAAAAAGAAAAGGAAAAGGGAAAAAGCTGCAGATAAAGAAACATTTGTACAAAAGTAACCCAATTAATGTTCCTCTAATGCGGCTCATCTGTCCGTCAAAAACATGGGAAAATGGACAGATTCATTGATGTCATATGGGATCACAGCTTTTAATGTTCTTATCCAGAAAATCTCTCTTTGGAGAAGTAGTTTACTTCGATTTCCACCTCTCAGTGGTAATGCAATATGATCTATTGGCATCACAATGATGTTGGGGAAAGTCCCTTCTGTAAAAAATGTTTTGCCACTGGTTTGTCTGTAGCTCCATCACGATAGGCAATCTTAATTGCAGAGAGATGCTCAGTGATTTGCTCCTTTAGCATTCTGTCCATTTTGCCTATGTAGACCAGATTGCATGGACATTTAAGCAAGTATATGACATGATCAGTACTACATGTCAATCTGTGTCTGATTTTACACATCTTGTTAGTGTGTGGGTGCTGAAAATATTCTCATGTACCTATTTGTTTATGTGTAGCGCATCCCAAACATTTAATGACTCCATTTTTTGATCTAGGTATCCAATTTCTTGTACCTTTGTCTGGGTTGGTCTGGACCATCTTTACTAATATGTCCTTTAGACTCTTGCAGTTTTGTAGCACACAATAGGTCTTTCTCTGAATACCTCAGACAAACTGCTATCTTTCTGTAGGATATCCCAATTTCTCACCATTGTATCATAGACTACCATAGCTGCTGTATTGAAGGTAGTTTGTAAGACTATCCGATTGGGATTATCTCTCTTGATATATTCCTCCTTACTTCTTTTTAATGCCTTCACTAGGTTGTCAAAAATCCCTTTATGGGGATAGCCCTTTTCAGAAAAGCATGTTGCCATCTTTTCCAATTGGTTCTGTATATTTACTGGGTTAATGTTATTTCAAATAACTCTCAAAAAATGTTAAAATGGTTGAGCGTTCTTCATAGCCAATGGGTGATGGCTATTAAAATGCAACAGTGTATTTCTATCTGCTGTTTTTGTAAATAGAGTATAACCCAGTGCATTTATATCTCTATATATCTCCAAGTCCAAAAATGTCACACTGTTCCTGCAATTGGCATATGCAAGGGCCATAGGTGCCCCCATCGTCGTCCCTGCTTTCTGTACATAAAACTTCTGTTTCGACATAAAGAATTTACTGGTGAGCACAATATCCAGAAGATTAATAAGGAAAGGGATTGCCTTCAACACTTACTTTGATCATTTGAACCATCTGTAAAGCCCTCTACAATTTACTAAGATAGTGAGCAGGAACAGTATGACATTTTGGACTTGGAGATATATAGAGATGGAAACTCACTGTGTTATACTCTAATTAGAAAAACAGCAGATAGAAATACACTGTTGAATTTTAATAGCCAACACCCATTGGCTATGAAGAACTCTCAACCATTTTCACACACACCTGTTTTGAGTACCCAGCAACACAGTATCACAGTGCCTGTGATTCCTGTCACTCTCATTTGTGGCAGACACTGATTTGCTGAGTGGGTTTGGCCCGCCTCCTGGTGACCTTTTTATACCTGTCTATCACATCTGTCAGATGCCCTTTCGTGGTGTTCCTGAGCCAGTAGTGCTGTTGCTGTGTTCCTGTATTCATGAGTTCCTGTGTACCGATTCGGCTTGTCCTGACTATTCTCCAGTGTTCCTGCTTGTGTATGACCCGGCTCGTCTGCGTACCACCCTTGGATCCCGACCCGGCTAGGCTGACGTTCCTGCTTGTGTATGACCCGGCTTGTATGACTACCTCTTACGTGCTCTGACTCGGCCCGGCTGACTTCCTGCTCTGAAGATCGACTTCCAGCTTGTTCCAGTGACCTGCGTTCCAGTTGTCGCCGCCGCGACATTATCAGTCTCTGTTGCCCACTTCAGTGTGACTGCCTTGCCTGGTGTTACCCACGATTAGTGCTGTGCCTCGCTATCAGTGCAGAGCTGTGTCTGTATCTGTATGCCTTCCTCTCATTGCAGAGCCTGCCAGTAGCGCTGAAGCCTTGAGTAAACATGCTTTTTAACTCTTGCAGTGCTGCCTCGATCTCACTCTCTCTACCTCCAGTACGAGCCTCGATACCCGTGATACTGCTGCTGAGTTGGCCGCTCACCATCGGCAACTCTAGTCCTCCATTGCAGAGTAGTCACATTTGTTTGGGCCGTTTGGGCGCCTAAGGCTCTCCGGTGTCGATTACCGGCGATATCCGTTATACAGAGTGGTGGCAGTTTAAGGCTTCAGTGTTAGCTTATCCGGTACTACGCCCGAGGGGGCTAGTGGCTCTTGCATTCATATCCCAGCATTCAGCGAAGTCTGAGGAGGCTGATAAGCTCTTGCATTGCAGGCCGGTTCCCGTTACACCCGTGGGGGCTATTTGCACTTGCACAAACCAAAGCAGTTCCAGTAACTACGCCCGTGGGGGCTAAGTTGATTCCTATTCTGCTTAATATCCAAACACCTTGGTGAGGCAGTTCTGTCTTCAATACTTGATGAACTTTGTCTATCCAGCACAGCCTTTTAACACCCAGGGCGTGCCAAACCTCCACATCTGAGACGGACTGTTATCAAGTCATTAACCCCTTGGGGGCTCATATCACCCTATTGCCTATTGTCTTGCATGTGTATCTATTGTGCTATTACTATTGTAATATCTCAGTTTACACGATCTGTGTATTACCTACCGCCACTAGAGGGCGAACCTGTGCATCATTTTACTTAAAAAATAAAGTGTGTTTTATTTTCCTAAAAAACCGTAACACACAGGTTGTGTTGGGTATGACAAGCACCTCTGGTGCTGCTGTTATAAGTGCTGCACCTTTGATACCTAGTAGTAGTGGCAGTAGAATTACATCAACATCCAGCTCCAGTAGTTGTAGTATTAGCAGAAACCACACGTAACAGACAAAGCCAGGACAAATATATTAACAGCAGCACAGATGAGGAGGTGGAGGACGGATGTAAAGAAGGGTTGCCACCTCCTACCCCACTTGGGACCACTGCTATGACCGATAAGTAATATGTGTCAATTATCTGAGAAGGACGAATGAGTATGACAATGGTAAAAATACATACACAAATCACACCATGCCAGTCCCCCACCACCACCACAATACATATCTGCCAGAATGTAGGTTGTACTTTATTTTTTTTTATTACTTGATATCATCCTGAATATGTGCCAGCGTCACTTAAGCAAGAAAGTGTTGTGGCAAAGGACAAATGCATGCTAACTCATTTTTCTAGCCATATTTTGCTGTAGGACTCACAACTAGTGTTGAGCGAGCATGCTCGGCCGATGCTCGGATCGGCTCGAGCATCGCTCTGCTCGGCACATGGCGGTACTCGTACGAGTACCGCATGTGCTCGCCCGCCATGTTCGGGTCTCCTCCCCGCACGTTTTGCGGCTGCTGCGCAGCCAATAAACGTGCAGGGAGGCTCTGACATCGGTGTAATGCCAGCAGCCATGTTGGCTGCTGGCATTACACTGATTGGCTGGCCAGAACTCGTGGTCAGGTGCTGTATAGCACCTGACCATCGAGTTCGGCTCAGTCTGAGCCAGGGAGAGCTGAGGATAGGAAGGGAAAGGCAGTGTAGGGAGGAAAAAAACAAAAATTGTGAAAAAAAAAGAACCAAAAGTCCTTTTTAGGACTACTGTGTGTGGGGGCAGCAGGTTATTTGGTGTGGGGGGAAAAAAACAAAAAAAAAAAAAAAAAAATATATATATTCTGTTTAGTGTGCAAAGTTGCAGATTAGAGCACATTCTGTTTAGTGTGCACAGTTGCAGATTAGAGCACATTCTGTTTAGTGTGCAAAGTTGCAGATTAGAGCACATTCTGTTTAGTGTGCAAAGTTGCAGATTAGAGCACATTCTGTTTAGTGTGCAAAGTTGCAGATTAGAGCACATTCTGTTAAGTCTTCAAACTAAAATATCAAAGTCACGTATTCCATTCAGTGTGCGTCGCCGCAGTTTAGCAGCACATTCTGAGTACTGTGCAGAGTTGCAGAATAGGAAGAAATACTGTTAAGTCTTCAAACTAAAATATCAAAGTCACATATTCCATTCAGTGTGCTTCGCCGCAGTTTAGCAGCACATTCTGTGTACTGTGCAGAGTTGCAGAATAGGAAGAAATACTGTTAAGTCTTCAAACTCAAATATCAAAGTCACATATTCCATTCAGTGTGCTTCGCCGCAGTTTAGCAGCACATTCTGTGTACTGTGCAGAGTTGCAGAATAGGAAGAAATACTGTTAAGTCTTCAAACTAAAATATCAAAGTCACATATTCCATTCAGTGTGCTTCGCCGCAGTGTAGCAGCACATTCTGTGTACTGTGCAGAGTTGCAGAATAGGAAGAAATACTGTTAAGTCTTCAAACTAAAATATCAAAGTCACATATTCCATTCAGTGTGCTTCGCCGCAGTTTAGCAGCACATTCTGTGTACTGTGCAGAGTTGCAGAATAGGAAGAAATACTGTTAAGTCTTCAAACTAAAATATCAAAGTCACATATTCCATTCAGTGTGCTTCGCCGCAGTGTAGCAGCACATTCTGTGTACTGTGCAGAGTTGCAGAATAGGAAGAAATACTGTTAAGTCTTCAAACTAAAATATCAAAGTCACATATTCCATTCAGTGTCTTTCACCGCCGTTTAACAGCCTATTCTGTGTACTCTGCAGAGTTGCAGAATTATAAGAAATACTGTTAAGTTTTCAAACTCAAATATTAAAGTCACATATTCCATTCAGTGTGTTTCACCGCCGTTTAGCAGCCTATTCTGTGTACTCTGCACAGTTGCAGAATAGTAAGAAATACTGTTAAGTTTTCAAACTCAAATATTAAAGTCACATATTCCATTCAGTGTCTTTCACCGCCGTTTAACAGCCTATTCTGTGTACTCTGTACAGTTCCAGAATTATAAGAAATACTGTTAAGTTTTCAAACTCAAATATTAAAGTCACATATTCCATTCAGTGTCTTTCACCGCCGTTTAACAGCCTATTCTGTGTACTCTGTACAGTTCCAGAATTATAAGAAATACTGTTAATTTTTCAAACTCAAATATTAAAGTCACATATTCCATTCAGTGTCTTTCACCGCCGTTTAACAGCCTATTCTGTGTACTCTGTACAGTTCCAGAATTATAAGAAATACTGTTAAGTTTTCAAACTCAAATATTAAAGTCACATATTCCATTCAGTGTGTTTCAACGCCGTTTAACAGCCTATTCTGTGTACTCTGCAGAGTTGCAGAATTATAAGAAATACTGTTAAGTTTTCAAACTCAAATATTAAAGTCACATATTCCATTCAGTGTCTTTCACCGCCGTTTAACAGCCTATTCTGTGTACTCTGTACAGTTGCAGAATTATAAGAAATACTGTTAAGTTTTCAAACTCAAATATTAAAGTCACATATTCCATTCAGTGTCTTTCACCGCCGTTTAACAGCCTATTCTGTGTACTCTGTACAGTTCCAGAATTATAAGAAATACTGTTAAGTTTTCAAACTCAAATATTAAAGTCACATATTCCATTCAGTGTGTTTCAACGCCGTTTAACAGCCTATTCTGTGTACTCTGCAGAGTTGCAGAATTATAAGAAATACTGTTAAGTTTTCAAACTCAAATATTAAAGTCACATATTCCATTCAGTGTCTTTCACCGCCGTTTAACAGCCTATTCTGTGTACTCTGTACAGTTCCAGAATTATAAGAAATACTGTTAAGTTTTCAAACTCAAATATTAAAGTCACATATTCCATTCAGTGTGTTTCAACGCCGTTTAACAGCCTATTCTGTGTACTCTGCAGAGTTGCAGAATAGTAAGAAATACTGTTAAGTTTTCAAACTCAAATATTAAAGTCACATATTCCATTCAGTGTCTTTCACCGCCGTTTAACAGCCTATTCTGTGTACTCTGTACAGTTCCAGAATTATAAGAAATACTGTTAAGTTTTCAAACTCAAATATTAAAGTCACATATTCCATTCAGTGTGTTTCAACGCCGTTTAACAGCCTATTCTGTGTACTCTGCAGAGTTGCAGAATAGTAAGAAATACTGTTAAGTTTTCAAACTCAAATATTAAAGTCACATATTCCATTCAGTGTGTGTCACCGCAGTTTAGCAGCCTATTCTGTGTACTCTGCAGAGTTGCAGAATAGTAAGAAATACTGTTAATTTTTCAAACTCAAATATTAAAGTCACTTATTCCATTCAGTGTGTGTCACCGCAGTTTAGCAGCCTATTCTGTGTACTCTGCAGAGTTGCAGAATAGTAAGAAATACTGTTAATTTTTCAAACTCAAATATTAAAGTCACTTATTCCATTCAGTGTGTGTCACCGCAGTTTAGCAGCCTATTCTGTGTACTCTGCAGAGTTGCAGAATAGTAAGAAATACTGTTAAGTTTTCAAACTCATATATATTAAAGTCATATATATCGTGTAAGATGAAGAAGGCGGGTAAAAAGGGACGGGGAAGTGGACGTGATCCTGAAAGTTCAGGGCGCGGGTCAGGACGCGGAGAAACTGTGCCTGGTGCCAGAGCACAAGAAAGAAAGACATCCACCATACCTAGCTTCATGTCTGATTTCACAGGGCGTCGCAGGACATCACTCTCGAGGTCCGACCAGTGCGAACAGGTGGTCGGTTGGATGACAGCTGATACTGCTTCCAGTCGGTTAAGCACCACCCTGTCTTCCACCAAGTCCACTCTCAGTAGCCAAGAGTCTGGTCAACATAATCCTCACTCTGATCATCCTTCCTCCCACCATACACGGTCTGGTCAAAGAAGTGATCCCACACTGGGATATAGTGATGAGCTCGTCTCATCACCAATCCTTCATTTGACCCTCTCTCCAAGCACGCTTGCAGAGGAACATGACATCTTGTGCCCTGATTCACAACCTCTAGAGGCTACCCAATCACAAGAAGATGACAGATGTGAACGGCATTTAAGGTCAAAGGAAGTAGTGGATGATGATGATGATGATGATGAGACACAGTTGCCATTAAATCAACCACTATTTCCGTCTCAAGACCTTGTTGAGGAGAATGTTATACAGTTGTCAATGACTGAGTATGTGGTGGGATCAAGACTTGAGGAGGATGATCAGAGTGAGGAAGTGGAGGAGGACTTGGTGGACGATGAGGTGACTGACCCCACCTGGGAAGGTGTAGAGCCGAGCGATGACAGCAGTCCTGAGGGTGAGCCATCTGCAGCACCGCAACAGGCTGGAAGAGGCAGTGGTGTGGCTACAGAAAGAAGGCGGACCGCACCAAACCGGCCCGCAAATGTTCCACGGAGCACCCCCTTGCGTAAATCTACCTTGCCAAGGGGTAGGTGTTCCGCGGTATGGCGTTTTTTTAAGGAAAGTGCGGACGACAAAAGAATTGTAGTTTGCAACCTGTGCCACACCAGAATGAGCCGAGGCATGAACACTAGAAACCTCACCACCACCAGCATGATCCGACACATGGCATCCAAGCACCGTAGTAAGTGGGAGGAACGCCTGGATCGCCCATCTGTGTCTGCAGGCCACACCACTGCCTCCTCTTCCCCTGTTTTCGGTGCCGGCCAATCGCCTGTCGAAGGCGCAGGCCCGCATACCTCCCGCCCTGCACCTGTACCATCTGAAGCACCATCAGCGACCACATCCACTTCCCTGTCCCAGCACAGCGTCCAAATGTCGTTACCCCAGGCATTTGAGCGCAAGAGAAAGTACCCAGCCACCCACCCACAGGCCATAGCACTAACCTCACACCTTTCAAAATTACTGGCCATCGAAATGCTGCCATTTAGGCTTGTGGACACTGAGTCCTTCCGCAGCCTGATGGCAGCAGCTGTCCCTCGGTACGCGGTCCCCAGCCGCCACTACTTTTCCCGGTGTGCCATCCCCGCATTACACCACCATGTGTCCCGTAACATCACCCGTGCCCTGACCAACGCAGTTACTGGGAAGGTCCACTTAACGACTGACACATGGACAAGTGCTTGTGGCCAGGGACGCTACATTTCCCTGACGGCACACTGGGTGAATGTCGTGGAGGCTGGGAGCGACTCGGACCCTGGGATGGCACGGGTGCTACCCACGCCGAGGATTGCGGGCCCTACCTCCATCAGGGTTTCCACCAGCACCTACGTTATTGGCTCCTCCTCCTCCGTTTCCACCTCCGAATTCTCTACACACACCGCCACTCCCCCATCAGCCAGTAGCTGGAAGCAGTGTAGCACTGCAGTGGGGAAGCGTCAACAGGCCGTGCTGAAGCTGATCTGCCTTGGGGACAAACAGCACACGGCCTCAGAGCTGTTGCAGGGGATTAGTCACCAGACCGAGCAGTGGCTCTCGCCACTCAACCTGCAACCAGGCATGGTTGTGTGTGATAATGGGCGTAACTTGGTGGCGGCTTTGGAGCTCGGCAAGCTCACACACGTACCATGCCTAGCGCATGTATTTAATTTAGTGGTGCAGCGATTTCTAAAAACCTACCCCAATGTGCATGATCTCTTGACCAAGGTGCGCCGCGTGTGTGCACATTTCCGTAAGTCATCTACAGCTTCGGCCGGCCTGTTGAAGCTGCAGCAGCGCTTACAATTGCCAGCTCACCGGCTGCTGTGTGACGTGAGCACGCGCTGGAACTCCACCTTCCACATGTTGGCCCGGCTTTGTGAGCAGCAGAGGGCAGTAGTGGAGTATCAGCTGTTACACGGTCGTCGCCTCTCCGTTCAACTTCCTGTAATCAGAAGTGAGGAGTGGGAATGGATGTCAGACCTCTGCGAGGTTTTACGCAATTTTGAGGAATCGACACAGATGGTGAGCGGCGATAACGCTATTATCAGTGTAACCATCCCACTTCTGTGTCTACTGAAACGCTCGCTGCTCACAATTAAAACCGACGCTTTGCATGTGGAAGAGGTGGAAATGGGGGAGGAAGAGCTTACACAAGGTGATAGCCAGAGCACCCTCACTTCGTCTTCTCAGCGACAATTGGAGGAGGCGGAGGAGGAGGAGGAGGAAGACACGGTTGCCTCCGCTACAGAGGGTAGCCATGGAACTTTAGTTCCATCTCTTCAGCGTGGGTGGGCAGAAGAGGAGGAAGAGGATGAGGATATTGAGAGTCAGCCTCCTGGTGAGGACAGCGAAATCTTGACTGTTGGTACTCTGGCACACATGGCTGACTTTATGTTAGGCTGCCTTTCCCGTGACCCACGCGTTGTACGCATTTTAGACAACACGGATTACTGGGTGTTCACCCTTCTGGACCCCCGCTACAAAGAGAATTTCTCATCTCTCATTCCTCCGGTGGAGAGGACAAGCAAAATGGTGCAATACCAGAAGGTTCTTGTTGAAAAATTGCTCCAAAATTTTCCATCTGACAACGCTGGCGGCAGAGTACGTGCTACCTTGGCCAACCGAGAAGGGGAGAAAAGGGGAGCACACAGCAGTTCCGACAAAGGCAGGGCAACACTCTCCAAGGCGTGGGACACCTTCATGACACCCCGCCAGCACCCTCACCCTGATGCGCAGCCTAGTGTCACAAGGAGGGAAAAGTTTTGGAAGATGGTGAAGGAGTACGTAGCAGACCGTGTCAGCGTCCTCAATGATCCCTCTGTGCCTTACAACTACTGGGTGTCCAAGCTGGACACGTGGTATGAACTGGCACTCTACGCCTTGGAGGTGCTGGCCTGCCCTGCCGCCAGCGTTCTGTCTGAGCGGGTATTTAGTGCTGCTGGTGGCATCATAACAGATAAGCGTATCCGCCTTTCCACCGACAATGCTGATAGGTTGACACTTATAAAAATGAACAAGGCCTGGATTTCCCCTGACTTCTCCACTCCACTGGAGGAAAGCCCCGGGGGAACATAAACTCACTTTATATATGTTATTTACAATGATGGGAATACTCTGTATTCCCATTCACCCCTTCCACCCCAAAAACGGGTATATGGTTGACTCTTAATGTTCTCATCCTCCTCCTCCTCTTCCATATGCCCTGGGATATAATTTTTATATAGGGCCAGCTCACCAGCGTGCCCTGGGATATAATTTTTATATAGGGCCAGCTCACCAGCGGGGCCTGTGATATAATTTTTATATAGGGCCAGCTCACCAGCGGGCCCTGTTTGCCAATTTTTATATAGGTCAGCTCACCAGCGGGCCTTCTCATATAATGTTTTATTGGGTCAGCTCTCTAGCGGGCCCTCTCATATAATGTTTTATAGCGTCAGCTCACTAGCGGGCCTTCGCATATAATGTTTAGGATGGTCAGCTCTGCAGCAGACCCTCACCCATAATGTTTTAGATGGTCAGCTCAGCGCACGTTTCCCTCTTAATCATGGCCTCAGTTCTGAAAATCAAGGAAATTTTTGGGAGAATTTGCCTCTGCGCACGTTTCCCTCTTAATCATGGCCTCAGTTCTGAAAATCAAGGAAATTTTTGGGAGAATTTGCCTCTGCGCACGTTTCCCTCTTAATCATGGCCTCAGTTCTGAAAATCAAGGAAATTTTTGGGATAATTTGCCTCTGCGCACGTTTCCCTCTTAATCATGGCCTCAGTTCTGAAAATCAAGGAAATTTTTGGGAGAATTTGCCTCTGCGCACGTTTCCCTCTTAATCATGGCCTCAGTTCTGAAAATCAAGGAAATTTTTGGGAGAATTTGCCTCTGCGCACGTTTCCCTCTTAATCATGGCCTCACTTCAGAAAATCGATGAAATTTTTGGGAGAATTTGCAGATGATATACAAGTAAATATACAGCAAATACTGTTTGGTAACAATTTTTCGCCTAAAGTCGTTTTTATTTTCCTTTTTGTGTGTTTTACGGTCAGTCTGTAAAAATGGCGTACTACGGGCGAAAGATCGTTCCCAGCAGCGATGTTGGAGTCCAAGGTGCATCCAGACATCCTCCCTATGCTGTCCCTGAACCATTTCTGTAGTGTTTCCATCTTTTTCTGCCCTTTTCCTATGGACCAGGCACCCTCCCCTCATCAGAGCAGGGGGTGCCTGGTGTAATGCTCGAGTCCTCCCATTGACTTCAATGGGGCTCGGGTGCTCGGCCGAGCACTCGAGCCTCAGGGGGTGCTCGGTCAGAGCACCCGAACATCCGAGCATTGGGGTGCTCGCTCATCACTACTCACAACTTTGACTTTGAGCCACTTATTTCTAAACTTTAGCCATCAGAAGAAGTAATATTACAGTGGGAAATGTAGTACCTATAGGAAATATAGGTGGAAATGTGTTAACATAGGTGGAAAATGTGTTAACATAGGCGGAAAATTTGTTAAAATAGGCAAAAAGGACATTTTTGCATAGGTGGAAAGGCAAAATTTTTCACGGGAAAAGCGAAAAATATGCACATTTTTGCGAAATTTTTTACAGGAAATTTTTCACACTTTTTGCCCACCCCTATTGCCCACACATGCTGTCTCTAACTCCACCACCTCCTCCATTCATGTTGTTAAAGCAATAAAGTTACAGGGTTCTTGTGCCATGTCTTGCCAACCCACACTGACTGAGTTCCTGGGAAGGAGTCAAAAACTTCACAAAAACAGTCCCAAAGTACGTCTGTGTAATGGAAAGGTTATGAAGATGTTGGCAGTGGACATGCTGCCGTATTATTTCATAGAAAACCAAGGTTTCAGAGAACTGATGTCATGTGAAGCTCCACAGTGGCAGGTGAGTGTGGTGGGTAGAGGGCTTGAAAAAAATCCACCTTACAACAGCTATGTGGACAAGTGAGCAGAGCACAGACTATTTGACTGTGACTGCTCACTAGGTTTCCCTCACGCCATGAACAGTAGACAACACTAGCTTACAGCATCAGGTGAAAGACAGTAATCATGCCTTTGGTTCTGGCAGTGTGATTAAAAGGCAGCAGCAGTATAACCCATACTACATGCAGAGTTTTGAGAGACAGTCCCACAAATCCATACATGTTTTAAGTAAGCTAGAGCAGGTGATAGAGGAAAGATTTCTACCCTATTCCTGAAAAGCTGGTTTTGTGTCTGTTGATAATGGCTCCAACATAAAGGCTGCCTTGAGAATAGGTGATATGGTGCATGTGCCCTGCTTTGCCCATGTGCTAATTTTTTATTGTGACCAGATTCGTGGAGGAATCTGAAACCCTCAAACTATTTCCTGCAAAATTGGTGCCCATTTTAGTCGCTCCTACAGTGCACACAATGCTCTATATTCCATACAAGACTGTAACAACCTGCTCCATCACCAGCTGTAAATAGAGGTCTATACCAGGTGGAATTCAACACTGTACATGCTAGAGAGCTTGTACAAGCATAATAAGGCCATTAGCGAGTACACTATGCAAACTATAAGGCTTTTTCACCTGACCAATGGCAACTAATGTGCAATGTAAGCTGCTGAAACCATTTGATGAGGCAATCATGCTGTTGATCACATAGGGACAGGAATTAGTGAAATTCTACCACTGATATATTTATTGTAGGACCCCTGCTTTAAACACAACATTTTTGAATTTCTGACAAAGAACCATCACCAGTTTGTCACAACAAGGAGTAGTGATGATCAGCAACATCTCCCTGAGGAATCAGAATCTGTCAAGGAATATAGAGATATGCTTATTGATCAAGTGGAGGGTTGCATTGTGGAGGATGAGAGGGAGAAAGTTAGGGAACAAATACGTCTAGACAGCATAGTGAAAAAGAAGGCAGCAAAACATTTCAAGCAATAGCAGCATCAGGATAATGTATAACATCAAAAAGAACATCCAATGTTTAACACAGAGCAATCCATTGGTCTCAGCAGAGGTAATAAACATAAAACATTAGTGGTGGTGTGTTTGTGGCACTGGTGGTGGAACATCTCTTTGGAACTTGCTCCCTGAGAATGGGTTGGTACCTGTTGGAATGGGTTGGAACACTGTATAGCTCCTAGGGGTGGTGCCACTGCATGTGAGATGGTTTCTTCATAGTTTCATGATAGCTACTTTCTAGGCAGAAACAAAGACCCCATGGACTACTGGCAAACAAAGCAGAGCGTGGCCAGCATTGACACATACGCAGTGGAAATGCTTAGTTGCCTTCCAGCAAGTGTTGAGTCAGATCTGGTTTTCAGTGCAGCTGGTTCCATTGTGAATAACAGTAGGACACAGCTATCTAGCAGCAATGTTGTGAGACTAATATTCTTAAAAATGAACCAACATCTCAAACCATTTGGGTATCAGGTAGCAGAAACCACACGTGGCAGAGAAAGCCAGACCAAATGTATTAACAGAAGCAAAGGTGAAGAAGGGATGCTACCATCTACCACACCTGGGACCACTGCTATGACCAATAAGTAATATGCATCAATAATCTGAGAATAAGGATAGATTACATTTGCAAACATGATAATGGTAAATGCTGCTGTAGACACATCAATCAAACCACACCAGTCCCCCAACACTACCATACATCTCTGACACATTGTAGGGTGTACTTTTTATTTTTAATCTCTTTATCCTCTGCTCAAAGCTGATTGGTAGACTTGTGCACGGGCAAGATTTTCTGTAAAATTCGAATTCGGACGATTTTTTTTTTTTTCTAATTCGGATGATCCTAATTTCGTACCGGGCCTATTCGATTCGGACGAAATTCTGATCCATTCCGAATTATTCGGCCGAATTTAACATGGGTTAAATTATAGCAGTGCGCCTCCGTGCACGCTGCTATAATTATTTGCAGACAGGGTGTGCATTTAGAAAAAGATCCATCCCAAAAACGGACATTGTCGTACATTGCCAGTCTGTGCATGTCACCTCTACTCCAGCATGGGATGCCAGTCACAATGCAAACGTCGAACATCAAGAACCCATGCCTGTCATTCAATTTAGCATATGTTCGAACATCGAAACCTCATACCTGTCATTCAATTTAGCATATGTTCGAACATCGAAACCTCATGCCTGTCATTCAATTTAGCATATGGTCGACATCGAAAACCCATGCCTGTCACATCCTACTCAACATAAGTGGTTGACTCGAACATGGACAAACTACATGTCACATTCTATGTTAGTACATGGGTAAAGATTAAGGTTTCATTTTCTGGTACCAGCCTCCTACCCTACTGTCCCTCTTTAGTACCCAAATTCCTCTCTCTCATTTTCCTATCCTGATTTCCCCTCATATCAGATAACTCTATGTGTATATACATTGTAGTGTTTCATACTACATCAAGAATAAACATCAATGATTGTAATGTGATAGATGTAATGTGTTAAAAAGAAAAATTGAGACATTCTGTTGTGAATAAACTGCAACACAGGAGAGAAATAAAAAAAAATGCTTGACATCTATACTGAAGAGGGGTCCACAGCATTGTCTTAGTATAGCAATATCACCGTTTTCCGTGAGTGTGCAATACAGGGCTCTACGGTAATTGCTGGGCATTTCCCAATGTCATAATCAGGGGATGATGGGAGTTGTATTCTAACAACTGTTAGGAAACACATAAGTGATGCACATTCATCTCCCACCTAGAAATTATTTACACACAAGGCAACTCCCCCAAGTAATACCTAGCCCCTTTCCAAGTGAAAGGACTTCCAGAAAGGCTTCAGATCTCTTAGTGACTCACCTGTTATTGCCAGTCAGCGGGACCTGGAGAGTAGGAGGGGGTGATGCTATGGCTGCAGATTAAGTCTGGCACGGTGCTCTTAGTTGGTCACTTGTCGCAATGTTGAAGCTCAGCCCGGCCAGCACCTTCTGGGTGAAGACACCTCACAGCAATCTTGTTCAGGACACATCATGCACTGTTGTGCACTCATTACTAGGGATCCCAAATGTTTAGACTCATTTTGTACAGGGGGCACCCTCCTGTATTTGTAAAACCTCTCTAGCAAATCTGGGACGGTAGACCTATTTACTCAAGTCTTGACTTTAGGTGGGCGATAAACAATACAAAATAGGCATAATGTTTCACTATCACATAATTCACGTCACTGAAGCAGCCAGCAGGCATCGCCACTGAGTGAGCATAGGGCTGCCCGGCTGCTGACAGTCACACTGATGGGACACCCTGCAACACAGAAATGGGGGAAGAGCACAAAATAAACATGCTATGGGACGGCAAATTGCCGACCCTGTCAAAGTGCCGCCTGGGTCCATGGACCCACTGGGACCCATGTAAGGGCCGGCCCTGTATTCGAACAAATACCTAATATATTTTTATATTTTGCACAGGAACAAATATTACTTGCTCTTGCAGTGGCAATAACTGGAACTAATGCTGGCTGCCTACCTATGCCTAGCCTAATGCTACCTGCCTGCCTACACAACAACTGTACACTCTCTAATCTCTTCTCTCTCTGAGCTCCAACAACCCAATGAGGAAATGCAGGCTGTCTGTCTGTGTGACTGTGTCATTAGTCCAACCCCCATCATGAAACGAAGAAGGCTATTCGAATACAGACAAAAGAGGGAAGTAGTGCATGAAACGGAGAATGGAATTGGACTAGAAACATGGAGGGAAAATTATGGAGGGAAAGTAATTGAGCGCGCACAGGAAGTACAAAAATGTCCTGGTCAAAAGTAGTCAAAACTTTTGGAAATGTGTCGATTGCCGAAACTTCTGAAAGTTTAGACGAATTTCGGACCTGGGCTGTTCGGAGTCGGATAATTTTTTCTGAATGACCCTTGAGTTTCGGATTGGCCGAATGTCTCCGAATGACCCCATTTTCGACGAAATCCTAATGTCTCCGAATGAATTCGCACATGTCTACTGATTGGCATAAGCACAAATCCCAGCCAATGGCTGTGAGGGAATTGGAACAGAAACTGTCCATATATAACCATCTGAGTGCCAGAGGGGTATGCAACTCATTACTTTGCAATGCATTCTGTACCCATCTGGCACTCAAAGGGTTAAAGGTAGTCTCTGTTTAAATTCCCTCATTGAGGAATGGTAAAAGAGGGGGTCAGCAACTCAGTTTCTCTGCCGCGGCTGCACACTCAGTGGAGAAATAAAACAGGACAATGATATTTTGATTACAAATAATAAGGATGTTTTAAAGAACATGGGCACAATTTCTTCATATCTTGCTGCATCAGCTGATTAAAGATGCAATAAGGGACTGCTAATGCAGTCAACTGAATTTCAACTAATGATGTTTTTTTTTTTAATGGACTAAAACTCCTCTTACTTTATTCCCTGGCAGGGTTTTTTTTGCAGGCATTTTTTCATAGCACTAGTAATTGATTCACTTGAAAAAATGCCTTTGGGTTTTTTTGGTCTAACAGGGACAATTGAATCGAGCCCTATATGCCTACAAAATCCTTAACTTTATTTAAGCGTACCTAGAAGAATTAATGCTGTTTTGAAGAGTGGTCACACCAAATATTGATTTGATTTACATGTTCCTTCGGTTCACTCACTATGCATTTCGTTAATTGATAAACATAAACTACTAACAAGTCTATTTTTGAAAACATTATTACTTTACAGCATTTTTTCCATACCTGCCTAAAACTTTTGTACAGTACTGTATATATATCCATAGTGTAAAGTTATAAATCCAATATGTATATCTATGGTGCAAATTTACGTGAATGCAATAAATCATGTAATTGAAAACAAGTTATAGATTAAGTACTGAAAGCGTTGCTTATTAATAATTTAAAATTATTATATACTAATAATTAACCCCTTAAGGACCAGCGGTCCCGGGGTGTGTGGTTCTTTAAGGACTAGATAGGGATGTTCGACGTGCCGTCCCATATGACTGATCACGTGTGCCGGCACGCCGAATGATGGACTGAAAAAGATCGCTCCGGTCTTGGAGCAATTAACTTCAGTCCCTGGCATCACGGTGAATAAAAGTATGTGACGTACCAAGACCGTCACTGGTCCTTAAGTGCCGGACCAGCGTGATGGTCCGGGTACGTCAATGGTCCTTAAGGGGTTAAAGGGGTAAAACATCCTAATTTAAGAAGCATATGTGTGTTAGGCAGCATAATATCCCCATGTGCATTGAGAGGTATTACCTATGTGACCAATTTATTTGAAAGTACTTGTCTTTCTCTGGACTTTGCCTTTATTTCATGAAGATATGTTAACCCTATGAGCACCTCTTCATTTGTTTATTTATCATTTGTTTGTTTTTACTTGTCTTTTATGCAATTATAATATTCTTTAGGATTTGCTGCCTCCAGCGACTTCAGTCCTGGGCTTTCTGCTGCATTGTGCACCACCATAGTTTGTAATGTCATTCACCCAACTAGTATTTGATCTTCCTCTTGGGCATTTACTAATTTAGTATTGAGTGTAATCCATTCCAAAATGTGTTTGGTCCATCTAATGTCAGGTCTTCTTTCTATGTGCCTTGCACATTTCCATTTTAGGAACTTTAATCTTTCAATTATGTCATAAACCTTTGTTTTCTGTCTAATTAAAGCATACATCTATCAAACAGAAAATAGTGATGCACATCCATATTTAATCAATATTAACCTTTTATTTTGTGTCATATCCCATTATATTATAGATGAGGATTTACCTCATTATAGGAGTTATAACCTTAATTTAATGTGTCATATGACCTGAATCTCTCCCACTTTACTCATTTACTAACCTTAATTTACTTTATCATGAGAGCTGAATTATTTACAGCTGTACACATTAATGGAGAGAGACTCTCTGACAGGCATTTTATAGTGTCTTAAAGGCAATGAACAAAGATTATTTTCTAGATATCAATTATGTTATCTGTTTAAGAAAAGGGAGAGTTATATATTTACACTTGGCTCTAAAAGAAAATAATTCATTCTATCCTATCCCGGACCCCTATCCCCCCAAAAAATGTTTTTTAGGATAATTCTAATTAAACACGGGTAATGCAATCAAAATGAATGAGCCAATGATTACCCACTTGTGTACAAGAATGGATTTATTGAAAACACAACCTGTTTGTGTGTCCTAAGAACTAAAGGTTAGAATCAGATAACATTTGTTTGATGGATTAAAATTGTACACATTTTTATTTTTACTGTTAATGTCCTGCCTCTTGTTATAATATTACTTTTGTATATGACCCTGGCCCTTTAAACTCACAAGTGAATGCTGTCAGTTATGACAGGATCATTAATTTTTTTCACATATTAAATATATTAGTTGAATAAAAAATGGATTGAGCTCATTAAGGCCTCAATTCAAATGGCCCCATCAGCCCCAAAAACAGCTAACAGTATTTTTTTCAGACTTAGTAAGCAATTAAATTACTTGCACTGTGAAAAAATACCGGTAGGAAAAAAAAGCATGTTGGGCGATAAACTTAGCGCCCAATGGAACACATCAAAATGAGTCTGAATTTTCCAATCAATTCCATGCGTTAGGCCGTAATATGCGTTAATGACTGAAAATCTGCACCCACTATTTGTGAGCGCATGTTTCAACCTGCTGATGCAGGAATTGAAGGGCAAAAAAACCTGAAAAATATGCCAGTGGATATATTAAAATGTGGCCCTAAGCCCCATATCAATACATCCAACGTGCTCAAAAAATGATGAAATGTTTGTAGAATTAACCCTATGAGTGCCAGGGAGGTATGCAACACACAGGGCTAATCCAAATAAAGTTAACACTATCATATGCAGATAAACACCTATCTGTAATCCTGATATCCAGTGGGGTCTTCAGCACCCTGGGCAGCTTCTGTCTGTCTTCTTCAGTCAGCTGTCATCTTCTATCTTCCATCTTTATCCTCTTCATCTTCATTCTTTTTCTCTTCTGTCTTCTAATCTTCCAAAATCTAATGTCACTGTAAGGGGGAAAAATGTCCAATAAAACATACCCAAAAAATTATGCCACAAAGAAATGCAGGTCTTAACCCTTGGAGTGCCAGATGGATTTGCAGCCCTTTGCAGAGCAATGCATTGAGTACCCCTCTGGCATTCCAAGGCTGAACATTATGTTGCAATCCCAAATATCAATAATATGCTGCCATTCCAAATATAAATAATATGCTGGCATTTTCATATGAATAAGAGTATGTTGTCATTCCATATCTGAAATGTATTGTGGCATCCCAAGGGTTAAGTATATGCTGCCACTGCTGCTAGCAGAAGCATCAGAAATGCATAGTTAAATCCTCACCCTACATGTTACCTATCAAGCTGTTGACCAAGCCAATCAGTGGAAAATTTGAACAGAAACTGGCTTTTATATGGCCAGTCTCTGTTCAAAATGGTTCCCACACTACAATTGCCTGGGATGTGTGCTTACTTACCTCCCAGCCAATCAGCCTCTAGTGGGTTTTGTCATCCCTCTCAGGTTCAAGCCCTGAGAGGAAACGTGTGTGTGGGAGGGATTTTTACTTTGAATTTCTGCCACCACCACCAGAAGTGTGGCACCAAAAGTTCCACCAGCACAAGTGCTACTAATAAACCATCTAAAAGCAATGAATATGACAATTAGTCACATTCTAGTGTTGATGACACAGTGTAAGACAGTGTATCAGCCCAAACAATTCCCCCAAGGGGAAAAGTAAAAATACATTGTTTGAAAGTTCTAAAAGCCTAGAGGAATATAAAAATAGTGGGAAAGAATAGGAGGGTGATGCTGAGGATGACCTAATGACTGATGATAATGTAGATTTTGTATATATCCCTTCAACATCCTCCTCTTTTGTCAGATACAGATGAGGTTGAGAGTGAGAGAGATGATATGGGTAGAAAGTTATCAGAATGGCAAAGGATCAATTTTTCACCACCGAAAAGCAGCACTGTGCCTGTTTATAAATTGTTTGAGACAACAATTAGAAAGTCTGACCCTGGACAAGCAAAGATGGCAAAAAAAGCACAGTCATCTTCAGCATCATCACTGTTTCCAAGTCCCATGCAACCACACACACAAATAGTGTTGAGTAGCCAGCAACAACACAGGTTATCAGCATCCACAGCCATAGCTTTGAATAGTGCTTCTGCTGCTCTTGGAAGTGCAGTACATGTGACAAATAGTTATAGTACAGTTTAAGCAAAATCTTTCCTCAGTAATAGTAGCAGCCTCTCAGAAACCCCCCAGTCTATGAAGTTCACAGTATGGAGATACTTCCCTCAGGATCCAAAAGCTTAGCATGTTGCTATCTCTCTGTGTAAGTAGCATGTGAGTGGAGCAGGAGGAAAGCAGGTTCTCACCTAGTCACCTCTTCAGTGAGTTTCCACCTAAAGCAGAACCCCGGGCCTGACTGGGAGACACCCAATCAACAGGTCAGAGGTACCACAACTAGAAGCAGCAAAAGTACTCCTAAATATCTCCTCATTTCTCCCTTCCCCTGCCCTTGCTACCTATCACCTATTTTTTTATTTTTTATTTATTTATTTTTACAGTTGTCCACGCTATCTCATCACTGTAAAACTAATAATAACAAAAAAATCAACTTATTTCCCCAGACTTCCCCAGCACAGAGATAATAAGAACAAGATCAGAAAGGAAATTGGACTGAAGCTGCCTGTGTCTTTCAAATCAAATCAGTCAGACAGAATGCTGGCATATTTGGGGTCAACCTCCTTTGCTCCCTTCTCACACTCTGTCTCCCCTAGCATAGAGATAATAACAGTCAGATCAGGAAGGAGGTTGGATCACAGATGCTTGTGCCTTGCCAGTCAGTCAGACTGAATTTGGGGGTAATTGGGGCCAACCTCCTTTCTCCCTTCTTCTCCAGAGTGCAACTTGCATCTCCAGATCTCAAAACTGAGTTTCCAACGTGTCTACTTGCTTACATCTACCACAGAGGTGTGTACCCTGTAATGGTTGTTCAAGGGAACACATGGCAGCTTGTATATTGAGTTAAACAGTCATGCTATCACTCATTATGCCAGTTACTGCAAGTTAAAAGCCATGCATGTTTGAATCCCCTGCTGCTTAAAAGAACAGAGTATTGATGTACACCCATATTTACTCAATATTAACCCCTACTGCCTTCATGTTATCATTGTATTGAATTTGAGGTTTAGTCACATAATATGGCCATAGTATACTAAGCCTGATGTCATTCCAAGGTACCCCATTTTAGGTAAGACCTGACTTGAATTATCTTGATCCTGAGAGCTGAATTTCTTCTGCTTTACAATTTATAATGGAGAAAGACTCTCTGGCTAGCATTTTATTGTATCCTAAAGACAATAAAACCTGCCCCTGGGGTTGAGAGGGGTGTTTGTACCAATAGAAGCTTGTCAATTCCAGTCCAGGTTTTTGAAAGCACACCTAATTAAAATGCACTTTAGTTAATTTTAAGGGTTGAGGAAAGAACAGAAGGTTAGGAATGTGCACCTTAAAAGTAAAGCAAGAGAGATTCAGCCTACAAAACAAAGACATTAAGATGAAGTATTGCTAAAACCTCAGATTTAATACAAGGATTATATGCAGGCAATATGCAACAGTGAATTGCATCATCCCCGGTACTGAATATTTCAGTCAATCTTCATTAGCATAGTCCATTAAACCAGTTCTTGATTTTAGTTTTGTACAGTTTCAAGCCTTTACTGTATTTTGTTTTGAAAAGGGAGTGAAAGATGAGCAGAGGTGTGGTCCACCCACCCACAAGTCAAAGCTGGGATCTCTGCTGGAGAAGCATTGTTATGTCAGGATGCTATAATGTATATTTTTTTCTAAAGAGTGCATGTACTGTAATTGATTCCGACTGTATGATAAATCTTCATTAATTATGATTTATCTGCCCTTGCAATTATTCCTTTGATGCCAATGGCACATTTCAGTTGAAGACACACTTAATTAAATCATCTTAATTAATGTCCCTGTATTTTTAACATATTAGTTAATTTAGCCGTGAATCATTGAAAAAAATCAAGAAAAAAGCTGGCATAGATTTTTTTAAATTATATCAAGATAATCAGACTGAATATATTTCTTCCTATTAGGACTACAATGGATCAAAGTGGCATTGTTTTACCTAAAGGCTCTGCTTGTGAAATCAACAAGCCATTAATGATCATTTTATGTTTAAGTAGCACAATTAACTTTTATTAAAATTAATTTAGCAGGAAAGTGCAAGGGAGTCGTGTTGTGTCATTGGGGGCTGATGCCGAGTTTACAGGCATTATTTATTGGATGTTTTGGTAACCAAGCTGCATGTAAAATATATTGTATCCTTTCCTTTTTATAAATTGTCAAGGTATGTCCCTCTAGAATATAATTTACCCCTAATTAAAAATAAATTGTATTATAATCCCTTCCAGTGAGAATGGAAAATAATAATAATCATTTGCATTACAATTAGAACTCCCTGATTAGTGAAAGTAAATTTGAACAGTAACTAATAGTGTTTAGCGACATGGCTAGATTTCCAGCCTAAATACACTCTGACACATTGGGGAAATATTATAAATCCATCTCCATTCACATCTCCTGCTGTCAGCTAATAAGATAAAGCAGTTACAGGAATGTAAGAAGGGTTTGGTTGAACACACTCATGTATGGTTGGCAAATAGTACCAGCACTGGAGACTTTCCAGCTCTTATTTAATAATGAGATGATATGCAACTCATGTGATGCTTTGCTTCTAAATTAGCAACCCTCAATCATTTGCTTATATATTCCTGTTCATACATTTTGCATGTATCCACGTTAAGTCTCTACTTTCATAACATATTATAACCTGCAGCATTGTCTGACTTGTTGATGCAGATGTATCACTTCCTAGTGGTACTATCCATATGATGCTCAGCAGATAATGCTAATACATTTTTAGACATGTATCTCTGCAATTCTTTTGACCCTAGAATTCACTTAACAATTTATTTGAATTTAATGCATAGCTGAAGATGTTTGGACCTGTAAATATCATAGCATTATTTCTAAATGTTGTGCCAGAGGTGATCAAACTGCATAGTTTCTGTTTCTTACCCCTTTCATTAATACAAAATGTTTTTCTTATTTTTAACAGTACAAAAATGTGATCTGCCATTAAAATAAAGATGAGAACGAACTGATTCACAAGGTGAAACTTTGTGTGAAGTTCTACATTCAGCAAGCTGGTTCAGAAGGAATGTTTCTATGTGTGTGAGAAAGAGAGAGAGAAGGAGCTTCAGTGGTTATAAGCCTAGCACATACAAAAAAAGCTCTTAAATTACCTGTCCAGTAAAAGTAGATGCAAAATGATAAATAAATTGGATTAATCAGTGACTGTTAAACTTTCAGAGGTGGAGGTGGTAGAACCCTTTTATATCAAGTGAAATTCCCATGCAACCCTAAGAGACAAGTATCCAAAGCATGGCTCTGCCATGTTTTGTAGTATTCTCAAGTATCCGTCAATTAATGTATTAATATCATATTTATGAGAATGACATTTGGCACCAGCATCTTTAGACTAAATTATAAAGCTAAAATGTATTGAGTAACAGTGATCAGGTAATGGTATGTATATGATAGAATGGGCTAGGTCAGTGATTCTCAACCAGGGTGCCGTGGCACTTTGGTGTGCCACAGACATCAACTTAGGGTGCCCCATGTTTTCTATGAAGACTAACAAAAATGGACTTTTAAATAAAGATTTATAGAAATTGTTATACACAATATGTTTAGTTTTGTTATTATGATTATAAGACCTGATAATAATGGTATATTTATGTATTGTTCCCTTCTTATGTCCTTGATAAAGTACATTAAATATGTCAGGGGTGCCTTGAATGTTGTAGATTACGTGTCAGGGGTGCCCTGAATAAAAAAAGATTGAGAACCACTGGGCTAGGTTATAGTGCTTATTCTGAGAGAAATCTAACAGAAAACAGTTGAAATTATTTAATTGTCCATGCATCCACTGGTAGGTATAGAACAACACGTACTCTCTCTACCAGATCAGTCTTCCTTCCTTGTCCACCATTACTGAAATGTGTGCTATAGAACCCTTTGTACTTGTGGAATGTGGTCTAGGGAATCCTGTGGTTCTACAAATCAAATTTTGATCAAAAACTGTGCTAAAGCAATTTATACGAATTGGACATTACAGCATTATATAAACTGGTAAACAATTTGTCCACCATGTCGGACTATTTATATGAAGGTATCCAAAGGGTTAAGACAAGAGAACCAATCAGGTTGGATATCTTCACTTAAATAGGAAAATGACAATATAAAATAATTTTGAGAACTTTATACTTTAAAGGTATTGACACGCTACTTCACAGTAAAGAATTGATAAAAATGATCAATCCCTCACATTTGTACAAAAATATATATAATTTATTAAAATGCAATATACTATATATATAACAAGTATCAGCAACAATGAAATAAATGAGTGATGAGCAATTACAATAGATACATAGGAAACCAAACCACAATTATTACCATGAGGATTACCAGCAGTGAAAGGGTATAACCACACATAGGTATATTCAGAGGTATTAAATAACAATAATTGCACTCAGTAGCATAGAAAAGGTCAATTAATAAATACAGTTGGTAGCAGTGTATATGAATACCCTCTGCCTCAAAACTGTATAGACTATGCTAATTATGATTTAAGGTATATTTTCATTTGAATTGACTTTAAAAATAAAGCCAGGTCCTATGATAATTATCCTTGTATCATATATATAATAATAATCAAATTTAGGGAATAACTGGAATAGAATCCCAGATTTAAATCATTATAATTTAATTATATACTGATTTCAACTATTGCATACTGTCTGAATAAAATATATAAATTGCAATTAATATAGTCAATGAAAAATTATGCCAATAATCTACTTAGAATTAATCCAATAATATGTCTAGTAAGTATACCAACTTCATGCAACATATATCATAAATTTGACTATAGCAATATATATAAAACCTATAGGCACTCCAAGGATTAATCCACTGATTTAAAAAAGGTGCCACACCCAGAAGTGTTTCTTTTGTCTATTGAAAGTGAATACTTCCAATTTACAAAAGACAAGCCTGGTACCTGCACAAAGAATTCCAAAGAAATCACCACTAACAACAAACAAATAGCGGTTAAAGGGTTAATAACTGGATTTCCTAGATCAAATATTAGTATCACGGTGCCCGTGATCCCTCTCTGTCACTCTCGCTTGTGGTGCGCTCTGATTGGCTGAGTCTGTTTGGCCCGCCCCTGGTGACCTTTTTATGCCGGGCCATTAAGACCTGTCAGGTGCCCTTTCGTGGTGTTTCAGAGCCAGTGTTGCTGTTGCTGTGTTCCTGCGTTCCTGATTCCTGTGTACCGATTTGGCCTGTTTTTTACTACGCTCCTGTGTTCCTGCTTTGTGATCTGACCCGGCTTGGCTGACGTTCCTGCTCGTGACTGATTTGGCTTGTCTGAGAACCACCTACGTGATCCGAGCTGGCCTGGCTGACTTCCTGCTCCGTGACCTGAACCAGCTTGTTACAGAGACCTGCTTAGTTCCTGCTTCCTGTTACTGGTGTCACCGTGGCGACATTCTGACTTCCGCTGGGCTCGTTTACCGGGCTGGTCGTGTTGCCTCTTAAACACTTGCAGAGCCGAGTCTCCAGTGCTGAGTCTCCATTATCATTTGCAGAGCTGTGCTTCCGTTGCTGAGCCTTCCTTGACACTTGCAGAGCGATACCCTATATTGCTGAGCCTCCGATCCTTGAGCTGCTATTAACCCTTGCAGTGCTGCTGACACCTTAGCTGAGCCTTCACTTACACTTGCAGAACCTAAGCTGTTGATTCTCTACATCTGCAGAGCCGGCCGCGTTGTAAGCCTGGTCTAGACGGCAGCTCATATTGTCACCAGCAGAGTAGTCAGTTTACGTTACCGTGCCCGTGGAAGGTGCTATTAGCTCTAGCTGTGTTCTCTCCGGTATACGCCCGCGGGGGCTATTGGCTCAAATACTTGTATCGCAGGGTGGTCTCCGTTATTACGCCCGTGGGGCTACTGGCTTAATCTCTTGCAGGTTGTCTCCGGTATACGCCCGTGGGGGCTATTGGCTCAAGCTAATCCTGTGCAGTTGGTCTTCGTTATTATGCCCGTGGGGGCTATTGGCAAGCTCTTGCATTTTAGCGATCTCCGTTGTTACGCCCGTGGGGGCTATCAACTCAAGCACTTGCAGATTAAGTTGTCTCCGTTGCTACGCCCGTGGGGGCTATTTACTGCAACTTATCTGCAGACTCTACCACTATTCCAGTACTGCCTGCAGCTTTCTAGCCTTAAGAACTTTAGGTGTTGCATCATCTACACCAATAGCTGCCTGATCACCACCCTGGGCGTGCCAAACACCACAACAGAGACTGACTGATTATAGTATTTAACCATTGAGTATCCTCGCTACTGTGTGCCTGTCCTGAGACAGTATATGTGATACTTATGCTTCTGTATATTGTACCTGTGAAGGCATAACTGTCATTATTTCACTATTATTTTGTGTTGCCTATAGAGGGCGATCTTTACTCTTTATTTTTTTCCAATAAAACTATGTTTTATTCTACCAGCTGGTCTGAGTGTCTTAAAAACCATTACAATTAGCTATTATAATCTTCCCAGAACCACAAAACATTATTCTAGGAATACCAAGACTTATATTAACTGATATATAACCCACGCTATATAACTGTATTACACTGATTTGGCAAAATATAACAATTTCCCAATAAATATATATATAGATTCTGTTAATTCCATACATCTATAGCTAATATAGCTTATTATAACTGATCCCAAATGGCTGGCCAGTCCACTTAAGACAATTATAAGACAATTTAAGTTTCTTCAAACAGAAGAAAAGCTATGTAAATCTGGATCTAAATGAATCTATATGAAAAATTATATAGTTACCAATCCAAGTTTCTTTGTCTTTCTCTGTTAGCTACCAGAACCAGGATCAGAAGTTATTAGGAAGCCAATCAGGGAGCCAAGAGAGTGAAATTACCTTCTCTTGGCATTATATTAGGCAATTTTTACCTTATCAGTAATCTCCACCCGTTCCCAATGATTGGACAGTGTTCTGGAACAAGTTCCTTTATTTGTTATTTCCCTCTCCCCCCTATTTAGTAACTGGTTGCCATGGCAACCTTCCTATTCTCATAACTGAGATGGGCCATTCCATCCCCCCTGTCTTTTTCTAACAAGATAGTTTGTTCCTTAGTCACTTCCTGTTATCCCTGCTAGGCCTCTCACTTGGCTTGTTTCTTTTTACCCTGTTGCCTCTGAGAGTACATTTCTGACTTTACCTCTCCCTTGCAAAGCAATCCGTTTTTACCTTCCCCCAGAGAAGCACTCTCTCACACAATATGCCATCTGCAAATGCCTTTTATTTTTGTGACTTCTCCAATAAAAGTTAAGAAAATATCCAGGACTTTGTGTGCTTTCAGAGGGGATGAGTTAAGCTATCTGACCTTATTCATATCCTCGCATGTGACCCTGAGGTTCCAGAATAGTAAAAACGGATACTGTGTGCATTGGGATCTGCCAGAAAGCTCCAGCTTTGTACAGCTACCTCTGCGCTGACTGCTGCAGGACACCCACTGGTACCATCTGAGCAGTAGTTCATTGCTGACGCAGGCTACAGACCGCATGCCACTTGCTCTGGCTAAAGGCCTTCATACACCTGCAGCATGGAAGAACTCAGATCCTCACCAGACACCACTCATGAGAGTTACAGGTCAGACACTGATACCGCTACGCAACAAACGCATGAAGGCGCAAGGCCTAAGCGAATAGTCAAACTGACACAAAAGGCCCATGAAAAATATGAAGCTGACATTGAGGCGCACCGCTCTAAGTTAGAAAAGGCATGGGAAGACACAGAGATTGAAATGGCTAATGTCATGAATGTTAGCGAACAAGAAAGGGAGATAAAGCGAGCCATAATTCAGATCAAGTCATGTCACAGACGTTATGTAGCGCTGTCACAGGCATATTTCACCTATCTGACAAGAACTAATACAACTGATAGCCTTAGAGAACGTGACCTGCAAAAAACTATCGATCTGGAACGTGACAGCATTGTGCAGACTGCCGTCATGGAGGCGCAAAAAGAAAGAAAGGAGCTCCTCCAGGAGACTGCTTCACAGCTTTCCAGCATATCCAAGCAGTCATCCAGGTCAGATAAATCAGTGCAATCTAATGTGTCTAGCGCAAGTACAAATGCCATCAAGGCTCGGGCCGCAGCAGAGGCCGCACGTGCTAGGGCCGAATATGGTCGGAAAGAGGCGGCCATAAGGGCAGAGAGAGCACGCATAGAAGAAGAGGAGCAGGCAGCAGCAGCCACAGCTGCTGCCACCTCTGCGCGTAGGAAAGCTGAGTTGGATGCAAACTTAGAAGCCCTAAGCAAGGAAGAAGATGCAGCCACTGCCATAGCCCAAGCTGAAGTCTTGGAAGCAGCCGCACAACAGGACGGCGGGGAGCAGATGTATGACCAGATGGCCCCAGAAGATCCAACTCAACGCACTGCAAATTACGTGAGGAGTCTCCCCAGTGCTAATACCAGTGCACTATTTCAGAACACAGACAGCAACATCTCAGATGCCGATGAATCGCTAAGCCCACAAGAAGGCGCTGTCCCTTCAAGGGTATGAACAGTCTGGGATAGCCGAGGCTGCAACGGCAATCCACACACCAATACGCATATGCTTGCACCTCAACAGGCTCACAGCTCAAGTACGCCCATGCAAAGAGATACAGCTCCTCACACTGACCAGCGGGCATCAAACATCCACAGCAAGGAGAGGGTGATCACAAGGCCCTTCCCAGAAACCACACCAGAGCAAGACCACATCATTGATGCATCAGGCCTAACTGACATGGGCAAGTACATGATCCGGCGCGACATGGTGCAGACGGGACTTACCAACTTTGACGACCGTCCCGAGAATTATAGGATATGGAAGTTCACATTCAAAGATGCAATCAAGAGTCTGGGCTTCTCCGCAAGGGAAGAACTCAGCTTACTAACCAAATGGCTGGGGAAAGAATCCGTAGAACATGCAAAGAGGCTCAGGTCAGCAAATGTGAACAACCCTCAACTTGGTCTTGACTTAGTATGGGAAAGACTAGAAGAGTGTTATGGTAGTCCCGAAGCAGTCGAAGATGCACTCTTCAAGAGAGTCGACAATTTCCCCAGAATTACAACCAAAGATTACACGAAGTTGCGAGAACTCGGGGACCCGCTACATGAGCTGGAGTCTTCAAGGACAGACCAATCCCTAACAGGTCTCAACGTCCTACACTACGCTCGTGGAGTGAAACCCATCTTGGAAAAGCTACCCTACAACCTCCAAGAAAAGTGGACCTCACAAGGCTCAAAATACAAAAGGGAGAAGCAAGTTGCCTACCCCCCCTTTTCGTTCTTCCTGAACTTCATCCGCAAAGCAGCCCGATCAAAAAACGACCCCAGCTTCATCTTAGGTACTCAAACTGCACCCACTGCAAGCAACCTGAAGAATGAAAGATCAGGGGCAAGGTACGGTACCGCTAGAACACCCATTTCGGTCCACAGAACGGACGTGTCCTCTACAGCTCACACGAATCCTGACCTGTCGGTCGCCCAAAACAAGAAATCAAGGGACCTTAATAAAGAATGCCCCATACATAAAAAGCCACATCCACTTAGCAAGTGTATTGGGTTCAGAATGAAGCCTACAGAGGAGCGCAAGACCTTACTCAGAGAACTGGGAGTTTGCTTTAAATGCTGTGCTTCTACAAGTCATGTATTCAAGGAGTGTAAAGAAGTTATAAAATGCACAGAGTGCAACAGTGACAGGCATGTAGCAGCTTTACATCCAGAGACATTTAAGCCTAAATCAATCCAGGCCCCGAACCCTGTGACAGAGCAGGGCGGGGAGGAAGAAGAGCGGAGGACACCCCCCCCTATCTGTAGCATCTAAATGTACCGAGATCTGTGGAGAAGCCAACGATTGCAGATCTTGTTCTAAGATATGTCTCGTATCAGTGTACCCAGATGGACAACCCAAAAGAGCCATAAGAATGTATGCCATCATTGACGACCAAAGCAATCGTTCATTGGTCAGGTCGGAATTCTTTAACCTATTCAACATACAAGATAGCGCCTCCCCTTACACACTCCGGACGTGCGCAGGGCAGATAGAAACAACAGGGAGAAGAGTAAACGGCTACACCATATGTTCAGTGGATGGCAAAGTAAGGATGCCTCTCCCCACACTCATAGAGTGCAATCATATGGCGGAGGATAGAAGTGAAATCCCTACACCAGATGCGGCACGCTACCACCCTCATCTCCAGGCGATAGCTGATTGCATCCCACCATTAGATGGAAACGCCCAGATCTTGCTGCTACTCGGCAGAGACATCATGAGAGCACATAAAATCCGTGAACAACGGAATGGGTACCATAATGCTCCTTGTGCACAAAGGCTTGACCTAGGATGGGTGATAGTGGGCGAAGTATGTATCGACAAGCTACGCAAACCAGATAATGTAAGAACTCTGCGAACAAACCTACTGGAGAATGATCGTGCATCTCTCTTTAAACCATGTCCACACCACTTCCACGTCAAAGAGAAGCTTGGGAACCAAGAGAGACAAAGGCATATCATGAAAACTCAAAGAGACGTTCCTGAGTCAGAAAAACACACAGATAACCTAGGATGTACAGTGTTCCAGACGACAAGGGATGATAACAAGCAAGCACCATCGATGGAAGACAGAGAATTCCTGAAGTTGATGGACAAGGAGCTCTTCAAAGACGAATCAGGCAGTTGGGTGGCACCGTTACCCTTCCGTTCACCTAGAAGACGCCTCCCAAACAACAGAGAGCATGCCATCTCCAGGCAAAATTCTCTCCGCCGTAATTTACAAAGGAAATTGGAGACCAGAGATCATTTTGTGTCCTTCATGCAGAAGATATTCCTTAATGGTCATGCAGAACCAGCACCCCCATTGAAGGAAGGCGAAGAATTCTGGTACCTCCCCTCATTCGGTGTCTTATCATCCCCAGAAACCCGGTCAAATCCGGGTAGTGTTCGATTCCAGTGCTCAATACCAAGGAGTCTCTCTAAATGACATCCTCCTCACTGGACCAGATTTGACTAATAGTCTTCTAGGAGTGTTGATCCGCTTCCGCAAGGAACCAATGGCCATAATGGCAGACATCCAACAGATGTTCCATTGCTTCCTTGTGCGAGAAGACACCAGAAATTACCTAAGATTCCTGTGGTACAAGAACAACGATATAGACGGTGAAGTCATAGAGTGTAGAATGAAAGTGCACGTCTTCGGCAACAGTCCATCACCTGCAGTGGCCAATTATGGGCTCAGACGAACAGCCCGAGAAGGAGAGGAAGAATATGGGAAAGATGCTAGAAATTTCGTTAAAAGAGACTTCTATGTGGATGATGGATTGAAATCAGTTCCCACAGAAGAAGAAGCTATAGACCTGCTCAAATGAACGCAAAGGATGCTAGCAACTACCAACTTAAAACTGCATAAAATAGCTTCCAACAGTGCCACAGTAATGAAGGCGTTTCATACTGACGATCATGCAAGCGACCTGAAGTATTTGGATCTGGGGACTGACACACCTCCCATACTGCGGAGCCTCGGATTAAGCTGGAATCTCAAGGCAGACACATTTACATTCCAGGTGTCAATCGAAGAAAAACCCTACACCCGACGTGGAGTCCTGTCAACGGTAAACAGCCTCTATGATCCGCTGGGATTCATTGCCCCAATCACAATTCAAGGAAAGTCTCTTCTCAAGGAAATATCCTTTGAAAAACAGGACTGGGACACCCCACCCCACTACCTCCAGAAAGACGTCAAGAGTGGGAAACATAGAAGGATTCTTTGAAGACCCTTGAGCAACTTCAGATCCCACGCACCTACTCGCCGACATCCCTCACTGCTACATGCAGCAAAGAACTTTGTATATTCTCAGATGCCTCGACAAAGGCAATAGCAGCGGTGGCCTATTTAAAAACCACAGACGCAGACGGTAGACACCATGCCAGGTTCATCCTTGGCAAGGCTAAGCTGGCACCACATCCTGACCATACTATACCCAGACTCGAACTATGTGGCGCAGTACTAGCAGTAGAGCTGGCAGAGCTCATTGAAAATGAAATAGACTGCAAACTAGATGCTATCAGGTTCTTTACCGACAGTAAGGTGGTGTTAGGTTACATATGCAACAAGAAAAGAAGGTTCTACGTGTATGTGGCTAACCGAGTGGAAAGGATCGGGAAGTCAACCCAACCAGATCAATGGTACCACGTGCCCACAGATCAGAATACTGCTGATACTGCCACTAGATCAGTGCCCGCAGCATGTCTTCAAAATTTGTTGTGGCTTACAGGACCAACGTTTCTGACACATGAAACGCTGTTAACCTTAGCTGATGACTTCGAACTTATAGATCCTGACAGGGACCTAGAAATAAGACCTCAAGCATCTGTTCTACTCACGAACATACTGCCAAGAAACGTGTTCGGATCACAACGATTCCATCGCTTCTCAAGGTGGACAGCCCTCCTGCGGGCAATGGCACACCTTAGACACATAGCCATCTCTTTCCACCATATGCCTGATGATAAAACAATTGGCTGCCACGGTTTGCACATCTGCAAAAGGTTACATACTACAGATGAACTCACAAAGGCAAAGGAGACTGTTCTCCATCACGTTCAGAGAGAAATGTATGCAGGGGAGATTAGTTGCATCCACGAAAAGACTGACCATCTCCCTACGGACTCTGAAAGACATTGTGGAGCACTCTCTGATCAGTGCACCTTCCTGACATCCCTGGCAGGAGAACCCCTGGAACCAGCGTGTTTCCCAGCATTTCATTGTTATGTGAACTCGGACTTTTTGCATTGCTGTTATGTTTTATATATGTTCAACTTATGTTTAGATATAGTGGTATCTCCAGATACCAGACGGGGAGTGTTCTGGAACAAGTTCCTTTATTTGTTATTTCCCTCTCCCCCCTATTTAGTAACTGGTTGCTTTGGCAACCTTCCTATTCTCATAACTGAGATGGGCCATTCCATCCCCCCTGTCTTTTTCTAACAAGATAGTTTGTTCCTTAGTCACTTCCTGTTATCCCTGCTAGGCCTCTCACTTGGCTTGTTTCTTTTTACCCTGTTGCCTCTGAGAGTACACTTCTGACTTTACCTCTCCCTTGCAAAGCAATCCGTTTTTACCTTCCCCCAGAGAAGCACTCTCTCACACAATATGCCATCTGCAAATGCCTTTTATTTTTGTGACTTCTCCAATAAAAGTTAAGAAAATATCCAGGACTTTGTGTGCTTTCAGAGGGGATGAGTTAAGCTATCTGACCTTATTCATATCCTCGCATGTGACCCTGAGGTTCCAGAATAGACAGAGATCCATCCCATTATACTGTGACATCATCAGTCGGACCTGATTGGATACTTATATTATGCTAATTATATAAGAAAAATTAAAAATATGAGCACTGACAATATAAATGCTGCAGATGGCGCCATTACGCTATATTAGAATTTTACATGTGGCATATGGCATGGCCTTCATCAAAATTAAGAAAGGCCAGAATGTTATCAGAGTCACCATAAACTAGTCATTTTGCTAGGCTTTCTCATAGGAGAGTCTGTGTCTATACCAGACTTCTTGTCTCCAATTTACCATCAATCTGCCATTACTGACACTCAGTTATTTTTCCCCATACCATGGACTTATGGGCCATTGTTCAAACATGAGGTAATTCGAACACATTCTAAACAGAATTTCAGTTAATTTTGGGATTTAAATTTTAACCCTCTATGCTCCACCAGGACAAAGTCTCTGACAACCATAAAGCAAGAGACTGTCTTGTCCGTATACACCACTCAGCATAGTTGGCATGGCAATCACAGCTGATGCATCTCTCACAATTGGAAACCTTAGGAGGTTGTCTGCTTTACATATTGGAAAAATCATAAATGTTTCTTCATCTGCACACTGCTTATGTTACCATGTTTGAGAGTCTAACACTTGACTTGATTTTATCATTCGTTCATTCTATAAACACACACTGTTGTAACATAGTAACATAGTAACATAGTAAATTAGGTTGAAAAAAGACACAAGTCCATCAAGTTCAACCTTCGCTTCATACCTCAGTAACTAAGAATTTTATAGCTTTCCTGCTACCAATTAAATTAGTCTTTATCAGACCTTCCTGATCTGCCTACTGATAAACAGTATAACTCTGTATGTTCCCTTTTGAAAGAAATGTATCTAATCTTCTCTTAAATGTGTCCATTGTATCTGCCATAACTACCTCCCTGGGCAATGAATTCCACAATTTGACAGACCTTACCGTAAAAAAAACCCTTCCTCTGCTGAAGTTTAAACCTCCTTTCCTCTAATCTCAAGAGGTGTCCCCTGGTCACCTGAGCAGGCCTTGTTTCTGTTGGCCAGTGTTTGATCTGGATCCTACTTTCATTGAAGGGCCATCACATGGTATAAAATTGAAGGGGCTAAAGCCACATGTCTAACGTTTATAGCCGTTAATCTATGCTTCCCTGCACTGACATTGGCGGCTCATTAGCTGAAGCTCAGTGAAATCCTATACTGAGAATGGCAGACATGGTCTTAATATGGTCCATGCTGTTATTCCAGTTGGTAATACAGGCAGGAAATGCAGTTTCCTTCTTCTGTTACAGATCCACTAGTAATTAGTGTTGAGCGAGCGTGCTCGGCCGATGCTCGGATCGGCTCGAGCATCGCTCTGCTCGGCACATGGCGGTACTCGTCGAGTACCGCCATGTGCTCGCCCGCCATGTTCGGGTGGCGGGGATCTGTGCCGGAAGAGGCACAGATCTGAAGACGCTCCGCTGGACCACCAGGGACTGGAGGTACGGGGGCATTGCGGAGATGAAGGGGGCATTGCGGAGATGAAGGGGGACATTGTGGAAGAGGGGCATAGCGGAGATGAAGGGGGACATTGTGGAAGAGGGGCATAGCGGAGATGAAGGGGGACATTGTGGAAGAGGGGCATAGCGGAGATGAAGGGGGACATTGTGGAAGAGGGGCATAGCGGAGATGAAGGGGGACATTGCGGAGATGAAGGGGGCATTCAGAGATGAAGGGGGCATAGCGGAGATGAAGGGGGGCATTGACCAGGCACCCTCCCCTCATCAGAGCAGGGGGTGCCTGGTGTAATGCTCGTGTCGCCCCATTCATTTGAATGGGGCTCGGGTGCTCGGCCGAGCACTCGAGCCTCAGGGGGTGCTCGGTCAGAGCACCCGAGCACCCGAGCATCGGGGTGCTCGCTCAACACTACTAGTAATGCATTTAGGAACAGTCCTGCTGCCATTATATCATAGGTCAGTGGTTCCCAAACTGGGGGGCATGAACCCCCAAGGGAATGTAGGACTTTTAAACGAGGCATGAGGATTTGCTGCAGTGCTAAACTTCCACATTGCTATGCAACATAACAGTATCAATAATGATTAAAAAAATGTCATAGAGGTGGGGCTTAATGGAGGCAATGCATGCAGGTGATGGGTATAGGAACCTGCTATTTAAAAGGGTAGGTTGTATTGGGAGGGGGTGGGTTGGAGCTGCTGTGATGTTATTTAGGGAGAGAGGGCCCATCTTCCTTTTAAAATTGCGATCAGCTGAGTAGCATCTCTTCCTTCCTATTATTGTTTTATGTGGTTTTGTTATACTATTGGTCATATCAGGTTATAACCTCTGAGATAACTTTGTTCCTGTTTTTGTCACAGCCTTGGAGAGCTTTTGATCCTTGCCAGTGTTTAAAGATTGTTACTAATTGATTTTTATAGTTATCAAGCTAACTGGTTATGCCACCGACCTAAGAAAAGAGGATCCCCACACAATGGTCATGGGTATATAATTGTGTGAGCTGCAGGGATCAGCTAAAGGGGGAACAAGGTGTTATAGGTCTTTAATTTATTGTAGATCTGAGCTTACACTTAGTGTTGTGATGGGTTACAATTGGTCTTATCAGAACTTATATTTTTGCAAGGGCTAAAAGAAAGTGTCTTATGGGAGTTTTAATTATGTTAAAATTATAACAAAATGAGGTCTGGATTCACCCTTTGATGTTTTTAGTGTGTAATGTTTGCTGACAATAACCCTAGTGCAGCAAGACAAGTGATTGTGGTTGGACATTTAGGAAAGGCTGTTTCCAAAAATGGTTGTGAGCAACTCAGTCTGCATTGCTTATACTTGTCATGTGTGTACTTTTATCAGTGAGGCCCAATTGCAAACATATAAATACATGTGCAAAGTATTCAATATCCTATATAATAATTCGCAAAATTGTGTGTAACGCCACGACATGCGCAGTAAACACTGCTGCGCGTGCTGCAGTCATGCGCAGTAGAGACTGCCCGTGGCGCGGGCAGTCTCTACTGCGCGTGACTGCCCCGCGACCGGGTGACAGTGGCACAATGGCCCATGTAACGGGCTGTTCAACTAGTATTGCAATAAAAAAACAAGGGCTTCAAAAAGGGCATCATATGAAAAAGTTTGTGTACCACTATTATAAACGCCACCATAATAAACTGAACTTTTCCAGTAAAAAGGGCACACAAGGCTTGGAAGATAAAAGGACTGTAGGGGCAGACAAATCCCAGTGTGTTGTTCCAGTTTTCCAGGGACAGTCCCTGGTTTTGGCTTCTTATCCCTGTGTCCTGCTGTTTCAACTCTTGTCCCTGCTTTTTTTTTTTTATTGCATCTATTTTTATTAAATATTTTTATTAGAGACCATTAAAAGAAACAGTAGTTTGGTTAGTGCAGTGACACAAAATGCCCATAATAAGGATAACAATTACATGCATGAGATAAATTTAGGTAGTCATTTAGAAAGTACAGGCCCCAATTGTTTCTGAAGTAAGTAAAGCGCCTAGCATCTTAAACCTCTAAAAACCAAAAACAAGTGCTAAGCCACTCCCAATTCTACTTATATCCCCCCAAATGAGCATGCAGAGCCCCCAGGAGATGACCTAGAGCTTCGCTAAATAGTATTGTCAAATAACATGTTCTATTTCAGTTCACAAAGGACTAGGGGTGGGTTAGAATAGGGATGGGCGTAAGATCCCTCTGTTTTCTGGTGAAAAAATCTGCAAACCGTTGTCTGCTTTTTTGCAGGAAAATCTGCTTTAAAAACAGTGATTAAAATCTTCATCACTTTTTGCCCATTAAAAAAAATGATGAAGAATTGTTGCCAGTTGCTAGATATTTTCCACCCATTGATTTACATGTTTTTCGCCTATTCCCTATAAAAATGTGACATATTCGCAGATGTGAAACACTATAGAAGCAGCTACAGAGTGCGAAAGATGTGTTGTGCTGTTCTGCTTTGATCTTTTTGCAAAACTGAGGCAGGAGAGGCTCATAGTGACCGCTATCATTATGAGAAAGTTTGAAAATAATAAAATGCAGAACTGGAAGGACCCTTATACGTCCACTGAGTCTGAGGAGGAGGAGGAGGAAGTGAGCACTAAAGAACCAATGCTGGCCAGTCTTCCTAAATCATTCCTAGGTATCTTAGGGAAATTCATGTCACGGGAGGAAGAAAAGGGTAGTAGTGAGAGCAGTACAGGTCAGCTGTCTGCGCCTTCTGCCAGATGTGCTGCCACCATTGCTATGACTGCTGCCAGACATGCTGACCCTGCTGCAACTAATGCTGTGCCTTCTGTCAGATGTGCTGTCCCTGCTACTGCTACCACCCTTGGTGTGCCTGCTGTCAGACATGCTGCCTCTGCTGCCACTAGTGCTGTGCCTGCTGTCAGATGTGCTGCCTCTGCTGCCGCCAGTGCTGTGCCTGCTGCCAGTGTTGCCCCTGCTGCCAACAGTGCTGTGCCTGCTGCCAGTGCTACCCCTGCTGCCACCAGTGCTGTGCCTACTGTCAGAAATGCTGCTCCTGATGCCACCAGTGCTGTGCCTACTGTCAGACTTGCTGCACCTGCAGCCAACAGTGCTGTGCTTGCCATCAGACATGCTACCCCTGCTGCCCTGACTGTCACCAGTGCTGTGCCTGCTGCCAGTACTGAACCTGATGCTTGTGTTTCTTGTAATAATTGGAGGGGGATAAGATGATGCCAAGTGTGACAGCAGGGGACCCTAAGATCCCCAAGAAGTCCCGCCAGTGCTAGTACTACAACTAAGAAGGTCCAGCAGCTTGTTAGTATTAGGAGTGAAGGAGGGGGTAGTCATATTACTAGTGTGTGGAGGAAGACTCAGGGGCTGAACTTGATGTGATTGGTGTTAGTAGTAGTAACAGTAATGGTGAAGCACCCGGTGGAAGTAGTGTTAGGTCAGTGGTAGGGGAAGCAATTGAGAGCATCCAGTCTAGAGGTCAAGGGAGCCCACACTATATCCCTGGCCCTGGGAGTCCCCATCCCCCCATGGCATTATCCAGGTGGAACATGATCCTGAAGAAGGCAGAACTGGAGGTGGATAGACTAGGCACAGCAATAATACCACCACCTCCAGGAGTACAGATCAGATGCCTGTCGCTACTGCTACTGCTGCCAGTCTGCCTTCTTGACATCACCAAGAAATGGCATGTGTTACATTAGGGGACCCTCTGTCACATTTCTCGTCACCTCCACCAACCAGCAGTAAGATGTCTGTAGTAAAGCAGCAGCAGCACGTAGGGACTAGTGATGGTAGTGGTGACGATGATGGTGGAGAAGCTGGGATGGAAGAGACATTGATGGCCTTTTTTAAAGTGAGGGTAAGTAGAGGGAATACTGAGATCTTCTTTGTATGTCTGCCTCACTGCGTACATAACTCATGTATAAGACACAAATATGAGTAAAAAAGTTGTTTGGAATACCAAGTTCCTTGTGTAATTTTCATATAATTGTCCTATCATAGTAATTCCATAAGTAGCCCAAATATGTTAAAATTACAGATTCCAGGCAAGACAGAGCTACCCCGAATGGGATTATTGTGGTCATTTCCCAAGTATCCTGAATTTTAGACCATGCTTTAGAGATTTCCTTTGTGGCTGGAGTTGGGCCCAGAATGACTCCAGGACCTAGTAGGATAAGATGTTGTAGTGTGCATCCTGTACAGAGAAAAGGTGCATCAACCTCTGAAAACATATGCAAGGAGTTGTGTGACAAGTAAGCCAGTGAAAACTGCCCTTGGGCTGACAGTTAATAACTGTAAAAGTCTGGTTGGGATATCCGCCCCTCTCACATTTCAATCATTTAAAAGATGACAGCTTAATTCTAGCCTTACCCCAGACCATACTAAATGAGTGATAATTTTATTATTGAGTTTAAAATAACATATATATTGGAGCACTTTGAAATAGACATAAAAATGTGAGTAAGAAAATGATTTGGATTAAGTTGGATCTGCCTATTACTTGGAAGTTTAAGCCACACTCAAGTCTTCTCTCTAAAGTGGTTATCAAAAGGCCCATCTTTCAATCAATGCTTTAGGGCAAAAGCCATCTCCACTCCTAGGTATTTGAAAAAGTCTACACATCTCATCAGTGTATCAGCCAAGGTCCCATCTGCACCAAGAGTAAAGAGGATTTGGACTAGTTAACATTTAGACCTAGGCACCTACCTGTAGCATAAGAGATAAGGATTTGTCAGAATCACCTAGAAATAGAAGGATATCATCCACTTTCTCCTCTCTACTTCCGATGATAAATACATGTATATTCCTTCCTGCTCTGATTTGTTCCACTAGAGGTTCTATGGCAAGTACAAACAGCCCCGGAGACAGGCGGCAGCCCTGTCTGATGCACCTGTGCTATGCAGATGGTTCCAGTCTTATCACTCCTGTCAGAACTTTGGCACATGGAGAAATATACAGTAATTGTATCCAAGCAAAAAATGTAGAACTGAATCCAAAGATACTCAATGTGCAATTGAATTGAACGTCTTTGTCACATCTAAAGATACTATCACTCTGCTTCCTACATTTGAGTGGTGAATTTGTTGGTATTAAAAGAGATGTCTAAGGTTATCAAAGGTAGAGTTACCTGACAGGAAACCCGTTTCATCAGAGTGTATAATAGTTGTTATCATCTGTGTGGCTAGTATGTTAGAGTATATTTTATACCATTCATCTGGACGCCCATCAGAACCGGGTATCTTACAGTTAGGAAGATCATGAATGGCCTCCACCACTTCTCTCAAGAGAATAGCGAGTCCAACATACGCCTATGTTCAGGCAATAGAGAAGGAACAGCACAATTTGAAAGATAATGCTCAGTTATGTTTTGTAACTGAGTATCATAGAGTTGTAAAATTTGGTGAATTCAACATGTATGACTTGCTCATCAAATATCAAGATACCCTGATCATTAAATAACGATGTGATACTGCTTTGTACTCTACACATAGGAAAAGTTTGGCCATCAATTTACCAGATTTGTCTCCGTGCTTAAACAGGTTTTGCTGTTTAAAAAAAGAAGTGATTAGCATTCTGCTTTGAAAGATTGATTGTTTTAACTGGGGATGTTAACCCTTTGAATGCTAGAAAGGTCTTCAATGCATTTCATTGCAATAAGTTGGAGGCCTCTATAACATTCAACAAGTTAAAATCCCCATTTGAATCAATGGAGATTTTGGAATTTTTTGTTCTCCCCTATAGTGCAATTGGTTTGTCCTAGAACTCCTCCACTTTTCTTTTGAACATATGGGCCATTATAATTACCATCATCCCCAACCAGCTAGTCCCAACAACTAGAAATCCAAACGTTATCTCCCATTCTTATAGACAGATATATTCAATGTTCCTTAACCCCTAAAGGACGCATGACGTGCCAGGACTGTCATGGGTAAACTTGCTTAAGGACTATTGATGGTCATGGCACGTCATGGAATTCATGGGTTCCGGTACGTCTGTACCTCACCTCATTCCATATCACAAAAAAAAACTCCCTGGTCCTTAACTGCCAACCAAGTTAAGGAGTTAAGTATAAAGGCAAATTTAAAATATAATATTTTTTAAAAAAAATTACAACCCCTTGAATTCTGGAAAGGTCTCCAGACTAGAACATAGTTTTACAATGCAATGGATGCCTCTCTAGCATTCAAAATATAAAAATCCCCATTTCTGTCAAAAAACGAAACACAACAGAATGAGCATCATATATAACATTACTATATAGCAGAAATAGGTAAACTCAGTTAAGAGCTACTCACATTTTAACATAGCTACTGTAAATCATGGCAGTAAATGCAACATGTGAAATAAATTAATCCTGCCCCCACTCAGATGTCTCAGTCATTGCAGCTTCTCCCCAAACAGATCATGTTCACCTCAAAGAGAAGAACAAACAGAGCCAGGAATGACTTCAAACAAATAGCACAGAGAGAAGTGGAGGTGCTTTTGAAGCAAAAAACATATATACTTCAAATAATAATCAATACTGACTTTGTTTTGAGTGTTCTAGTGCCCTGATGAAAAGGCTTGATCGGTCTAGAAACATATTGGTGTGGATTGTGATCACATGTGTTGTTTTTATAGGTCTTTGTGCTAGTAGTGTTAATATTTATTAAAACTTTTTTAAACTTTTTAAGCTTTCAACATTCCCAGTTTATTTACTTTTCATGCTACAGTCATAGGGATCATTCCCCTGAAGCCTTCAAGCCAATGAGTGTTATACATGAACCGGCCATCAATACGTGAGATGGATATAATATTTTATTAATTTAAGGATCTCTCTATTTTGCTTGAAATGCACCCCTACTTCTCTGTGTTTCATTTAAATAAATATGTATTATTGGGAATTTTATTTGTCCAGTCTCAGGCAATTGGTTTGCTACAGAACTGGTGCCCTTTACCTTTATATGCAAGGCCTGATGACTTTCTCTTGATCCCTTTGATTAAAGCTTGAAGCACTGATATCACCAGCTGAGTGACTTACACTTTATGTATAAAGTTTGATTATATCCCATTATCTGTGTTAATGATTAATACATGAGGCTAGTAACTCACAATGTCTGTTAATATACATATATATGTCTAGGCAAGCATATATATATATCTATGTTTTCCTAGTACTGTAGTTAAATCCCTAGGGGGCCAGCTGGGTTTGTTACACAAAAGTTTATTTCTATCTTTTTAATTTCATAAGAAATGTACTAATGAGGTTTTCAGAAAAATAATAAAACTCTCAGAGGAGAAGGATCATACTGTTCAATGCCATTTAAATGTCATTTGTTAGTTATGCTATAAAGCTGTGTAGAGCTATTTAATGACATCTTCATATTTTACTATCTCATTGAAGTTAGTTTTGTATTTTTGGTTTCAGTGGGATAGAAGCTTAGGGATTCGACCATCTACTTGCAAACTTTTTTTTATTGTCTTTCCCTCTATTTTACACTGTGAGACGAGACATTAACTGCAATAAAGGAATCCTAATGTTAAAATATCAGTTGTTGTTCTTATGGGAAAGAACATGGTGTAACAATGGAAATTATGAGGCTGATGTACTATTACGAACTAGATTCATTTTGGGGCAAACCAACTACACAACAGGGGATAATTAGAGCTTACCATGCAAATGTTGAGTAGCTTGGTATTTGATAATACCCTTTTTGGTGCATCAGTTCATATTTTAATACAAGCTATTGAGAGATTTCTCTTCTTCAAACCAGAGGTACTAGCACAAATGTATGAATATTTTTTTTCACATTTATTCATTTAGAAAATATTTTACCAGGAAGAACACATTGAGATTTATCTTGTTTACAAGAATGTCCTAGAGAACTTTTACAATGAAAAGTTACATATTTCTACAAACAGAAACAAAATAAGTATTTATATACACATAAATAAAAATAATATTAACTTTTGTATACAGTTATATTTCATCTTTAGATATAAATACGCATATGTATTAAGGGATTTTAAACTGGGAGAAGATATGATTTTTTGTGTAGTTAAGTCCAGGATTTCAGAGCTTTGAATGAGAAAGCAAATTGACCGGCTTCTTTCTTGTAATGTGGTATACTCGGTGAGTTGTTAGGAGTGGAATGGAGGTTATAGTTAGTAAGGAGAGCATCCTGCTCAGATAATCTGGTAGCTTTGCAGAGAAGTGGTTGTAAACTAGAAAAGAAGGGTGAAGGCGACATCAGGGCCTAGATGCACTAAAGGTCGAAGAGGGCTACTAATGTCTATGGTCTGTTTGAACAGTGTCGTAGGCACATCCTCAGTATTCACAAAATGTCTACAACATCACTTCACCAGAACTCCGACAAAAAAATACGCACATCGACATCAATCCGACATGCCTTCGCCATGTCTATGAATTTGTATTCTCTTTGAATCGACAATTGCTTATTTCCATATGGAAATTAAGCATAATGAGACACATTCATATGCAAGGGTGTGTGTTGATATTACAATGTGACACTGACTCATTCAGTTAACTCCGATAGCAGACTCTGCTATTGGAGTTCACAGTATCCACATCACCTGCCTCAGGCTGTTGTAGCTGGGATCTCCCCTGTACTTTCCTATGGAGTAACAGCAGGGAGAGCTACGACATTCTGAACAGCATTGGCCAACATACTAAAGGGGGGGATGTTGAAGGGGGAGGACATTGTGTAGTGCTTGGTGTACTATTTCTGTTTATTGTAACCATTTGAATGCCACAGGGGTGAGCAATGCACATCCCTATGGCATTCAATGCTGTCCATGATGCGGAAAGCCTTCTCTGTGCTCTCCTACTGGCTACGTAGGGAACACAGAGAATGCTGTTCATAATTGTTGTAGTGTTGGTGATGTGTGAGGGGAGGAGATCCCTTCTACACTGACAACACTTTGAAAATCCTGTATGCTAATAGAGACCTTCTCCAACCTTCCCCTTCCATCTGACAATTTTTGAGACTATGTCAATGTGTGTGCATTGAATTGTTGGAGTGATTCAAACACATCCACAATATCACTCCAGCACCACACTGACATTTAGTACATCTAGGCCCAGATTTGAATGTTAGTCAATTTAGTTCTTTAAACATATCTAATGACAGTTAGTGTAATTACTTTACAGAACAAAGTGGCATAATGTATTATTGAATTTGCAAAGCAAAAAGACTTCTCAAAAGCATGTAGTGAATTACTCCAGTGTTCACAAAGAGTGCGTTATAAAAACAAAATTACCTTTTAGACGCCAGATGGTGCTGTTGCTTTAAACCTTAATTAAAGGGTTAAAAAGAGATGTTTTAAAGATAACAACATTTTCATGAAAAAATCTCCCAGTAGTAAGAGTATATTTATTTTATTCAGCAGGAAAATAATTATAAGATATATTTTTGTCATTAAAATATGTACTGCTTGTTCAAATCAATGAATTAATTTTTAGTAGCCATGTCAGTTCAATTGTAGTAATGCAAATGTATGAGTACCATGGTATTTGATGATTCCCTTTATCTGGTGTTTCAGGTTATAATTTAAGACACTCTTTTGAGAGATTCCCTTTCTTCACATTGGTTGTACTAATCCCAATGATGCGAAGAAAGAAGATCTTTTGAAAGCTTGTCATAAAATAGAAACTTATAGACCCAAAAAAGGCATCATCAAATATCAAGGTACTCCTAGATTTGCATTTTTACAGCTGGACTGATAGGCAAAAGATCATGTCGTGTCCATGTTAAGAAATTTCACGAAAACCACGTTGTTGTCCACTTTTTCGGGGGAAAATCAGCTTTAAAACCAGTGATTAAAATCTTCAGATTTTTTGGTCATGGTAAACATTTGTTGACATTTTTTCAATGACTAGAAAGTTTCCGATCATTGATTTACGTGTTTCTCGCATATTCACTATAAAAACATGACATATTCAAGGAAGTGAAAGACAACAGTAGCAACTTCAGAGGGAAGTAGATGTGCTGTGCTGTTCTGCTCTGATATTTTTGCAAAATTGAAGCAGTAGAGGCTCATAGTGACTGCAGTCACTATGAGAAAGTTTAAAACAAAAAAAAGGAGGAAATGGAAGGACCCTTATGTGTCCACTGAGTCTGAGGAGGAGTAAGTGAGCTCTACAGAACCAATGTAGGACAGTCCCCCTAAATCACCCCTAAGAATCTTAGAGAAGTGAATGTCAAGGGAGGAAGAAGAGGGTAGTAGTGAGAGCAGGACAGATCAACTGCCTGTGCCTGCTGGCAGACGTGATGCCACTGCTGCCACCACTGCTGTGCCTGTTGCCAAATGTGCTGCCACTGCTGCCACCATTGCTGTGCCTGTTGCCAGACATGCTGCCCCTGCTGCCACCAGTACTGTGCCTGCTGTCAGATGTGCTGCTTCTGCTGCCACCAGTGCTGTGCCTGCTGCCAGTGCTGAACCTGCTGCCAGTGTGTCTTGTAATACTCGGGAGGGGAGGAGAAGATGATGTAAAGGTTGACAGCAGGGGACCCTAAATCACACTGTTCATCCCTAAGCAGTCCCTCTAGTGCTAGTACTACTACTGAGAAGGTCCAGCAGCTTGTTAGTGTAAGGAGTGAAGTAGGGGGTAATCACCATTTGTCTAGTGACTGTGAGGGGGAAGACTCATGGGCTGAAAATGATGTAGTTGGTGTTAGTAGTAGTAACAGTAATGGTGAAGCATCTGGTGGGAATAACGCTAGGGGAGTGGTAGGGGAAGCAATTGTGTGTCCAGACTAGTGGTCAGAGGAGCCCACACCATTCCCCTAACCCTGGGAGTCCCCTTCTTCCCATTGCATTGTCCAGTTGGAACATGATCCTGATAAAACCAGAACTGGTGGCTAACAGTAGGGGTGGGCAAAAAGTGAGAAAAATTTCCTGCATGTCTTTTTGTGAAAAATTGCAAAAGTTTCCTCATTTTCACCTATTCCAGCAAATTTTTCACCTATTCCAACACATTTACTTCTAACACATTTCTTGCCTATTATAACACATTTTTCTCCTATTCAATACATTTTTCTACAATTCCAAAACTTCTTCTGAAGGCTGTAGTGGAGAAATAAGTAGCTGGAGGTCGAAGATGCTAGTACTACAGCAACATATACTTTGAAAAATGTGTTATCATGCAGAGTGCATTTGTCCTTTGCCCACAACACTTACTTCCTGCTTAAGTGACTCTGGCACATATTCATGATGATGTCAAGTGATTAAAAAAAAAATAACGTACAACCTACAGATCTGGCAGATGTGTATGGTAGTAGTCGGGGACTGGTGTGGAGTGATTGGTGGGACCTTAACAAACTGCATTCACCCCGGGAGGAGAGGCATCAACCATTGCTGAAGTCAGTTTTTGTACTACCACTTTACTCCCTACTCTGCTCCACCTTTCCCCCTTCTGCTTGTGCATTTGATAGACATTACTCAACTACTGTGTGGGTTTTTACTCTCTACAGTACACAGCTGATAGAGTGTGTTGTCTTGCCTTGGCCCTTAACAAAATTCTCAATGTCGTCTGCTGTCTATCAAGTTTGCCTCAGGCACAGAGCTCCCAGTCAGATGTCTAATATGTTTATTTATATATATATATATATATATATATATATATATATATATAAACTAAAAGCCAAAATCAACAACTTCTTTACCCAGACATCCCCAGCACAGAGACAATAAAAGTAAAATCAGCAAGAAATTTAGACTCTAGCGGCCTGTGTCTTGCCAGTCAGTCACACCAAATTTTGGGGTATTTTGGGTCAACCACTTTTCTCCCTTCATCTCCCCCCAGTGTCCCCAGACTTCCCTACTACAAAGAACAAATGTCCTTCCTAAAAGGCTGCCTGAACTAAGCTCCAATTCCACTTTACTTGCCTAGCCTCTCTAGCTCAAAAATATGCTGCTCTATCCTCTCACAAAAACAGAATGGCATGCTATGACAGACTGACAGCCTTTTATATGGCTGTAGAAAAATTTCTACCCATTGATTTCATTGCAATGAGCTAGGTGAAAATGCAGGAAAAATTTGAAAAATGAAACTTTTCTTGGGAAATTTTTTGTTACGCAGAAAGTGCCATGTTTAGCCGATTTCAGTTTGAGGTGAAAATTTTCTCCCATCCATTACTAACAGGCACAGCAATAATATCACCACCACCACCACCAGGAGCACAGATCAGCTGCCTGTGTCTGCTGCAAGTGCTGACAGTCTTCCTTTTTCAGGTTACCATGAAATAGCAAGTGTGACATTAGGGGACCCTCTGTCACATTTCTCGTCACCTCCTCCAACCAGTAATGAGATGCCTGTTATAGAGCAGCAGCACAGAGGGACTGGTGGTGGTAGTGATGATGATGTTGTAGAAGCTTGGGTAGAAGATACTTTGATGGTCTTTTTATCCCAAACTGAAAAGAAATTGGAGACAGGGATGAGGATGGGCATTACCACCACCAGCAGTGAGATTTTGGAATTTATGGAGTTTGTAATTGCTCTAATTCCTGCTGCTGCCAAGTTGCAAGAGCAGCAGGATGCTGAGGAGCAGGTTCATGTGCCACAGACCACAGTGGACACAGTGGGAATGGAGTAAATAAATGATGTGGGACTAGGACAGGTTCCACTTGCCATCAGCAGCAATACTCCTTGCCCTAGAGGCAGTAGCAGAAACAGCAGCAACATCATTCTCTGCCCCAAACAGTGAAGGTGAATGTGGAGGAGAAGAAGAAAGAGGCCATTCTTCTCCACCTGTTTCCTACCCCATGAAGTCATGGTTGTGGGATTATTTTTCTCTTGGGGCAGGCACAGTGCAGTCATCACCAACAGCACTGTGCACAATTTGTGACAAATAAGTGAGAAGGGGAAAGGAGGGGACACACCTTGGTTGGCACAACCACCCTGATAACACACATGAAACAAAGAGACCATGACATTTATGTCAAACATGTTAAAGCCAAACTCCTATCACAGAAATTGAGCATTGCTGTTGCTGTACCCCCTGACTCTCTAGAAAGGCAACAAGAGGTGAGGTGGGTATTAAAGAGGAGGAAGAATAGACAAACCCAGGCAGAGGCTGGAAGTGTGATGACTAGCAAAAAGACTAATTCGCCGTTACCTTTTCCTCTAGGTCAACTACATCTTCTGCCAATCCACCTTCTTCATTGTTAATGCCCTGTCAAATGATAGCCACTCTGTAGATGTTAGGATGTGGAAGTTATAACCACTCATTGCAAACTGAGTGGTGCACTGACCACACTTGGCAGTGTGGTGGAAGAAAATCACAAGCAAGGCATCAAGCGACATCTGAGGAGATTCCATCCCATAGAATATGCTAAGCTGGTGGAAGGGAGGGTTCATTATTACTATTAAACTGTCAGCAAGTTGTTATGTGTCCTTAGTGGGGTGTGACAGCAGCAGTACTTGGTTTCTAGTGCCACGGTGTTTGGATAGAGTTGTGGCAAGTGTTATTTTCCACACACACTGTGCACATTGCAGTTGCTGATGAGAGTCACAGTTCTTGCTCTAAGGGAAACTTTTATTCTAGTAAAAACACACCCATGAGAGGCAGGTGGAGAAAAGTGATTAGCCAACTTCTTCTTTTCTCCACATATAACTGAATTGGTGGGGGCTAGTTATGGTGCTGCTACTGCGTCAAGCACATCACTGGAGCTAATCATGGCATGTGGACATTTCATCATCCATCACCCATGGCACTGCTGTTTTTGATCCCATCCTGCTGCTTAATCAACTCAGCAGCAGCAAGAACAGGGGTTGCAAATTCTGCATCCATATCTGGGCATTTGACAATGGCCAGTGGCAACTGACCAACATGACATGACCTTCTGGCACTAGGCCAGCAGGGCATTTTTTTCTGAGGGCTTGTGCTTTAAAAAAATATAAACAAACAAAACAAAAAGAACATAGGCCTGCAAACAAATAAACAATTGTTGGGGGTTTGTTTCTAACAAACCTATGTCCTACAAATCATTGTTTCCTTAGGGCTTGTGCCAAACAAGCTTAAGTCCTACAAATCCATGTTTCTTCAGGGCTTGGGCCTCTAACAACAAATCTTACAAATCATCCTCTACAAAATACTCTGTCATGTCAAGTATCAGTCTACCCCAGTGGCAGCTTACGTCGGGGGGTCCCTGTTTCTATCATGTTACGCACAAAGTTCTTATTTTATTTTATTAGCTGTCCCCCCAGTACCAGTTAAGAATCCACTTCCCCCAAATAAAATTCCCTGTTTAACTGATTCTTTCCCCAGATTCCAACCACCAACACAGGCACCCACTTCAGACCCTTTTTATACCATGTCTTATGTTTTTTTTTTCAATTGTATTTCTTTTTGTATTAACTGCCCCCTAATCCCAGTAAACACCCCCCAAAAACATTCCCGGTTCAACTGATTCTTTCCCCACATTCCATCAACACAGACACCCTCATGCCCTTTTACACTATGCCTTTTCAAAACAAAATAATATTTGCTATGTGTTGTTTGTAAATTCAATTTTCTCATTGATTTCAATGGAATGAGCTAGGCGAAAAAAGCAGAAAAAAATGCACTTTTCGCGGGAAATTATTTGCCAAGTGGGAAGTGCCACTATTTGACGATTTCAGTTTGAGGTGAAAATTTTCACCCATCCCTACCAGGGAGGAGGTGAACTAAAGTTTGATAATGGGCCAGGTTGGGAGTATTGTTGTGTATTTGTATCAATTCCATCTAGTCATACTCAAAAAGATCTTGTTGCCATTATATCTGTGTGACTATGCCACAAACATTGTCACGGTTTTTTAAGACTCTCAGACCAGAATAAGAACACAATTTTATTAAAAATAAAATAAGGCAATAACACGCCCTCTAGTGGTGGTAGATATACACCAGTGGTAATTATATATATAGATACGATGGTAAATGCACAAATGACTTATAAGTACAATTACACCGCAGTAGAATAGCGTATACCCCCAAGTGGTTAAGTCCTTTATAACAGTCAGTCTCAGATGTGGATGTTTGGAACGCCCAGGGTGTTATAAGGCTGTGCTGGAGACCAAGACTATCACCGGCTGGATACTGGACTGCCTCGCCACGGTGTTCAGTAAGAGGAAGCACAAGAGTCCACGTAGCCCCCTCGGGCATACCTACTGGAACTGCTTCAACTAGTGCAAGTGCAAAAGGCCCCCATGGGCGTGATTGGAACCGGCCTTCAATGCGAGAGCTGCTAAGCCTCCTCAGACTTAACCGGACAACGGGATAACATACGCTAGAGCCGACAGCCCCCACGGGCGTAATTACCGGAATACGAATGCTGATGCCTGTGCCTGCCACCACTCGGTAAAGCGGAATTGCTCAATGAACAAGAGAGAGAGTCTTAGGTGCCCAACCGGCCAAATGGATGTGAATACTCTGCAAGGATGTGTGGAGCTGCCGACGGAGAGTGGCCAACTCAGCAGTAGTATCACCGAGAAAGAGACTCTTACAGGAGTAGCGAGAGAGTGGAACCCAGGCGGCACTGCTAGGGTTAATTAGCACTTTTACTCGAGGGTTTTCAGCGGTATAGCAAGGCTCTGCAGTCTGAAGGAGGCGCGTATACGCACAACTCTGCAAAGGAAAATACACTGCACAGATCGGAGTAAACCAGGCAAGGCAGTCACACCAAAAGCTGGAACAGCAGATAGAAATGTTGCGGCGGCGACAACTGGAACACAGGTCACTGTAGAAAGCAGGAGTCGGTCTTCGGAGCGGGAAGTCAGCCAGGCCGGGTTGGAGCAAGTAGAAGGTAGTCATACAAGCCGGGTCGTACACAAGTAGGAACGTCAGCCTAACCGGGTCAGGATCCAAGGGTGGTAGTCAGATGGGCCGGGTCATACACGAACAGGAACACAGGAGAATAGTCAAGACAAGCCGAGTCGGTACACAGGAATCCAGAACACAGCAACAGTATAACTGGCACAGAAACACCACGAAAGGGCGACTGACAGCTGTGCTAGCCAGGTATAAAAAGGTCACCAGGGGGCGGGACAAACCAACACAGCAAATCAGTATCTGCCATAGATGAGACTGACAGGAATCACAGGCACTGTGATAAACATGCCAACACTGCTATGTTTACACCATGCCTTCACCAGGTTTATGATTTTGTAGAGTCTACTTCAACAGTGGGTCATTTTTTCATATTCAAATGCAACTTAATGAGCCATTATTGTATTCCTACCGGTGTTTTTTTTTATATTGTGGCTGTTTGCTACATGTGGATAGCTGCCAGAGCTGTTGCTGTTCACAGTCCCAATTTGTCAAAGTGAGATGTGGAAGTTGGGATCTTTGTATAAATTTATGTGGAACAGAGGACAGTTTACTATCTCAACTGCCATGTAGAAACAGCAGCTGTTTGCAATTCATAGTGGACTATACACTAATCAGCTGATTCATGCAAACAGAAGGCTAGTAAGGTGCAACAAATGGTAGAAGATTCTTTAGCCTATAACCATACCTGGGAACTCTCCGGTTTTGCCCCAGAGATTCCGGATTTCACAGTGAATTACTGGGACTCTGGGGCAGTCTCTCAATCTCTGGATGGGCAGAGTTTCAGTAGAAACTCTGCCCACTTGGTCTCCATCCTGCCCAGGTTCCTCCCACTCCCCACCCTCTTACCCTCATTCCACATATATTTTGGCCTTTTTTTAAAAAAAAAATTCCCTCTCCCCCTCACGCCCTGCCCCTTTTATCACGCGAATCATATCATTTCACTCCCCGGTCAGCGCTGGCAGGGCTGTCCTCCGGGTAGCCTTGCCTGTCAAGTTCCCAGGTATGCCTATAACCTCTTTGAGTGCCATAGGTATGTGCAATTAATTGCTGTACGGTTCCATTTGGAGAACCTTGCTAGTCTTCAATCTGCAGGAATCAGATGAACAGTAAATAGTCCATTATGAACTGTGAGCAGCTGATCAGCCAGCTTGCAAAGACAGAACTGGCAGAGAACGTGCTTGAGGTAAGAGCTGCTGGGTTTGAGTACATGATTTATCAAGCAAAGCAGAGGATTCTTTAGATGTAATGCAAGGGCTGTGGTGTTCTTGGTGCAGAAGTCTGAGAACATCTTGGCCACATGCATAGATAAGCCTTAGTGCATATGGCAAAGCGTGTGGTAGTCTCCATAGCAAAGTGATTGCCACACATCACCAGAAAGACTTCTCCATTGCATCCAACCTTAATGTATTTAACTGTCTGGGGCTTAGACCAGCCTTAGGCCTTATACATAATGAAAAAAGGTAAGCAATTCTAGAGCAAACCAATTACCGTTCCTGTTGAGTAAAATTTAGCTTTAACCCCTTGAATGTTAGAAAAGTCGTTGATGCATTCAAGAGGTTAAAAATGTATAATTTGAGTTGGATATGTTTTATTTGTCTCATACAGTGTAATTGGTTTTCTCTAGAGCTATTTCTCTTTTTATGCATAAGGTCTCCATTGCATTTGTAGTTCACCATGCTGTCCATTGCACCATTACTAGTTGGCAGATTAGCACCATTACATGCTCAAGCTGGCATCAAGATCTGGGGGGGGGATGCACTAAGTGATGATAATGTGGAGATAATGTCTCCAGTGATATCACTTGTCCACTTCCTGTTATTCTATGGAGCCTATAGACTAAGAATTCTCAGGTGAGACAAATCTTAGTGCATAGGCTACATAGTGCAACATAGAAATGAAAAAAGTTATATCACTGAAGAAATCATCTCCACTGAATCACCTCTTTATCACCCCTTAGTGCACTTCCCCTCTTGAGCTTAACCATGAGACTTTGTACTTTAGTCCTATTAGGTAATATAGTATTGTCCCTACTCTGTGCCAATACATGTGTGCGTACACCTCACAGTATACTATGTCCAAGTGGCTATTCATCTAATTTGCCTAACTACTGGTCAGATAAACAAGATAATTCCATTTGTGGTAAGAGAGGCAGGGATTTGAGTAAAGAGGGAGATAGAAATGATTTTGCAACCTTTCCGACAGACATCTAGATTGGTCTTGGAGAGAAAAAGCCTTATATCGCTGGGAGGTAAATTCATTAGAATTAATTGCATCATTTAAATGTATTTAAATGAACTAATTTAAATATTGTAGTTTATCCTAATATCCTCACCTCCGGAGATCTTATATATTCACACAATCAATACAGATTTTATTTCTTTTGTAATATACAATTAAATCAAGTTCTTTGAGGAAAGAAGTACAGAAAGCAAAATATGAGCAATCCTGGAACAAACCATTTGAATTATATAAGGGAAATGGAAATTCCCACAATGCCTGTTGATTTAAAAAGGTTTTTTTTTACCCCATGAATGCTTGAGTGGTCCCCATTGCTTTGTATTCAAGAGGTTAAAATTAAATCTATTGGGATTTAGGTATCCCTTTATTTGTGTAATATTCTTCAAGATGGCTCATATTATTTTTTATTTCTAAAGAGCCAAGATATTCCACAGCTTTGTATTACAGTTAAATAAGAAAAATAAACAGTCTACAATTGGTTACAATATATATGTGCTACATTGTACAAGTGGTCCAACAAGAGATAGTGAGAATAGAAAGAGGAAAGTGAAAAGTGTGATAATGACCTGTAGGGTAAAGTAAGCGTGCAGTGAAGTCCAGCCACAAAGTAGTATAAGCTGATAGAGCAATAACATTACAGAGAAGTGAAGCATATCTGTGTTAGCTGTAAAGATTATAGGGGAAAGTTATGTTAGGTGGACTCACATTTGGATGATGTCAGGGCTCGGTTATCAGAGTCAACTGACTGCCAGGCACACAGAGAAGTTCTCCCGTCTCCGTTCGGGTCTCCCCTCTCTCCTTTCGTGGGTAATTTTAATCCTCGGATGGACACACTCTTTTATAAAAAGTGTATAGAATAGATAAAATTTACAGGCTTTAAACGTGTTTAAAGCCTGTAAATTTTATCTATTCTTCTACTAGTCCCACCAGCTGCTTCACCATCAGTGTTACTACTACTAACATCAACCCCCTCCCTTACTCCCTTAGCACTCTGTACAAGCTGATGGACCTTCTTAGTACTATTGCTAGTGTCGGGACTGCTTGCGGATGGCAAGTGTGACTTAGGGTCACAATTGTCATCATCTCCTCCTCCCCCTGCCTCCTGAGAATTACAAGACACACTGGCAGTAGGTGCAGAGCTGGCAGCAGGGGCAGCACTTGCAGCAGGCACAGGTAGCTGACCTGTCCCACTCACACTATTACTACTACTCTCTTCTTTCTCCCATGTGACAAATTTCCCCAAGGTACCTATGGGTTATGTAGGGGGACTGGCTATCATTGGGTCTGGGGAAACAAGGCATCCAGACCCTTCAATGCTCTTAGTGGTCACTTCCTACTCCTCAGACTCACTGGAAACATAACGGGCCTTCCAGCTCCTCCTTTTGTTATTATTAAACTTGCTCATAGTGATAGCAGTCACTACGAGCATCTCCTACCTCAGTTTTGCAAACCAGCTCACAGCACAACAGCCTAGCACCTCTCTCTTGCTATGTATCTGCTTGTATTGAGTTTTACTTACTGGAAAATGGCATATTTTTATAGATAAAAGTAAAAAAAATGTGATTAAAGGGGAAAAAACTTTCTAGCCATTTAAAAAAATTCCAAACATTTTTTGCCAGTGGGTGAAAATGGCAATTTTATTTGCTTTACTTAAAGCAGATTTTCTCACAAAAAAGCAGACAACAACGTGGTTTTTGCTGGTATTTTTCATGGGAACATGATAAGACCTTTCACTCACCCCTTGTCACTTGCAAAAAAGTAGAGGGTAGTGGGGTAGTGTACCTTTTTTATGCCATGTATTAAACAAGGTGCAGAGGATATGAAGTAACTTTACTCAGTTGTTCTGTGCATGCTATCAGGTAGGCATGCAGTTCTTACACGCATTTAAAGGGATAGTAATACTTCATTTTATCTTTATTTTATTTTGTAGGCATTAAAAAAACATGAAGAACGATAATTCTCAAGCAAAGATTCCCCTCAGTGACCAAAACGGTCAAGTCTGCCATCTAGCTGTCAGATTTGGAATCCAGTCCCCAGATCAACCAGAGGCTTTTCAGCAGAGCCAAGATCGCAAGATTTAAAAATAAATATTTCAATGAAAGGGTCTAAAAAGTGTACTTGCAAACCAGGCACACTTTGTAGAATATTCAAATTAAGTAGTTCTTCTTATATATCGCAATCTCGGCTCTGCTGTAGAGCCACAGCCAGTCCGCAGACTGGATTAAAAATCTGACAGCTAGATGGCAGACTTGACTGTTTTGCTCAGTGAGGGGAAACTTAGCTTGTGAGTATCTCTCAAACCATAAAGGTTTGAGAGATAAGACTTATATCATTCTTCATGTTTTTTAATGCCTACAAAATAAAATAAAGATAAAACCAAGTATTACTATCCATTTAAAGCTTAATGACAAGGGAGCGGATGCATTAGTTTGCATTAATACAATCAAACATTCTAGTACATACAGCCAATTGCTTCTAAACATAAAACTAGTGGAATTGTGCTAGCAGATTTGTACATTCCCCCTAATAACTTGGAGGCCCTTCTAGTACACAGGGAGTTAAATGAATGTTACTGCCATATAGAGATTAACAACTCCATATTTAAGATCATATTAAGTTCATATTTACATTTGCAAATGCTAGTGCTTCATGCAAATTGGTTCAATCAATGGGATTCCAGTAGAATGTATCACATGATCTCATAAACACCTAATACAGAAAAGTTGTGTTGCATTCCATTTCAGAGGGAATTGGTTCCTCTGAGTTGCTAAGTAGGTAGACGTACATTTGCACAAAGAAGCTATATGGAAAACTACACTGTAAAACATTAGAAGAGAAGGGGAGTAAGACTAAGAAATTGGATTAACCACCATAGATTAAATTAAAAGTTTCTCTCAGTCAGCACAGGAGTCCAGACAGCTTAGCAACATCAATATTACGTGAACACCACGGGGGAAATGTATGAATCTGCCACCACAGCTTATTTTGTATGTTAATATATTTGCTTAAAAATCAGGTGCTTTTAATTAGATGTATGTATGATCACTTATGTTCACATTAGTGCATATCTGTGCATCAACACTACGAATGTTAATATTTTAAGGCAAGCAAGCCCCAAACTCCACAACTATACTACTCACAGCAAAAAAGGAACCATTTTTCTCCAAATTCCTCTGAGTATTTAGTACTAGTTGAACAGCCCGTTACACGGGCCACAGTGCCACTGCCTCCCGGTCGGGGGCCAGTCACGCACAGTAGAGACTGCCTGCTCCATGAATGATACAGAGCTGGACGCTCCTTCGGAGCGCCCAGCTCTGTATCAGCCGCGGCGCGAGCAGTCTCTACTGTGCATGACTGCAGCACGCGCAGCAGTGTCTACTGCACATGTCGCGGCGTTACACATGATTTAGCAAATTATTATATAGGATATGGTGAGAAACAACGTGCCGGGGAATTGAACTCCCAGAAATGTATGTACAACCCCCCTCCCCCGCCCTTACTTTCGTGCAAACAACATGAGGAGGAGAATTTTCAGCTTAGCTGCTCCTATTTTAGTGCAGTATAGCATTTGCACGTTCTCCTGATTGTATTGGAGATTATCATTCTCTCTAACTTTCTATAAATCAGTTTTCTTTTAACCCCTTAAATGCTAGAAAGTCTTCAACACATTGAAAAACAATGCGTTGGAAAACTGTCTAGCATTCAATGGGTTACATTTGGAATCCTTGTAAAATTATTTTGTTGCCAGAGCTGATTAAAAAGGATAGTAATGTTTCACAATAAAAGCAGCTCCAATTAATTTTCATAGTATTTGGGCCATGGAGTCAGAGTTGTAGTTCTTTTTTTTTTTTTTTTTTTTTTTTTTTTTTTTTTTTAAATTATTTATTTATCGTTTTAACATACAAAGAGCAGAATACAAAGATGACAAAAAGAAAGCTTCATATTCGGTACATAAACATGAAAGTACACAGTCAAACAGCATAATTGGAAAAAGCACATGGGAACAGGTGAAAACATACATGAGAAACCTACAAAATAAAGGTATTGAAAGTACTGTTCGGGGATGAGTAGGAATATGTGTGTATGAAATAAAATAATAATCATAATAAGGTGCCTCATTGGTAGCTTTAGAAGTAAAGTAATAGAGAAGATAGAAGTTGCAAAGGAAAGCGTGGAGAGCAGAAATAGGAGGGAGAGTGAGAGAAGAGAGAAGCAGAGATAGAGAATAGAGAAGAACAAGTCAAAGAAGAGGGAACAAGTCAAGTTTCCGTCCCAATATAAGTGATCAAAGGGCCATATATACGTTGAAAATCTAGGAATTTGCCATGAGAATAGTGATACAAACGCTCCATGTTCAGAAGCTGGGTCACCTCCAATTTCCAATCAGCCATAGTTGGGGAGTTAGGGGATAGCCAAAGTCTGGGGATACAAATCCACGCAGCTGAGGTTAAGAGGAACCAAGGACGAGTTGAAGGTCGAATAGTAGAAACCTCAGTTCGCTGAAATAGAAGAATATTAAATAACAAGGCTTGTGGTGTGTAAGATATGGAAATGCCCAGAAACTTGCATATATGCTTGTGGATCAATGACCAATACGTTTGTATACGTGGGCAAGACCACCAGACATGAGAGAGATTTGCGGCAGGAGCATCACATCTCCAGCAAGATGAAGAAGGGTGGCGTCCAAACTTAAAGAGAAGAAGAGGGGAGTGGTACCACCGAGTTAAAACCTTATAATTAGTTTCCCTGTACTTCGAGTTCTTAACATACGTCCAGTTATGCCGAAAAGGCTAAAAACCAGTCGACATCTCGAATAGAAATAGTAAGTTCAGCTTCCCATGCCATTTTATAACGATAAAGAGCAGGTAACGAGGAGGAGTCAAGATTGGCCGTTAAGAGGGAGTATAACATGGACAAGCCTTTATGAATCGTAACTGGACGAAGGATTAATTTTTCAAAGATGGTAAGAGGTCGCGGTTCATAGGTACTCAGGTGGGGTTGAGAGAGGAAATGATGGACTTGAAAGTATCTCCATTTTTCAGATGTAGGTAGGTTAAAGTGCGTACAAAGAAAGTGGAAGGACGGGAAACCTGTATCAGAGAATAAATGGTCAAGATCGGTAAGACCTACTTTGGACCATGCATCAAAACCGCGTCTATGTAAGCCTGGTGAGAAATCAGGGTTCCCAAGTAGTGAAAGAAGAGGCGAAGGGAAAGGAGCAAAAGAGTGAACATTAGAGCATTGCTTCCATATACGAAACAGATGAGTGATGATTGGCACAGATGTGGCCATATCCGGAGGAAGGTTGGATTTAGAGAACAGCAGTTGTCGGAGGGATATAGAAGGTAGGAGGGATGACAGTAAGGTAGCCCAGTCTTTATCAGGGGGGTATCGCACTAAGTCCAATAGAGATAAAAGAGAAGTAGCTGAATAATATCGGTGGATGTCCGGCATTCCTAAACCACCAGAGAGATGGGGGCGGATAAGGATCGATCGATTCACTCTAGGACGTCGTTTGAGCCAGACAAAAGAAAAGATAAATCGTTCCAAGCGTTTGAGATAGGAAGAGGGTATATAAAGAGGGAGGGAATGGAGCACAAAGAGAATTTTAGGTAGAAGAACCATTTTCACCAGATTTATCCGGCCTAGCCAAGATACAAATAAGTGGGACCAAGAAGCGATGTCCGCTTTAATAACATGTGTCAAAGCATCCAGATTGTGAAAAACTATTAAATCTAAATCTGAGGTAAGGTGGATGCCCAGTGATTTAATCGAAGTTGTAGCCCACGAGAAGGGATAAGCCTGCTGTAGTCGAAGTTGGATAGAAGGGGGAACAGATAAAGGTAAGATTTCAGATTTAGAGCGATTGATCGACATACCAGATACAGAGCCATAGAGGTCCAAAAGAGTAATAAGTGTGGGAAGGGAGATAGAGGGAGAAGAGAGGAAAGCTAAAATGTCATCTGCAAAGCATGATAACTTTACCATCCGGGAGCCTATAGGAATACCATGTATCTCAGGGTGGGTCCTAATGGTCGACTTAAGGGGTTCAAGAGTGAGAACAAAAAGAAGTGGGGAAAGAGGGCATCCCTGGCGTGTGCCATTGGTAATGAAGAAAGAGGACGAGAGAAGGCCATTGACAGAGACACAAGCAGTCGGCAGAGCATATAAGGACAATATAGCTGCAAGAAGACGCGGACCTAAGCCTATCCATCTCAGTACAGCTTCCATAAAATCCCAGCGCACTCTGTCAAAGGCCTTCTCCGCGTCTAAGGAAAGCAATAGAGAGGGAGTGTTACACCTCTTGGCAAAATGAATCACAATAATGGATCTAATGATATTATCCCGGGTTTCCCTACCCGGAATAAATCCTGATTGATCAGGATTAATAAGTGAGGGGAGATGAGCTTGAAGCCTAGAAGCAAGAATCTTGGAGAATAGTTTTAGATCCGTATTAAGGAGTGATATTGGTCTATAGCTACTGCACAGCAGAGGATCCTTGCCAGGCTTTGGAATGACTGTGATGTGTGCAGTAAGGGAAGATGCAGGCCAAGGAGTTCCGGAGAGAATAGAGTTGAAAATGGAGAGCATGTGGGGGGAAAGACAATCTAGGAAGGTTTTATAATATAGTACTGTGAAGCCATCAGGCCCTGGGCTCTTCCCTAATGGGGTCGAATTAACTGCATTCAGAATTTCAGTGGCGGATATGGGAGCCTCTAGGTCAGAGATAGCAGAGGGTGGGAGCGTAGGAATATTAGCATGTGACAAAAATTGTTCAATAGCAGATGAGGATGTGGGTGGGTTTAAAGTAGAAGTATGAGTATTATAAAGGGAATTATAAAAATCACGGAAGGATTCTGCAATTTGTTCATGAGAATGAACTAATACATTGTTGGAGGATTTAATGGCATGTACATGGCGAAGAACTCTATTCTTACGAATCAACTTGGCCAGCAGCTTACCACATTTATCACCAGAGAGGTATCTCCGGTATCGATACCACATGTAAGATTTGAGCGAAAGCGAACGAAGATGAGAGGAGAGATCCTGCCTCAAGGCTGCTAGGCATTGGAGCAGAGAAGGAGAGATAGATTGCTTGTGAAGAGACTCAAGATGCCTAATAGATACTTGGAGAGAATCAATTAGGGCACGTTGTTTTTTCCGTTGCCAGCCACTTATAGAAATAAATGAACCTCGAATAAAACATTTATGTGCTTCCCAGAGGGAAGTAGGAGATAACCCAGGTGTGTCATTGGTGCTAAAATATAAATCCAGGTCGGAATGTATGCGAGATGTTATGGAAGCATCCGATAAAAAGGCATCATTCAGTCTCCAACGAGGTAGAACAGCAGGGATATTAGCGAGAGAGATAGTCAGAGAGATGGGGGCATGATCCGATAGGGTAATACTACCAATCCCAACATTGCGGACAGAAGAGAGGTAGGATTGACTAAGAAAGAAGTAATCTAATCTAGAATAAGAGGAATGGGGATGAGAATAGAAGGTGTAGTCTCTAGAGGCAGGATGTAGTGTTCTCCAGGTGTCAGCAACAAGAAGGTTCTGCAAAAGGAGTGTTATAGACTTCCCTAAGGAGACAGAATGAGAAGAGCGGGGCGTGGAAAGATCTAAAGAGGGGTCAAGACCAACATTGAAATCACCTCCAAGAATCAGAGTGCCTTCCATAAATTGGGCTAATTGAGCCAGTGTGGAGCGAAAGAAGTGTAGGTGAGAGACGTTAGGAGCATAAATATTTGCGAGAGTAAAAGGAGTAGTCCCAAGTTTATCTTTGAGGAAAAGAAAACGGCCATTAGGGTCAGTAAGCACCCCGGAGGTAGACCAAGGTATCTTTCTGCCAATGAGTATAGCAACTCCCCTCTTCTTTTCATCTGTAGACGCCGTCCATACATGGGGGAATCGTGAGGTGGCTAAGTTGGGGTGTTTGCCCCTGGCACAGTGAGTTTCCTGGAGAAAGATGACATCGGAGCGGAGATGAGCCAGTTCCCTGTGAACCATTGACCGCTTCTGGGGACTATTAAAACCCTTGACATTATAAGAAAGAAAGTGGAGTTGAGATGTTGTCATGACAGGGGTCTAAAACAGGGATACGAACTGAACCCAAAATATGCGGGCCTAAGTGCACCAGTGGGGGACGGAGAAGGGAGATAATATCCCATAAATGAGGGGAGAGGGCAAGACCTAGATAGTATAAGGGGTGAAGACTTGACTTGAGGGATAAATAGAACAAGGAGGAGAGTATGGTAGATCAAGGGAGGAAAGAATTCAGAAAGGAGGAGGAAGTAGGGCGTAGAAGAGAGAAAGTATAAAAACAGTAGAGATAAAGAAAATATGCAGAGAAAAGATGAGGCAAAGAAAATTTCAACCGCTGGGCAGACTCCTCCAGCAGAAAGCAAATGAGGAGAACCACCATGACTGAGAGCAGTGTGGGGCGTGAGAAAAAGTGAAATAAGGGTGGAAGTGAGTAGATGTATGTGCATTACAGACATCCTCGGGGAGTGCAAAGATGGACGCCAGGGGACATGCAAGAGGACCCTGCCAAACTGCGTCCAAAAAGGTGCCTACTAGTGATGAGCGAGCACCCCAATGCTCGGGTGTTCGGGTGCTCTGACCGAGCACCCCCTGAGGCTCGAGTGCTCGGCCGAGCACCCGAGCCCCATTGAAGTCAATGGGAGGACTCGAGCATTACACCAGGCACCCCCTGCTCTGATGAGGGGAGGGTGCCTGGTCCATAGGAAAAGGGCAGAAAAGGATGGAAACACCACAGAAATGGTTCAGGGACAGCATAGGGAGGATGTCTGGATGCATCTTGGACTCCAACATCGCTGCTGGGAATGATCTTTCGCCCGTAGTACGCCATTTTTACAGACTGACCGTAAAACACACAAAAAGGAAAATAAAAACGACTTTAGGCGAAAAATTGTTACCAAACAATATTTGCTGTATATTTACTTGTATATCATCTGCAAATTCTCCCAAAAATTTCCTTGATTTTCTGAAGTGAGGCCATGATTAAGAGGGAAACGTGCGCAGAGGCAAATTATCCCAAAAATTTCCTTGATTTTCTGAAGTGAGGCCATGATTAAGAGGGAAACGTGCGCAGAGGCAAATTCTCCCAAAAATTTCCTTGATTTTCTGAAGTGAGGCCATGATTAAGAGGGAAACGTGCGCAGAGGCAAATTATCCCAAAAATTTCCTTGATTTTCTGAAGTGAGGCCATGATTAAGAGGGAAACGTGCGCAGAGGCAAATTATCCCAAAAATTTCCTTGATTTTCTGAAGTGAGGCCATGATTAAGAGGGAAACGTGCGCAGAGGCAAATTCTCCCAAAAATTTCCTTGATTTTATTGAACTGAGGCCATGATTAAGAGGGAAACGTGCGCTGAGCTGACCATCTAAAACATTATGGGTGAGGGTCTGCTGCAGAGCTGACCATCCTAAACATTATATGCGAAGGCCCGCTAGTGAGCTGACGCTATAAAACATTATATGCGAAGGCCCGCTAGTGAGCTGACGCTATAAAACATTATCTGCGAAGGCCCGCTAGTGAGCTGACGCTATAAAACATTATATGAGAGGGCCCGCTAGAGAGCTGACCCAATAAAACATTATATGAGAAGGCCCGCTGGTGAGCTGACCTATATAAAAATTGTCAAACAGGGCCCGCTGGTGAGCTGGCCCTATATAAAAATTATATCACAGGGCCCGCTGGTGAGCTGGCCCTATATAAAAATTATATCCCAGGGCATATGGAAGAGGAGGAGGAGGATGAGAAGATTAAGAGTCAACCATATACCCGTTTTTTGGGTGGAAGGGGTGAATGGGAATACAGAGTATTTACATCATTGTAAATAACATATATAAAGTGACTTTATGTTCCCCCGGGGCTTTCCTCCAGTGGAGTGGAGAAGTCAGGGGAAATCCAGGCCTTGTTAATTTTTATAAGTGTCAACCTATCAGCATTGTCGGTGGAAAGGCGGATACGCTTATCTGTTATGATGCCACCAGCAGCACTAAATACCCGCTCAGACAGAACGCTGGCGGCAGGGCAGGCCAGCACCTCCAAGGCGTAGAGTGCCAGTTCATACCACGTGTCCAGCTTGGACACCCAGTAGTTGTAAGGCACAGAGGGATCATTGAGGACGCTGACACGGTCTGCTACATACTCCTTCACCATCTTCCAAAACTTTTCCCTCCTTGTGACACTAGGCTGCGCATCAGGGTGAGGGTGCTGGCGGGGTGTCATGAAGGTGTCCCACGCCTTGGAGAGTGTTGCCCTGCCTTTGTCGGAACTGCTGTGTGCTCCCCTTTTCTCCCCTTCTCGGTTGGCCAAGGTAGCACGTACTCTGCCGCCAGCGTTGTCAGATGGAAAATTTTGGAGCAATTTTTCAACAAGAACCTTCTGGTATTGCACCATTTTGCTTGTCCTCTCCACCGGAGGAATGAGAGATGAGAAATTCTCTTTGTAGCGGGGGTCCAGAAGGGTGAACACCCAGTAATCCGTGTTGTCTAAAATGCGTACAACGCGTGGGTCACGGGAAAGGCAGCCTAACATAAAGTCAGCCATGTGTGCCAGAGTACCAACAGTCAAAATTTCGCTGTCCTCACCAGGAGGATGACTCTCAATATCCTCATCCTCTTCCTCCTCTTCTGCCCACCCACGCTGAAGAGATGGAACTAAAGTTCCATGGCTACCCTCTGTAGCGGAGGCAACCGTGTCTTCCTCCTCCTCCTCCTCCTCCTCCGCCTCCTCCAATTGTCGCTGAGAAGATGAAGTGAGGGTGCTCTGGCTATCACCTTGTGTAAGCTCTTCCGCCCCCATTTCCACCTCTTCCACATGCAAAGCGTCGGTTTTAATTGTGAGCAGCGAGCGTTTCAGTAGACACAGAAGTGGGATGGTTACACTGATAATAGCGTTATCGCCGCTCACCATCTGTGTCGATTCCTCAAAATTGCGTAAAACCTCGCAGAGGTCTGACATCCATTCCCACTCCTCACTTCTGATTACAGGAAGTTGAACGGAGAGGCGACGACCGTGTAACAGCTGGTACTCCACTACTGCCCTCTGCTGCTCACAAAGCCGGGCCAACATGTGGAAGGTGGAGTTCCAGCGCGTGCTCACGTCACACAGCAGCCGGTGAGCTGGCAATTGTAAGCGCTGCTGCAGCTTCAACAGGCCGGCCGAAGCTGTAGATGACTTACGGAAATGTGCACACACGCGGCGCACCTTGGTCAAGAGATCATGCACATTGGGGTAGGTTTTTAGAAATCGCTGAACCACTAAATTAAATACATGCGCTAGGCATGGTACGTGTGTGAGCTTGCCGAGCTCCAAAGCCGCCACCAAGTTACGCCCATTATCACACACAACCATGCCTGGTTGCAGGTTGAGTGGCGAGAGCCACTGCTCGGTCTGGTGACTAATCCCCTGCAACAGCTCTGAGGCCGTGTGCTGTTTGTCCCCAAGGCAGATCAGCTTCAGCACGGCCTGTTGACGCTTCCCCACTGCAGTGCTACACTGCTTCCAGCTACTGGCTGATGGGGGAGTGGCGCTGCGTGTAGAGAATTCGGAGGTGGAAATGGAGGAGGAGGAGCCAATAACGTAGGTGCTGGCGGAAACCCTGATGGAGGTAGGGCCCGCAATCCTCGGCGTGGGTAGCACCCGTGCCATCCCAGGGTCCGAGTCGCTCCCAGCCTCCACGACATTCACCCAGTGTGCCGTCAGGGAAATGTAGCGTCCCTGGCCACAAGCACTTGTCCATGTGTCAGTCGTTAAGTGGACCTTCCCAGTAACTGCGTTGGTCAGGGCACGGGTGATGTTACGGGACACATGGTGGTGTAATGCGGGGATGGCACACCGGGAAAAGTAGTGGCGGCTGGGGACCGCGTACCGAGGGACAGCTGCTGCCATCAGGCTGCGGAAGGACTCAGTCTCCACAAGCCTAAATGGCAGCATTTCGACGGCCAGTAATTTGGAAAGGTGTGAGGTTAGTGCTATGGCCTGTGGGTGGGTGGCTGGGTATTTTCTCTTGCGCTCAAATGCCTGGGGTAACGACATTTGGACGCTGTGCTGGGACAGGGAAGTGGATGTGGTCGCTGATGGTGCTTCAGATGGTACAGGTGCAGGGCGGGAGGTATGCGGGCCTGCGCCTTCGACAGGCGATTGGCCGGCACCGAAAACAGGGGAAGAGGAGGCAGTGGTGTGGCCTGCAGACCCAGATGGGCGATCCAGGCGTTCCTCCCACTTATTACGGTGCTTGGATGCCATGTGTCGGATCATGCTGGTGGTGGTGAGGTTTCTAGTGTTCATGCCTCGGTTCATTCTGGTGTGGCACAGGTTGCAAACTACAATTCTTTTGTCGTCCGCACTTTCCTTAAAAAAACGCCATACCGCGGAACACCTACCCTTTGGCAAGGGAGATTTACGCAAGGGGGTGCTCCGTGGAACATTTGCGGGCCGGTTTGGTGCGGTCCGCCTTCTTTCTGTAGCCACACCACTGCCTCTTCCAGCCTGTTGCGGTGCTGCAGATGGCTCACCCTCAGGACTGCTGTCATCGCTCGGCTCTACACCTTCCCAGGTGGGGTCAGTCACCTCATCGTCCACCAAGTCCTCCTCCACTTCCTCACTCTGATCATCCTCCTCATGTCTTGATCCCACCACATACTCAGTCATTGACAACTGTATAACATTCTCCTCAACAAGGTCTTGAGACGGAAATAGTGGTTGATTTAATGGCAACTGTGTCTCATCATCATCATCATCATCCACTACTTCCTTTGACCTTAAATGCCGTTCACATCTGTCATCTTCTTGTGATTGGGTACCCTCTAGAGGTTGTGAATCAGGGCACAAGATATCATGTTCCTCTGCAAGCGTGCTTGGAGAGAGGGTCAAATGAAGGATTGGTGATGAGACGAGCTCCTCACTATATCCCAGTGTGGGATCACTTCTTTGACCAGACCGTGTATGGTGGGAGGAAGGATGATCAGAGTGAGGATTATGTTGACCAGACTCTTGGCTACTGAGAGTGGACTTGGTGGAAGACAGGGTGGTGCTTAACCGACTGGAAGCAGTATCAGCTGACATCCAACCGACCACCTGTTCGCAGTGGTCGGACCTCGAGAGTGATGTCCTGCGACGCCCTGTGAAATGAGACATGAAGCTAGGTATGGTGGATGTCTTTCTTTCTTGTGCTCTGGCACCAGGCACAGTTTCTCCGCGTCCTGACCCGCGCCCTGAACTATCAGGATCACGTCCACTTCCCCGTCCCTTTTTACCCGCCTTCTTCATCTTACACGGAATATGTGACTTTAATATTTGAGTTTGAAAACTTAACAGTATTTCTTCCTATTCTGCAACTGTGCAGAGTACACAGAATAGGCTGCTAAACTGCGGTGACACACACAGAATGGAATATGTGACTTTAATATTTGAGTTTGAAAACTTAACAGTATTTCTTCCTATTCTGCAACTGTGCAGAGTACACAGAATAGGCTGCTAAACTGCGGTGACGAACACAGAATGGAATATGTGACTTTAATATTTGAGTTTGAAAACTTAACAGTATTTCTTCCTATTCTGCAACTGTGCAGAGTACACAGAATAGGCTGCTAAACTGCGGTGACGAACACAGAATGGAATATGTGACTTTAATATTTGAGTTTGAAAACTTAACAGTATTTCTTCCTATTCTGCAACTGTGCAGAGTACACAGAATAGGCTGCTAAACTGCGGTGACGAACACAGAATGGAATATGTGACTTTAATATTTGAGTTTGAAAACTTAACAGTATTTCTTCCTATTCTGCAACTGTGCAGAGTACACAGAATAGGCTGCTAAACTGCGGTGACACACACAGAATGGAATATGTGACTTTAATATTTGAGTTTGAAAACTTAACAGTATTTCTTCCTATTCTGCAACTGTGCAGAGTACACAGAATAGGCTGCTAAACTGCGGTGACGCACACTGAATGGAATATGTGACTTTGATATTTTAGTTTGAAGACTTAACAGTATTTCTTCCTATTCTGCAACTCTGCACAGTACACAGAATGTGCTGCTACACTGCGGCGAAGCACACTGAATGGAATATGTGACTTTGATATTTTAGTTTGAAGACTTAACAGTATTTCTTCCTATTCTGCAACTCTGCACAGTACACAGAATGTGCTGCTAAACTGCGGCGAAGCACACTGAATGGAATATGTGACTTTGATATTTTAGTTTGAAGACTTAACAGAATGTGCTCTAATCTGCAACTTTGCACACTAAACAGAATGTGCTCTAATCTGCAACTTTGCACACTAAACAGAATGTGCTCTAATCTGCAACTTTGCACACTAAACAGAATGTGCTCTAATCTGCAACTGTGCACACTAAACAGAATGTGCTCTAATCTGCAACTTTGCACACTAAACAGAATATATTTTTTTTTATTTTTTATTTTTTTTTCCCCCCACACAAAATAACCTGCTGCCCCCACACACAGTAGTCCTAAAAAGGACTTTTGGTTCTTTTTTTTCACAATTTTGCTTTTTTTCCTCCCTACACTGACTTTCCCTTCCTATCCTCAGCTCTCCCTGGCTAAGACTGAGCCGAACTCGCTGGTCAGGTGCTATACAGCACCCGACCACGGGTTCTGGCCATCCAATCAGTGTAATTCCAGCAGCCAACATGGCTGCTGGCATTACACTGATGTCAGAGCCTCCCTGCACGTTTATTGGCTGCGCAGCAGCCGCAAAACGTGCGGGGAGGAGACCCGAACATGGCGGGCGAGCACATGCGGTACTCGTACGAGTACCGCCATGTGCCGAGCAGAGCGATGCTCGAGCCGATCCGAGCATCGGCCGAGCATGCTCGCTCAACACTAGTGCCTACGTAGAGAAAGGGCAGAGGGTGTGCATCAGTTTGGTGAAAATATGTGTTGTGAGGAGTAGTAGACAGATCAATCGGGCGGGTTGGGAATGGGGGATGTCAAATAGGAGAATCAAGGAGCGATATCAAATCACTAGGTACAATATAAGTGACAAGAACTAAAGCAAAATGCCTCAAAACCTCCAAGGAGGGTCTGAGATAATATAGGGGGAAGGGTCTGAGAGACACATATATATCCACATACATTGCATGAGGAGTGACATCGGTATAATAATACAATAAGAGAGTAATGTAAAATTGACCCAAAATGTAATTGAAACCAGGAGAGAGAATGTGAGTAAAACATGGCCAAATAGCCTTGCAAGTATGAGATAAGAACCTCATCTAAGGAGCAATATAAAGCTGTAATTCCAAAAGAACCACATCTTTCCCCTGGCTTCACAAACCAAGATTCACTCAGTTATCAGGAACAATGAAATGGATATCAATTACAAGATAAAGAGTATAACAAAATTGAACTAAGAGTAATTAGTTAGCCCAAGCGTCCCATAAGGAAATAATTAGGTATATAATGAGAGTACAGCTATGTGATGGCACGACAAGAACCTCACAGCGAAGGGACCTTAAGGTAACTAAGGACCATAACTAGAGTAGGTACATGTAAGTTACAATATAATAAAGGCAGTCGTGTATAGGACCAGAAGAATATAAGTGAGCAAACCTTATGGGTAGCAAATAGAGTCCAAGCTGAAGTCAGGGAATAGTTCAAACTTGCACCTCTTATGAGTTGAAAGTCCATCAGGCTGAAAGTGGAGATCACTTCCCGGAGGGAGGAAGGAAAAAAAGGGGAGGGTAAACAACATCGGCAGCCGAAACCTTGGGTATAGACGGAAAGGTAAAGAAAGGGGGGAGCTGATCATTATGTCGCCTCCGGAACCATGACAGAGGAGGCCTCCTGATGCTCCTTGCGCTTCTTTCTTTTCGGTGATACCGCCACCAAGTGCCACCGAAGGCGCTGATTCTTCTCCAGGGGAGGGTATGCGGAACGATCTGGAGCCGCAGCCGGTGGAGGTGGGAGGGAGATCTGCAAAGTCGAACAGAACTCTTGCACATCCGCAGAATCCCTCAAGGTTGCAGACTGAGAGTTGTGTTGAGCAGTGAGGCTGAAGGGGAAGCCCCACTTTTATTTCACATTAAGGGAGCGTAAGTGTTCCGTTAAAGGTTTCAGTTGTCGCCTCAGGAAAAGAGTATGCGGGGAGATATCCTGGAAGATCTGTATCTCTGAACCAGCAAACTTGATAAAGTGTTGGTTGCGGCACGCCTGAATTATAGCCTCTTTATCCCGATAGTAGTGGAGTCGAGCAATAATGTCCCGCGGAGGGTCTCCCGGGCCGCGCGGTCTCAGTGCACGGTGAGCTCTATCAAGTACAATAGAATCTTTATCTTCTCTTTGTAAGATGTGAGCAAAAAAGGATTGCAGAAACGCCACCATATCTTTCAATGGCACATTCTCAGGTACGTTTCGAAGTCTCAAATTGTTTCGCCGGCCTCTATTATCCAGATCATCTAGGCGATATTGAAGGGCATTAATAGTATCCTGTTGAGATTGTAGGCGATGTTCCATGTCTGCGAAGGCGTTAGAGAGTTCCACATTTGCCTCTTCAACGTTGTTCACTCTCGTAGATAGGCTGCAAAGATCTTGCCGTAGGTCCGAGACCGCTGCATGAAGCAAGGTTTTAATGTCCTCGGCCATTGATCGCAAGTCATCTTTAGTGGACAGCATCTCAATAATGCCCGGAGGGATCACTCGTGGAGACTCCATGTGGGCATCAGTGCGTGTGTCTTGAGAGTTCGGAGCTGGTAAGTTACTGGAGGGAGGAGGCGGGTCTGTGTTGATTCCAGGAAGGAGAGAACGCTGTAGAAAGGGCGCCAAAGTTCCGTCGCCGTGTAGCTGTTTTGCACCAAACTGGAGCGATTTTTTCCGTCGGTTAGGCATGTAATAGTGCCCAGGGTACTATACACAGAGAAAATGAAGAAACAAGCATAGGTAGGCAGCAGACAAAAAGCGAAAATGCAGGCTTGGTCCTGGAGCTCAGCTCCTACACGTCCATCTCTGTACGCGGTCAGGCCACGCCCCCTTCAGAGTTGTAGTTCTAGAGCAATTGAATTTACTGATGTAACACTGCTCACCTCAGAGCAGCAAGACTGTCTGGATGGATTACAGAGAGGGACAATCTTCAGTGAGCATAAGAAAAACCTGAAAACCTTTCAAGGGGGGCAGGGTTTTCCTTATGCTTGCAGTAAGAAGATTGTCCCTTGCTGTGATCTGTCTGGTTAAGGGACCAGATTACACATCTGAGGGGAGGTGGCTTATACTAGGTAAAATGGGCAGAAGGGAGATATTTTATTATTCAATTACTCTTGAGCTACAACTCTGACAGTACTGAAATAACTCTCTCAATGGCCCAAGTACTGCGATGATTAATTGGAGCTGCTGTTTATGTGAAACATTACTATTGTTATTTTTGTTTGTCTGACTTTCTCATGTTGATACCTTCTAACATCACATTTACTAGCTGTTGTTCCTGTCACATTTCCATTAAAAACAATGTCAAATGTCATTAAATATGCAAGAATTCTTGAACACACATCTAGGATCTTTCACACCATCTGATCCCACGCACTGCACAATTATCAAAGTTAAGAGCTTCTTGTTACATATACATTTTTTATCCTACTCTGTAGGGGAAAAAAGAATTAAAATAGCTTGTTTTGAAAAATTCTAAATCTGAAAAGTTTCCTTATCTATAAATTAGAGTATACTAATCGTTTCAAGCTTTGTTTATGTGGGCAGCTTTAGCTCAGAATTATTAAATGTGCACTAAACACACCGTTCTGATTCAGCTTGTCCTTGATGTTGTTATCCACACAGGTGATTTTCTCCTTGCAGGACACACAGGAAAGAAACATGATGCAGCTTGTATGCACTCATGATTTGGGTTGTGGCACAGATTTTGAAGGGTGCTATGGCATTCATACCCTTCAGTGATTGGTTGACCAATGTGGGCATAGTCCAATAATATACAGCCAAATCCCAAGTGGGCTGGCTTGTGACACACCTTTTCCATGAACGCTGTGCTAGAGGAGAACAGCAGGAGCATAGGACAATGGAGGCAAGTTGGCACAGGCTGCTTGGCATGAGCTAAAATGGAGCACAGCCAAGTTGCCCAGGTGAACCTAGCTTCATATTGATTATGCATAAGAGGAGATTGTGGCAACACATTTAATTTGTAGGTTGAGAGACATGTTCAAGAGTAATAGGCAGCATTCACCTCTTCTAATAACACCCTCTCAATTTTCTTAATCTGGAAAGAATATTCTGATGGCTATCATTCTGTAGAAATTGTTTTTTCCAAATGAATCTCTAATTATTAAGGACATCAAGTCCATGGAAGCAGACATGGGTATTTGTTTGCAGAACTCAAGAAGCCCAAACTCCTCCCACTGAATGCTTCTTAAGAGCTTAAGTGGGAAGAGTCTGGGATCATTGAGTCTTGACTCCAAGGACATGATTTCTAGCCCTGTTTAAAGATTCATTCTTGGGGAAGCAACCCACTAAGAATGAATTTATATTAGCCTTTGAGAATTTCTGCACAGATGGGGGATGTAGATGAATATGTTAGTGTTTCTTTAACACTTTGAATGAGAGAGGGGTATGCAACATATTGTGAGCCAATGCATTGTGCGCCGCTCTGGCACTTAAAGGGTTAAGGGTGAAATAACCAACTACAATACTTCCCTTTCATTTTTTTTATTCTGTATTTTGTTTATTTTGAAAGATTTTAACATTTTGTAATACTCTAACATATTGAAAAAGAACTAACACCTCCTAACACTGAACATACCTTATTATTGGTAGGAAATCCTAATGTCCCCCAAGAATTTTGCTATTGTTCCGTAAATCAATAGACAACATCTTCATATGGTCCTGGTAATACTTCCACAAATTCTGATTAATTTAAATGGGATTTTAACCACTTGTATTACTAGAGAGGTTTCCAGTGCATTGCCTTGCAATGTGTTGAATATCTGTCTATCATGCAGAGGGTTAAAAGCCCCATTTATGTCATGTATTTCATCCCAGTGATTGTTGGTTTGTTCCAGAACTGTGTTAATTTTCCACAGTGCATCAGCCTTACTGGACCTTTTGATTGTATAATTAAATATATCAACCTCTTGGATGTTAGAGACATCACCAGAATTGCTCCTCATTATTTGTGTGCCCAGCTGTTTGTCTAATTGGAGCATGCACGTAAACAACAGGCACATTAATAAGAGCACAGAGAGTAATGAACAACTAATGATCAACTGCATGCAGCATTGATAACCAGGAATCTATTGTACTCTGCCAAACAGTGAGGATGATATATAATGCAGAATGGGGGATGGGTACAACAAGCTGTGATAAAATAGGATTTTAGTGTTACATGTTAATACTTTTCACTTTAGTCTATATTGAACACAGGTTGCATAGGGAACTATCACGGTGCCCGTGATTGCTGCATTCATGTGTCTATTATCTGTAGGGGGCTCCCATTGGCTGTCTGCCTTCAGCCCGCCTCACATTGCCTTTTTAAACTTAGTCTGGGCACCCTCTGGTTGCCCTTTCGTGTTGTCTCTGACAGCAGCCTCTTTCAAATTGCTACTGTTGCTATTTGGGCCTGTTCCTGTGTTCCTGAGTTGCTGAGTCGCTGAGTCGTCCTGTTCCTGAGTTCCTGCCTTCTGTGTCAGTTCCAGTCCAGTTCCGGTTGTCATCGTGAGAGGTTGCTGTTCCTGCTGCCAGTCTTCTCTTGCCGTTCCTGATCCGGTTGTCCATCTCTGCTGGTTCCTGTTCGTTTCCTGATTCCCGTTCCTGCTCCCATGGCGACATTGTCATCAGTCGCCTCGGTGACAGTCGCTATCCTGCTGGTTTCCAGCGTGCAGACACTGGTTTGCTCCATTAGCATGCGGCTACACTCACAGCCTGTTGGTTCCAGCGTGCGGACGCTGGTTTGCTCCATTAGCCTTGAGGCTACACTCACACCCTGTTGGTTACAGCGTGCGGACGCTGGTTTGCTCCATTGGCCTTGCGGCCTATACACAATACCGTTGGTTCCCAGCGTGCGGACGCTGGTTCACTCTTTGGCCTTGCAGCCTATACTCTATCTGTTGGTTCCCAGCGTGAGGACGCTGGTTCGCTCCATTAGTCTTGCGGCTACATTTACAGCTTGTTGGTCCCAGCGTGCGGAAGCTGGTTCGCTCCATTAGCCTTGCGGCTACATTTACAGCTTGTTGGTCCCAGCGTGCGGATGCAGGTTCGCTCCATTAGCCTTGCAGCTACATTTACAGTTTGTTGGTCCCAGCGTGCGGGCACTGGTTCGCTCCTTGGCCTTACGGCCCATACGCTATCTGTTGGTTCCCAGCGTGCGGACGCTGGTTAGCTCCATTAGCCTTGTGGCTACATTTGACAGCCTGTTGGTCCCAGCATGCGGATGCTGGTTCGCTCCTTGGCCTTGCGGCCTATACTTGATATTGTTGGTTCCCAGCGTGCGGACGCTGGTTCGCTCCATTAGCCTTGCAGCTATACTTATCAGCCTGTTGGTACCAGTGTGCGGACACTGGTTTGTTCCTTGACCTGAAGGCTTTGCTATTACTAGCCTGCTCCCTCCAGCGTGCGGTCGCTGGTTTGCTCCACTACCTGGCGCTACATTATTGTCTGTTGGTTACCAATGCGCGAGCGTTGGTTTGCTCCATGACCTGTGGGTTTACTCAATATTATGCTTGATGTTTCTCAACGTAAGGGCACTGGTTTACTCCTTGTCTCTTGCTCTTGCACTTGAGGCTTCTCAGTGCGCTGTCCAGTCCTAGACAGCTACCATTCTGATGTACACGGATACTGAGTGTCAGACTCTAGTGAAACCACTGACCTGGTAGCCTTTATATTCGTCACTACTGTCTATTGACCATCTGACAGTCCCTGAGGTCATTGTGGTTGTCACTTTCCTTTTCGGCTGCCTTGCCCAGTATATTGGTAAGGCCGGTAGAACCTTCTATTATTCCATCTCAAGGTTGCCTTACCCGGTATTTGCAAGGCCGGTAGAGCCCACTACCTTGGTATTCCGTCTGGCTGCCTTTCCCGGTATATTGGTAAGGCTGGTAGAACCTCCTATTATTCCATCACAAGGTTGCCTTACCTGGTATTGGCAAGGCCGGTAGAGCCCACTACATCTATTCTATCAGGCTGCCTTGCCCGGTATATTGGCAAGGCCGGTAGAGCCTATTCTTTGGTTTCCGTTAGGCTGCCTTGCCCGGTATTTGGCAGGGCCGGTAGAGCCACCTATTGTCTTAAACTTTTCAATAAAGTTGTGTTTTTACCTAACCTTATGTCTGAGAGTCTTAACAAACCGTGACAGGAACACAGGAACCATGGGGTTGAGTCCCTCCTTCTGGAAGACAGGAGACATCTCAAAAGACAAAGTCTCTGGGGTGGAGACTCTCACCCCTCCTCCTCCAGCTCAACCCCCTCACACCCCACCCACTAATTCCCATAATTTGCTGTGACCAAAGTCACACAAATAACAGTAAGCGGGGAAGAGAAGAATAAAATCTCCTGAGAGAAAAGACTCCAAGAGGACTCCTCAGCCCAGGTGTTATGGTTTTCAGACACTCAGACACGTTAGGGTTAGTAAAACACAGTTTTATTAAACAAGAATTAATTACATGTACAGGCCAAACGATCGTAATAGTAATCTTGGCAATACAGGCACAGATACGAGAATACAATGAGGCAGAGAGGTACTCCTGTGGACCCAGGATCAGGAATAGTACAAGAGTAGCAAAATACCGGAACAGGAACAGCAGATCCCACCAGGTGGTAGGAGCGACAGGAGGAGGCCCAGACTGAGTAACTGGATCCTTAGAGCGCTAGGGAGGTCAGGAGGACTGACAGGAGTGAAGGCAACAATACACCTGGAAGCCAGGTGAAGAGATAGCTGACAAATGGATAAGGCAAGAAACTGAACTCCTAGTACGCTAGGAGGAGGAGTAGTGCTGGCAGCAACGAGGCAAGGCAACCGAACCCCTAGTACGCTAGGTGGTATTGCAGTACTGGCAGTGACAAGGCAAGGAAACCGGACCCCTAGTACGCTAGGTGGTAGCGCAGTACTGGCAGTGACAAGACAAGGCAACTGGACCTCTAGTACGCTAGGTGGTAATGCAGTACTGGCAGTGACACGGCAAGGCAACCGAACCAACCTGGGAGCAAAGCAATGACAAGTGACAGAAGTCACTAAACCACGCACCAGCCCAAGTCAGGCTAAGGAAGCTAAGAGACCTCTGGGCAGATGGAATGACCACACAGGTCGAGACTAGCAAGGTGCAATGGAGCGACAGCTATCCTCGAGAAATGGAGTGGACAGTTATGCCAGGTCATGCGTACAGGTGCGGGTGACTCAGGAAGAGGAACACACCATGCCGGACAGGCAGTGGTAGAGCAGAACAGGCAACGGGCCAAGTAGGAACTCAGACAGGCTAAAGAGCCAATAGGATCAGTACACAGAGCAGGATAGTCAGCCACGCCGGGTCGGTACACAGAGCAGGATAGTCAGCCACGCCAAGTTGGTACACGGAGAAGGATAGTCAGCCAAGCCAGGTCGCAACAGAAGTCAAGAACAAAGGAACTCTCAGGAGAGTAGTTAGTCGAGCTGGGTCATACACAGGATACCAGGAACCACAGGAACAAATGCTAGATACTGGAACAACATGAAAGGGCACCGTCATAGTGTCAGTGCTAGCATATAAAGGTAACCAGTGTGAGGAGTAAATACTGATCTCCAATTAGAATGCTAGAAGGAAATGACCAGGAAGTAGCAATGTCGCAAAATGGAGGAAACACGGGCAACGTGATACCAGGAAGGCAATACTACAAAGGTCTCTTTCTCTGGGTGGGAGACGTGTGTTCCATATAGATTTAAGAGAAAATAATTTAACGGGTAAGAACACTAAACCCTATTTTCTCTTACATCCGACATGGAAAACAGGTGCCTTGGGGAAATACGTACTCTTCCCAGAGGTGGGAAAAGAGGAACAGACCTCATGCATATCCCCATGATACCAGAATACCCTACGACTATCCAGTATTTGAATAATCCAAGTAACAAGTGTTAATGGATGTTGAAATAGCACAGCACGTGGAACAAGAGCCAACAGGACTCAGAATACTCTGAAAAACAACTGGCAGAAAAAAGTGTGCAGGTCCCTAGACAGGCAGAACTGCCTGCAGGACCTTCCGGCCACATCGCTGCCTTGCACAGTTGCTGGGGCCTGATTCTTACAAGCTCAAGAAGCACCCACAGATCTGGTGGAGAGTACTGTGATTTTGAAGGGAACAAGTTTCTACATACTTCATATGCCTGGCTTATAGTAGCATTGATCCTAGAGGCAATGGTAACCTTAGAGGCCACCTGACCAGCCCTTTGACCTTATGGAATGACAAACAGAGAGTTAGACTTGCAGAAAGGCTTAGTATGGTGCACATAAAACTTAAGGCAATAAAAAGGAGGTCTTTCTCCTTAAGAGGTGTAGGATCAGACCAAAAGATATACACAAAAGAAGATACAACCTGACTCCTGCACCAGGATCCCAGCTTCAAGGAGCATCTTTATATCTGGTAGCATTAGACTCTAGGTCCCTCCTGGTTATGCACCCTGTGGGAAAAGCCTGCACCATCTGAATCAGCGTTTGTCAAGATCGGCTCTTCAGCTTGAAGAGGGAGAAAACAACTGTAGATTAATTTTTAGTGATCTCTGAACTCTGCCTCTACCAGTTGGGAGACGATAAGTAGATCGGAAAAAGAGCTGACATTCACCTCCTTGTAAGTGGCTCCTCACAATAACAATGGACAGAGGTTCACAGCTGGTTAAAGGAGACTCCGAGTCTACACAGCATCATGTCTATCCTGACCAAGAGGGAAAGATACTATTTATTCCTGGCTATTCTGTAAGTCTGTATTTTTAGATTTCTTTTGTGCGCTTTTATTTTTCTGTTTTCTACCCCTGGAATGTGAACGGCTGACATGGTAAGATAATAGGCCTCCACCCAACATAGAATGCACTTCAACTCTTGCCCATACTGCCCTGGCAATTGATGTACAGCACTGCCGTGGCATTGTCCGACGGCACCCTCACTGGTTTCCCCAAAAGAAGTGAGGTTCAGTGAATGAGGGCCAGGCAAATGGTTCTAGTCCCAGGAAAATGATAGACAAGATCTCCTCCTGAGTCCAACTGCCCTAGACGCCCAAGTGACACAGAACACCACCTCAGCTACTCAGGATGGCATCCGTAGTGACCATGGCCCAATCTGAAATCACATAGGACTTTCCCTTCTCCAGGTTTGGGCCATGTAACCACCACTTGAGAGGTTATTAAACCCATGTTGTCTTTTTTTCTTCTTTCTTATTCCAGCTCTTATTGGATTGCAAATCCATAATCATCGTCTGGCCTTTGTCTGATTGAGGATAATTGGAGTTGTAGTTCCAAAACAGCTGTGGAGTCACACTTTATTAACACTTCTAAAAAGAATAAAAGGCAAGATGGATTGCCAATTCAGCTAGAGATCTACTGGAGACTTCTATCCAGCATTTTTAGTGTTAAAGCTAGGTTGTGTCCTTGTACAAACACAACAAGAATTCCCTCAGCATACTGAGACTATATTTGTCACTCAGTGCTTTGTAATTAGAAAGTCAGCTTGCTGAGAATCTACCACACTACAAATTTTATCATGCATAATTTACTTTACAAGTGGGTGCTAGCAATGAGTGCGTAGTTTGGTGGTCATTTGGGAAACATACCCTCCCCCACATGAAATGATCAAATGGATTTGAAGCACTTTGATAACATGGGTCCTCTCTATATAAACAGAGCCTCCTGGGGAAATTCACTGAGCTTTCAATAGCCTTTCTTTTCAAATCCATTAAAAATTAAGAAATGCCATCGGAAGGGTATATATTTTTCATTCTTTAGGGGCATAAGGTTATTGAGTTTTAGAACTGCTGCAAAGGACAATCTCACAGTGGTTAGGAATCTCAGCTGGGCTTTGACTGCTATAGAACAGCATGAGGTCTGATATAAAATGCCCCTATAATGTTTTGCATCACTACAGGAAATGTGCAGATGGACCTGTAATACATACAGTTTTATTTATCTAAATCATTAATTATTCATAATCTGCCAACATTGCAGAGATGTAGAATGAAAGATGAAAGACAGTGACATAACACGATTAGCAAATATAATCCAAAAATACTGCTATTGTATATATCGTCTGACTTGTCATCCAGAGAAATCCCTGGTGGAACCAAATTCTGGGCCACTAATAGCAGATAGTAATTATTTAGGTGCCATATCTAAAAAGAAATCTTAGAGCAATTCTGGGACAAACTAAGTACATCACAGGAAACATTTAAATACTTATTTTGATTTCAATGATTCTTTAACCCCTTGGATGACAGAGAGGGCTCCAAAGCACTGCAAAGGAATACAGTGAATACATCTCTACATTTAAGGTGCAGAATGTCCAATTTAAATAACTGTGAATTTTTTCCCTTATGCTGCAGCTGGCTTCCTCCAGAATTACTAATCTTTAACCCTAAATGTGTACGGTTGCTATCCAGGCATCCATTGTTCTCCAAAAGGTTATGCACTAAGCTGTGAATAAGAAGTGATACATTTCTCTACTGTAAATCCCTGGTTGAATCTGACTCTGGATCTCTAATAGCAGACTGCAACCAACTGGGGATCACATGCAAATTACAAGAGTAGAGAAATCCTGGGGCTTATCACAAGTGCCAATAAATGACCGATACGCTTGGGAGTCAGCCTATCAAGTTTGGCTGACACACATGGGCTGGCCATCAATCCTTCTCCAGATGATGGAATCGCTGGGGAAACATTCTGCATATGGCTCCTTGTTCTCTCTTGCTGCCCTTACCCCTGTATTATTTATCTCCTCACAATACTCCTTTGTTCCCAAGTTTTCCATTTCTCTACATCACAGTAGTTGCCTTTCTCCGTCTGAACTCTTCTGAAATGTTTTACTCTCAGTTTTCTATTCCACTGCCCGTGTGTTTTTATACATATCTAGCAGCACTTTCTCCTGTTTTCACTCTTTCTACAGTTAATTGTTTCTCTTTTTAACAGTCTCACACCAAGTCTCTCTCAATTCAGTTTCTCACTTCTGAATTCTCTCTTCCTCTTTTTCTTCTCCATCTCTCCTACAACTCTCCCTCTTAACAGTTGTCTTTTACCCCACCAATTCTCTCATCCAAAATGACATGTCTTCTTTCATTTTCAATTAGGGATGACTGAAACTTTTCACCTCAAAAAAGAAACAGGAGAAAAAGTTACTTCCCGACTAGCAGGAAATTTCCCACAAAAATACAGTTTTTCTGCTTTTTTCACCTAATGCATTGCACTGAAATCAATGGGACAACTGAATTTCTACTGACCACATGGGAAATTTCTTTTATTTCCAACCGTCATAGTATAAAAGGGGTCTCAGGGTCCCATAGCATGCAATTCTGTGTTTGTCAGCTAGTGAAGACAGGCTAATAAAAAGGATTTGAATCTTAGTTTATGGTGTCTTGTAGGCTGGACATTTGTTCTTTGCATTAGTGGAATCTGGGGACACTCTGGGGGACAGGAAGAGATGTAGGAGGTTGACCCCAAAAACAGCAACATCTTGTTTAACTGACTGGGAGGACACAGGAAACAGTGATCCAAGTTTCATACTGATCTGACTGTTCTCTCTGTGTTAAGGGAATCTGTGGAAGTGAGATGGGAGCAAAGGAGATTTTATCTATATACCCTAAAATCTTGTTTAACTGACAGGGAAGACACAGGCAACTGTGATCCAAGATCCTTTTTTGATCTGGTTATTATCTCTGTGTCAGGTACAGGGATGTTTGTGGTGTGAGAAGAGAGCTAAGGAGAATTCCCTCAAATACCCCATCATTCTGTGTGACTGACTGGGGAGACAAAGGCAGCCATGATCCAAGTTTCAACCTGATCTGGCTGTTATCTCTGTGTTGATAGAATCTAGAGAAAGAATCAGTTGAACAGGGAATGCGTTTATTTTTTTTATTTTATTTTGTTGACTGTGATAGAGGGGACATTTAGTTAATAAAATAAATTAATTAATAAACAATTAAAATTTAAAAAATAAAATAAAAAATTGGTAAGTGACAGAGACAGGGACCCATACATAAGCTGTGACTGGGGCAGACTGATATTTGACGAGATAAAGTATTTTGTAGAGGGCCAAGGGAAGACATCGTACACAATCAGTTCTATTGTGTACGTAACAGTAAAAAACACACAAAGTAATGTCCAGCAAACACACAAGGGGAGGGGGGGGGATGAAAGGATTAGGAGCAGGGCAGGCATGTGTGAGCAAAGTGATAGTTCAAAAATTGACTGCAACCATGGTGATCAATTTCCTCCTCCTCCTGAGGAGGATGCATTTTGTCAAAGTCCCACCAAAAGTTACACCACTACCAGCACCAGTACTATTACTCAACCATCTAAAAACTCTAAATAGAACAAGTTGCATTCTAGTTTTGTTGATGGCATAGTGTAAGAAGGTTACATAGTTACATATAGTTACATAGTTACATAGTAATTTAGGTTGAAAAAAGACTTGCGTCCATCCAGTTCAACCCTTTTCCTATTCCTGTTTACCATCGCTGACCCAAAAGAAGGCATCTGACTCCAAATGACAATCAGATTTCTCCCTGGATCAACAAGCCCTAACTAAATATTAATCCCAATACTAACGTGCATAGCCCTCTATATTATGCTCATTTAAATAAGTATCCAGGCCCCTTTTAAAGGCATCTAATGTATTTGATAGCACCACCTCCTCCGGAAGTGCATTCCATACCTTTATTGTCCTTACTGTAAAGAAACCCTTCCGCTGTTGTAGATTAAATCTCCTTTCCTCAAGTCTAAGCGGGTGGCCCCTTGTCCTGTGTACTGTTCTGTTAATGAACAGGTCTTTTGAAAGCCCTTTGTATGGGCCTTGAACATATTTATATAGTGTTATCATATCCCCTCTAAGATGCCGTTTCTCTAGTGTGTACAAGTTTAACTTTTCTAGCCTCTCTTCATAACTAAAACTTTCCATTTCCCTTACTAGTTTTGTAGCCCTCCTCTGCACTCTGTCTAGTTCCATAATGTCCTTCTTCAGAAAGGGCGCCCAGAATTGAACAGCATATTCTAGGTGGGGTCTTACCATGGACCTGTAAAGAGGCATAATTATATCTTCCTCCCTTGAGTCAATACCCCTTTTAATACATGCCAATATCTTATTGGCCTTTGCAGCTGCCAGCTGGCACTGCATGCTACTGCTAAGTCTATTGTCTACCATTACTCCTAAATCCTTTTCATTAGTAGATTTCCCCAGAGAAACACCATTTAAACTATATGTTGCATTTTTATTATTATACCCAAAATGCATAACTTTACACTTGTCTATATTGAATCTCATTTGCCATTTGCCTGCCCAGTTACTCAATTTGTCCAAATCCTCTTGTAATGAAGACACATCCAGTTCAGACTTTATTACCTTTTTATTACCGGCAAACACTGATACATGGCTTCCTATGCCCTCTGGGAGGTCATTAATAAACAAATTAAAAAGAAGAGGACCCAGGACAGATCCCTGAGGCACTCCACTTATCACGTTTATCCAACTGGAGAACTTGCCATTTACTACCACTCTTTGCATTCTATCTTTCAGCCAATTTCCAATCCACACACAAACATTTTCCCCTAGTCCTATTTCATTCAATTTGTACAGTAACCTCTTGTGCGGAACTGTATCAAATGCCTTGGCAAAGTCTAAATAGATCACGTCAACCGCCGCTCCCTCATCTATATTATTACTTAACAGCTCAACCAACTGCTGTATCTTAAAGTGAGACAACACTCACAAAAACATGAGTCCTGTAAGTAGTAGTGGACATTTTGAAAATAAAAAATAAATAGTTTGAGACCTCTAAAAGTAGTGGGCAAGAAGCGGTCGGCGATGCTGAGGAAAACCTAAAGATGACTGAAGAAGATGATGTACATGTACAATATATCCCTCTAGCAAACACATTTTTATTAAAACAAAAAATAATGAACAAGGTCACCCTCAATAGGCCACACAGTATATAGCAAGAGATAGACACAGAGACCTTCACAGGACCAGTATACAGGAGTACAAATAATACATATACTGTCACAGGACAGGCTCAGAATAATGACTGGCAATCAATAGTTAAATACATAGAACTCGTCAGTCTCTGTTTTGGTGTTTGGCACGCCCAAGGTGAATAAGAGGCAGCAATAGGTGCTAGATAGCACAGCACCTTAAGTCCACTGATGTTGTTAGCTGCTTGGGTAATGCAGAGACTGAGACAGAACGCTGCGGAGCAGTTAGCGGATAGCCCCCACGGGCATATAACGGAGACAACTTGTAATGCAGAAGCTTGAGCCGCTAGTCCACACAGGCATATAACGGAGACTACTGATGCTGCAAGAGCATGAATCGGTAGCCCCCACGGGTGTGTAATAGAGACCAACCGTACAGTGATAGCTTGAGCCAAGTAGCCCCCATGGGCGTATGACAAGACACTTTGCACTGCAAGAGCGTGACTCGCTAGCCCCCACGGGCGTACAAGGAAGCCAACCGTACAGCGATTGCTTGAGCCAATAGCCCCACCAGGCGTGTAACAGGAACCACCAGTGCGATGGTGCTAGAGACAATATCATCTCACAGGCACGTAACCAGATACCGACTACTCTGCTTAGGATGACAGTATGAGCCGCCGTCTACCAAGGCCCAACGCGGCCGGCTCAGCAGGAGCAGTGGGAGTATAACGGCTCTGCAAGAGTTAACCACAGCACCTGGTTGGATATAGAGCACAGCAAGTATAATCGGAGGCTCAGCGTATAACAGTATCGCCCTGAAAGTGCCACAGAAGACTCAGCTTTAGGTAGTACAGCTCTGCAAGCATAACCGGAGACTCAGCTTAGTAGTACAGCTCTGCAAGCGTAACTGGCAACTCAGCTGAACAGGAATTAATGGATACAGTCTCTATCAACCAGAAGCGAACTCAGCAGGAATCAGAATGTCGCCCAAGCGACAACAGCAGCAGGAACGTCAGCCAGGCCGGGTCAGATCACGGAGGAGATTCTCAGACAAGCCAGATCAGCAACGAGCAGGAACGTCAGCCAGGCCGGGTCAGATCACGGAGGAGATTCTCAGACAAGCCAGATCAGCAACGAGCAGGAACGTCAGCCAGGCCGGGTCGGATCACGGAGGAGATTCTCAGACAAGCCAGATCAGCAACGAGCAGGAACGTCAGCCAGGCCGGGTCGGATCATGGAGGAGATTCTCAGACAAGCCAGATCAGCAACGAGCAGGAACGTCAGCCAGGCCGGGTCAGAACACGGAGCAGGAACACAGGAGAATCGTCAGTACAGGCCAAATCGGTACATCGGAAATCAGGAACACAGGAACTCAGCAACAGCAGCACTGGCTCTGGAACACCACGAAAGGGCACCTAACAAGTGCCACTAGTCTGGTATAAAAAGAGTCACCAGGGGCGGGCCAAACAGGCTCAACCAATAAGGGAGCAGCACAAGAGAGAGTGACAGAGGGAGATCACGGGAACCGTGATATGAGTGTTGTAGGAATCATGTTGACTAAGTATAAATCTATAACTATACACAGAGATTTATATCAATAAAACCACACCACCACCACCATACACATATATTATTTTCAGTTTGGATTTTAGAAACCCTTTTTTTAATGATTTCTTTATAAATAGTTTCTATGCAACAACACACCAGGCTTAATAAACCTTTAAGATATTTGTGTGCATGCACTGTGCATGATTCAGGCTACCCAAACACAAGCCTTAAGAAAAAATTGATTTGTAGAACTTAGACTTGTTAGGCACAAGCCCTGAAGAAAAAGTGATTTGCAGGACTTAGGCTTGTTAGGCACAAGCCTACTCCCAAAAATTGGTTTATAGATGCCTCTAGCTTTCCAAGACAAAAACATTATGCCATGCTGGCCTAGTGCCAGCAGGTCATTTTATGGTGGCCCATGGCCATTGGCAAATATTGTGGTGACATTGCAGCATTTGTGACTGCTGTTATTGCTGCTACTGAGTTTTCTAAGCAGCAGGAGTATTAGGCAGCTCCAAGATAATGGGATCAACAACAGTGATATGAGACAGGTGGTGATTGTTCCACTTGCCACTAACTCCAATGATGTGCCTAAGGCAGTAGCAGAACCACAGTATCACGGTGCCCATGATCCCCTGTCAGTCACACTTATGGTACCTGTGCATTGGAGCAGGCTGATTGGCGCGCCCAGGATGTTCCTTTATATACTGGGCCTATGACATCTGCCTGATGCCCTTTCGTGGTGTTCCTGAGTTTGATCCTTCTTGCTGTGTTACTGCGTTCCTGTGTACCGACTCGGCTCGTCTGACTATTCTCCATTCCTGCTCCGTGATTGGACCCTGCTCTGGCTGACGTTCCTGCTCCGTTAACCGACCCGGCTTGTCTGACGTTCCTGCTCTGTGATTGACCCTGCTTTGGCTGACATTCCTGCTCCGTGATTGACCCGGCTTTGGATGACGTTCCTGCTCAGTGTATCGACCCGGCTCGCCTGACGTTCCTGATCCATGATTTCCCGGTTCCGGTTGAAGCTTCCTGCTCATCATTGGTTTCCTGAGTTCCTGAGTATCCTGGTCGCCTGCCGGCGACATTCTGAACTGTATCTAGTGTTGCTCTGTTCATTCACTCTCAGTTTAGCTGTGCTGTGGCCTTCGTTTACCAAACTGTTGTAGCCTTGCTGAGCTGCTTCTCCGTGTCTGAACCTGCCCTATACCTTACTGTGTGTGTAGCCTCCGTTGTTGAGCCTCAGATCACTTGCCAAGCTGATACGTACTATCCGAGCCCATTAACACGTACTGAGGTGTACCGTTGTGACCTAGCCTATCCATATACACAAGCAGAGCAGTATTCGTTCCGGTACATGGTGGTACCGTGGTTGCACCTCCTGGTGCTTGTGGCCTCCTGTGTGCTCTCGCAGTGTGTTGTTCCATAACGGCACCGAAAGGGTGTCTGGGCTCTGGTCATTGCTCAACGTGTGTTGTCATCTACCGCCCTACCTGTTCGTGGCTTGTTGTAGCTTGGGCAGTGTCGACTTCGATTGGCACCCAGTGGGTGACCGACTCTTATTTCCATTGACACACAAGGGTATTTCCATTTGCAAGTACTAAGGGCTGTCTGGTTCCATTCTCTGGCTCAGCAGTGGCGTTATCCATCACACTCCTCTTGGAGGAATCTCTCAGCTCTGGTTATATCTGTGCAGTCTCCTTGGGCGTCCCGTTATACAGCTATATGAGAGTGATTTGTACAAGCCTACTATCTAGTCAAGAGCACCCTCAGAGACTTATAGGTTCAGCTGGGCGTTGGCCGCTAACCATTATTGTGACTGATCAGTGGTTTACGCATTAACCCTTGTCCATCCAGTTCTTCTGTGCATTTTAGCATATTATTACTACTCCTGTCCATTATCTGTCTGTGTATGCCATTCCTGGCCCCCAGGGGCGCTATACCTGGTTTTCATTTCAATAAAACTGTGTTTTTACTTAAACCTAGTCTGAGTGTCAGAAAACCGTAACACACAGCTAGCCCCCACTCCCCACTTCAGGTGTATCTGTAGAAAAGAAGCAGGCAATAATCCTTCTTCTCATACACCTCTTTCCAAATCACAAATGTATTGGAGTAATATTTTTTACCTTGGCAGCAGGAAGGAACCATGCCTTTTGTCAGCAACTGCAATGTGCACAGTGTGTGTGTAGGATAGTTGTGAAACAGGGGAAGCACTGGGAGAAATTGAGACATCTAGGCTCATATCAAACAACTGGAACAACTACAGCCAAACACCTTGATGCTTAGCTCAGCTTGTCAAATCAATCATCCTCCCAGAAACCAATTACTGCTGTCACTATGACTCTTTCCAGATCCGCAAATGACAAGTGACTGACAACTATCAGTCTTAGTAATAATGATGAATCCTCCCTACCACCAGCTTAACATATTCTGGGAAATGGAATCTCCTCAGATGCTCTTTGTTTCCTTGTTTGTAATTAGACTCCACCACTCTGTAATGTCACTGCTGGTGGTGCTAGTGATGCCTATCGTAATTTGCATATATTTCTCCTATTCCTTTTCACTTTCTGCTAAAAAGACCCTCATTCTCTCCTTCACCCCAGCTGCTCCACCATCACACTCACTATCATCACCACCACCACAACTGGTCCCTTGCTGCTGCTGCTGCTGCTCTGTGGGAGTAGGACTGATTGGCGATGATGACAAATGTATGTATGTGTGCATATTTTTATTCTTAAAGTGTACTCAGCCCGGGTTACTCCAAGCGTCGTAGGAGACAGCACTCAACACAGAAAAGTGGAAAAATCAATTAGTTTATTGCATCCATCAAGCCTAGCGCTTTCGGTCCCCACAGGACCTTTGCCCTGAGGAAGGTCCTGTGGGGACCGAAAGCGCTAGGCTTGATGGATGCAATAAACGAATTGATTTTTCCACCTTTCTGCGTTGAGTGCTGTCTCCTACGACGCTTGGAGTAACCTGGGCTGAGTACACTTTAAGATTATTGATTGTTTATGGGACGTGCACTGATTATATAATTTTCTTAGTGAAGTTTTGTGAGTGCTTCTGTCGATTCTTATATATTTGCATATTTTTATTTATATAGCACCAAAGTTTACCTTTTGTATAGAGGGGGCACAAAAAGTGCAGTAATTAAGTGGTCATATAGACAATCATAATGGGAACACTAGGTGAGGAGATCCCTGTCCCGTAGAGCTTACAATTAAAGTATAGGATAGGTGACATACAGATCCAAGGAGGTAGAGGAGACACTGCAATGTTTCACTGTTCTGATAGTGCCTATGAGATATGGTTTACATAGTATGGTAGTGCTACATTTTAAAAGGAACTTTTAACTTGCGTTTTAAGTTGTTAAGGGTTTGAGGCTTGGTAAATAATGAGTTGTAAGGAGTTCCATAGGTAGAGAGGAGCAAGGCTTCAGCTGTGATACAGTGATAGAGGTTAAAGGAGCAGAGAGTTATTCACCATGCGTGGTGTATAGAGGATGTGCAGATAAATGGTGGGATATCAAAGATGAAATATAAGATGGTGCCAAATGTAGGAGAGCCTTGAAGGTAATGAGGAGGATTTTGAATGTAATATGTTTCTTTATGGAAAGCCATGACAATGATTTTAAAAGTGTAAGGTTAAGTTCTATTCTGGAGGAGAGGAAGAGTATTCTAGTGGCTGAGTTAAGAATCGATTGGAGAGGAGTGATATGGATAATAGGCAGATCAATAAGTAAAGAGTTGCAATAATCCAGGTAGGAAAGGATAAGAGAGGGCATGAGAGTTTCTTTTGTAGCGCAAGAAAGAAATGGATGAATTTTGAAGAAAGAAGAGACAGATTTTAGTTACTTGATTAATATGCGTGGTGAAGGAAAGAGAAGAGTCCAAAGTTACCCCAAGGTAAAGTGCCTTGTCCATGGGGTAAATGTGGATCCCTCAACAGTTATAGAAAACTGAGATATTGTGCAGGATTTAGGTGGAAAGATAACTTGCTCAGTTTTAGACTTATTAAATTTTAACTGACTATGAGCCATCCAGGAAGAGATAGCAGTATGGCATTCTGAGACTTCTTGCTGTATTTCAGGTGATAGTGATGGTGCGAACCGATAGATTTGTGTATCATCTTCATAAAGATGATAGTTAAAGTCAAATTACTTTATCAGTTACCCCAGAGAAAGGGTATACAGAGAGGAGGGGGCCCAGAACAGAGCCTTAGGGTATGCCTACTTAGAGAAAGATAGGAGGTGAGGAAGTGTTGGAATATGACAGAATAAGATCGTTGAGTGAGATAGGATAGAAACCAGGCCAGGCCACAGATGTCAAGAGAATGGAGAACCTGGGAGAGAAGGGTATGGTCTGCTGTGTCAAATGTGGCTGATAGGTCAAGGAGGATAATAAGAGGTAAATGACCATTGGATTTTGCAATATGGAGGTGTTGCAGTAGAGGACAGAGGGTCCCCTACTGACACAGCTGTCATTTCTTCAGGTGAAGAAGACACAGGCAGTGGATGTGTGCTGATGCTAATACTGCTAGTCATTTTTTCCTTCTTCAGCATCATGTCCCAGATTGACAAAGCCAGGAGAATGGGAATAACAGGGTCAGGGCACCACTACTCTGGCTGCACAATTCCCCTTCCACCTTATCATTAGGACCCATATTGGAGCTAGTCTCATCAGCTGCTTCACAATCATTTTTATTCTACCAGTCTCCTGCTTTTCCTATGGCTAAGACAGTACCAATGTTTACTGACGTTAAACAAGGCATGGAAGAAACAAATACCTCAAAACCCACTGACTGAAACCCCAACATACTCTTTTCACAATCAATGTTAAGGAGAGAATTTTCTCCATGAGTAGTCTAGTAATTTGGAATTATGCAGAATAAAAAAAACTGATTCCAGAGATGGTTTTTACTCTGAAACATCTTTGTACATTCCATTCATTGTCTCATGCTCATAATCTAATGCTCTCACAATTGCAGTCTCACTCACACTTACGCACTCACATTCTCTTATAATCTCACTCTTTCCTAAAAGCCAGTGTGCCACTATAATAAACTTCAGTAAGGCCTATTATACCCCACAGACTGACACAATTTTACATGAGCACTATTAGGTAGCAGAAATAATTAATTAATGAATTATGAAGCATGAATGCCATCTGACTGATTTGTTTATAGAACAAGCTCAAGTAAAATCATTACAAACGTGTTTATGTTTGATTTAAAGCTAACAAGGCAGGTGCATTCTGGAGAATATTTCTTTGTTAATGTATTTGTGTTGAGTGTGAACGCTATAATAAACAGACAAATTTGAAAGGTATTCTCATGTAGGCTTGTTTTCCATAAACCAAAGGCTTCTGACAAGATACATATGATTTGTGCAGTCATTGTATATGTTGTAACACTGTTTATCAAACTGTCAGGCAGATCTGTCATTTTATTTCCTTCCTACATTTTGAAACATTGAGAGAAACATCTGCTGGTGTTGGCAAACCATTTTACATTCATGAAATCCTATTTTAGCAAACAGTTCATTTGCATGGAAAGCAGAGGATGTGCACCCTTAGGATCTTCTAGGATATAAACACATGCTTCTAGGACATTGCAACATATAACAATACATATGAGTGGAATATTAAAATAGATATGATTATTTTTTTATTCTTGTGACTTTAAAGCTATGCATAGGAGGAGAATAACGAAGGCCAGGAGAAACTAAGCCTCCCAAAAGACAACTACAGTAATAGAGTATAGTGCTAACAGTCATCCGATATAAAAATTATTCTTGACATTAACCTCTTCAAGTCCAAAAGGCTCCCTACTACTATGCCATTGTGTTACATTTCTGCTGCATATCCTTAACCCTTTAAAGGTCACTAGGGTGAATAACATATTTCAAATGTGAAGCAATGTGTTTAACACCCTTCTGTTCCTTAAAAGGTTAAACATATATCTGCAAGCTTCAGCAACCTATGTCTCTTTAGCCATTGCTGGGTGCAAGTCCCATTATTTTTAGCTATCCATTGGCTGAAGGTGATTGGAGTTATAATCCATTACAAGTGGTGGACCACATCCTTCCCATGCCAGTGCTATGTGGTGTATCTCTAGCAGTTAAAATACAAACATTAGGGTCTCGATTTTATTACCATACAGGTGCTGTGTTTTTTTAAGTCAGATTTTGGTATCCTATTATCCGACTTGTGAAAACAAAATAAGTGGTAATTACCCATACCCCCAGTCAAAAAAAACCCCAATTAAAAACAATGTGCAAGTAGTATCCTATTACCTATGCTCAGTATTAGCTTCTGTTTTGTTTATACAATTTAATTTAGAAATTATGCGCCTCAGAGATTGAGGTGTAGAAGCCACAATGACAGTTTCAAAACCCTGTTGTTCGAACAAAAGCAGTGTAGAATACAGTAAACAGCATAGAAATCCGACATTTTAACACCCCCTTTTAAAAAGGAGACTCCTTTTTATAATACTTTCACTTATTGTTATGTAAATTGGGTCACATTTATTCAGTAACCTTCCTCTCAACAGTAAAGGAGGGGTTAGTATCACTTCTTACTGTAACATTAACACATCAAATGGGTTTATACAATAGTAGGAGTGAGAGGTCTTTCACACTTAGCACAGCAAGTTATACATTGTTGCACAGGGAACACTGTGACACATAGAGTCTGTATTTTGCAGTAAAATTGGAGAATAAACAATGTTGAATGGGAGTCGAATTTTAAAGGGGAAGGGTTAAAATCCAAATGCGAACAGTATTTGTCAAATTAAAATGGTGAAGAAAAGCACTGCGAGTCGAATTTTGAAGGAGAAGGGTTAAAATGTGGAATGAGAATAATATCTGATGAATTAAAGTGGTGAAAGAAAGCACTGTAAGTTGAATTTTAAAAGGGGGGTTAAAATGTCGAAGTGGGGCACTCTACGTCGGATTTTGATAATGTGGGGAACACATACAACATTGAACTTGATCTTTCTGTCGTTAAATGTACGCCTATTTCCTTGGACTTTGACATTTTGTGTGTTTTCTTAGGTGGTAGTCGAAATAAAAGCAGACAGCGGCAATTTTGTTAGTACTCTGAAATGTACGCCAGTTTTGTTTTACTGTGGTTCTGCGATAGAATACCAACATAACACGTTTGCAAAATTCACGTTGCATGTTTTTCTTGTAATGCCAGTTTTAGCACTGGTAATAGAATCGAGCCCCAGAGGTTTTAAAAACATGTTGTTCGAACAAAAGAAGTGTAGAAAACAGTATACAGCATAGAAATCCGACATAGGGCTAGATTCTATTGCAGGTGCTAATTTTATCTCTGTGTTTTATCTCCAGTTTCCCCCATAGATTTCAACAGGAAAATGTTTGATAAAACAGGTGTTAACATTTATCACCTGCAATAGAATCCAGCCCATAGATTGCCCCCCTTCGACATTTTAACCCTCCCCTTTTAAAATGTGACTTACAGTGCTTTCTTTCACCACTTTAATTCAGCAAATATTATTCACATTCCTCATTTTAAGCCTTCCGCTTTAAAATTCGACTTACAGTGCTTTTCTTCACCATTTTAATTTGCCAAATAAAGTTCACATTCAAATTTGAACCCTTCCCCTTTAAAATTAGACTTACAGTTATTTACATAAGGAGACTCCTTTTTATTATAGTTTCACATTGTTATGTAAATTGGGTCACACTTATTCAGTAACCTTCCTCACAACGGTAATGGAGGGGTTCTTACTTCTTACTGTAGCATTAACACATCAAATGGATTTAGCCAACAAATAGTAGGAGTAAGAGGTCTTTCACAGTTAGCACAGCAAGTTATACATTGTTGCACAGGGATCAGTGTGACACATAAAGAGTCTGTATTTTTCAGTAAAATTGGAGAATAAACAGTGTTGAATGGGAGCAATATTATTCAAATTATAATGGAGAAAGAAGGTCAGGGGAGCACTCTAAGTCGAATTTTAAAGGGAAAGGGTTAACATTCGAATGTGAACATTATTTGTTGAATTAAAATAGTGAAGAAAAGCACTGTAAGTCGAATTTTAAAGGGGAATGTGAACATTATTTGGCAAATTAAAATGGTGAAGAATAGCACTGTAGGTCGAATTTTGAAGGGAAAGGGTTAAAATGTGGAATGTGAATAATATTTGTTGAATTAAAGTGGTGAAAGAAAGCACTGTAAGTCGAATTTTAAAAGGCGAGTTAAAATGACGAAGTGGGGCACTCTCTGTAGGATTTTGATAATGTAGGGAACACATCTAACACTGAACTTGATCTTTCTGTCATCAAATGTATGCCTATTTCCTTAGACTTTGACATTTTGTGCATTTTTTTTAGGCGATAGTCGAATAAAAGCAGACAGCACCAATTTTGTTAGTACTCTGAAATTCTCTGAAACCAGTTTTGTTTTACTGTGGTTCTGCAATAGACTACCAATGTAACACATGTTTGCAAAATTCATGTTGTTTGTTTTTCTTGTAATGCCGGTAATCAGGCAATCGTATCACATGCATTCATCTTACAAATCTAAAGCATAAGCTTGGCTTGGATTTCTGTCATTTATTAGTGAAACAATACTTAGAAAATAAAGACAGGTGAGTTGTAAATAAAAAAGGGAAATTTTGTACTAATGGAGAAATCCTTTTCTCTTAGCTGAAAAAGGCATGCAGGGAACATGGGGTACAGAAAAGCGCCTCCTGGAGAAAAATCTCTGTACCCCATGGGCCCTGCATTCATCAATAGATACAAGTGATGGTTTGGGACTTTATGCACAAAAGTTGAGTTCTGGGGACAACTAACTGCACAAAAGGGAGAAATTCCCCAAAACCCATTGATTTAAATGGGACTTGAAGACTATGGAGGCATCCAACATGTTGCTTCATAATGCTTCAAATTAATGGGCATGTTTATTTGCCCATTTATGGTACAGTTGGTTTCCCTCTCAGTTACTCCACTATTTGTGCATAAAGCCATTTGTGTTCAAGGCAAATATTCTCACACACACACACACACACACACACACACATAATTAGATGTAATTGCCTTATTTATTTATGGCTAATCATGCTGAGTAATAGTCCCTCATTTAGCATGCCTTATGGGCAAGTTTAAGGATATGCCAAAAAAATACTGTTTTTGAATAGACAGTTTGAATTGGTGGATATTATGGCCTCGATCCAATTGGCCCTGTTGGCCCAAAAAACAACCAATGGTAATTTTTCAAGCACGGTAAGTCATGCAATTACCTGTACTTTGAAAAAATATCAGATAAAACCCAACTTGTGCAATAATTGAACTGGCATTTTCACCTATTGGCAAACAACAAAAACACAGACGTGCCAACGCAAGAATTGAAGCAAAAAACTGTCACAAGTGGAAGTATTAATTTGGGGCCCTAAAAAATGTGTCAAATGTTAGAAGAATTAACCCTATGAGTGCTTTGATTATTCATGCTATTTAGCGTGAGTTTTGGGAACTTAATTCACAAAACGGGCATTTCCCCACAAGTCGGTGTCTGTGGCCTCACGTCCATTGTGGTTTCAGCTAGTAGGGCAATTGGATTGCTCTGCTAGCACTTTTTGCTAACAGGCCATTAGCCAATATTGCCCTACCAGCTGTTTTACCAGCCTCAATTTGATTGAGGCCTATTTGAATTTCAATACTGAGGGCCAAACAGTATGTATACAATTAAAGAGAATTAATTAATAAGAGGAACTAAAGGGATTCTGAAGCAATTCTGCTATACACAAGAACAAACATGAAGTCCCATTGACTTAAAAGAGAAGCAATGCACTGGAGGGTTTAAAAGCACAAATCGGGTAGATGGAGATGGCTCTGATCTAGAGAGATCTGAGACTTGCTTGAGTCATAGTACTTACCACATTCAACGTTACTTCTTCCTACCAATCCCTTGGTGCCAAAAATGACCACCTCAAGGAAACAACATGGATGGAGGGATTATGAACATGTACCCATAGAAGAGCAGAGCCACAAACAGTACACCATCCCCTGTCTTCATACACAATGACTCAACCTGGACAGGGCACAAGCCTGTGGTTTTGGCACAAGTGAGATGAGAGAGAGGCTAGAGAGGCAATTGTCTAACATGGTGGAGCTGGTAAAATAATTTCTCCAAGAGGAATTTCTCTCAACCATGGGAGAGATCAAAACAGATTTCAAAAGACTGGACACTCTGTTTTTTGCTTTCAGGCCTGGCACAAGGGATCCATGGGGATTGCATTATACAGGGCAGGAGACTAAACCATGAAATATGAGTCTTTCACTCTGGTTTCCTCTTGTGGGGCCAAAGACTCAATTTCAGTCTTATTCCAGATACTACCCCCTTTGCACCCCAGTTATTCTGCTAGGGCTCAGAAATGTAGCCCCAGCTTTATTGGCAGGTTTTCTCTCACAGGAGCATATGTGCTGATAGAGCATTATACCAGCCATAGTTGCCCCTATTAACAGTAAAAAAAATTGTATCATTTTTATCGATCATATGTAGTGCAACAAAATATTTGACAATCAGCAGTACAAACATAACTAATTAGTATACATCTGTGGGCAGGCTAATGTATAGCTTGGGATGGTGGGAGTTGTAGTCCAACAACAATTTCAGGACAAAAGGTTGTTCCACTTTTGGTATTTATTGTAAACCAAACAGGAAGCACAAAGCACACAGAGAAAATACTAAATTTGTTTAAGATCCTGTTAAGGATGATCTTTAGCCTGTAAATGTAGTAGGGAACATTCATTAAATGACTCTCACAGTCTGTAGGCTAATATGGCCAATATGTAGCACTTCCTCTAGGTTATGCATTTCCAACCTTGCACGCACAGATGTTTTTACAGTTTTGGCAGACTGCACTGGCTGCATTGTAAAATATTCATTTTAATGGCAATGGGCACATTTCGAGCGACAGTAATTATAGGGGAAAAAAATAAAAAAACGGAAACCATTTACTCCTCGCTAATGACATATATCTCAGCAACCATTTTAAACAGATTTATAGCTTGGTCTTCTGTTTGCAAATGACTCTAGAGCTTATAAAAAGTCTGTGAGACAGAGATTACCTACGTGGATCTGATAATAATAAATAAGTGCTCCCTTAAGTTTATTCCATTTGTTCCACATGACAAAGTATATGAACTGTGGAGTGTAGGTCCGTACTTAACAGCAAAATGACGACAAATATGAGCATTAAATTGGAAAAGAACCAGTCTTCGGAAACACACAATCTGTCCCGTACAAGACTGTGCATCTGGACTGCATGTATTGTTATTCTACACCAGGGTGTCCTTGGGCAAGGCTGGCATATATTTTCTGTTTATTTCTAGAGACGTCTAATTAAATGTTATGGTCCGAGAAAAAGCTGTTCGCAAGGCCAGATTTTCTCTGCTAGTTATATTATCGCTTTATTCCTTTACGAGGTATTAACCATTTGCCCCTGCCATCTCTAACATACAAGAAAGCCTTGCAGAGAGATATGTGGGAAAATGATATGGAACATCCCAAGCAATGTCATTAAGGGCTGTATTCAGGAACCTAAAGAGGTGCCATTCTGGAGCAAGCCATCTACACCACTGGGGACATAATAATTATTTAAATGGGGGTAGGGTTTAACCCCTTGAAGGCTAGAGAGGGCTCAATGGTTTGAAGACATCTTCAGCTTTCAAGGGACTAAAACATCATTTAACTCAATGGGAATTTTAGTGAACCACAGAATTGCTCTTTTTTAGGATGTATTCAGATTCTTGAGCATCTGCACCATAAGGGACAAACAGCTGGAGGACCCTAGGTTACCCATCCCTGGTGTAGAACATCCCATGAAATGTGGCTAAAGAGCAGTAATGAGGAAGATAAAGAAAAGCAATTCCGGAGCATCTGAAGCATAAAAGGGAAAACAGCTGGAGGGCCTCAGATTGCTCATCCCTGATGTGTAACATCCCATGAAATATCACTAAAGGGCAGTACTAAGGAAAATAAAAAGAGGAGAAATTATGGAGCGAACCATCTGCACCACAGGGGACAAATGAAAGTTCTTAGTAGGTCCCCAAAAGTGTTTTTTTATACACTTTAACCCTTTGAGTTCCAAAGAGGTATCCAAAGCATTGCTTTGGGTTAATGCTAGAGAGGTCTCCAATGCAGTCTCCAAATACATATTCCTCATTAAGCTAATTGATTTACACAAGTATATCAAACTTTCTCTAGAGAGACCTCCAACACATTCCAAAGCAATGAGTTGGAGACTTCTCTAGCATTCAATGGGTTAAAAAAATAACTAAGTGTTGTTTTGGGGACTATTTATTTGTATTTGTGCCCTAAATGTCATTTTATAGGATGGCTCAAGGCATTGGGGAGACAAGTAAAGGGGGATGGCTAGAAAAACACACACACACACACACACACACACACACACACACACACACACACACACACACACACACACATATATATATATATATATATATATAAATAAATTCTAACTGTTTCTCGCTCATTGTCAGGGGGCGTGGCACACAATGATGACTGGCTGAGGAGGAAGCAGGGGGCATCCTCAACCATCCACCACTTACTAAAAATTCAGACCTCGTGGTGGTGGACTCCTTCTGATGCCCTCCAGCTAATGCTCTCCAAGCCGATTTGGCTGGGACATCAATAGAGGTCACACAGGGAAGCATCAAGGTTACCCTGCTTCTATCCTACCCAAACTACCAGGTAGGAGTGGGCGGATTTGGGAAAATCTCTTACATCTATGTGGGAGGCTTTCCCTCACTCATGTGAGTTTCTCGATCTCGCCAACTCCTTACCAGTACTCTGGGTAGAATAGAAGCAGGGAAACCATGATGCTCCTTGGCCTCACCTCTATTATCTCCCACCTGAATCATCTGGGTTATCATTAGATGAGGGGCAATAGGTGGGGTCCTGATACCCCACCAAGAGGTTTGATGTAAAAAAAAAGAAAACACTGCACAGACGAAGCAGAGTCAGACATGCTAATATATAAATATGTGTGTATTGTTACAATAGTACCTGTGCTAGTTGTTTGATGTGAGTGTAGATGTGTGTATTTTCCCAGTCCTTCCTCTATTTCCTACACACTGTGCACATTGCAGTTGCTGATAAGAGGCAACTTTCCTGCTCAGCACAAGGGAAACTATATTCCAATACACCCATGATTTTGAAGGAGGGGCAGGAGGAGAAGCAACTGATTTTCTCCACATGTACCTGAAGTAGTGGTGGACTAGTTGTCATGCTGCTACTGCCTCAGGTATTTCACTGGAGGTAGTAATGACAAATGGAACCATGGCCATCGTCATATTTATCACTGCTGTTGTTGATCCCATTCCCTTAGAGCTGCAACTCAACAGCAGAAGCAAAAACAGCAGTCTCAAATGCCACAATAACACAGAGCATTTGCCAGTGGTCACCATAACATGACCTTCTGGTACTAGGCCAGTAGGGCATAGCTTTTTTTCTGAGGGCTTGTTCATTGTACACAAAAGAAAAGGCCTACAAAAATACTATTTTTGGGGTCTTGTTTCTGACAAGCCTAAGTCTTACAAATCACTGATTCCTCAGGGCTTGTGACACAAACACATCTGAGTGATAAAAAGTATCTCTGATTCCTCAGGGCTTGTGATGTTAACAAGCATGATAGATAAAAGTTATATCTGATGTGATTCCTCTGGGTTTGTAATGCTAACATGCCAAAGTCCTTCAAATCAATGTTTCCTCGGGACTTGGGCCTAAAAAGTTCATGTCCTACAAATCTGTTTTTACCCAGGGTTTGTGCCAAGTGTAAGTCCTCTAAATCACTGTTTCCTCAGTGCTTTGACCTCTAACAACAAGCCTTACAAATCATCCTCTACAAAATGTCTGTCCCAGTCACAGCTTACACCAGGGGGTCCCTGTCTCTGTCATATTACTTACCTATGTACCAATTTCTTATTTTATTTTTTGTATTTTTCTTATTTTACTGTCCCCCAATACCAGTCAACACCACCCTCCAAAAAAATATATCCCCATTCAACTGATTCTTTCCTCAGACTCAACCAACACAGGAGCCCTCCTCAGACCCCTTTTATAACGTCTTTTTTTTTTTTTTTTAACTGTTCCCCCTATACCAGTAAACAAACCCCCACCAAAAAAATTCCCTGTTCAACTGATTGTTTCCCCACACTCCACCAACACAGGCATCTACTATGCCCGTGGGAAGTAAAATAAAATTTGCTATGTGTTTTATGTAAATTCAATGTTCCTATTGATTTCAATGCAATCAGCTAGGTGAAAAAAGTGGAAAAAGAACACTTTATGTGGTAAATTATTTGCCAAGTGGGAAGTGCCATTATTCTCCAATTTTGATTTAAGGAGAACACTTTTGCCCATCCCTACTCAGGACCTAGCAGAACAGAAAACTGTCAACAACTGAGAAGCTTCCATTACTCTAAAGCCCAAGGACCCTTGTCTCTCTAAAAAATAGTTTGGTTTTTTTGTGACATCTTGTGTTTTCCACTTTTCCCATGAGATGACAATAGCTGGACCACTATTTCTATATTATAGTGGATCTACCCTATTAAAACGGTTGTCATACATTTTATGATTATCATCGCTCCTTTTCAGCTAACGTAGCAGCCACCCAAGCATAATTTAATTTCTCAACTGACTGGAGCATTTTTTATAATGAGCTTTTCTGCACACTTTGTATGGCTCAAGGCTCCAGTCTGTCAATTCTGTCAATCCACATACGTATGCCAGTAGGTTTCTACCACTCAATCTCCCAGGGCATCTCTGCCATCTGCCCTTTCCCCTTACACTACCCTATCCTCTAGTTCTTCCCCTGGGATACATACTTGGTAGACAAATATTTTACCTCGAAGATTCGATTAGAACCTGTATCCCCCCTCTCTAGCCTGTGGAAACTTCTTTCCCTTTTCTAGTCCATAAATAGTCCTGTCACCATTGACAAGACTAGCAGCATCACTATAGTCTCTGTTCTCCTAGAAACAAAGCTCCCCCAGTCAAACTTGATCAAATTAAAACTCTGGTCCTCCCTCACATTAATAAATCCACACTTACCAAATTAGAACTCTAGTAACTCATCGGCTACCTTAGTATTGCTATGAAAGTAATTCCCCAAGGTAGGTAACTTATCTCCCACCTCCTCAACCTACTTTCCCAGGCAACCTATTCATCATCAACTATCCACCTAGACAGTGCTGCGAAATCTGATTTTATTATGTAGTCTAAATTACTACAACATTGGAATGGTTGCATGTTGTTTCCCCCCACCCTGGCCCTTTATCCTCTACAGTCAATTCTGAGGCAGCAGCTGGAGCCAATTTTGCGGCCATGTGCGGTTCTGAATGGTTCTCTGAGCCATGGCCACAGTAAGCATTGGTTCTTCTCCAATTTTATTCCATATCCCCTCTTTCAAGCTCTACCCCATCATGGCCTCAGTGGCCCTTTGGGGCCATAGTTGGACTAGACAAGCAGTTACATTTTTTACAGATAACCTAGCCACCTCTCTTCTTATCTCCATAGGTCTATCCCCTTTTCCCCAGATTGTGATATTCCTTCAGAAACTTACCTGGTTCTCTATTTACCACAATTTTTTTATCCACAGTTCCTTTATCCAAGGTCACCACAATGTTGCAGCTGATGCACTATCCCTTTTCATTTTCCAGGTATTATCAACTCACTCAGCAAACCAGACTCCATCTCACCAGCCTTCTCTTCAAGACCTCATCATTTCCTAAGGAATTTTTGTCAGTTGCATCATCCATTATCAGTCAGGACCTAGCACCAGGAAGACCTGCTCCAAGGCATGGTGATTATTCCATCTCTTTCTGTCCCAAACCAAGCCAGAACACAATTTTCACCTTCCCCTATTTTAGTATTTACACCAGACCAGACCAGGCTAGCATTGATTGCCATATTTCATTTTACCCCACCCACAATCATTGGCCTCAGCCATCTCCCCAATGTTATCCAGTCCAAGGCCAATTACAGCCCACTACTACCCACAGGTTCCGATCCACTCACTACCTCAGGATTCACTAAATTACTCTGCATTATCTTGTCACAATTAGGTTTTGATCCAGCCCTATTTTCAGTTCACTCCTTTAGGATTGATGCAACCTCATCTGCATCTAAAAATCAGGTTCCCTCTCACATTATCCAGAAACTGGGTAGATGGCAGCCATCTTGTTTCTCCAGGTATATTCCAGATCCTTCACACAAAATCCTCTTAGCTCTCCTCCCTCACTCACTGATTATTTTATGTCTTCTTGCGCAAGTTTACTAAAGTTATATTGTTATTTCTGGTCCTTTTGCCTCTAATTTGGCTTACCTATTCTTTCCTTCCCTGGGTAGCAGTATCACCCTGGAAGCTCCACATTACCTTTTGATCCTCAGGCTTCTTTGTAAGCCACAACCACAAGTTTAAGGCCTAGCCTGTATTTGTAGAAAGGGCTGAAAGCCCTTAAATATCGAGCAGCAGCCTCTCCCACTGGGCTCCTCGTCTACTGAGCCCTCCTCTCCCTGGTTCACCCCATCTTATTCAGCTATAGATCAACTTGGTAACGGTATCACCCAGGAAGCTTCAAATTACCTATAGGGACCAGGAACCAGACAGACGCAAAAATGTAAAATGCAACACAGCTTTATTAACAAAATTGTGATCCAGGTGAGTAAACCAAAAGTCAAGCCAGGGTCAGGAACCAAGGCAGGTACTCAGACAAGCAGGAGTCAGTAATATGGAGACCAGAGATGTCAGGAACAAGCCAGAAGTCAGGAGCCAGAAGGGAAGTCAGAGGAAGCCAGGTCATGCACAGGTAATCAGCAACTCAGGAGAATGCACTTGCAGCCAGAAGCAGACACAAGGGCCAGGAGGAAGTGAGCCTACCTGCTTTAAATACCCTGGAAGGGGTTGGCTGATAACAGTCAGGTGAGTAACCATGTAGACTGAGAGGTCAAGGCAGATTGTTAAGCATCAGCTGACTCAGCCTGACCCAGGGAATGAAAGGCAGCAGTAATCAACAGGTGAGTGTTAGACCAGGTTTGTCAAACCATGACAATTACCTTTCAATTCTGATGTTTATCTGGAAACCCTGAACACAAACAAATTAATTCAAATGGGGCAGCACTATGAATCTGCAAGAAAACAGTTATTTCTTTTATACCCTTGGGGTAATGCTACCCATAAAATGTATCCAATGGGTAGGATGCCTACCCTGTCACCCAGAAAAAAACATGGACATGATCAATGAATTGTAATTGTAATTGACTTATGTGTTTTTTGGTCAAAATAGGTTTTGCCACCAGTTCATTATTAAGCTTAATATGTGCATCCCTAATGTCACCCTAAACTTCTCTCCTTTTTCACTGGTCTTTTATCCCACATAGATACGTAGACTGTGACAGCAAATTGGCCCATCTTATTGCCCATTTTTCCCACTGTAAAACAGCAAGCCTTATTTGATCCTTAGTTTTGTCTCATGTTCAGGATAATGTTATACCTATCCCATGCAATCTTAAATTCCCTTACTGTATAAACATCTATCATTCTGTTATTATTCTTTTCCACTTATCTACAACCCTCTCAGTGAAGTAAGTCATTCTTACATTACATCTAAGCCTCTGACCCTCAAGTTTTAGACTGTGACCTCTTCCCATAACATTTCTCCTCCTTTAAAATGTACTTCCCTCCTGTAGTTTGTTGAATCACTAACAATCATTTAAATCAATGAGAATTTGCAGAATTTCTCTTCTCCCATTGTGCAGTATCTTTAGATTATTGAATTTTGATTTAAGTCCTACTTCACACATTCACACATCACTTCATCGAGTGCTAGAATATGTTCATGCCTTTTTGCTAAGTAGTTTCACTATCCCAGTGCCTTATAAACAATTGCATATTGCTGCAAATTTTACACTTTGCTTTTGATGTGATACAGATTTTTGGATCTGCGTCCCTAGATATGAAAACATCGGATTTACAACAATCTATTCATAAATGCATCTCACAGTTTGGCTGATAAAAATTTCATCTATTCAGTTTATGGAATGTGGAGCTGTACAGCAAGACTGAAAATGACCCTTGAATAGACTGAGTAGTCCACAAAGCAGAATCAATCATGCATAATACATGAGAGCCTTGAATAGTGTCATTATTAAATGGTTTATTTCACTGGCAAGACGTTCTTTAGAATAGACATAGACTGTATTATGAACTCTCTTGTTCTTTTACAGCCAGAGGGTCTCACCATAAATTAGTGTGAGTGTAATACACAAGCGCATGATTCTGCATATATTAAGTCTGTAAACCCTGCTCTACAATATGAAATGTAAAGAACACTTTGCCCAAAGTGTTTAAAACACAGGTAGGCCAGGGCTGTCGAAGTTCAGTCCTCAAGGGCCACCAACAGACCAGGATGTGAGGATTTCCCTGATTAATCACACATGAAAAGTCAAAAGGAATGAGCCACTGATTAACCCACCTGTGCTTAATCAGGGAAATCCTTACATCCTGGCCTGATAGTGGCCCTTGGGGACTGAATTTGGACACCCCTGAGATAGGTGATACTGTAATTTACCAGGAATACACAAACAGCAGTGCGATACAGAGAGAAAAGATTATACATAAAACATCCAAATTTCAGATATTTCAAACAGCAATACTGATATGGATTGCTTTGCAATGTGCTGAGAACTCATCAGTATTCAAGTGATTAAAATAATGATGGCGAAAACTACTGTGTATACATATATATTTATAGGGTAGGGTATTTTAGATCTTTGATGTTATATGTTTGTATAAGTCTTGAGGAAGGCCCATCTGGGGCCGAAACGTCAACTCAATAAATGCTACATTTTTTTGCAAATCCTGTGGAGTGCTCTTCTCTTGGTTATTATATTTAATAACCTACACTATATATACATACATATACACATACAAACACACAAAACCTGCATTTCTGTCTCTTTTTCCTTGGGACTTCCTGTGGAGAGAAGACCCATAAAATGTCCACCTTTTCACTAACCCTAATACATTTCCTGTGAGAACCTTGCTATTTTCCATGTTTGCCTGTGAATTTGTGCAGCAGTAAAAAAAGAGTTCAGCCTTAGTATGTGCATTTCTATGGATACCAGTGCAGTGGGACAAGACTGGGTGTTAGTATGTGTGGTATTATGGCTACCACTGTAGTGGGCTGGGGGGTCAGTATGTGTTGCTCTATGGCTACCAGTTCAGTGGGAGAAGGTGGTGGGTTTAGTATTTATGGTTGTATGGTGATCGGTGGGGATACCTGGCAGCTTTCGGAAACAGCTCACCCTGAGATTAAAAGAACACCCCCCCCCAAGAAAACAGACCAAAAACACCTTTGCTACCATGTATAATGTCATACTGGAAGTACATTACTTATCTAATCAATCAGTGTACAAACTGGCAAACTCAGGGTGCCAAGACTTCTGTGTCAGTCTGTTACTCTTTAAATAAATCCACCTTTTCTTAAAGTAGCTCTTTTAATGTGATGGGGCATTGAACTGTTAACACCTTGAGTTTCAGAAAGGTAAGCAAAGTGCTGCTCTACAGTGCTTTACATACCCTTCTGGCACTAAAAGGGTTGCAGCACAACTCTTCTAATATCAATACCAGGACATGAAATGGAAATTCTGCATTTCATGGCCTGGGATTGATATTAGAGGAGTTGCTGTGCCCCTTTGAGTGTCAAAAGGGGTATGCAAAGTGTTGTGACTAGAAATGAATCCTGTGACAGGCTCCTGCTGTTCCTATACCCACTGCAGACATAGCTGTTCCCAGCACTGCACCATGTGCAAGTCTGCTGTTCCCATATCCCTGGTAGTGGTATGGTACAGAATATAGCTGTGCCCCCTGCACCAGACTCACTGTTCCCTTATCCTTGGTAGATATCTGCCCACTTCACCATCCAAATCACATAGGGCGCGCACACACAGTGTAGGAGCTTTTGTGATACCTGTGACATCACTAAATAAAAATGAATACTTATCAGCTAACACTGATTGGACTGGAGGACATCAAGTTCTGCTCTGCTCTGCCTCCAAACTCCTCTCCTTCTCCCTCTCCTCAGACCCATTGCAATGCCAATGGAGAAACACAGCAACGTGAGCTCATTAATCCACCATTACTTTAAATAAAATAAAATTAATTTACAAGTTACCAACACACTTGTAGAGGTGTGTATGTGTTCCATCTAGCTGCTGGTTTGGAGCTGGAGGTGCCACTGTACTGCGGTCCGCTGACCATGCTCTGCCTCCAGCCCTACACTCACTTGTCACAGTAGCTTAGACAAGGAAAAACTCTGACAGGTACAGTTAATATCAACACCACTTTATTGAAAGATATAACACAATAATAGCAAATAAGCACTTCCCCAACCTTCCCTGGGGTCAGGTGTGGAGACAGTGCTACAGTCCACTATCCAGTAGCTGACACTGAACTTAGCCCAAATACTGGAACCAGGAACATGGCAGAGAACTCACCTATAGTTCTAGATACCATCTGAGATGGAGAAGGGTGGCAAGCGGCTGATCTCTACCCTAGAATGCTAGGGTCAGCAGAGGCACGATACCCTAGAACACTAGGGCCTAACAGAATACAATACCCTAGAATGCTAGGGCTCACAGAAGTCAGACACCACAGCCTAGAACACTAGGGTTCAGGCAAGATACTTGGTAAGACCAGAAAGATACAAGGACTATAGGTATAGACAAAACCCGGAGCAGTACAATAGCAGAGACCAGGCCCAGGGACCTGCACAGAGAGGGAGCAAGGCCCAAGGTATAGCGCAAGCAGAGTTAGTCAAAGCCAAGGTCATACACGTAAAGGGTAGTCAGACAGAGCCACAGTACTTATCACAGAGAGGGTAGTCAGCCAGGCCAGGGGTCATACATGGATTGGGTAGTCAGACTTAGCCAGGAATTGAGCACAGATCGGGTAGTCAGACAAGGCCAGAGGTTCAGGTACAAATCAGGTAGTCAGACGGAGCCAAGGGTCATACATAAATTGGAATCAACAGCCAAGAACATGTCACAACGAGGAATACAAACAATGCTCAGATACACCATGAAAGGGCACTAAAGCAAGGTTTGAAGGCCGAATATAAGGCCTATCAGATAGGCGGAGCATAACACGTAACTAGGCCGTGTCTACAAAATAACGAGAGTACTGAAGTGACACGCTTATTCAAACAGGAAGTCAGGCAGAGACCAGACATGCTGCTGCCGAGCACAAGTGGGGAAAGGCAGGAAATGCCACAGGAGAAGATCACGGGCAACATGATATCACTGCACTGGAACTCTTCATGGGCTGCCCTGCGAGTCTGCAACACCAACATCATCACGTTGGTGTCGCTCTTCCTTAGCAATGTCAGCAGCAATAATTTGATGACTCTGTCATGTGTCACTAAGTCAGGTGGTGTGGGGACCGGGCTGACAGTGAGGGGGTCACATGGCAAGTGGAGGTGGATGGTGGGATGGATCATACACTGGGCAAAGTGTGAGACAAGCTACAAAGACATCCGGCAGCAATACTATACACATTAATTATCCTCAGCAATGTCAGCAGCAACAATTTGATGACTCTGTCATGTGTTACTAAGTCAGGTGGTGTGGGGACCGGGCTGACAGTGAGGGGGTCACATGGCAAACAGAGGTGGATGGTGGGATGGATCGTGCAGTGGGCAAAGTGTGAGGCAAGCTGCAAAGACATCCGGCAGCAATACTATACACATTAATTATCGCACTTGCAAAATGTCTGGTGAGTCAGTGTTACCCAGAGATTTGAATGTTTCATACGTAGACCTGGAGACAGACCACTAAATCCGGAGTCTCTGGATGAAACCCGACAAGTTCTCAGGTATGTCGGTGGGACAAGACTGGTTGTTCAGTATGTGTGGTTCTATGACAGCGGTGGGCAATGTGAGGCCTTCCAGCTGCTCTAAGATTAGCTACACAGGGGCATATTTCATTATTCCAGTGAGCTGTCATCTGTTGTTTTGGACTATTGCACCATTTTCTGTCACTTTATGAGTATATATATATATGTAATACTGTGCATTACAAAAGTATTCAGACCATTGACCAATTCACTCATATTACTGAATTACAAATGGTATATTCTGTTGGATATTTTATTTTAAAACACTGAAACTTAAAATGAATTATTGTAAGGTGGCATCTGTTTTATACTGTGAAATATTTGTAAGAAAAATAAAAAACTTTCACAAGTGTTCAACCCCTACACCTTTCTCAGCAAATAAGAGATTTATGTTTTTAAGGTAAATATGTACCACCTTTACAGACAGAGTAATTTTTGATCCATTCTTCATGGCAGTTTTGCTTCAGGCTATTCATGTTGGTTGGAGAACTCTTAGGGACTGCAATTTCAAAACTTGACACAGATTCTCCGTGGGATTGAGATAAGGATTTTGACTGGGCCACTGTAGGACATTCGGCTTTTTGTTCTTGAGAAGCTTTAATGTTACTTTGTTCCTGTGCTTAGGTTCATTGTTCTGCTGAAAGGTGAATTTCCTCCCAAGCTTTAGCTTTTCAGTGGACTGAAGCAGATTCTCTAGCAGTGTTTCCCTGTATTTTTCTCCATCCATTCTTCCTTTAATCTTAGTAAGGTGCCCATCCCAGGAGGATGAGGAGCAACCCAGCATCATGATGCTGGAACAATCATACTTCATTGTAGGGATGGTGTGTCTTGAAGCATGGACAGTGTTAGGTTTACTTTACACATAGCTCTTTAAGTTTTGGCCAAAAAATCTCATCTGACCACAAATCCTTTTCACAATACTCAAATGGGGCTCTTTCATGCTTTCTTGCAAAGTCCAGATGTGCTTTCAGAGGGCACTTTTTTGAGTATCAGCTTATTTTTGCCACCCTCCAATACAGGTCAGTGTTATGCAGAGCTCTTTATATGGTTGACTGGTGAACCATTACTCCATTCCCAGCCATTGAACTCTTTACTCCTTCAAAGTGATTGTTGGTATCTTTGTAGCTTCTATGTCAATTCTCCTATTTTTTGAGCACTGAGTTTTGAGGGATGACTTTTTCTAGGCAGTATCTTGTAGGTGTGATGCAGTTTCCTCTTCCTGATTATTAATCCACCTAGGCTCAATAGGATATTTTTTGTGCCTTTTTCCTAATCTATACATCTGTATTACTTTATCTCTAGCATCTGTAGACTGCTCTTTGGACTTAATTTCCTTTCAGATTCATAGCCTGATCAATGATCCGTCAACAATGGTGGTTTTAGCCACAGTAACTTTAATTGTTCACAGATGGAGGCCAATGGTAAGATAAGTGTGTCATCATGGTTAGGTCAATTTGTTTCATCTGTGTAAACTGTGACCTTCCTCAGCACAGGGGTTGAATATTTTTGCAAGCAATATATTTCAGTTTTTTTGTTACAAATATTTCCCAACATGAAACCTATGCCACTTTAAAATAATTGATTTTGAGTTATAGTTTTAAAATAAAATATCAAACAGAACAAAATGTCTGCGTACCAAATGTAATTTAGTAACATAAGAGAACTGGTCAGGGGTTTGAATACATTTGAAAGACACTGTACTATATAATTTTGTTTCCATAGAGTCTGAGTTACATTAGTGATGGACTGCTAGAGCAAGGTGTGTGGTATGAGTTTAAAGCCTTCAATACACTAATAAGTAGTTTACCATGCCAATCTGTGGGGATGCTAAAATATCAGTATTGAGAGGGAAAATTACTCAGTTTCAAGCTCCTTGTGGATTGATGATTTGATGCCACTAAGGACCATAAAAACAAAGAAGTGAAGGAAATCAGGGGCAGTTGATTTGCTCCAGAAATAGTCCTTTTTTACTTTGTTCATATGACCCTAAGTCTGTGGGATCTGAGAGAGAATAACTAGCTCCAGATGTTCAGAAAGTTACTGCAGAGGCCTCAACATCACAGAAAACAGAACGTGAAGCATCAAACAAACAGCAAATAGCCATGTTGGTCAGGGACAGGGCCGGATTTGCCATAAGGCAAAGTAGGCACCTGCCTACAGGCGCACGCCACTGAGGGGCGCCTGGCATTGGGATTTTTAATTTTTTTTATTTTTAAAAAAAATAGCCACCTCACTGGCTGCGCAGGTGCCCATTCCATGTCACCCTCACATTGCCCCTCCCCCCCGTTGTCTATTTCCTACCTCCCTGGCAGGAAAGGTCTGTGCCTCCTTTGGCACAGTCCTGTAAGTGCTGAGCTCCCTTGTCGCCTCTTTAGGATTGCAGATCGCTGGGAGATGACATCATCTCCCAGCGCTCTGCTTTCCTGAATAGGAGACTGCATGGGAGCTCCAGCACTTACAGAACTGTGCCAAAGGAGGCACAGACGACAGATCTCCTGCCAGGGAGATAGGAAATGGACAACGGGGGGAAGTAGGAAACGGACAATGGGGGGAGGCAATGTGAGGGCAACATGGAGATGGTGGGGGCAATGTGCAGCTGATGGGGGGGTTATTTGGAGATGGTGGGGGCAATGTGGAGCTGATGGGGGGCAATGTGAGGGTAACATGGAGCTGATGGGTGGCAAGTTGGAGCTGATGGGAGCAATGTGAGGACAATATGGAGATGTTGGGGGAAATGTGGAGCTGATGGGGGGCAAGTTGGAGCTGATGGGGCAATGTGAGGGCAATATAGAGATGATGGGGGAAATGTGGAGATTAGGAGCATTGTGGAGGTGTCCAGTGGAGATGGCCAATGGGGGGGGGCGCTTCAGATTTTTGTGCCTACAGGCTCTTGAGATGTAAATCCGGCCCTGGTCAGGGACGGTCAAACTTTTAAGAATTAAGCCCCTTTTTATTGACAAAACTTTGTGGGCCTCCACTAATACCATCTCCTCACTCACTCACCCTTCCTATCTCCCACTCTCTTCCTTTGTCTCCCTCCTTCACTCACCCCACCTTTTCCCTCTGTCTCTCTTTCTTTCTCCCTTCTTTTCTTCCTCTCCCTCCACCCCCCTCTCTTTCCCCCTGAACACAGGAGGATGTCACTTTGGGCACTCCTACCTTACTTACTCTGATCTAGATTATAAAGGAGGTACATATGGTATAAATATTGTAAGCTTTTAATGGCAGGCTTCAGTTCCCACTACTTTTTTATTTCTGCTTTACTCACTTTTCATTATTGATTTAATTTTATTATTGTATATGTTATTCAAATAAGTTAATTAACCTATATAATAATTCGCTAAAACGTGTGTAACGACAAAGTCATGCGCAGTAGAGACTGCTGCGTGTGCTGCAGTCATGTGAAGCGGGCAGTCTCTACTGAGCATGACTGCCCCCGACTGGCTGGCAGTGGCACTGTGGCCCATGTAACGGGCTCTTCAACTAGTTAATTAATATAAGAATAGAAAACTGTGTAATTCATGAAAGCAGATAACTGTTTAATAAGGGATTTCACATGTAACATGAGTGATTTTACATACTGCAGTATGTATTGTATTGTACTATTTATTGTTATTTAGCACTACAAATTTGAGAGCAACACTTTACAAATAATTTTTCAGGCACACTGAGTCTCTGTCCCATAGAGCTTACAATCTAAGTTTTGATGTCTTGAGCACAGGGAAAGGAAGTGACTTGCTTAACTCTTTAAAAGGATAGTAATACTTAAAATGTAAAAAAAAAATATGTTGTAGGGTTTATCCCCTGAGTAAAACAAGAGTACTCCCACTGCTGAAAGGTGTTTCACTCAAAAGTTATTAATTTTCAAAGTTGAATTTTTTAGGTGCAATATCACAGTGGCCTGAAACTGTACAGTGGCGCTGTTGCTACATGATCCTATGGACAGCTCTGGTCCCGGGACCATAAATCTCCATAGGATGGTGTAGCAACAGCACCACTGTACAATTTCAGGCCACTGTGATATTGCACCTAAAAAATTTAACTTTGAAAATTAATAACCTTTGAATGAAACACCTTTCAGCAGTGGGAGTACTCTTGTTTTACTCAGGGGGATAAACCCTACAACATATTTTTTTTACATTTTAAGTATTACTATCCCTTTAAGTGCCAGAGGGGTGCACAATGTGTTTTGCACCCCTCTGGCACTCAAAGAGTTAAGATCACAAGACGCTAAGAAGGGAATTGAACAATGTTTTACCTGCTTCCTAGCCTGTGTCCTGGCTTCAGCGTGAGAGACTCCTTTTACATTATCTCTACTGTTAACCCCTTGAGTGCCAGAGGGGTACGGAACGCATTGCTTTGCAATGTGTTCTGTGCCCCTCTGGCACTCAAAGGGTTAAAGAACAACTAAAATGAAAAAATAAATAAATAAAGCACGGTCTTTAAATAGTTAATTATTGCTGCTCCCTCTTCTGGAAGTATCAGCATTTTAAGCCTACAGCCTTTTTAAAAGTCCAAAGCTTCCGGTTGCAGCCTCACTTCTACTTCCTCTCTAGGTGGATGTGACATCACGTGGGAGCCAATTGTTTTCTCTTGGGAGCTTACAGCACCAGCTCTGGGTAAGAGAAGTCTGAGAAGGTGTTCTGTATGACTAGTGCTTACGTTTATAATACTGATACTACCAGAAGTGGAGTAGAAGCAATCCTATATAATAATTCGCTAGGATGTTTGTCAGAAGCCGTCATGCACAGTAGAGACTGTGCACGCTGCAGTCATGAGTAGTAGAGACTGCCCTCGCAGCAGTCATAAGCAGTACAGACTGCCTGACTGCGCTGTGGCTGATACTGAGTGGGGCACTTCAAATTTGGATCAGAGTCCTCTCTGCGCACCTTCCTGGGACTGCTTGGTGAGCAGAGAGGCTGCTGGTTGGCACTGTGGCCCGTGTACATGGGCTTTTAAATGAGTTATTTAATAAATAACAGACCCTTAACGACCCTTGATGGTCATAGTACGTCATGGGTTGATCTGAGTTAACGACCCATGACGTACTATGACCATCATAGAATTCCGGGCTCCAGAATCGAAAAGCTCTGTGGTCCTTTAGTGATCGCCACATGCCTGTGCGGCCGGTCGTTAAGAGGTTAAGTTCTATTGTATGAAACTGAGGTATCCAGATAAGATAAATTACAATATATAATAAATCTGGTCTAACATGTTTATCTTCCATTTTTCTTAAGACAGAAAAATCTGTTAACCTCTTGACTGCTAGAGAGGTCTTCAATGCATTAAGATGCAAAGCATTTAAGAACTCTCTAGCAGCCAAAGGGTTACTATGCAACAGTTACCCTGCCCCCCCTCCCCTTTGATTGTAGAAAGGTCTGAAATAGTCCTATATAGTCCAAAACATGTATCATACACTTATTTCAGGAAAAGTTAAACACCTCATGCATTTTTCTCTGTAACACATTAGTGGTTTATTGTTTTTGTTTCATTTGTGTTCTCAAACAAACATGCATCAATCTCTTTCAGCACTGACATAGTTAATAGCTGTACTGCAATTTTTTATATTGTTTATCATTTTGCTGCTGGTCTTGTCTAACACGCTGGCACATTGCCTCTAGGGCATTAATAACTGAACTTATCATCTGCAGCAAAGTTTAATTAAAGTTGAAATAGCCTCCTTGACAAGTATCTTAAATGGCTGATAGCATCTGTGGCCTTAAAAGGGATGTTGATTCAAGGATTGATAAAGAGGCCCAAGCAGCCAAACAAGTTTCTGTGAGCAGATCTCTGGTAATTGAACAGTGGAACAGTGACAAAATGCACTTACAATGATATCAGTCACCAGTGGCAGGAAAGATGCTATTGCACTGAGATATGAGGTCTGCCATTAGTGACAGGCATTTACAATTATGCCATCCCCCAGAGACAATCATGAAATGCTGTGGATACACCCACTCATCCTGTTCACTTCATTTCCACTGCTATTGAAAATTAAACCCACCAAGTGCTAGAGGGGTATCCGATGCTTTGGAACGCAACACATTGGATACCAATGGTTAAACCTTGGAGCAGTTGTGAATAATTAGTGAAGTCAGTTTGATTGAACCCATTAATAGAAAATTTAACTTAACTTATGTGTGTACTGTGAAATGCAAATAAATAATATTTTCAATATGGTCAGAGGGGAAATATAAGAATACAACTGCACATAAAAACTGGTTTTCAAATGCATTTTCTAACCCTATATTTGCCTAATGCCAATTTACTAAGCAACTTATGAGGAATATTCTCCTCTTGATGCCACTTCTATGGGGCAGGGTATATGTGTTTTGGGGCGTTCTTTTCCACTACTTCTTGTTTAACTGTTTGAGTGCCAGAGAAGTGTCCAATACATTGAAAGGCAGTGAGTTAGCACCTCTTTGGAAATTAAAGGTTAATGATAAATGCTAAACAAGGCATAGAGGAAATAGTATGATTTTGTCCTGTGCATGCCTTGGGTTAGGTGATGGAGCAGTGTATGCACCAATATGCACAACAAAGATTATACACTGTAGTGCAGACACTGGAGTGTAGCCACTGTCAATGGAGGTCAATGGAGCTTCACTGCTGGATTTGAGCCTTGACCCCAAGGTCACAAAACACTGAAGCTGATACACTATGAGGAACTGGAGTCTGCACTTCTGCCATAAACCAATCTATTATAATGCACTGGAGGACCTATCTAGCATTCATGGGGTTATATGCTCCATTTAACTCAAATGAATGTAGGAACTTTGTTATCTCTTCCCTATAGTGCAGTTTGTTTTCCTCAGTATTACTCTAGTTCTTCTTAATACATCAAAATCTCTATGTTGAGTAAACAAACTGCAAAGCTGAAAGTTAAAAGCCATGTTTATACAAGTAAACCAATCTACATTTCTTAAGAGCACATTCATTCAAGCAGATCCCATTACATTCTCCACTAATACGGAAAACGGACATAACATTATTTCTGCAAACAGCAATAAAATGTTCCCCAGACTTTCAATTAATAAATAAAAGATTTATGAGTGTAAAATGAACTTCTCTGTCTGCTTAACCCCTTGCATGATAGAGGAAACTCCAACTCATTGCTTCCTATTGAGACAGAAACCTCTCTAGCATCAATGGATTAACATTTTGTGTGCCAGAGGGGTGTCTAACACTTTGTCCAACAAAGGGAAAAATGAAAGTGTTAGTAACTGATTATGTTACCACATATCAATTTAAAGGGATAGTAAAGTTTCACAAAAAAAGCAGCTCCAATTAATCTTCATAGTATTTGGGCCGTGGAGAGTGCATACCTCCCAAGTGTCCCTCTTTAGGAGGGACAGTCCCTTTTTTAGACCCAAATCCATCTGTCCCTCTTTCCCACCCTGATGTCCCTCTTTTTAGGAGATCAGACTGTGTGGTGTATATATAAGTATATCACATTGTTCTAAAGGAATAAAACTCACATTCTTGTTTGTTTAAACATCAGTATATGTGTATTTATACATTAGTCTATGTAAATAAAACATTTTATTGATCTAAATCATGTATTAGGTTACACATGGAGATATCAATAGGTCGTGAAATAGCATAAAAATTCTCGGTAATGCTCCCCAGCAACACCCCCTAAAACACAATTGTCCCTCTTTGCCAATTTGAAATGTTAGGAGGTATGAGAGTGTTATATCAATACTGTCAGAGTTGTGGTTCACAAGTAATTGAAGGATAAAGTTCCCCCTCCCACCCCTTTTACCTAGTGTAAGCCATCTCTTCTCAGATGTAGAATCTTGTTGTAAGACCAGACAGATAACAGCAGGGGACAATCTTGTTCCTATAAGAACAATGAAAGCCCTGCCCCCTTGACAAGTTTTTCAGGTTTTTCCCTTATCTTAATTGAAGATTGTCCCTCTCTGCAATCTACCTGGGAACCTCCCTTCTGCTCTGGCTGAGCAGTGTTACATCAGTAAAAGGGGCAGGTGGGGGATACTTTGTCATTGAATTACTCTTGAACTACAACTCTGACAGAATTGAAATAACTCTCTCCAATGTCCAAATACTATGAAGATTAATTAGAGCTGCTTTTATTATGAAACATTACTATCCCTTTAAATCAGGGTCACTTAAAATGCACACATTGCAGGGTTCCACTGAGTCCTGTGTAGTCCTGTGCAGTCCTATAGAATGATGTTTTCATAAGTGTTTCTGATTTAAAATGATACGTGGTCATCTTAATTCCTGGTGACTGTGCAAAAACCTAGTATTATAAGAATAATTAGGAGAAGGATCCATTATGAAGTCTTGATCCACTGGCCAGTAAGTATTTGTATTTTTTTAAGTGATTTTATATTATTGTTATATACTGAGAGCAGCATTTTGGAGCTGTATATTAAACTTTTTTGAAAGAAGAGACATTTGTTGATTGTTTTGTGGGTGAGTGGAGTGGACGGTGCAGCTGTCTGGATCACTGAGTGGAGACGGTGTGAGATCTCCACCTGCTTGTCTGTCAACCTTGGTTATTCCCATTGTTGACCTGGCTCAAATGTGAGTAGATTTATTGATACATTACGGTATATTTAGTTTGCCTCAAAACTGACCCTTTTTCCATAAAATCAATGATAAACATTCTCTAATCGTTAAGCACTGGGGAGTTTTTATACTGTGTCCTCATGGGAAGCCAGAAACGTTTTAAATTTTTTTTACATGACATCCACATGGGTTCTTCCACTTAATTCATTGCTGTAGTTAATAGTGGCAGGGTGTAGCAGTTGATTGGAGCACAGAATGAATATGCTGCTTGCTCCAGAAGACAATGAGAAACTGTTAGTATGGTGCAATGAGATTATTATTATTATTATTATTATTCTTTATTTATATAGCGCCAACTAATTCCGCAGCGCTGTACAATTGGGGAATAGACATACAGAGGTATTAAATAGTACAATCAGATGTGTAGAACAGGAGGATCAGAGGGCCCTGCTCGTGAGAGCTTACAGTCTAGAGGAAGGTAGGTTTGATACAGAAGGAGTAAGTGCTATTGTGTTTAAGTGCCTCCTGCCACATGAACTGCCAGTCAGTGGGTGGGAGTGAGAAGTGCCATTGAGTGCAGTAGTCCGTGCAAGGGGTGAATCTTGGTTATGATGTTTATGGAGGCAGTTGATAAGCCTCCCTGAAGAGGTGAGTCTTCAGGGAGCGTCTGAAAATTTGAAGGCTGGGGGAGAGTCTGATGGGGCGGGGGAGATCACTAGTTCACCGGGAGGAGTGCAATAAATTCTGCTTTGGAAATGAAATGGTGGTCAGCTGGTTTGGGGCATTTTAGCATACTATTGTAAGTATGTGCATGTGAATGTGCATCTTTGGAAAGGGTTACATTTCAGGACTGCAAGAGTCCGAGATTCAAATTTATTAGAATCAAATGATTACTCACGCATCCACTGGTTCGGCATTGTAAAGCAGTTTCTTCCAAACACACAGGCCCAGTTTGAAGCTTCTCCATGTAAAGGAAGTGCAATAAACCTCACATTAATGTTTGCTTGAACTACAGTATTTCTGTTTACAAATTAGTATGTGTAAATAAAATACTTTGTTCTTGTTCTAAATTAGTTATTCAATAAAATAAAGAGCTATCAATAGGTCATCAAGTACTGCAACCTAAAAAATTTCAGTAAAGAACTGGCCACAAGTTGCTAACCAGGCCCCAGCAACACTACCTAAAACTGTCCCTGTTTGGCCAGTTGAAATGTTGGGTGGTATGGTTTATGCTGCAACTGCACAGGTACACCCTACTTCCCATATGTATCAATAGTTAGTTTCACAAGTCATGCTTTATTTAAAATGAAAACTCTCAAAGAACCTCACATGCATAATTGTATTTGAGGCACTGGTACTTTTATCTGGTACTCAGCTCAATTATGTTGATTAACTGCCGCCTTTCATGTTAAAGCTCCTTCAAGGTTCATCATTACACCCAGTTTGCGAACAGGCCAGAACCTCTTCTCACAAGGCCATTTCCAGTGGCTCGGAGGTCTCTTATCAAAACTCATAGAATTTTCAATTACACACTCCAACAAATACTCTAGTGTCTTTTGACAGAATGCTCTACACTTCAGACACTTAAATCACTCTGTAATGAGTGTTTTAATGAAATATAAATATCTCTGAGAAAGCAAAAATTCCAAGGACAGACACAGCAACAAAATAGTAAGTCATAATATTTTATATAGTCCAGGAAGACAGTTAAAATAGTAGGAAGCACTGTAAAAAGCCTGATTTTCATTGCGAAGCTGATAGAATTAGTCCAGTTCTGGAGTAAACCAAGTGAACTATAGGGGACAAATGAAAATGTAATCAATTCCCATTTATTTAAGTGAAGCTTTTAACCCTTTGAAAGCTAGAGAGGTGTCCAATTAATGGTTTAAAAATGCCATTTTAATCGACAAATAATTTTTATTTCACCCCATGTTGCAGTTGATTTGTCCCATCATTAATGCAGTTCTTCGTACATTAGCCTTTGAGTATAAAACTACTCCAGGGATGGGGTATGGTGGGAGAAGTGGGAGATCTTTACATTGCCCACCATTGGTCTACACTGACATAAATGGGTGCAGCCCAGTGCAGCATACTGCAACACAACTGTATTCATTTGTTGATCACATTAAAGTTCAACGTAGATGATCTGTATAATGACCTATGGGCAGCAGTGCAGACTGATCGCTAGAGCTGGATGTTGTGATGTGTATTGCAATCTTCAGTGAACAGGCAATCCAAATACGCATTAGCTTATTCCAGTGATTCTCAACCAGGGTGCCGTGGCACTTTGGTGTGCCACAGACATCATTTTAGGGTGCCCCATGTTTTCTATGAAGACTAGCAAAAATGGATTTTTAAATAAAGATTTATAGAAATTGTTATGCACAATATGTTTAGTTTTGTTATTATGATTAAAAGACCTAATAATAACAGTATATTTATGTATTGTACCCCTCTTATGCCCTTGATAAAGTACATTAAATATGTCAGGGGTGGCCCAAATCTTCTAGACTATTTGTTAGGGGTGCCCCAAACAAAAAAGATTGAGAACCACTGGCTTATTCTGATGTAAGGCAACCATGAGTCCCACCTCCAGAGGTGGATTGTAATGGAATACCAGTCTGTGGGCTTTTTGGTTATTCATTGTTTAACCTTCCCACTAGCTGGTATTCCATTGTGTGTGTGTGTGTGTGTGTGTGTGTGTCTGTGAAATGCAACACTATCAACTCCTGACCATTTTCTACTACTTTTTCTGTCACCCCAGCCTTTTACCCACTTCACCCCCTGCCCCCAGCCTATTACCCCCTCTCTCTTTCTAGCTTCAGCAGCATTAATGCTTCCTCCTCCTGTTTTCTCCCTTCCTACTCCAGTCAATTTCAACTCGTCCTCTCTCCCCATGCATCTTCCCCTCTTTCCTGTACTCATTCCCTCAGATCCCCTCAGTCCTCTTCTTCTCTACCAGTCCCTTCCCTGCCTTCTTATTTTGCCCCTTCTTTCTCAATATCACTTGCTTTGTATGGACTTTACTTTGGTGGTGATACATTGTGGGAGTGAGAGTTCTGTACTGCCTGCAGTACAGACCTCCATATCATGTTAGGGTGGCTATCCAGAGCCTGCATATACACTCATCTGAGCAATAAAGGTAAAGTGTCCCGGGGCATCTAAGTTGTTTACATATGATAAGGAATGCCCAGCATTATATCTTTGGGCTGGACTTAAACTACCGGAAAGGGATAGTAATGTTTCATAATAAAAGCAGCTCTAATTCATCATCATAGTATTTGGACTTTGTAAAGTGTTATTTCAGTTCTGTCAGAGTTGTAGTTCTAGAGTAATTCCATGACAAAGTATCCCCCTCCTGCCCCTTTTACTGATGTAACACTGTTCAGCCAGATCAGAAGGGAGGTGCCCAGGTAGACTGCAGAGAGGGGAATCTTCAATTAAGATAAGGGGAAAAACCTGAAAAACTTGTCAAGGGGGTGTCATGCCAAGGCATGAGTTGGCCCTCTGGGTTGTATAATTTGTTTGTTTGTTATTCAAAGTGCACCAGTCCTAGGCCATAAAATTAGCTAAGCAGATAACATCACCAGAAACTAAATGAGCATCGCCAGAGCAGAACAGAGTGTCATAAACTATATTGGACTTTCTGTTCTGATGGGAGTTCATGTAGAGGACAGTCAAATATTATGAAATAGGGGGATCATGTATATACAGTATTAAATGGTTCAATACAAATATATATTCAGAATGCCCAGGTTCTACCCTTTTGGTGCGTACCAGACATGCCAGGGGGAGGTGTCCCTGCTATGAGTTACAAGAATAGCCACTTTGCAACCAGTTAGACCCAGCATGTTTGATATCCAGATAATCACACAGATATGAGGAATATGCTTATTATAACATTATAGAGGTGTTGGGTGTGTTGCATGTTTTCGGGAGCCTTATGACTTTTCAGGTACAAGTCTCCAGTAAGATCTGACAGGTTTGATTGAGTGGACTGTAAATGGTCAAGCCAAACCCCTAACCCTCCAGGTAACAACTGAAAGGGGTTGGCCTCTTAGAAGAAACTGTGGAAATTATTTAATATGTGTTTTTTGGATAAAACGGTGAATTTCTTTGTAACAACTGAAGGGGGATATACCATCTGAAGTTCCCAAGGAATATTAAAATACCAGTAATTGTATTTAAGGATTTCTTGTGTTTCTCCCATTTTATTTTATGAACTGTTTTGCTTATGTGTAATCTTTATTTCTGTATTTGTATAACCAGCACTGTGAAACCTTTTTCAGATTAAATGTTCAATTAATCAGCTCTTGTCTCTGTTCTCTAATATGAACTCACTACTTTGAAGGAAGCTCAGTTAGAACATGCTACTAAAGGGTTAAGTCTAAATGTTTGACTATTAAGGTGATTTTATACTGTAATTGTGTTGTGTTTGGGGTAACCTGAGACGCCCAGATATAAAGTATTTGTGGTGGCAGCAAATTGTAGTACTGGGGCGATAGTGCAGGAGGGATTTCAGGGGTCAATGTGGTGGTTGCTAGCAATAGTAACAGGTAACCAGGGGTCTGGTATTGTTAACCCTTTCACTCCCACACTCTCCCCACTGTCTCAGCAGGGCCTATAGCCTTAGCTTGTGACAGGGGGGCAGGGCTTCTCATTGTTCTCATAGGAAGAAGATTGTCCCCTGCTGTTATCTGTCTGGTCTATGGACTGCATTCCACATCTGAGAAGAGATGGCTTACACTAGGTAAAAGGGGCAGCATGTTTTTTTAATGCCTACAAAATAAAATAAAGAAAAAACAAAGTATTACTATCCCTTTAAAATACCTACATGGTATCCCATCAATTGTTGGGGCTATTGTTGGGGTTAGGGATATATAAATACGCATAGGTGGCACTAATGGATGCTGGCTGAAGCGACGTTTATATAGGCGACATGAGAATCTTGTGCTTTTCATGCAGGACGAGATTCTCATGTCAACCTTTTCATCATGGCGGCATGCTTAATGCGCCGTTTACTTACACACTGTTTTATCTGGGATATTGTAAATGGATACCCATTCAGTGGGTTAAAAGCTAAATTGAAATTAATGGAGCACTGTATATGCCTCTTTATGGTACTCCAAAATTAGTCGACTTTTAGTTTATACATAGGACCATAGGGTCCCAATATACTCTGAGCCCAGTTTCCCTTATCAATGTGTTATGTGGGCAGCCATCTAGTCTCTGCTCCTGTTTCTTTGTTGACAGGCAAAAGTTCAAGTGGCATAGTTACATCTGCCAGGTTTGTCCTCCAACCATGTGTGCTTCTCACCTTAGTGCACCTACTGTTGCGACATGTGTTGTTAAATCCCCCTATCCTGGTCAGTGCAGTGCTGAAATTGTAAATGGATACATAAACAAATAAATACATTTTAGAACATGTACATATACATAGCTAAGAAACATAAATGTGTCTCTCACCACAGCATCAAAAAAATCTATTCTAGCACCCTTTCCCTATACTTATAGCACTATACCACAGACTCAATGGGTCATATGTATAAGAACAAATTGGAGCAATTGTGGACACAACCAAATATCCTATACAGAAGAAATAAATATGCAAATTGTTTTAAACTGTTTTTTTTAACCAACTGAATGTATTGGAGACCTCTCTCTCTAGCACACACGCACAACATTTACATTCTCACACCTCCCTAGTCTCCTCTTTTTAGGAAGGTCAGTCCCTCATTGAGATCCAAACTCCTCTTTCTCAGCCTGGTGTCCTTCTTTTTAGGAGATCAGTCTGTGTGGTGTGTAAATAAGTGTATCATATTTCTCCATAGTGATTACACTCACATTAATGTTTGTTTAACCCCTTAATAACCACACATGGCAATGTGGTAGAGTGTAACCAAAAGCAGTGAATCAAGGAGCATCTGCAGATATTCCATCCCACAGAATAAGCTAAGATGGTGGCAGGGAGGTTTCATCATTATTACTAAGTCTTCTTGCTGTCATGTGACATAGTGACAGCAGTACTTGCTTTCCTGGGGATGATTTGACATTGTGGACCTAAGCACCAAAATGTTTGGTTGCAGATGTGCCAGTTGTTTAATATGAGCACAGATGCGTCCATTGTTCCCAGTTCTTCCCCTATTTCAGAATGTTTCCTTACACACAATGTGCACATTGCAGTTACTGATGAAAGGTACAGTTCCATCCTGCCCTCAAGGGAAAAAAAATAGTATTCCAATACACCCATGAATTTGGAGATGGTGCAGGAGGAAAATAAGTATTGGCCATATTATTTTCTCTAGATACACCTGAAGTGGGGGAGGCTGGTTATGGTGCTGCTACTGTCTCAGGCACTTCACTGGAGCTAGTTACACTGGTAAGTGGAGCCATCATCACCTCTCTGATTTCAGTGCTGGTGATCTCAGTCCCTTATAGCTGTCTAGACAACTCAGCAACAATTACAGCAGTAGCAAATGCCAGAAAGTCACCAGTGTCATTTGCCAATGGCCACCATAAAATGACCTGGTGGCAGGGCTTGTTTTTGGCAACCCTGAGGCCTCTACAATTTTATCTCAAGGCTTGTGATCAACAGGCCTAAGTCCAACAAATAATTTTTGTATTTAACAATAACAAGTCTAAATCCTGCAAATCAATTTTTTTATCAGGAATAACCTGAGTCCCACACAGTGCACACACAAATATTTTCAGCCTTTTTGTAAGCCTGTGTCTGTGTTGCATAGCCTTTGTTTATAAAGAGAAAATAAATAAATAAATGAATAAAAATTTTTCCCTGTCATTTGTGGTCTTGTCCACTTCTGTTACCTGATACTCAGATGGTATTAGAGTTTGGTTCATTTTTAACCAATTGAGTGCCAGAGGGGGTATCCAAATGCATTGCTTTGCAATGTGTTGGGTACCCCACTGGCACTCAAAGGGTTAAGAATGTTCGTGTCCCAACACTGTTGCTTGATAACAGTGTCCAATGGTCATATACAATATAACCAGCTGTGCTAAAAACCTTGCTCAGACTCAACTCTTGCTGGTGGGCAACTAAGGGTTTCCACTGAGAGGCATGTCAATGCTAGCCACACAGATGGCTTTGTTTGCCAATAGTCCATGGAGTCATCACTTCTGCCCAGAACATACTGTAGCTATCCTGCAAGTATACTAAAATCATCTTGCATGCAATGGGACCACTTCTAGGAGCTACACAGTGTTCCTGTGTGTCAGTTACCAACCAATACTCAAGAAGCAAGTCCCATTGAGATGTGCCGCCACCACCACCAACAATGCTGGATATTTGCTGCCCCTGACACCCATAAATTGCCCTGTGGTCAGAATGAGAATTGGATGTTCTGGTTGTTGTAGCTGCTCTTGTTGGTATAAACCTTTTCCTGCCTTCCTTTTCAGTAAGCTTTCTAGCATTTTCTTTGGCGCTCTTATCCTACACAATTCAACCCTCCACTGAGGCAATAACAGATCTCTATATTCTGTGACAGTGTTCAATTCCTCAGAGAGATGCTGCTGATCATCATGACTCCTTGCTGTAATACACTAATTATGTTTTGACAGAAATTCTGATATCTTGTGTTAAAAGAGGGGGCCAGAAAAGTGGCAAGAATATACTCCTCATTGCTTTTAATGTACACTAATCGAGGATCTTGCTCAAAGCATGCTAACTTGTCCTTTACCAGCTGGTGCATGTCTGTGTTGTCATTATGGTAAGATTCCTCAGCAATGCTCCTCTGCAATAAACATAGTAACTTAGTTGATGAGGCTGAAAAAGACATGTGTCCATTAAGTCCAGCCCATGCCAAAAACATCCCTGTTGATCCAGAGGAAGGCAAAAAAACCCTCTAGAGCAATTTCTCATTTAGCCCCAAGTGAGTAAAAAAATTCCTTCCTAACTCCAAATGGCAGTCAGATATTTCCCTGGATCAACATCCTATCTGCTTTGAAGCCATCTGTCATAGTTTTGTTCTGTGCTAGCTAGGCATCAATTGCTTTTTTGAAAGAAGTTGCATTATCTGCAAGTACAACATGCCGAGGCAAAGAATTCAATAGTTTTACCACCCTTACTGTAAAGAATCCCTGCTTTTGCTTTAGTTGAAAGCGCCTTTCCTCTAGTCTTAATGGATGACCTCATGTTGTTAGCTCTGCTCTTTGTGTAAATAATTCATTGGCTAGTTCTTTGTACTGACCTTAAATGTATAAATGGTTATCATATTACCCCTTAGACGTCTCTTCTCTAATGTAAACAAACCCAGTTTGGTTAGTCTCTCTTTATAACTCAGATCCTCCAATCCCTTTATCAGTTTTGTTGCACGTTTCTTCACCTTTTCCAGTTCAACAATGTCTTTTTTAAGAACTGCCACCCAAAATTGTACTCCATATTCTAGATGAGGCCTAACCAAGGATTTATACAGAGGTAGGATAATATTAGCATAATTTGCATCTACACCTCTTTTTATGCAAGCTAGTACCCTATTTGCTCTTGCAGCAGCTGAGTGAATCTGTACACTGCTGTGAAGTCTATCATCTAACAGCACTCCTAAATCTTTCTTTAATGAGGATTCCCCAAGTTGTATCCCATTTAGTTTATATGTAGCAATCTTGTCTCTGCAGCCCAAATGCATAACCTCACATTTATCTACATTAAATGTCATCTTGTCATGGTTTTAAGAACTCTCAGACAATTTGGTAAGGTAAAAACAGCTTTATTAAGAATAATAAAGAGCACAGTATCCCCTTCACAGGTCCAGATCCGGAGAGTACCAAGACACTTCCCAAATCTGACATAGGTCAGGGTACAGAAATAAGCAAAACAGGCAATAATATAATAGCAGGAACATATGACTGGAACCAGGAACAGATCCTCAACAGTACCACCTAGGAAGAGGCCCACTAGCCGAGGGTAGGTACTGCAGGGCAGAATCCCCAGGAGCTGGGGAAGAGAGAACAGGCAACCAGAACACTGAAGAGTGACATGGTCCTGGTAACTGGAGAGCACGCTGACTAACACTGGTCTGCCCTAGGTTAGCAGGCAGGATGACCAGAGGTAGGACTGACCAGATGGACAGGGAGAATCCCTGAGGACTGGACAATGGAGGGAACTCAGGCAGGCACAGGCACAGGACCAGTCCAGGTGACTGAGGTAACCCCAGGGAATACTGATAGGAACAGGCTCAATCTCAGGAGATATAGGTAACCGAAGGCAGCACTGACAGGCACTGGCTCAATCTCAGGAGATATAGGTAACCAAAGGCAACACTGAAAGGCACTGGCTCAGGTGACTGGGGTAACCGCAGACTGAACAGACAGGCACAGGCTCAGACTCGGAAGATGGCAGAGAGGAGGCTCTACTGATACTCACTGGTTGGGCACTAGCCTCGAAGGCTAGGATAACGGGAGGTCACCAATAGAGCACAACCACTGCCAGGATCCGAATAGCTAGCTAGAGCGGTCATCAGCCACAGCCTGGATCGGTACACAGAGAGCGGTAGTCAGCCAAAGCCTGGATCAGTACACAGAGGTCGATAGTCAGCTACAGCCTGGATCGGTACACAGAGGCCGGTAGTCAGACAGTCTGGGTCGGCAACGGTAACACAGCAACAGAGACAAGAGCAAGGTCAGGCAAAACCGGATCATACACGGAGCAGGAATCACAGCAACAAACGCCAGGTCAGGAACACCACGAAAGGGCTCCAAAGGTTTGGCAGGACTGAGCTTAAAAAGGCAAACACTGGGCGGAGCAGAACCCAGAGGCCAATAAGAACCCAGCAGGAAATAGGCAGGAAGTAGCAATATCGACAGAACATGAGATCACGGGCACCGTGATACATCTGCCACTTTTCTGCCCATTCACTCAATGTATCTAAATCCTTCTGCAGAGAAAAACATCCAGCTCTGTATGTATTTCCTTAAATAGCTTATCATCATCAGCAAAGACTGAGATGCTACTTTCAGTTGCCACTTCTAGATCATTAACAAACAAAAAAGCATTGAGTCCAGGACTGAACCCTGCGGAACCCCACTTATAAATTTAGACCAATTTGAAAAAGTTCCATTTACAACAATTCTCTGCCATCTATCATTTAACCAGTTCTCAGTCCAGGTACAGATAACACCTCCCAAACCGAAGCCTTCTAATTTATACAATAATCTGTTGTGAGACACTGTATCAAAGGCTTTTGCAAAATCCAAGTATACTACATATACAGCAATTCCCCTGTCCAAATTACTACTTACTCTTTCATAAAATGCAAGTAAATTAGTCTGACATGATCTATTCTTCATGAAACCATGCTGATTCCTACGAAAAATATTGTTTATCTTCACATAGTTCTGAATAGTGTCAGTTAATAACCCTTCTAGTATCTTACCCACTATGGAAGTCAAGCCCACAGGTCTGTAATTGCCTGGTTTGGATCTTGCTCCCTTTTTAAACAATGGAACTACATCAGCTTTCCTCCAATCACAGGGCACTATGCCTGATAAAAGTGAATCAATAAATATTAAGTATAATGGTCTTGCTATTACTGAACTAAGTTCCTTAAGTACCCTTTGGTGTATACTGTCAGGTTCAGGTGCTTTATTCACCATAACCCTCTCCAGTCTCTTTTGAACCTTGTCTTCAGTAAGCCATGTAAATCATGGAGGAAATTCCATTGTTTTTTTTAGTTTGCCCATAGCCCGTCATTGCTGCTTCCTTTGTTTATACTGAAGCAAAGTATTTAGGGTGTCAGCCACAGCCTTATCCTCACTAATCAGTTCACTCGTCTCAGTCCTAAGAGGACCAATATCAACCTTAACTTTTTTGTTATTAATATACTTTTAGAATTGCCTAGAGTTTTTCTTGCTCTCATTAGCAATATTTCTCTCATTTTCAATTTTAACTAGCTTAATTGTTTGTTTGCAGATTTTATTACATTCTTCATATTTTTTAAATTATGTATCTGACCTGTTTGACTTAAACACTTTAAAAGCCTGTTTTTTATTTCTCATTTCTCTGCAAACCTCATTATTAAGCCACATTGGTTTCCCTTTACTCCTCTTGTGCTTATCCCCCAATGGTATATATTGACTTGTATAATTATCTAAGAACATTTTAAATACTTGAAAATTATATCCCAGTGAATATCCTTTAATACTTCTTTTAGCTTTGAAAAAATAGCCTTTTTAAAATTGAATGTTTTAGTTAAATCCTTGCTATTGGGTTTCTCATAACAAATTTCAAAGGATACCATATTGTGGTCACTGCTACCCAAATGTTCCCTTACTTGTACATTGTTTATAATGTCGGAATTGTTTTGAGAGCACTAGGTCAAGCAAGGCCTCTTCTCTACTTTGTTCCTTTACTAGTTGGGACATAAAATTATCATTTACCATACTTAAAAAATGATTTCCCTTTGTTGTGCCAGAAGTCATATTACTCCAGTCAATTTCAGGATAGTTGAAATCTCCCATTATAATTACCTTTGCTGATCTAGAAGCCTTTTCCATTTGCATTAAAAGTCGGGCTTCTTCCAACTCTCCAATATTAGGTGGCTTTATTATGTGTGCCCCCAGTGTGTATTTCAGCCCACAAGGTCTCTACTTTTTCATTGGACCCTTCATTTATATATTCCCTTAAACTAGGTTTTAAAGCATGCTTTACATATAGACACAATCCTCCTCCCCTTTTATTAACCCTATCCCTCCTAAAAAGTGAATAACCCTTGGATTGACTGCAAAGTCATATGTATCATCTAACCAGGTTTCAGACACACCAATCAGATCATACTGTTCATGTATTGCAATCAAATCTAGTTCCCCCATCTTACCAGCCAGACTACGAGCATTTGAATGCCATTCTGAACGATTTCCTTCCTTGTCAAATGTATCTGCTTTTTATCAGGCTGCAACAATGGCAACTCCCTATTAGATGATCTAGCCCATTCTCCCTCTCCACCCCCATGCCCATTCTCCAATCCCATTTCCTCAATTATACTGACTTTCCCAACATGTGTTGTAGCACCCTTCCCCCTTCCTAGTTTAACGTCTCCTCCAGCCCTCTAACCATCCTAACACCCAGCACCATGGCCCCCCTTCCTCTAAGGTGCAATCCATCATGACTATAACGATTTCCCCCAAGGGAAAAGGCTGCCCAGTGTTCTAGGAACCCAAACCCCTCCTGCTTAATTCCTACCACTATGTGACTAACCATCATGCTTGCCTCCTCAAAATGATTCAGCAGCTCACATACATTGCACATTAGTAGCCATTGCCCAAGTGACAAAGAGGATCCCTCCAGAATCTACCAGTTTTGCACTGTGTACTAGCTAATGATTCTATTCTACTCATTCAAATGCTCTAGTATGTATAAAGTGGAATTCCCCCTGGTAGGGACCTACAAATTCAGCTTGTAAGGAGGCAGGTTGTTACACTCTTGTATGGAACATAATGCAGTGTGTGGACTGTAGGTGTGGCTAAAATGGGCCAGATTTTGCAGGCAATATTCAGCATCTCTCTAAGGGATTTGGATTCTGCCAAGAATCTAATTTAGTCAATGCAGGAACATGCACCATATCACCTATTTTAACCCCTTATGGAGCAGCCATGCAGGCACGCAGCCGACACTTAAAGACCACAGAGCTTTTTTTTTTCTTATCGGAATCAGAGGTCCTGGAACCGTGTGCAGCTGCGTGGGGACCCCTGAATTCCATGACATACATGTATGTCATGGGTCTTTTAGGCACGTTCACTACATGACATCATTGGTTCTTAAGGTGTCAGCTCTTGAGTTGGAGCCATTATCAGCAGACACAAAACCAGCTTTTTAAGAGCAGGGTACAAGCAATTCCTTTATTCTCTTCTCTAGTTTACTTACCCCTTTGAGTGCCATTGTAAAGCAATGTGTTGTGTACGCTTCTGACACTCAGAGGATTAATACATCTATGACTTTGTCCCGATGGTTCAGGCTATCCTGCTTCTGCTGCTGCCTTTAATCACACTGCCAGAACTAGAGCAACATTTTTGGCTGTAACCTGATGTTTTAAGATAGTAGTGTTGCCCATTGGTGGTTGTGGGAGGAAACCCAGTGAGCATTCACAATCATACAGTCTATGCTCTGCCCACTTGAATGAATGAATGAATGAATGAATATGTTTATTTATATAGCACCACAAGTGTACGCAGCGCTTTACAATTTAAGGCTTTAGACAATACAGGGTTACAAGTGCTTTGTAGAGTGAAACATTGGGTGTGAGGACCTGTACTTTGTACAGGTAAGCAATGAGCTAGACAGGAACCTATTTAAAGTCACATTGAGGGCATTCAAAGTTACTGTTTTAGGCCTGGATTCCTTTGTAGGTGCTAACTTTAACAAGGGTTTTATCCACATACACTTCAGTGGAAATTTGTTAGCTAAAACGAGTGATAACAATCATAAACTGCAATGTAATCTATGCCTTAGATTTTCTGCACATCAAATATTTTGTGAAATATATTTCAGGTTTGTTATACTGCCGATATTGTATGAATATTAAAAGTAGAATGCTTGGACAAATCAAAAGGTTTAAAGCCCTATTTATAACAAAGTGTATTTGAGGAATTGTTTGTTCGACCCAGAATTGCTCTACTTTTGTCTTTCTACATATGTCCCAATGCTTTACTTTGAGAACAAAACTCTGTATATCCCATCCAAACAGCAAGGATGTTTATTTTCCCCTCATAAATCTTCTGTTTATTAATTGAACATCCTGGAACATTGTTTTGCTGTTTGCAAAAGTAATGTCATGTCCGTTTCCCGTATTAGCGGGGAATGTAATGAGATCTGCTTGAGTGAATGTGCTGTTATGAAAAATTACATTGGTTTTGTTTGCATAAACTGATTTTTTTAGCTTCGCTTTTTCTATGGAACTTTGAGTCAAGATACACTTGTTTAAAAGTTTTGACACTGTCTAAATATTATGGAAATCAGCCATTAGGCAGTGTTTGTATATTCCAAGATGAACAGGAGCCAAACTTAAAGAAGTTCACTCTAGATCCAAACTGAATAAAATATATAAAGTAGGAAACATTCAAGGGCCTTCAACCAAATACATTTATTCAGTCCCACATAACCAGGTCTCTACATAAGATTTTAAAGCAGCCATGCCGATTCTTCAGCAGCATGGCTACAAGACTGATAAGGATAAACCTCGCCATGCAGAATAAATAGTATTAACACTACCTGCTTTTAGTACTTTATTCAATCTGAGCTGGCTCCTGAGACTACGAGCTTCTTTTATTTACTACTAGTTGAAGTGCTGTGTACATGTGCCACAGTGCCACCCAGCAACGGTCGCAGTGCAGTCATGCACAGTGGAGACTGCCCACCCTGCGGCTGATATGGAGAGGGGCACTCCGAATTCAGACCGTAGTCCTCTCTGCGTCTGAATTTGGAGCCCCACTCCATTATCAGCTGTGGAGTAGGCAGTATCACTGTGCATGACTGCAACGCATGCAGCCATTTCTACTGCGCATGACCGCTTCTGAAAAACACACACTTAGCAAATTATTATATAGGATAAGCTGGGGATGTCTAAAAACAAGTGGAACAATTCTGGGGCAACAAAACCATACAACAGGGAACAAATACATTTCCCATTTTTTAAATGGTGATTCTCCTGAAGACAATGCATTGGAAATTAAGGGCCACATGCAAAACGGAAAAAGATAAGCAATTCTTGAGAAACCTACTATATATATTCCTTTTTATTAAATTGGCTTCCCAGTTGCAAGGAGTCTCTTATTGACAGAAGTGCCCATTTTGATATGTAGTTCAGTCTCTCTTCCTATATAAGACACCAATTTACCTATGTTTGTCACCTGTGCAAAGAGTTACTTCTCTGTGGCTCTTGGCTATGTTCATACTATTTGTCTTGATCATCTGCGTACTGATCTCTGCCTAGTGTTCTAACCTTCCAGGCCTGACCCACAAAATGGTTGATCAAATATGAAACTTTGCCACCTGCCCTGACTTTCTGTCTACCAGTGTAGACACTGGTCCTAGGTCAAGAACTGGTCAAGTAGGTCAGTCTCTTGGATGGGAAATTGCAATTCTATATACTGCTTTTAATTGTTTATTCTTCCCTTAACCCTTTTCTAATGCCAAACAACCACCTCGTAAGTAATACTTAAAAATTGTAGCCAGTAAAAATGAGTTAAATGAGCCTAGCAGCATCTCTCAAACCTTTATGGTTTGAGAGATATCTGCTTTAAAAGTTTTACTTTTCGCCTTTTCCCCTGACGTCAGCGTTCTAGCTGACACCAGAGGAATACGGTCCCTGAGCAAGCGGAGGCTGTTCAGCAGAGCTGAGATCTCATTATGGAAGAAGAAATCCTTCACTGAAATGGTCTTCTAAGTGTGCTTGGTTTGCACACATAGAAGACCATTTCAGTGAGGGATTTTATCTTCCATAATGCAATCTCGGCTCTGCTGAAGAGCCTCTGCCAGTCTGTGGACCAGATTCCCATGCTGTCAGCTAGAACGCTGACGTCAGGGGAGAGGGAACTTTGAAAGCGGATATCTCTCAAACCATAAAGGTTTGAGAGATGCCGCTGGGATCATTTAACTCATTTTTTACTGGCTACAAGATGCAGGGTAGTAATTTTTAAGTATTACTATTCCTTTAAATTGAATTGAATTTTAAATTAACCCCCCCAACTAAAAGGAAAAAGAATCAATAATTTCTAAACAGTTTTCATTTAAGCATGGAGAGATAAAATGAGGCCTTTTCCTAGCACAAAAGGAGTTTTTTTTTTTTTAAAGATGGGGGTCTAACTCCAGTCCACCAGGGCACATAATAGGACAGAATTTAAGGCTGTCCCTGACTGAGCACAGCTTGTTCAGTGCCCTCAAGGACTACAGTTGATGCCCCTGTTGTATACTGTTTGAAAAAAATGTAAGGGTCAGGAGAAATGAATATAATCATGTTTTTCACAGTATGTCAAACAACATGTCTACACTGCAGGTTCAGCCCTCCTGAAACGTTGCAGCAAATTCCAGCTCCGGTTTCTCATGCAATCAGCAATCCATTTATTTCCTAGTACAGGTGAAATTTAATGCAGTTGTACTGCCACTCAGCAATCCATTTATTTCCTAGTACAGGTGAAATTTAATGCGGTTGTACTGCCACTCAGCAATCCATTTATTTCCTGGTACAGGTGAAATTTAATGCGGTTGTACTGCCACTCAGCAATCCATTTATTTCCTAGTACAGGTGAAATTTAATGCAGTGGGACTGCTACCTAAACTTAATCATGAGTGATTTATTTCCATGTGAGTATCATTTTTGATGAAGTGGTGTATACATTTATACAGTAAAAAAGTGTTTTCGGCTCTGCTTACACTTCTGAGTAAAGCTAAATTGTTCTGAAAATAAGATTGTATGTTTCTTGTGAACAAAACACAAGGGGCTCAATACTATTAGCCCTGCTATTTTTAAAACACAGGGGGTAATGGTTTTGACAACATATTTTACTATTCTATAAACCAGTGTTCCCCAGCTCCTGTCCTCAGGACCCACTAACAGGACAGGAGTTGATGATTTCCTTGTACAGGTGAGTTAATTCTAAGATTTTCCTAACCAAGTGAAAGAAAGTCAGGATTTTATTAAAGACACGGAGGCGAGTATTATGCTTTTCAATCTTTACTACTCTCAACAGCAGCTTAAAAGTACACTATAACAAGAGAAAAAAAACAGAAACAAAACAGGTGTTTCAACAAGAGGTCACGACTTCTGTCCTTTATCCTCCAATCGGTGATAGACCTCTTCTATAAGTCATCCTCCTCCTGCAGTAATTTCCTCTTTCTTTGAGTGAAATATAGCATCCAAAACCACCTTTTCTTGTGTATCTGGTAATGATATGAAATGCACGGATTGTGAGCTGTCAACCTGACAATAGAGAAGATAAATCATGTAAGAGGGAGGTAAATACAGGAGGGATAATACTCACCTCCGTGTCTTTAATAAAATCCTGACTTTCCTTCACTTGGTTAGGAAAATCTTAGAATTGTATTAAAAGACCGGAGGCTCCTATTATGCTAGTTCAAAACTGAGCAATCACATTACCAGATACATGTAAAATCGGTTTGAAATAAAAGGATTTAAAGGTGGATTCTCTGGACCAATCGGCTGCTCTTAAAATGTCTTCCAGACATCCACGGCTACCAAAGATTTGGATGCCATGGCGCCCCTGGAAGATTCAGCTCCAAAAAGGGTGGTGTCTACACCAGCCAGATGCATGATCCAGCGAACCCATCTTGCTAAAGTGGTGGAAGTAACAGGCAAATGAGGTTTAACAAAGGAGATCAATAATTGGTGTGAATTAAGAGATCTAAGATTGGATGTGGCTAGTTCATAAGCCTGAAGACATTGAACCATGCATAAATTAGGTTTTTGGGGAAAAGCCGGGTACACAATTTCTCTAGAAAGGGTCTTAGTATGAGAAAATATACAAAATCGAACACCTTCTGGAACGAAAGATCGAAATCTAATATCTAGTGCCCGTACGTCTGATGCTCTTCTGAAAGAAATGAGACATAGTAGTATGGTAAGTTTAGCGGATAGTTGTTTTAAAGAAAGGGAATGATTTTCGGGCCAAGATTCTAAGAAATGCAGAACTAAATTGACATCCCAAAGATTTGAATATTTGGAGGTAGGTGATCTGTTCAATTTTATCTCTTTCATTAATTTGCAAACCAAAGGATGTCGACCTATTGGTGAGTTGTCAATAGGGATGTGCCCTGTGAAAATAGTCGCTCTGTAACAGTTAATCGTCCTGTATGCTTTCCCTTGTTGAAAGCAAAAGGAAAGAAAATTGAGTATGTTGATTAAATCGGTATAAACAGGATCCAAGTCCCATTCCAGGCACAAACGTGTCCAAATGGTCCAGCATGAGTTGTAACATGCTCTGGTGCCCGGGGCCCAAGCTTCGAACATAAGGAATCTAGTTGATTCTGAAATTCCCTCGATGCACCAGGGACCCCTGAAATTAACCATGCCTTAAGATGTAGATGGCCGTTCAGAATCAACTCGTGAGATCGTCCTATCGGGTCTGTTAAGAGAGAGGAAAAGGAGTTAGATGTCGAGGGTAGTCTACTGAGAATTTGAGGAGAGCCGGGAACCAAGGTTGTACTGGCCAAAAGGGGGTTATTAATACGATGGTTGTTGTTTGTCTCCTGACCTGTAGTATGACCCGGGAGATTAACGCGATGGGGGAAACACATAATTCACGGAAGTGTTCCAATCTTGAAGGAAGGCATCTACTGCCTGAGCCTCCAGATCCAGTCTCCAACTGAAAAATGTTGGTAGTCTTGTATTCAGCCTGGAAGCAAAGAGATCTATCTCCAAAGGACCCCACAGAAAAAGAAGTTTCTGGAAAAGAGAATAATGGAGAGTCCAGTAGCTGTAATCTACAAGATGTCTGGAATTCCAATCTGCGACCCTGTATGAAAGGCCTGGAAGATATTCTGCCTGGATTGAAATGTCCCTTTCGAGACAAAATTGCCAAAAATCTTCAGCTAGGTTGGCCAAGATCTTCGATTTGGTACCTCCCAGATGATTGATATACCAGACAGCTGAGAGATTGTCCATCTTTAAAAGAATACAACAATTGGACGAATTTCCTATAAAGCTTCTGACCGCAAAGGAACCCACCAGAAGTTCCAGACAGTTTATGTGCATAAGCTTTTACACCTGGGACCATTTTCCCCCGGTAGTGAGATTTCCACAACAAGCTCCCCTGCCGGTATTGCTGGCATCCGACTCTATCACCAATTCTGGAGACATGCCGAAGATGGCTCTGCAATTCCAGGCTTCCATATGGTCTAGCCACCAATGGAGCTCTTCCCTGGCTTCGGTCAAGAGGGGAATCAAATCTGAGCAGGCTAATCCTCTCCGGGGGTATAGAGTCTTTAGTCTCTGTAACGCTCGATAATGGAATGGTCCTGGGAAGATTGCTTGGATAGAGGCCGACAAGAGACCCACAATCCTGGCAATCGTCTGCAAAGAGGTGAGGTCCTTTTTTAGAACGGATTTGATTTCCTTTTGAATTGTTCTTAGTTTTTTCCCCGGAAGAAGAAGAAGCTAGGCATTTCTGGAATTGATCGTGAAACCCAAGAATTCTATCATCTGAGATGCTTGGATAATTGATTTTTTCCAATTTACTAGAAATCCTAGATGAGTCAAGACCTTGACGGTCAGTCTTAAGTGATCCTCTGTTGTCGTGCGATCCTGAGATAAAATGAGGATATCGTCTAAATAGATTATTAGTCGTATGTCCCTGCTCCTGAGGAACAAAACCACCGGTTTCATGAGTTTCATGAAGCACAAAGGGGCTAACGACAATCCGAATGGGAGGCATGTGAATTGACACTTTTGTCCGTTCCATAGAAATTGCAGAAATTTTTGATCTTCCCGACACATGGGGAGTGTCAGATAAGCATCCTTGAGGTCCAATTTGACTATACAGACTGCTGGGATTAGCAAATCCCTGAGGCAATGAATTCCTTCCATCTTGAAATGCCGGTACATAATGTGTAGATTTAGGTTTTTCAGATTTATTACCGGTCTCAACCCTGAATCTTTCTTTCTTAATAAGAAGACATTGCTTATCATAGGCGTGCGCACACCTAGGCACAACCTAATCGGCCCAGTGTGCACCGGCTTTTCTGAATTTAAATGGCCGTTTCCGCATAATGCGGCTGTGGTACTGGCTTTATACCTTAGCCGCTTGCCATGGCTATCTGTTGCTGACTGATGTGCTCAGGGAGACCAAGGGGGGCGGGACAAGCACTCGGGCTCAAACGCTGCAAAAGCCTGCATGAGCTTCCCTCCTTCGTTGCAGCTCTGTGCTGAGAGAAAGTGATGTCACTTCCTTTCAGCATTCATTATGTTGGGGGAAGGTGTCAGGGAGCAAACAGCGGGTGAGGAGGCTGCAGGCACTGGCACTGACTCGGCTGTGAGACAGACACCCGCAACTTCGCAACTTAGTTATTGTGCGCAGACTGCAGACAGAGGCAGCTGAAGCACAGACAGGAGGCACTGGCAGCACTGTCTTTAGTGGTCTTAACTATGGATGATTCATTTATTTAGCACACACACATATACACATATATATATACACACACACACACGTGCGCGTGAGTGTGTTTGTGCTTTTGGGTGCGCACCCTAATGCAATTGGCTGTGCACGCCTATGTTGCTTATGAAACCTGGGGTGTCTATGGGAACCTGGAGTATTGCCCCTTTTTTGGACAAATCTTTGATCTCTGAATTTACCAATTCTCTTTCCTCCGCTGAAAAATGAAAAGCTGGAGGAGTCATAGTTTGTATTGGAGTTGAGTAAAACTCTATGTGATAGCCTCAGACCATTTGGAGGATCCATCGATCCGAGGTTATTTGGGACCAATGGAAAAAATGGGCTAGTCTGCCACCCAATTTTCCTGTGAAGAAGGGTGAAGGAGGAACACACTTATCTGTGAAGGGTCTCTGTCGAGGATGTCCCATGGATGCTCTGGATCTCCAACCTGTTACGATGGGGGAAGAAGGGACCGGGGTTCCTGGATTCAACTAAAGGGACTTCCCTCCCATACGTAGAGGGGTTTTGAAAGTTTCAAAATGATCCCCTTTGGGGACCCTGATAGGAGTGGCCAGGAAATCGACCCCTAAATTTCCCGGCCTTCCCAAAAACATGTTTATTGAACACCTTTTTTATTGAAGTCTGTGCCTTATCCAGGGCAGTGAACGTAGTCACAAACTTCCCTAACTCTTTTATGAAGGAGTCGCCAAAAAGAAAGCCTTCTGCTTCAGGGCCCGTGTCAACTGAACGGACAGAATTCTCCGCCATTTCAAAGATTTTGGCTAATGGGCCAACAATATCTAACAACTTATCTTGGCAGTTTTTAAGGGATCTGTCCAAACCCTTCCTGGGATCCTTCCCCGATTTTCATATGTATTGAACTAACCGGGGGTCAATTATAGGGGTATCACACATATAGTCAATTGTAGGTCTTGGGCATTCTGCCCTTAATTTAGTCTTAGTTTTACTGTTCAGGGGTTTCCTCAGCCACAATTTTATATAATCGGCTATATGGTCTCTAGGGACCCACTCTGATGACCTAGGAAGTTTTATCCCCTCGGGGTCAAATAAAGGATTTCCTTGGTCGTCCAAGATAGATGTACCATGAGCCGATTTATTTAGATCCCCAGAGAATCTTTTTTAGTGACAGACTCATAAGTGGGATCTGAAGGGACGAATCAGAGAAGTATTCTGCCGATTCATCTGAGTCATTCCCACAGGCTGAAGAAGTAGAAAAGGAATCCGTTTTTTGACGGTTCTTGTATTTTTTGCTCAAAATGACTTCCTCTTGAGCAGAGGGTCTCTTACGTGGGATTAAACCACAATTCATTACGCTAGATTGTCTATCTGAATCAATAGGTGACGTGTAAGCGTCAATGTTCACTGGCACACTATGGTGGGATTTTGATTTCCTTTTTCCCCCTACAGACTTCGCAGGATTAATGTCCTGAGGTAACTCAGTTTGAACCACTTGGAAAGACCCTTAGTCCTTTGAAGCACCGTGGGGAGAAATATCAGTATTTTTGATGAAGGACTCAGTTATAGATTTCACTATGGATTCAGACATCTGTCCCATGCAATCTGAGATGGCAATAGCCACTGACTTGCCAACTGAGGCATCCACAATAGCCTGGATTTTTTTCCTCAGGAAAATCTGGAACATCATTATTTGCTTCCTGATAACTGGAGTCACTAGATAGAGACTCACGTCTCAGGAAGTGTGGAGGGAATCTTTTAGATTTTTGAGGGGTTGATGGAGGAATGGGATAATCTTTATGAGACAAAGTAAGAAAAAGAAATTGCAGAATGACCAAAGTATTTGAAAGGACTCACAAATATCACAATAAATATCTCAGTCAAGTGAAAACACACGATAAAGGGGTTAATTGCAGTAAACTAGAGCTGAAATTGAAATTATATATAAGCTCAGAAAGTTTTAAAAACCCGTTCACCAGCTGTGCTTAATGCGTCTGACAGGGATTCTAGTCAGCCGAATCCGGAAGTCAGAAATCGCACATGCGCAGTAGTGAGCAACGAATAATGTAGAGAGGTAACTCCAAAGAAGGAGGAGAGCACAGACAAGTTTGTAGTTAAGAGCGAACAAGCGGATAACGGGAAAAATAAGGGTGGATAACGGTTAAGACCCAAGGACAAACCAAGGGGATTCCAGGGGTTAACAGAACACTAGTTACATGGGCAAAGGAGAGTAAGGTCATGCACCAGAGCACAATGTTAGCAGAGAGGGAATCAGAACATAGAAAATTAGAATAAAATGAAAGGTGCAAACAGTATATATATCAACAGTAAGTTTTATACATGTAAAATGGCAATCCTTATACCAGATAAAGTAATAGAGGTATACTTAACTTCCCTGCGGAGCAGTAAAGAGAGGAAATTACTGCAGGAGGAGGGTGACTTATAAAAGAGGTCTATCACCGATTGGAGGATAGAGGACAGAAGGTGTGACCTCTCGTTGAAACACCTGTTTTGTTTCTGTTTTTTTTCTCTTGTTATAGTGTACTTTTAAGCTGCTGTTGAGCGTAGTAAAGATTGAAAAGCATAATAGGAGCCTCCGGTCTTGTAATAAAATCAATGTGAATGAGCCTCTGAGCACCACACCTGTGCTCTAGCAGGGAAATCCCTAAGTCCAGGCCTGTTAGTGGGTCCTGAGGACAGGAGCTGAGAAACATTTCTATAAACTGTGCTGTCGACACCAAAATTTGCAAACCGAGAAAATTTCACCCATTGAACATTAACTCAAAATAGTCACCTTTGCTATCCTATTCCATGTGGTGGCTTCACTGCATGTTTAGGATGCACTTTTCATGGTGCAGATTCTGTACCATGAGAAGGTAGGTGCAAAGCCCAAAACAGGCAGTCAAAACCACCGGTATGCTTTGGAAAACTGGTTTCCAACACATACTTGTGGTTGAAACAAGCAAAAAGATTAACCCTATGAGTGCCAGTGGGATATGCAACACATTAAACAGCATTGTATACCCTACTGGCAGGGCTTAAAATTGGAAGTCCTTTGCTACTAGCCAGACCTGAAAAGTTACTCGCCACTGCAAGCCAAAACATACCCACCAGGGCTGAATTTCTACTCGCCAGGGCTGAATTTTCACTCGCCATTGGCTAGAGGCGAGTGGAAATTTTGAGCCCTGCCTACTGGTACTCTTGGGGTTAATCCACAAACAGTTTCACGCAGGTTCCAACAATTAAAAACTTATCAGTAATCCTGGGACTAGATTCTACTGCAGGTGCTAAATGTTAACACTAGTGTTGAGCGAGCACCCCGATGCTCGGGTGCTCTGACCGAGCACCCCCTGAGGCTCGAGTGCTCGGCCGAGCACCCGAGCCCCATTGACTTCAATGGGGCGACACGAGCATTACACCAGGCACCCCCTGCTCTGATGAGGGGAGGGTGCCTGGTCAATGCCCCCCTTCATCTCCGCTATGCCCCCTTCATCTCTGTATGCCCCCTTCATCTCCGCAATGTCCCCCTTCATCTCTGCTATGCCCCTCTTCCACAATGTCCCCCTTCATCTCCGCTATGCCCCTCTTCCACAATGTCCCCCTTCATCTCCGCTATGCCCCTCTTCCACAATGTCCCCCTTCATCTCCTCTATGGCATAGAGGAGATGAAGGGGGACATTGTGGAAGAGGGGCATAGCGGAGATGAAGGGGGACATTGTGGAAGAGGGGCATAGCGGAGATGAAGGGGGACATTGTGGAAGAGGGGCATAGCGGAGATGAAGGGGGACATTGTGGAAGAGGGGCATAGAGTCTATGCCCCTCTTCCACAATGTCCCCCTTCATCTCCGCAATGCCCCCTTCATCTCCGCAATGCCCCCGTACCTCCAGTCCCTGGTGGTCCAGCGGAGCGTCTTCTGATCTGTGCCTCTTTCGGCACAGATCCCCGCCACCCGAACATGGCGGGAGAGCACATGGCGGTACTCGACGAGTACCGCCATGTGCCGAGCAGAGCGATGCTCGAGCCGATCCGAGCATCGGCCGAGCACGCTCGCTCAACACTAGTTAACACCCATTTTATCAAACATTTTCCTGTTGAAGTCTATGGAGAAACCTGGAGATAAAAGCAGTGATAAAATTAGCACCTGAATCTAGCCCCAGATGCCCAGCGGGGTCGCAGCTGGCTTCCTCTTTTCTTTAGTCTTCTCTTCTTCCTCTGATCTTCATTCTTCTCTTCTTCCTATGATCTTCATTCTTCTTTCTTCTCTGGAATATAAAACAATCCATTAGTGTTTTGTATTTTTAAAATAAAAAAAAACTCCCTCAAGATGCTACTGTTAACCCTTTGAGCACCCAAAACCTGATGTTTGGACAACAATGTTCTTTTTGCATTTACATCTGCAGCAATAGAATAGCTGGCATACATGGTTGATTGTTTTGGCCCTGCTGTGGGCTAGATTTTATTACAGGTGCTAATTTTATCTCTGCTTTTATCTCCAGTTTTCCCCATAGACTTCAATAAGAAAATGTTTGATAAAACGGGAGGTAACATTTAGCACCTGCAATAGAATCTAGCCCTGTTTCTGCTATTATCACAGGATTTTCCGGTGGTAATAGTATTGAGTCCAAACTGAGCAATTCTGGGATAAACCAAATGGACAATGGGGGTTGGAGATAAAACTTCCCATTGATTTAAAAAAGACTTTTAACCCCTTGAATGTTAAAAAAGAGTATCCACCTCAGATCAACTGCACAATATTTAAATGGAAAGTTTAACATCTTGAATGTCAACTAGGGGCCAGATTCTATTGCAGAAGATAAATGTTACCTCCAGTTTTCTCAAATAAAACCAATGTGGATTAATAATGTGGTTAGCAGGGAAATGAGAAATAAAAAGCAGGCTTTTAAGGTGTTTAAGTCAAATGGGTCAGATGCATCATTTAAAAAATATAAAGAATGTAATAAAATCTGCAAACAAGCAATTAAACTAGCTAAAATAGAAAATGAGCGAAACATTGCAAATGAGAGCAAGAAAAACCCTAAACAATTCTACAAGTATATTAACAACAAAAAAGTTAAGGTTGATATTGGTCCTCTTAGGACTGAAACAGGTGAATTGATTAGTGAGGATAAAGCTATGGCTGATACCCTAAATACTTTCTTTGCTTCAGTATATACAAAGGAAGCAGAAATGACAAGCTGTGGGCAAACAGACAAAACCATGGAATTTCCTCCAACATCTACATGGCTTACTGAGGACAAGGTCCAAAAGAGACTGGAAAGGGTTATAGTGAATAAAGCGCCTGGACCGGACGGTATACACCCAAGGGTACTTAACCCCTAGAGTGCCAGCTACTTACGCCGTACGAGTGGACACAGCTGTACCTGCTGTGCCACGCTCGTACGGCGTAAGAGTGAAATGCGGTCACTGCATGAGCCGGTATAACCGGCTTGCAGTGGCCGCATTTCAAAAAAAAAAAATGCCTGGCACTTGTGGGGGGGACATGAGGATCACTCCTCATGTCCCCCCTGTTATTGATCTCCCAGCCGATCGCGCTGGGAGATCAATAAAAGAAGAGGAGAAGCGCAGCAGAAGCGCAGCTTCTCCTCTTCCGTCTCTCCTACCCGAACTTCCGGGTAGGAGTGGGCGGGACCGGGGGAAACCTCCTAACGTCATCGGTGACATGTTCACCGATGACGTTAGGGAAGTTTCCCTTACCCGATTCACTCCTACCGGTGGTAGGAGTGAAAGGCAGGAGAGCTTCTGCTCTCCTGCAGTCGCCAAATTGGTCTCCCAGCCTATCGGCTGGGAGATCAATTACTTGGGGGACACCAGGAGGGGTCCTGATGTCCCCCACGAGGTCTGAATACATAAAAATAAAATAAAAAAAATAAAAAAAAAACAATAGTAACCCTGTGAGTGCCGCAGTGGTCCCCAGCACATTGCTTTGCAATGTGCTGGAGACCCTTGTAGCACTCACAGGGTCATTTCTTTGGGGTTTTTTTTTTTTTTTTTGAAAGACCTCATTGGGGGGATCAGGGGGGATCCTGATGCCCCTCAATGAGGTCTATTATTAAAAAAAATATATATATTTTTTTTAACCCTGTGTGTGCCACAGGGGGGGTCCAATGCACCCCCCCCTCCTGTGGCACACACAGGGCTTCTATCATTACTTTGTTACTAGAGATTGTTGGGGGGCCATCAGGATTGGTCCTGATGGCCCCCCAACAAGCTCTGATTACAAAGTAATAATAAAATAAAAAAAATTAACCCTCTGAGTGCCAGAAGGGTCCAATGCATTGCTTTGCAATGCGCTGGAAACCCCTTTGGCACTCACAGGGACATTTTTTTAAGACCTCATTGGGGGGAATCAGAGGGGTCCTGATACCCACCAATGAGGTCCATAATAAAAAAAAAGTAAAGAAAAAAAAATTAACCCTGTGTGTGCCATAAGGGGGGCCAATGCAGCCCCCCTTCTGGGGCGCACACACAGGGCATTTATCATTACTTCGTTATCAGAGATTGTTGGGGGGCCATCATGATTGGTCCTGATGGCCCCCCAACAAGCTCTGATTACCAAGTAATGATAAAAAAAAAAATTAACCCTCTGAGTGCCAGAAGGGTCCAATGCATTGCTTTGCAATGCGCTGGAGACCCCTTTGGCACTCACAGGGACATTTATTTTGATTCCTTTTTTTTTTTTTTAAGACCTCATTGGGGGGAATCAGAGGGGTCCTGATACCCATCAATGAGGTCCATAATAAAAAAAAAGTAAAGAAAAAAAAATTAACCCTGTGTGTGCCACAAGGGGGGCCAATGCAGCCCCCCTTCTGCGGCGCACACACAGGGCATTTATCATTACTTCGTTATCAGAGATTGTTGGGGGGCCATCATGATTGGTCCTGATGGCCCCCCAACAAGCTCTGATTACCAAGTAATGATAAAAAAAAAATTAACCCTCTGAGTGCCACAAGGATCCAATGCATTGCTTTGCAATGCGCTGGAGACCCCTGTGGCACTCTCAGGGTCCCTCTGTTTGTGGACATATATATATTTTTTTACTAAGACCTCATTGGGGAGGGATCAGGGGGTCCTTATGCCCCTCAATGAGGTATATAATAAAAAAAATTAAAACACAAATTAACCCTGTGTGTGCCACTAGGAGGGGAGTTCAATGCCGACCCCCTTCCTGTGGCACACACAGGACTTTTTATCAACACTGGTAGTCACAGATCTCCCATACACACTATCAAACACTGCCCCACCATCACCACCATCCTTGCTCCTCTGCTCATACCCACACACACTGCCTAATCCCTCACCCTCCCACATACTTTGTTACACTTGTAGTCACAGGTCCGCACGTACACCGGCTGATGCCCTAGCTTCTTTCATCTGTTAGCCATAAAATCACACATACACTGTTTGCTTTACCATTCCGGTGGTAGGAGTGAAAGGCAGGAGAGCTTCTGCTCTCCTGCAGTCGCCAAATTGGTCTCCCAGCCTATCGGCTGGGAGATCAATTACTTGGGGGACACCAGGAGGGGTCCTGATGTCCCCCACGAGGTCTGAATACATAAAAATAAAAAAAATAAAAATAAAAAAAAACAATAGTAACCCTGTGAGTGCCGCAGTGGTCCCCAGCACATTGCTTTGCAATGTGCTGGAGACCCTTGTAGCACTCACAGGGTCATTTCTTTGGGGTTTTTTTTTTTTTTTTGAAATACCTCATTGGGGGGATCAGGGGGGATCCTGATGCCCCTCAATGAGGTCTATTATTAAAAAAAATATATATATTTTTTTTAACCCTGTGTGTGCCACAGGGGGGGGTCCAATGCACCCCCCCCTCCTGTGGCACACACAGGGCTTCTATCATTATTTTGTTACTAGAGATTGTTGGGGGGCCATCAGGATTGGTCCTGATGGCCCCCCAACAAGCTCTGATTACAAAGTAATAATAAAAAAAAAAAAATTAACCCTCTGAGTGCCAGAAGGGTCCAATGCATTGCTTTGCAATGCGCTGGAAACCCCTTTGGCACTCACAGGGACATTTATTTTGATTCCTTTTTTTTTTTTTTTTTTAAGACCTCATTGGGGGGAATCAGAGGGGTCCTGATACCCACCAATGAGGTCCATAATAAAAAAAAAGTAAAGAAAAAAAAATTAACCCTGTGTGTGCCATAAGGGGGGCCAATGCAGCCCCCCTTCTGCGGCGCACACACAGGGCATTTATCATTACTTCGTTATCAGAGATTGTTGGGGGGCCATCATGATTGGTCCTGATGGCCCCCCAACAAGCTCTGATTACCAAGTAATGATAAAAAAAAAAATTAACCCTCTGAGTGCCAGAAGGGTCCAATGCATTGCTTTGCAATGCGCTGGAGACCCCTTTGGCACTCACAGGGACATTTATTTTGATTCCTTTTTTTTTTTTTTTTAAGACCTCATTGGGGGGAATCAGAGGGGTCCTGATACCCATCAATGAGGTCCATAATAAAAAAAATGTAAAGAAAAAAAAATTAACCCTGTGTGTGCCACAAGGGGGGCCAATGCAGCCCCCCTTCTGCGGCGCACACACAGGGCATTTATCATTACTTCGTTATCAGAGATTGTTGGGGGGCCATCATGATTGGTCCTGATGGCCCCCCAACAAGCTCTGATTACCAAGTAATGATAAAAAAAAAATTAACCCTCTGAGTGCCACAAGGATCCAATGCATTGCTTTGCAATGCGCTGGAGACCCCTGTGGCACTCTCAGGGTCCCTCTGTTTGTGGACATATATATATTTTTTTTACTAAGACCTCATTGGGGAAGGATCAGGGGGTCCTTATGCCCCTCAATGAGGTATATAATAAAAAAAAATTAAAACACAAATTAACCCTGTGTGTGCCACTAGGAGGGGAGTTCAATGCCGACCCCCTTCCTGTGGCACACACAGGACTTTTTATCAACACTGGTAGTCACAGATCTCCCATACACACTATCAAACACTGCCCCACCATCACCACCATCCTTGCTCCTCTGCTCATACCCACACACACTGCCTAATCCCTCACCCTCCCACATACTTTGTTACACTTGTAGTCACAGGTCCGCACGTACACCGGCTGACGCCCTAGCTTCTTTCATCTGTTAGCCATAAAATCACACATACACTGTTTGCTTTACCATTTCTGTTTCACTGGTAGCTACGCTCCTGTAGCGTAAATTGGTATGTCAGCCCACAGCAGTGGGGTACCATTTTTCTTAGGCTGGCAAGAAGTCCTCCTAGGAAATCCCACGCCATTGAACCATTTTAGTATCTTTGAAGTGACTGATGTGTAAAACAAATTTTTTTTTTTCCTGTAGCACCACATTATGGAAATAGTTGTGCCAACTAACTTAGGGGTAAAAAGGCAAGTGACCCCTCATTAGATGCGGTAGGTTGTCTTCTTTCCAAAATGGTATGGTTTATCTACCTTTTCTTCAATTCTGATGGTGTTATAGTCATTTTCGTACAGGCAAGTCAGGTTTGAGAAAATGTTAGAAACATCAGAGGTTGTAGTAGGTGTAGTTTTCTACTTCTAGCACCCCCTAAGGTAGTTCAACTCATACCAATGGGGTGTCATTTGACTCCTAAGAGCACTAGCAAACAAATGCAGTTGAAAATTCCATGGTTTTCACAGCGCTCCATACATTTGAAGGGGCAGAAATGTAAAAAAATGCAATTTTTTTCCTATATCGCCTCCTTCTGGAAGCATTTATGCACACCAGTATTGGGGTAAGAAGGCAAGTGACCCCTCATTAGATGCGGCAGGTTGTCTTCTTTCCAAAATGGTATGGTTTATCTACCTTTTCTTCAATTCTGAATGTGTTATAGCCATTTTTGTACAGGCAAGTCACATTTGAGAAAATGTTAGAAACATCAGAGGTTGTAGTAGGTGTAGTTTTCTACTTCTAGCACCCCCTAAGGTAGGTCAACTCATATCAATGGGGTGTCGTTTGACTCCTAAGAGCACTAGCTAATGAATGCAGTTGAAAATTCCATGGTTTTTACAAAGTTCCATACATTTGAAGGGGCAGAAATGTAAGAAAATGCCTTTTTTTTCACTAGCGCCACCTCCTGGAAGCATTTGTGCATACCAGCCTTTGGGTAAGAAGGCAAGTGACCCCTCATTAGATGCGGAAGGATGTTTTCTTTCCAAAATGGCATTGTTTCTCTACCTTTTCTGCATATCTATTATGGTTATAACCATTTTAGTGCAAGCAGATAATTTCAAAAACAAAAGTGTCAGGTTTACGTACGTGTTCCTAGCACCCACATATTGTATGTTAACCCACACAAATAGGCTACCATTTTTCTCATGTTGGTAGCAGGTACTGAATACAGCAGGAAATGTTATGGTTTTCAAAGATTTTAGTATCTTTGAAGTGGTGGAAATGTAAAAAAACATGTATTTATTCCCATAGCGCCACCTTTTGGAAATATTTGTGCACTTCAGCCCAGGGGGTAGAAAGGCAAGTGACCCCTCAATTGATGCGGGAGAATGTCTACTTTCCAAAATGGTATACCTTTTATACCTTTCCTTCATGTCTCTAATAGTTATGGACATTTTAGTACAAGCCGCCATTTTCGAAGAAGCAAACAGGTAGGTGTAGTGATGTGCTTCTGGCACCCCTAAGGTAGGTCGACTCATTCCAGTGGGGTGTCATTTTTCTCCTAAGAGCACTAGCTAATGAATACAGTTGGAAATGCCATGGTTTTCACAAATTTCAGTACATTTGAAGGGGCAGAAATGTAAGAAAATGCCTTTTTTTTTCATTAGCGCCACCTTCTGGAGGCATTTGTGCACTCCAGGCTTGGGGTAACAAGGCAAGTAACCCATCATTAGATGCGGCAGGGTGTCTTCTTTTCAAAATGGTATGGTTTGTGTACCGTTTCTTCACTTCTGTAGTTGTTATAACCATTTGGGTACAGACAAGTAATGTTTGAGAAAATGTTAGAAACATTTGAGGTTGTAGTAGATGTCGTTTTGCACTTCTAGCGCCCCCTGAGGTAGTTGAACTCATACCAATGGGGTGTCATTTTTCTCCTAAGAGTGCTAGCTAATGAATACAGTTGGAAATGCCATTGTTTGCACAAATTTCAGTACATTTGAAGGGGCAGAAATGTAAGAAAATGCCTTTTTTTTTCATTAGCGCCACCTTCTGGAGGCATTTGTGCACTCCAGGCTTGGGGTAACAAAGCAAGTCACCCATCATTAGATGCGTCAGGGTGTCTTCTTTTCAAAATTGTATGGTTTGTGTACCCTTTCTTCACTTTTGTAGTTGTTATAACCATTTGTGTACAGACAAGTAATGTTTGAGAAAATGTTAGAAAAATTTGAGGTTGTAGTAGGTGTCGTTTTGCACTTCTAGCGCCCCCTGAGGTAGTTAAACTCATACCACTGGGGTGTCATTTTTCTCCTAAGAGCACTAGCTAATGAATGCAGTTGGGAATGCCATGGTTTGCACAAATTTCAGTACATTTGAAGGGGCAGAAATGTAAGAAAATGCCTTTTTTTTCATTAGCGCCACCTTCTGGAGGCATTTGTGCTCTCCAGGCTTGGGGTAACAAGGCAAGTCACCCATCATTAGATGCGGCAGGGTGTCTTCTTTTCAAAATGGTATGGTGTGTGTACCCTTTCTTCACTTCTGTAGTTGTTATAACCATTTGTGTACAGACAAGTAACGTTTGAGAAAATGTTAGAAAAATTTGAGGTTGTAGTAGGTGTCGTTTTGCACTTCTAGCGCCCCCTGAGGTAGTTGAACTCATACCAATGGGGTGTCATTTTTCTCCTAAGAGCGCTAGCTAATGAATACAGTTGGAAATTCCATGGTTTTCACAAATTTCAGTACATTTGAAGGGGCAGAAATGTAAGAAAATGCCTTTTTTTTCCATTAGCGCCACCTTCTGGAGGCATTTGTGCACTCCAGGCTTGGGGTAACAAGGCAAGTCACCCATCATTAGATGCGGCAGGGTGTCTTCTTTTCAAAATGGTATGGTTTGTGTTCCCTTTCTTCACTTCTGTAGTTGTTATAACCATTTGGGAACAGACAAGTAATGTTTGAGAAAATGTTAGAAACATTTGAGGTTGTAGTAGGTGTCATTTTGCACTTCTAGCGCCCCCTGAGGTAGTTGAACTCATACCAATGGGGTGTCATTTTTCTCCTAAGAGCACTAGCTAATGAATACAGTTGGAAATTCCATAGTTTTCACAAATTTCAGTACATTTGAAGGGGCAGAAATGTAAGAAAATTCCTTTTTTTTCCATTAGCGCCACCTTCTGGAGGCATTTGTGCACTCCAGGCTTGAGGTAACAAGGCAAGTCACCCATCATTAGATGCGGCAGGGTGTCTTCTTTTCAAAATGGTATGGTTTGTGTACCCTTTCTTCATTTCTGTAGTTGTTATAACCATTTGTGTACAGACAAGTAATGTTTGAGAAAATGTTAGAAAAATTTGAGGTTGTAGGAGGTGTCGTTTTGCACTTCTAGCGCCCCCTGAGGTAGTTAAACTCATACCAATGGGGTGTCATTTTTCTCCTAAGAGCACTAGCTAATGAATGCAGTTGGGAATGCCATGGTTTGCACAAATTTCAGTACATTTGAAGGGGCAGAAATGTAAGAAAATGCCTTTTTTTTCATTAGCGCCACCTTCTGGAGGCATTTGTGCTCTCCAGGCTTGGGGTAACAAGGCAAGTCACCCATCATTAGATGCGGTAGGGTGTCTTCTTTTCAAAATGGTATGGTTTGTGTACCCTTTCTTCACTTCTGTAGTTGTTATAACCATTTGGGAACAGACAAGTAATGTTTGCGAAAATGTTAGAAACATTTGAGGTTGTAGTAGGTGTCATTTTGCACTTCTAGCGCCCCCTGAGGTAGTTGAACTCATACCAATGGGGTGTCATTTTTCTCCTAAGAGCGCTAGCTAATGAATACAGTTGGAAATTCCATGGTTTTCACAAATTTCAGTACATTTGAAGGGGCAGAAATGTAAGAAAATGCCTTTTTTTTCCATTAGCGCCACATTCTGGAGGCATTTGTGCACTCCAGGCTTAGGGTAACAAGGCAAGTCACCCATCATTAGATGCGGCAGGGTGTCTTCTTTTCAAAATGGTATGGTTTGTGTACCCTTTCTTCATTTCTGTAGTTGTTATAACCATTTGTGTACAGACAAGTAATGTTTGAGAAAATGTTAGAAAAATTTGAGGTTGTAGTAGGTGTCATTTTGCACTTCTAACGCCCCCTGAGGTAGTTAAACTCATACCAATGGGGTGTCATTTTTCTCCTAAGAGCACTAGCTAATGAATACAGTTGGAAATGCCATGGTTTTCACAAATTTCAGTACATTTGAAGGGGCAGAAATGTAAGAAAATGCCTTTTTTTTCATTAGCGCCATCTTCTGGAGGCATTTGTGCACACCAGGCTTGGGGTAAGAAGGCAAGTTACCCCTCATTAGATGCGGCAGGTTGTCTACTTTTCAGAAATATATAGTTTTATATAGTTATTCCATTGTTTTAGGGTAGTTTTACCACAAAAACCCTAGAATGCGCATATTAGTTTATAAAGTTGAAAATGTCATTTTGCGCTGCTGGTGATTAGGGCTCTACGCTAGCCATGGACGTAGGTAAAACTATACAAATTTGGTATTTTTTTACTCGGGGGACTTGGGGCTTTTTCAAATAATTGAAACTTTTTCAATCAAGGTAAATGTTTGTGATACATATTATGTGACTTTAGGAAAATTAGTAAATTTTCACTTTTTTTTGTAATTATGACATCATAGCTTTTTGCACGATGTAAAATTCTCTTCATGTAAGGTACCACGAGAAAGTTCAATTCGTTCTGAAAAAAACAATATATAGTTTTCCATATTTAACTAAAAATCCCCAGAGAAAATCAAGCATAAACAGAAGGATAGCAAAAATGCTGAAAAAGTGTCTGGCCTGCAGGGTACAGGAAATGGCCCAAGCCTCTGGCACTGAAGGGGTTAAGGAACTTAGTTCAGTAATAGCAAAACCATTATACTTAATATTTATTGATTTGCTTTCATCAGGCATAGTGCCCTGTGATTGGAGGAAAGCTGATGTAGTTCCATTGTTTAAAAAGGGAGCAAGATCCAAACCAGGAAATTATAGACCAGTGAGCTTGACTTCCATAGTGGGTAAGATACTAGAAGGGTTATTAATAGTGATGAGCGAGCACCCCAATGCTCGGGTGTTCGGGTGCTCTGACCGAGCACCCCCTGAGGCTCGAGTGCTCGGCCGAGCACCCGAGCCCCATTGAAGTCAATGGGAGGACTCGAGCATTACACCAGGCACCCCCTGCTCTGATGAGGGGAGGGTGCCTGGTCCATAGGAAAAGGGCAGAAAAGGATGGAAACACCACAGAAATGGTTCAGGGACAGCATAGGGAGGATGTCTGGATGCATCTTGGACTCCAACATCGCTGCTGGGAACGATCTTTCGCCCGTAGTACGCCATTTTTACAGACTGACCATAAAACACACAAAAAGGAAAATAAAAACGACTTTAGGCGAAAAATTGTTACCAAACAATATTTGCTGTATATTTACTTGTATATCATCTGCAAATTCTCCCAAAAATTTCCTTGATTTTCGGAAGTGAGGCCATGATTAAGAGGGAAACGTGCGCAGAGGCAAATTCTCCCAAAAATTTCCTTGATTTTCAGAACTGAGGCCATGATTAAGAGGGAAACGTGCACAGAGGCAAATTCTCCCAAAAATTTCCTTGATTTTATTGAACTGAGGCCATGATTAAGAGGGAAACGTGCGCTGAGCTGACCATCTAAAACATCATGGGTGAGGGTCTGCTGCAGAGCTGACCATCCTAAACATTATATGCGAAGGCCCGCTAGTGAGCTGACGCTATAAAACATTATATGAGAGGGCCCGCTAGAGAGTTGACCCAATAAAACATTATATGAGAAGGCCCGCTGGTGAGCTGACCTATATAAAAATTGGCAAACAGGGCCCGCTGGTGAGCTGGCCCTATATAAAAATTATATCACAGGGCCCGCTGGTGAGCTGGCCCTATATAAAAATTATAGCACAGGGCATATGGAAGAGGAGGAGGAGGATGAGAAGATTAAGAGTCAACCATATACCCGTTTTTTGGGTGGAAGGGGTGAATGGGAATACAGAGTATTCACATCATTGTAAATAACATATATAAAGTGAGTTTATGTTCCCCCGGGGCTTTCCTCCAGTGGAGTGGAGAAGTCAGGGGAAATCCAGGCCTTGTTCATTTTTATAAGTGTCAACCTATCAGCATTGTCGGTGGAAAGGCGGATACGCTTATCTGTTATGATGCCACCAGCAGCACTAAATACCCGCTCAGACAGAACGCTGGCGGCAGGGCAGGCCAGCACCTCCAAGGCGTAGAGTGCCAGTTCATACCACGTGTCCAGCTTGGACACCCAGTAGTTGTAAGGCACAGAGGGATCATTGAGGACGCTGACACGGTCTGCTACGTACTCCTTCACCATCTTCCAAAACTTTTCCCTCCTTGTGACACTAGGCTGCGCATCAGGGTGAGGGTGCTGGCGGGGTGTCATGAAGGTGTCCCACGCCTTGGAGAGTGTTGCCCTGCCTTTGTCGGAACTGCTGTGTGCTCCCCTTTTCTCCCCTTCTCGGTTGGCCAAGGTAGCACGTACTCTGCCGCCAGCGTTGTCAGATGGAAAATTTTGGAGCAATTTTTCGACAAGAACCTTCTGGTATTGCAACATTTTGCTTGTCCTCTCCACCGGAGGAATGAGAGATGAGAAATTCTCTTTGTAGCGGGGGTCCAGAAGGGTGAACACCCAGTAATCCGTGTTGTCTAAAATGCGTACAACGCGTAGGTCACGGGAAAGGCAGCCTAACATAAAGTCAGCCATGTGTGCCAGAGTACCAACAGTCAAGATTTCGCTGTCCTCACCAGGAGGATGACTCTCAATATCCTCATCCTCTTCCTCCTCTTCTGCCCACCCACGCTGAAGAGATGGAACTAAAGTTCCATGGCTACCCTCTGTAGCGGAGGCAACCGTGTCTTCCTCCTCCTCCTCCTCCTCCTCCTCCGCCTCCTCCAATTGTCGCTGAGAAGACGAAGTGAGGGTGCTCTGGCTATCACCTTGTGTAAGCTCTTCCTCCCCCATTTCCACCTCTTCCACATGCAAAGCGTCGGTTTTAATTGTGAGCAGCGAGCGTTTCAGTAGACACAGAAGTGGGAAGGTTACACTGATAATAGCGTTATCGCCGCTCACCATCTGTGTCGATTCCTCAAAATTGCGTAAAACCTCGCAGAGGTCTGACATCCATTCCCACTCCTCACTTCTGATTACAGGAAGTTGAACGGAGAGGCGACGACCGTGTAACAGCTGGTACTCCACTACTGCCCTCTGCTGCTCACAAAGCCGGGCCAACATGTGGAAGGTGGAGTTCCAGCGCGTGCTCACGTCACACAGCAGCCGGTGAGCTGGCAATTGTAAGCGCTGCTGCAGCTTCAATAGGCCGGCTGAAGCTGTTGATGACTTACGGAAATGTGCACACACGCGGCGCACCTTGGTCAAGAGATCATGCACATTGGGGTAGGTTTTTAGAAATCGCTGCACCACTAAATTAAATACATGCGCTAGGCATGGTACGTGTGTGAGCTTGCCGAGCTCCAAAGCCGCCACCAAGTTACGCCCATTATCACACACAACCATGCCTGGTTGCAGGTTGAGTGGCGAGAGCCACTGCTCGGTCTGGTGACTAATCCCCTGCAACAGCTCTGAGGCCGTGTGCTGTTTGTCCCCAAGGCAGATCAGCTTCAGCACGGCCTGTTGACACTTCCCCACTGCAGTGCTACACTGCTTCCAGCTACTGGCTGATGGGGGAGTGGCGCTGTGTGTAGAGAATTCGGAGGTGGAAACGGAGGAGGAGGAGCCAATAACGTAGGTGCTGGTGGAAACCCTGATGGAGGTAGGGCCCGCAATCCTCGGCGTGGGTAGCACCCGTGCCATCCCAGGGTCCGAGTCGCTCCCAGCCTCCACGACATTCACCCAGTGTGCCGTCAGGGAAATGTAGCGTCCCTGGCCACAAGCACTTGTCCATGTGTCAGTCGTTAAGTGGACCTTCCCAGTAACTGCGTTGGTCAGGGCACGGGTGATGTTACGGGACACATGGTGGTGTAATGCGGGGATGGCACACCGGGAAAAGTAGTGGCGGCTGGGGACCGCGTACCGAGGGACAGCTGCTGCCATCAGGCTGCGGAAGGACTCAGTGTCCACAAGCCTAAATGGCAGCATTTCGATGGCCAGTAATTTTGAAAGGTGTGAGGTTAGTGCTATGGCCTGTGGGTGGGTGGCTGGGTACTTTCTCTTGCGCTCAAATGCCTGGGGTAACGACATTTGGACGCTGTGCTGGGACAGGGAAGTGGATGTGGTCGCTGATGGTGCTTCAGATGCTACAGGTGCAGGGCGGGAGGTATGCGGGCCTGCGCCTTCGACAGGCGATTGGCCGGCACCGAAAACAGGGGAAGAGGAGGCAGTGGTGTGGCCTGCAGACACAGATGGGCGATCCAGGCGTTCCTCCCACTTACTACGGTGCTTGGATGCCATGTGTCGGATCATGCTGGTGGTGGTGAGGTTTCTAGTGTTCATGCCTCGGCTCATTCTGGTGTGGCACAGGTTGCAAACTACAATTCTTTTGTCGTCCGCACTTTCCTTAAAAAAACGCCATACCGCGGAACACCTACCCCTTGGCAAGGTAGATTTACGCAAGGGGGTGCTCCGTGGAACATTTGCGGGCCGGTTTGGTGCGGTCCGCCTTCTTTCTGTAGCCACACCACTGCCTCTTCCAGCCTGTTGCGGTGCTGCAGATGGCTCACCCTCAGGACTGCTGTCATCGCTCGGCTCTACACCTTCCCAGGTGGGGTCAGTCACCTCATCGTCCACCAAGTCCTCCTCCACTTCCTCACTCTGATCATCCTCCTCAAGTCTTGATCCCACCACATACTCAGTCATTGACAACTGTATAACATTCTCCTCAACAAGGTCTTGAGAAGGAAATAGTGGTTGATTTAATGGCAACTGTGTCTCATCATCATCATCATCATCATCCACTACTTCCTTTGACCTTAAATGCCGTTCACATCTGTCATCTTCTTGTGATTGGGTAGCCTCTAGAGGTTGTGAATCAGGGCACAAGATGTCATGTTCCTCTGCAAGCGTGCTTGGAGAGAGGGTCAAATGAAGGATTGGTGATGAGACGAGCTCCTCACTATATCCCAGTGTGGGATCACTTCTTTGACCAGACCGTGTATGGTGGGAGGAAGGATGATCAGAGTGAGGATTATGTTGACCAGACTCTTGGCTACTGAGAGTGGACTTGGTGGAAGACAGGGTGGTGCTTAACCGACTGGAAGCAGTATCAGCTGTCATCCAACCGACCACCTGTTCGCAGTGGTCGGACCTCGAGAGTGATGTCCTGCGACGCCCTGTAAAATTACACATGAAGCTAGGTATGGTGGATGTCTTTCTTTCTTGTGCTCTGGCACCAGGCACAGTTTCTCCGCGTCCTGACCCGCGCCCTGAACTTTCAGGATCACGTCCACTTCCCCGTCCCTTTTTACCCGCCTTCTTCATCTTACACGGAATATGTGACTTTAATATTTGAGTTTGAAAACTTAACAGTATTTCTTATTATTCTGCAACTGTACAGAGTACACAGAATAGGCTGCTAAACGGCGGTGAAACACACTGAATGGAATATGTGACTTTGATATTTGAGTTTGAAAACTTAACAGTATTTCTTCCTATTCTGCAACTGTGCAGAGTACACAGAATAGGCTGCTAAACGGCGGTGAAACACACTGAATGGAATATGTGACTTTAATATTTGAGTTTGAAAACTTAACAGTATTTCTTATTATTCTGCAACTGTACAGAGTACACAGAATAGGCTGCTAAACGGCGGTGAAACACACTGAATGGAATATGTGACTTTGATATTTGAGTTTGAAAACTTAACAGTATTTCTTCCTATTCTGCAACTGTACAGAGTACACAGAATAGGCTGCTAAACGGCGGTGAAACACACTGAATGGAATATGTGACTTTAATATTTGAGTTTGAAAACTTAACAGTATTTCTTATTATTCTGCAACTGTACAGAGTACACAGAATAGGCTGCTAAACGGCGGTGAAACACACTGAATGGAATATGTGACTTTGATATTTGAGTTTGAAAACTTAACAGTATTTCTTCCTATTCTGCAACTGTGCAGAGTACACAGAATAGGCTGCTAAACGGCGGTGAAACACACTGAATGGAATATGTGACTTTAATATTTGAGTTTGAAAACTTAACAGTATTTCTTATTATTCTGCAACTGTACAGAGTACACAGAATAGGCTGTTAAACGGCGGTGAAACACACTGAATGGAATATGTGACTTTGATATTTGAGTTTGAAAACTTAACAGTATTTCTTCCTATTCTGCAACTGTGCAGAGTACACAGAATAGGCTGCTAAACGGCGGTGAAACACACTGAATGGAATATGTGACTTTAATATTTGAGTTTGAAAACTTAACAGTATTTATTATTCTGCAACTGTACAGAGTACACAGAATAGGCTGCTAAACGGCGGTGAAACACACTGAATGGAATATGTGACTTTGATATTTGAGTTTGAAAACTTAACAGTATTTCTTCCTATTCTACAACTGTACAGAGTACACAGAATAGGCTGGTAAACGGCGGTGAAACACACTGAATGGAATATGTGACTTTGATATTTGAGTTTGAAAACTTAACAGTATTTCTTCCTATTCTGCAACTGTGCAGAGTACACAGAATAGGCTGCTAAACGGCGGTGAAACACACTGAATGGAATATGTGACTTTAATATTTGAGTTTGAAAACTTAACAGTATTTCTTATTATTCTGCAACTGTACAGAGTACACAGAATAGGCTGCTAAACGGCGGTGAAACACACTGAATGGAATATGTGACTTTGATATTTGAGTTTGAAAACTTAACAGTATTTCTTCCTATTCTGCAACTGTGCAGAGTACACAGAATAGGCTGCTAAACGGCGGTGAAACACACTGAATGGAATATGTGACTTTAATATTTGAGTTTGAAAACTTAACAGTATTTCTTATTATTCTGCAACTGTACAGAGTACACAGAATAGGCTGCTAAACGGCGGTGAAACACACTGAATGGAATATGTGACTTTAATATTTGAGTTTGAAAACTTAACAGTATTTCTTATTATTCTGCAACTGTACAGAGTACACAGAATAGGCTGTTAAACGGCGGTGAAACACACTGAATGGAATATGTGACTTTAATATTTGAGTTTGAAAACTTAACAGTATTTCTTATTATTCTGCAACTGTACAGAGTACACAGAATAGGCTGCTAAACGGCGGTGAAACACACTGAATGGAATATGTGACTTTGATATTCGAGTTTGAAAACTTAACAGTATTTCTTCCTATTCTGCAACTGTGCAGAGTACACAGAATAGGCTGCTAAACAGCGGTGAAACACACTGAATGGAATATGTGACTTTAATATTTGAGTTTGAAAACTTAACAGTATTTCTTATTATTCTGCAACTGTACAGAGTACACAGAATAGGCTGCTAAACGGCGGTGAAACACACTGAATGGAATATGTGACTTTGATATTTTAGTTTGAAGACCTAACAGTATTTCTTCCTATTCTGCAACTCTGCACAGTACACAGAATAGGCTGCTAAACTGCGGCGAAGCACACTGAATGGAATATGTGACTTTGATATTTTAGTTTGAAGACTTAACAGTATTTCTTCCTATTCTGCAACTCTGCACAGTACACAGAATAGGCTGCTAAACTGCGGCGAAGCACACTGAATGGAATATGTGACTTTGATATTTTAGTTTGAAGACTTAACAGTATTTCTTCCTATTCTGCAACTCTGCACAGTACACAGAATGTGCTGCTAAACTGCGGCGACGCACACTGAATGGAATATGTGACTTTGATATTTTAGTTTGAAGACTTAACAGAATGTGCTCTAATCTGCAACTTTGCACACTAAACAGAATGTGCTCTAATCTGCAACTTTGCACACTAAACATTATGTGCTCTAATCTGCAACTTTGCACACTAAACAGAATGTGCTCTAATCTGCAACTGTGCACACTAAACAGAATGTGCTCTAATCTGCAACTTTTCACACTAAACAGAATTTTTTTTTTTTTTTTTTTTTTTTTTTTTCCCCCCACACAAAATAACCTGCTGCCCCCACACACAGTAGTCCTAAAAAGGACTTTTGGTTCTTTTTTTTCACAATTTTTTTTTTTCCTCCCTACACTGCCTTTCCCTTCCTATCCTCAGCTCTCCCTGGCTCAGACTGAGCCGAACTCGATGGTCAGGTGCTATACAGCACCCGACCACGGGTTCTGGCCAGCCAATCAGTGTAATGCCAGCAGCCAACATGGCTGCTGGCATTACACCGATGTCAGAGCCTCCCTGCACGTTTATTGGCTGCGCAGCAGCCGCAAAACGTGCGGGGAGGAGACCCGAACATGGCGTGCGAGCACATGCGGTACTCGTACGAGTACCGCCATGTGCCGAGCAGAGCGATGCTCGAGCCGATCCGAGCATCGGCCGAGCATGCTCGCTCAACACTAGTTATTAACTGACAGTATTCAGAACTATGTGAAGACAAACAATATCATTAGTAGGAATCAGCATGGTTTCATGAAGAACAGATCATGTCAGACTAATTTACTTGCATTTTATGAAAGAGTGAGTAGTAATTTGGACAGGGGAATTGCTGTTGATGTAGTATACTTGGATTTTGCAAAAGCCTTTGACACAGTGCCTCACAACAGGTTACTGCATAAATTAAAAGGCTTCGGTTTGGGTGGTGTTATCTGTACATGGATTGAGAACTGGTTAAATGATAGATGGCAGAGAGTTGTTGTAAATGGAACTTTTTCAAATTGGCCTAGGGTTATAAGTGGGGTGCCGCAGGGTTCAGTCCTGGGCCCAATGCTTTTTAATTTGTTTATTAATGATCTAGAAGTGGGAATTGAAAGTAGCATCTCAATCTTTGCTGATGACACTAAGCTATGTAAGGAAATACATACAGAGCTCGATGTTTTTTCCCTACAGAAGGATTTAGATAAACTAAGTGAATGGGCAGAAAAGTGGCAGATGTCATTTAATGTAGATAAATGTAAGGTTATGCATTTGGGTTGTAGAAACAAACTTGCTACATATACTCTAAATGGGAAACAACTTGGGAAATCCTCATTAGAGAAAGATTTAGGTGTACTGATAGACAATAGTCTTCACAGCAGTGTGCAGAGTCACTCAGCTGCTGCAAGAGCAAATAGAGTACTAGCCTGCATAAAAAGAGGTGTAGAAGCAAGGGATGCTAATATTATCCTACCTCTGTATAAATCCTTGGTTAGGCCTCATCTAGAATATGGAGTACAATTTTGGGCGCCTGTTCTAAAAAAAGACATTGCTGAACTGGAAAAGGTGCAGAGACGTGCAACAAAACTGATAAAGGGATTGGAGGATCTGAGTTACAAAGAGAGACTAGCCAAACTGGGTTTGTTTACATTGGAAAAGAGACGTCTAAGGGGTGATATGATTACCATTTACAAATACATTCAAGGTCAATACAAAGAACTATCCAATGAATTATTTATGCAAAGAGCTGAGCTAAGAACAAGAGGTCATCCATTAAGACTTGAGGAAAGGCGCTTTCGACTAAAACACAGGCAGGGATTCTTTACAGTAAGGGCGGTAAGGCTATGGAATTCTTTCCCTCGGGATGTTGTGCTTGCAGATAATGTAACTGCATTCAAAAAAGCAATGGATGCCTATCTAGCACAGAACAATATTGACAGTTATGACAGATGGCTTCAAAGCAAATAGGATATTGAGCCGGGGAACTATTTGACACACACACACACACACACACACACCTACACTGGAAATTGCTCCAGAGGGCTTTTTTGTTGCCTTCCTCTGGATCAACAGGGGTGTTATTGGCATGGGCTGGACTTGATGGACGCATGTCTTTTTTCAGCCTTATCTACTATGTTACTATGTTACTATGTTACTAAACCCTTGAATGCTAGCAATGTCTCCAGTGTATTGCTTGGCAATAAGGTGGGGGCCTCTCAGTCACTCAAGGTGTTAAAAGTCCCAGTTAAATGAATGGAAATAGGTATTTCCTATAACAGTGCAGCTGGTTTTCTTAGAATGGCACCACTTCTCCTAGTATATGAATATCAGATGCAGATTGATACACATAACAGATTCATCACAGATTGGCAAATAGGTAAAGAAGAGTGAAGCAATTCTGGCAAAAATGAATTGCACTATGAGGGCCAAATAAAAATTCCAATGTATTTTGAGAGCACAATTTGCTATTCTATAAACTGTGCTGTCAACAACCACCACCGCGCAAAAATGTCCAACGGGAGTAAAATTTACACCCACTGGACACCACATTTAACAAGTAGAATTTGCCGTTCTATTCCATGTGGTGGCATCACCGCATGTTAAACATGGAGAAAACACTGTGCCATAAAGAGGAGGTGCAGAGTCCCTAACATGAAGTGAAAACCACCGGTCTGTGTTAGAAAACTGGTTTCCAACACACATTTGTGGTTTACAGAAGATTAACCCTATGAGTGCCAGAGGGGTATGTAACACATTGTACAGCATTGCATACCCCACTGGCACTCATAGGGTTAATCTCCCAAGATTTAACACATGTCCTGAAAAAGAAACACTTACCTGTAATCTTGATGTCCAGTGGGGTAATCAGCTCCTTGAGCAGCTACTGGCCATATTCTTTAACCCCTTAAGGACCCATGACAGTCCTGGACCGTCATGGAGTTCCGGGCTCCCTGCACAGCTGCACGCCATTTGGGGAGTCCGGAATCAGATTGTGAAGAAAAAAAAATGCTCCGTGGTCCTTAAGTGACCACCAAGTGCGTGCACGGCCAGTCTTTAAGTGGTTAATCTTCTATCTTCTTTCTTCCATTCTTCTCTTCTTCTTTCTTCCTTTCAATCTGTGTTTAAAAAAAAATAATCCAATGAGTTGTTTTGCTCTTTAAACCCCCCCCCCAAAGGATGCCAAAGTTAACCATCTGAGTGCCGGAGGAGTACCCCTCCAACACTTAAAGGGTTAAATGAAATGTGGCATCTCTCCTCAAATTAAAATGTTGCAGTGCCATTTGTTATTAAATAATGTGTTGTCCAGTTTATAAAAAATATAAAGTGTGGCCAAATGTCCCCTGCCGCCTCTGTCGCTGGCTCCGCTGGTGGCGGCAGGCATGCATATAGTCACAGATTCCTCCTGCCTTCCTACTGGGCCATTGCTCAAGTCCTACTGAGAGAATTTTGAACAGAGACTGATATATAAAAGCCAAAATGATTGGCAGCCTCCAATTGGCTTGGGTGTGTGCTTACACACTTCCCAGCCAATCAGCTTCTAGCAGGGCTACTGAACACAGATTGAAAGGAAGAAAGAAGACAGAAGATTAAAAGAGAAGATGGACAGTTGATAACAGGTAAGTGTTACATTTGTGGGTGGTAAGATAGTGTTAGGGGTAGTGTTATTTAGTGTCATGTATGGGAGGTGGGAGGAGATTGACTGTTTTGAGTCCACTTTAGTTGTTTGACACTGTCACTCAATGAGAGTTGCTTTTTTTTCCTTTGATGGTCACTCAATTCACACTATTTAGCATGAACAAAAGTCAACAACGAGCGACCAAAGCTGGTTGTACCATTTAACAATAACAATAGAATTATTATATTAGTGAAATCTATGCATTTCATAATAAAAGTTACGACCTCAGAAGAAAATGCGATATGTTCCATATCATACCTTTTATAGTGAGTGTTCACTATGTGTACCTGAGATCCCACTTCTGTGAATTTGGCTGATGATGAAGCCCAGGAGGCCCTGAAATGGCTCCTGGATGGAGTGGGGGAATGCCATCATGACAGTTGAGACTGTCTAGCCTGCCCGGAAGATAAGCATATAGTTCAAGAAGGGAGAGACATAGGGTTTACCAGTGGGTGCCAGAATGAGGTGGAGGGGCATCATTGGCTTAGTTGGTTTAATGTTAAGCAGGAATGTCTCAATATCCACAATGTGCTCTCTATTCTTGTTATTCATGCTGGTGGTATAACACAGTGGTATATAGTAGTATATGCAGATGCTAGGGGTCATTCTAACCATTGAGAACTGCCGGAAAATGCTTAACATAGAGGTCTCTTGTTTTGTATCCAAGACCAATGGGATAGTGACCTGCCATAGGGATCTAGGAACCAATAATTTTGCCTCCTTATGTAGGTAGTATGACTTGGTTCATCTCAGACCCATTGTTCTGCATATCTTTAATGTGGGGCTGCAAGAGAGTATAGAGAGTGGATCTGGATGGAGTGGGGTGCTACTCTAGCATTTGCAGCAAATGTTTTGGTAAATTATGTGGCTTTGGAGGGGTTAGCCCTTCATCTGCTGGCTAATGGCTTAGATGAGGGCAAGGACTCTTTCATCACATGTATATTTTCATGCCTCAGGGCATATGCCGGGAAGCAGGCATACCTTTTTTGTTGCATTTTTTGTACCCAAGCAGGTTGCCTGTTTGTTTCTTGGGTGGGTAAGAGGGGTTTTTGTCATTAGCAATCATGGACTTCTCTGTATACAGGCAATTGCATATACAAAAACAACCTGAATAAAATTAGCAGCCTCTTGTATGAAGAATTCTTATATAAGAAACAGAAAGAGCCACTGTATTGTATTCCCTTTAACCCTTTGCATGCATGGCCAAAGCATTGTGAGGCAATGATGAGTTGACCATCCCCTGACACACAAATGATTAAAATATTATTATTTTTGGCTTCAGTAAACTGTCTGTAATCCACATTTAAATCTTATGGGCTCTCTACATTTCCCTTTACCACTTCATATTTAATCTTTCAATCAGGAATCACATTTCTGGTGTTTCATTTTGTTAAATACTTGTCTACCTATATTGTCCAAACACTAAAATTGTTAAATGCTGCTTACACTTGTGGCAATATATAAACATATTCATTCATTCAAACAGTCAGACGCATAGAAAATCAGTGACAGATGATATTCCTCTATAATGGGAAGGGTGACAGAATCTGTTCCGTGCTGCGGTATTTGGAAGCAGAATTCTGTGCGGCTGCCTGTGGATCTTCAATGGGTTAGGAGAACAGTAGGGGTTTGACTCTAAACTGCAGGGCTGATAATTTCCTTCTCCTATTGCCTCTCTTTTTTGTGACATGCTGAGGCCCCTGTTGTCAGAATAGGCTTCTGTCACCAGAGGCTGTAGTGCAAGTGGCTCTGCCCCCTGACGCCAGCTTTTTTGGCTTCTGTCTTCATTGTTTAACCCTTTACAGATAGTTTATTATCATGCAAGAGTAAATGGAAACAGTGGGATAATAAAACTCTTTACGAGTCTGTAGCAAGTGTGAAAAATTGAGGCCTGATATGTTCAGTCTCTTGGTCTCTGTCAAACTGTTTTTGTCTACAGGAGCAGTCTACTTCTTTCTTAGAAAATAATATGCTCTGGGTTTTTTCCTAAAACAAATGTGCTCTCACTGTATGGAGAGTTTTCATTAAAAAGTTTTTACAGTTAAGGCATTTGTTTTATGAATTGTTAGCATCAGTTCCACTTGTATCTAAAAACCATCTGAGTGCCAGAGGGGTGAGCAGCACATTTGGTAGCAATGTATTGCTCACCCCTCTCTCACTCAAAAGATAAATAATGCACTCTGTAGGAGAGCTTGCTTTATTGACTGCAGATCTACACCATGTGTGATACAGGTCACCAAGATAGAAAATTCCAAATAAATGTGAAAAAGCAAACAAACAAGTAAAAAACAAACAAATAAACAACTGTTGGTTGGGAATGATGGGAGTTGTGGTTCCCAGTACATGGAAGACCAAAGACTTACTACTCCTGCTCTAATGTCTCTGCTAGCAGGTCATTCCACAAATGTACTCCCTAGGGTGAGATGCACTAAGGGTTGAAACTATGGTGATGTGCTTCTGTTGATGTGTGATGAGCATATCATATTAGTGATTAATGAACACATCACTATATGCACTAAGAATTTGGAATGAAAGGGAAGGGATAGAGACTGTGGTCATTTGTATATAATCCTGGCGTCAACATGTTGATGTGCTGGGGAGGGAAATGAACATAGAGGATGCAGAGAGACTTAATAATCACAAACAGCAGCTCTCACTCACAAAAGTGATGGAACAAAAAGTTTAACACATTGAATGCCAGAGGGGTATGCAATGCAATGAATGCAAAGTGAAGCAATGTTGCACATTCCCCTGGCACACAAAGGGTTAAACAAACAAGAATGTGAGTTTTATTGCTGTGGACAAATGTGATATACTCATAATACATATTAGCATCAATGCCCCAGCATTGCCCATGGTGTGTTAAGTACACAACTTCTACCTAAGATGGGTACCATGTGGCTCTACTGCTGTTGGACTAAAACTCTTACCATCAGCCTGCCAACATCCAGAGGAGGACGATGAGAGATGTAGTCCAACAAAAGAGAAGAGGGTGGTGAAAAAGTGGAGAGCAGGGAAAGAAGGGAAGGGGGATATACCTAAGGTGGACTGCAGCTATGTTGCTACTACTGTTAGGTTGCAACTCCCATAATGCTCAACCAGCTAATATATGGCTGAGCATGATGGTTGAAGTCTGATAAATGTTGCTCATTCACATGTTGGCTCCCCCCCATTCTGACATTAAAAGTTGGACGTGCCCATGCTGCACTATCCACTATCTTACCACATACTACATTGATCAAAGGGAGAACAACACTTTTAACTGTGCATGTCTGCTGGATAAGATGTGGGCAACATGAGACCCTCCAACTTTTGCTGGATTACAAATCTCATCATCCTCTAGTAGGATGGTGGTAGTTGAAGCCCTGCAACAGCCGAATAGAGGTCAAGTTGCTCTCCCCTGTAGGGGGACAGATAACCTTGAAGTGCAGCTGTGCCCTCCCTCTGGGCCAGATGTGAGACACCTCTCCACTGGGGAATAAAGGTACCCAACCCACTCTAAAACATATGCATATATGCACCTTTTGGATGTGGGAAGTTCTCCATGGGTGTTGCAGCAACAGTACACATCACCTTTTCCCCAAGGTTTTCTCCCTCATTGTATTCTCTGGGATAATGAGCACCTTGCTATTCTCCTCTTTCTTCTTGACATCCTTCTGGGCCAGAGTCAAGTTGAAGGATGACTTAACCATGTCTGAAGAGAACTAGGCCTTCTAAAAAGTATATATAGAAGAGTGCTGGGCTTTAATGATACAATATAAGCAAGATATAAACAATTTATAACAATAATTATTATCAAATATAAAAGAGACGAAGTAAAATCTGTAGAACTAGGTCTGTACAGGCTGGGGATATCTCTTTGTTTATAACCGGATCTGGTTGTGAGCCTTTACAGAAAGCAGAACAGCACAAGGAAGATAAGACCTACAAGATCTAGCACTGTGGAGAGGCAGGGCCAAGAATGACATATAAATTCAACCAACACCACTACTATACATTTAACTGCCTGCATAGAACCTCATACACACATGAAATGAAGCAGTATCTGGTGAGGTGAGTACTGCAAATGTGAGCAGATGCCAGTGTTGCGGCAAAGTGACATAAGCTCTCATCCACTCATGACTGGAAGCCTTGGAGCCTTGATTGCCAAGTGGATTACCTTACACTTTAACAGAGATAGCAAACTGTCCTCTGTCTCTGTTGAGAGCTATAGGAAGATCCCAACATCACCAACCTCAGGTTAGCAATGCTGGGACTATGAACTCTGACAACTGAAACAGTTATCAGAGTTTATTGCGTATGGCAAACAGCCACATTAACATATATACACCCACATGAATATGACAATAACTCTTTAACCTACACATATTGTCAAATTAGTTAGAGCAAAATCGTAAACCTGTTGAAGACATGGGTCTGGATTCAAATGCAGGTGCTAATGCTATCTCTGCTTTTATCTCCAGGTTTCCCATAGACTTCAATAGTATATTTTTTGATAAAACAGGAGGTAACATTTATCTCCTGCAATTGAATCCAGTCCATGTTGAATGTATGGCAATGTCAGTGGATAGTAACAGAAAAGAGAGTTTTCCTTATACTGACGCATTATTGTCCCTTGTTGTGATCTGTCAGGACTGGCTTTCAGATCTCAGTGAAATGTGAATGACGTGATGGAAAAGGACAGGAGGGGGAAATATTGAATACATTTTCAAGAAAAATACAAAGGTACATACGGTATGAAAGGTACTGTAATGGATACCTAAGTCCGCGAATGGACCTATGCTATCGTTCCCGGATTCTCCCTCCTGATGCTGGCTACCAGCAGGTAGCCTTGCCGTTCATTCTCCAGAGCTGCTTCCTTGAATGGGAGTCAAAAGGAGACCCTTGATACCATCCAGCAACAAAAGGACAGGACACGGATTAAGTTCCAAAACTTTTATACAACATTAACCACATTACATTATAATACTGGACAAATAATACAAAGGACAGTGACACATGGTGTGAACATAATACAAAGGGTCGGACATGATTAACTCATTTAGAAAAAGGGACTGATGAGGGGCAAACACTGGGACAAAGGGCTAGGGGACTCGAATACACAACTTGAACAATGGCCAGGGGGTTGAAGCATCCTTTTAGTCTATTTGAATATTCCGCTTCAACCCCTGGCCAATCAGGAGCCTGGAATTAGCTGGCCAATCCTGTTCAAGATTGTCATGGCCATCTCGGCCTACCAGAACCTTTAGGCAGGCAGCTAACCGACCAGTCCCTGGGTCGCCTACTTTCCCCCATGTTAACTCTATGGAGGACCTTTAAACTTGTCACCCAGAGCTTTGGCCAATCAGGAAGCTGCCTACTTCCCAAGCAACACAGTGCTCGACTCCATGTCGATTCTTTATGGCACCAAAATAGGGAGACACCCATTGGTTGTCGGATGTATTACAGTTTGTCGACAATCCAGCGAGCATACAGTTCAGTCCCTTTAAACTTGCGGCCAATAAGAGAGGCGTCTACTTTTCCCATGCAAAGTCAATGGAGGCCTTTTAACTCGGACTGGCCAATCAGGAGCTGGCCGACATTCAAAACCATGGTGTCTTTCTTGTAGTTCTGCCAGCTGCTTCTGGCTGTGCAAATTCAGTCTTTTGAAAGAGCTGGTTTTCTATTATATACACTAATGTTTCCAGTAACAGCCTATGGCCCGTTACAGGTACTATGCATTATGTAAAGGTACATTGAATACTTCCATGCATGTTTATATTATGAGATTACTAGCCCAATAAAGGGACAGTAAAGGTCAGGGTAATGGACTTTCTAACTATAAGTAGTTAACTGGTAACTATAGTAACTGAGTTCACATAACTTAAAATCTCTCACACTTTCTCCATTCACCTTGCAGGATCTGAAGGGCTCGTTGACATCAGCAATCAACTTGTCACTTCTTAGAGATTTGTGTTCTCTCTGTTCAAGACCATTGTTGGCAAACTCACTGACAAAGGGCTTTAATGAAGATGATGATGTTACTTCCTATTCTGTAAGTGCCCATAGATATTAAGTGAGTAGTAAAAATGTGTAGGTGAGCGCTAAATAAATAAACAATACATACTAATCTCAATAGTCAGAAATAGTGAAAATTATGTTATGGAAAATATTTACATGTGTATTTAAATTATGAACAGCTATTCAGATTACTAGAGATACAATTAATGAACACAATGTAGCATAAAATATGCAATATTCTCTATGCATATAACAAAAAAAAAAATCTCTAAACATGTATAAATATATATTTGGAAAAGGCAATATAAATGCACTTATGCATCTGGATAGTATACAGGATTTCTGTGATGTCTTAATCCCAAGGAAATATATCCATATGACAATGATGGATACAAATCAAACATGTAAAAAAACTAAATTGCGACATAGCGTGATCTGTATATAACGATAAATACTATAACGTTCTAGATTTCAGTACAAATACACATAGTGGTGAATATTAAGCAGGCAAAGATGGTAGAAGATCAGACTGTAATTCTTCTGGATTATACGTGCACTCATTTGTAAATGTATGCTCTTGACTGACTAGGAGAGCGGGCAAGGTACAATGACGTGTGGGGTAATTACTGGAGCTGCCCTCACTCAGCCTAGCTGAATCTATAGTCCAGGGATTCAATCTCAAGATAGCCTCAAAGACAATACAAAGCAATCATGTGGTCTGATTACTTACTAGTCTCGTCGGCCCGGGAGTTGTTACACAACCCAGGTGTCACGGAGTGACTAGGAATTGAACACACTGACAAGTACAAATGAATTTAATATAAAACTTTATTGAGTAGTATGAAAGGCAGGAGATAAGGCAACAGGCAAATGGCAATAAATGACACACAGTAGTATAAAAATGAGACAAGTGGCAGTAGATAGTGGCATGTCTTTCAGATGACAAAAGTGGCAATGGATAGTGGCATACCTTCACGAGACCAGGTAGGAACAAAGGAGGTGCTTCGTTACCCTTCATAGGACAGGTGGTCAGAAACGGAATGGCCCTGGGACTACACGGTAATTGTGAGGGCAGTGCAGAGCACTCCCATACACAAATGGAAGGCACACCTTCACGAGCTCAGAGAGGAACAGTGCAGGCACTTTCCTCACCCTTCACAGAACAGGTGGTCAGAAACGGAATGGCCCTTAGACTACACGGAGATGTGGGTACAGTGCAGAGCACTCCCGTACCCAGATCAGATGGAATACCTTCACAACACCAGAGAGGAACAGTGTAGGCACTTTCCTCACCGTTCACAGGACAGGTGGTCAGAACGGAATGGCCCTGGGACTACACGTTAATGTGAGAGGGCAGTGCAGAGCACTCCCAAACACAAAGTTGGCAAAAGAGTGGAGTAGACCAGTATCCCCACAGGGGATACAATAGGCGATAGCCAGGTGGAGAAGGCTAGGCAACACAGGCCGGTATGGCCACTGGAGGTCAGACACACAGAATGACCGACAAGCGCCACTTAACGGAAGCGAGCGCAAAGCGGAAGACACAAGGCAACGGCAACACAGGCCGGTACGGCCACGGGAGGTCAGACATACGGAATGACCGACAAGTGCCGCTTAACGGAAGCGAGCCTAAAGCAGAAGACACAAGGCAGAATGGAAACCAAACCGTAAAACAGAATGGTCACGGAACGCAACACAAAGTGTAACCAGGAAGCAGCCAAAGGTCAAAACCGGATCGGATAGTCAGACGTCGCCAATGGTCGTAACCGGAACGGGTAGTCAGACAAGCCAGGGGTCAGAGCTGGAACGGGTAGTCAGACGAGCCAGGAGTCAGAACCGGAATGGGTAGTCAGACGAGCCAGGAGTTAGAACCGGAACAGGTAGTGAGACGTAACCAGGTAATACACAGGAACGGTAATGCACCAACACAGAAATAAGCTCAGGTACACCACGAAAGGGCACTGGAAGTGACACAGTCTGAGGTTTAAAAACCCTGATGGGTAGGTGGAGCAATGATCTCATCAGCGTGGTGCCCTATAAGAATAGTGACTCAGCAAGAGCGACAGTTAGATAGTAAACAATGTCGCCCCAGGGCAATGTCAGTCACAGGCAATCACGGGGCACCATGATACCAGGTGTCATCTCTACAGCAAACTTAGTAATGCTCCTCTGCAGTAGGAGTCATAGGTGTTGTTTCAAAAGAACAAAATCTTGCCATACTCTGTGACACATCTTCACAGCTATTATGTGCCCCAGAGCTCACAAACTTTTAGGAGTGCTTCTGCTGTTGCTAGTTGTGGCACCTTTGAATGTTGAATGTTGATGTTGTGTATCCCAGTAAGACCTGTGGTTAAGCCTCAATTGGGATCTCAATAAGGAGGTACCTAGGTGTGAGCCTGCTTTCCCCTTGCTCACATGCTTCTTACACAGACAACATGCTTGGCTTTTGGATTGTGAGTGAAGTATTTCCATACAGTGGACTTCATAAACTGAGTGGTTCCTGAGGGCCAGCTACTACTACTCCTACTTCTACTACTACTACTATTACTAGTAGTACTACAATTGGGCTAGATTTTGCTGGAATTGAACTACTACTAGGCATTAAAGGTACTGCATCCAATCAACAGTAGAGGAACAGCTAGAGTTGTTGATGTTGATAACCTGTGTGATTGCATAGCTGAGTGGAGTTGGTCATGGAAGTGGCAACAATGATGATTATGGCTGACAGGATGGTTATGTATTTTTTGGCATCTTTATTTGTCCAGAGTTAGACTTTTCAATTGGTTTCTCAAACAGTTTATAAACAGGCCCTGTGATCCTTATTAATGCAGGAAAACTGGGCCTTTGCCTTTCATATAGTTTCTGGTCACGTCTTCATCTCTCTCTCTTTCACTCTCAACTTCATCTATATCTGAAGAAGAGGAGGATGCTGGAGGGATATATTCTAGATCAACATCATCATCAGTAATTAAGCCATTCTCAGCCTCATTCTCTGCTTCTTCTCTACTACTGATAAATTCTTCTTGTTTTGTTTCAAATGTCAAGCACTTTCTTTTTACTTTTCCCCTTACAGGGATTTTCATAACATTCACTATTACTTTCAGGACAGGTGTTGTACTTGTTTGTCTCACGGTCAGATACAGCAGTTGTCCACTTGTTGTTTTCTTTGATGTTCTTAGATGGTTTATTAATATTACTGGTGGTGTTGGAAGTGGTGGAACTTTTTTTTTGCCTCCTCAGGAAGAGGAGACGAAGTATCATCATCTTTTATTGCCCAAGCTGCAGGAGCCATGGCTGCAGTCAGTTTTTGCACTACCGCTTTACTCACATGTCCCTGTACTGCTCCTACTCCTTTTGCCTTCCCCCAGCTCCTAGTATGTTTGCTGAACTTTATTAAACTAGTATGTGTATTTTTACAGTGAAGTACACAATAGAACTGATTGTGTGTGCAATGTCCTTTACAAAATACTCAATCTCTTCTGGTATCAATCAAACTATTTTACTACTATTTTGTTTTGGTTTTTTTTTACTTTTTTTGTAAATATCTTTCTATTAATGTCACTGTGTGCCCTACTTGCGGCCAGCATCGAACTAGCCCGTCGCTTCCACATCCATAGCTGGACTTAACTAGGTGGCTGGTTCTACGGGGCCAGTCACTTCTTTCCCCTTGCGGCTGTCATGCTGCATCTTAGATGTGGGACACTTCCACATTCAGTCGGCATCTCAAGCAGGCGCACGTCATCTGGGGAATCCTCCAGTGATGTTGCGCACCGCCTTTAAAGTGATAGGGGTTCGTTGTGTGCTCCACCTCCCCTGACATACACTTTATAAGCTTCCTGGATGCCCTGCTCAGTCAACCTTACATGGTGTCCAGTGCAGTAGCTCAGTGTGTTCAGTGTTTAATCCGGTTTGACCCTTGCTTTGCTTCTGCAGGCTCCAGTGTCCTGGTCCCTGGTAAGTCTGACTAACCACTCTAGTGTGGACCCGTGGCTCTGGCTGACTATCCGCTCCGTGTATGACCCCTGGCTAGTCTGACTACCCTCTCTGGTGCTGACCTGTGGCTCTGGCAGATTGTCCGCTCAGTGTATGACCCCTGGCTAAGTCTGACTACCCCCTGGCTAAGTCTGACTACCCATTCTGGTGCAAACCTGTGGTATTAGCTGACTACCCGCTCAGGTCTGACTGTAGACAAGTCTGGCCACTTATTGGGGTTCTGTTCATTACGCAGGGTCCGTTCCTGAGTAGTATTCTTGTCCATGGAAATTGCTACTCTAGCTTTGACGCCTGTATATTTGGAGTTTGTTTGCCATCGTACTTGCTCTATTGTTCAAAAAAGGTGGTGTTCGTTATATCTGTACCTGTATATTGTCTCATTTGTAGGGATGAGCGAGCACCCCGATGCTCGGGTGCTCGGGTGCTCTGACCGAGCACCCCCTGATGCTCGAGTGCTCGGCCGAGCACCCGAGCCCCATTCAAATGAATGGGAGCACTCGAGCATTAAACCAGGCACCCCCTGCTCTGATGAGCGGAGGGTGCCTGGTCAATGTCCCCCTTCATCTCCGCTATGCCCCTCTTCCACAATGTCCCCCTTCATCTCCTATGCCATAGCGGAGATGAAGGGGGACATTGTGGAAGAGGGGCATAGCGGAGATGAAGGGGGACATTGTGGAAGAGGGGCATAGAGTCTATGCCCCTCTTCCACAATGTCCCCCTTCATCTCCGCTATGCCCCTCTTCCACAATGTCCCCCTTCATCTCCTCTATGGCATAGGAGATGAAGGGGGACATTGTGGAAGAGGGGCATAGCGGAGATGAAGGGGCACATTGTGGAAGACGGGCATAGCGGAGATGAAGGGGGACATTGTGGAAGAGGGGCATAGAGTCTATGCCCCTCTTCCACAATGTCCCCCTTCATCTCCGCAATGCCCCCTTCATCTCCGCAATGCCCCCGTACCTCCATTCCCTGGTGGTCCAGCGGAGCGTCTTCGGATCTGTGCCTCTTCCGGCACAGATCCTCTTCACCCGAACATGTCGGGCGAGCACATGGCGGTACTCGTACGAGTACCGCCATGTGCCGAGCAGAGCGATGCTCGAGCCGATCCGAGCATCGGCCGAGCACGCTCGCTCAACACTACTCATTTGTACTGCTACTGTGACAATTAACTGTCCCTATAAGTATCAAGAAAATCTCCCTGTGCAATTACTTCATCCCCCAGAGAGAGCAGCCAGCTTGATGGTACTTCCCAGTGAGTGACACAAAATGCTGGGGTGTTTGAGGTAACTCTCCTTTGCACCCTTCACACACCCCCAGACTCCCTTAACACAGAGAACATCCGGCAGAAAGGAACTTCCCAGCTGCCTGTGTTTTCTCAGTCACACCAAATTTTGGGGGGGTTGGGGGGTTTGTCCCTTCACACATCACCAGTCTCCCCTAAAACAGAGATAACAACCAGGAACTGGGGAGAACTTGGATCACCTGTCTTCCCAAAAGTTGCACAAGATTTTTAGGTAATTTAAGTAAGTCTCCTTTGTTCCCTTCACTCACCCACAAACTTCAGTAACAGAGAGACAGCAGCCAGATCAGGAGGAAACTTGGGTCACAGTTGCCTATGTCTATTCAGCCACACAAAATATTGGGCTATTTAGGGTACTATTTCGCTCCCTTCTCACACCTCCAAGCTCCCCTAACATAGAGATAAGCAAGCTGGAAGATACTTGGATCACAGCTGCCAGTGTCTTCTCGGTCACACAAAATGTTAGGCTATTTAGGGTAAATATATTTTGCTCTCTTTACACACCCACAGATTATCTTAACACAGAGATAACAGCCAAATCAGGAAGGAACTTGGTTCACAGCTGCCTGTCTCATTTAACCAAGATTTTTGGATATTTGGGGTAAATCTCCTTTTACACTCCCCCAGAGTCTTTCACACTCCACTACCACAGAGAACAAATTTCCTGCCCACAAGACTCCCTAAACTACACTGTAACTTTATTTGCCTGTCCTAACTAGCTCAAACTTGTGCTGTATTCTCTGTCTCTCAGATGCGGAATTACATGCTCTGGGAACCTGAAACCCCTTTTATACTCTCCCTGAGGGAAAATAAATTAAACTTGCCATGTAGTGGGGAAATTCAGGCCTTGATTCAATGGGGTCCATTGAAAAAACAGGCAACAGCATTCTTTCAAGCACGGTAAGCTATTCATTTGCCTGTACTATGAAAAAATACAGGTAAATGTGTGATAATGGGTGGTAAATGTAGCAGCATTTTCAACAAAAAAATGCCAAAAAAAATGCCAAAAGATGTGTACTTATGCACCTCCCAGCCAATCACCTTAGAGTGGTGGAGCAGCAGTAGCAGCAGCAAGTCACTGCCAACGTTACCTCTCGCACTAATACAAATTAATATTAATATGGTAATCCATATTATTGGCATGCAGTTTTATGAGAACTAATTTCTCATAGTTGTAAATGTGTTCAAGAAACTGTATCATATAAAACTCAATCACAGACTGCATACTCCCCTCTTCCCACTAAGAAGGGCTGCAAGATTGGCTATCATGAAGAAATTTGAAGAAACAAACTGGAGAAGAATATTCCTTCTCAGACACAAGACTAAGGGCCTGCACACAAAAGAAATAATTATGGAGCAAACCAATTGCACCAAAAAGAAGAAATGAAACTCCCTGTTGTTTTCAGTTTTAAACCTCTTGAATGCAGGAGAAATGCATTGGTGACCTCTCTAGCATCCAAGGGGTTAAAATCCCCTTTTAGAGCAAAGGAAGTTGGGGGAATAGTTATTTCTCCCATTGGGTGCTAGTGGTTTGCTCCAGAATTGCTCTTCTTTTGTTCATAAGGCTCTTTGTTGTTTGACAGTCTTAGTTTTACTTCCATGTGGGCACATCCAGCACTGGGCAGGGAGCAGTTGTTTCCTTTACTGTTATTACAGGAGCAGCATATCTCCAAAATTATTACAGTGACCTCTAGTGGTCAGATTTCAAATAGTTATTCTGTTACATTCAATGGGAGAAGTTTTTTGCTGACAAACAGGTCTCTGCAGAACAGAGGTTCTCAGCAAGGGTTCTGTGGCTGTTTGGTGTGTCATGGGCACCTGCTCAGGGTTCCCCGTTTTTTCCATGAAAACCTTGTCAAAAATGTTATAACTGAAGTTTTAAAGTGGAACTTTTACTTTGTATAAAGTCACACTGCAATAATTAAGCATATGGCCACTAGCTTCGAAATACTTCTATTACCTCTCAGAAAGAAAACCTTAAGAGGCAAAAGAAATCCTTAAGAGGCATTGCACTGTGCCATTAGGTAACCGGAAGGGACTGACAGCGCAGGAGCGCAGACTGCACTAACCTGGCCGTCAGTCTCCTAAGATTAGGGATTTCTTTAGAATCTGCCACTTCTAAAAGGTAATAGATGTATTATGAAACTAGATCCCATATGTTTAATTAATGCAGGTTGACTTTATACAAAGAGAAAGTTCTGCTTTCATATATATTTATGGACATTATTATGCAAATGCTCTTTGTAGTCATTTTGACTGTGAAACCTAATAATAAATTTATGTATTGATCTATTTTGTCCTTGAGAAATTACACATACAAAGTAAGGGGTGGCGTGAAAGTTGCAGATTGTATATTAGGGGTGCCTTGTATGAAAAAACAAGATTGAGAAACACTACCAAAGATTGTAATAGAAACTGTCAAATTATGCTGTCATTTTGAACTTTCAGGAAGGAAACTCGCTGTCACTCACTTCCTGACACCTTGAATTGTTATAACATTTTAATAAAATAATTGACAGAGGTGAGAGTGATCTTGTTTTACTCAGCAGGAAAAGCCAAACAGCATATAGGTTTTCATAAAAAAGGTTTACTGTTCCTTTAAAACAAACTGGTTAAAACATTTGGAAAACAACGCAAGACAATGGCCCAAAAACTCAGAAATGTTCCTACTATGTTAATAGTCAAGTATATAGTCATGTTAATTATATAACATATATCTATTCAGCTTCATAGCTCAATGTACATTCCTGCATGTCTCTGTATTTACTGTGCAAATACATTGACTGTCATCTCATTTGGTAGCTGTTCTAGTCTACAGTTAATAATAATACAAAATTCACACTAAGTCTCTCTACTTCATTGTGGAGGCCAGTAACATTCATCTGAATACCCTAATACACAGACAGAAGTTAATACCCTAGAATGGCACGCTATCTATTGTTCTATTACAGACAAGGAGTTAGCAGCTTCGACTAGACAGGATTGTAAATTACTTACACAAAGGCCTCGTTTAAGGTCATTCTGCTAGAAACGAGATAACCAGGGCCATTTCAGACCTTCTTGTCTATGTCATGTGAAATGAATCCTAACATAATTAATGCAAGGAGGTACTTGGGAAATTCACATTTTGGAATAACATTATGATTATGCCCTGCTTGAGCATTTAAGCGTAGTGCAACTTAGTATGTATGCATGCATGTTTTTATTTATATACTGCCGCACAATGTACAGAAGAATGAAAGCAATAAAATAAAGATGGAAATACAGGAATTGCCTAGTTTTAAACAAACAGTGAGAAAGATAACACATCTCTAAGTACCGGAGATCCTTCTAGTGTCCAAGGGGTTAAAGTAGCAGTCTTCTTATGGTAGTGATGAAAATGCAGGGGTTTTTTATAACACATTCTGTTACATACATATAGCCTTATGCCCAATCACATGTTCTTTTACACAAGGCCACAGCATGGAAAATGTCAGCAGGTCGAAAGCTTTGTTTTATATTCACGTATGTCATTCCTCATTCCTTTGATCATTTTCTACATCAGTCTTTAACACCTTTGTTAAAAGACATTTCCATGGGTATCCTCTTCTGCTGGATAGGAAGCACTAGGCAAAAAGTGAACAAAAATTTCCCGCATGACTTTTGCGTATAATGGAAGATTTTTGCGAAAGTTTTGTCCTTTTCCCCAATACAAACGTTTCCTCCCTTTCGTCAATTACAGCAAATGCTTGGCGTACTTAAACATATTTTTCTCCTATTCCAGCACATTTTTCACCTATTCAACACATTTTCTCCTATGTTTAATATGCAACATTTCCCAGCACAATATTACTTCTGCTGAGGGCTGTAGTGGAGAAATAAGTAGCTGGAAGTCAAAATTATGAGTCCTACAGCAACATATACCTTTAAAAATGTCTTGGCATGCAAAGTGCATTTGTCCTTTGCCCACAACACTTACTTCCTGCTTAAATGACACTACCGCATATTCATGATAATGTCAAGTGATAAAAAAAATAAAAATAAAGTTCAGCCTATAATGTGGCAGATGTGCATGGTAGTGTTGTGGGGGACTGGTGTGGTGTGAGTGGTGGGACCTTGACAAACTTGTCTACTGTCTATCAAGTCTGACTCAGTCACAGAGCTCACATCAGGCTTCCAGTAGCTGTCCAATATATGTATTTGTTTAACCCCTTGAGTGCCAGAGGGGTACCCAATGCATTGAAGAGCAATGCATTATGTAACTCTTTGGCACCCAAAGGGTTAATTATTTTTCCATTATTTTTTTATTTTTATTTTTTTATTATAGTTTTTTAAGTTGTCCACCCTATCTTATCACAGTTACTCTGGAAAAAAATATAAAAAACTAAATCAACAACTTCTTTCCCCAGACTTCCCCAGCACAGAGACAATAAATTGACTTTAATGCAATGAGCTAAGCGAAAAAAGCTGGAAAACTGCACTTTTCAGAGAAAATGTTTCCCCACGTGGAAAGTGCCATTTTTCATCGATTTCAGTTTGAGGTGAAAATTTTCATCCATACCTAGGAAGCACATGAATAATGGCCAAAAAGTGAAGAAGTAGAATTTCATTTTATTTATTTTTTTCAATTACAATACTATTGTGTACTAAGCAATGACTATAGGGGAACCAATTTTATGAATGTCTGCTTGGCAGGAAGCTCATATTAAAATGGAAGTGGGGATCTTTATGGAGATGAGCTAGATTCATTCCCGGGAAAGATGCCTAGTCTCTCAAATTAGAAGTGTGTTAGCTGGCCAATCACAGGCCATGGTCTGTGGGAGCCAGTCATGTAATGCTGCCTCTCACCTACCCAAGGCTGAGGACAAACCTCACAATTTCAAAACATAGGTGACAATGGCCAATCACAGTCAACCAGACACAAACAACCAATCACTGTGTGACTTTCAATATGTACATTTTCAAAAATAAAAACACAGAACAGGCTTAGGCAGGCAAAATGAGGGATGCTCCTGTTTCTGGGCAAATAGTAAACAGCAGAGGACAACCAATGTAGCTTTTTGCTTCATATTAAAACTTGCAATAATATGAGCAACAACTGCACTTTGCTATAGTATTGAAAGTTTTACTCAAGCTATTTAAAATGTGTAAGCACAAGCATACACAAACATGCATATGCAAACAATTATTGGTCCTTATGTACAAAAGAAAAGTTGTTATTCTGGAGCAAACCAACTGCATGTTAGGGGAGATAAGATGAAGTCTTACTTATCTGAGAATTTCATTTCCTTGTCAGTCCCGGAACAGCGCACAAGTAGAGATACTCCCCTCCCAAGACAGGATGCACCACCCAGGAATCAAACTTTTAGACCCACCCCCTATAAAATGGTTACCTCCTCACTCGTTTACAGTAAATACAAAAGACAATATTGCTGCTCAAAGTTTATTAGGGTAGGGAAATGTGTGCTGTTCTGGGACTAACAAGGAAAAGGAATTCTTAGGTAAGTAAGAATTCATACTTTCCATGTCTTCCCATCACAGCACAAAAGTAGAGATGTAAAAAAGAAAAAAGGGTCGGGTTTCACAAGGTATCAGCATGAAGAATTCTGTGCCCAAAGGATAAATCATCTTCTCTGAGATGATGAAATGTATAGATATGCTTCCAAGTTGCTGCTCTGCATATCTGCTCCACTGAAGCTTTTGCCTTTTCAGCCCAAGATTCTGCCATAGCTCTTGTAGAGTAAGCCTTAAAAGATGAAGGAGGATCCGAATAGGTGATAGATATAGTCTGTTTCAGCCAACGAGCAATGAATCTCTTAGATGCTCTTCCTCTGCCTTTGGAAGGGCCAGAAAAGGAAAGTAGTAAGGTGGAGGATTTTCTCCAGGAGTGCAAGCGATACAGATAAATTTGCAAACAGTGCCTCACATCCAGTGTGTGCAGAAAATCATTAGAGTCCATATTATGGCTCAGAAGAAAAGAGGGAAGTACCACTTCTTGGGGTGAAAATCAGGAGGTAGACGAAGGATAACCTTGTCCATCTGGAACGAAAGGTAGGTTTCCAAAATTGATAAAACTGGGATCTTGACAATTTGTCTTGTGGATGTAATGGCAATTACATGATTTGGAGGCTTCTATCATTATCTAAACTTCCTGAACCATCAGGAGCTGGAAGGGGGCTCCACAACCATAACTGCTGGCGTCTATTGTAATGACCATCTGAATTAGAATGTGCCAGGGAAGACCTACACTCAAATTCTTGTCTATCAGCCACCACAATGACCCGATGTGGTAGACACAGGGAGAAGTGAAGGGAGGATGACCTTCTATCCCATTTTTGTAGAAGAAATGACTGCAGGGATCTGAGGTGTAATAGAGCCTACGGGACCGCTGGAATGCTGGAGGACATGAGACCCAGAAGGAACATGATGGCTTAATTTGAGATGAGTGATATGACAGTAGGGCGTAGGGCACTCACATCACTAGTATATGCAAATGCTATGATGACAAGAATGGATGTGAACAGATACCAGTGCTGCTGCATGGAGAAGTCACATTCACTCTCAATGACAGACATTCTGCTGGCCTTCTTAGCACCACTGGGTGGGAACTAATAAACATTCACTATAAAATGAAAGAGTACTTTCAACACACTGAATGCTATATGTGTTGAAGAGCTCTAGCACTGAAAGTGTTAGCAGTCACGAGTGTTAACAGTCTCATGAATCCTTACTGAAATAAATTAAGAGACTTAATAAAGTTAAGCTGGTAACCATTTTTTCAGAAAAGAATAGTAGAACAAGAGGGCATGCTTTAAAATCAGAGTTTAGATAACTGATAGAAAATCTACTAAGAATAAACTACTTTGTGGAAAGACTGGTAGTGTCGAAGGTATCCAAGAAATGAAAGAGTTAATAGGAGAACCAATTAGGATGGATATCTTCAAATAAATAGATAAAATTAAATTTGAGAATTTTACACTATACTAGGTATTCACACGCTACTTCACAGTAAATAATTGATTAAAATAATCTATCCTGCATATTTGTGCAAAAATATATATAATTTATTAAATACAATATACTATATATAAAGTGTAACAACAATGATATAAATGAGTGACCAGCAATTACAATAGATATACAGTAACTCAAACCACAATTATCACCAGTAGGATTACCAGCAATTGAAGGGTTAACCACACATAGGTATATTCAGAGGTATTAGATAACAATACTTGAACTGAGCAGCATAGAAAGGGATAATTGTGTTACGGTTCAGTACACACACATGGTAGATGTTGGTAAAAACACTATTTTATTAAGGCACACAAGGAATGAGGTAACCCTCACGGGTCCAGTAACAACAGTAGTAACTGATACAGGACAGGTTACAAGCAAATTAACCCACACTGGTCCAGTATGTAATTTACACACAATACTGACACAGGTCAGGTAAACAAATTTGATACAGAGTATGATAGTTCAATGTGACCAGTGAAACCACTGGCAAAGTATGAGTACAACTAAGGCCCAATGTCGCCTATAGGCAAGGCGAGGCGACAATGACAGGACTGCAGCAACAGCCACTGGATGCCTGTAGGAGGATGCAATGGTGGACGCCCACCAACGATACACAGGGCTGGTCAGAGCTCGTGCCAAAACAGAGGCCCTACCGGAGCAGCCCACCATCGTGTGCACGTACTACCTTAAAGGGTTAATGTGCGACAGTATAAATGGATGGCAACCGGAAGCGCACAGCGGAGCCAAATGGAGACGCAATCGCACACTGTAACGGAGCCCAACAAAACCCAGAGTGGTAGTAACGGAACAAGGCCCTTCCCCCGAAGGGGTTAATAGCACTATGGTCTTGGATAACGGCAACCACCGGAGGAGCTCAACTGAACCACAAGTAGACCAAGCGAATGCAACATGGTGTGGAGGCACAATGAGACTCTTGGCAATTGGCAGAGTATACTGGCAACCGGAATAACAGAATACAAGGAGGCCCAGTAAAGCTGTAACGGTGCCAGGCAGGCAGCAGCAGGAACAGTCTGGAGGAGCCCACCCGGACACAGTAGAAGCAGGAACCACTGCCAAGTCGATTCAGTACACAGGGCATGAACGTCAGCCAAGCTGGGTCAGTATACAGAGCAGGATCTTCAGACGCGCTAGGTCGGTACACAGAGCAGGATCGTTGGTCTCGCCAGGTCGGTACATGGAGCAGGAACATCAGCCAGGCCGGGTCAGAACAGGAAGCAGGAATGTCAGCCAATCCAAATCGGTACACAGTATCAGGAACAAGACAATGGCGTGGCCAGGCAGTCCGGGGTCATACACTGGATCAAAACAGCAAAACTAGTGCCAGGCATCAGGTACACCACGAAAGGGCACTAGCAGAGTGACAGCCCAGGATATAAAAAGATGTCACTAGGAGGAGCAGTAAAGAGCAGCCAATAGGAGAGCAGTAACAGCGAGATGGACAAAATGTCGCCCAGATCACGGGTGCCGTGATAAATTGATCCTATAATGAATTAAAATACAGTTGGCAGCAGCATATATGAATACCTCTGCCCCAGAAACTGTATAAAATATGCTAATTGAGGTTTAAGATATGTTGTCAGGTGAGTCAGCTTTAATATTAAGCCAGGTCCTCTGACAATTTCCTTATACCATCTATAATAACCAGATTTAGAGAAACTGGAATAAAATCCCAGGCTAAAATCACTATAATTTAATTATCTACTGATTTCAAATATTGCATACCTTCTGAATAAAACATATAAATTGCAATTAATATAGTCAATAATAGATAATACCAAGAATATACTTGGAATCAATCCAATAATATATGTCTAGACAGTATACCAAACTTCATGCAACATATATCATAAACATGACCATAGCAATCCTATGTAAAACCTGTAGGGTACTCCAAGGGTTGATCCGCTTATTAAGATAGGATGCCACACCCAAGATGGCGACTTCTTTTGTCTAGTGTGAGGTTTAAATAAACTTCTCACTGTACAAAAGTTTAGACGCAAAAACATACACAAAGAAATCCAAAGAAACACCTCAAAATAAATAGACAAATAGCAGTTGAAAGGTTAATAAATTCATTCAAAGAATTCCCCCAGATCAATTATTAGCTATAATAACCTTTCTACAAAAACAATATATTCTAGAAATATCAACGATTATATTAACTAATTTATAAACAGGGATATATAACTCTCACTGCTATCAACTATTTACATTTATCTGGCATAATATAACAATTTACCAATTAATTAATGAATTATGCTTAATGCAGAATTACTACAGCCAATATAGCTTATTATAATTGGTCACAATTGGGTGGCCAGTCCGATTAAGACAAATTATAAGAAAAATTATGTTTCTTCAAATAACGAATAAATATATATTTGATTCTGAATTTTGCAGAATTAAAATAAGGAAATATATAGTTACCAGTCCAATAAGTGTTTCTTAATATCTCTTTAACAGCCAGCCAGGTACACTTCAGGAAACAGAACAGGAATTCAAGCCAGGAAACCAAGAGGAAAAATAAGACTCTTCTCTCTCAAAACATATTTATAATGTAAAATTACCCTTATCAGAATCTCCTCTGATTGGATAAAGATTCCTCTCATTATGCAGTGACATCATCAGTATTACCTTATTGGACTCCCTTAATTCCTAATTTCCATATGAAATCACGCAAAATTTATGAAAAAAATTCCAAGCACTAGTAATAGCGTAATATAGCCTGGAGATATCACTCTTATTAGACATTAAAATTCACACCTAAAATGACACCTGGTCTGTGTTTTCTCAAAAAAAGGAATTTTGGCCTTATCATACGTCACATAAACATGTCATCCTACCAGACTTTCCCATATGGGAGTATATCTTCCTTTAGACTTGGTGTCTAGCACCGAGTTGTATATCTCCATAAAAGTGACATTCAGCTATTTTCACCCCCTACTTTGAAGCAAAGGGTCATTGTTTTAACATGGGATCATTTACACACATTTAGGGTAGAAAAAGGATTTTTATAAAGTCCATATTGGTTCCAAAATTTTAACCCTCTACTCTCCTCCAGGACAAAGTCTCTGACAATAGATACATGGAACAACTTTCAGGCTGAAATGGTGAAATCTCTACTGATTGATATATGGTTATTACAAAAATATGAAGTTATACTCATATGGCCACCAGTGTTACTTATTTGTGATATCCCTTCCTTTTCTCAGTGACCCTCTCTCTCTGTGAGGGGGGCTTGACAGAAGAGAGACTTATGGCCATTACACATGAGTGTCAGACAACCATAGTCACATAGTAAATAAGACTGAAAAAAGACACAAGTCCATCAAGTTCAACCTTTACTCTTTTATAACCCTCCAAAATGAGAATAATATAATCTTTCCTCCCTCCAAAATGAGTATGAGCCTATTTTACAGAATTTACTGATTACCTACTAACTCGCAGTATAATCCTCTTATGTCACCCTCTTGCAAGAAATGCCTCTAATCTTTTGTTAAAGGTATCCATTGTATCTGTCATGACCACATCCTTGGGTTAATCATTCAACAATTTAACATACCTTACTGTAAAAAAAAAAAAAAAAAAAAAAAAAAAAGAAAGAAAAAAAAAGTAGAAATCTTCTTTCCCCTAATCATAAGGGGTGGCTCCTAGTTACTTGATCCAGTCTTGACCATGACCATGAAAATGACTATGACTGACTGAAGCCCACTTGGGCCAGGTGTTAACAGTAGGGGCTAGATTCTATTATATGTACTAATTTTAGCTCTGCTTTTATCTCCAGTTTTCCCCATAGACTTCAAAAGGGAAATGTTTGATAAAACGGGTGTTAACATTTAGCACCTGCAATAGAATCTGGCCCTAGATGGGCCAAATGGATCTTATCTGCCATCAAATTCTATGTTTCTATGTTTCTAAATTGATTGAATCATTGTGATGGACACCACAACAAGTGGAGACATTCTTGCTAGCCAACTGCACCACAGGAGGCAAATAAACATTACCTTAGATTTACATGAGATGTACAACCCCCTTGATTGGGGAATCCAGCCACTATGTGGTTTTAATATGTATCCCATTTAACATTTTTAACCATTTGAGTGCCAGAGGGGTACGCAATGCATTGCTTTACGTTCCCTCTGGAGCTCAAAGGGTTAAACCTTGTGTTTGGTGCTACAGAACTGTTTCAATTTATTTACATAAACTGTTTTGCAAAGGACAAAAGTTTATAACAAAGGGTCACAGGTCTATCCTGATAACAGTTTGTACCTTCCCTGTGAGATTTTCTAATTAAGGCCCCCTAAAAAGGTAGATTTCTGCTTCCACAAATCAATAGTGAGGCATAATTACAATTATAAACTTCAGCTGTGCTGAGGATTTTGTGGTAGCAGGAAAGTATTTACAGACTGTTTCCAGAATCAATAGGAAATTAAACTTTGTTTTTCAAATTAGTAACCTGTCTGCTAATATTTTCCTGCATGTCTAATATGCTGTAGAACTGTAGACAGGGTTTGGAGATTAAAAAAGCAATGGATGTTAAGCGTTGCCTAGGAAGTCTTAAGGCTTTGGGGGTTATACGCTAATATGTGATAAGGATATAATAAAGCAGAGATTATTTCTCCAGTAATATCACTTTCTCCAATTCCTATGTTATTCTATGGAGCCTATTAACTAACATCTCCTTGTTATCATCTCTTTATCACTTCTTAGTGCATAACCCTTCTTGAGTGGGTATCGTTTCAAAATGTTGCACACTAGTGTGCGAACAACTAAACATCTCATTAACCATGTCGCCATATTGAAAAGGATGACATAAAAATCTCGCCTGCATCAAAAGGGCAAGATTCTTATGTCGCAGGCTTAAAGGGATAGTAATACTTCGTTTTAACTTTATTTTTTTTGTAGGCATTAAAAAAACATGAAGAATGATATAAGTCTTATCTCTCAAACCTTTATGGTTTATGAGATATTCACAAGCAAAGTTTCCCCCTCCCGCCCCTTTTATCTACTGTAAACAATCTCTTCTCAGATGTGGAATGCAGTCCATAGACTGGACAGATAACAGAAGGGGACACTCTTATTCCTATGAAAACAATGAAATCCCTGCCCCCCTTGACAAGCTTTTCAGGTTTTTCTGTTATCTTAATTGAAGATTGTCCCTCTCTGCAGTCTACCTGGGCAGCTCCCTTCTGCCCTGGCTGAAAAGTGTTACATCAGTAAAAGGGGCAGGAGGGGGACACTTTGCTTGTGAATATCTCTTAAACCATAAAGGTTTGAGAGATAAGACTTATATCATTCTTCAAGTTTTTTTAATGCCTACAAAATAAAATAAAGTTAAAATGAAGTATTACTATCCCTTTAAATGCTGCATGAACATAATGTTGGTAGTTGAACTAATGCAGGGGAATCCAGGGTACTGATGGCCAGTGTTGCGGTTCGTGGCTTTAGGTGCATTAATTGGTGCAAAGAGTTTCACAGAAACAGCTGTATTAAAATTAATGTAATTGTGAAGAAATGCAAACTCACATACCATGTGCTTTCTACAAAATGGCTTCCTCAACCATGTGGATTGAGAACAAAGATACAGGTTGGGTGCCTAGCAAGATGGTGTCAGACCATGTGGCGTGAGAACAAAGACACAGGCTGGGGGTATAGCAAGATGGCATCAGACTATGTGGCCTGAGAACAAAGACACAGGCTGGGGCCTACCGTTTGCTTACACTAACAGACACTAGCGCAGTTATTGGAAACAACATTCATTTGTTAACACCCCAAAAGCCAACCAATTAAGTTTGTTCTAATGACCAATACCACAATTAACACAATAACACCCCAGTACTAGAATTAAACAATAATATTTAATAACAAACATTAATATTATAATTAGAACAATACACTGTATATTATCAAATATATTATAGCTAAACATCTAATAATACTAACTAGACAATTACTTACTGCAGTGCAAATAAGACACAATATTCAACAATTATAGTACATTCAGGCAATGTACTGGTCTACTTCCACTGAAGGTCAGTATCAGACTCTGCTCTGGAACAGTTTTTGGGGCCTAGGCAAGGCATGGCAGCTTGCTGGATTTTAGCAATCTGCGGGATGCTGGCGGGCTGGTCACATCCTCCCATCCATCACTCAACTGCTCCACTCCAAGACTGCTCCCAAAGGCTCACTGGCAGTCTCTTTTATTGTTTGCAAGCCCCATCCATCACCAGCCCACTTTACCTGACCAAAACACCCCTCCTCCATTCCCCCTAGCAGCAAAGGAGACAAAGGAAGCTGGTCCTCTATTTGTCATTTTCCTACCAAAACAGACCAGGGAGAAGACAAAGAGACAATGGAAAATGGTTCTGAGCTAAATGTGTGATGTACAACATGGGAACATAACCATGTAATGGATGACATTTTGTTGCAAATTTTGCTGCAACTTACCTGTGTCTATAACAGCCAGAAAGACAGTGTTGCTGCCACGGATGTCTACCAACCCAACAGTGTGTGTGGGTGTCACGGTTTCCCCAGAGATGTTCAGGAGTCAGTACTGTATAGATAAATGCAATTTATTAAAATATATAAGTACACAATCGTAATATAGCAAGAACAAGCAGAGAGTCACAAGCCAGCAAGCACTGCTATCAGAAATAGTAGGCTGCCAAACTCGATCAAACTGCTGGAGACTAGACCTCAGCCACTGGTAGTCTCTGCTGGAACCAGGAGCAGGAACTGGAACACAGGATCTTGATCCAATGCAGTGAGGGTGCTACCTGACTCACGCCTGCAATCAGAAATACAGCAGAAGATACCTGACTCACTCCTGCAGTCAGTATGGAGAAAGCAGAAGCTTGACTCAAGCCTGCAGTCAGTTTAATAGCTAGTCTACTAGATCCCCAGGTCCGCACCAAATTGGGTGTCTGCTAGGTACAGGGGAATAACAAGAGAATAGTTAGACAGAGCCACAGGCCAGCACCAGAGAGGATAGTCAGACAAGCCAGGTCATACACAATTCAGGTAGTCAGCCAGTGCCACAGGTCTGCACCAGATTGAGTGTCCACTATAAGGATAAGTCAGGAGAATAGTCAGACAGAGCCACAGGTCAGCACCAGATTGCATGGTCAGACAAGCCAGGTCATACACAGAGCCCAAGGACACAGAACTGCTTTGTACAACAACGCAAGGGCTCAGACTCAGGCTGCCCTTTAAACCCCTCCTCAAGAAGTAGGTAGGAGGAGCAGACTCAGGGGAAGGAAGTAGGTAGGAGGAGACTACAGGAAGCATGGCATAAAACAGAGGCCTGCTTCACTCTGAAGCCTCGCGTGTGCAGATGATGTGTGGAATGACGCCGAGCATTGCTGAAGCGGTGGCGCTGGAAACAAGGTAAGCTGTGACAGTGGGGTGCATTGGTAGATAAATTTTGATAGTGAATCTTTTTGGGGTGTCCTGAGGGTGCCTTGGTGATCTGGGGAGGGGAGGACTACTCTGTGTGTACTTCTGCTCTCCTTCCCATCAGTGTCCACCGCCTGTGTCTTTATTTACTTATTTTTAGCTTGTACACACAGAACTTCAGCTGAGGGCTCTTCCCCTCCCCAAGTCATCAAAGCACCCTCAGGATACCCCACAAAGGTTTCAGCATCTCGACCCATGAGCTCCACACACTTTCTTCCTGGCCATGAGTACCCTGGGTTCCCCCACTTCAGTTAAACTATCAACATTTTGTTCATGCGTCATTTAAAACCGCAACATAAGAATCTCTCAGGCGAGATTCTCATGTCACCCATTTCAATACAGCAACATGGTTAATGCTCTGTTAAGTTGTTCGCACAATAATGTGTGACATTTTAATAGTGAACCCTTTGAGTGCCAGAGTGCAATGCATTGTGAAACAATGTGTAGCACACCCCTCTCACATTCATAGATTATAATGGAATCGCCCATGAAGTCAAAATGCTTCGGGGCCATGGGAATAAAAATTCACCCCAAAATAATTCCAAATAGTCAAACACATCCGTTTTGACTGCAATGGAATTACTTACTGCATTTATATATTTAAGAAAAAATATCAAAAATGGAGGGAAAAACTTTTTTCATCACCAATAGAACTGAATCCGTCACATTATAACATCACTTGAGATTCTCTAAGTAAGCAGACAAGGAGGTGCTAAGAAGAACTGGACGATTCTGTAGCAAATCAACTGACCGAAGAGGACAAATAAACATGTCACCTGTGCATTGCAGAACTTTTTGTGAAAAAAACAATGATTTTCTGCTTTTTTCACAAATGTTTTTGCCCATAGACAATACATAAAATTTCCTCCTTTTCACCACTGCCAGAACTTTGCCATATTTTACCTATGTTTTCTATGATTGCAATATTTCCCATAACAATATTACTTCTTCTAAGGGCTGAAGGAGAGAACTAAATAGCTGAAAGTATAGGTTATGAGATACACAGCATCATTTGCCTTGAAAAAATTCTTAGCAGGCTGATTGCCTTTCTCATTTGCACACATCACTAACTTCCTGACTAACCCCTTAAGGACCAATGACATGCCGGGACCATCATGGTGGCCCAGGACTTAAGGACCAGTGACAGTCCTGGCACGCCATGGAATTTCCGGGACCCTGGAATTCATTGAACAAAAAAAAAAGAGGTGTAGTTATTAACTACAGGCAGGGTCCTATATGGCTGGTTGTTAAGGGGTTAAGTAACATTGTCACAACCACCCATGGTAAATTCCAGCAGGGTGCAACACATGACACCAGTTCTTTATAGTCTCTGTTTTCAACAAAAAAAAGGGCAGCATGTCAACCGTGAACATGTGCGTACTTTTGCATTATGTTTGTGCAGGTTTTGAATTCTTTGTAAGAACTTAGTAAGTGTGGAATGGCAGTACATAATAGAAGAACTGTATAACTTTATTGCTTTAATGCCCATCACTTGTGGAGGTGGTGGGGGTGGTGACATTATGTTAGGCACTCTATGACTCTTGTCATCTCTAAAACCAAACTCATACTTCTTTGCAGCAGGAGCATAAAATCTTGGCACAGTCTCTGACACATCAGCAACAGTTCTATTATTTACCCTAGAGGCCTGGGAATATTTAGGAGTACTTATTCTAGTTGTGGCACCTCTGATGTCTTCATAGTGTGTTTCCCAGTCAGGCCTGTGATTGTGCTTCAGGTGGGAACTCATTAAGGAGGTGGCTAGGTGTAAGTCTACTTTTCCTCTCTCTCGTACTTTTTGCATGTTTGCGTGGTATGGAAGTACATAGGATATCTATGTAAGTTTACTGCTTTAATGACATGACATGCAGAGGTGGTGGGGGTGGCAGTGGTTTGTGTAGGCCTCCAAAAACAAACACAGAGTCATACTCCTCTACAGCAGGAGCAGAAAATCTTGGCACACTCTCTAACACATCAACACTACAGCACTTAAATTATGCACCTCAGAGTCCTGGGAACATTTAGGAGTAATTATGCTGCTGCTAGTTGTGGCACATCTGACCTGTTGATGGTGTGTCTCCCATTCAGACCTGTGGTTGTGCTTCAGGCGAGAACTAATTGAGGAGGTGCCTAGATGAGATCTGTTTTTTTTCTCCTACTCACATGCTTCCTACAAAGTCAATAGACAGTAACATGCTTAGCTTTTGGATCATGAGTGAAGTATCTCCATACTGTGGACTTCATTTACTGCAGGGGTCCTGAGTGACTGCTACTAATTCTGAGGCTAGATGATGATGCAGTTTTACTACTACTTCTGCTACTACTTCTAGGTGTCAAAGGTGCTGCACTTCCAGCAGCAGCAGCAGCTACAGAGGCATTCATCATAGCTAAGGTTGAAGATGTTAATAACCTGTGTTGTCTGGGTACTCAATGCAAGTAGTTTTTGTGTGTGTGTGTGTGTGTGTGTGTGTGTGTGTGTGTGTGTGTGTGTGTGTGTGTCTGAGTGGGTCTTGGACTTGGAAGCATTGGTGATGGTGATTGACAGGTGATTGTGTGTTTTTGGGAATCTTACCTTTTATAGGGTCAAAGTTTCCGACTGTTTGCTCAGTCAGTTTGTAAAAGGCACAATGCTCCTTTCAGTGGTGGAAAATTGCGTCTTTGCCTTCAGATAACTTTCTGGCCATGTCATCATCTCTCTCACTCTCAACTGTATCTGTATCTTAAGGAGAGGAGAATGTTGGAGGGATATATTCTATATCTACATCATCATCAGCTATCATCATTAGGTCATCCTCAGCAACACCCACTGCTTCTTGCCTACTACCTTTCTATACCTCTAAGCTCTTAGAGGTCTAAAAAAATTATTTTTTGACTTTCACTTTCACAAAGTTCATTATTATGTTGAGGAGAGGTGTTCTGATGCTTGTTTGTCTCACTGTCATATGCACAACAGAACTGAGGAGTGTGATGTCTTGCCTTGGCTCCTCACCAAATTTCTCAATCTTGTCTGGTATCAATCAAATCTCTCTCAGTCACACAGCTCAAGTCAGGGTCCCAGTCAGCTGTCACCTTATTTATAGATATACAGGATTGTGCAAAAGTCTTAGACAGATGTGAAAAATGCTGTAAAGCAAGAATGCTTTCAAAAATAGACATGTTAATAGTTTATTTTTATCAAAATGCATAGGTAGTGGACAGAAGAAAAATCTAAATCAAATTAATATTTGGTGTGACCATCCTTTGCCTTCAAAACAGCATCAGTTCTTCTTATGCACTTACACTAAGTCATGTATTTTGTAGGCATATAGTCAAGTGTATGATTAAACAATTATACCAAACAGGTGATAATGATCATCAATTTAATATGTGGGGTTTAAACACAATCATTAACTGAAACAGAAACAGCTGTGCAGGAGGAAAAAAACTGGGTGAGGAACAGCAAAACTCAGTTTAATGTCAAAAATCATACACAATGGCAAGAGTACAGCAACAAGACACAAAGTAGTTATACTGCATCAGCAAGGACTCTCCCAGGCAGAAATATCAAGGCAGAAAGGGGTTTCCAGATGTGCTGTCCAAACTCTTTTGAAGAAGAAGAAAGTAATAGGCAACACTGAGGATCGTAGACTAGTGATGATCGAGCACCCCAATGCTCGGGTGTTTGGGTGCTCTGACCGAGCGCCCCCGGAGGCTCGAGTGCTCGGCCGAGCACCCGAGCCCCATTGAAGTCAATGGGAGGACTCGAGCATTACACCAGGCACCCCCTGCTCTGATGAGGGGAGGGTGCCTGGTCCATAGGAAAAGGGCAGAAAATGATGGAAACACCACAGAAATGGTTCAGGGACAGCATAGGGAGGATGTCTGGATGCATCTTGGACTCCAACATCGCTGCTGGGAACGATCTTTCGCCCGTAGTACGCCATTTTTACAGACTGACCGTAAAACACACAAAAAGGAAGATAAAAACGACTTTAGGCGAAAAATTGTTACCAAACAGTATTTGCTGTATATTTACTTGTATATCATCTGCAAATTCTGCAAAAAATTTCATCGATTTTTCGGAACTGGGGCCATGATTAAGAGGGAAACGTGCGCAGAGGCAAATTCTCCCAAAAATTTCCTCGATTTTTCTGAACTGAGGCCATGATTAAGAGGGAAACGCGCGCAGAGGCAAATTCTCCCAAAAATTTCCTCGATTTTTCTGAACTGAGGCCATGATTAAGAGGGAAACGTGCGCAGAGGCAAATTCTCCCAAAAATTTCCTCGATTTTTCTGAACTGAGGCCATGATTAAGAGGGAAACGTGCGCAGAGGCAAATTCTCCCAAAAATGTCCTCGATTTTTCTGAACTGGGGCCATGATTAAGAGGGAAACGTGCGCTGAGCCGACCATCTAAAACATTATGGGTGAGGGTCTGCTGCGGAGCTGACCATCCTAAACATTATATGCGAAGGCCCGCTAGTGAGCTGATGCTATAAAATATTATATGAGAGGGCCCGCTAGAGAGCTGACCCAATAAAACATTATATGAGAAGGCCCGCTGGTGAGCTGACCTATACAAAAATTGTCAAACAGCGCCCGCTGGTGAGCTGGCCCTATATAAAAATTATATCACAGGGCCCGCTGGTGAGCTGGCCCTATATAAAAATTATATCACTGGGCCCGCTGGTGAGCTGGCCCTATATAAAAATTATATCACTGGGCCCGCTGGTGAGCTGGCCCTATATAAAAATTATATCACTGGGCATATGGAAGAGAGTCAACCATATACCCATTTTTTGGGTGGAAGGGGTGAATGGGAATACAGAGTATTCCCATCATTGTAAATAACATATATAAAGTGACTTTATGTTCCCCCGGGGCTTTCCTCCAGTGGAGTGGAGAAGTCAGGGGAAATCCAGGCCTTGTTCATTTTTATAAGTGTCAACCTATCAGCATTTTCGGTGGAAAGGCGGATACGCTTATCTGTTATGATGCCACCAGCAGCACTAAATACCCGCTCAGACAGAACGCTGGTGGCAGGGCAGGCCAGCACCTCCAAGGCGTAGAGTGCCAGTTCATACCACGTGTCCAGCTTGGACACCCAGTAGTTGTAAGGCACAGAGGGATCATTGAGGACGCTGACACGGTCTGCTACGTACTCCTTCACCATCTTCCAAAACTTTTCCCTCCTTGTGACACTAGGCTGCGCATCAGGGTGAGGGTGCTGGCGGGGTGTCATGAAGGTGTCCCACGCCTTGGAGAGTGTTGCCCTGCCTTTGTCGGAACTGCTGTGTGCTCCCCTTTTCTCCCCTTCTCGGTTGGCCAAGGTAGCACGTACTCTGCCGCCAGCGTTGTCAGATGGAAAATTTTGGAGCAATTTTTCAACAAGAACCTTCTGGTATTGCACCATTTTGCTTGTCCTCTCCACCGGAGGAATGAGAGATGAGAAATTCTCTTTGTAGCGGGGGTCCAGAAGGGTGAACACCCAGTAATCCGTGTTGTCTAAAATGCGTATAACGCGTGGGTCACGGGAAAGGCAGCCTAACATAAAGTCAGCCATGTGTGCCAGAGTACCAACCAACAGCAATTTTGCTGTCCTCACCAGGAGGATGACTCTCAATCTCCTCATCCTCTTCCTCCTCTTCTGCCCACCCACGCTGAAGAGATGGAACTAAAGTTCCATGGCTACCCTCTGTAGCGGAGGCAACCGTGTCTTCCTCCTCCTCCTCCGCCTCCAATTGTCGCTGAGAAGACGAAGTGAGGGTGCTCTGGCTATCAGCTTGTGTAAGCTCTTCCTCCCGCATTTCCACCTCTTCCACATGCAAAGCGTCGGTTTTAATTGTGAGCAGCGAGCGTTTCAGTAGACACAGAAGTGGGATGGTTACACTGATAATAGCGTTATCGCCGCTCACCATCTGTGTCGATTCCTCAAAATTGCGTAAAACCTCACAGAGGTCTGACATCCATTCCCACTCCTCACTTCTGATTACAGGAAGTTGAACGGAGAGGCGACGACCGTGTAACAGCTGGTACTCCACTACTGCCCTCTGCTGCTCACAAAGCCGGGCCAACATGTGGAAGGTGGAGTTCCAGCGCGTGCTCACGTCACACAGCAGCCGGTGAGCTGGCAATTGTAAGCGCTGCTGCAGCTTCAACAGGTCGGCTGAAGCTGTAAATGACTTACGGAAATGTGCACACACGCGGCGCACCTTGGTCAAGAGATCATGCAAATTGGGGTAGGTTTTTAGAAATCGCTGAACCACTAAATTAAATACATGCGCTAGGCATGGTACGTGTGTGAGCTTGCCGAGCTCCAAAGCCGCCACCAAGTTACGCCCATTATCACACACAACCATGCCTGGTTGCAGGTTGAGTGGCGAGAGCCATTGCTCGGTCTGGTGACTAATCCCCTGCAACAGCTCTGAGGCCGTGTGCTGTTTGTCCCCAAGGCAGATCAGCTTCAGCACGGCCTGTTGACGCTTCCCCACTGCAGTGCTACACTGCTTCCAGCTACCGGCTGATGGGTGAGTGGCGCTGCGCGCAGAGAATTCGGAGGTGGAAACGGAGGAGTAGGAGCCAATAACGTAGGTGCTGGCGGAAACCCTGATGGAGGTAGGGCCCGCAATCCTCGGCGTGGGTAGCACCTGTGCCATCCCAGGGTCCGAGTCGCTCCCAGCCTCCACGACATTCACCCAGTGTGCCGTCAGTGAAATGTAGCGTCCCTGGCCACAAGCACTTGTCCATGTGTCAGTCGTTAAGTGGACCTTCCCAGTAACTGCGTTGGTCAGGGCACGGGTGATGTTACGGGACACATGGTGGTGTAAGGCAGGGACGGCACACCGGGAAAAGTAGTGGCGGCTGGGGACTGCGTACCGAGGGACAGCTGCTGCCATCAGGCTGCGGAAGGACTCAGTCTCCACAAGCCTAAATGGCAGCATTTCGATGGACAGTAATTTGGAAAGGTGTGAGGTTAGTGCTATGGCCTGTGGGTGGGTGGCTGGGTATTTTCGCTTGCGCTCAAATGCCTGGGGTAACGACATTTGGACGCTGCGCTGGGACAGGGAAGTGGATGTGGTCGCTGATGGTGCTTCAGATGGTACAGGTGCAGGGCGGGAGGTATGCGGGCCTGCGCCTTCGACAGGCGATTGGCCGGCACCGAAAACAGGGGAAGAGGAGGCAGTGGTGTGGCCTGCAGACACAGATTGGCGATCCGGGCGTTCCTCCCACTTATTACGGTGCTTGGATGCCATGTGTCGGATCATGCTGGTGGTGGTGAGGTTTCTAGTGTTCATGCCTCGGCTCATTCTGGTGTGGCACAGGTTGCAAACTACAATTCTTTTGTCGTCCGCACTTTCCTTAAAAAAACGCCATACCGCGGAACACCTACCCCTTGGCAAGGGAGATTTACGCAAGGGGGTGCTCCGTGGAACATTTGCGGGCCGGTTTGGTGCGGTCCGCCTTCTTTCTGTAGCCACACCACTGCCTCTTCCAGCCTGTTGCGGTGCTGCAGATGGCTCACCCTCAGGACTGCTGTCATCGCTCGGCTCTCCACCTTCCCAGGTGGGGTCAGTCACCTCATCGTCCACCAAGTCCTCCTCCACTTCCTCACTCTGATCATCCTCCTCATGTCTTGATCCCACCACATACTCAGTCATTGACAACTGTATATCATCCTCCTCATCAAGGTCTTGAGACAGTAATAGTGGTTGATTTAATGGCAACTGTGTCTTATCATCATCATCATCCACTTCCTTTGACCTTAAATGCCGTTCCCCTCTGTCATCTTCTTGTGATTGGGTACCCTCTAGAGGTTGTGAATCAGGGCACAAGATGTCATGTTCCTCTGCAAGCGTGCTTGGAGAGAGGTTCAAATGAAGGATTGGTGATGAGACGAGCTCCTCACTATATCCCAGTGTGGGATCACTTCTTTGACCAGACCCTCTATGGTGGGAGGAAGGATGATCAGGGTGAGGATTATGTTGACCAGACTCTTGGCTACTGAGAGTGGACTTGGTGGAAGACAGGGTGGTGCTTAACCGACTGGAAGCAGTATCACCTGAAATCCAACCGACCACCTGTTCGCAGTGGTCTGACCTCGAGAGTGATGTCCTGCGACGCCCTGTAAACTGAGACATGAAGCTAGGTATGGTGGATGTCTTTCTTTCTTGTGCTCTGGCACCAGGCACAGTTTCTACGCGTCCTGACCCGCGCCCTGAACTATCAGGATCACGTCCACTTCCCCGTCCCTTTTTACCCGCCTTCTTCATATTACACGGAATATGTGCTGCAAATCTGCAACTTTGCACACTAAACAGAATGTGCTGCTTATCTGCGGCTTGGCACAGTGAATGGAATATGTGACTTTGATATTTTACACTTTGCACAGTAAACAGAATGTTCTCCTAATCTGCAACTTTGCACACTAAACAGAATGTGCTTCTTATCTGCGGTTAGACACAGTGAATGGAATATGTGACTTTGATATTTTACACTTTGCACACTAAACAGAATGTTCTGCTAATCTGAAACTTTGCACACTAAACAGAATGTGCTTCTTATCTGCTGTTAGACACAGTGAATGGAATATGTGACTTTGATATTTTACACTTTGCACACTAAACAGAATGTTCTGCTAATCTGAAACTTTGCACACTAAACAGAATGTTCTGCTAATCTGAAACTTTGCACACTAAACAGAATGTGCTTCTTATCTGCGGTTAGACACAGTGAATGGAATATGTGACTTTGATATTTTACACTTTGCACACTAAACAGAATGTTCTGCTAATCTGAAACTTTGCACACTAAACAGAATGTGCTTCTTATCTGCGGTTAGACACAGTGAATGGAATATGTGACTTTGATATTTTACACTTTGCACACTAAACAGAATGTTCTGCTAATCTGAAACTTTGCACACTAAACAGAATGTTCTGCTAATCTGAAACTTTGCACACTAAACAGAATGTGCTTCTTATCTGCGGTTAGACACAGTGAATGGAATAGGTGACTTTGATACTTTACACTTTGCACACTAAACAGAATGTTCTGCTAATCTGAAACTTTGCACACTAAACAGAATGTGCTTCTTATCTGCGGCTCGGCACAGTGAATGGAATATGTGACTTTGATATTTTACACTTTGCACAGTAAACAGAATGTTCTCCTAATCTGCAACTTTGCACACTAAACAGAATGTGCTTCTTATATGCGGTTAGACACAGTGAATGGAATATGTGACTTTGATATTTTACACTTTGCACACTAAACAGAATGTTCTGCTAATCTGAAACTTTGCACACTAAACAGAATGTTCTGCTAATCTGAAACTTTGCACACTAAACAGAATGTGCTTCTTATCTGCGGTTAGACACAGTGAATAGAATATGTGACTTTGATATTTTACACTTTGCACACTAAACAGAATGTTCTGCTAATCTGAAACTTTGCACACTAAACAGAATGTGCTTCTTATCTGCGGCTCGGCACAGTGAATGGAATATGTGACTTTGATATTTTACACTTTGCACAGTAAACAGAATGTTCTCCTAATCTGCAACTTTGCACACTAAACAGAATGTGCTTCTTATCTGCGGTTAGACACAGTGAATGGAATATGTGACTTTGATATTTTACACTTTGCACACTAAACAGAATGTTCTGCTAATCTGAAACTTTGGACACTAAACAGAATGTGCTTCTTATCTGCGGCTCGGCACAGTGAATGTAATATGTGACTTTGATATTTTACACTTTGCACACTAAACAGAATGTTCTGCTAATCTGAAACTTTGCACACTAAACAGAATGTGCTTCTTATCTGCGGTTAGACACAGTGAATGGAATATGTGACTTTGATATTTTACACTTTGCACACTAAACAGAATGTTCTGCTAATCTGAAACTTTGCACACTAAACAGAATGTGCTGCTAATCTGAAACTTTGCACACTAAAAAGAATGTGCTGCTAATCTGCAACTTTGCACACTGAACAGAATGTGCTGCTAATCTGCAACTTTGCACACTAAACAGAATGTGCTGCTAATCTGCGGCTAGGCACAGTGAACGAAATATGTGACGTTTTTTTTTTTAAATCTCTGCCCCCCCAAACAAAATAAACTGCTGCCCCCACACACAGTCTTTTGGGTCTTTTTTTTTTTCAAAATCGCTTTTCTTCTCCCTACACTGACTTTCCCTTCCTATCCTCATCTCTCCCTGGCTAAGACTGAGCTGAACTTGCTGGTCAGGTGCTATACAGCACCCGATCACGGGTTCTGGCCAGCCAATCAGTGTAATGCCAGCAGCCAACATGGCTGCTGGCATTACACTGATGTCAGAGCCTCCCTGCACGTTTATTGGCTGCGCAGCAGCCGCGAAACGTGCGGGGAGGAGACCCGAACATGGCGGGCGAGCACATGCGGTACTCGTACGAATACCGCCATGTGCCGAGCAGAGCGATGCTCGAGCCGAACCGAGCTTCGGCCGAGCATGCTCGCTCATCACTATCGTAGACGCAATGGTCGGCCAAGGAAACTTAGTGCAGCAGATGAAGGACACATCATGCTCATTTCCCTTCAAAATCGAAAAATGTCCAGCAGTATCATCAGCTCAGAATTGGCAGAAAACAGTGGTATTGATGGGACCTTTCCCCCACCCCTAATAATAACAGCAAGATCAGCAAGGAATGTGGACTGCAGCATCCTGTTTCTTTCATATCAGATCTGTCAGATAGAATGTTGGGATATTTGAGATCAACCTCCTTTGCTTCCTTCCTGTTCCCCAGACTCCCCTAATACAGATAACAAATGTCCTGCCTACAAGACTCCCTAAACTAATCTCCACTGTCTTCTCTAGCTGTTATCTCTTTCTCTCACAACAGTAGAATGACATGTTGTGGGAATGTGCCACCCCTTTCATATTATGCTTGATGGAAAAAATGTCTTCAAATTACAGTTTTTATTGATACATTGTCCTATAACAGCACATCAAACTAACTTCAAGGCATATCTGTCTTTAAAGGGACTTTTTGACATAAAAAGAACCATTATGACAAGAGTAGGGGTGAGCGAAACTTGTCGCCATGTTCCCATGGGAAATTTAGTGAAAACCACATTGTTATCTGCTTTTTAACGGGAAAATCCATTTTAAAACTAGCGGTTAAAATTTTTGCATCTTTTGCCCATTGGCCAAAATTTTTTGCATTTTTTCAATGGCTAGAAAGTTTCCAACCATTGATTTACGTTGTTTTTGTACTTCCAATATAAAAATGTGACGTTTTTGCTGAAAGCAGCTACAGAGTGAGATAGACGTGCTGTGCTGTTCTGCTGTGATATTTTGCAAAAACGGAGGCAGGAAAGGCTCATAGTGACTGCTATCACTATGGGCAGGGTGAAAAATAATCAATGGAGGAGCTGGAAGGACCCCTATGTGTCCACTGAGTCTGAGGAGTAGGAGGAAGTGACTAGTAATACTGAACCAATTCTTTCCAGTCCCCCTAAATCACCCCAAGGGACCTTGGGGAATTTAATGGAAAGGGAGGAAGAAAAGGGAATGGGAAGGAAGGAAGAAAAGGGAAGGGGGAGGAAGGGAGAAAAGGGAATGGCAAGGGAGGGAGAAAAGGGTAGTACTAGTGAGAGCACTACAGGTCAGCTGCCTGTGTCTGCTGCAAGATGTGCTGCCCCTGCTGCCAGTGCCACCATTGCTGTACATGAAGCTCTAGTGTTGTACCTGCTGCTAGATGTACGGCCACTAGTGTTGTACCTGCTTGCAGTGCTGAATCTGCTGCCACCAATACTTTGCCTGCTGCTAGTGTTTCTTGTAGTACTCAGGGAGGAAGGAGAAAATGATGCCAAGTGAGACAGCAGGGGACCCTCTGTCACATTGCTCATCACCTCCTCCAAGCAGCAGTGAGTTGTCTGTAATAGAGCAGCATCATGTAGGGATTAGTGGGGTGGTGGTATTGAAGTGGCTGGGGTGGAGACATTGATGGCCTTTTTATCAGAAACTGAGACGGAATGGGAGACAGTGATGAGGATGGGCATCACCACCACCACTAGCAATCAGCTTTTGGAATTTGTGGAAATTGCAAGTGTTCTAATTTCTGCTGCTGTTGAGATGAAAGGGCAGCAGGGTGCTGAGGAGCAAACTAGTGTGCCACAGACCACCGTGGACACAGTGGGAATGGGGTCAACAAGTAATGCGGGACTAGGACAGGTTCCAATTGCCAGCGCCAGCAATACTCCTGGTTCTAGTTGCAGTGCTAAATCTGAGGCAGTAGCAGCAAAATTATCAGCTGCCACAAACAATGAAGGGGAATGTGGAGGACAAGAAGAAAGAGGCCATTCTTCTCCACCTGTTCTGTATCCCTCACCCCAGAAGTCATGGGAGCGGGACTATTATTCTCTTCTGGTAGGCACAGTGTAGTCATCATCAACAATGGTACAGAGCAAATTTTGTAACAAGCTAGTGAGAAGGGGAAAGGAGGGAACACACCTTGGCACAACCTCCCTGATAACACACATAAAACACAGACACCATGACATTTATGTCAAACACGTTAAAGCCAAACACCCATTACAGAAATCTAGCACCGCTGTTACTGTACCCCTTGACTCTCCAGAAAGGTGGAGATCAAAGAGGAGGTAGAATAAAGAAACCCATACAGACACTGGAAGTTTCATGATGAGCAAAACAACTAGCTTGCCATCAACGTCACCTTCTTCCTCTAGGGTACATCTCCTGCCAATCCACCTCTTTCATCATTACCTCCTCCGCCAAATGATAGCCACCCTGTTAATGTTAGAATATGGCAGTTCAGCTCTACCCCTTGCACACTGTGTGGTACACTGACCACACATGCCAGTGTGGAGGAGGAGAATCGATACCAGGTCATCAGGTGGCATCTGAGGAAATTCCATCCTGCAGAATATGCTAGGATTCTGACAGGGAGGGTTCATCATTACTATTAAACTGTCAGCAAGTTGTCTTATGTTCTTAGTGGGGTCTGGACAAGAAGTATAGTGATTTCTTTTTTAATTAAGTGCTCCCCAATCCCAGTAAACAACCCCCCCAAAAAATCATCCCCTGTTCAACTGATTCTTTCCCCACACCCCACTAACACAGGTACCCTCATGCCCCTTTTATACTATGCCTTTGGGAAATTAAATACTATTTGTTTTATGTTGTCTGTAATTTCAATGATCCCATTGATTTCAATGGAATGAGCTAGGTGGAAAAAGCGGAAAAAAAGCGAAAAATCGCACTTTTCCCTGGAAATGTTTCGCCAAGCGGATAGTGCCATTTTTCGCCGATTTCTGCTTGAGGCATAAATTTTCGCCCATCCCTAGACAAGAGCACAATGACAATAAAACTATTAGCTTTCTACAAAACTTTCCTTGACCTCTTAGGCCCTCTACTAACTGATGTCTTCAAATGTTTCCCTGCAGAAATCTCTTCACACCCTGCTCTCTCCACTGCCCATATCTCCGTAAACCTCAACCTTGACTATAAATTATATGCCAAAATCATGGAGGTGTGTCTAAAACCAATCCTTCCCTCCATCATACATTTGTACCAATCAGATTTTGTTCAGGGATGCAAACCTCGTGATAATACCCATTTCTTACTTAATCTGCTACACCAGCTATTGCAGTTCCCCTCACCATCAGTCATTTTTTTTTTTAAGTTTTATTGAAGAAAGTAAATTACAACAAGGTAAAGATATGAATAGCAGTAGATTACAGAGTGATGTCATCAAATGCACAAAGTTTATATAATGAAAAATCCAAATATGGGTATACGAAATTAACATCATTCATATAGTAATGGAGATGTTCGGTTGAGTATAGAAAGGCTCGATGAGGTTATCAACCATAGTTGATGTAGTATCTGAAATGTGGATAATGTGAAAGATGAGAGAATAGCAAAGGGAAAATAAACAGAACAAAAACAAAAAGATACTAGAAGGAAAAAAGAGAAAAGAAAGAAGCAAGAGAAGAAAAGTGGAGGTGGGGGTCGGGGAAGGAGGGTAAGGTGTGGAAACGTACAAGTGAAGCAGCTGAAGAAATATGGTAAGCAATGGGGGAAACAGCAGGAGTTGGAGGAGGAATGCGGGGAGAAGTGAGTCAAAAGGAGACAGTGTTTGCTTATGAATGAGCAGAACACGATTGCTAGGGATCGGAGGCAAGTGCAGGAGGGTCATTTGAGTCAATAGAAGAAAAGAATTGCAGCCAAGTATCATAGCGATCATGAAATGTGGTAAGCGAAATTCCCAATTCAGATTCCCACACCATTTTACTGCTGAAAAGGAATGATCTGGATGTGGACTCATCAACATCCATTAACATGGTGTAATGTTTTGCAGTCGCTCTGGAAATAGGGGAGTTTAGGACAAGTAGTTTTTCAAAGGGTTTAAGAGTCCTAGAACGATATGACCGGAGAGAGGGCGAAGATAGAAAACGTCGTACTTGCAGGTATCTCCATTTATCAGTAGAAGGTAAGTGGTGGAGAGAGCAGAGGAATTGGAAAGAGGGTATCTCTGATTCTGGGATGAGGTGGTCAAGGTCTGAGAGACCCAACCGAGACCAAGCAGTGTACGCAGTTCCATGTAGACCAGGAGGAAAATCCGGATTACCTATCAAGGAGCAGTGAGGAGATGGAGAAGGACTGAGAGAGTAGGATTTGAAACATCAGCATCAAACATGAAATAAGTGGCTCAAAATCAGATGGGCTCGAATAAAAGATGGTACATTAGCAGATGTGGACCAAAAGAGCTGTCATGGAGCGACAGGAGAAAAAAGAGAGCCTAGCTGTAACGCCCAATCCTTGAGTGGAGGAGCACACACTAAATCTAGCAACGTGATCAAGGAGATGGCATGGTAATATCTGACAAGATCAGGGAGGCCAAGACCACCTAAGATCGGAGTATGGGTCAAAAGTGTTCTGGGGCGTTTACCTTTCCAAATAAATGAGGTGAGTAACGACTGTAAGCGTCTACGATAAGAAGGGGAGATAGAGAATTTTTTGGGAGAAGAACCATTTTCACTAAGTTGACTCGTCCGATCCAGGATACAAAAACATTTGTCCAAGACAAAATGTCATGCTTAACAGTAGAGATTAGTTGTTCTAAATTATGGAGTATAAGATCTGATATAAGAGGTGTTAAGTGGATCCCCAATGATTTAATCGAAACTGAAAACCACGGGAATGGGTAAGAGGCTTGTACATATGCTTGGAGTGGGACCGTCATGGATAGGGGTAGGAACTCAGACTTCGAGGGGTTCACCTTCATGCCGGAGAGAATCCCGTAAGACTCCAAAATATTAGACAAAGCCAGAAGAGAAGTAGCAGGTGAAGAAAGGAAAGCTAATATATCGTCTGCGAAACAAGTCAGTTTAACAGAGCCATATCCTAAGGAAATGCCATGAATATCAGGGTGGGCACGGATAGAAGCCAAGAGAGGTTCCAGGGTTAAGATGAAAAGAATAGGGGATAGAGGGCAGCCTTGTCGAGTTCCGTTAGCAATGTTAAAGGGGGATGAGAGAAGACCGTTGACCGAGATACACGCCTGTGGCACAGAATAAAGGCAGGGGATCGCTACAAGGAATCGAGGACCTAGACTGATCCACCGGAGAACTGCATCCATGAAATCCCAATTCACTCGGTGAAAGGCCTTCTAGAGAAAGCAGTAGAGAGGGAGAAGAAGAGAGTAAGGAGGAGTGGATCAAAGAAAGAGACTTAATTATGTTACAAACCCAGATTGATCTGGAGCCATCAGGATCGGTAAATAGGGCCGAAATTGCATTGCCAGGACTTTAGCAAACAATTTAAGATCAGCGTTCAATAAGGGTATCAGTCTGTAGCTGCCACACAGTGTGGGATCTTTCCCCGGTTTAGGGAGCATGGTAATATGAGCCATTAATGTGGATGGAGACTAAGGGACACAATCCAGAACAGAATTAAAGGTTTGTTCCAACTGAGGTAACAACTGATCAAGAAAACTATTATACTACAACAGGTCCTGGGCATTTCCCCTTTGGGGTGGATTTCAAAGTGGTAAGAATCTCTACAAGAGTGACCAGGGTCTCTAAAGAGGATACAGCAGAGTTAGGGAGACATGGGATATTCGCGTGAAGTAGAAAATCGCACATCAGTGTTTGCGTGTCGGGAGAAGATCCAGTAGAAGCATTAATTTTATACAAAGAGTCATAAAAAGACTGAAAAGATTCTGCAATCTGGTCATATGAGAATAGGGAGGAACCAGATGTTGTTTTAAGTGTATGCACATGCGATTTAGCTCTGTCTCGATGTTTAAGAGTGGCTAAAAGCTTTCCACATTTATTTCTGGAAAGGTAGTTCTGATAGTGGTACCACATATGTGATTTGAGGGTTTGGGACCGGAGGAGGACTGAGAGTTCGCTGAGGAGAGATTGTAGTTTGTGTAAAAAAGAAGGAGACAAAGAAAATTTGTGCAGGGATTCCAAAAGTTTGATAGATAACTGAAGGGAGTCGAGATGTTTGAGCCTCAGTTTATTATGCCAGGTAGAAGCAGAGATGAACAAACCCTGAATAAAGCATTTATGATTCTCCCATATGGTCATCTGGGAGACACTGGGGACGTCGTTCGTGGAGATGTACAGGTCGAGATCGCTTGTGAGGCGAGAAAGTATCAAAGGATCAGAAAAAAGAGAATCATTGAGCCTCCATGGGGGATGAGGAGAAGTGGAAGAAGAAAGTGAGAGAGATAGAGAAACAGGAGCGTGGTCTGATAGGGTGATAGTGCTGATGTCAGTGTTGCGTACTGCAGAGAGTTTAGCTTGGCTCACAAATAGGTACACCAAGTGAGAGTTAGAAGAGTGCGGGTGAGAAAAGAAAGTGTAGTCTTTATCTGCAGGGTTCAGAGTGTGCCAGGCATCTATAATCAAGAGATTTTGTGGCCAGCAGTTGAGGATGAAGCTGTTTTGGGGGGAAAAGAGTCAAGGGTAGGGTCTAAGCCGATGTTAAAGTAGCCACTGATAATGAGGAAAAATTCAGCAAAGGTAGCAAGGCAGGAAAGAGTGGACCTAAAAAACTTCAGTTGAGACATATTAGGAGCATAGATGTTAGCCAGGGTATAAGGTGTATTGGTCAAGGTGCCTTTAAGGAAAAGGCAGCGACCACTGTCATCAGCTAGAGTATCTTTATGAAGCCATTGAACGTCCTGTATCATCAAGGAAAACGTTTGGTGGCTATCGTGGGGGGATGTAGCCTAGCGCAATACGTTTCTTGCAGAAACACTATGTCGGACTGGAGGCGAGAAAGCACCCTATGGATCATGGAATGTTTCTGAGGCTGTTAAAGCCATTAACGTTATATGATGTGACTTTAATGGCATGTATCGGCATTGTCCCAAAATTGGAAGACATGCGGTAATATAGTGAACCGGGGGGGTAAAAGGTGGAATAGGGTGTGGACGAGAGGCTGAGGCTTAGGCTCTATCTCCAGCTTGCCCACCATAGCAGATATGTGTAGGGGCCATATAAGGGATACTAAGAGTTTGAGGGTGGAGTCTATGAGGGGAAAGGAAGACAAGCAGGAAAGGGGAGGAGGAAGAGGGGAGGGGTAGGGTAAAGGGGTTCCAGAAACAGAGAGGAAAGATAGTAAAAGTAAAAAAAGAAGAAAAAAGAGAAAAAAAACAGAGAAATAGATAGTCTCAGAGATTCTGCTGTGCTTGCTCCTTCTGCAGAGAGCAAATGGGAGCGGATGCACTGAACAAGAGCTGTAAAGGGTTGTGGAGAGGATAAAGGAGATGAGAACTCCAGAGAGGAGCTAAAGAGGAGAGTAACAGTGCGCATTCAATCATGAAAGGGGGTGAAGAGGTACTAGGTGGGTAGGATAAACTCAGCAAACCTTCAGATAGGAAACAGAGGGTAGAGAAATGATATTCATGAGGAACGTAGAAGGTGGAGAAGGAATGAGAAGAGAGGCAGGAGGAAATCAATCGGTCGAATCGTTAGGCCATAGTACACAGATCGTAACCATACAGGAACAGTAGAAATACACATGCAATGTTACATTAGGCATAACAGAATGGATTAATAAAGATTCCAGTCACTACCACACATTGCACACACATAGTAAGCTGTGTAGGAGGTTGGTGTGGAATGGTAGCAAACAGAGAGACCTGACAGCCTCGCCCACAATGGCCGGGACACCAAGATAAGTGACCCTGGGCGCCGCGCAGAAGGCCTCCAAAGCCACCCCAAAAGAGAGAGTGGTGGAGCGGGAGTCTTTTGCATCAAAGTAATGAGAGATCTAATAATATAGAAAAATAGGAGATCGAAACGGATATTATCAGAAACACAAAATTGGAAGCGACACCTGGCACAACTGTAATGCTTTTCAGTACACTCAGAGGCAGACAATTTGGTAAAACACAGTTTTATTGAAACCAGGCAAAATAAAGTAACCCTCCCAGATCCAGCAATAGTTAACAAACAGTACTGACACAGGACAGGTTACTGAATAACATTAAACCGCACGGGTCCAGTATACGTATATCAGAGAGCAATACATATACTGACACAGGTCAGGAACAGTTCATGTGATATAGTGAGACACTGATGGTAAATGCTATTAGGCCAGGAGGCTGGGAGGCCCTAATAGCGAGGCCCAAGAAGCACTCTCTGTGGATGAGTGCCAAAATAGCGACTAGGCCCAGGAAGGGTGAGCGAGGCCCAGATGGATCACGACTACCAGTAGTACTGCAACCGGAGGAACAACGGAACAAACAGGAATACATACAGACTGTGACCCAAGGTAACGGTACCGGACAATAGATTTAATAATGCTAAGCTCGATGGCAACTGCTGGGTGACAGAGCCGACTGAGGCTCCCCGGAGACCAACCTCAATAATGGAGTAGTGACTAGCCAGCATATAATGTGCCAAAGAATAGCTCCTACCTGGGTGAGTACCAGACAGCCCTGGTAATGGGCGCTTGGCTTGTTGGCAATTGACAAGGGCGGAGACTAACTGCGGCGCCCAGGGGACCAACCACAGTGGTAACAATAACAAGCAAAACGTATAATGAGCAAGTGAGATCAGCGTAAGCCCTGGGTAAGGAGGAAGGAGGCAGCAAGCCACAAATGGGTCGCAGTCACGGAACGGTAATCCAGTACTCGAGGCAACCAACTGGGCCAGCATGCTCAAGGCAGCGCACAGGAGATACTCTCTACCGGATGCGGTATTGCACCGGACTGGAGGCACAGAACAGGAACATCAGCCAAGCCGGGTCAGTAAACGGAGCAGGAATGTCAGCCAATCCAAGTCGATACATGGAGCAGGAACATCAGCCAGGCTGGGTCGGTACACGGAGCAGGAATGTCCGCCAATCCAAGTCGGTTGTTACGGTTTTCTGACACTCAGACCAGGGTATGAAGTAAAAACACAGTTTTATTGAAACAGAAAATAAAACAATGCCCCTAAGGGCCAGTACAGGAATAGCAGTAATAGCAATACTGACAAAGTGAATGCACACAATGGTAGTAATAGGTGCTATGTATGGATAGGGGATATCCCCCAAGGGGTTAACAGGTGCAATAGGAGAGATATAAACAAGATTGACCAACGCCCGGGATAAATAGCAGTCTCTGGAACACATTCTCTCAATAACTGGATAGGAGTAAAGTGTCTGCACTGAATTCACTCTCAAGTTGGTATAGGAATGCACCCCAATGCCCAGAGCTGAGCCGATACCACCACCGTGGGCTTCAGAGGAATGCTATTGCCAACGCTGTAGTAATCAGAACCAGAATCGCCCTTAACTGGAAATAGTAGTAACCCTGCGTGTGCCAATTGGATTGTGCCCTGACACCCCTTGGGTGCTATACTGACGGTTACTGCACAAGCTGTAATAGATCCGGCGCACTGGGAAGTGCAATGGATAATGTACCTTCTAGCGTATGTAGGCCGGAGCCCGAACACCCCTCTGGTGCCGTTCTTAATGTACACAGTGGGAGCGAACAGACTACCAGACTTCGAACACAGAGCTGACAGGGCTCTGAGGGTGGATGCTAGGCAGCAACAGAGGTACTTAGAGTAGAGGCTCAAATCAATAATCGTATGCTTGGCAAGATATATCGGAGGCACTAGACCGGAGACTACAGGCACTGCAAGGGTTAAGTGGTTCTGTACGGGAGCGAGCACCTTGGCAACCAGCAGAAGGCAAAGCAACCTCAGGCTACAGCTAGTGAATAATGAGAGGAACAGTGAGTCGCTTAAACAGTTCAGAATGTCGCCAGAGTGACCGGATCGGTACAGGAACACCGGAACAGCAGGCAGGACCGGAACGGCAACCGGAAAACAGGATCAGCACTGCAGCACACCACAGCCGAGGAACAGATCAATCACAGAGCCGGAACACCAGCCAGAACCGGGTCAATCACGGAGCAGGGTCGTCAGCCAGAACCGGGTCGAATCACGGAGCAGGTTCATCAGCCAGAACCGGGTCGAATCACGGAGCAGGGTCGTCAGCCAGAACCGGGTTGAATCACGGAGCAGGGTCGTCAGCCAGAACCGGGTCGAATCACGGAGCAGGAACAGGAGAAGAGTCAGACAAGCCGGGTCGGTACACAGGAGACACTGGAATACAGCAACAAGGCGCAGCAACAGGAACACCACGAAAGGGCAACTGACAAGTGCCCAAGCTCCAGCATATAAAGGCACATCCTGGGCGGGCCAATCAGTCTCCACCAATGCACAGGCAAATCAGGCCAGATTGACAGAAAATCACGGGGACCTTGATATCGGTACACGGAGCAGGAACGTCAGCCAATCCAAGTCGGTACACGGAGCAAGAACAGGATCAGAGAGAGTAGTCAGGCAGTCCGGGTCATACACAGGATATCACACATTAACAGCAGCAAGCTCTAAGCAACGGGAACACCAGGAAAGGGCCGTGTACAAGTGACAGGGCACAGTACTTAAAGGCTACCACTGGGTGGAGTAATCACACACTAGCCAATAAGAAAGCATCAGAAATAATGTGTCAAAATGTCGCCAGCAATACACGGGCACAGTGATAACATCCCAGTGAGTGCAAGGGACACGAGGTAAACCTAGTAAGCACAGGGTATGGAGTGAGAAATCTGACATAAATTGTTCTAAAACCCTGCCCCTACCTAGCAGGAGAAGTATACCTGAGTGAAATAGGCCCCCCGTATCCCAAACACTCAGCAGAACGCACAGGTATCTTAAGTAGAGACATAGAAGCGAGCCCTTGGTGGACCCATAGTTAGTTGCAAGGAGAAGTGCCGCTACTTCAGGTAGTTCAAAACACATGAGGAATGGAAAAAGTAAGCGATGGTATGCGAAAAAGTCTCTTCTGCCACACCACCATGCAATGGAAGAGATAAAAGTAAGAAGGGGGGAAGGAGAAGGAAGAGGGACAAGATACAGGAAGGTAGGAGCAGGTAACATAGCGGCATGGCAGATCAGCGCAAAGGGGTACAATAACATCAACCAACATGTGTGGGATTAGATACCTTTAAGCAATAAAGAAACACTAACAAAATCAGTGCAAGAAAACAAAAGATATAACACTTAAAAATAAATGAAGACCATATATTGCAATGAAGTGGAACACATAGTCACCACAGCTGCCAAGTCCCTTCCCAGGATGACCTTCGGGTGGAAGACCAACAGGCCGGCATAAAAAGTTCAGCAAACTTGGAGAAGCTGAACATGAAGGCCATACAGTCCATCTTGACGGTTGGTATGGAACCACGCATTGGATATTGTATCCAGTGTCAGGGAGTCCTGGCCATCTGTTCTCTTCTTCCTCTTGGGTGACATTGCGACCAATGCCAGAGGAGACGTTGATTTTTCTCCAAAGTTGGAAATAGGTGGCAGCCAGGTGAAGATGTAGATGGGGTGGGTACAGATAAATTGAGAGCCGCACAAAATTCTGAAACTTCAGCAACATCTTTTAACACAGCTGAGACATTGTTGTGCTGGGCTGAGAGGCTGAAAGGGAAGCCCCATTTATATTTTATGCCCAGGGATCTGAGATGCTCAGTGAGTGGTTTTAATTGCCTTCTAAGATACAGGGTATGAGGGGAGATGTCTTGGAAGACTTGGATCTCTGACCCTGAGTAGGGTATTGAAGGTTAGCCCCTGCAGGCTAGAACAACAGCATCTTTGTTGCGGTAGTAGTGTAGGCGGCAAACAATGTTACGTGGAGTATTTTCCAGGCCACTGGGCCCGAGTGCTCTATGTGCCTTATCAATGAGAACAGGCTCCAACTCAGAGCAGTGAAGAACATAAGTGAGAAAGGATTGTGTGAATGTCGGAACATCCTTCTGGGTGACGGACTCAGGTACGTTGCAAAGCCTTAAGTTATTCCTCCAGCCCCTGTTATCCAAGGCAGTATTGAAGAGTAGAAATTGTATCTTGTTGGGCCTGTAGATGTTGTTCTACGGTAGCAAAGGCATCCGAGAGTTCTCCGTTGGCCACTTCCACCGCATCCATGCGAGTGGAGAGTGAATGGAGACCCTGACGGAGATCAGAGATTGTGGCGTGGAAAGAGGCTTTGATCTTCCCTGCAAAGAATTTCAAATTGTCTTTGGTGATTAAAGGGATAGTAATACTTCGTTTTAACTTTATTTTATTTTGTAGGCATTAAAAAAACATGAAGAATGATACAAGTCTTATATCTGAAACCTTTATGGTTTAAGAGATATTCACAAACAAAGTATCCCCCCCTGTTCAACCAGATCAGAAGGGAGATGCCCAGGTAGACTGCAGAGAGGGACAATCTTCAATTAAGATAAAGGGAAAAAGCTGAAAAACTTGTCAAGGGGGAAGGGCTTTCATTGTTTTCATACAAAGAAAATTGTCCCCTTCTGTTACCTGTCCTGTCATACAACCAGACTCACATCTGAGAAGAGATGGCTTACACTAGGTAAAAGGGGCGGGGAGGGGAACTTTGCTTGTGAATATCTCATAAACCATAAAGGTTTGAGAGATAAGACTTATATCATTCTTCATGTTTTTTTAATGCCTACAAAATAAAATAAAGTTAAAACGAAGTATTACTATCCCTTTAAAGTCTCCAGGAGAACAGGGGGAATAGTCGGTTGAGATGCCATCTTGGTATCGGAAGGCATGCACTGAGCAGTCGCCGCAGTGTTAGGGCACTCAATGGGAGTAGTAATAGACGTTCCGGTCTGGCGTGTCACCCTGTGTAGAAATGACGCCAGAGGGCCCGTAGAAATAGGCGTCTGGCCGTTGAACACCAGGTTCTTCTTCCTTCTATTAGGCATTAAACTCCCCTAGAGAAGGAGTAATTGGGGTGGGTGAAAAGGTTGAATATCCTACATAAAGAGGTATCTGGGCCTAGGAGCTCCTGTCTCACACATCCATCACCATCCACAGTCGGGAACGCCCTCCATCATCGGTCTTTTTATTCACAGATACGGAGAAGGCTTTCGGATTTGTTCCCTCCATTATCAGCCTCATATCCGCTCTTTATGATAATCCTAATGCTCAAGTATGAGTAAATTGCCCTCTCTCTGCTCCCTTTCCTATTTCTAATGGCACTCGACAGGGGTGCCCACTTTCCCCCCTCCTGTTTGTATTGCTAATGGAGCCCCTCACTCAGCATATTTGGAAAAATCATTCTATAACTGGAATTTAATTAGACACCCATGAACATTCCCTTGCAATATTTGCTGATGACATAATGTTTACCTTGTCTAATCCCATCCTTTCCCTCCCGAACATTATGCAAGAACTCCACACCTTCTCCACCCTCTCTAACTACAAGAATAACATAACTAAATCTGAAGCCTTGCCAATAGCTTGCCCATCTACACTTTTGGCCTCGCTACAATCATCCTTTCCCTTCTGATTGTCCTCTTCCACCATCAAATACTTGGGCACTCTCCTCTCCCCTGCCCTTGGAAACATTTTCTCACTGAACTTTTCCACTCTACTTCAGGCTATACACAGCGACTTGAAGTGCCGCTTCAGGCGACACTCGAAATGACACTTCGGCATCAGTGGCCATTCATGCCGAACGGATGTCGCCGGAATGACGCATGGTTGGACGCACCAAAACTAGATGCATCATCTGCAGGTGTGAGTCTTCAAGCATGCAGCAGGCCTCTGATTTATGTGTGTGTTTCTTGTAGTCTCCTCCTACCCACTTCCTCCCTCTGAGCTGCTCCTCCTACCTACTTCCTGTGGAGAGGTTTGAAGAGCAGATTGAGTCCTGACTCCGTTGCCCTTGCATTGTTGTACAATACAGTTCTGTTTCCCTTGGGCTCTGTGTATGACCTGGCTAGTTTGACCATCCTTTCTGGTGCAAACCTGTGGCTCTGGCTGACTACATGCTCTGTGTATGACCTGGCTTATCTGACTACCCACTCTAGTGTTGACCTGGGGCTCTGTCCACTGTGCATCCAGCATATCAACGCTTCAGTGGATATCCTATCTGGTGCAAACCTGTGGCTCTGGCTGACTACCCTCTCAGTGTATGACCCAGCTTGTCTGACTATCCTTTCTGGTGCTGACTAGGGGGCTCTGTCTCTTTCCTCCGTGTGTTGGTCCCTGCTCAACAGACACCCATCCTATCACGGACCTGGGGCTCTATCAGACTCCTAGCTTATTGACTGCAGGCTGAGTCAGTGCTAGTCCTTTAGGCATTCCGAATTCACTCGAGGCTCCAGTGGGCTGAGGCCTAGTCTCAGACTTTGTGGTGGATCTATTGGCAGACTGCTGTTTCTGATACAGTGCTTGCCTCTTTGATCACCCTCAGTGTGTAATCTGTTTTTGTGCATTACTGTGATTTTTCTAATAAAATATTGTTTTACTTTACCATACTGACTCCTGGTTTATTCCTGGGAACCGTGACAGCGCTCGACCCTCCATCTCCCTAAATCTTATGGGAGCTTGGGCCTCCCTAACATATTCAGATATTACAAAGCCACTGTCCTGACCACAGTTGGAACAGGACAACTGTTGCTTCAACCTCCATTTCCACTCTGACCTTAGATGTACATTACAAATTCCTTATGAGGTGGTATTATACACCAACCAAACTCCATGCTATATCCAAGCCCATCTCCCCATTCCTCTCAAGTCCTAAACCTGTATGGTTTGTGTGGGAGATGCCAACAGGAATCTGGTTCATCAACCCACATCTGATGGTCTTGTTCGAAATGTGTCCCGTATTGGGCTGCCTGCTTAGATTATATTGAATCCACCTTATGAATCACTTTGTCCAAAACCTTTTGGCAAACCTTGTTTTAGCTCTACCTACCCCCTCTTACCTTAGTCACCAAACATGTCCTTCTCCCCATGCTTAATGCAACCAAAACTCTTATCCCTCAAGCCATTTTATTGTCTTTATTTGATTTTATTATATTACATAGTTTGTACCCGATATTTGAAAAAGGAGATTATTGCTCCGAAACATGTCATATAGGTTTATTATATATTATGCAATTGACGTTTTTTGGCAAATATATATATATTTATATTTTTATACTATTAAATATTTTTCTCATTACTTATGGTCTTACATTTTTTTGGAAGAACCAGCTGAATCAGGGCAGCTTGTGTGACCCCAATGGAATTTGCTGGTTGCATCTGCAACCAGCATATTATCCTCAGAGTTGTATTGGACAAAATAGATTATTGATTATATTTATTTTATCATCTGGTGGTTTGCGCTCTTTCTGCCTTTCTGTTTCCGATGTTCCGAGGGTACAGTCCAGTCCCGTGGTCAGTTATTGAAGAAGCAGCATCCAACAACTTATTCTGAGGAGACTGAGTGGGAGCAGTCAGAATCCCTCAACTATTCTGCTGATCACTTTACGTGGTCTTATCTATAGTGAGTACCGTGGTGAATAGGTGGAGGTCTTTTACTTGAAAGGTTAATTTGCACTAGGAAGCGCTCTTCTATTTTTTTAGTTTCTTATCCCTCAACACTGGCATAGTACAGAACCTTCTACCCTCTGAGAGTGGTTGGATCTGACCCGAGATCAGTTTACACTATTGCGTTTAACCTTCATCAACAGAGGTAAAGACCCCTATGAAGCTCCCTTATGCGCCAGGATCTTACCGCTACCTGAGATACTCTAATCAGTCTTTTCTCATGACTCTCATGAATCCCAGGAGCCAAACACTCCATTACTTCCCACCCCAGGAAAACCATCTTTGCTTTTTCACAATTTACACTTTACTACTGTGGACACACCTATATTGCTCAATTCCACTGGATGCTTTGCCACACATCCCATCCCTCCTCTCCTCTCACTTTTTTTTCTTTCTTCTACTTCCTTTCCATACACTTAACCCTTCTGAACTATACCTCTTGACAATCTGTTCCTGATTATGGTACTACACTTGACTTATGAAAATTATCACATGTATTTTCTGCTGAATTGCGGAACCTATATTATTTTCTTTGTATTTATGCATATCAAGCTATTTTGAAAACCAAAAAAAAACTTATTAGCTTACTATACTAAGCTAAGTATACTTAGCTAAGACAGGAAATATCTACAAGGCATGGCCTTAATTTGCATAATCTATATATCTAAATAACTCCCACATTAGTTATTTTAATAACAATGACAGAATCACTAATGTTGTGTGTTTTTGGTAACAGGATCCCTCTAAAGGTTTTGTTATCCTGCAAACCATCCACCACAACCCAACAATTAGAATGTCTATTTTAATATTTATTGTCCCCTAGAACTGTTCCTCACTGACATGAAAATGATTATGACAGTTTCTCAGCAACTAAACTAAACTAAACCTTTCCTAGAATTTAACTGTTAAATATCCTGTGCAAACTAAACTAGTTCTGATTTATATTTTATCCTGTCTCTGCTCTTTAGTGACTGTCACAAAATCTTGCCCACCACATAGTCTGAAGTCTTTAACCACATGGATTGTAGATAGGACTCAAATACATTGATTTACAGGGCATGGGATTGTGTTCTATAATCCTGTGGGTTAGGGGAGAAGTAACACCTTCTAAAAATAATCCCTACTTACTATATCCAGAAATCCTAATGGCCCAAATACATTTTGTACCTGTGGCTTTTTTCAAGAGCTAACATCTTCAATCATTCCTGGATGTCATGTGCATGGATTCAGACATGACAGTTGACGAGAATGTGTATGATCCTACTTAACCCTTTAAGGACCTGTGGTATATGTAATGCATTAGGCACTGAGCACAGTTTGGGGTCCTGCCAGCAACTGTCATGTTCACCTCCATGGACCTGACATCCAGGACTGATGTTATCCCTTGAACAAAGACATAAGGGCAAAATTCATAGGTATCATTAGGATTTTGCAGAACTAGTAAGGTACGTGGGAGGTTATTAGAAGATGTTATCTCTGCTGTAATATGAGTGAATTAGGAGGTATTCTTTACTATAATGATTAAAGGGACAGTCAACCTACTTTTTGAATTTACATATTCTGCAAGTGCATTATAAATTAAGTCAGATGACCTATACATTTTATTTTCTGTCTGCACATTGTTTTTTTACCATTTTATGCCATTCATAGGAAGCTCAATGAATTTTAGTTTCCAGAGTTTTCTTTCTAAGACTGTGAAAGTAGAGAGAGAAAAACAATGTAACACTCTTCCTTCGTGCCTCCACTACAATATACAGAACACTTATTATTGCAGAGATAGTGTTACATTTAACTACTTGTTTTCAGAGTGCCTAACAGCTCTCTAGAACAGAACTTCAGGGAGCTCCCTGTCTTGGACAAAGAAGGGTGAAAAATAGTTGAAGATGCTATTTCGAAAGGTGGTCTAGGACTCCCAGACTTTCACAGATACTATCAAGCTTCGGCGATATCCAGATTCTTTGACTTCACTGAAGGGGGTAGGAAATGGTGGATTCAGACTATCAATAAAAGTATTGAATGATTAGATCCAACTCAATTGCTTTGGGTTGGTAAATCACGAGAATCCATGCAATTCCTAGCTCATCCGGTCCTGGGTCATATTTTTATACCTGGTACGATGTTAATGCCTCTTGCCAGTTCTCCCCTCCTCCATCACCACTGCTGCCTATAGTGGGGAATCCCGACTTTCCAGACGGCCTTTTGCCCACATCTTTTTCGTTTTGGAAATCTGAGGGATGTGCGACTTTAGGAGCTCTAATTAATTTGTCTAAGCCCCTCAGCATGGAGGATTTGAGCTCAGCTATGGGGGGAGGCACAGTTCCATGGTGGGAAATATTTCAGGTTAGAGATTGGGTGAAATCGTATACAGCAGATGGCACATGTACAAGGGATCTCACGACTCTGGAGGCTGCATTTGACTCTCCTCAATCTATTGATCGTCCGTTGTCTTTTTTTGTACTCCCTTCTTAGTGAAGTCTTGAACCTCCCAAAGCCTTATTTCTTGATACTTTGGGAGAAAGATCTTTCAGTTTCGCTAGATATGTCTACATGGGCCAGGATATTCAGATCTAATTTTAAATATGCTAGGTCCACGAGGATAAGGGAGATGAATTATAAATTATATTCTAGATGGTATACTACTCACTTTAAATTATCCCAAATATTTCTGAACTCGTCACCTCTCTGTTGGAGATGTTCTAATGCGGTAGGCTCATTATTTCATAAATGGAGGACGTGTCCACGTATTGTTCCCTACTTGGAGGTGGTGAGGGACTATTTAAGACAGAAGCTTGGGGTTGACATCCCCTTGGATCCATTGCTCTATTTGTTTTCCTTCTCCCAACTCCAAATTGCTCCTAAAGGACGTTTGCAAGGTCATACTGTATTTCAACTCCTTAATGAAGCTAAGGCAGTAATTCCAAGTTTATGGAAATCGGTTGAGCCTCTTTTAATAAATTTATGGCTCCAAAGAGTAGATTGCCTTATATGCTTGGAGAAATATCACGCAATTGCTACTAATTCATTATGTTAGTTTGAGCATGTCTGGGGCATATGGTTGTCTTCTGCCTGATTCCCTATACTATTAAGCCCTATAAATGCTTTCCCCCAAACTTTACATTGCTACACTGAAGTTTGCAACTAAAGGTTGGATTGTAGGGGTGCCGGGGGCCCTTGGCATTCAGGGGTTTATTAACATTTGTGGTTGCTAGATATTTTCTATAAACTTACTAGCCATCGTTGCCTAAGTGATTCTAGAGCTGTGCTTGGTGCCTCCGATCACTACCCTCCCATTCTATCCCTACCTTTATCCTACTTAGGTTATACCTTCTTATCCCTTGTCTGCAGTTGTATCTACAGCCTTATTTCCCTTCACTCTGCATTCTCATATTCTTACTTTCCACTCTAGTTCTTGGAGGAGTATAACTAAGGGTTCTAGATCACATGGGGAAGGCTATCATGGACACTCTTGTGCCGGTTAGTCTGCCATTTTTATAATGCCCCACAAACCCTGAATACTACTCCAAGTTCCATGTTTTTTTTTTTTAAATATAATTTATTATCAGATCACTCCATACACATACAAAGAAAAAAGGTACATGCAAAATCTTTCAAGTACATCAAAAGTATGCAAACATTTATAACAATAAAAAGAACAGATGCATATTAATAGGGCGTACAGAGTTGACCTGAGGTTTTTATAATAATTTAACCCAAACTCCAAACATCTAACCTAACTGAACTAAGAATATACCCCTTGATCCCAGTTCCTCTCTCCCCCGAGCCCGCAGAACCCCCCAACCCCATCCACCAGCCAGTGATTTCACATAATCCCGTTATGTACTAGAGTCATACACAAAGATTTGGAGTCACAGGAACAGGTCTTCCCAACACCAGGGTCACAATACGCATTATCTCTAACCAAAACCTTCCAACTTCAGGACTCTTCCAAATCATATGCAAGTATGTGCCTTGAACACTGTCACATTGAAGACAATGGTCAGTGCCAGAATTCCCCATTTTAAACAGTCTGATTGGTGTATAATAGATTCTATGTAGAATATTCAACTGTATCATTTGATGTCTAGTCAAAGTCGCCACCAGTGCCAGCCCCTCCTTAGCCATATTCCATTCCCAATCCTCCAATGGACCCACATCCAATTCCCATTTATGCCATGAAGGAAATTCCTGATACCTCATGTGAGAATCTAGCCACTGGTAAATGAAAGAAAGAGGTCTCGAAGGCTCAAGGATCATCAATCTAGTAAGAAGCAGGAATGTAGTAATCATCGGAACTCGATCACCCCACTGAGCTCTAAGAGCATGTCTGATACATAAATATGAATAAAAAAGATTGTGTGGAATACTGTACTCGTAATGTAATTGTGCAAAGGATTTCAGCTGGTTATCGTGATATAATTGTCCAAGGGTATTAATCTCAAATCTAGCCCACAAAGGACCAAACTCACTTCCAAGCAAATGATGTAACCCCGCGGCACCCCATAAGGGAGTGCCCGGGTCCATGGCTATGTAACCCAGCAACTTCTTCAACGCCACCCACGCTTCATATAGAGTTACAGCTAATGGAGTCTGAATTTTAAAAACTGCGGGGCCGCCATGTAAGAATTGGGATAGCTCATAAGCAGGCTACAATAATAGTGCATCTACTTGGGTAGTTTGATAACGAGGCAGGGGAGAAACAAAATCAATCGCATATTGACATTGCGCCGCCAAGTAATACCTATAAAAATTGGGCAAGGCAATTATCCCCTCACGTTTCGGTCTCATGAGAGTAGTTAATTTGAGTCTAGCCCGACTTCCCCGCCATATAAAATGTGAAATAATTTTGTCTATTTGCCGGAAGTATTTTTTAGGAATAGGAACTGGTGTATTCTGAAAAATATACAAAAATATGGGCAAAAAGATCATTTTAATAAGATTCAATCTACCAATAACATTTAAGGGTAAGTGAAGCCATGCCATTGTTTTATCATTAAAAGATTGAATAGTAGGTAACAAATTCATTTCCAAAAAGGAGTCCGTCGTTGCTGCCACCCAGATCCCCAAATATGTACATTCAGCCACATAAGAAAGTGGGATGTCCGTTGAGTAGGACTCCTGTAGACCACCATCAATCAGAAGCAAAGAGGACTTAGTCCAATTGATTTGAAATCCAGAATATGTACCAAAATCATCCACCAACTATAACGTGGTCCTCAGGGAATCCCCATCATCGCCAAGAAAGAGTAGAATGTCATCAGCATACAGTGCAAGCTTTTCCTCTCTGCCCTCAATACTGAGTCCACGAATCAGCGGATTAGCACGAATTAGAACAGCCAAGGGCTCCAGGGCCACGTTCCATGGTTATTTACCTAAGCTAATTCCCTCAGATCTTTTGCTCTGCCCTACATGATACTGAGAAATGCTGTTCACGATCTGTTCATTTCTCACTCCCTAAACCTCCTGGAAATCACCAAAGCTTTGCTCACATCGCCAGACACTGCCTCCACTGCCGCACTCTCACACGGAGGCCTTCAATTCACGCATACACCCAGGCCTGGCAACAGGCAAGGGGGTGGAGTAGGCATCCTGCTATCCCCTAACCATATATTTCAGGTAATCCCCACTGCTCCCTCTCTCTACTGGCTAAATTCGAAGTTCACGCATTTCACCTCTTCTCTCCCTTCCCCTTGCGTGTTGCAGTCATATACAGGCCACCTGGCCCTACTACTCAATTCCTTGATCAATTCAGCTCCTGGCTCCCTCACTTCATGTCCTCTGATGTCCCTACACTCATCATGGGTGACTTCAACATCCCCATAGATAATCATAACACCCCCCCCGTAATCAAACTCCTCTCCTTAACAACCTCCTTTGGCCTATCACAGTGGACCAGCTCCCCCACGCACAGTGATGGTAACTCCCTTGACTTGGTCTTCACTAACCTCTGCTCAGTCTCCAACTTCTCTAATATCCCCTTTCCCCTCTCCGACCACCACCTCCTCACCGGTAACCTCACCATACCATCCAAACCCATCCCCCCCACCGTGACCAAGAGCATGTGGAGAAATCTACATACTCTTGATCCGCAACAATTCTCCACATCCCTGCAACCTCTTCTCAACCCCATCCTCGCACTTACTTGCCCAGAACAAACTATTGCTCTGTACAACAGCACTCTCACAACAGCCTTTGACACAGCAGCACCTGCAACTCCACGCCACCCATGCACAACCCCACTACAACCCTGGCACACAAGACAAATGCGATACCTTCAGAGGTGCTCACACACTGCTGAAAGGTACTGGAGGAAATCGTGCTCCACAGCCGACTTTATACACTAAAAATTCATTCTCAGTTCCTATAGCTCTGCCCTCTCCCTGGCCAAACAGTCATACTTTTCCTCTCTGATTTCTAATCTCTCCTCTAACCGGAAACACCTTTTTACGACCTTCAAATCTCTTCTACACCCACCAACACAAACACCTTCCACTATCTTCTCTATCAAAGATCTTGCCACCCACTTCAAGGACAAGATCGAATCTATCAGAAATGACATTTCATCACTCCCACCCCCACCCAGCCACCCCAGCCCTGTCATCTCTCCCACATATACACTAAGCTCCTTCTCACCCGTCACCGAGGATGAAGTTTCCAGTCTCCTCACTTATCAAATCCGACCACATGCTCTCCTGACTGAATCCCATCTCGGCTCACTCAAGAACTGTCCCCTCTACTACCTGCAATCCTTACTCATGTATTCAACCTCTCCCTCTCAACCGGCACCTTCCCATCCTCTTTCAAACATGCACTCATCACACCGATCCTAAAGAAACCCTCCCTGGACCCATACTCACTGTCAAATTACCGACCAATTTCTCTGCTCCCGTTTGCCTCCAAGCTCCTTGAGTGTCTCGCATATAATCAGCTCACTAGATTCCTCTGCTCCCACTCCCTGCTCGATCCCTTGCAATCTGGATTCCTCCCTCATCCCTCCACCGAGACCGCCCTCACTAAGGTTGCCAATGACTTTCTCTCCGCCAAGTCAAAAGGCCACTACTCCATACTCATTCTCTTGGACCTGTCAGCCATCTTTGATACAGTAGATCACCCTCTCCTCCTCCATGCCCTCCACTCCCTAGGTATCTGTGACACTGCACTCTCCTGGTTTTCATCTTATCTCTGCAACCACTCCTTCAGCGTTTCCTACTCTGGCTCTACTTCTCCACCCTTCTGCACCCATCCCACTGTCTGTTGGAGTGCCTCAAGGATCAGTCCTGGGACCCTTGCTCTTCTCAATCTACACCCCATCCCTTGGAAAATGAATCAACTCCCTTGGGTTTCACCATCATCTCTATGCTGATGAGACTCAAATTTATATTTCCTCCCCTGACCTCTCCCCTTCCCTCTTGTCCCGAGTGTCTGACTGTCTATCCACTGTGTCTTCCTGGATGTCATCCCGCCAACTCAAACTTAACCTTGGCAAAACTGAACTAATCATCTTCCCACCCACCAAAACCATCCTAACCCCAGATATTACCCTCACCATCAATAACACTACCATCACACCGGCCCCTACAGCTCGCTGTCTGGGGGTCACATTTGACTCTGCCCTATCCTTCATTCCTCACATCCAGTCACTCTCCAAATCATGCCGCCTCCACCACCGCAACATCTCTAGAATCCAACCCTTTCTCACACATGACACTATCAAAATTCTAGTCCAAACACTCATCATGTCCCGTCTTGACTACTGCAACTCTTTACTAATTGGCCTTCCTCTCACCTGACTATCCCCACTACAGTCCATAAGGAACTCTGCTGCAAGACTAATCTACCTCACTCATCGCTTCTCTGTCAATCCCCACACTGGCTCCCATTAGCATGCAGAATTAAATTCAAAATTCTGGTGCTTACTTATAGAGCCCTCACTAACACCGCACCACAATATATTTCATCTCTCATCTCCAAATACACTCCCTCTCGCCATCTTCGCTCTGCACACAACCTTCTTCCACAATTCTTATTACATCCTCCCACTCCACACCTACAGGACTTCTCCCGTGCCACACCTCAGCTCTGGAATTCCCTCCCCCGCCCAATCAGACTCTCCCCCAGTCTTCAGATCTTCAGACGCTCCCTGAAAACTCACCTCTTCAGGGAAGCCTATCAACTGCCTCCATAAACAATATCACTAAGAATCACCCCTTGCCTGGACCACTGCACTCAACAGCACTTCTCACTCCCACCCACTGACTGGCAGGTCAGGTGGCAGGAGGCACTTACACCCAATAGCACTTACTCCTTCTGTGTCATACCTACCTTCCTCTAGACTGTAAGCTCTCACGAGCAGGGCCCTCTGATCCTTTTGTTCTCCACATTTGATTGTATATTTAATACCTCTGTATGTCTACTCCCTATTGTATAGCGCTGCAGAATTTGTTGGCGCCATATATATAAAGATTAAAGATTAATAATAGATTAATAAATGTACAGCATATACTTAACAGTTCTATGCATCAATGATATGTATGTCTTGCTTTAATTTCATGTTTATTCCAATCTACTGATTCAATATTTGTCTTGGAGTCCATAATTGGACTTTTCGCTTATTATGTAAGATGTGTAAGATGTGTTTGAATTAATTTTGGGATGTCTAATTTCAATATGTGTGTATACCTTTGTAATGACTTTTTCTTCAATAAAAATTTATAAAAAAAAAATAGTTAAAGATGGAGAGTATATGCCTACTGACTAGATATTCTGCGCTTGAAGACTATCTAAAGTCAAGAAAGAGGTTGACTATCATTACTAAGTCTGTTCTTCTATGTCATCTCAGTGTTTGTCAGAAGATACTGGTGTTCTTCAACTTATATAACATAAGTCTTTTGAATGGTTGGCATTTTGCACTTGATTGATTCAATATTAGGTACATTTTTCCTTCTATGTCCTCGGGTGGTGAAATTCACCATCAGATCCTAATTCACTATGTTTTGTTGCCAATTATTTGTAAAATGATTTCCACTCAGGCAATAATCCATAAGAAACAGAGATGCCTGGGAGCATTTTCTTGGAGTTTGTATTTTATTCTGGTGGTCTTGAATGAAACAGATTCTTAGTAACTGGAAATGTCTACCTGCAGTGTACAATTCCAATCTAAACATCTTAATGCATTAAAGTAACGGTGAAGCAATTCTGGAACATACCGACTGCATCACAGAGAACAACAACAATAAAAAAATCCCATTATAGAAAATACATGCTATAGTGCTTTCCCACTGAGTAAAACAAGCATACTTCCACTAATGGGATATTTTTTTTGACAATATAATTGTGTGGTTTGATGTAAAAAAGGAAAAAAGAAAAACTCTGAAGGAAAATAACTTTTACATATATGATTCATAAGAAATAGTTTACTGCTCCTTTAATGTAAAAAGGGGTTTTAATCCCTTTAATGCCATGGAGGGCTCCAACACACCTGGGAAAGCTCTCTCTATCTATCTATTATTTAAAAAACCCCTAATGCATGGTGGTATACATGGTTTAGCCCAGATTTATGTAATGTTTGTCTTTGAAACTTTTATTTGTTTAATCTTTCTGGACACATTGGACAATATATATCAGTGGACAAGTGGAAACACTGAAATGATCTTCACTTGTTGGATGGACCCAAATAAAACTTTAGATTACATAAATGTATTTGGTGGATTAAATGAAACACACATTGAATATTATGCTTGAAAATTGATGTTTGATCATTTAAATTATATTGCTTTTAAATATGAAATAGTTATTTTGTTATAGAGTTAGGCCAAAAGGTAGTCTGGGCTTCATGTATACAATTGAACTGGAGCAATTCTAGTCTCACTAGCTGCACTGCAGAAGAGGAATTAAACATCATCAGGATTCCAGCTGGAGACATCTCTGGCATTAAAGGGATCAAAGCACCATTTGGATCAATGTGAATGTGAATATTTTTTCCCCTATCGTACATTTGGTTTACCCCATAATTGCTCCAGTTTCTCTTATAAATATGGGCCACAGTGCCTTATGTATGTAAGTAAACTGGATTTATTCTGGAGTAAACCAAGTAAACCATAGGGGGCAAATTAAAATTCCTGTTAAATTAAACTTGGCTTTTAAAGGGATAGTAATGTTTCATAATAAAAGAAGCTCTAATTAATCATCATAGTATTTGGACTTTGGAGAGTGTTATTTCAATTCTGTCAGAGTTGTAGTTCAAGAGTAATTCATTGACAAAGTATCCCCCTCCCTCCCCTTTTACTGATGTAACACTGCTCAGCCAGAGCAGAAGGGAGGTGCCCAGGTAGACTGCAGAGAGGGGACAATCTTCAATTAAGATAAGGGAAAAACATGAAAAACTTGTCAAGGGGGCAGGGCTTTCATTGTTCTCATAGGAATAAGATTGTCCCATTCTGTTATCTGTCTGGTCTATGGACTGCATTCCACATCTGAAAAGAGATGGCTTATACTAGGTAAAAGGGGCGGGAGGGGAAATTGTATCCCTCAATTCCTCTTGAACCACAACTGCTGCTGCTGTTTTTGTGAAACATTACTATCCCTTTAATCCATTGAATGCTAGAGAGGTTACAGCATTGGAGATCTCTCTAGCATTCAAAAGTTAAAAAATCAATTTTAAAGTGCATGGGAATTTTTTGTTTGTCCCTTAGGTGCAGTTGGATTACTCCAGAATGACTCGTTTTAGTTTATACATTTCCCTCTATATTCTGTATTTGTTTCAGATATAATTTTATATATCTTTGTTAGTAAAGGTAACATTATCCTGTAGAGAAAATCTGGGTGTTTGGCTGTTTTTTTATTTCCAGTTAGAGTGACAGCATAAGAGGGTCCCACATTCATGTTTAGCAATGTACACGTAGTTGGCTGTAGAGTTTTTCCAACTGTAAAGTGGAGCTAAGAGGTATTGACTCACGTGGGTGTTTTGCCTTCAACCCTTGTATGTTCCACATTAGGTAATATGGACCTATCAACCTAATACAAGTATTATCAAGATTTTAGAGATTTAAAACACTCCTTATATGTTGTGCTAGCAATTAGATTGTAATATACTTTTTTATAGTTTCATCTTTTGATTGATGGCACAGTGTGGCCCTTTATGCTAATTACTTTATGTGCTGGGCTAATATTGCCACAAATTTTGTTGTGATTCATCTAGCACACACACAGATAAAAAAATTAAATTTGAGAATAAATATATAAAAAAAGAAATCCTGATTGCTTGAACGTTATTAGAGCAGCTGTTATAAAAATGAATGAATAAATAAATAAATCCAATTAATAATCCTGTTCCTGGAAACATGTACTTTCTGTGTAGTTTGATAATGATAGTGTTAAAAGTACAACGCACACATTATGTCTTCTAAATAGCCATTCATTTAATATTTTCTTATTTTTCATTTTACACAGTCTTTACTATTTTTGCAAATTATTTATATAGGGGGGTACAGTGTGTGCCCTCCCAATTTTATTCATGTACAGCAGCTTGATCATTCTCTTATGGACCAGAGTGGTGAGCAATGCATCCCTGTAATCCTAAAGAGATAAATGTAATCATTACAGTTGTTAGTCACAACTTTCTCTATATTCTTATTTTAAGTTGTACTGTAAGACATTCATTCAGTACCAGTAGTAAGAAGGAAAGCAGGCTGTCTCTAACAGCCTGCTCTCCTAGTGGTACATGTACGTAGGAGTATGCAGTCACTACTGAGAACACACTCTGTACACTTCCACATTGAGATCTAATGGAAAGTGCTGGTAGCCAACTGTGTGTATACATATGTGTAAATTAAATTTTCTCGACTGGAAAACAGCAGAATTGTTAAAGAGTGTACAGAAGAAGCTGTTTTATAGAGACAATAATAAAACAGAATAGTTAGTTACATTACTGAGACAACTAACTGTCTGTAGAGAGGAGGGCTGCTTGGTCTGAGATAGCATTGGTACACAATGACCAGACTGTTTGCAGAGACTAGGAAACATGGTAAAACTAAGATATTCCAAGGCTTTAAGAATGGAAGTGGTAGTCTAAACCACAGCTGGGGACTAGGTATGTAGGAAGTTGGCAATGCCACAACAGATGCTCAAGTGCGTAGACAAGAGATATATTACAATAGACATTTTGGGAGCAATAAAGTAACAATGTTGAATTGGGAACGGAGCAACCACAATCATTTGATAGCACTCACTGACAGAAGTTGAAATGAAGAGGTAATGCAAGCATTGGTCATGTACCAGCAGAGGCAGCTGTAAAACAGCTGAGGTTACTGAGAGGTGACAGATAGTAGTAGTGTTTTTGAACATATTCAGGTTATGGGGAGGTGGCTGACAGTAACAGTGGTCATTGAACAAGTGGAGGTTGTGAGCAGACAGTAGTGGTGGTCATTTAACAAGGTCATGTTGTAACTAGTCAATGCATAACAAAGGTTACTGAATCTGTAGCTGAACAAGACAAGAGTTATACAAAGAAATATTGGAAAATGCTCTGGAACACTATACAGTGTGGAAAAAGAGACGAATGAGGTGCTCATAGGGTTAAACCTTCTTGGAACTTATATAATAAAATGAACAAAAATATTGCACTCACATATGAAAGTGGCCACATACATTAACTTGTGGCAAATTAAATAAAATAAAGATAGAGTCTGATACCCTGATGGAAGGATTGTGGTATCCAGAAACTCATTGTGATTTGTTGTTTTTAAAGTTTATAAAATAAATCAGATTATTTTATGATCTCCTCTTTGTGAATCTTTTTCGGATCAAGTTTGGATTGCTGAGATTGTTTCCCGGACTTTCCTGGAGCAGAGACTGGGAGTGCCTGAACAGGGGCAGGTCAATATCCCCTTTTGCTACATACCGGTTGTATACAGTGCAACAGGGGGACTACTAACTCTGAGTAGAAGACTAATAGTCTGTTCTAATTTGAAGAATGCTTACCTGTATATATGAAGCACCCCCATCTGCTTGTTTTCATTTTCCTACTATACAGTATGAACACTTTGTATTTGCACAGAAGTACATTTGCAGCAGCTTCAAACAGGTCAGGAAGTGTACCAGAGTCAGCATAAGAATTGCAGATAAGCAAAGATAATGCTCTAATGGAAGCAGTTCTCATATATGTAGAGGACTGCCCTAAAATTAATTGATGAGTTCCATATCGTCTGATTAATGTATAGATGGGAGAGGTCAGAGTTGTTCCACTCAAGCCATTTGAGTATTCATGCAGTTATGAGTATAGGAAACCCAAACTTGTAGGGGTACAAATCTTTTAAGTGTCAACATGTCATTGAGTGGGTGCTGTAACAAGCCATCCATAATTTCTACATGTGGTAGCTGTAAGTACATGATATTTAAAGTTACATCATTCTATTTCAATTTTTGGTGTTAGTGTTCTTGTAAGGATTTCTTGACACACAAATGTGTGCCTGGAGGTGTAAATGTGCACAAATATACACACAAACGTGCCTGGAGGTGTACATTTTCCCTGCTTGCACTGAGGCAGTGGTAGGATCAGGGGCCTGGCATGTGAGATTCAGCAGTTAAGAATGGTGCATGGTGTGACAGCTTCTGTAAATATCATGACACCAGTTTCTGACCTTCTCCGAAAGCTATCCCAGCATGCATCTCTCATAACCTCTGGGTAACGCATGCTGGTCTCATACTCCTAAAGCAGCTTCAATTTGAACAGAGAGCACTTTAAGACAAAAAAAAAAAAAAAAAAAAATATATATATATATATATATATATATATATGAAGAAGTTCTGTCTGTCTGCTACTGTCTACATTCCCTACAGTTCCTACACTCATGACTGCAGTCATGAAACAGTTTAACAGACTTAATAAGTGAGCTTGTAAAACTTCTACGAGATTGCTTGCTGCTTCTTTAATGAGACAAATATTCCTTTTTGAGTTTGATCCATGTCCCTATATCCAGTTTATATGGCTATTTATTTCTATCTTAGAGGTCATAAATAACAGGTCATGAGGCAAGGCAGTCACTTCAAGTGGTCACATTGTAGCTGACAGTCTGGCTGGGAAATTCTCCCTCTTAGGCTGTCAATGCAGATCTGCTAACAAATATATCAAAAGCAAATTGTTTTCAAGCTCCTAGGGCAGGCACCTAGCTGAGCCCTTAATGATTATATCTTGCAGCAAATTAAACACTTCATGACTTGTTAACACACTTTTCTTCCCTTGTACCCTTTATAGGAAGCCTTAATTTAAAAGAGATTTTGTTACCATTGCATCTACCAGAGTTCTCATAGCCCATTAACCCTTTCAGTGCCAGAGGGATAGAGCAATGCATTGTCTACCCCTCTGGCACTGAAAGAGTTAAGTCCATTTGAGGTCTGCAGTCGCTTACAATAAAACATTCTCTTCACCCAAGAGGTGAAATAGATTATTAGCAAGTTTATAACTATCTCCTCTAAGAGTTTGCTAAAATAAGACACATCTCTATTCTTTTGGATAAGAAAAAGTAATAGTTTACTTGATTAAAAAAAAAAAAAATCAGAGAAGAAACCTCTTCCATAACAATACCAAAACAGGGACATCCATTGATCCAGAGGCATTGAATCCTATAGAAGGGACAAAGGAGGGGAATGATGCAAGCACTCACTCAATAAACCCTTTCTATACACGGCTACTAATATATTTATGGAGCAAGTGGTTGGGTGCATCTATATCTCTATCACCTGCCAGTACTTGTGACCCTTTGAGTGGTGCTTGGCTCTGGGGGGAAAAGGCGGGAGGATGCCTTGTCCACATGGGGCGGGTTTGTTTTTTCTTCATATGTATAGGAGTGCAAGTTTTGGGTTTTGCCAAAAAAATGGGGGGGCTTAAACTTGGGCGGTGATATATCCTTTCTTTTTTGTATACTCTACCATTTATTCCTTTGACTCACTATTGTATACTGATGCCTGTATATTTGTCAAGCAAGTGTGTAATTTACTCCATCCTTAATAACAATATATATTAAAAAAATAATAATAATCATTAGTGATGAGCGAGCACCCCAATGCTCGGGTGTTCGGGTGCTCTGACCGAGCACCCCCTGAGGCTCGAGTGCTCGGCCGAGCACCCGAGCCCCATTGAAGTCAATGGGATGACTCGAGCATTACACCAGGCACCCCCTGCTCTGATGAGGGGAGGGTGCCTGGTCCATAGGAAAAGGGAAGAAAAGGATGGAAACACCACAGAAATGGTTCAGGGACAGCATAGGGAGGATGTCTGGATGCATCTTGGACTCCAACATCGCTGCTGGGAACGATCTTTCGCCCGTAGTACGCCATTTTTACAGACTGACAATAAAACACACAAAAAGGAAAATAAAAACGACTTTAGGCGAAAAATTGTTACCAAACAATATTTGCTGTATATTTACTTGTATATCATCTGCAAATTCTCCCAAAAATTTCCTTGATTTTCAGAACTGAGGCCATGATTAAGAGGGAAACGTGCGCAGAGGCAAATTCTCCCAAAAATTTCCTTGATTTTCAGAACTGAGGCCATGATTAAGAGGGAAACGTGCGCAGAGGCAAATTCTCCCAAAAATTTCCTTGATTTTCAGAACTGAGGCCATGATTAAGAGGGAAACGTGCGCTGAGCTGACCATCTAAAACATTATGGGTGAGGGTCTGCTGCAGAGCTGACCATCCTAAACATTATATGCGAAGGCCCGCTAGTGAGCTGACGCTATAAAACATTATATGAGAGGGCCCGCTAGAGAGCTGACCCAATAAAACATTATATGAGAAGGCCCGCTGGTGAGCTGACCTATATAAAAATTGTCAAACAGGGCCCGCTTGTGAGCTGGCCCTATATAAAAATTATATCACAGGGCCCGCTGGTGAGCTGGCCCTATATAAAAATTATATCACAGGGCCCGCTGGTGAGCTGGCCCTATATAAAAATTATATCACAGGGCATATGGAAGAGGAGGAGGAGGATGAGAAGATTAAGAGTCAACCATATACCCGTTTTTTGGGTGGAAGGGGTGAATGGGAATACAGAGTATTCCCATCATTGTAAATAACATATATAAAGTGAGTTTATGTTCCCCCGGGGCTTTCCTCCAGTGGAGTGGAGAAGTCAGGGGAAATCCAGGCCTTGTTCATTTTTATAAGTGTCAACCTATCAGCATTGTCGGTGGAAAGGCGGATACGCTTATCTGTTATGATGCCACCAGCAGCACTAAATACCCGCTCAGACAGAACGCTGGCGGCAGGGCAGGCCAGCACCTCCAAGGCGTAGAGTGCCAGTTCATACCACGTGTCCAGCTTGGACACCCAGTAGTTGTAAGGCACAGAGGGATCATTGAGGACGCTGACACGGTCTGCTACGTACTCCTTCACCATCTTCCAAAACTTTTCCCTCCTTGTGACACTAGGCTGCGCATCAGGGTGAGGGTGCTGGCGGGGTGTCATGAAGGTGTCCCACGCCTTGGAGAGTGTTGCCCTGCCTTTCTCGGAACTGCTGTGCGCTCCCCTTTTCTCCCCTTCTCTGTTGGCCAAGGTAGCACGTACTCTGCCGCCAGCGTTGTCAGATGGAAAATTTTGGAGCAATTTTTCGACAAGAACCTTCTGGTATTGCACCATTTTGCTTGTCCTCTCCACCGGAGGAATGAGAGATGAGAAATTCTCTTTGTAGCGGGGGTCCAGAAGGGTGAACACCCAGTAATCCGTGTTGTTTAAAATGCGTATAACGCGTGGGTCACGGGAAAGGCAGCCTAACATAAAGTCAGCCATGTGTGCCAGAGTACCAACAGTCAAGATTTCGCTGTCCTCACCAGGAGGATGACTCTCAATCTCCTCATCCTCTTCCTCCTCTTCTGCCCACCCACGCTGAAGAGATGGAACTAAAGTTCCATGGCTACCCTCTGTAGTGGAGGCAACCGTGTCTTCCTCCTCCTCCTCCTCCTCCTCCTCCTCCGCCTCCTCCAATTGTCGCTGAGAAGACGAAGTGAGGGTGCTCTGGCTATCACCTTGTGTAAGCTCTTCCTCCCCCATTTCCACCTCTTCCACATGCAAAGCGTCGGTTTTAATTGTGAGCAGCGAGCGTTTCAGTAGACACAGAAGTGGGATGGTTACACTGATAATAGCGTTATCGCCGCTCACCATCTGTGTCGATTCCTCAAAATTGCGTAAAACCTCGCAGAGGTCTGACATCCATTCCCACTCCTCACTTCTGATTACAGGAAGTTGAACGGAGAGGCGACGACCGTGTAACAGCTGGTACTCCACTACTGCCCTCTGCTGCTCACAAAGCCGGGCCAACATGTGGAAGGTGGAGTTCCAGCGCGTGCTCACGTCACACAGCAGCCGGTGAGCTGGCAATTGTAAGCGCTGCTGCAGCTTCAACAGGCCGGCCGAAGCTGTAGATGACTTACGGAAATGTGCACACACGCGGCGCACCTTGGTCAAGAGATCATGCACATTGGGGTAGGTTTTTAGAAATCGCTGCACCACTAAATTAAATACATGCGCTAGGCATGGTACGTGTGTGAGCTTGCCGAGCTCCAAAGCCGCCACCAAGTTACGCCCATTATCACACACAACCATGCCTGGTTGCAGGTTGAGTGGCGAGAGCCACTGCTCGGTCTGGTGACTAATCCCCTGCAACAGCTCTGAGGCCGTGTGCTGTTTGTCCCCAAGGCAGATCAGCTTCAGCACGGCCTGTTGACGCTTCCCCACTGCAGTGCTACACTGCTTCCAGCTACTGGCTGATGGGGGAGTGGCGCTGCGTGTAGAGAATTCGGAGGTGGAAACGGAGGAGGAGGAGCCAATAACGTAGGTGCTGGTGGAAACCCTGATGGAGGTAGGGCCCGCAATCCTCGGCGTGGGTAGCACCCGTGCCATCCCAGGGTCCGAGTCGCTCCCAGCCTCCACGACATTCACCCAGTGTGCCGTCAGGGAAATGTAGCGTCCCTGGCCACAAGCACTTGTCCATGTGTCAGTCGTTAAGTGGACCTTCCCAGTAACTGCGTTGGTCAGGGCACGGGTGATGTTACGGGACACATGGTGGTGTAATGCGGGGATGGCACACCGGGAAAAGTAGTGGCGGCTGGGGACCGCGTACCGAGGGACAGCTGCTGCCATCAGGCTGCGGAAGGACTCAGTGTCCACAAGCCTAAATGGCAGCATTTCGATGGCCAGTAATTTTGAAAGGTGTGAGGTTAGTGCTATGGCCTGTGGGTGGGTGGCTGGGTACTTTCTCTTGCGCTCAAATGCCTGGGGTAACGACATTTGGACGCTGTGCTGGGACAGGGAAGTGGATGTGGTCGCTGATGGTGCTTCAGATGGTACAGGTGCAGGGCGGGAGGTATGCGGGCCTGCGCCTTCGACAGGCGATTGGCCGGCACCGAAAACAGGGGAAGAGGAGGCAGTGGTGTGGCCTGCAGACACAGATGGGCGATCCAGGCGTTCCTCCCACTTACTACGGTGCTTGGATGCCATGTGTCGGATCATGCTGGTGGTGGTGAGGTTTCTAGTGTTCATGCCTCGGCTCATTCTGGTGTGGCACAGGTTGCAAACTACAATTCTTTTGTCGTCCGCACTTTCCTTAAAAAAACGCCATACCGCGGAACACCTACCCTTTGGCAAGGTAGATTTACGCAAGGGGGTGCTCCGTGGAACATTTGCGGGCCGGTTTGGTGCGGTCCGCCTTCTTTCTGTAGCCACACCACTGCCTCTTCCAGCCTGTTGCGGTGCTGCAGATGGCTCACCCTCAGGACTGCTGTCATCGCTCGGCTCTACACCTTCCCAGGTGGGGTCAGTCACCTCATCGTCCACCAAGTCCTCCTCCACTTCCTCACTCTGATCATCCTCCTCAAGTCTTGATCCCACCACATACTCAGTCATTGACAACTGTATAACATTCTCCTCAACAAGGTCTTGAGACGGAAATAGTGGTTGATTTAATGGCAACTGTGTCTCATCATCATCATCATCATCCACTACTTCCTTTGACCTTAAATGCCGTTCACATCTGTCATCTTCTTGTGATTGGGTAGCCTCTAGAGGTTGTGAATCAGGGCACAAGATGTCATGTTCCTCTGCAAGCGTGCTTGGAGAGAGGGTCAAATGAAGGATTGGTGATGAGACGAGCTCCTCACTATATCCCAGTGTGGGATCACTTCTTTGACCAGACCGTGTATGGTGGGAGGAAGGATGATCAGAGTGAGGATTATGTTGACCAGACTCTTGGCTACTGAGAGTGGACTTGGTGGAAGACAGGGTGGTGCTTAACCGACTGGAAGCAGTATCAGCTGTCATCCAACCGACCACCTGTTCGCAGTGGTCGGACCTCGAGAGTGATGTCCTGCGACGCCCTGTAAAATTACACATGAAGCTAGGTATGGTGGATGTCTTTCTTTCTTGTGCTCTGGCACCAGGCACAGTTTCTCCGCGTCCTGACCCGCGCCCTGAACTATCAGGATCACGTCCACTTCCCCGTCCCTTTTTACCCGCCTTCTTCATCTTACACGGAATATGTGACTTTAATATTTGAGTTTGAAAACTTAACAGTATTTCTTCCTATTCTGCAACTGTGCAGAGTACACAGAATAGGCTGCTAAACGGCGGTGACACACACTGAATGGAATATGTGACTTTAATATATGAGTTTGAAAACTTAACAGTATTTCTTACTATTCTGCAACTGTGCAGAGTACACAGAATAGGCTGCTAAACGGCGGTGAAACACACTGAATGGAATATGTGACTTTAATATTTGAGTTTGAAAACTTAACAGTATTTCTTACTATTCTGCAACTCTGCAGAGTACACAGAATAGGCTGCTAAACGGCGGTGACACACACTGAATGGAAAATGTGACTTTAATATTTGAGTTTGAAAACTTAACACTATTTCTTACTATTCTGCAACTGTGAAGAGTACACAGAATAGGCTGCTAAACGGCGGTGATACACACTGAATGGAATATGTGACTTTAATATTTGAGTTTGAAAACTTAACAGTATTTCTTACTATTCTGCAACTGTGCAGAGTACACAGAATAGGCTACTAAACGGCGGTGAAACACACTGAATGGAATATGTGACTTTAATATTTGAGTTTGAAAACTTAACAGTATTTCTTACTATTCTGCAACTGTGCAGAGTACACAGAATAGGCTGCTAAACGGCGGTGACACACACTGAATGGAATATGTGACTTTAATATTTGAGTTTGAAAACTTAACAGTATTTTTTCCTATTCTGCAACTCTGCAGAGTACACAGAATAGGCTGCTAAACGGCGGTGACACACACTGAATGGAATATGTGACTTTAATATTTGAGTTTGAAAACTTAACAGTATTTCTTACTATTCTGCAACTGTGCAGAGTACACAGAATAGGCTGCTAAACGGCGGTGAAACACACTGAATGGAATATGTGACTTTAATATTTGAGTTTGAAAACTTAACAGTATTTCTTACTATTCTGCAACTCTGCAGAGTACACAGAATAGGCTGCTAAACGGCGGTGATACACACTGAATGGAATATGTGACTTTAATATTTGAGTTTGAAAACTTAACAGTATTTCTTACTATTCTGCAACTCTGCAGAGTACACAGAAAAGGCTGCTAAACGGCGGTGACACACACTGAATGGAATATGTGACTTTAATATTTGAGTTTGAAAACTTAACAGTATTTCTTACTATTCTGCAACTGTGCAGAGTACACAGAATAGGCTGCTAAACGGCGGTGAAACACACTGAATGGAATATGTGACTTTAATATTTGAGTTTGAAAACTTAACAGTATTTCTTACTATTCTGCAACTCTGCAGAGTACACAGAATAGGCTGCTAAACGGCGGTGACACACACTGAATGGAAAATGTGACTTTAATATTTGAGTTTGAAAACTTAACACTATTTCTTACTATTCTGCAACTGTGCAGAGTACACAGAATAGGCTGCTAAACGGCGGTGATACACACTGAATGGAATATGTGACTTTAATATTTGAGTTTGAAAACTTAACAGTATTTCTTACTATTCTGCAACTGTGCAGAGTACACAGAATAGGCTGCTAAACGGCGGTGAAACACACTGAATGGAATATGTGACTTTAATATTTGAGTTTGAAAACTTAACAGTATTTCTTACTATTCTGCAACTGTGCAGAGTACACAGAATAGGCTGATAAAAAGCGGTGACACACACTGAATGGAATATGTGACTTTAATATTTGAGTTTGAAAACTTAACAGTATTTTTTCCTATTCTGCAACTCTGCAGAGTACACAGAATAGGCTGCTAAACGGCGGTGACACACACTGAATGGAATATGTGACTTTAATATTTGAGTTTGAAAACTTAACAGTATTTCTTACTATTCTGCAACTGTGCAGAGTACACAGAATAGGCTGCTAAACGGCGGTGAAACACACTGAATGGAATATGTGACTTTAATATTTGAGTTTGAAAACTTAACAGTATTTCTTACTATTCTGCAACTCTGCAGAGTACACAGAATAGGCTGCTAAACGGCGGTGATACACACTGAATGGAATATGTGACTTTAATATTTGAGTTTGAAAACTTAACAGTATTTCTTACTATTCTGCAACTCTGCAGAGTACACAGAATAGGCTGCTAAATGGCGGTGACACACACTGAATGGAATATGTGACTTTAATATTTGAGTTTGAAAACTTAACAGTATTTCTTACTATTCTGCAACTGTGCAGAGTACACAGAATAGGCTGCTAAACGGCGGTGAAACACACTGAATGGAATATGTGACTTTAATATTTGAGTTTGAAAACTTAACAGTATTTCTTACTATTCTGCAACTCTGCAGAGTACACAGAATAGGCTGCTAAACGGCGGTGACACACACTGAATGGAATATGTGACTTTAATATTTGAGTTTGAAAACTTAACAGTATTTCTTACTATTCTGCAACTCTGCACACTACACAGAATGTGCTGCTAAACTGCGGCGAAGCACACTGAATGGAATATGTGACTTTGATATTTTAGTTTGAAGACTTAACAGTATTTCTTCCTATTCTGCAACTCTGCACATTACACAGAATGTGCTGCTAAACTGCGGCGAAGCACACTGAATGGAATATGTGACTTTGATATTTTAGTTTGAAGACTTAACAGTATTTCTTCCTATTCTGCAACTCTGCACAGTACACAGAATGTGCTGCTAAACTGCGGCGAAGCACACTGAATGGAATATGTGACTTTGATATTTTAGTTTGAAGACTTAACAGTATTTCTTCCTATTCTGCAACTCTGCACAGTACACAGAATGTGCTGCTAAACTGCGGCGACGCACACTGAATGGAATATGTGACTTTGATATTTTAGTTTGAAGACTTAACAGAATGTGCTCTAATCTGCAACTTTGCACACTAAACAGAATGTGCTCTAATCTGCAACTTTGCACACTAAACAGAATGTGCTCTAATCTGCAACTTTGCACACTAAACAGAATGTGCTCTAATCTGCAACTGTGCACACTAAACAGAATGTGCTCTAATCTGCAACTTTTCACACTAAACAGAATATTTTTTTTTTTTTTTTTCCCCCCACACAAAATAACCTGCTGCCCCCACACACAGTAGTCCTAAAAAGGACTTTTGGTTCTTTTTTTTCACAATTTTTGTTTTTTTCCTCCCTACACTGCCTTTCCCTTCCTATCCTCAGCTCTCCCTGGCTCAGACTGAGCCGAACTCGATGGTCAGGTGCTATACAGCACCCGACCACGGGTTCTGGCCAGCCAATCAGTGTAATGCCAGCAGCCAACATGGCTGCTGGCATTACACCGATGTCAGAGCCTCCCTGCACGTTTATTGGCTGCGCAGCAGCCGCAAAACGTGCGGGGAGGAGACCCGAACATGGCGGGCGAGCACATGCGGTACTCGTACGAGTACCGCCATGTGCCGAGCAGAGCGATGCTCGAGCCGATCCGAGCATCGGCCGAGCATGCTTGCTCAACACTAATAATCATACATAAAAAAAAATTATATATATATATATATATGTGTGTGTGTGTGTGTGTATATATATATATATATATATGTGTGTGTGTGTGTGTGTGTGTGTGTGTGTGTGTGTGTATATATATGTGTGTGTGTGTGTGTATATAGTTTACTTGCTGAGACTGATGTACAAATATGAGTTGCTCCAAATTTTAACAAACTATCTGAACCATAGGGGACAAGTAAAAAAAAAAAAAAAAAATCCTAATTCAATTAAATGTACAATAAGGTAGGTCTTTTAGGCTGTAAGCTCCTTGGGGCAGGGACCTCTCTCCTATTGTTTCTATGAATGTGACACTTATGATATCCCCTTTTATTTATTGTAACTTACTTCTGTTGTAAGGTGCTGCATACACTGTGTAGAGCTATATAAATAAAGATGCACATACATACAATACACTGTGTGGAGCTATATAAATAAGGATACACATACATGAAATACACTGTGTGGAGCTATATAAATAAAGATGCACATACATACAATACACTGTGTAGAGTTATATAAATAAAGACACACATACATACAATACACTGTGTGGCGCTATATAAATAAAGACGCACATACATACAATACACTGTGTGGAGCTATATAAATAAAGATACACATACATTAAATACACTGTGTCTCTATTCATTTGAGTCCTCTGTAGCATTCACAGGGTAAGGGCCTCTAAAATCAATGACAAGTTGCATTTGTCCTCTCTTGTGTATCTGGGTTATCTCATAATTGCATAAGAGTGAACAGAACTGGTAGTTAAAGGGGAACTAATATCCCCTTAATAATAACCCCTGCATGCCTTGCTATATCCAAAAATCCTAATGTCCCCAATGCTTTTTGTCCTTGTGCCTTTGTTGATGATAAAATATTTACAATGAGTTCTAGATGTCATGCCCATGGATGCTGGAAGTTTTTGCAAACTAAAGCAGGCAGAGTACATTAAGCTATTTAATCCTTTAATGACCAGAGTGGGTTGGAATGGATCTGGTTTTGATTACCCTGTGTCATATTAACATCCATGGACATGCCATCAAGTACTGGTTGAATATGTTAAAACACAAATTCAAAATTATTGGGGCCCATTAGTATTTTCAAAACATAGTAATACAAGTAGGAGGTTGCTATTAGGAGGAATTACCTTTTTTTTAGTGGTTCTCAAGAGGCAGGGGAAACAAAGGACTTCCAGATGCTGTTGACCTACAACTCCCATTTGGTCTTCATTAGAATATACTCTATGGCAGTCTAATGAACTAACAGTCTATTGTAATACTTCACTTGCTCTCGCTGTAGATCGACATACAGATGTACAGGGCGTATTGCATGTTTTTCCACTGTGATGCACACAAGAAAGGAAACATAATTAGGTCAAAGCTGTTGTAATATTTAACTGCATGATGTGCAAAGAGTGCATAAGAGGCCATATTATGAGACTAGTGTTCTAAGAAGAATTTGAACAATTCTTGGGCAAATGATCTATGCCATAGGTAACAAATAAATATTTTCAAAAATGCCATTAACGAGCCAATAATGCAAATGGGCTCTAAGTCAATTTAAGGGTAGAGGGTTGCATTAAAATAAATGGGGATTTTCTTTTGTCCCTTGTACTACAGTATGTTTGACCTCCTCCAACTCTTCTAAGTGCTTCAGCCTCACTGTGCTAGTATTTCCCTGCTGGTTGTGCTACCCTTTAGCAGCATAATAATACATTTCACTACTTTTATGATGAAACAGAACTCACAGACTTAGATTTGGCTCAGTTCAGTGTCACCCCATAGGCAGTAAATGAGACTGTTGAGTATTGACAGTGTCTGCCTATGGAAATGGTAATGCAGGAAGTGCAGTCACGGAAACCAAGCCCTCCAGCCAGCAGTGCGAGTCAGTTTTCTGCAAAGAGCAGCCCCTAGCTTTTTGCTAACTCTACTCATATAAGATCAGACTTAGTAAAACATAATAGTTACCCTTTAAATCAAATGACAAGCTGTCAATGGTCCCACAAGGCTTACTAGTTCAATCTTTTCCTTCATGGGAAATTGATGATGAGGTGTTTAAAATAAAGTGGGAATCCATTTTACACAAATGACCTATGCAGTTAATTTATGTTTTTAACATCACACAAGTGAGCTAGAGACCATAGTGAAATATCCTCTCAATCGCACATTTAAACAGTGAGTTTGCAAAATCTATTTATTCTGCTTGTTGCAATTACTCATTCCATATTCAGAAATAGGCACGTATAGTGAACTGGCCTTAGTATGGATGGGAAACACCATTAGAATGCAGGAAACTGGAAATGAATGTAACAATGGAACACTATGGACATCATGGTATGTGGATTTTTTTAGATACTTTGGGCCTTATTTATCAAGCTATATTGGTGCAATTCTTGTGCAAACCAATGGTGCATAGAGGGGATGTGAAATTTCCCATTGTTTTAAATGGGGCTTTTTGAAATGTGTTTGAATGGGTTTAGTTTTACATTTGAATGCCAAAGAAGTGAACACAATGGAAAGGATAACTCCCTGACACTCAAAGGGTTAAAAGCCCCATTTTAATCAGCAGGAACTTGTTGAATTTTAATTTCCTCCAAAATATGAATAAGCCCCTACATACAGCTGTAGCAAACTTTATTTTATTATAAATATACTAGTTTTAAAGCCAGTGTACATGGGCCACAGTGCCACCCAGAAACCTCAGCTGGCCGGAGCCTCTGATCTCACTGGCGGTGCTGCAGTCATGAGCAGTACTGACTGCTCGAACGCACCACGGCTGATACAGAGCGGGACGCTCTAAATTCAGACTGTAGTCCTCTCTGCGCACTTTCCTGGGACCGCTTGGTCCCAGGAAGGTGTGCAGAGAGGACTCCAGTCTGAATTTGGAGCGCCCTGTTCTATATCAGCCATAGAGTGTTCAGACAGTCTGTACTGTGCATGACTGCAGAGCGAGCAGTCTCTACTGCGCATAACAGCTTCTGACAAGCATCCTAGTAAATTATAATATAGGATTTTTTTTTGCATGTACTGCATGTTGGAGAAGATGAAGAATCTCAAAAACAGTAACTTTTACTACACAACCACATGGGCACCAGCTATGCACATAATCAGGTCCTCTTTTTAATCTGTGACCCTATTTATGCTCCTATAGTGCTCATCTCTAGGTGTGCAACTGTACCAATTTAGCAGTGCATAGTATAGCCATTTAGAGGCACAGAGGAGTCTAGGTCAGAGGTGGTCATCCTGAGGCCCTATAGCTGTTTCAGACTACACTTCCCATCATCACTGGCTAGCCATTGGCTAACTGGGAATGATTAGAGTTGCAATTTACAACAACTGGAGGACCTCAGGTTGATTAATCCTATTCTAGGCACATCATGGAATGGGATGTCTACAGCACTCCAATGAATTAGCAGCTCTTGCCTCCATGGTACAAAGCCCCTGAAGCACTAAAAAAATTTTCCCACCAGTGCCTAACACTTTTGGCCATATGCACAAAAAAGGGGCACAATTTAATCGCAAACTCACTGAATGCTAAAGAGATCTTCTAGAGGTTTCCTGCTGAGTAAAACAAAGGTATTTCAATAATTGTTGCTCTTTATTTTGACAGTGTCCTCTGGTGGCCAGAGAGTCCAGCTACAGTTTATCTTGTGTTTAGACAGTTATTTTATTTCATGCTATTGGAAAGCTGAGTCACTGGCTCCTGTTCACCATAAAATGTGATAGTAACATCTTCATCAGTTTGAAATAGTTTGCATGTTTATAACATAGCAATAAAAGTGTTATAACGGTTATAAGTTTTGAATAAAACAACTGCCAGCAGTAGGTGTTCTATGAATAAAAAAGCCCTAAAACATAGTGTTATTTATAGTTATTAATTAAATACATAAACAGTTTGCTACTTCTTTAACCACAGTGTGGCACTTTTGGATAATGTGTTTCTGTGCTAGGCCAATACAATGCACACTGTGGTATGAATGAATGTAGACACTACTCACATACTGGGGGCATTTCTACCTGCACAAATAATAGAGCTATACAGGCAAAGGCAATTGGCATAAAATGCCACTTTATGCCACCAACTTACAAAGGTTAGTTGCTCAAAAACAAATAGTTTTAAAGAAGAATGTTTAGCACAACAAATAGGCAGATTTTTTTTCTCTGTAAATCAAACAAACATGTCTTTCGGTGATATGTTCACATAAATGTACTGATTTTTTTGTATGTTTTCTAAGGATAGGATGATTTGCCTCACAATTGTTCAGCTTTTCTTAGTGTACATGGCATATTGGGTTCCAGTCTCACACAGAGATGGATTAACCAAAGGGCACTAGGCAAGGTACCAATTTGGAGCCCCACATTGCTTAATCTGGTGCTTCTGACACAGAGTGCTGCTAGCAGGTACTGGTATTGTGGCTTTAAAGGGATAATAATACTTCGTTTTATCTTTATTTTATTTTGTAGGCATTAAAAAAACATGAAGAATGATATAAATCTTATCTCTCAAACCTTTATGGTTTGAGAGAAATTCAAAAGCAAAGTTTCCCCTCCCGCCCCTTTTACCTAGTGTAAGGCATCTATTCTCAGATGTGGAATCTGGTTGTAAGACCAGACAGATAACAGCAGGGGACAAGCTTCTTCCTATGAGAACAATGAAAGCCATGCCCCACTTGACAAGTTTTTCAGGTTTTTTCTAATCTTAAATTGAAAATTGTCCCTCACTGCAATCTATCTGGGCACCTCCCTTCTGCTCTGGCTGAGCAGTGTTACATCAGTAAAAGGGGCGGGAGGGGAATACTTTGTCATTGAATTACTCTTGACCTACAACTCTGACAGATTTGAAATAACACTCTCCAAAGTCCAAATTCTATGATGATTAATTAGAGCTGCTTTTATTATGAAACATTACTATCCCTTTAATGGAAGTGGAAGCAACTGGTCTCTTTCAACAAAAATGGTGTCTGACACAAGATGTTATTGGCATCAGCAGCAGGGCCTCTGTCTGTGACCCATTAATTACAAACAGCACCCCTCATATTTCCATGGGCATTATGAAGTGGCCTAGGCTACCATAATGGATGATCCGGCTCTGATTCCACATTTGTTTGTCATGCCTGCTTAGTAATCCCTTAAGCAACAGAGGGGTTGGCAAAGCAATCTATTTCACCACACCCTTGTCCTTAAAGGATTAAAAGAGAACAATAATGTTTTACTAAGGCCAGTATGTTCAAAAGAAGATTAGTATACTAGTAGAGTAAAAATTATACCTTTATCGACCTACTTGTTAGTAGGGATGGGCGAAAATTTCCGCCTCAAACTGAAATGGCACTTTCTGCATGGTGAAAAATTTCCTGCAAAAAAGTGCGGATTTTCTACTTTTTCCTGCTTTTTCCACCTACCTCATTCCATTGACATCAATGGGAACATTGAAGTTACACATAACACATACCAAATATTATTTTATTTCCCAAAGGCATAGTATAAAAGGGGCATGAGGGTGCCTGTGTTGGTATGGTGTGGAGAAAGAATCAGTTGAACAGGGAATGTTTTTTGGGAAGGTTGTTTGCTGGGATTGGGGGCAGTTAATACAAAATAAATCCTAAATACAAATAAAATATCCCATAAAGCATTGTATAAAAGGGATCTGAGGAGGGTGCCTGTGTTGGTGGGTGGAGTCTGGGGAATGAATCAGTTGAACAGGAAATTTGTTTTGGGGGTGGTTTCTTGACTGCTATTGGGGAAACTGTTAATAAAAAATAAAAATTTAATAATAAATCAATAAAATAAAATATGACATGTATGTAAAGTGATAGAGACAAGAACCCCCTGACAGAAGCTGCCACTGGGGTGGACTGATACTTGACTTGATAGAGTATTTTGTAGAGGATAATTTGTTTGAATGGTTGTTAGAGGCCTTTGTATGACTTAGACTTATTAGAGGCCCAAGCCCTGAAGAAACATTGATTTGTAGGACTTAAGCTTGTTTGGCACAAGTCCTAAGGAAGCATTGATTTGTAGGACACCCCACAAAAAAGTTTTTTTTATTTATTTCAAAGAACAAGCCCTGAGAAAAAAATTAAAATGCCGTACTGGCCTAGTGCCAACAGGTCACATTGGCCAGTGGCCATAAGCCATTGTCAAATGTCCTCCTGAGTCCTTAATTGTGAAATTTGCAACTGCTGCACTCACTGCTGTTGCTGAGTTGTTTAAGCAGCAGGATTATTGAGCAGCTGAAAGGGAATGGGATCAACAATAGTAATAACATGTGTGATGGATGATAAAGGTTCCACTTGCCATGACTACCTCCAGTGTAATGCGTCTGTGGCAGTAGCAGCACAAGTAGCCCCCAGTCCAGGTGGAGAAAAGAAGAAGTTGGACAATAATTCTTCTCTACCTGCCTCTCTTCCAAAATCATGGGTGTGTTGTTATTAGAATAGACATTTTTCCATTGAGAGCAGGAACTGTGGCTCCCATCAGCAACTGTAATGTGCACAGTGTGTGTGGTAAATAACATCTGTGGAACAACTATATCCAAACACCACGACACCAGAACCCAAGTACTGCCACTGTCACTATACCCCTTGTCCAGACCCCGCTAAGGACACATGACAACTTGCTGACAGTTTAATAGTAATGATGAACCCTCCCTGCCACCATGTTAGCATATTCTGTGGGATGGAACCTCCTCAGATGCCACTTGATGCACTGCTTGGGATTCTCCTCCACCACATTTGCATGTGTGGTAAGTGCACCACACAGTGTGCAATGGGTAGAGACGTTACTAACATCAACAGAGTGGCTATCATTTGGCTGGGGAGGTAACGATAAATGAGGTGGATTGGCAGAAGATGTAGTTACCCTAGAAGATGATGGTGAGCTAGTTGTTTCATTTATCATGGAACTTCCAGTCTCTGCCTGGGTTGCTCTATTCTTCCTCCTCTTTGATCCCCGCCTCACCTCTTGTTGCCTTTCTGGAGAGACAGGGGGTACAGCAACAGCGGTGCTTCAGTTCTGTGGTGGGTGTTTTGCTCTAGCATGTTTGAGATAAATGCCATGGTGTCTGTGTTTCATGTGTGCTATCAGGGTGCTTGTGTCAAGGTGTGTTCCCTCCTTTCCTCTTCTCACTGACTTGTCACAAATTGTGCACAGTGCTGTTGGTGATGACTGTACTCTGCCTGCCCCAAGAGAAAAAATAGTCCCACACCCATGACTTCATGGAGTAGGGGACAGGTGGAGAAAATGGCCTCTTTCATCTTGTCCTCCACATTCCGCTTCACTGTCTGCTGCAGGGGATAATGTTACTGCTGTTGCTGCTACTGCCTTAGATTCAGCACTGCGACTAGAACCAGGAGTATTGCTGGCACTGGCAAGTGGAACCTGTCCTAGTTCCGTATCACTTGTTGACCTCATTCCCACTGTGTCCAAGGTGGTCTGTGGCACACTAGCTTGCTCCTGCGCATCCTGCTGCCCTTGCAACTCAGAAGGAATTAGAGCAGTTGCTAATTTCTCAAATTACAAAATATCACTGCTAGTGGTGGTAATGATGCCCATCCTCATCCCTGTCTTCCATTCCTTCTCAATTTCTGCTAAAAAGGCCATCAATGTATCTTCCACCCCAGCTTCTCCACCATCATCATCACCACCACGAGCCCCTATGTGTAGCTGCTGCTTCTCTATTACAGACATCTCACTGCTGCTTAGAGTAGGTGACGAGCAATGTGACAGAGGGTCCCCTAATGTCACACTTGCCATTTCTTAGTGATGTGTAGAAGGCAGACTGGCAGCAGTAGCAGCAAGGACAGGCAGCTGATCTGTGCTCATGCTGGCAGTGTTATTATTTGGGTCAGAGGAATGGTTTGGGCTCCCTTGACCGCTAGCCTGGACGCTGACAAATGTTTCCCCAACCGCTCCGCCTGCTTCACCATTACTGCTACTACTACTAACACCAACCACATCAAGTTCAGCAGCAGAGTCTTCCTCCTCAGTCTCACAGTCACTAGTAATATGAAGTTGTTGTTGATTACCCCCTCCTACACTCCTGAAGCTAACAAGCTGCTGGACCTTAGTAATAGTACTAGCACTGGCGAGACTGCTTGGGGATGGCAAGTGTGACTTGCTGTCACACTTGGTATCATTTTCTCCTCCACCCTCCTGAGTACTACAGCAGCAGGCAAAGTATTGGTGGCAGCAGGTTCAGCACTGGCAGCAGGTACAGCACTGGAGACAGCAAGGGCAGCACACCTGGCAGCAGGTACAGCAATGGTGGCTGCATGTACAGCACTGGTGGCAGCAGTGGCAGTACATCTGAAATCAGGTACAGCACTAGTGGCCTGCAGGGGCAGCACATCTGGCAGCAGGTACAGCAATGGTGGCACTGGCAGCAGGGGCAGCATGTCTTGCAGCAGGCACAGGCAGCTGACCTTTCCTGCTCTCTCTAAAACTACCCTTTTCTACCTCCCTTTCCGTTCCCTTTTCTCCTTCTTCTCCCATTAATTCCCCAAGATCCCTCGGGGTGATTTAGGGGAACTGGACAGCATTGGTACAGTACTGCTAGTCACTTCCTCCTCCTCCTAAGACTCAGTGGACACATAATAAGGGTCTTTCCGCTTCCTCCTTTTACTGATCATAGTGATAGCAGTCACTGTGAGCCTCTCCTGTCTCAATTTAACAAATAATTCACAGCAGAACAGCACAACACATCTACTTCGCACTGTAGCTGCTTTTATTATGTTTCACTTCCTGGAATACGTCACTTTTTATAGCGAAAACAACGTGAATCAATGGGCAAAAACTTTCTAGCCACTGAAAAATTGGTGGGTAATTTTGGCCAATGGGCGAAAAGCGCGGAAATTTTATTTGCTGTTTTAAAAGTGGAATTTCTTGTGAAAAAGTGGACAATAATGTGGTTTTCGTGGAATTTCTCACGGGAACATGGCGACAACTTTCGCCCATCCCAACTCAGTAGCCAATAAGGGTATCATTTTAAAACTACTTGTCTCCTGCATTTTCTATGACTAACACAGTACCACATTTTACCCAGAAAGTGGAGGAGATCTGGGGCAAACCAATTTCATGTAAGGGGTAAACTAAAAATAATCATTAATTTATATGGGGATTTTAACCTCTTGAATGTTATAGAGGTCTCCCATGCTAGAGAGGTCCCTACAGAGATCTACAGCATTCAAAGGAGGGTAAAAATCCCCATTTAAATCAATGGTAATTTTTAGATTGTTTAGTTTTCCCCTATAGTGCAGTTGGTTTTCCCCAGATCTCCTCCACATTTCTTTGGAACATCCTCAGGCTTTTATGTAAAACTTGGGGCTACAGTGTGAGTGCCTAAAATGGCTGCCATAAACTTCCAAAAGTAACCCCCAACCCCAGTAACCCAGAAGAATGTGAGTATATAGGTCTTTGCCACAAACTGCAGGTCGTGCACAAAGACTAAAACCCTCTATATCTGGCTTTCAAGCACAAAGCTGGGGACAGTATTGCACAGGACTGAACTGAACATCAGCCTTGGAATTCAGTCTCTTCTTTCAAAACTAATTAAGGATTAACATGGGTCTCTTCAAACCCTCATTCTTTTCCCGGCTTCAACTACAGGTCTGTTTCCAGAGGAGCAGATCTGCTATTGTTTTAACAGTTGCCCTTTTCTTGACTTTAGTACTTAAATCAATGTATCATCTTCTGTAAATAGAGGTCTTTCAGCAGTCTATCCCTATATTGACCATCTGAACCAAAAACCAAGTTTTGTCTGTAGGAAAACTCTATGCTAATAATTGTGGTGACGAAAGTTGTCCATAACTGCGCTATGAAAAAGGAAAGGAGGCCCTCATTAAATAAGTGGAGGCATGAGTATCAACAATAACAACACTAGAAAAAATGATGACAAAAAAGAAAGGTCTGCTTCTCATGACAGGTGAACTCCTTGGCTAAAAGAGATAGTAATGTTTCAAAATAAAAGCAGATCCAATTAAGCTTCATAGTATTTGGACCATGGAGTGTGTTATTTCAATACTGTCAGAATTATCGTTCAAGAGGAATTGAAAATAAAGTATCCCCCTCCCATCCCTTTTACCTAGAGTAAGCCACCTCCCCTCAGATGTGGAATCTGGTTTTAAGACCAGAGAGCTCACAGCAAGGGACAAAGGGGGTGATGTGTAAAAGGCCTTCTTAGTGTATACTTAAGAATTGTCACTAAAATTCACAACACCTTTATAGGGTAGTAAAGCCAGGTTTATAAATATGTCTACCTGTGAATATTCTCAGAATATTCTGCAAATATTCGCACCTGCGAATATATTTTTGCACACATAGTGGTATTATATACTTCCAAAAAGAACAGGTTTTACCTGGCATTATGATTTGATCCCTAAAACTGGCTCAATTAACAAATTTCTTTATAAATACACAGGGACACAATTCTTATTTAGCCAAGACAATGTCTACTCCACTTTTCAAAAAAGTCAACTAAGTGGAGTTAGCAATGTCTTTAGATGTTTATACATATACTTATGCCACTTTGAGACACTTTTACAGACACTTTCTTTATAACTACAGTTTTATACATCTCCCCCAATCTTCTTACTGTAAGAACCATGAAAACCCTGCCCCCATTTACAGTTTTTTCAGGTTTTCCCCTTATACTACTTGAAGATTGTCCTTCTCTGTAAGCCATCTGGTCAACACCCCTCTGTTCTGAGGTGAGCAGTGTTACATCAGTAAAAGAGGTGGGAGGGGGATAATTTATCATTCAATTATCTTGAACTACAACTCTGACAGTATTGAAATAACACTCTCCAAGGACCAAACATTACTATCCCTTTAAAGTACTGCAGGAAATCTGAGACCACAATGACTGACCTAATTTCTAGATACTGAAGCAGTTCTTGAGCAAACCATTGGCACCAGAGGGGAGAAGTAAAAAATGCACCCTGATGTCTCACTTCTTTCTTTTCCCCACTTTGTTAATTCATGATGACTTCTATAAGCTTCAAATACTTTGAGGAGAAATAGCAAACACTTTAAATGTTAATATATCCTACATTCTCCATTGAAATATAGGTAAAAGGTGCTGTGACAGACTACCAAGTTAAAAACCCAGTTGGGTGCAAAATTAGTACCAATTGAATACAATGAAATGTAACATCCGTGTGCTATTCAATTTCATGTGGTGGCTAGTAACACACATTCAGTTATTCTCTTTTGTTTGTGGGATTTAAGCACCTAACAAATCTAGGGCTGGATTCTACTGCAGGTGCTAAGTTTTAACACTTAACATTTTATCAAACAACCTATTGAAATCTATGGGGAAACCTGGGGCTAGATTCTATTGCAGGTGCTATTTTTACCTCTGCTTTTATTTCCAGGTTTCCCCAGAGACTTCAGTAGGAAAATGTTTGATAAAAACGGTTGTTAACATTCATCTCCTGCAACAGAATCTAGCCCCTAGAGATAAAATCAGTGATAAAATTAGCACCTGCAATAGAATCTAGCCCCTCTATGTTGAGTCCACAAGGCATGTTAAAAACCACCATGAAGTTGAAAAGTATAAAAATAGTATACATGCATGCTCAACTAGGCATTGAATAGCTGGGAGGATGACAAAATGTGCATTTATAAACCCTTCAGCTAAAAGCTGATTGGCTGTGAGATATGTTTACTGCAGGGTGTATTCCCACATCCCAACCAATGGGAATGTGGGAAGCAATTTGAAGGAGATTTGTCATAGAAAAGCCAATCTTTGTTCATATTTCCCTCACTCAGGCAACGGCCTAAGCAGGAACAGCTATGGGGGATGGTATTTTTTCCATTCTCATATACTAATGACAGCAGTGACTTTGGCAATAAATGTTGGTATATTATTTCATTTATTTTTACTTTTATTTATTAGACTTAAAGAAGATTTAAAAATGAGAAAGAAGACTTACAGAAAAAGCAATGAGACTTAAAGTGGAATTAAAGAAGAAGACAAAGCAAGACCAGGGTGAAGAGACACCGTTGAACCTCAGAATTCAAGATACGTGATTATTGTTAAAGCTGTGGGGAATGGACCATAGGATAGTTTTAGAGCTAAGATTTTAGTTAAATGTATATTTAATGTTATGTGTCGTGTTGGGTCGGGGAGTACTTTTAGGGTTAGTGTTTACGAGGTTGGGAGGAGGGTGACTGTGTTACTAGCTCAATGTCAATGTTTAACACTATGTCAAACATTGAGCGTTGGCTAGTTTCCTTTGATGTTCTCACTACTCATGCTATTAAGAGTGAGTTGTGGGACCTAAAATCTGGGACGAGCATTAGGCACCCATGAGTTTTTGCAACCGACACTCATTCAGGTGGACGTTGGTCACTCAATTGAATTCTGATGGTACAACAATGTGTGTACCGTTGGGAACTCATTTTGGCCATAACACAGGATTTAGTGGACCTGAAAGTATTGAGCCCCTAGTGAGCCAATGAGGATATCACTTTTACTCTACCAGTCTCCTGAATCTCCATTGAGAATCTTGTGCTTGGATCATTGCAAAGATAAACTTGGAACCATTATTAATCAAACCAACTGTGTCAAAGGATACAAATAATAAAAAAAAAATCCCAAATTTAACTGGGACTTCTCATTTTTTGAAAAACAGAGTGTCTTCAATGCATTGCTGCACAATGCATGTGTTAGAAATATCTCTAGCATTCAAGGAGTTAAATGTCCCATTTTTATCCTTGAAAATTTTCCTTTTCTTTCCATGGTGCACCTAGTTAGCTCAAGAACTGCTACACTTTTGATCTTATACATATACATGTGCATAACTGTATCTATACTGTTACATGCCTCAAATGTGTTTCCCCCTGCTATCTGTTTGTCATATATAGAAATATGCTTTGCTAGTTTCCCTTTAAATTACTATGTATGTTTAGCCTTACATGTTTAGTCATAAAAGAGCTTAAAAAAACATGTTTTCTGAAACAGATAAAAACCCTGCAGGGGTCAATATATTTACTTAATCCCCGAGACAGAGGGTGTTCTATGTATCTTCTTAGAAAATGTCAAATCCCTAGTCGCTTTTGTGCAGAAATCTGTGTGCCGCTTGCTAACTCACTTGGAGGCAGAGTTTTGTGAAAAGAATGATAGTTGCTAAGCTGGCAGTAGCCTGACCAAGGAGAACCTTCGAAAATGGATTCACAAAAAATAAATAAGCAAAATAAAATCTGCAGCCACCACGTTCATCAAAACAAATAGCTAATGGCTTTGTACCTTTCATGAGTTTATGGCTCCAAGATAAAGGCTGAGTTCCTCTTTTACTCTTCCCAAGATTTTCCTGTAAATTTAAGACTTGCTTGGGGCTGTTATTTTGTTGAATAAATGTTGTCATTTGGTTGTCATCTCCACAGCTTTTGCTGAAGATTAGTGTGTGATTTTATAGCTGCGAAGGAACGTGCTGTTCCGTGTGTGTGCGTGCTGTTTTTTGCTTCTTTTCTGTACATCCTTAAGAAGCTTGTAATCGAGTGGATTAAAAACATAATTGGAAACTAGGTAGAGATAAGAAAGTGATGAAGTATATGGCTCTGTTGTGCCAAATCTGCACCACGGCAAACAAAACCCAGTGTTAAAGCGTAAATCCATCCTGACTTAATGACTGCTCAGAGGACTAGAAGGTACATCTTCAGGCGGGAATTGATTTCAAACAGAAAAATCACAGAAGTCCCAATATCAATCACAGAACAGTAAAGTGCTTTTATTCTACAAAAATAAATGCCGATTGGACTTAGGCTAAAACTTTATATGATATCAGATTCATCACTGTCCACAGAAGTATATAGATCCATATTTACTCAGAAGTCTCCTGCTGTAAAACACCTTCATATACTGATAGGAGATTTCTAGCTCACCGAAATCTTGAAGGTGTAAGGCACTTTCTACAACAGACAGCTCAATAAGAAGCCATGTTTAACCATGTCCCGGAAGGATCTGTTTACAGTTACAATGGATTTGCAGCATATAATGATTGAATTAGGGTTTTCTCTAAAAACCAGATGCATTGAAAGAACTATTGACCACTTGCATGCTAATATGATATCCATTGCATGCTTTTATCATGCAGTGGAACCTTCTCTACCATCCAGTGGATCAAGGAAAATGAATGTTATAATACAAGATATGCTCCTTATTAAAAAAAAAACATGTTTCTATAACAGAGAAAAACAAACAATAAGGGAAGCCAGATAATGTGATATCTTGAAACATAATGGGCCTTATATATCAATGCCAACTGGAGCAATTATTGCATAGACTGCATCATAGGGGATAAATAATGATTCCTAAACTCCCTGTTGATTTAAACGGTGCTTCTAAACCTCCTGAAAGGTCTCTAAAGAATTGCTTCACAATTAAAAGCCCAATTCCAACCAATGGAAAATTGTATTTATTCCCTATGGTGCAATTGGTTTACTCTAGAATTACTACACTTTACATTGATACATAAGTATCAGTATGTTTATCATATTACCCAGTCCCAGGGCTTAAAATTTGAAGTCCTTTGCTAATAGCCAGACCTGAAAGTTACTCACCACTGCAAGCCATAACATACCCACCAGGACTGAATTTCTACTCGCCAGAGCTAAATTTTCACTCACCATTGACTAGTGGCAATTGTAAATTTTGAGCCCTGTTAAATGTATACTCACTACAGAGAAAGTCAGTACAAAAACCTTATGTGTATTTTGGAAGATATCTCTACCTCCATGCAGAGTACTGCATCCACCCCACTGTCAGTCTTTCCAGGTTGCAGCTCGTTCTAGCTCAATAAGATGATTCCTCTGTGGTACATCAGCAAAATTAAACACAAAACAAAGTAGTATATGGAGCAACAGGATCTGTGGTGCATTGTGTAAAGAACAGTGAATGGATACAAAAGACTCATATCTATCTTTGCTCCTTATGCCAGCATCTGAAACAAGATCACAGGTATGGCACATGGGGTGATGTAAATTTCCTTCTGTCAAAATGGTGATAAAGAAAGACTTAGAGACAGTTTTAATCATTTTGTTTTATGTAATATAAATTATTTTGCTTTACCATCCCAACATACCCCTTCAATTGTACTGTTCTTCTCCCCACTACTAACAAACACTGCAAGACCCTTGTCTAGGTCACTTATGTTCTTCATTCATTCTCCCATCAGCTCTCTGAGTGGATGGGAGTGGTAGTTCAACAACAGCTGGAAATCCCCAAGAGGCCCATTACTGCTCTGAACACACCTACTGGTTCCTGAGCTGTTCAGATTATGATCAGAAAATTTATTGTAGAAAAAGAGGAGGCAGCTGGTGGACTGATATCACTGTGCCCGTGCTATGCGGCAAATTTTGACACAGGTTACTTCCTGATACCTTTTATTGGCTACGCTGTGTTGCTCCTCCCAGTGACAGCCTTTAAATGCTCAGTGCTGTCACTTCTGCACTGCCCTTTCATGGTGTTTCCGTTGCCTAGCGCTTGTTCCATTATTTCCTATGATATCAGTGTATGACCTGGACTGCCTGACTACTCTGCCTGTTTTCATTCCTGCTCTGTGTATCGACCTGGATTGGCTGACGTTCCTGATCTGTGTACCGACCCAGATTGGCTGATGTTCCTGTTCTGTGTACCGACCTGGCTTGGCTGAAGTTCCTGCTCCGTGTATCGACCCGGCTTGTCGGACGTTCCTGCTCTTGCTGTGCAGCCCGAGTTGCTCTTCTCTCTCTCTCTCTTGGTCTGTACCAGACCTCTGGTTGCCTTGGTTACTGTGCAGACAGTCTTATCTGTGACCTGTTCACTCCATAGTGCCTTTCCTCTCTCACCCCGGTAGAGAGTTTCCGGTTGCACCACGGTATGCTTGGTCTGTTACTGCTTCACCTGAGGTTGGGTTACTCCTGGGCGCCTCAGGCTGTCTATACCTCTAGCAATTGCCTCAGACCGTAGCATTTGTTAACGCCTTGCAGGGCGGTGCTGTGCACTTGGGTCACTATCCACGGCAGTCTCATTTTGGCATCATGTTGCACTAACCGGTGCTGTGCACTTGGGTCATTATCCATTGCTGTCTCTGTTTGGCGTTACGCTGCACCATCCGGTGCTGTGCACTTGGGTCACGAATTATTGCAGTCCCAGTTTGGCGTTCACTAGACCGCTGGTTGCTGCCTTCCTCTGGTGCCCTGTAGCCAGCCGCATATCCTGGCTCTGCTTGCTCCTCTGTGGCTAAAGTCGCTGTTGTCACTCTCTGCATAGAGAGTATTCTGTGGGCCTTCCACTATTATGGCCTATCCACTGTTCCTGGCCTAATAGTATCATTCTGCCATATTCTCACTGTATCATACGAACTGTACCTGACCTGTGTCAGTAGTGTATATTGCTCTTTACATACTAGACCTGTGTGGGTTAATCATATCTTTGTAACCTGTCCTGTGTCAGTGTTATATTATTTGTATGCAGAACCCGTGAGGGTTACTGTGCAATAAAACTGTGTTTTACCAAAACCTTCCGTTTCTGAGTGTACATAAAACCGTAACAACTGATCGTGCTGAGGTCATAAGGCAGAACATGGTTATTGATAGGTATTTGCAAAAGATCCATTTTTATTTTCATAGGAGTTTGAAATGAAGGGATGTTATTCCTCCTTTATGTGGAATTTCCGACACCAAGAAACACACCTCCAGCAGGTGTTCCCTGCAGACTTCTACATACATCTCCAATCAGCTATCCCTGCATGAGTTCCAGTATTCTCACATGGACACATACTCACAATATCATGACATTTGTTCAGTTACTTTTCTCCAGAACTGCTATAGCATCATGAATATGGCCATAAAGGTGGCCCAAAATAATAGTGAGTTGTATTTTCTCCTAGTTTTAATTTAACCACAAATAGAAGCAATTCGCATTAGGGTGAGAATTGAAAACAAATATGAAAAATGTTCTTAACAGAAACAGGTTTATCCTGAACCTTATGTGTGTAGTGATCTCACAGGTACTGAGTTTTGAAAACAGATAGAAAATAACTTAGTAACATGATAATTTAGGTTGAAAAAAAGACTTGCGTCCATCTAGTTCAACCCTTTTCCTATTCCTGTTTACCATCGTTGATCCAAAAGAAGGCAAAAAACCCCTTCAATATAGCAATTTCAAATTCTTCCTTGAATGGGGGGGGGGAATTCCCTCTTGATTCCAAATGGCAATCAGATTTCTCCTTGGATCAATAAGCCCTAACTAAATATTAATCCCAATACTAATGTACATATGTCTTTAATATAAGTATCCAGGCACTTTTTAAAGACATCTAATGTATTCGATAGCACCACCTCCTCAGGCAATGAATTCCATACATTTATTGTCCTTACCATAAAGAAACCCTTCCACTGCTGTAGATGAAATCTCCCTTCCTCAAGTCTAAGCGGGTGACCCCTTGTCCTTTGTGCTGTTCTGTTAATGAACAGGTCTTTGGAGAGCCCTTTGTATGGACCCTGAACATATTTATATAGTGTTATCATATCCCCTCTAAGATGTCATTTTTCTAGTGTGTACAAGTTTAACTTTTCTAGTCTTTCTTCATAACTAAAACTTTCCATTCCCTTACTAGTTTTGTAGCCCTAAACTTGTCTGTTGTTCTGTTTTTACAAGTCACTGTGGCTGCACAGTCTAAAAACTACATTAGGATATGTTTATTCGTCTGTCTCTGGCAACACAGTGGCTATTTTTGACCCTGGAAAACAGTAGCCCATTATTTGCAAATAAATACTCAGTCTGGATTTGTTTATTTCAGAGAAAAGATGTCTTAGCGGGACAATTACTATGTATAGATTTATAGATTAAGGCCAATTCAAAGGACTCTCTGTGGCACTGGTTTCCAAGCCTATCCACAGGGATCTCAGTAGTCCTCCCCATTTATTTATTTCACAGCTGTGGTGGAAACTGATACATTTTAAGAAGAGAGTGTAGAGAGGTGATTTATTTTCTGGCCATGTAAGTAATTCATTAATTCATTAATTATTAACTGACTGTGTCAGAGAGCAAAGCTCTGCTGAGACTTAATTCCACAACTACTAAATCAAAAATCTCTAAAACTTGTTTATAAAAATAAAAAAGTAAAGAATAAAAACAGAAGTTATAGGAAATTTTAATAAATATATTTAATGAGACTAAATGCTGGTTCTGTAACAGGTACACTTTAATCAAAAGCTCAGTCATTAAATTAAGCCATCTGAGCACAAGCAGGAAAGTCCTAAGGACATGGCTGGTTGGGGGTACCTGAGGATATGTTTGGGAAACACTGCTCTGGGGAATACTTACTTAAACACTTGAGCAAATGGTATTCATTAACATTGATAAAAATGTGCTTTTAACTGAAACAAAGACAAGGTTTTTTTACAGTAAGGACAGTAAGGTTGTAGAATTCCTTGTATCAATAGGCTGTGTTGGCAGATAATGTAGATACTTTAGGATAGTACCAGATACCTTTCCAGCTCCAAAACGACTCAAAACATTTGTATATGCTGCTTGCCCTTTATATTTCCCTTTAAAAAAATTATACACACATTACAAATGTATAAAATATATTACAATACAATACAGTTAACCCCTTAAGGAAATGATGTGTGCGAAAGCATTGTAAAGCAATGTGTTTGATCCCACTTTGAACATTAACCCTTTGAGTGCCAGAGTGGTACAGAATGCAACTGCTTTGCAATGCATTCCATACCAGTCTGGCACTCAAAGGGTTAAAGGATTAGAATTAAATGAAAAGATATAAAATTACATCCACTGAGTTATTTGACCTCTTGGATGATAGATATGTCTCCAATTCATTGCTTTCTGGCATCCAAGGGGTCAACAAGCAGTTGCACCAATCCCATTTAGCGTATTGTTTCATAATATAAAATAAAAATGTCAAACTACTGACATTTGCTGGAAACTTCATATTTTTTGTATGCTGCCTAAAATATGTATGAGTCATTTCTGCCATATTGAAAAAAAAAATCAAGGTTAACAAATTTTTTTATTCCAGTTTCACTCTACAAATCCCTGTTATGACATTTCACATATCTTCCCCCATTAACAGTTAAAATTCTCAAGGAAGACGTGCAGGTCTGATACTCATGTAACCTTGCTAAGTCAATTCATTTTCCTACCCTTCAGCAACTACAAAATTAAATTAAAGTTCTTAAAAAAAGGATTTTACGTGCCTACAGAAATGTACCATTGTCACCTCTTACTTTTCAGAGAGAAGGGTACATTTGTGCTCACTGCAGAATGGAACTGTTAAGACTTTAGAAGAAATCAAGGTTTTATGGCCACTTGCAGAACCTGCTCCATATGAAGCGTGGAAATAGCCATCTGTTGGTTGTTTGGTATTTTGTAACTCAAGGCAGATATTGTGACTATCAATGGCAATCCAGTGGACATACCTGGGAACTCTCAGCTTTTGATCCAGAGACTCAGGGTATTGACTCAAATCTAAAGGTAAATGGCCAAATTCTCAGGGTGAACAAGTCCAGGGTATCCAACTCATTTACACCAATTCACTGTTTTTTTATTTTCCAAATTGGTGCTATTTCTACCAGAAAGTCCTGCTTACATTTTGTGTGTTCATGCAGTGATAGCTCTAAGTTATAGCAAGTTATATTGTTAATTGAGAACTGACTAGATTAGAGCTCTTTTGGTTACAACAAGCAGGTAAATACTCCTATAATCTACACAATCTGTTAATATTTCAAAGATCTCAGCATCAGTTCTATTTGAAAGTTCCCACATATGCCAAAGGATTCCACCACAAGTAAAGGATTCTGGGTAACTGGCATTGGAGCTGGTATCCTTGTGCATGTGATACTAGGATCTACCTAGTGTACATTATACAGGCAAACTGAGACAGTTCAGCAGCCGATACATTGATTTCTAAGATAATAAATCAAGAAGATTGGTCAGTTAACCCATGAAACAGCCTGGACATCCTGAAAAAACAAAACCAAACCCTGCCCGCCCTCCCCCCTCCAAAAAATACAAAACAAAACAAAAAACAACAATCTGTTCACTTCCATATAATAATTTGACATCATTTAGACTAAGCTTTATGGAGCAGGGACCGCCTATCCTAATGTATACATACTTATTCTATGCCGTATGATAATTATCTGTACAAGTACCTAACCACTGCTCTTATTGTATTCCCTATATGCTAAACATAAACTGTAATACATAATATATAAAGTTTTATTGCAAAACAGTGTGTAATAGATTTTGGACTAGATTCTATTGCAGGTGTTCATTTTAGCTCTGCTTTTATCTCCAGTTTTCCCTATAGCCTTCAATAGGAAAATGTTTGATAAAATGGGTGTTAACATTTATCTCCTGCAATAGAATCTAGCCCTTTGAAGAGTTTAAAAAAAAAAAAAAAATATATATATATATATATATATATATATATATATATATATATTAGACTTAGAGCTCTTATGTGCAAAAAGAAAACTGGAGTCATTTTGTGGAAATCATCTGTACCTTAGGGGAGAATAAAAAAGTCTATTGATTTAAATGGAACATTTAACCCATTGAGTGCAAGAGAGCTATGCAACACACTGCAAAGCAAAGCATTGGATTCCACTCTAGTAGTAAAACAAGTAAAATCCCCATTTACCCTTTGCGTTCTGTGCAACACATTGCAGAGCCATGAAAGGAATAAAGCAATAGAAATTTGGTTCATTTCTTATTTGCCTCTTGTCTCAGTTGCTCTCAGTTGTCTCGGTTGGTTTGTTCCATAATCACAAAGTTGGTTTGTTACAGAATTACTTGGGTTTTTTGTGTGTATTAGTCTCTAAGTATTGTAGCAAAATACACTGACAATGAAATGTTTCCTTTTTTGTGTGAAATTGTATATAGCTCTAAGGCTTCCAGCAAAACTAAGTTACCTTAAAGTATGTGATCCATGTAATAAGAACAACCATTCATGTGACCTCTATTGCTTCTACTCGATGTGATTCCACACTAGATGTGATGGCCTAAACACATGAATTATGTGGATAGATTCACTATCTCTCTAGTAATGGCTTTCAAATTGCTATGATATTTGATGGAATGCTTTCTGATATAATCTTTATCATGCTCTTTGACCCTGTCTCATGAAATATAATTTACAGTAGTAGAATGGGAGACTCTTGTAAGAACACAGTCCAGCTTGCCCTATTCTGCATTTACTTGCACATCTTATGCATTGACTTTCAACTCTCCTTTAGTCTGTATGAAGCAGCTCATCCCAATTCAGTTTGCTGGTAACATTCTTTTAAGCCTTCTGTGTCCTGTCTCCTATGCATAATGTTTGCCAGTTTTATAAGATCACCTCTTTTGTCTCCTGGTTGAATGCTCTGCCAAATTTAAAAGACCAAAGCTTATTTCTGCTGCCTGCCACTATCCCTTGCCATGTTTATATGTCTGCCACTTCTCTTTTCCACCACATTCAACAAGGTATTGTCTTCAATTTATATCTACCTTGTAGACTTAAACTTACAATTACTAACAGCCCCACCCCCAGCCTTGTCCCACAGCACTGGTAGCCAAAGACCCATGAATAGTGACCTCTGCAGCTTTGTCCTATGGTAGCCATAAAGCCACATATACTACCCCCCACTGCCTTGTCCTATAATACCCATCTCACATCACTGGTAGCCATAGGGATGAATAACAAGGGGCCCTCCAGCTGCTACTAGAGAACAATGATTCCATCCAAAATAATGGGTGATATAGTCTGGCCACAGCTGGAGGGCATCTTGTTGTTCACCACTGCTACAGAAGCACACATTCAAACCCCCAGCCTTGTACAATTGCACTGTAGCCATAGAATAACATATACTGGCCTTCAGCATTGTCCCAAGGTTGACAAAAAGTCACACATACTGATGGAATAAGAAATGGTTTTCTGTGCAGTGGGTCTGTTCAGAAGATAAAGGCTCTGACAGAGCAAAAGGTTCCTGATGGGGTTGTTCATTTCTGAAAAGTAGACAACCTGCCGCATCTAATGAGGGGTAACTTGCCTTCTTACCCCAAGCCTGTTGTGCCCAAATGCTTCCAGAAGGTGGCACTATAGGAAAAAAATGGCATTTTCTTACATTTCTGCCCCTTCATCTGTATGGAAATCTGTGAAAACCATGGAATTTCCAACTGTATTCATTAGCTAGTGCTCTTAGGAGAAAAATGACACCTCATTGGTATGAGTTCACCTACATTAGGGTGCACTACAAGTACCAAACTACACCTATTGCAACCACTAATTTTTCTAACATTTTCTCAAACATTACTTGTCTGTACAAAAATGGTTATAACAACTAGAGAAGTGAAGAAAAGGCTACACAAACCATACCATTTTGGAAAGAAGACAACCTGCCGCATCTAATGAAGGGTGAATTGCCTTCTTACCCCAAGCCTGTTGTGCCCAAATGCTTCCAGAAGGTGGCACTATAGGAAAAAAATTGCATTTTCTTACATTTCTGCCCCTTCATCTGTACGGAAATCTGTGAAAACCATGGAATTACCAACTGTATTCATTGGAATGAATCGACATACCTTAGGGGTGCCAGACGTGCATAACTACACCTACCTGTTTGCTTCTTCGAAAATGGCTGCTTGTACTAAAATGTTCATAACTGTTAGAGACATGAAGGAAAGGTATAAAAGGTATACCATTTTGGAAAGTAGACATTCTCCCGCATCAAGTGAGGGGTCACTTGCCTTTCTACCCCTTGGGCTGAAGTGCACAAATATTTCCAAAAGGTGGCGCTATGGGAATAAATACATGTTTTTTTTTACATTTCTACCACTTCAAAGATACTAAAATCTTTGAAAACCATAACATTTCCTTCTGTATTCAGTACCTGCTACCAACATGAGAAAAATGGTAGCCCATTTGTGTGGGTTAACATACAATATGTGGGAGCTAGGAACATGTACGTAAACCTGACACTTTTGTTTCTTAAATTATCTGCTTGCACTAAAATGATTATAACCATAATAGACATGCAGGAAAGTTAGAAAACAATGCCATTTTGGAAAGAAAACAACCTGCCACATCTAATGAGGGGTCACTTGCCTTCATACCTAAAGGCTGGTATGCACAAATGCTTCCAGGAGGTGGCGCTAATGAAAAAAAAGGCATTTTCTTACATTTCTGCCCCTTCAAATGTATGGAGCCCTGTGAAAACCATGGAATTTTCAACTGCATTTGTTAGCTAGTGCTCTTAGGAGTCAAACAACACCCCATTGGTATGAGCTGAACTACCTTAGAGAGTGCTAGAAGTAGAAAACTACACCTACTACAAACTCTGATGTTTCTAACATTTTCTCAAACCTGACTTGCCTGTATGAAAATGGCCATAACACCTTCAGAAGTGAAGAAAAGGTAGATAAACTATACCATTTTGGAAAGAAGACAACATGCCGCATCTAATGAGGGGTCACTTGCTTTTTTACCCCTAAGTTAGTTGGCACAACTATTTCCAGAATGTGGTGCTACAGGAAAACAAACAAACATTTTTTTTACACTTCAGTCACTTCAAAGATACTAAAATGGTTCAAAGGCGTGGAATTTCCTAGGAAGACTTCTTGCCAGCCTAAGAAAAATGGTACTCAACTGCTGTTGGTTGACATACCAATTTGAGTGACAGGAGCGTAGCTACCAGTGAAACAGGAATGGGAAAGCAAACAGTGTATGTGTGATTTTATGGCTAACAGATGAAAGAAGCTAGGGCGTCAGCCAGTGTACGCGCGGACCTGTGACTACCAGTGTAACAGTGTGGGAGGGTGAGGGATTAGGCAGTGTGTGTGGGTATGAGCAGAGGAGCAAGGATGATGGTGATGGTGGGGCAGTGTCTGAGAGTGTGTATGGGGGATCTGTGACTACCAGTGTGCACTGTATGTCCCCCTCATACAAAGTTTGATTTCCAGCCTGAATCTAGTGCATACTGGTACTTTGAGTCTACCAATAGGCAGTGGAAACAGGCTGGGGGTCAGGCTAGGGAATGGGACTGCCATTTGGCTGTGGAACCAGGCAGGGGGATACGGTACGTGTGTGTGGGGGAAATCGGAGGCATTTTTTGTGCTTGCCACAAGGGTGCCCAATGCACTGCAAAGCAAAGTGTTGGACCCCCTGTTGCACACAAAGAGTTTTTTTTTTTTAATTATTATTTTGTATTCATACCTCGTTGGGGAGGCAGTATCAGGAACATTCCTGGTGTCCCCCATTCAGGTCTAAAAACAGAATAATGAAAAAAAAAGTGTGTGTGTGTTACAGGGGGTCCAACGTATTGCAAAGCACTGCGTTGGACCCCCCCCTGTGGCACATGCATTTTTTGGGGCTTTTCCCCCAATATTTTTGTGTAGACCTCGTTGGGGGCATCAGAACCCATACAATGAGGTCTAAATAAAAAATAAAAGGGGAAAAAAATAATCCTTTGGGTGCCACAGGGGTGTCCAGTGGATTGCAAAGCAATGCATTGGGCCCCTGTGGCACACAAAGGGTTAATTTTTTTAATCGTTACTTTGTATTCAGATGGCCACCAAGCAAGCTCTGATCACAAAGTAATGATAAAAAGTCCTGTGTGTGCCACAGGAAGGGGGTCTGCATTGAACCCCCCTCCCAGTGGCTCACACAGGGTTAAATTTTTTAAAATTTTTTTTTTTTTATTATGATATACCTCATTGAGGGGCATCAGGACCCCCCTGATCCCAGCCCAATGAGGTCTTAGTAAAAAAAAAATATATATGTCCACAAAAGAAGTGACCCTGTGAGTGCCACAGGGGTCTCCAGCGCATTGCAAAGCAATGCATTGGATCCTTGTGGCACTCAGAGGGTTAATTTTTTTTCTATCATTACTTGGTAATCAGAGCTTGTTGGGGGGCCATCAGGACCAATCCTGATGACCCCACAACAATCTCTGATAACAAAGTAATGATAAAAGCCCTGTGTGTGCAGCAGAAAGGGGGCTGCATTGCCCCCCTGTGGCACACACAGGGTTAATTTTTTTTTATTTACTTTTTTTTATTATAGACCTCATTGAGGGGTATCAGGACCCCCCTGATCCCCCCAAAGAGGTCTTACCAAATAAAAAAAAAAAGTTATCAAAAAAAGTGTCCCTGTGAGTGCCACAGGGGTCTCCAGCGCATTGCAAAGCAATGCATTGGACCCTTGTGGCACTCAGAAGGTTTTAATCATTACTTTGTAATCAGAGCTTGTTGGGGGGCCATCAGGACCAATCCTGATGGCCCCCCAACAATCTCTGGTAACAAAATAATGATAAAAGTCCTGTGTGTGCCACAGGAGGGGGGGTGCATTGAACCCCCCCCCCCCCCGTGGCACACACAGGGTTACATTTTTTTTTTTTAATTATAGACCTCATTGAGGGGCATCAGGATCCCCCCTGATCCCCCCAATGAGGTCTTTAAAAAAAACATCCCCCCCAAAGAATTGACCCTGTGAGTGCAAAGCAATGTGCTGGGGACCCCTGCGGCACTCACAGGGTTACTTAGCTATTTAATTTTTTTTTTGTTGTTTTTTAATTTATTCAGACCTCGTGGGGGACATCAGGACCCCTCCTGGTGTCCCCCAAGTTATTGATCTCCCAGCCGATTGGCTGGGAGATCAATAAGGCGACCGCAGGAGAGCAAAAGCTCTCCTGCCCTTCCCTCCTACCACCGGTAGGAGTGAACTGGACCGGGGAAACTTTCCTAACGTCATCGGAGACCATGTCACCGATGACGTTGGGAGGCTTCCCCTGGTCCCGCCCACTCCTACCCAGAAGTTCGGGTAGGAGAGATGGGAGAGGAGAAGCTGTGCTGGTTATACCGGCTCATGCAGTGACCACATTTCACTCTTACACAGTACGAGAGTGGCACAGCAGGTACAGCTGTGTACACTCGTACGGCTTAAGTAGCTGGCACTCTAGGGGTTAAAGGAGTAGTTTGAGCTATAGGATGAGAACCAAGAGAGGGTGGTACCATGGACGCCAAAGGCTTGAAGGAGGAGCAGATGGTCCACTGTATCAAAAGCAGTTGAGTTATCCAAGATAATGAGTAGAAAGTATTGGACTTTTGACTTAGCATAAAACTAGTTACTGGCCACTTTAGTGAAAGCAGTCTCAGTGGAGTGATGAGGGTGGAATCAAGATTTCAGAGGGTCTAAAACAAAGTGAGAGTAAATGAACTGTGTGGAACGTTTGTATATAAGATGTTTAAGATGTTTGGAGGTGAAAGGGAGCAGAGAAATGGACAAGTATTTGGAGAGTGAGTTTTGGGTCCAGAAAAGATTACTTTAAGGTGGGTATGATTAATGCATGACTGAATGAAGATAGGAAAGTGGCAATTGTCAAAGAGAGTAATTAAGGAAAGGAGTTAGTATAGGAGACAGTTCTTGAATGAGCTATGACAAGACTGGGTTAAGAGGGCTGTGGTTGAGTGTGAGCATATGAGGAGGAGGAAAACCCTCATCTGACATGGTTGAAAAGGAATTAAGGACCATATGTTCAAAAGGAAAGTAGAAGAGATCTGGGGCAAGCCATTTTCACTATAAGAGAGAACTAAAAATAAAATCCATTGATTTAAATGGAGATTTTAACCCCTTGAATACAATGTGCTAGAGTCCTCTGTAGCATTCAAGTTGTTAAAACACACATTAATATCAATGGGAATTTTTAGTTCAGTGAAAATGGTCTGCCACAGAACATCTCCACTTTTACTTTGAACATACGGCCCTTAATCCATAACCCTTACCGACTACACCATAGAGAACAAATTCCTAAAAATTCCATTAATATAAAAGACGCTTTTTAACCCCTTGAATGTTAAAGAGGTCTCACTAGCATTCAAGGGCTTACAATCACCATTTAACCCTTTGAGTGCCAGAGGGGTATGCAACGAATTGCAGGGCACTCAAAGGGTTAAGTCAAAGAAAATTGTTACATCCCCTAAATGCTCTTTTTTCCTTACAAGCAAAACAGTTCAAGTAACTGAAGAAATGCTTCAATTTGTTATAATGTGTTCTAATTGCCGACAGTGAAAATGAGTGCGGGACATTTTAGGTAAAAAAAAATGCTGGCCAAATGTTTTCTATACATAATCTTTCTCACTGCCCCATTGTGTGATTTGACATAGATGAGTGGGCCGGCATATCTGAGGCATGTCATGAAAGTGTCAGATTCATCTGATATACACCACAATGTTCCATCTATGACAACTACCTTCAGGGGAACCATATGGGGCAAGTGTTTGTGATGTTTTCTACAGTATGATAGATGGCACGCACTCTGGCATACTCTGACACATCTTAAGTATCAACTTCAAGAATATGCCTGTTTCTTTACTTGAAGTATTCTGCAGTTGATGCAGGAACCAGAAATATTTGTTTAAAGGGGAACAATCCTGTTAGAAATAAGTAGATTTAGCAGAAGCACTTACCTATGTTTGATTTCTTCATGCAACACGTATATTTATTGATACATTTTCTTTCAAATATTATACACAGCATTAACTTATTTTTTCCTCTTTCTTCATTGATTGGTAATTTAAAGGGATATTAATGGTTGCTTTAAGCAAATAATAATACAATATATAGTTTGAGACATCTAGGGCTAGATTCTATTGCAGGTGTTAATACCTGTTTTATCAAACATTTTCCCATTGAAGTCTATGGGGAAAACTGGAGATGTTAGTAGTGATAACATTAGCACCTGTAATAGAATCCAGTCCCTAAGTGTCTAAAGTTCCCCCCTCACGCCCCTTTCATAGACATCAGGGCTCTCGTTGACAGAAGCAGATCCTGGTCCCAGGATTGGCCGGCTGCTCTTCAGCAAAGCCGAAATAGTGCTAAAAAGATAGAAATGGAATGGTCTACAAAGTTTGCATGGTTTGCAAGCACACCTAGTAGACCATTCCAATGTATTTATTTCTATATAGCGCTATTTCGGCTCTGCTGAAGAGCCGCCATCCAGTTCCAGAGCCAGGATCTGCTTCTGTCAGCTAGATCACTGACGTCTATGAAAGGGACAGGTGGGGGACTTTATATGCTTAGATATCTCAAACTATATATGTTTGAGAGATGAGACATACCTCATTGTATTAATATTTTTACTGTCTACAATATTAAAATTGTTTAAAACAACCATTACTATCCCTTTAAAGGGGAATCTCCTCTAAAAAGAATATAGGTAAAAGAGCTTTCAAAATCACCTATACATTGCATTAAACATTTTTTTTATTCAGTTTTTGATTTTTAAGATTTAATAAGTCGTGGCAACTGGAGATAATGTAAGGTCTGATTTATAAATTGTTTAAGGCATTTTTATAAATATGGCGTTATTACTCTGATATTAATTCCTGGAATGCTTAAGCTCGGCATAACGTCTTAACCCCTTAGTGACTGGCCGTGCACGCACGCGGCCGGCACTTAATGCCCACCAAACTTTTTTTTTTCATTCTACTGAATGACTTCCGGGACGTACATGTACGTTCTTTGTCACCAAGTGACAGTTTCTGCGGGATGTACATGGACGTTCATTGTAGGGATGGGCTTAAACATTCGCTGAGCAAATTTTTACAAGCTTCCTTATTCCATTTTTTAAAAAAATGTACTACATGGCGTACAGCCCTACTAAAATGGCATTCTTAGTTTTATAACTTTCGAAGACTCTGTTACAGCCATTTTAATGCATCTTTTTTGTTTAACTCCATGTTTGCCATTTGGAATCAAGAAGGAATTTTTTCCCCATTCAAGGCAGAATTTGAAATTGTTGTATTGAGGGTTTTTTTGCCTTCTTTTGGATCAACGATGGTAAGCAGGAATAGGAGAAGGGTTGAACTAGATGGACGCAAGTCTTTTTTCAACCTAAATTACTATGTTACTATGTTTATAAATCTCCCCAGAAGTGCCTGCACATTATGCCTTAATTAGCAGAATCTTTAAATCTAAATTATTCAAAAACATGTTTCCTAAACAAAAAACAACTTACACAACACAGAGGTTATTTTGACTTTTTTCAATTGATAGTGTCCCATTAATCTGGTTTGAAGATTTCACAAGGATGATGGGAGGAGTTGAAGGTCACTGGGGCTGATATACTAAACAAAGGTGGAGCAATTCTGGAGCAAACCAACTTCCCCATAGGCAATATAGTAAAAATATCTCCAGCATTCGAGAGCTACTTTTATTTGTTTTTTATGGTACAGTTAGTTTGCTCTAGATTTCCACCACTTGTTTAGTATATCAGCCTCACTGTGTGTGTACTGATGAACTGCATGCCCATTTCCAAGGTTAGCTTCTGAGTGCAATACTTTCTCTTTTGATATATATATATATATATATATATATATATATATATTTATATAAAAGACCACACGTATGTTTGTCTGATGCAGTCATTCGTAATAGAGACTGTACGATACAGTCTGACACAGTAGAGACTCCGATACAGTCATGCGCAACGCGAACGCTTGGCCCATGTACACGGGCTTTTACACTAGTATATATATTTTAACTATATTTGAATATAGCATTCCTATGTTCAAAGAAAACTCTAGTCAGACTACCTGAGAAATATGCTAATTCCAGCTTTCCTTTCTAACAATAACCTCCACTCCACTACTAATAACGTGATCTTCCTTCTCCGTAAGAGCTCCAAAAGCCTGGAATAACCTCATACCTCCCAACATTTCATATGACCAAAGAGGCACACTTTTGTTTTAAGCGGTCTTACTGAGGGATGTTCCTTGTGGGTGGATATTCCCGAGAAAGTTATTTCATGACCTACTGACAGCTCTTTGTCAGGGCTGGATTTCCCATTAGGCAAAATAGGAAGCTGCATAGAGCTCCAAATTTTGAGAGATGTCTCAGCTGTGCTGGCCACACCTACTTCATGAGCTGTGGGTTTGGCCAATGTCATTGTCTTTGTGCCACTTTTTATGCCCTTTTTGGCACCTACATCTACCAAGGTGCTTTAACTCGTGATATTTTCCAACTGGTGCTGAAATATCTTTTTTTAGTAATATATTATTTAACCCCTTGGATGCTATATAAATTTCTGATACATTGAAAAGAAACACTTTTATGTTATGGGTATTGTACATTTTGTAGAAAAGATATTGTATTTTACATTGAAGTTAAATTCTGGAGACACTCTGGTTGGGGGAAGGAGAAAGACTAGTCACGAACATGGGAAATGAAGACCAGAAACTGAAAAGACAAATAAGGAAGTATAAACCTTCATCATCACCAAAACTTGGTTGCCTCAACTGCTGCACTTTCATATGGCAGCCTACACTTTACCCACACCCCATGTTAAAAGAGAGAGAGAGAGGTGGAGTAGGCATACTGTTCTATTCCATCTACACATTTCAATCTCTCCTTTCCCACATTTTGGCTTGAACATTTCATCTGTTCTCCACCCTACTCTTGCATGTCACTGTCAGCTACAGACCTCTTTGCCCTGCTACCCAATTTCTTTGAGAACTTTGCTTCCTGGCTGGTTCACTCATATTATTTCTTCCAATGTTCCCACTCTTCCTGGGAGGCTTCCACATTCCTGTAGATAACCCCGACACCACCTCTGTCCTCAAGCTCTTCTCCTTATCAACCTCCTTTCATTTTTCAAAGTGGAACAATCTTCCACACACAGTGATGGCCAGTCACTTGATCTGATCTTCACAAACCTCTGTTCCATCTCTAATTTCTCTAATGTTCCTTTTTCGCTCTCTGATGGCCACTTCCTAATTGGCATCCCTATGCCATGCAAATCCAACTGCATATCCATGACAAGAGCTTTCTGAGAAATCTACATACCATTTATCGTCAGCAATTCTCTGCGTGCTTACAAGTTACAACCTCTCCTTAACCCCATTTCTGCCCTTTCTTGTGCTGACCATGCCTCCAATCTCTACAACCACAATGTCACAGCAGCCCTTGACAAGACTGCTCCTGCAACCATTTGCCACTCCTGCAGAACCTCAGTAAAATTTTAGAACACACAAATCAAACTTGATACCTCCAAAAGTACTTTTACATTGCTGAGAGGTACTGGAGAAAATCACTCTACAATTCAGACTTTGTACAATAAAAATTAATTCTCTGTTCCTTCAGCTCTGCCCTCTCCTTGGCCACAAAGCCATATTTTCCTAATTAATATCTAATCTGGCTTCTAATCTCAAATATATCTTCTTGACCATTAAATATCTTCTATGCCCACCAACACAATCCCCTTCCACCAGCTTCTCTGCCCAAGATCGTGCCAACTACTTCAAGAACAAGACCCCTCTGGCACTCAAAGGGTTAATAATGATCCTAAATGTATTCCTATATTTGAGGGCCTCCATTCAAAATTTTGTCAGGGACCTCACAAGTTTTTAAAACTGCTGGAGTTCCCTGTGAGGATGTTTGTATGCCACAGACTTGTTCCACATTAGACTTTGTGTGGATGTGCCTTCGGGTGATTCTATGTAAGGAAAAATGCGTCCAGCCTTAAATAAATAAAAATCAACAGCAACAGGCCTTTTGCAAAAAAAAGTAAAGGGTGAATTCTGGTGCAATCCAATTGCAACATAGGGGACAAATAAATCTTTTCATTTGTTTTAACCTATTGAATGCTAGAGAGGTTGTCAACACATTGCAAAGCACTGCATTTGCGACCTCTATATAATTCAAGGGGTAGATATGTGAACATTTATCCCCCCCATGGTGAACCTGGGTTGCTCCAGAATTGCTCTTTCTTTCCTTTTGTGCATAAGACCCACTGCCTTCATTAAATTAACCCTCTAAGGACCAGAAGAGTACACAACACATTGTGTTGTAGTGAGTAGTTCACCCCTTCTGGTCCTTAAAGAATACTGAATTGGGTCATGGAGAGTTAGGCGAGAGGTCAGGGCATCCAAATATAACCTAAACTGATGTGCCGCTCTGTCACTTACTTATACACTGCTGTATGTCATCCTGTCACCATTGTTCTGTACCCAAGAGATAAAAATGTCTTTGCTTTCACCTTATTGCTGGCAAGTTCAGAGTTCACCATTGTTCAGGATGGATGTAAACAGAGCAGCCCGATTAGAGGCCTGAAGTCTGCTTTCTTCATGTGTCAGGACAGTGACAGAAATTGATAACACCCATTCAGAGATGATCTTCTCTACAGTCTACAACTGGTGCAGCCATGCAGTTAACTCCTTGAAACCCACAGCAATGCAATAGATAACAAAGTACAAAACACTTAAGTCTGTTGCACCTCTTAGCTAGTACAGAAGTTTTCAGATCAATATGATTAAGCCCCTGGATGCTAGAGAGCATAGTCTTCAGAAATAGTTGGGCCATGAGGGACAACCGTGGCCAACATTAAAGGAGAACTGATGCATCCTGATAATAACCTTATTTAGAACATGTTTTACCAGGAAGAATACATTACGTTTGTCCTCCCTCTTACCTTATTATGGCCAGGAAATCCTAATGACCTCTATGAGTTTTGCCCTTGGGGATTTTTTCAAGAGATAACATCTTTACATCAGTCCCATAAGTCATGTCCATACAGGCACATATGACAGCTGCTGGAAGTTTCAAGCGTGAGTGCTCAAGCCTACTTAACCCCTTAAGGACCACATCCTGACAATGCATTGCACACCCCAATGGTACATAAAAGGTTATAATTACCAGGTGCAGTGAACAGGACTTAAAGCCCTGTGATCTTGCTAACAGCTGTCATGTCTGACACCCTGTACATGACATCCAGGACTGACAATGGTGGGGTGAATGTACAATGAAAAATGTATTCAAAATCTTGTTCTGGAGTAAATGCTTTGTGTCTTTGCCTGACGAATGTTGATTTAGTTAGATGCATACATCAGAATTTCTTGCCTTAATGCTACTTGCTCCAAGGGGAGGACTATCTTTGGGGCATTCCTTATCTTTGCTGTTGCCTCTAATAAATAAGTATAGCGGAAATGGCATGAGTGTTTGCTAATTACCTGTGCATGCCATGGGGCTGGAGTGCATGGTCTGCTGATAATAAAGTCCTAATGATGATGGAGATTGTCCAGTGCACTGCAGCAATCATTCTCTGTAATGTTTACCCTGAAATGCAGCACTGGCTAAAGAGGAAAAAGCCAAAGGAGATGCACTGGCAAATCCAACTATTCACTCTGTTATCTCTTGATCCAAGGTAAAAGGAAAAAAATCATAGGGGATGATTAGGATTTTAGTTCTCTTTTAAGACTCGCAAGTGCCTTATGCACAAAAGACAACTGGCCAGTTGCTCATTAAGGGAGAAATATTGCTTCACAACGTTACGGAGAAATCTCCAACATTGAATGTGGTAAAATACCCATATCAGTTGGAGTATCAGAAATATTTATCTCCTGTTGTGCCATTGACTTGCCCAAGAATGACCCCAATTTTCTTTTGTGCATAAGCTCCTCTAAGTCAATATTAACTTTTCACCAGAAGGTGGCAAATGGTAGCCACCTTCCATTATTGTTGGACTACAGTTACAAATCCATCACTGTTAGAATAATTGCATATGTTGTTATTAATAATAGTAAAATAGTTTACCAGGAATGATACGTTGATGTTGGTGCTCATTTTCCAGCATTTTCTGGAATATAGATTTTATTATTACACAATGTAATGGTTCTAATTTATCCACCACTGAAAGATGAAAGACAGAGAACAAGAACCTACAACTCAAGGTCTGAGCAGATTCTACAGATGGAGCTGGGGTAACTAACTAAGTTATCTTATTGTTTGGGGAGGATGATTAAAATAGAAATGTTAACATTTTTGAGTTTATTACTGATAATGATAGAAATATGTGTTGCATATATAAATATTCTTCAGAAAGCATACTATTTGATAGGTCATCTCGGCTTTAGCACAGTGGCTCTGTCACCTTGATTGATCCAAGGGATATTCTTCAATAGTATTGTTTTGGTAGCACATAGCTACCCCAGCTCCATAGTATAACACAGGAATTGGAGAGTCTCTTTCACTGGATAGTTTATCTTACCTGTAGCATGCCTTAGTCCATATCTGTCCAGGAATCATTTTAAAATGTTGAATACCAATATATAAATAGATCCTCCCAGTATCATTGCTATTGAAAAAAAATCATTGATTTTATCAGCTCTTTTAGAAACTAAGGGAATAAACAGGAATGACTTAAAAGAGAGCTAACACCTCCTAATAATCATCCCACTTAAATTATTTTGGCCAGAAAATTCCAATAGTCCTTATGAATTTTGTTGAGTCTTTATTGCAGAAATAATTTATTTTGTTGGTCCTGGAGCTGTATATGCCAGTTGTAAGCAGGACCACAGGAACTCAAACTCAGCTCACTGCAGATGGTAATCTTAACCCTTTAATGTCTTGTATACCTCTCCAGACCTTAAAGGGGTAAGTGTGTTCATGTTCTTTGCCTGCTCCAATTTCTAAAAGATCCCATCAGTGTTGTTTCTCCCTCCATTTAAATGGCAACCAATGGGTAGATGTGTTAAGGGTCAAAGCAATGATGAAGATTGTCTGGAGATGTACATCAATCATGTTGCAAGGAAGAATATGACACACTGCCATATGCACTACACATTATCTATGCAAGGGTTGGGGGGGCACTTTAATCATTAGCATGCAGGGTTGGCATAATGCTGGTGATGTGTTAGAAGGGCAAATAGCATAACAGAGAGTATACATTCAGACTTCAGCACCACCAGCATTCATTTAATCCTTTTAGTTACACAGGGATGTGTAATGCATTGCTATGCAATGTGTTGCACACCCCTGTGGTAGTAAAGGGATTGTAACAGAAACAATACCCTGCCCAGCCTCACAGATTATTGAAACACACACAGAACTGGCAGGGCAGCTGTAAAATATTTAATAGCTGCTATTTCGGTTCTGTCTTAATCTGAATCAAGTCTTTTAAGGCCACTCCTGGGATTACTGGAGGAGCAGGAATGCCCATTGTCATCATCACTGATATCGACAATGACATCATGGTTTCCTTGCTCTTCCCACTCAGACCAGACTTCTGGTAGTCATGGCTTAAAGGGATAGCAATGTTTCATAATAAAAGCAGCTCTAATTAATCATCATAGTGTTTGGACTTTGGAGAGTGTTATTTCAATTCTGTCAGAGTTGTAGTTCCAGAGTAATTCAATGACAAAGTGTCCCCCTCCCACCCCTTTTACTGATGTCACACTGGTCAGCTAGAGCAGAAGGGAGGTGCCCAGGTAGACTGCAGAGAGGGACAATCTTCAATTAAGATAAGGGAAAAACCTGAAAAGCTTGTCAAGGGGGGCAGGGATTTCATTGTTTTCATAGGAATAAGATTGTCCCCTTCTGTTATCTGTCTGGTCTATAGACTGCATTCCACATCTGAGAAGAGATTGCTTACACTAGGTAAAAGGGGCGGGAGGGGGAAACTTTGCTTGTGAATATCTCATAAACCATAAAGGTTTGAGAGATAAGACTTATATCATTCTTCATGTTTTTTAATGCCTACAAAATAAAATAAAGTTAAAATGAAGTATTACTATCCCTTTAAGTAAGGGAGAGGGGAAAAAAAGGCAGCTGGTGCCTTCCTGTTGCAACTATCGATCATGGTATAAGTGATCACTATTAGGGAGGGGGTATTAGGAAGGGTCCTGATTCCACACCCCACAATAACAAAAATAATTGTATGTTTGGCACAGGAGAGTCCAAAGTATTGCTTTGCAAAGCAATGCAATGGACACACTTCTGGCATGTGCTCTTCCTGCTTTACCAGTAGTCACAAATCTGCACATATACTGTATGGCCTCTCCAGTCTGGTTCCACTGCTCACTGGTAGTCCCAAACCCCAAACACACATTTTCAAACTCCAGCCTTGCTCTGCTGTTGGCCATAAAATCACAGATACACTGACTGCTTCTTCAGCTTCTTCCATTAGTAGCCATGCTCCTGGCACTCACTACCCTATATCAATCCATACCACTGGTTCTGAATACACTAGGAATTTCCATGGTGTTGAAAGATTTTGTTCTCTTCGAAGTTAAAGAATCATAAAAAAATATTTTTTTTTAAAAAGCAGCACCACATTATGCCTGGGGTAGAAAAGCAAGTGATCATTTGATGCAACTGGTTATCTATTTTCCAAAATGGTACGCCTTCCTCACCATTTCTTTATATCTCTAATGGTAATGACTGTTTTAGTGCCGCCAGGTAATTTCAAAAAAGAAAAATGGAAGGTGTATTTTTGCTCCTGGCAGCCTATACAGTATACAGTCAACCCATACAGTTGGGATACCTTTTTTCTCTGTCCTTTAGCAGGTACTGAATACAGTAGGTTTTCACTGTTTTTAGTATCTTTGAAGTGGTGGAAATTAAAAAACAAACAAACATATATTTATCATAAAGATCCATATTATGGAAATACTAGTTGAAGAGCCCGTTACACGGGCCACAGTGCCACTGCCACCCGGTCGCGGGGCAGTCACGCGCAGTAGAGACTGCCCGCGCCACGGCACCCAGCTCTGTATCAGCCACGGCGAGGGCAGTCTCTACTGCGCATGACTGTAGCATGCGCAGCAGTGTCTACTGCGCATGTCGCGGCGTTACACACGATTTAGCAAATTATTATATAGGATTTGTGCACACCAGCCTAGGGGTAGAAAGGCAAATAGACTGTTATTTAATGTGGGTGAATATCTACTTTCAAAAACTGTACCCCATGCATACCTTTCTTCATTTAGCTAATAGTTATGTATTAGTGCACGCAATCAATTAAAAAGAATAAACAAGTAGGTTTAGTTTTGTCCTTCTAGCACCCCTACAGTATGCCTATTTCATTTCCTTTAGCACTGCTTTCTGAAAACATTTGTGCACACCTGGCTAGTGGTAGAATGCAAAGTGCCCCTTCATTTTAACTGAAGGGTTATATTGTTTCCAAAATGATATACTTTGTCTGCATTTTCTAAGTCCTAGAGTTGTTAAAATCATATTATTGCAGGAAAGTCACATCTGTAAAAAAATGTAAGAAAATGAGAGATTATATTAGTATAGTTTTGTGTCAGATCATACCAATGGGGTGCCATTTTTCTCAGAAGATCAATAGCTAAAGTACACAGTAGGAAATGTCATAGTATTCAAAGGAAATGTAAAAAATTACTATTTTTTCCATAATGCCCTCATCAGGAATTATGTCTGCACACCAGGCTATGGGTAGAAAGGCAAGTGACCCTACTTTTGATTTAGTGAGATATCTAATTTCAAGAAATGTTTGCTTTTAGTGGGTTATTTTGATGTATGTGGTAATTATACCTTCAAACAACTGTATGTATAGTGCATTTTGGTTAGGTTTGTGAAAATGTCAATAGAAGTTATGTCCTGTTACCAATGTGTGGACTTGGTAAAGAACTTAGGGAAGACCACAGATTTGTGCATTTATATGTAGCATTCATGTTACATACTTTTTTTTTTGTTGAAATAAGCTTGCACCAGATGTTGTACAGTAAATGTTTTTGATATATAGTGTATGATGCAACCAAAATAAGTAATTTTTTAATGTTTTTTTTTTATGACAGTTATCCAGTTTTCCGTTGTTGATACTTCTGTCATTCCTTTTTTCAATATTGTGCACATTAAAAATAAATCTTCCTTTCAAAGTGACCAACATCAATGACAGGTCACACCGAAGGCTTTGATTTGGCCATGTCATCACTGGCCCCTCTTTTTGAATAATTTTCTTACTCTTCCCCAGTAGCATTGAGGTTGTCTGCAGATCTTGGGAACTCATCATTCAGCACTGTATATATACACATCTGATTTTGCTCATTCCTGCAGGATTTCTTGGCACTATATAGCAGTAGTTTGAATTTGCTTTCTTCTACACAGTGTGTTGGTTATTGTAGCTGTCTTGCCTTGCCTATCATTGTGTGTTCAGAGGTGTATATAGCAGTATTTAGTCTGGTACCCTGCTCCCCCTACTGGAAGGAGCTGCTGTCCTCCTCCAGGGTATCCATATTTGACTGGTACCAGCCAGATGACCTGGTGAGCTTGGGAGGCCCTGCCAGTAGATAAACTACTGCCCACAGAGATCTCTAAGTTTACTGCTTCTTTCGATTAATGGTGTTTCTTAATACATAGGTATACACCATTTTAAAGGGATAGTAATACTTCGTTTTAACTTTATTTTGTTTTGTAGGCATTAAAAAAACATGAAGAATGATATAAGTCTTATCTCTCAAACCTTTATGGTTTATGAGATATTCACACGCAAAGTTTCCCCCTCCCGCCCCTTTTACCTAGTGTAAGCCATCTCTTCTCAGATGTGAGTCTGGTTGTATGACAGTACAGATAACAGCAGGGGACAATTTTCTTTGTATGAAAACAATGAAAGCCCTTCCCCCCTTGACAAGTTTTTCAGCTTTTTCCCTTATCTTAATTGAAGATTGTCCCTCTCTGCAGTCTACCTGGGCACCTCCCTTCTGATCTGGTTGAACAGGGCGGGGATACTTTGTTTGTGAGTATCTCTTAAACCATAAAGGTTTCAGAGATAAGACTTATATCATTGTTCATGTTTTTTTAGTGCCTACAAAATAAAATAAAGTTAAAACGAAGTATTACTATCCCTTTAAGTGCTGCTCCAACTGTAGGTTGACAAAATGCAAATTTTTCACCGTCACCTTCACACAATGCTGAGTTTTTTGAACATGGCTTTACACAGTAAACAGTTTGTATAGCATGATCAAAAGCCTTAGGGAGATAGAGATCTAGCAGAGTTCAGAACTGTGTTGTATGACAGTCGGGGAGAACATGAGGACCCCTTTGTGCAGGATCAAAAGGCAAGTTGAAACCATGACCACAAACAGCGTCCAACCATTCACAACTAACATTTACGGGATCATGTATTGTGCGTGTGTGTGTATATATATATATATATATATATATATATATATATATATATATATATAGTAATTGGTTACAGGAAACTGAAACCCTTGGATTTGAAATGCTACAAAATACATCAAAGAGCTGCTCCTCAATACAAAAATAATATGCTCCCAAGTGTTGCTTTCAGGACATGAATATTAGCAGGTACCTGATACAGTGGTACTGAAAGAAATTGCCCCATTTCACTTTGGGATGTCACAGATCTCTAGAGAAGACAAAAGGAATGTCTTCACAATGATGATACTCAAAAATAAAAGTTATTAAACTAAATGTGTATCAACACATTTCTACATAAAAAGATGCACAAAGCCCTTTTCTTGTGCACTTCATGCCTAAAAGCCATTTTCCCAAAGACACTGGGGCCTTTAAATCTGCCCATTCTGCACCTTTGTTAAAAAGACCCTGACCTGAATAAAGATTATTAGTATTTCAGATGACAGATGCAGTAATCAGTTTTGCAGGATTAGCCACAGTTGAAACTTTTAAAGAATGATGTAAATAAACTAGAGTTGGTTTATCTGATTTCCAAGCAAATCTAAAACAGTTTTATTTTTCAATTTTTATCCATCCAATTTTTCTTTGCCTCCTGTCTTTATTTTTCTGGCTTGTTTCCTTTTTTCTTTCCCTCTCACGCAGTGTTCTGCTGTTTGTTCCATGGATTCATAATATCTGTTGTCAGCCCAATAGAATGATAGCGGCAGGTTGATGTGTTACTTCTGAATAGAAGACAGCAACTCATACACCATATGTCACAGTGTCAAACTTATACGAGTAAACTTTTTCTCTCATTTGCTGCAGACAAGACCTAATTGAACATAGAGCTATGGGCACATTCCTGGACATTTGTCAAGTGTTGAAATGCCGGCAGACTCATTGATCCTTGGCTGAGTGGGTGGCTGGGACAGAGAAAACTGCTGACACAAGCCTGTGCCACACAGTTCTCCTATTCACAGTCTGCCCTGTTCCCCTCAAGGCCTGAGATTCCTGGCCTAAGTATACATCAGATTGTAACAATGCTACACTGAGAGGACATTTTGATATTTCTCTCTAGACACTCCTTTTGTGTTATGGCCAAAAAAGTTTTTTTGTAGCATAAAAATAAGCCTTGATGAAAATAGAACCTCATGAGCCTCATATTCAATTTTTTTTATTCACAGGCCTTGACATAACCTAGATGACTGGTTGTCATGGGAACTACAAATTGCCTCCAAGCCACATTGCAATGCACATATGCTTTGGTGGGAAGTGGGGCCAAAGTGACTCCTGCATCACGTTTTAATTTGCTCCTGCTTCGGTTACACATTTCTTTATTGTTCACATCTTGTTTTACACATTTATTTCATGCTATCTTCCTTTTTACAGGCTTTTTCCCTAGTGAATACATCATGGTATTATATCTTCTGGAATCTAAGATTTGCAGCTAAAACTTACATCAGAAGGAAATTTGTCAAGGTCTGTTTTTCCATACTGTAAATCAGTTGGCATCAGGCAACCTTGGGGCCTCATGCAGGATTCGGTGGCTTCTCTGGTACAGTACACACACCCTATCTTCACCCCCAAAAAGCACCCATTAACCCCTGGATGCTAGAGCAGTCTCCAGCACATTGCAAATGTTTACTAATCCTATAACATAAAGTGGTACAATGTGTTGCTCCCTGGGAGCGTAACCGCACATGCGCAGTAGAGACTGCTGTTCCAGCAGTCTCTATTGTGCATGTGTGGTTTTGCACACAGCGAGTTTCGCTGTGAGCAGTCTGGAGCTCCCCACTAAGGATCAGTGCGTTATGCGAGTCTCTACTGCTCAGGACTGAAGTCATGCGCAGTAGAGACTCTCTGAATGCGCTGATCCGGAGCGGGGAGCTCTGGATGGCACACCGACTGTCTTTGCTCCCGGCTCCGGGGCAGCAGCCGGGGCCGCTGGGTGCACTTTAGCCCATGTATACGGGCTTTCATACTAGTGTAATATAATGTTTAATCATAATGTGGCCGTTTAGTGTATTTGAGGACCACAGTTCCATGAATCTGGTTACCTTTTGCTGCTGTAAACTCTCAGACCCTGTGGAATTCTGGGTATTTTACCCACTTTGTAGTGATGTCTTCAATGCATTATTTTGCATACTGTAAACCAAGTGTGGACAATCAGCTGCTAAAGGGTACAAGTCTATCAGCACCAGAAAACAGCTGTCTGCAATGGTAGCCCTCAACAGCTGAATAGCCTCAGGTTGCCCACACCTGAGGTAAGCTATCAGGTCTCTGTGTTTGAAAGAAAAGTGGAGCCATTACTGGACAAATCTACTACACTACAGGGTACAAATACAAATTCTTATTGCTTTAAATGATAAATGCTTGAGAGAACTCGGAGTTATGCAAGTTGTGATAAAGTGGTGATAAAGAGGAGATGTCTCCATCCAGTCATATCACTTCTCCAGCCCCTATGTTATTCTATGGAACCTACCCATTATCATATCCAGCTTGAAAAATCTTTGTGCATTGGTTCTATAGAAAAACACAGTAATTGGAGAAATGATATCATAGAAGTTATATCCTGTATATCATAGCATTATCACATCTTATTTTATCACCTTCTTGCTCTATAACTTTCAAGGGGTACATGTGCATTTAATCAATGGAAATTTGTGTCTGTTCCATACATTTTGCAGCTGATTAGTCCAGAATTGCACCACTTTTATTTTTTCTTATCAATATTCACCCCTATTAGGCTCTGTTGAATTCTGGATATGTTAACTACCAGGAAGCAAGGTCTACAGTGCAAGGTCAAATGAAATAAATGTATGGTCATTTTAAATAAAATAAAGAGAAGCAATTCTAGACAAGGCTAGATTTCCCATTTGGCAGAATAGTCAACTGTCTAGAGCTCAGACTTTGAGAGGTGCCTCAGCTGTGCTGACCATTCCCACATTCTGAGTGGTGGGTGTGCACAGAGCAATCTGAATGTACTTACACCAGTTTTTTATACCCCTTATTTAACCTCTTGGGTGCACTGTGTTGTATACCCCTCTTGCACTCAAAGGGTTAATATCTGTGTTGTGTAAATAATTTAAAACAACACACAGTGTATTTCTGAAATTTGCAAAATAAAATCAGACCTCACAGGGGACATCTGAATCCCTCCTGATGCCCCTCTGACATCTATCACCTATCCAATAGGATAGGTGATCAATGCAGTGACCAGGAAGGCGATTACTACTCGAGATTGCTGCTTTTTTATGAATGACCAGTTCAAGTAGGTCTCCTCCTACTCAACCTGGTCATTCACAAAAAGGAAGTTGAGTTCATTCATTAAAGCGAAACTACCACCCCATCACAATGTACTCACTAAGACTTTGTTTTCCTAGCGTTATTAGCAATCCATAGTTAGTTTTCTCTAAAAAAGAGTTCTAAGGACACTATATTTATACTAATTCTCTACCTGATGACGTCTTGCCCATTGAAATTATTCTGCGCATGACCGATATGGAGCCATTCAGCTCCACTGTACCTCCCTCCATCTTGGCCATCACTCACACGTCATTGTCCTCACCATCACGTGACCTGCCGCGCTCCTGGCATCAAGCTCAGCCAGGTCATTTCAGCCTAGTGGAAACAGACCGGTGGTTTATATATTGCGAGTGCTTCACATGCACTCACTCCCACTAGGTTGAAATGACCTGACCGTGCTTGATGCCAGGAGCATGGCAGGTCACGTGATGCTGAGGACAATGACATATGAGTGATGTTTTGATCATACGGGCACCCTGTGTCTGTTTGCACACGGTTTTACTTCCCGGGTATATATTTTTTTTTTAAATATATTTTATTATCAGATCACCCCATACAAATACAAAGAAAATAAACGGTACAAATGAGGTCTTTCAAGTACAATAGGAGTATGCAAACATGCATGACTTTAAAAAGAACAGAGACATATTAATAGGGCGTACAGAGTCGACCTGAGGTTTTTATAATAATACAACCCAAACTTCAAACAGCTAACCTAAGTCAAAACTATATCCCTCGATCCCAGTTCCTCTCTCCCCCAGGCCCGCAGCCCCACCAAACTCCCACCCACCAGCCAGTGCTAAGCAGGGGTCAGATACAAAGTCAAGTAATAAGTATATATTACCAGTATCTACACGGTTAGCAGATATGAGCGGATTCGACCAACTCCAGCAGGTCACACATCACTGTGAGCTACAGAAGTGGTTGCCATAGCTGTCCACCAGGCTTGCCACCGTCCCCAGATTTTATCAAACTTAGCTGGAATACCTCGGTGTAAGTAAACCAATTTATAATGTGGAAAACACTGTGAAACCAGGTTAATCCAAGCCCTATAATTGGGAGCCCTATCTGACATCCAATTCAGGGCCACCACCTTTCTCGCCATCACCAAGAGCTCACGCAGAAGAGATTTATCATTGGCCTCCCCAATCTCATCAGGGAAAATAGACAGTAGACAGATTTTTGGAGTCACAGGTACAGGTCGTCCCAACACCTGGGTTACAATACGCATTACCTCTGTCCAAAACCTCCCCACCTCAGGACACTCCCAAATCATGTGCAAGTACGTGCCTTGAACATTGTCACATCTATGGCAGTGGTCAGAACCAGAATTTCTCATTTTAAACAGTCTAATTGGTGTGTAATAAATTCTGTGAAGGATATTCAGCTGTATCATTTGATGTCTAGTCGATGTCGCCATCTGAGCAGGCACTTCTTTAGCCATGTTCCACTCCCAATCCTCCAATGGGCCCAAATCCATTTCCCATTTGTTCGTGAAGGAAATTCCCGAAATCTCATATGAGATTCCAGCCATTGATAAATAAAAGAGAGAGGTCTCGGAGGCTCAAGGATCTTCAATCTGGTAAGAAGCGGGAAAGTAGCAATCATCGGCACATTATCTCCCCACTGGGCTCTAAGAGCATGTCTAGTACATTAGTAAGAATAAAAAAGACTGTGTGGCAGATGATATTCGTCATGTAGTTGTGCAAAAGATTTCAGTTGGTTATCATGATACAATTGTCCAAGAGTACGAATCCCGAATCTAGACCACAGATGACCAAACTCGCTACCTCGCAAGTGATGCAACCCCGCTGCACCCCACAAGGGGGTGTCCAGGTCCATGGCTACATACCCCAGTAGCCTCTTCAGCTCCTTCCAAACCTCATATAGAGTTACAGCTAATGTAGTCCGAATTTTAAAAACTGCAGGACCACTATGTAAGAACTGGGGTAGCTCATAAGCAGGCTGTAATAATATTGCATCTATCTGAGTAGTTTGATATCGGGGTCTGGGAGAAATAAAGTCAAGCGCATAAAGACATTGTGCTGCTAAGTAATACCTGTAAAAGTTGGGCAAGGCAATTCCCCCCTCGCGCTTCGATCTCATAAGAGTAGTCAACTTAAGTCTAGCCCGACACCCCCGCCATACGAAGTGTGAAATGATTTTGTCTATTTGTTGGAAATATTTTTTAGGAATAGGCACCGGTGCGTTCTGAAAGATGTACAAGAATTTGGGCAAAAAGATAATTTTAATAAGATTCGACCTACCGATCACATTTAAGGGCAAGTGAAGCCATGTCAGTGTTTTATCGTTAAAAGATTGAATAGCAGGCAGTAAATTCATCCCCAAAAAGGAGTCCATTGTTGCTGCCACCCGAATCCCCAGATAAACACAGTCAGCCACATAAGGAAGCGGGACCTCTGGTGGGCAAGACCTCCTCAAACCACCATCAAGCGGGAGCAAAGAGGACTTAGTCCAGTTAATTTGAAATCCGGAATATGTGCCAAATTCATCCACCAACTGCAACGTGTTCCTCAGGGAATCCCCATCGTCACCAAGAAAGAGTAGGATGTCATCTGCAAATAATGCAATCTTTTCCTCTCTGCCCGCAATACTGAGCCCACCTATCAACGGATTGGCACGAATCAAAACAGCCAAAGGCTCCAGGGCTAGGGCAAATAAGCCAGTTGAGAGCGGGCAGCTCTGTCTAGTGCCACGATGTAAGGAGAAAGACTGTGAGCTATGTCCACCCGTGACCACAGAAGCCCTTGGGTGACCGTATAAGATGCGAATCCACTTAATAAAAGATGGGCCAAATCCGAAACCCTGAAGCACATGCCAAAGATATGGCCATTCGACAGAGTCGAAGGCCTTGGATGCATCAAGGGACGCTATCGCCCGGGCTCCAATGATGTCATGTGGAAGCTGCAGATGCAGAAACAATCTCCTAAGGTTGTGTGATGTCGATTTGCCCGGGATGAAACCAGTCTGATCTTCATGTACGATGGTTCCCAACACATTATTTAACCTGGTAGCCAGTATCCTCGCCACAATTTTTGCATCCGTGGTCAGTAGGGAAATAGGTCTGTAAGAGTCACATAACTCCGGATCCTTCCCCGGTTTAGGCAACACAATAATGGAAGCGTCGTTCATAGAATCCGGAAGACATCCATCATCTATGGCAGCATAGTAAGTATTTAAGAGATGAGGGGCCAAGATATCCGCAAATTCCCTATACCACTCTGCAGGGAGACCATCAACTCCCTTGGCCCTGCCTTCCGGCAAACCTCGAATTGCGTCCACAACCTCTCTAAGAAGTATAGGAGCATCTAGCATGCGTCAATGTTCTAGGGAAAGCCGCGGAAGGCCACATTGGTCAATAAAATTAGATATCTGAGAGTCAGAGTGGGCTAGTCGAGACTCATAGAGGTGAGAGTAGAAACGCTGGAACTGCAAATTGATCATCCGCGGGTCGAGTATCAATTCACCCTCAGGATTCCGTATTGAAGAAATCAATGGAGTCCCTCTATGTTGACGAACAAGATGAGCCAAAAGTTTACCCGCCTTGTCCCCATTTTCAAAAATATTTTGTTTCATATAAAAGACCTGACGGGTATTCAGCTCAGAAAGTTTAACAGAGTATCTCAACGAGCAGGAAACAAACTTAGCATAGGACGCGGAGTCTCCATTCCTCACAAACTGTTTTTCCGCCTCAGCAGCCTCCGACTCCAAGACCCCCACCTCTCCAGTTCTGAGTTTATTTTGCGTGGATATAAGAGAAATCAGAGAACCCCTCACAGCAGCTTTAGCAGCCTCCCAAACAACACCCTGAGCAGCAGAATTAACATTGTTGGTAAAATAGTCACATAAATCTTCTCTATGCCTAGACACCAATTGCATATTAGTCAACCATATGGGACTAAACTTCCAAACTCTGAGCCCAGGTCTCTGGTCTCGATACAAAGACAATGAGAGTGGAGAATGGTCAGAGGCTACTCTGGTTAGAAAACAGCAATCTGTAACCCAGTTCAAGGCCAACTGGTTAGCAAACACATAATCAATTCTAGACAGAGTTTTGTAAGTGGCCGAGTGGCATGAGAACTCCCGGTCCCGTGGATGGAAAGTCCTCCATACATCCACAAGTCCCATATCCCCCCACAAGATTGAGGAAGGCATCTCTATGTGATTTAGTATCACTCACCATCCCACCAGATCTATCCAAATCTGGATTAGCAGCTATGTTAAAGTCACCCATACAAATTATATGGTGATGCATTTTATCAGAAACATATATAAGCATGTCCTGGAGAACTGATGGGTCAAAAGGCGGTAGCACATAAACATTCATTAAGACAAACAGAGCTCTCTGCAGCTTACACGTTAGGAAGAGGTAGTGTCCCTGTGGGTCAGTCTTAAGATCAATGAATTCGAAAGAGACCAATTTAGAAATAAGAATGGAAACGCCCCTGGCGTATGTAGAATACGTGGCATGATAATGGTTCTGTATCCAATGCCTCCTAAGAGACAGAACTCTACCTGCTGTAAGATGGGTTTACTGCAGCATAACCACCCCTGGAGTCTGCTTCCTGACATGGTTCAAAACTAAAGATCGTTTTACAGCATCATTCAAGCCACGCACATTCCAGGATAAAAATTTACAAGTGAGTGATGTCATCCCTGAAATAAGTAGAATGTGCTACACCCCTGGCCAATTGGAGAGATCTGTTGGGTATGAGGAGCGCTCGGCCCAGAAGAGAGAGGAAGAGGGATCCCTAACTGAACAACCACCCTAACCCTTACCAAAACATCCCACCCTATCTCCATCTCCTCTTCCCGGGTATATTTAATTCTAGTGCTCACCTATTATATTTATTTCAAGATGGAGGGAGGTACAATGGAGCCAAATGGCTTCAGAGTGGTCATGCGCAGAACGGATTCGAGGGGCAAGACGTCATCAGGTAGAAATTTAGTATAAAGATAGTGCTCTTACAACACTTTTTTTGAAAAAACTAACTATGGATTGCTAATAACGCTAGGAAGACAAAGACTTAGAGAGTACATTGTGTTGGGGTGGTATTTCTGCTTTAAAAGCGGGGTTGAGAGCTTTGAAAGGTTTGAATGAATGAATGAATGAACTCAAGCGGCTTTTTCTTAATGACTAGGTTGAGTAGGAGGAGTTCTACTTGAGCAGGTCATTGATAAAAAAGTAGCTTGAGTAGGAAGGAGAGGAAGGCAGTAATCGCCTTCCTGGTTGCCAGGGTCCAGATGCAAATGTAATCAGTATTTTGTGAAGTATCAGTTTTGTATTCTAGTACCTATTATGTGGCCGACCAGCAAGTGTTTAATATGCTTGATTTGAGCCCATAGAAATCAATGGAATAGTTTAAGCTATTTACTGTTCTGTTGCATGCAAGGAGTGTTAATACATGTTAAGAGAATACTTTTCTGATGGTATTTCTGCATATATATACCCTACACAAGAATCAAACACACAGACGGGGTCACTACAATTGCCATATAAAACAAAATATGAAACAAAGTCACCAGGCCAAATGGCCTTAGCAGATCCAGTCTTGACAACCTCGGTAACGTTTCAGCAGACCATGTTTGAGTGATCATGTATCACCTCCTAATGTTTCTGTTTGGAGACTTTTTTTGTGAGATGTTTACAAATGGAGTTTGAGATTTTTAATCCATTTGATGACTTGTTGTCATGCTTAAATGGATCTGTAGAGCACTCCTTTCTAGTGATGAGCGAGCACCCCAATGCTCGGGTGTTCGGGTGCTCTGACCGAGCACCCCCTGAGGCTCGAGTGCTCGGCCGAACACCCGAGCCCCATTGAAGTCAATGGGAGGACTCGAGCATTACACCAGGCACCCCCTGCTCTGATGAGGGGAGGGTGCCTGGTCCATAGGAAAAGGGCAGAAAAAGATGGAAACACTACAGAAATGGTTCAGGGACAGCATAGGGAGGATGTCTGGATGCACCTTGGACTCCAACATCGCTGCTGGGAACGATCTTTCGCCCGTAGTACGCCATTTTTACAGACTGACCATAAAACACACAAAAAGGAAAATAAAAACGACTTTAGGCGAAAAATTGTTACCAAACAATATTTGCTGTATATTTACTTGTATATCATCTGCAAATTCTCCCAAAAATTTCCTTGATTTTCAGAACTGAGGCCATGATTAAGAGGGAAACGTGCGCAGAGGCAAATTCTCCCAAAAATTTCCTTGATTTTCAGAACTGAGGCCATGATTAAGAGGGAAACGTGCGCAGAGGCAAATTCTCCCAAAAATTTCCTTGATTTTCAGAACTGAGGCCATGATTAAGAGGGAAACGTGCGCAGAGGCAAATTCTCCCAAAAATTTCCTTGATTTTCAGAACTGAGGCCATGATTAAGATGGAAACGTGCGCTGAGCTGACCATCTAAAACATTATGGGTGAGGGTCTGCTGCAGAGCTGACCATCCTAAACATTATATGCGAAGGCCCGCTAGTGAGCTGACGCTATAAAACATTATATGAGAGGGCCCGCTAGAGAGCTGACCCAATAAAACATTATATGAGAAGGCCCGCTGGTGAGCTGACCTATATAAAAATTGGCAAACAGGGCCCGCTGGTGAGCTGACCCTATATAAAAATTATATCACAGGGCCCGCTGGTGAGCTGGCCCTATATAAAAATTATATCACAGGGCCCGCTGGTGAGCTGGCCCTATATAAAAATTATATCCAGGGCATATGGAAGAGGAGGAGGAGGATGAGAAGATTAAGAGTCAACCATATACCCGTTTTTTGGGTGGAAGGGGTGAATGGGAATACAGAGTATTCCCATCATTGTAAATAACATATATAAAGTGAGTTTATGTTCCCCCGGGGCTTTCCTCCAGTGGAGTGGAGAAGTCAGGGGAAATCCAGGCCTTGTTCATTTTTATAAGTGTCAACCTATCAGCATTGTCGGTGGAAAGGCGGATACGCTTATCTGTTATGATGCCACCAGCAGCACTAAATACCCGCTCAGACAGAACGCTGGCGGCAGGGCAGGCCAGCACCTCCAAGGCGTAGAGTGCCAGTTCATACCACGTGTCCAGCTTGGACACCCAGTAGTTGTAAGGCACAGAGGGATCATTGAGGACGCTGACACGGTCTGCTACGTACTCCTTCACCATCTTCCAAAACTTTTCCCTCCTTGTGACACTAGGCTGCGCATCAGGGTGAGGGTGCTGGCGGGGTGTCATGAAGGTGTCCCACGCCTTGGAGAGTGTTGCCCTGCCTTTCTCGGAACTGCTGTGTGCTCCCCTTTTCTCCCCTTCTCGGTTGGCCAAGGTAGCACGTACTCTGCCGCCAGCGTTGTCAGATGGAAAATTTTGGAGCAATTTTTCGACAAGAACCTTCTGGTATTGCAACATTTTGCTTGTCCTCTCCACCGGAGGAATGAGAGATGAGAAATTCTCTTTGTAGCGGGGGTCCAGAAGGGTGAACACCCAGTAATCCGTGTTGTCTAAAATGCGTACAACGCGTGGGTCACGGGAAAGGCAGCCTAACATAAAGTCAGCCATGTGTGCCAGAGTACAAACAGTCAAGATTTCGCTGTCCTCACCAGGAGGATGACTCTCAATATCCTCATCCTCTTCCTCCTCTTCTGCCCACCCACGCTGAAGAGATGGAACTAAAGTTCCATGGCTACCCTCTGTAGCGGAGGCAACCGTGTCTTCCTCCTCCTCCTCCTCCTCCTCCGCCTCCTCCAATTGTCGCTGAGAAGACGAAGTGAGGGTGCTCTGGCTATCACCTTGTGTAAGCTCTTCCTCCCCCATTTCCACCTCTTCCACATGCAAAGCGTCGGTTTTAATTGTGAGCAGCGAGCGTTTCAGTAGACACAGAAGTGGGATGGTTACACTGATAATAGCGTTATCGCCGCTCACCATCTGTGTCGATTCCTCAAAATTGCGTAAAACCTCGCAGAGGTCTGACATCCATTCCCACTCCTCACTTCTGATTACAGGAAGTTGAACGGAGAGGCGACGACCGTGTAACAGCTGGTACTCCACTACTGCCCTCTGCTGCTCACAAAGCCGGGCCAACATGTGGAAGGTGGAGTTCCAGCGCGTGCTCACGTCACACAGCAGCCGGTGAGCTGGCAATTGTAAGCGCTGCTGCAGCTTCAACAGGCCGGCTGAAGCTGTTGATGACTTACGGAAATGTGCACACACGCGGCGCACCTTGGTCAAGAGATCATGCACATTGGGGTAGGTTTTTAGAAATCGCTGCACCACTAAATTAAATACATGCGCTAGGCATGGTACGTGTGTGAGCTTGCCGAGCTCCAAAGCCGCCACCAAGTTACGCCCATTATCACACACAACCATGCCTGCTTGCAGGTTGAGTGGCGAGAGCCACTGCTCGGTCTGGTGACTAATCCCCTGCAACAGCTCTGAGGCCGTGTGCAGTTTGTCCCCAAGGCAGATCAGCTTCAGCACGGCCTGTTGACGCTTCCCCACTGCAGTGCTACACTGCTTCCAGCTACTGGCTGATGGGGGAGTGGCGGTGTGTGTAGAGAATTCGGAGGTGGAAACGGAGGAGGAGGAGCCAATAACGTAGGTGCTGGTGGAAACCCTGATGGAGGTAGGGCCCGCAATCCTCGGCGTGGGTAGCACCCGTGCCATCCCAGGGTCCGAGTCGCTCCCAGCCTCCACGACATTCACCCAGTGTGCCGTCAGGGAAATGTAGCGTCCCTGGCCACAAGCACTTGTCCATGTGTCAGTCGTTAAGTGGACCTTCCCAGTAACTGCGTTGGTCAGGGCACGGGTGATGTTACGGGACACATGGTGGTGTAATGCGGGGATGGCACACCGGGAAAAGTAGTGGCGGCTGGGGACCGCGTACCGAGGGACAGCTGCTGCCATCAGGCTGCGGAAGGACTCAGTGTCCACAAGCCTAAATGGCAGCATTTCGATGGCCAGTAATTTTGAAAGGTGTGAGGTTAGTGCTATGGCCTGTGGGTGGGTGGCTGGGTACTTTCTCTTGCGCTCAAATGCCTGGGGTAACGACATTTGGACGCTGTGCTGGGACAGGGAAGTGGATGTGGTCGCTGATGGTGCTTCAGATGCTACAGGTACAGGGCGGGAGGTATGCGGGCCTGCACCTTCGACAGGCGATTGGCCGGCACCGAAAACAGGGGAAGAGGAGGCAGTGGTGTGGCCTGCAGACACAGATTGGCGATCCGGGCGTTCCTCCCACTTATTACGGTGCTTGGATGCCATGTGTCGGATCATGCTGGTGGTGGTGAGGTTTCTAGTGTTCATGCCTCGGCTCATTCTGGTGTGGCACAGGTTGCAAACTACAATTCTTTTGTCGTCCGCACTTTCCTTAAAAAAACGCCATACCGCGGAACACCTACCCCTTGGCAAGGTAGATTTACGCAAGGGGGTGCTCCGTGGAACATTTGCGGGCCGGTTTGGTGCGGTCCGCCTTCTTTCTGTAGCCACACCACTGCCTCTTCCAGCCTGTTGCGGTGCTGCAGATGGCTCACCCTCAGGACTGCTGTCATCGCTCGGCTCTACACCTTCCCAGGTGGGGTCAGTCACCTCATCGTCCACCAAGTCCTCCTCCACTTCCTCACTCTGATCATCCTCCTCAAGTCTTGATCCCACCACATACTCAGTCATTGACAACTGTATAACATTCTCCTCAACAAGGTCTTGAGACGGAAATAGTGGTTGATTTAATGGCAACTGTGTCTCATCATCATCATCATCATCCACTACTTCCTTTGACCTTAAATGCCGTTCACATCTGTCATCTTCTTGTGATTGGGTAGCCTCTAGAGGTTGTGAATCAGGGCACAAGATGTCATGTTCCTCTGCAAGCGTGCTTGGAGAGAGGGTCAAATGAAGGATTGGTGATGAGACGAGCTCCTCACTATATCCCAGTGTGGGATCACTTCTTTGACCAGACCGTGTATGGTGGGAGGAAGGATGATCAGAGTGAGGATTATGTTGACCAGACTCTTGGCTACTGAGAGTGGACTTGGTGGAAGACAGGGTGGTGCTTAACCGACTGGAAGCAGTATCAGCTGTCATCCAACCGACCACCTGTTCGCAGTGGTCGGACCTCGAGAGTGATGTCCTGCGACGCCCTGTAAAATTACACATGAAGCTAGGTATGGTGGATGTCTTTCTTTCTTGTGCTCTGGCACCAGGCACAGTTTCTCCGCGTCCTGACCCGCGCCCTGAACTTTCAGGATCACGTCCACTTCCCCGTCCCTTTTTACCCGCCTTCTTCATCTTACACAGAATATGTGACTTTAATATTTGAGTTTGAAAACTTAACAGTATTTCTTATTATTCTGCAACTCTGCAGAGTACACAGAATAGGCTGCTAAACGGCGGTGAAACACACTGAATGGAATATGTGACTTTGATATTTTAGTTTGAAGACTTAACAGTATTTCTTCCTATTCTGCAACTCTGCACAGTACACAGAATAGGCTGCTAAACGGCGGTGAAACACACTGAATGGAATATGTGACTTTAATATTTGAGTTTGAAAACTTAACAGTATTTCTTATTATTCTGCAACTGTACAGAGTACACAGAATAGGCTGCTAAACTGCGGTGAAACACACTGAATGGAATATGTGACTTTAATATTTGAGTTTGAAAACTTAACAGTATTTCTTATTATTCTGCAACTGTACAGAGTACACAGAATAGGCTGCTAAACTGCGGTGACACACACTGAATGGAATATGTGACTTTAATATTTGAGTTTGAAAACTTAACAGTATTTCTTATTATTCTGCAACTGTACAGAGTACACAGAATAGGCTGCTAAACTGCGGTGAAACACACTGAATGGAATATGTGACTTTGATATTTTAGTTTGAAGACTTAACAGTATTTCTTATTATTCTGCAACTGTACAGAGTACACAGAATAGGCTGCTAAACTGCGGTGAAACACACTGAATGGAATATGTGACTTTGATATTTTAGTTTGAAGACTTAACAGTATTTCTTATTATTCTGCAACTGTACAGAGTACACAGAATAGGCTGCTAAACTGCGGTGAAACACACTGAATGGAATATGTGACTTTGATATTTTAGTTTGAAGACTTAACAGTATTTCTTATTATTCTGCAACTGTACAGAGTACACAGAATAGGCTGCTAAACTGCGGTGAAACACACTGAATGGAATATGTGACTTTAATATTTGAGTTTGAAAACTTAACAGTATTTCTTATTATTCTGCAACTGTACAGAGTACACAGAATAGGCTGCTAAACTGCGGTGACACACACTGAATGGAATATGTGACTTTAATATTTGAGTTTGAAAACTTAACAGTATTTCTTATTATTCTGCAACTGTACAGAGTACACAGAATAGGCTGCTAAACTGCGGTGAAACACACTGAATGGAATATGTGACTTTGATATTTTAGTTTGAAGACTTAACAGTATTTCTTCCTATTCTGCAACTCTGCACAGTACACAGAATAGGCTGCTAAACGGCGGTGAAACACACTGAATGGAATATGTGACTTTAATATTTGAGTTTGAAAACTTAACAGTATTTCTTATTATTCTGCAACTGTACAGAGTACACAGAATAGGCTGCTAAACTGCGGTGAAACACACTGAATGGAATATGTGACTTTAATATTTGAGTTTGAAAACTTAACAGTATTTCTTATTATTCTGCAACTGTACAGAGTACACAGAATAGGCTGCTAAACTGCGGTGACACACACTGAATGGAATATGTGACTTTAATATTTGAGTTTGAAAACTTAACAGTATTTCTTATTATTCTGCAACTGTACAGAGTACACAGAATAGGCTGCTAAACTGCGGTGAAACACACTGAATGGAATATGTGACTTTGATATTTTAGTTTGAAGACTTAACAGTATTTCTTATTATTCTGCAACTGTACAGAGTACACAGAATAGGCTGCTAAACTGCGGTGAAACACACTGAATGGAATATGTGACTTTGATATTTTAGTTTGAAGACTTAACAGTATTTCTTATTATTCTGCAACTGTACAGAGTACACAGAATAGGCTGCTAAACTGCGGTGAAACACACTGAATGGAATATGTGACTTTGATATTTTAGTTTGAAGACTTAACAGTATTTCTTATTATTCTGCAACTGTACAGAGTACACAGAATAGGCTGCTAAACTGCGGTGAAACACACTGAATGGAATATGTGACTTTAATATTTGAGTTTGAAAACTTAACAGTATTTCTTATTATTCTGCAACTGTACAGAGTACACAGAATAGGCTGCTAAACTGCGGTGACACACACTGAATGGAATATGTGACTTTAATATTTGAGTTTGAAAACTTAACAGTATTTCTTATTATTCTGCAACTGTACAGAGTACACAGAATAGGCTGCTAAACTGCGGTGAAACACACTGAATGGAATATGTGACTTTGATATTTTAGTTTGAAGACTTAACAGTATTTCTTATTATTCTGCAACTGTACAGAGTACACAGAATAGGCTGCTAAACTGCGGTGAAACACACTGAATGGAATATGTGACTTTGATATTTTAGTTTGAAGACTTAACAGTATTTCTTATTATTCTGCAACTCTGCAGAGTACACAGAATAGGCTGCTAAACGGCGGTGAAACACACTGAATGGAATATGTGACTTTGATATTTTAGTTTGAAGACTTAACAGTATTTCTTCCTATTCTGCAACTCTGCACAGTACACAGAATAGGCTGCTAAACGGCGGTGAAACACACTGAATGGAATATGTGACTTTAATATTTGAGTTTGAAAACTTAACAGTATTTCTTATTATTCTGCAACTCTGCAGAGTACACAGAATAGGCTGCTAAACGGCGGTGAAACACACTGAATGGAATATGTGACTTTAATATTTGAGTTTGAAAACTTAACAGTATTTCTTATTATTCTGCAACTGTACAGAGTACACAGAATAGGCTGCTAAACTGCGGTGAAACACACTGAATGGAATATGTGACTTTAATATTTGAGTTTGAAAACTTAACAGTATTTCTTATTATTCTGCAACTGTACAGAGTACACAGAATAGGCTGCTAAACTGCGGTGAAACACACTGAATGGAATATGTGACTTTAATATTTGAGTTTGAAAACTTAACAGTATTTCTTATTATTCTGCAACTGTACAGAGTACACAGAATAGGCTGCTAAACTGCGGTGACACACACTGAATGGAATATGTGACTTTAATATTTGAGTTTGAAAACTTAACAGTATTTCTTATTATTCTGCAACTGTACAGAGTACACAGAATAGGCTGCTAAACTGCGGTGACACACACTGAATGGAATATGTGACTTTAATATTTGAGTTTGAAAACTTAACAGTATTTCTTATTATTCTGCAACTGTACAGAGTACACAGAATAGGCTGCTAAACTGCGGTGAAACACACTGAATGGAATATGTGACTTTGATATTTTAGTTTGAAGACTTAACAGTATTTCTTCCTATTCTGCAACTCTGCACAGTACACAGAATAGGCTGCTAAACGGCGGTGAAACACACTGAATGGAATATGTGACTTTAATATTTGAGTTTGAAAACTTAACAGTATTTCTTATTATTCTGCAACTGTACAGAGTACACAGAATAGGCTGCTAAACTGCGGTGAAACACACTGAATGGAATATGTGACTTTAATATTTGAGTTTGAAAACTTAACAGTATTTCTTATTATTCTGCAACTGTACAGAGTACACAGAATAGGCTGCTAAACTGCGGTGACACACACTGAATGGAATATGTGACTTTAATATTTGAGTTTGAAAACTTAACAGTATTTCTTATTATTCTGCAACTGTACAGAGTACACAGAATAGGCTGCTAAACTGCGGTGAAACACACTGAATGGAATATGTGACTTTGATATTTTAGTTTGAAGACTTAACAGTATTTCTTATTATTCTGCAACTGTACAGAGTACACAGAATAGGCTGCTAAACTGCGGTGAAACACACTGAATGGAATATGTGACTTTGATATTTTAGTTTGAAGACTTAACAGTATTTCTTATTATTCTGCAACTGTACAGAGTACACAGAATAGGCTGCTAAACTGCGGTGAAACACACTGAATGGAATATGTGACTTTGATATTTTAGTTTGAAGACTTAACAGTATTTCTTATTATTCTGCAACTGTACAGAGTACACAGAATAGGCTGCTAAACTGCGGTGAAACACACTGAATGGAATATGTGACTTTAATATTTGAGTTTGAAAACTTAACAGTATTTCTTATTATTCTGCAACTGTACAGAGTACACAGAATAGGCTGCTAAACTGCGGTGACACACACTGAATGGAATATGTGACTTTAATATTTGAGTTTGAAAACTTAACAGTATTTCTTATTATTCTGCAACTGTACAGAGTACACAGAATAGGCTGCTAAACTGCGGTGAAACACACTGAATGGAATATGTGACTTTGATATTTTAGTTTGAAGACTTAACAGTATTTCTTATTATTCTGCAACTGTACAGAGTACACAGAATAGGCTGCTAAACTGCGGTGAAACACACTGAATGGAATATGTGACTTTGATATTTTAGTTTGAAGACTTAACAGTATTTCTTATTATTCTGCAACTCTGCAGAGTACACAGAATAGGCTGCTAAACGGCGGTGAAACACACTGAATGGAATATGTGACTTTGATATTTTAGTTTGAAGACTTAACAGTATTTCTTCCTATTCTGCAACTCTGCACAGTACACAGAATAGGCTGCTAAACGGCGGTGAAACACACTGAATGGAATATGTGACTTTAATATTTGAGTTTGAAAACTTAACAGTATTTCTTATTATTCTGCAACTCTGCAGAGTACACAGAATAGGCTGCTAAACGGCGGTGAAACACACTGAATGGAATATGTGACTTTAATATTTGAGTTTGAAAACTTAACAGTATTTCTTATTATTCTGCAACTGTACAGAGTACACAGAATAGGCTGCTAAACTGCGGTGAAACACACTGAATGGAATATGTGACTTTAATATTTGAGTTTGAAAACTTAACAGTATTTCTTATTATTCTGCAACTGTACAGAGTACACAGAATAGGCTGCTAAACTGCGGTGAAACACACTGAATGGAATATGTGACTTTAATATTTGAGTTTGAAAACTTAACAGTATTTCTTATTATTCTGCAACTGTACAGAGTACACAGAATAGGCTGCTAAACTGCGGTGACACACACTGAATGGAATATGTGACTTTAATATTTGAGTTTGAAAACTTAACAGTATTTCTTATTATTCTGCAACTGTACAGAGTACACAGAATAGGCTGCTAAACTGCGGTGAAACACACTGAATGGAATATGTGACTTTAATATTTGAGTTTGAAAACTTAACAGTATTTCTTATTATTCTGCAACTCTGCAGAGTACACAGAATAGGCTGCTAAACGGCGGTGAAACACACTGAATGGAATATGTGACTTTGATATTTTAGTTTGAAGACTTAACAGTATTTCTTATTATTCTGCAACTCTGCACAGTACACAGAATAGGCTGCTAAACGGCGGTGAAACACACTGAATGGAATATGTGACTTTGATATTTTAGTTTGAAGACTTAACAGTATTTCTTCCTATTCTGCAACTCTGCACAGTACACAGAATGTGCTGCTAAACTGCGGCGAAGCACACTGAATGGAATATGTGACTTTGATATTTTAGTTTGAAGACTTAACAGTATTTCTTCCTATTCTGCAACTCTGCACAGTACACAGAATAGGCTGCTAAACTGCGGCGAAGCACACTGAATGGAATATGTGACTTTGATATTTTAGTTTGAAGACTTAACAGTATTTCTTCCTATTCTGCAACTCTGCACAGTACACAGAATGTGCTGCTAAACTGCGGCGAAGCACACTGAATGGAATATGTGACTTTGATATTTTAGTTTGAAGACTTAACAGTATTTCTTCCTATTCTGCAACTCTGCACAGTACTCAGAATGTGCTGCTAAACTGCGGCGACGCACACTGAATGGAATACGTGACTTTGATATTTTAGTTTGAAGACTTAACAGAATGTGCCCTAATCTGCATCTTTGCACACTAAACAGAATGTGCTCTAATCTGCAACTTTGCACACTAAACAGAATGTGCTCTAATCTGCAACTTTGCACACTAAACAGAATGTGCTCTAATCTGCAACTGTGCACACTAAACAGAATGTGCTCTAATCTGCAACTTTTCACACTAAACAGAATATTTTTTTTTTTTTTTTTTTTTTTTTTCCCCCCACACAAAATAACCTGCTGCCCCCACACACAGTAGTCCTAAAAAGGACTTTTGGTTCTTTTTTGTCACAATTTTTTTTTTCCTCCCTACACTGCCTTTCCCTTCCTATCCTCAGCTCTCCCTGGCTCAGACTGAGCCGAACTCGATGGTCAGGTGCTATACAGCACCCGACCACGGGTTCTGGCCAGCCAATCAGTGTAATGCCAGCAGCCAACATGGCTGCTGGCATTACACCGATGTCAGAGCCTCCCTGCACGTTTATTGGCTGCGCAGCAGCCGCAAAACGTGCGGGGAGGAGACCCGAACATGGCGGGCGAGCACATGCGGTACTCGTACGAGTACCGCCATGTGCCGAGCAGAGCGATGCTCGAGCCGATCCGAGCATCGGCCGAGCATGCTCGCTCAACACTACTCCTTTCCTGTGTCTTCTTATATAAAACCCAGGCATGGGATCACCAAAACATGTTAAAACCCACTGTAATACCAAAGAGCAGCATAAAATAAACTCTCCCACATACCGTCTGGGACCTTGTAACATCAGAAACCACAGGATAAATTAATGTGGGGCCAAAGTCCCCACAACAATTCTTTAAAAACACATGGAAGGAGGTCAGGAGCCCATCACCCACAAAATACTGTGTGATCTCCCCCAGCCTTGTCCTACTGTTATCCACAAAACCCCACATTAAAATACCGCTGCAAACACACCTTGTTCCAATGAAAGCCATAGAATGACATGTACAGTGCCACCCCCCTCCTTGTCCTGCAGTCATTCACCATGCAGTGTGCCCATATACCGTCTATTTTAAAAATATCCATAAGTGTATATCCCTTATTTCTCCCTCCTATGGATTTTCTATTTGAAACACTTGATATCAGAGGTCCAGTTGTATTCATGATTACCTGGTTATCCAGTACCATCCTTTCAGTGGAACAATTACAAAATAAAGACCTTAAATACCCATTTGCATTCTCATTACTACTAAAAAATAAAAAAAAAAAAGGAGGTGGGGTTACTTAGGGTATAGTATTTGCCCTGGAACACCTAATCTTTCAGCCAAGGGGAGAGTGATGAGATATTTGAAAAGGGATTGACTCCATATAAGAGCCAATCCATGTTAATTTTTAAATGCAGGACTGGAGACAAGGTATTTTTATTTTTTAGTGGAAATGAGAATGATGGTGGGTGTTTAGGGTTGTCTTTTGTGTTTCTTCATTAGTAGAGAGGAGTACAGCGCAGGACTAGGGCATCACTAACACCTCAACATCAAGGTAAGTGTTTCACATAGAAAACACAGGGGGTGGGGGAAATAACATGGACCTTATTGAGGATGAGACTTGTTTCCTCATCCATTGCCCCAAAAATGACTATACAAGTAAATATTACTTTGGAGACTTGGCAAGGAATATCACACAATACCCAAAACTAAGGGAAGAAGAAAAGGTGCAAATCCTGCTGAGTGAAAACTGTGAAACAGCAGAAAAAGCTGTAAAATACCTGTCAGTGTGTCATAATAAAAGACACCCAAAAGACCACATATATACAGGAGGATTTAACATACTGTATGGAATGTACCCTTAATCCATACTTAAAATGATGACATGTCTACAGCAATATCTGTGGGGGGTGGGGCTATGTACTAACCAGTTTTGGCAACACCTGTATCTATAAATCATGCCAATAAAGCATTTTTGTATTGTATTGTACTGCATTGGGAAGAAGGAACATAAATTTATAGGTGCATATACAATGGGGGGGGGAGGAAGAAGGGGCATGCACTTACATGTTTTAGTACAATGAGGAGTGGGGTATATGGACACACACTATATGGTGAATGACTGTGAAATATGGGGTAAGGGAGAGGGGCACTATATGTGTGATTCTATGGCTGTCATTTGACAAGGCAGGTGGTCATCTTATGCATAGTTTTGTGACTAACAATGGAACACAGTTGGAGTATCTATATGATTCCTTGTTTTGGTCTTTTGTATGGCTTATGTTGCATGCAGGGGAACACAAAGGTGAGATGAATGCTAGATTGCAATATGGATTTATATAGGGTTTTCTTGTTGATGATTCCAGCAGGCTGGTAACAAAATACCTCGGGACAAGTGTATATTAGCCGGCTAGTATTTGTTTTACCCTTATCTTTGGATTTACTAGTCCTAGATGGCTGAAGGTTGCCCACTTTTGGTCTGTTCCAATTGTAGTCAACCAGAGTGCCATGACACTTTGCTGTGCTTCTTTATTCTATGAAGAATTTTACAAAAAAGGGGGAAAATAGAGTTTTCAAATAATTATCTATGGAAAATGCTATATGATATTTTTTTATCATTTTAATTCTGAGATCTAAGAATAACGATGCATTTAGGTACTTATAGCCTTCATTATAGCCTTGCTAAATAAAATGTCAGCAGTGCCCTAAAAATTCCATACTTCTTCTTCTAAGTGCCCAGAGAGAAAAAAAGCTTGAGGACCACTGGGCTGTTCAAATTTAATTTACATCCCTTCTCATTTTATTTAATACACTTTCCAGGAGAACATGAGTCAGAGATTAAAGCTTTCTATAATGTGTGAAAGGCAGCAACACAGGATGACCTCAATAGAAAATGACGGTTTAATTAAAAATAAAAAAGAAAATAAATATCTCTAAGCTATCTATCTATCTATCTATCTATCTATCTATCTATCTATCTATCTATCTATTTATCTATCTATCTGCCTGTCTGCCTGCCTATATATTTCTCTCTGTCTATCTGTCTGTCTCCCTGCATGTCTGCCTGCCTGAACTTATTTTTATTATTTTTATTTGATAAAAAAGTAATTTCCTGCTCCTTAATTTATCCTTCTTTTCCACAGGTTAAGTGCACAGACTGTTGATTCACCATAGGAGGGCAGAATGACAAAGGGAATTGGAAAATACACCAAAAAGACAGGCTCCCTCTGTTTTTTAACAGTACAGCCATCCAGCACCATAGGGGTACAACAGCTTGGCAGCAGTAACATTGCAGAATGTTTTATGATAGCACATTCCCACAAGGTGAATTAAGTTTAGGATTAAAAAGATGTCATTAATCAGAATTTACAATCTAAGCCACCTGAAAAGCGTCAGTGATATATTTTTGTCTCTGAAATCCACCCACATTCCACTGTCTTTCTGATCACCGTTTCATTAGTAATCTTGGCAGCTATGACATTGGCTTAATCCAGCAACTGCATAAATTACATGTATAATCTAAGCTATGTCTTAATTTTGTCAACGGCTTTCCAGACAGCCAAGGATGCACTTTATGTACTCTCTTTAATTGTCCCTGCTGAAAGAATCTTCAGTGAAATGAGCAGATTTTACCTCAGCAACAATTTGCAAGGTAAAGTTTTTCTTTTCTACAGCATTGAGATAATCCTTTTGTTTGGAGATTAAAGGAGAACTATTACCTCTAAATAATAACTCCCCACTTACCTTGCTATGGCCAGAAAATGCTAATAGTCTCTATAAAATTTCCTTTGTACCTTAGTTCAAAAAATAACATCTTCAGTCAGTCCTGGATGTGATGTCCATAATGGTAGACATGACATGAGCTAGCAGTTTTTTTCAAACTGATGCAGGTAGCGTGGATGATAGGCTTCCTTCATCCTTTAAGGACTACAGGAGTGTGCAAAACATTATAAAGTAATAAGTTGCTCTGCCCCCTGGTCCTTAAAGGTTTAACCCCTTACCGCCCAAGGACGTACATGTACGTCCCGAGCAGATGTCCTAGGTGGACAGAGGACATACATGTACATCCCGGAAGTCATTTAAAGAAATGAAAAAAAATGTTTGGCGGGCGTTGCTGGCCACGTGTGCGCGAAGCCGGTCACTAAGGGGTTAATATTTACATGCAGAGTGAGCAGAATTTGATTTCCTGTGGTCCTGCTAGCAACCATCTTGCCAAACTCCATGGATATGACATTCAGAACTTATTGAAGATGTTATCTCTGGGGACACGGCTGGGAGCCATACATGCAGGGCGAATATATATTCTGGGCTCCTGCGGACCTCAACTATAATCCTGCTCCATCCTAGGGATGTTTTGCACAGAATGTAATTGATCTTGTCACCTTGATCTGTCCTCACTTCGCTGACATCTTTTTGGGGCAGGTTGGTGCTCCAGAGGGGGTATAGTCATGGAGCATGAACTAGGCTGTAAAGCCATGGGCTAAAGTGCTACCGTTTGCTACATCTTAAATAGAAGGCAGGAGGATACACTGACTCCAATGTCCAGGGGACTCCCTGAGGCCCTTTTGGATCCAGGGAAAGCAGCTCAAGTCTTCTGGGCTCATCACTATAAGTTTTTCTATACCCTCTCTTGCCACCAAGTGGCTCATAGAGAACTCCATGGCCAGACTATGAATGTATATAACCTGGCATCACCACCTACACAAACAACCCATATCCCTGGCTGCTAAGTTGCCTCACTGACGAAAGGCTACAAATAGCAGGTTGGATCTCTTGACCATCTTAAAAGAGGCTTAACAGCAACCACTGACCTGACAGATGTATTGCCTCAAATTATTTATGCTGTGTTGCACGGAAGGACTTTACACCTGGATGGGGAAGGTGGACTAAACACTGCTAATAATAACAATATTGCTGTGAGCCTCTGGAAAGTTATGACTCCAGAATACTGGGATCACCACAGGTACCAACAGATACACTGCCCCAATATCTGTCTTGGGCTACTGTTACTGTATATTTATTTACATAGCTTTGAAGGTATAGCTGTAGACGAGGAAATGGGAGTGAAAGAACAAAAGAGGTATGATAAGAAGAGAGGAGAGTGGAAGAACCCCATAATACAGCATGTACATATAAACCCCCTCATTGCAAGGTATACATATAAAGATATCACAAGATAGATATACCACAGCAAGTATGGACACCAAGGTGCTGGGGTGAGTGGTTTTCCAGTATATATCATGACTGATACAAAAGGCATTTACAACATCTACCATGCTTGATGCCTAACCTCTTTTGTTCTGTACATTGTTGAATGTGTTTCATGTGATTTTCTAATTTACAAGGCAGAAGTTCTGTGTATATCCCATGCATCATATCTTGGGTCTTCAACAAGTCTCTGGTTATGGATAAGAAGACAGGAGAATATAAAACTAAGTTGAGCAGATTTGCTAGACATCATATGGCTTATGGGGAGGCTGAGGCTTTGTGACGGAACGGATGAATGGCTCACCAGCATGGTCAGTAGGCTCAGAAGATATATCTGTTTCACACTTTATGCAGTTCATGACTGCTATTACCAATTGGCACATAGTTCTCAGCAATAAAATTGATTCAGTCCAGCAGGAGATTAACCTGCTAAGAGTGACTCAGCAAGAAATGTGGGGAAAGGTGCTGGACAAACAGATCAGAGTGTCCACAGTGGAGGATGCCCTGTCAGAGTCAGGCAAGACATTGAAATATTAGATTAGGCAACTACAAAGCAAAGCTGATGACCTGAAAATAGAAGGTGAAACATCCATCTGGTGGGATTTCCAAAAAAGAGGTGAGAGCCATGACCCTGAGGCATTTGTAGATGTCAGGAGAAAAGAGACTCTTGGAGATGGGGGTTGATTGGCCAAATTTGTAATAATAAACAAAATGGAAGTTTGTGCATCAAATCCTGACTTTTACAAATAAATATTCTATAATTTACTATAAATAATAAACAGTGAAGTTTTAGTTACCTGTATTTATACCTTCCCTACTTCATCTATCACCTTATTAAGGATCTTCCAACCAAGAAAGGAGGAGCCAAAACCTCCCAAAATACATACAAATGAGTGATCGTGAAATAGCATTTATTAATAGTGTTCAATTAGTTACATATGTGTGTAGTCCAGAGAGCAACAAGAACTATATCTTGGCTGCATATACAAAGTAAACAAAAGGAAAGTCTGTGCATCAAATCCTGACTTTTACAAATAAATACCCTACTAGCTGTACCCAGCGTAACATATACTGTTATAACAGATTTTAAAGGTTATAAATTAATAACTTTTTTTTTATTTGACCCTGAGTAAATGATTGTGTATGTGTGTGGCCCTGAGTGAATGAGTTATGACCCTGAGTGTGTGATCCTGAATGAATGTGTGTGTGTGTGTGTGACCCTGAGTGAATGTGTGTGTTTGTGTGACCCTGAGTGAATGAGTGTATGACCCTAAGTGTGTGACCCTGAATGAATGAGTGTGCGTACGACCCTGAGTGAATGGGTGTGTGTGTGACCCTGAGTGAATAAGTGTGTGACCCTGAGTGTGTGTGACCCTGAGTGAGTGTGTCTAACACACTCTGTGCTCAACTGGTGGTTGATCCCTACTGCATTTTCAAGCGTTAAAGAGAAACTTTACTCCGCTGCGAGTAATGGTTTTAAAACATATGTTTATGTGTGTGACCCTGAGTGAATTAGTGTGTGTGTGTGTGTGTGTGTGTGTTTGTGTGTGTGACCCTGAGTGAATGAGTGTATGACCCTGAGTGTGTGTGACCCTGAGTGAATGAGTGTGTGTGTGTGACCCTGAGTGAATGGTTGTATGACCCTGAGTGTGTATGACCCTGAGTGAATGAGTGTGTGTGTGTGTGACCCTGAGAGAATGAGTTTATGACCCTGAGTGTGTGTGACCCTAAGCGAATGAGTGTGTGTGTGACCCTGAATAAGTGTTTATAACACACTGTGTGCTCAACTGGTGGTTGACCCCACCTGTACTTTCAAACGTTAAGAGAAACTTTACACCACTGCGAGTGACAGTTTTAAAAACAGAGGTTTATGTGTGTGACCCTGAGTGAACTAGTGTGTGTGTGTATATGTGTGACCCTGAGTGAATGAGTGTGTGACCCTGAGTGTGTATGACTCTGAGTGAATGCTACTCTATATGCTTGGGTTTCAAGAGGTGTTTTGTGTGTGTTGACTACATGTCCCAGAATGCTGCGCTATTCGCTTGGGTTTCATGTGGTGGTTGCGTGTGCTGATTGGCTGGTGAACATGTCCCAGAATGCTGCGCTATACTCTTGGATTTCAAGCAGTGGTTGTGTGTGCTGATTGGCCAGCGAACGGAGCAATATGATTGACTGGGTATGTCTCCTAAGTGGCCAATCAGCACACCGGGAATGGAAACATACCTAAGCGTTTTATATATAGAAGATTTTTCTGGTACATTCAAATGGAGAGGAAAGTCAGTAACAGTTCTCCATAGACTGTGATAGAAACTGTAGAGTCATTTCCTGTCAGAAGTTTCAGGAAGTAAACATACACTTCCTGATTATTAGAACTGTTATAAGTTTTGAATAAAACAACTGACAGCGAGATATGATTGGCTGGGTATGTTTCCTAAGCGGCCAGTCAGCACACTGGGAACGGAAATGCTCTAACATGTGGCATCTCCCAGGGTGACAATGCCTTCCTCTAGCTCATGAAATGCCATGGATTTATGATCACTGGAGACTGCTAGCTCACCTTTATGTCATGGCCTCTGGAATGGGGTCTGCTGGGCATGGAGTTAGAGATGAGATGGGTTAGTCTGGGTTATTGTATTGATCTGCATGGACATTACCAGAGTAACATTAGTCTCAAAGGCACAACTGGACAGTGTGGCCACTCTGGGCGGATGGACTGTTCTGAAAGGATGTGTAGAGAAGGTGGCACAGGTCTTGTACTGACCTGCAGGTTATTTGGCTCAATGGGATGCTTCTTCCCTACTCCATGCTGAATTGGACTCTATTGCCTTGCCCTGAGAATCATGATTTATTGAAGTGAGAAGGGAATAACTGTGAAGTTACACCAGGAACACTGAAAATAGATATTCTAATGCAATATTCATTCTGTTTATAATGTATATTTTGTTAGTTTCCACGTACTTAGATGTGGGATTTGATATATAAAAGCCCAACAGAGGGCTGTGAGATATAATTTGATAGACCAATGTCCTGCCTTGGATTTAAAGCAGAAAGATGATGGAGAACACTATTCAATGCAACAAGTGTAATGCTGACTGCTAGCCAGCTTGATCCCTACAGGGGTCATTTGGTGTAGTGGGGCAACCTGGCCAAAAACAACTATGGGGCTGGAGGGGTGGAAAATATTTTTCATTTTCTTTCTTGCCATGAGATGATGTGCTGTTTTGAAACATGTATATTTTGTTTTACATGCCGTGTACAGGTGAGAGTGTGGTTATTTGGTCTGTTATTCCCAGACTGGGCACCACATGATTGCTTTGACAGCAAAATGGGGAAAGGGAATGGCTATCTATTACCAACTAAACTGGAAGTTAATGTGATTGTTCATCTGGCTAAGGGTAGTTATTGGTTGGTGGTGGGTGTCTTCCCTCAATGTGGTGATTGCTGTGCAGAGGGTGGGTGGATACCGATCATGTGGTTCACATGGCAGGAGTGCAACAGACAATACTTCAGTTGTGTTGTGTGACATAATACCATGCTATTTAAATAGAACTTCTTGCTGATGATGTATAACTGTTATCTATTTACAGTGTTTTGTTTTATTAGTGTTTTGTTTATTTGCACTAGGGGGATTTTTCGAACAGGAGGCTTTGCCTCTGCAAAATTTTGTAAAATAGGTTTTCATCATACCACAACTCTACTATCTATGGACAGAGTGAGAACACAGGACGTTATTCAATATCCGTACTCGTCCAATTGGGAATGTGCTACCTATATCTTTCCTAACATAAATAAAGGCAAATAAACTATAAAATGTAGACTTGTGCACGGGCAAAATTTTCGATTAAATTCGAATTCGGACTAATTTTTTTTTTCTAATTCGGATGATCCTAATTTCGGACCGGGCCTATTCGATTCGAACAAAATTCTGATCCTGTCACGGTTTTTGAAGACTCTCAGACGTAAGGTTTGGTAAAAACGTAACTTTATTGAAAAATTAATGCAATCCCCATAGGGAAACATACATAACAATACAACAATAATAGTCCATACAATAGGTTCTACCGGCCTTGCCTAAAATACCGGGCAAGGCAACCCAAGTGACAGTAGCAGTAACAGGCTCTACCGGCCTTGCCTATACCGGGTAAGGCAACCCAAAGGAGTACTGAGTGTAGGCTCTACCGGCCCTGCCAATACCGGGTAAGGCAACCTTAAAGATGGTAATGTACAAGGTTCTACCGGCCTTACCAATACCGGGCAGGGCAGCCTGAGGAACACTGTAGTAGGCTCTACCGGCCCTGCCAATACCGGGTAAGGCAACCTTAAGGATGGTAACGACAAAGGTTCTACCGGCCTTACCAATACCGGGCAGGGCAGCCTGAGTGAGTAGACCAGCTGTCAGATGACTATGACAGCAGAGAGGAATAGGAACTAAGGTCTTACTCAGCAGAAGTCTATTGCCAGGGAACATCGGACGACTGCATAGGAGTGGACAGCGACCTGGCCTCAGTACTGGATAGATCAGGAGCAAACCAACGTCCGCACGTTGGGACAAACAATAAATATCGCCACCAGGTTAATGGAGTAAACCAGCATCCGCACGCTGGAACCAACAGAGTATCGCCACCACGTTAATGGAGTAAACCAGCATCCGCACGCTGGGACCAACAGAGTATCGCCACCAGGTTTAATGGAGTAAACCAATGTCCACACGCTGGAGCCAACAGTAAATGTCGCCACCAGGTTTAATGGAGTAAACCAGCGCCCGCACGCTGGAACCAACAGTGTACATTGCAACCAGGTTTAATGGAGTAAACCAGCGTCCGCACGCTGGAACCAACAGTGTATATCGCAACCAGGTTTAATGGAGTAAACCAGCGTCCTACGCTGGAACCAACAGTAAATGTCGCCACCAGGTTTAATGGAGTAAACCAGCGTCCGCATGCTGGAACCAACAGTGTATATTGCAACCAGGTTTAATGGAGTAAACCAGTGTCCTCACGCTGGAACCAACAGTAAGTGTCGCCACCAGGTTTAATGGAGTAAACCAGCATCCGCACGCTGGAACCAACAATGTATAAGCAGCAGCGAAAAGAACAATGTCGCCGGAGCGACGGGGCTAGAGCAGGAGCCCTACACTCCAACGGGAAGTCCACCGGGGCAAGACTGATGCACTGACAGATGACTGGAACCACCGGAACCGCCGGTGCAGAGCGAACCGGCTGGAGAAGCGACAGGCAGGAGACTCAGGAACTCAGTAAGATTAACCCGCTAGGTGCTGGAACACAGGAACACCGGAACACTAGCATACAGGAACATTGGAACACTGGAACACCGGAACGCAGGATCAGCAGGATCAGCAGGAACAGCAGGCCCAGAAGCCTGACATGCAGATCAGGCCAAGTGGAGTCAGAAACACCACGAAAGGGCAACCTGGAAGTGCTCAACCTGGGTGTAAAAAGGCTGTGTGAGGAGGGCTAATAGCAGACAGCCAATCAGGAATACTCAGCAAGTGACAGACACAGAACAGCACGAATCATGGGCACCATGATAGATCCATTCCGAATTATTCGGCCGAATTTAACATGGGTTACATTATAGCAGTGCACCTCCGTGCACGCTGCTATCATTCTTTGCAGACCGGTTGTGCATTTAGAAAAAGATCTATCCCAAAAACGGACATTGTCGTACATTGCCAGTCTGTGCATGTCACCTCTACTCCAGCATGGGATGTGAGTCACAATGCAAACGTCGAACATCGAGAACCCATGCCTGTCATTCAATTTAGCATATGCTCGAACATCGAAACCCCATGCCTGTCATTCAATATAGCATATGCTCGAACATCGAAAACCCATGCCTGTCATTCAATTTAGCATATGCTCGAACATCCAAAACCCATGCCTGTCACATCCTACTCAACATAAGTGGTCGACTCGAACATGGACAAACTACATGTCACATTCTATGTTAGTACATGGGTAAAGGTTAAGGTTTAATTTTCTGGTACCAGCCTCCTACCCTACTGTCCCTCTTTAGTACTCAAATTCCTCTCTTTCATTTTCCTATCCTGATTTCCCCTCATATCAGATAAGTCTATGTGTATATACATTGTAGTGTTTCATACTACATCAAGAATAAACATCAATGATTGTTTAAACTGCAGTATGTGTGTTTAAACTAATTTGTGTATTGAAAATACATTAACCCCATTGCGACAAGTGACTTACCAGGTACGTCCCGCAAAAACTGTCACTTAGTGACAGAGGACGTACCTGGTAAGTCCCAGAAGTCATTCGGTAGAATGAAGAAGAAGAAAAATCCGTTGTGCGCGCACGGCCGGTCATTAAGGGGTTAATCTTGTGCTAAATCATCACCTCACTTAACCCTTCTCAGAGACTGACAGAATTGGAATGAAGTGCCAACTTGCCTTTGATTCGAGGATCGCAAATTGTGGCAAGCATTAACTCGGGACTATTGTCCATGCGATCTTCCATGCGCCGAGTAAGTTCCTTCTTCAGCCTCATTAGAAGGGCAGCAATATCTGGAAGTATATTACCCTCAGCACCAGGCAAGCGTTCCCTATGGGAAAGGAAATCATCCAATTTTAAGGAGAGGTGTGTGAAGAGGGGAATGACTTCTGACAGACTAGCGTTCTCTTTGCTCAAAAGTTCTGTCAAAGCACGGAAAGGCGTAAGGACTGTCACTACCTGTTCCATCAGGGCCCAGTCAGTCCTGCCCAGTGTTCTGTTACTGCCAATGAAATGGTGACATGACATTGCATGAATTGCCTTTTTCTGCTTCAGGATACACTCTAGCATATCTAAGGTGGAGTTCCACCTGGTCCCAACATCTTGTTTTAGGCGGTTCTCTGGGAGGTCTACCTTTTTCTGTTCCTCCCTGAGTAGCTGGCTATCTTTGACGTTCCAATGGAAGTGGCCAGAAATTTGTCGTCACGACTCCAGAAGTGCTGACAACCTTCCAGTATTACTGCAATCCTCAAGAGCAGGCTTCACTACTAAATGCAGAACATGCGCTGAGCAGCGCACACCCACAAATCTTCCATCACAGAGAGCCTTGATCATGTTAGCTGCACCATCAGTAACCACAAACCCCATTTGCGCCTGTGTGCCTGCCTGCTCCCCTAGCCATTGCGCCACCATGTTCTGCAGTGCTTTGCGAATGTTATCTGAGGTGTGCTGCTGATCCATTACCTCAGCATGGAGGAGGAAAGAGAGGCACCCTGTCTGCCTATACAGCTGTGACACTGGCAGTGTGACGCTGAAGATTATTCAAACCAATCACTTGTATTATGAATAATTTTAATAAAACAAACACAGGTGACTCTCCCTTGCGGTGGCGAAAAGGCACGCTGCCTGCCTATACAACTGTGACACTGGCAGTGTGACACTGAAGATTATTCGAAGAAATCACTTGTATTTTTTATATTTTTACTAAAATCAACACATATGACTCTCTCTTGCGGTGGCTAAAAGGCACCCTGCCTGCCTATACAACTGTGACACTGGCAGTGTGACGCTGAAGATTATTTAAACAAATAACTCGTATTTTTTACATTTTTAATAAAACCAACACAGGTGACTCTCCTTTGCGGTGGCAAAAAGGCACCCTGCCTGCCTATACAGCTGTGACACTGGCAGTGTGACGCTGAAGATTATTTAAACAAATAACTCGTATTTTTTACATTTTTAATAAAACCAACACAGGTGACTCTCCTTTGCGGTGGCAAAAAGGCACCCTGCCTGCCTATACAGCTGTGACACTGGCAGTGTGACGCTGAAGATTATTCAAACAAATAACTTGTATTTTTTATATTTTTAATAAAATCAACACATGTGACTCTCCCTTGCGGTGGCAAAAAGGCACCCTGCCTGCCTATACAACTTTGACACTGGCAGTGTGACGCTGAAGATTATTCAAACAAATCACTTGTATTTTTTATATTTTTACTAAAACCAACACATGTGGGTCTCCCTTGTGGTGGCTAAAAGGCACCCTGCCTGCCTATACAACTTTGACAATGGCAGTGTGACGCTGAAGATTATTCAAAGAAATAACTTGTATTAGGAATAATTTTAATAAAACCAACACATGTGGGTCTCATTTGCGGTGGCAAAAAGGCACGCTACCTGCCTTTACAACTGTGACACTGGCAGTGTGACTGAAGAGTATTCAAACAAATGAATTGTACTTTTTATATTTTTTTTAAGAAACACAGATGATCCCCTTGCTGTGGCGAAAAGGCACCCTGCCTGCCTATAGGACTGTCAGACTGGTTGATGTGACATTGAAAATTATTCTAACAAATACCTAATTGTTTTTATATTTTGCACAGGAACAAATATTACTCGCTGTTGCAGTGGCAATAACTGGAACTAATGCTGGCTGCCTACCTATGCCTAGCCTAATGTTATCTGCCTGCCTACACAACAACTGGACACTCTCTAATCTCTTCTTCTCTCTCTGAGCTCCACCAACACAATGAGGAAATGCAGGCTGTCTGTCTGTGTGTCTGTGTCATTAGTCCAACCCCCATCATGAAACGAAGAAGGCTATTGGAATACAGACAAAAGAGGGAAGTAGTGCATGAAACGGAGAATGGAATTGGACTAGAGACATGGAGGGAAAATTATGGAGGGAAAGTAATTGAGCGCGCACAGGAAGTACAAAAAAGTCCTGGTCGAAAGTAGTCAAAACTTTTGGAAATTTGTCGAATGCAGAAACTTCCGAAAGTTTCGACGAATTTCGGTCCTGGGCTGTTCGGAGTCGGATCATTTTTCTCGAATGACCCTTGAGTTTCGGATTGGCCGAATGTCTCCGAATGACCCCATTTTCGACGAAATCCGAATGTCTCTGAATGAATTCGCACAAGTCTAATAAAATGTTACACTCAGTCTGAAGGAGAAGATCCTTACATCCACTGGTCGTCTCCTTTGGGTTCTTTGCTTTTGATTCGTCCTGCTGCTGTGTCCTGGTCACCCAATCACATGACCTTTTTAGGTGTCAAACAAATACTACAGAAAAAATAAACACAGCGCAACGATACGCATCTAAGTGCAGACTGTGGAACAAAATTGATCATCTGTTGTCACATATATTTTAATATTTGTAAACTACCAATAAATTGTGGCAGTGTAATAGCCCAGGTAGTGTTTCTCTATTTCAATTCAAATGCATTTGGATTCAGCAACTGGCGAGATCCAGAAAAGGCGTGGGGAAGAAGCCATAGCCAGGCTATAAAGTGCTTTTAATGAGCAGATCCCCAGAGGCTGGAAGAAGCCTCTGTTTCTAGTGAGTACCTATCTTCAAGGTATTGGTATTGGTATTAGGATGGCACCCGTTTGAACATCTCTACATTGAATTTGAAATCCCAATACATTCTTTTACACATAGCTGTGTCTATGTCATGCTTTGGGGACAAAATGGGGAAATGTTCATCTGCAATTATCTGTTTTTAAATTATTATCTACAATCATGCATAGTAGCCTACTATGCTGGTCTCCTTTAAGTGGCTGGTGACAGAAACACTTCAAGTTCTTGATAAACTAAGAAAACAATATGAACAGTTCCTGGGAGACATGGAGGAATGGGAATGGAATGCAGCTCTGATGCTTCCTAGCACAGTAGCTATCTACTCAAAGCACAGATTGATTCAACTTAAGAAATTACATTGAACCTATTTTACCTCGGTAATAATAAATAAGGGGCTATATTCTATTGCAGGTGCTAAATGTTAACATCCATTTTTATCAAACATTTTCGTATTGAAGTCTATGGGGAAAACCAGAGGTAAAAGCAGTGATAAAATGAATCCTTTTAATAGAATCCAGCCCAAGATGAGTAAGGTTAAATGTGACAATTGTGTATTATGTGGGGGAACTCAAGATACAGTTTATCTTCTCATGTGGGGGTGTCCAGGGATCCAAGAGTTCTGGAATCAGGTTATCAGTCACATAGCAAACGTCAGGACCCACTGAAGCTATCCCCCAAAATATGAATCTTACCAATATTCCCTAATATCATTCATTCAACATATGCTAAACTATTGCTTCGTGAGCTGCTGGCTATGGCCAGGAAAACAGTGGCAATGGTATGGATGTCTGTGTGTTAACCTTCCATTTAAACACTGGATAAATCTTGTGAATCATAATTTACATCACTACAGACTTGGAACATCACAACAGATAGGGAACTCTATCAAAATTTGACAAGGTATGGGATCCCTGATAAATCCAAGCTAATATGAAAGGATGAGAGTCTCTGGATCTTTCTCCTGAATGTGGTGGTCAGGGACTCCACATACGAAGGACTGCCCTGGGTAGGCTGTGGGACATGTAGGTTGGGGAAGCACTCTGCCTTGAGGAGTTTAGGGTTTTTATGCTTGAGGTTGCGGGGAGGGAAGTTTATGAATTGGTTGGCTTGTGATAGGTTGGTTAGTGCATTGGTGCCCAAGGTGCAGCTCATGGGCCAAATGCAGCTCTCCTGACAAAAGGTTGCAGCCCATCTCAGATTTAAGAAAACAAAACAAACAAACATGTTTACATAATTAACTAACACACATGTAGGCTAGTAAGATCTAACCCCCTGCCTGCCAATTCTGTTCAGGTCAAGAGTAATTGTTAGTCCTTTGAGCTCCAGAGAGGTATCCAACATTTGGCAATGAAATGCATTAAATACCTTTCTGGCACTCAAAGGATTAAATATAAGTATTGTCTTTGACTTGATCAATACAGTAATCCATATTTTTGAATATCTGGAAGTCTATATTTCACCATTGTTATCAATAAAAAAAATAATGCAGACTTCACGCTTATGGCTTTCTGATCATATGGCCCATGACTGAAAAAACGTGGACACTCCTGGGTTAGTGGTTAATAAACAAAAACAAGCCAGGGTAGACAATACTATGACATCAGAACTCCTTCATGCCTCTGATTCAGGCAATTTTATTGACTTTCAGAAAGTGTGGTCTCCCTGACTCGCTTGGTCAACACGGCAATGCCTTACCTAGTCTGTGGTTACTCCTATCCTGTTTATTGTGGAAGTCTCTATTAAATACTTTGTCTGCCCCTCCAAGTTATGCCCGTAATTGCCTACTTACTATCCTTTTTTTCCCCCTCTCTTTTCATTCTCTCTGCTGCTTTTCCCTTTGCTCCTCTTTCTCTTCTTAATGGTATGCAACAAGTGAACAAGTGTTTGATAACAAAGAAATGTTTTTATGTACCTTATCAAGATGGAAAATATGTTGTTTGTATTTGTTTCTTAAAAGAATTGCTTTGTTCTACTACTTTTGCCAATTATATTGTGCTGTCCATTTCATTACTGTCTTTGAGATTATTATCAATGTATGGATTTCAATAAAATCTTAAAAAAAAAATAAACAAAAACAAAAGGACACTAGCTTTCTCTCATATTGTAAATGATTGTCCTGAAATTGTTTTGTACTGACTTCTGTCTATTCTTCGCATTAGCCTCAATAAAAACATGTCTTTTTTTGTATGGGTAAAATCCATAGGCACTATTAGAATTTTCTGACCATAGTAAGGTAAGTAGAGAGTTATTATTAGGACACTTTTGTTCTCCTTTAAGCCCTTAATGACATGTGCCGTACTATGACCGTCATGGTCCTTGAAATACTTAAGGACCGATGACGGTCATAGTACGTCACATACTTTTTACTTACAGTGCTCTACCGGGAGTGCTGTAAGTAAAAATGGGGCCTGAAATTGACCGCTCCAAGATTGGAGCGATCTCTATCAGGCCCCAAAGTGATGCACCGATACACACAACACGTCACGTTTACCGGTGCGTCAGAAACGTCCCAGGACCTCTGGTCGCTAAGGGGTTAAATCTACAGTTTGGATTCATATGGCAATAACCTCACCTCTATTGGCCATTTCAATCCTCCTGAGTAGAGATCTGAATATCCTATTACCCATATAGACAACCCATTATGATCCTAGGACCCCCCCAAAAAAACAAAACTTGTGGTGTCAACGGGAACAGCCTCATATCTAACAAGGCTCAGTCTAATATAGCATAATCAGTGAAAATGACTTAGAAAGGGCAATTCTTATTATAAGGATCATCTGTATAAAGAAAATGAAGTAGTGCTGATGCAAACCAACTGCGCCATGAAGAAAAATAAAACTTAATTTTGATTTAAATGGGTTGTTTAATTGACAGAATGCTAGAATGGTCTTCAAAGCATTGCATAGCAATTCATTACAGGACTCTTTAGAACTCAATGGGTTAAGATCCTCATTTAAATTAAAGGGGAATTGTATTTGTTCCCCCAAGGGTAACGTAAGCAGATTGCCATTTTAATGAGTGATGCTTATAAACAAAAACACTGAAGAATTGCACTGATTCCTGTGCAGTCTTGCAGAATAAAAATATAGACTAAGCCTCCCATATTAATCCTTTGATGTCAGAAGGGTACAGGGTTCAGAGAGTTGCATGTTCTTTCATCAGGAATTCAATGAATTGAATTCCTGATGAAAGAACATGCAACTCTCTGAAACACTTTGCTGTATGGTATAATTTTTTATATCTCTTTCCAATTTTAATTAATTTGCTTGGACTGATTGCGCTTCCATCGACCATTTCTGCAGATAAGTTGCCCAAACAGTGTTGGGATACAAACACCCATTTTTTTTCTATGACGGTTTGTTTCATAAACAGTCCGGCCAGCGATTATCGTGACAATTATTCATTAAGATACTGGAGATTTATACTGAGAGTGCCCCAATTATTTGGATATTTTTTGTGGTGGTGGTTTGTCCTCTCCTTATTTTAAGGTGGTGACAATCGTAAAGTGATCTTGAGGAGCAGTTGTAAAGTGTTTGTTTGGAGACAATACAAGTTCACCTATAAGTAAGCTTGCTACTTTTGGAGTTTTACAGTGGCGATATATGAATATGAGAAAGTAATTTCTTGTTTCTTGCACCCAATTTGGATGCTATTACCCAATGAGAGGTGTCTCCTCTTTTTTTTTTCTTATGATGGGGGGGATTTGAGATATCACCTCAGCAACTTTAATATCTTTGGAAGCTAATGTCAGGACACATTGAACACTGTAACCTGAAGCTGTAGATCACCTCTAGAAACTGCCATTCAATAGATTATATTTCAGCTGATTGGGATCTTAGATGTCACTTTGGCTCCTGATGTCAGGTGCCTGGGTCCTTCACAGCAACAGTTGTTCTGCAACTAGGGTAGTTGCTACTCCACTACCTTGATTCTTCCTGTGGTGCCCTATTCTTCTCTGTGTTTGGTTCTAATTCCTGATGCTTGGCTCTGTTCCTGGTATTCGCTGTTTTGCCATGACTATGCATTTGCCTTGCCTTCTGGACTTGCCCCCATGCCTACCTCACTACCTTGTTGGGTTCTCCTCTTATACCCACTGGGTCAGTGGGTAAGTAGGAGCATGCCTCCCTACCACTGGGTTCCAAAGACTCCAGCTACTGTCTAGTCTGATATCTGATAAGCCAATTTTTACCTTTGTCTGGAGGACTTTATGCTGCCCATAGTGTCAGTTACCAGAGAGTGGGACAAGGCTGGGTGGCCAGTGTATGTGGTTACATGCATTTATAAATTGTATTTGTTAGAGAATGTATTACCAGGAAGAATACATTGAAATTTCTCTTAGTTTCATGGAGTGTTTTTACAATAAGAGCTTACATATTTACACAAAATAGAGAAACAGAAACAATATAAAAGAAGCAGTTATGTTTAAGCATTTTAGACTGGGAGAAGATTTGATTTTGTTAGGGTATGTTATTCCAGTTTTTCCGAGCTCTAAAGGAAAAGGCAGATCGACTGGCTTCTTTCTTGTAGTGTGGGATACTCAGTGAGTCTTTAGCAATGAAGCAGAGGTTATAGTTAATATGGAAATTTGGAGTAAGCATAATGCTCAGGTAATCTGGTAGCTTTCCAGAGAAGTAGTTATAAACTAAGCAAGAAAGGTGAAGGATACATCTGGATTCTAGTGTTAGTCACTTAAGTTCTTTAAACATATCACAATGATGGGACATTGGAGGACAAAGCAACATGATAAATTATGATACTGTGGGATAAGGCTGGTGGTCAGTATATGTGGTTTTTGAGTGAAAATGTTCACCCAACCCTAATTGCTAGTGCTAGTTCCTAGCAATAGATTCACCCAATCGTTGGTTCTTTTGGAAACTTAACAACTCTCCTGCCCCTTAGTGTTAATAATTCACCATTAACTCCTAAAAGTTAGGGACAGCCTCCAATGTACTGTGGAGCAAATGTGTAGGAGGCCTCTCTAGAATTCAAGGGGTTAAACATACTTTCACAGCACAGTGGTGACAAAATATTTTATGAAATTACTATAATTGCATTGAGCAACATCAAGTATCAAAGTACCAGCATAGTATATAACATACTGGAAACAATTGCCACTGAACAACTGCTGATTTAAAGCTTGCTTTGTTAGGAATGATGGAATTCCTTTCACACGGAATGAATTGGTTCTCAGCATAATTTTTCTGCACACTATGCATTGCAGATTTATAGTCGTATGTTCATTTAATTTAAGGCATAGTGCCAAGAAGAGCAATTTACCTTTTTCATCCATCTGGAAAGTAAGATAAGTCAATGGCCCCCATGCAAGTTGGTCATTCAGGAATCAGCAAGGAAGCCGAGTCCATGCTACAGGGGTCAGTCAGCAGGTTTCTTTAAGCTGGGAGAGCAGGCCAATACATTACGGTAACATTCAATCACATGAACAGTAAGCAGATTGAAGAAGGCACAACACAGAGATTTATTTACCTCCATACAGAAGTAAATCATATAAGGATCACTTTTCATTTTAAGTCATATTATCTTTTGACAGCAACATTTCAGGAAAATAAATGCACTTATCTTTGCATTTCATAAAGCAAGGAATTTCTAAACAATGAAACATCGGCACAGATTTATTCAAAGTGCACTGATTATTTTTAAGTAAAAGTTCTTAACCAATATAAATATTGCTGATATCTTTAGCATCCATTGAGCTAGGGGGTCTTTAGCATCCATGGGACCTTTTATGCATATAGACTCTGTTAAAGGTAAAGTAACACCTCCCATTAATAATCCTCACTTAAGATAAGTAGAGGTTATTAACCCCTTATGGACTAAAGGAGTATGCAAAGTATTGTGGAGAAATGCAATTCACATCCCTCTGGTCATTAAGGAGTTAATAGTTTGCAGTAGCACTGCTTAAATTAGATGAATGTACTAACTATGATTCCACTCTAAAACAAGAACTGATACTGATTTATTGGTGAAGCACCAGTCTAATGTCTATTTATTAATAGACAGAGAATCTGGAAACTCAAGCTCCCAGAAGAGGAGCTGAGGCCAGTAGGGGCAAGGATCAAACCATTGAACCGAAAGGCCAGCCCACCAGAAGTGGACAGAGACTGAGACAAAGGAGCAGGGAAGCAGGTAACTCTAATAAGGCTGGCTCCAATCTAAGATGGAGCAGAGTAAGGGGAAAGCAACAACTCCAACCTCTACGACTTGTGAGAGGCAGCAGAACCTACCGGGTCCTATGCCTCCAAGGTTGACAGAGGGAACACCCTGCTGCTAAGGCTAGGTTGACCAGTAAGGATATACATGCACAGGCCCAGTCAGAGGACCAGAGAGCTCCAGAAAACCAGCAATGGGCATGGGACCAAGAAGCAAAGCCAAAGGGATACTTGAAGCAGAACAGCAACCAATACTCATACAAGTCACAAGCTCAAGGTCAGACAGGTCAGATAAACAGGAGTGGATATCACAGCATAGGTCAGGCAAAACAATCTCAGGAGGCAAGCCAAGGTATCAATAGTATAAGAGCAGAATCCAGAATCAAAGTTAAAAAATCAACTTCCTTGATTATGTAACACATTCAGGCAAGCAGTTAGCATACAGCTCATTACTGATTCAGCTCATTTTCTGTACTTACGGGTTTAGATCATTCAGGGTTTTACTATCATGGCTGTTCTGGAGTATTTTTTCTGCTTTCGGTGTCTATTTAGGTGTTCCGATGTCAATGTTTCAACAGGGATTTTAGTCTCATTCAACAGTGAAATTTCTGATGTATGTAGCAATGTATTTGATCAATGTATTCAGGAAAGTCTCCTTAGTCAAAAAATGACTCATCTGGAGACAGAGACAAATTCAACTTGAATGGAATTCAGGCCTATATTAGCACCTTAATTTCTAAATTCTCAGCGTAACACCTTGGAATTGAGGTTGAATCAACTGTATCACATAGTATCTAAATATATGCATGTTAACAGTGTATATACATTTAAACAAACATAGCCCAGATGAAAAAGGAAAAATCTCTCACCACTATTATCACAATAATTCCTCTAGTTTGGTCTGGTTACATGTGGAGTGGAGCTCATCCGGTTCTCCGTCTGTAAACCATGATTTCTCCCTCGGCAGATCTTTATGCCTGAGACTTATAACATCAGGAAAGGTTCGGGGGTGGACCTATAAGAGGATATGGATATATATACTGACACCACAGTCAGCTTTGATTATAACAATCTTTTATTACAGCATATATAAATCACTGGCTGGTTTCAGCATACTAGACACCATTATCAAAAGGGAAAATCATCATCTTATATAATAATTCGCTAAATGTATGCTTGTCAAAACTGTTCTGTGCAGTACAGTTTGCTGCTCATGCTGCAGTCATGCACAGTACAGACTGCCCGCGCCGCGGCTGATAACGGAGCAGCCCGCTCCTTTATCAGCTGCGGAGTGGGCAGCCTCTACTGCACAAGACTGCACCATGGCTGTGGCCCGTGTACACGGGCTCTTCAACTATTATTACTATATTTGACTGTCTCAGCTCTTCTGGGAGACTAATCTATGAATCTAGCACAGTATTTTGTTACTCCTGAGTTTTCCAACCTCCAGCTTCAGTGCATGACCTAATTTCCTTGCCTCATACTTTCTCTGCAAGGTCATTAAAGTGGAACTTTCATATGACTAACATAGCACCACAAATGACAGTTATATTAGCGATGTCCAGAGACTTATACTTGAAAATAAAACTAATTGCTGCATTGACAATAAAAGAACCTTTTAACCAGACAGGCACCGGCTGGGTTTTTTTTCCGTTACTGCAGCAATTAGTTTTATTTTCAAATATAAATCTGTGACTATCGCTAATGTAACTATTTTTGCGGTTCTATGTTAATCATATGAAAGTTCCACTTTAATATTCTTTTCGGAAAAAAAATAAAACACGGGAAAAAGACAAAAAATAAATATGCGTAAAATATAAAAACATATAATTGAGAAAAGGCCACTTTGACTCTTGTTAAGTTTCTGTTCCAACAATCTAAGACTAGAAAAGAGGAAGGAAGGGGGGGCATGCATTGATACATCAGTAGCACTTAGTGAAACATTGCTTTACTATTTCACATTTGTGGTGAACTACAGACCCCAAAACACATATGTGGTGCACGGGTTGTGAATTTATGTGCTTGTAGTGCTGATACTTGTAGTTGCACGGCTCGTGATGCCAGGGTAGTGTTTTACACCACACTCCAGGGGTGAAGCAGGTCTCCTGGGCCAAGCGCTGGGGCAATAAAACACCAGACTGCAGGGTTACGGATAACTGCGTTTACTGGAGAAGCAGGACAGGTGAAATATCCATTAAACCAATGCAGAGGTAAGGCAGGGGCAAGTGCAGAGGTAACAGGGAGCCACAGGGCTTGCTGAGACTTGTAGTAGACTTTACTCTGAATCTTGACTTTACTAGTGACAACTTTAAACTTTACTGTAGTTACTGAAGACTTCTGACTGATGTGGCCACATACACTGTCTGGACCATAGGTTGCTGTTGTACACTCTACCGCCAGGTTAACTAAGGACTTTTGACTAGGATTTTTGAGACTACAGAGCGGAGGCCGCCGTAGGCTAATCACTCTCGATAAGTAGTACTCTCTATGGGGCCCATTCGCATTCAGCACTTCTCCCCACAGCTCTCCTTGTAGACGGGCACAGACTTGGACTTGGACTCCTGTGTGGTGGAACGCCTATGGTTGTGCTGTGGAACACTGTAGTTGTTTAGCTCCACTGGTTTCCCTCACCTTCTCCTCTGTCTTTATCTCCACACACTTCCTCCAGTTCTCTCTACTCTCCTCTCACATTCTCTCTCCACAACTTCCTCACTAGACTCCTCTATACTGAACACACACTAGCTTGCTCCTTCCTGTCTGGCTAGACCAGGGGGCTGCTGGGTAAAAACCTCATTGGCTCCTGTGGTCACATGTTACCCTCTGCACTGCTCACCTTAAAGACACATGAACAACAAAAATATTACAGTTATACCAACATTATACAATCACACAAATATATAAATAACCATGTTTTAAACTTAAAGCAACATATACCAGAAAGGACTGGTAAATGTAAATGTTCAACTCTGGGACATTACACATTCATTAGATCATCCCCATGTTCTGAGACTGCTGAACATAAGAGTATTTTCATTTCCTTCCAATTGGACTCAGTGCTTTACGCCCCTTTTTTTCACAGCCTATTATTGAGTGTGATATTGTGAAATTTGGTTACCATTCCTTGTTTACAAGCTTATATCATCACTTGACAGGCATTTCATTTGTCAGTGTTTTTATAATTAGGACATCCTCTGGTTGGAGGAGGTAGAGCTGGGCTACAGCGGTGTACTTGCATAGGATGGTGGGCGTGTCGCCCAGGTTCACCAACCTGACGGGTACTCGTCCATTGGAAACGGTCACAAGGCTTCTGGCGGCCTTGACTAGCGGATAGTCCTCTGTCTGAATGAGTTCTAAGAGGGCTTGATAGTCCCGATTCCTGATGCCCGGACGGGCGCGGCACCACAAAATGGTTTCAGCATTAGGTTGCAAGGTCACCGGCCAGGTGTCTTGGATCCGTACACGGCACACTTCTCCCTTGTTATTGGTGAATCTTTGTTCGGCTTTTAACGCCTTGAGGTGGTGCTGCACGGCTTGCCTGTATGAGGGAGAAGCAGAGGGCAAAGAAGCATACAGGGCATCCATAATTTCCATAAAACAATGCCTCATTATATTCATTCCTAATATGAAATCAGCAGCACCTTCATCAGTAACATTTGTAACTATGACACCTTGCCCATTAAACTTTTGACTTCCCACCTGAACAGTGGGCTCCCAGTATCCAAGTTTGGAGACTGGTTGCCCATTACTCGCTAGTAATCTGAAATCAACATCATCAGTTGCATAACACACTAGAGTCCCAATATCGACAGAACACCTTTTTCGGAATAGTTGACACTTTTCCGAATGGTTACCATTCCTTGTTTGCAAGCTTATATCATCACTTGACAGGCATTTCATTTGTCAGCGCTTTTAGAATTTCCTTTGAATTTTATTTATGTAATGTACCTTTTAAAATATGCTTTTTAGACTAATGATTGCTAATATTGTTTTATTTTTGCCACTCTAAAACAAGAACTGATACTGATTTATTGGTGAAGCACCAGTCTAATGTCTATTTATTAATAGACAGAGAATCTGGAAACTCAAGCTCCCAGAAGAGGAGCTGAGGCCAGTAGGGGCAAGGATCAAACCATTGAACCGAAAGGCCAGCCCACCAGAAGTGGACAGAGACTGAGACAAAGGAGCAGGGAAGCAGGTAACTCTAATAAGGCTGGCTCCAATCTAAGATGGAGCAGAGTAAGGGGAAAGCAACAACTCCAACCTCTACGACTTGTGAGAGGCAGCAGAACCTACCGGGTCCTATGCCTCCAAGGTTGACAGAGGGAACACCCTGCTGCTAAGGCTAGGTTGACCAGTAAGGATATACATGCACAGGCCCAGTCAGAGGACCAGAGAGCTCCAGAAAACCAGCAATGGGCATGGGACCAAGAAGCAAAGCCAAAGGGATACTTGAAGCAGAACAGCAACCAATACTCATACAAGTCACAAGCTCAAGGTCAGACAGGTCAGATAAACAGGAGTGGATATCACAGCATAGGTCAGGCAAAACAATCTCAGGAGGCAAGCCAAGGTATCAATAGTATAAGAGCAGAATCCAGAATCAAAGTTAAAAAATCAACTTCCTTGATTATGTAACACATTCAGGCAAGCAGTTAGCATACAGCTCATTACTGATTCAGCTCATTTTCTGTACTTACGGGTTTAGATCATTCAGGGTTTTACTATCATGGCTGTTCTGGAGTATTTTTTCTGCTTTCGGTGTCTATTTAGGTGTTCCGATGTCAATGTTTCAACAGGGATTTTAGTCTCATTCAACAGTGAAATTTCTGATGTATGTAGCAATGTATTTGATCAATGTATTCAGGAAAGTCTCCTTAGTCAAAAAATGACTCATCTGGAGACAGAGACAAATTCAACTTGAATGGAATTCAGGCCTATATTAGCACCTTAATTTCTAAATTCTCAGCGTAACACCTTGGAATTGAGGTTGAATCAACTGTATCACATAGTATCTAAATATATGCATGTTAACAGTGTATATACATTTAAACAAACATAGCCCAGATGAAAAAGGAAAAATCTCTCACCACTATTATCACAATAATTCCTCTAGTTTGGTCTGGTTACATGTGGAGTGGAGCTCATCCGGTTCTCCGTCTGTAAACCATGATTTCTCCCTCGGCAGATCTTTATGCCTGAGACTTATAACATCAGGAAAGGTTCGGGGGTGGACCTATAAGAGGATATGGATATATATACTGACACCACAGTCAGCTTTGATTATAACAATCTTTTATTACAGCATATATAAATCACTGGCTGGTTTCAGCATACTAGACACCATTATCAAAAGGGAAAATCATCATCTTATATAATAATTCGCTAAATGTATGCTTGTCAAAACTGTTCTGTGCAGTACAGTTTGCTGCTCATGCTGCAGTCATGCACAGTACAGACTGCCCGCGCCGCGGCTGATAACGGAGCAGCCCGCTCCTTTATCAGCTGCGGAGTGGGCAGCCTCTACTGCACAAGACTGCACCATGGCTGTGGCCCGTGTACACGGGCTCTTCAACTATTATTACTATATTTGACTGTCTCAGCTCTTCTGGGAGACTAATCTATGAATCTAGCACAGTATTTTGTTACTCCTGAGTTTTCCAACCTCCAGCTTCAGTGCATGACCTAATTTCCTTGCCTCATACTTTCTCTGCAAGGTCATTAAAGTGGAACTTTCATATGACTAACATAGCACCACAAATGACAGTTATATTAGCGATGTCCAGAGACTTATACTTGAAAATAAAACTAATTGCTGCATTGACAATAAAAGAACCTTTTAACCAGACAGGCACCGGCTGGGTTTTTTTTCCGTTACTGCAGCAATTAGTTTTATTTTCAAATATAAATCTGTGACTATCGCTAATGTAACTATTTTTGCGGTTCTATGTTAATCATATGAAAGTTCCACTTTAATATTCTTTTCGGAAAAAAAATAAAACACGGGAAAAAGACAAAAAATAAATATGCGTAAAATATAAAAACATATAATTGAGAAAAGGCCACTTTGACTCTTGTTAAGTTTCTGTTCCAACAATCTAAGACTAGAAAAGAGGAAGGAAGGGGGGGCATGCATTGATACATCAGTAGCACTTAGTGAAACATTGCTTTACTATTTCACATTTGTGGTGAACTACAGACCCCAAAACACATATGTGGTGCACGGGTTGTGAATTTATGTGCTTGTAGTGCTGATACTTGTAGTTGCACGGCTCGTGATGCCAGGGTAGTGTTTTACACCACACTCCAGGGGTGAAGCAGGTCTCCTGGGCCAAGCGCTGGGGCAATAAAACACCAGACTGCAGGGTTACGGATAACTGCGTTTACTGGAGAAGCAGGACAGGTGAAATATCCATTAAACCAATGCAGAGGTAAGGCAGGGGCAAGTGCAGAGGTAACAGGGAGCCACAGGGCTTGCTGAGACTTGTAGTAGACTTTACTCTGAATCTTGACTTTACTAGTGACAACTTTAAACTTTACTGTAGTTACTGAAGACTTCTGACTGATGTGGCCACATACACTGTCTGGACCATAGGTTGCTGTTGTACACTCTACCGCCAGGTTAACTAAGGACTTTTGACTAGGATTTTTGAGACTACAGAGCGGAGGCCGCCGTAGGCTAATCACTCTCGATAAGTAGTACTCTCTATGGGGCCCATTCGCATTCAGCACTTCTCCCCACAGCTCTCCTTGTAGACGGGCACAGACTTGGACTTGGACTCCTGTGTGGTGGAACGCCTATGGTTGTGCTGTGGAACACTGTAGTTGTTTAGCTCCACTGGTTTCCCTCACCTTCTCCTCTGTCTTTATCTCCACACACTTCCTCCAGTTCTCTCTACTCTCCTCTCACATTCTCTCTCCACAACTTCCTCACTAGACTCCTCTATACTGAACACACACTAGCTTGCTCCTTCCTGTCTGGCTAGACCAGGGGGCTGCTGGGTAAAAACCTCATTGGCTCCTGTGGTCACATGTTACCCTCTGCACTGCTCACCTTAAAGACACATGAACAACAAAAATATTACAGTTATACCAACATTATACAATCACACAAATATATAAATAACCATGTTTTAAACTTAAAGCAACATATACCAGAAAGGACTGGTAAATGTAAATGTTCAACTCTGGGACATTACACATTCATTAGATCATCCCCATGTTCTGAGACTGCTGAACATAAGAGTATTTTCATTTCCTTCCAATTGGACTCAGTGCTTTACGCCCCTTTTTTTCACAGCCTATTATTGAGTGTGATATTGTGAAATTTGGTTACCATTCCTTGTTTACAAGCTTATATCATCACTTGACAGGCATTTCATTTGTCAGTGTTTTTATAATTAGGACATCCTCTGGTTGGAGGAGGTAGAGCTGGGCTACAGCGGTGTACTTGCATAGGATGGTGGGCGTGTCGCCCAGGTTCACCAACCTGACGGGTACTCGTCCATTGGAAACGGTCACAAGGCTTCTGGCGGCCTTGACTAGCGGATAGTCCTCTGTCTGAATGAGTTCTAAGAGGGCTTGATAGTCCCGATTCCTGATGCCCGGACGGGCGCGGCACCACAAAATGGTTTCAGCATTAGGTTGCAAGGTCACCGGCCAGGTGTCTTGGATCCGTACACGGCACACTTCTCCCTTGTTATTGGTGAATCTTTGTTCGGCTTTTAACGCCTTGAGGTGGTGCTGCACGGCTTGCCTGTATGAGGGAGAAGCAGAGGGCAAAGAAGCATACAGGGCATCCATAATTTCCATAAAACAATGCCTCATTATATTCATTCCTAATATGAAATCAGCAGCACCTTCATCAGTAACATTTGTAACTATGACACCTTGCCCATTAAACTTTTGACTTCCCACCTGAACAGTGGGCTCCCAGTATCCAAGTTTGGAGACTGGTTGCCCATTACTCGCTAGTAATCTGAAATCAACATCATCAGTTGCATAACACACTAGAGTCCCAATATCGACAGAACACCTTTTTCGGAATAGTTGACACTTTTCCGAATGGTTACCATTCCTTGTTTGCAAGCTTATATCATCACTTGACAGGCATTTCATTTGTCAGCGCTTTTAGAATTTCCTTTGAATTTTATTTATGTAATGTACCTTTTAAAATATGCTTTTTAGACTAATGATTGCTAATATTGTTTTATTTTTGCCAATAAATTATTTTTAGTACTTATTAAGTATATGGTGCCTTTTTTTAAAAAAGTTTTCATAATGAAAAAAGATTTGGCACAAGGACTGGTGGTAAAAGAAGGATAATATTTTCCAAATTTAATAAGTGAGCTTGATAACCACTGCCCTTAAAAATTGTAACATTAAAAGTATTTTTATTTGTCTTTAATGCCTTAAGGACCCTTGACAGTCCTGGTACGTCATGGCTGGATTTGCTTTAAGGACAGATGACGTACCAGGACAGTTATGGATTTCTGGGCTCCCCACGTGGCTGCATGCCGTTCGGGGAGTCCGGAATTGGATTCACAAAAAAAAAAAAAATGCTCCATGGTCCTTAAATGACCGCCGCGTGCATGTGCGGCCAGTCCTTAAGGGGTTAAAGCTACAATTTTTAGAGAAATAATTCTATGCTAAATGTAAACAAAAATTCTGCCCATCAAATTCTGACATTTACCAGTAAATAACCTGTGACTTGCTATACTTGATAAGCAGTGAAGTTTGGTTTCATGTTAGTGGCCAAAACCACGTTAAACTTGCCTTTCTCATCGTGATACCTCAGATTGCACGAGTCCCTATCTGCCCAAATCCAAGTGGACATGAATTTAATATAATGTAATTAAAAAAACAGTGATACCACCTTACCTCTGTTGGGAACAAAACCTTTTTGAAGGAAGTAAGGGATTTATGTATACCTTCCCTATTTACAACTAGCAGCAGCACCTGAGTACATGGATATAACAACCAAGAGAAAGGGAAGAGCCAAAACGTCCCAAAATATATATAAAAAATATATACAAATTATTGGTGAACTCAAGCTAGCTTATCAATAGTGTTCAAATAGTAACATGAATGTGTATTCAGGAGAGAAGAAATATCTGTAACTTGACTATATATACAAAAAGTAAACAAAAATAAAAAGTCTTCACTCCAAATTCTGATACCAATAAATAACCTGTAATTTACTACAGATAATAAATAGTGAGGTTTAGTTACATATTAGTGGCCAAAACCATGTTAAGGTTGCCTGTCTCATCACAGCACATCAGATTAGGCAAGTCTCTAGCTGCACCAAATCCATTTGAACATGTATTTAATATAATGAAATTAAAAATAGTGATACCACTTTACCTTCTCTGTGAGTAAAACACTCGTGATGGAGGTATTTATTACCTTCCTAATTACAGATACCACCTGAGAACATGGAGCTACCAACCAAGTGGAAAGGAGGAGCTAAATCCTCCCAAAATACATACAAAAAATATACATACATTATTGGTGAGGTCAAGCTGAGGCGTCATAATGACTAGTGAGCAAGGCAAGCTTAACATTAAATTAACTAAACCTCCCTGTTTAATATTTGTAATAATTTACAGGTGATTTATTGATAGGATTTGAAATGCAGAATTTTTATTTTGATTACTTTTTGTATATGTAGCTAAGATACAGTTGTTGCTCCTGTCTGAATACACATATATTTATTTCTTTAAAAATATTTAGAGATTTCTCTCATTTTTGGTTATCTCCTGGAAAGCTTTTACAGTAAAAAGTTACATATTTTTACAAATAGAGAAACAATATGTACATATAAACACATAAATATACAAAGACACAGTTATTTTTAGGACTTTTAAACTGGTAGGAGAGCTGATATTTTGGAAGGTTATTACAGGCTTCCAGAGGTCATTTCTTGTAATGTGGAATACTCAGTGAGTTGTTAGCAGTGGAACAGATATTATAGTTCATATGGAGAGCCACAGAGAGCATACTACTCAGGTTGTCTGGCAGCTTTCAAGATAAATGGTTATAAAGTAGGCAAGGAAGGTAAAGGGTACATCTCAATTCAAGTTTGAGCCAATTTAGTTCTTTAAAAATATCACAATGATGGGTAGTGCAATTACATTGTAAGACAAAGTGGCAAAATTAATTATACAGTGTGTCGAATTTTTACAAGATGGATTTGTGGCACAGAAGCATATCCTATGTCCCCACAGTCTATGATTAGCATCAACATCTGTTGAACAATACATTTTCTTATGAGGGGAGTAGACAGGATTTGTTTCTAAACAGAGCACCTATTTTCGGATACATTTTGGATATTTACTTATCAGTATTAAGCCACATATAAGATATTTGTAGGAGTCCTACAGGCCAAGTTAGTCTTAGACTGTTCATCGATGGATACATGGATATTGCAGAGTTTAAGTAGTTTCCAGTTTGTACCAAATACCACTGAAACTGTTTTGTCAATGTTTAAAAAAGGTTTTTTTTTTTTTTTTTGCTATCTGTCTTTCAACTTAAGAAAAATCATACCGTGATACAGCCTCAAGTTGTGAAATGTTTGGATTTTTAGTGTACTTTTTAGTTTCATTTGCATACAAATGTACAAGATATGCTTTGCAAACTGTGACCAAATCATCTATAAAGTGTAACTGTTTGAACTCTATTGATAAGCTAACTTGAACTCACCAGGAATCTGTTCATACATATTTTTGAATGCTATACTGCTTCCCAGTCCTGTCTGCTAACACTGTATTCTGCAAGGTTAGACCACTTTTATCTTGTCAGAGAAGACAATTAAAACAGTCAAAAAAGTTAATGGCTAGAAGAATATTTTTAAAGTATTCTACAATATGACAGTAGATTCAATAACATCAACTTTTAAAGGGATAGTAATGTTTTACAAATAAAGCATATCTACATGATATTTGGGCAGTGGAGAGCATTATTTCATTACTATCCGAGTTGTATTTTAAGAGTGTAACACTGTTCACCTCAGAGCAGCAAGACTGTCCTGATGGATCACAGAGAGGGACAATCTTTAGTGAGCATTAAAACCTGCCCTCCTTTGTCACAGCAAGAGGATTGCCCCTCTCAGCAAGCTGTCTGGTTAAGTGACCAGATTCCACATCTGAGGGGAGATGGCGTAACATAGGTAAAAGGGACGGGAGGGGGATACTTTATCATTCAATTACTCTGTAACTACAACTCAGACAGTAATGATGTATTGCTCTCCATGGACCAAATGTTATGAAGATTAATCAGAGCTGCTTTTTTGTGAAATATTGCTATCCCTTTAAGACTGATTTTCCCTTTAATGGAGACAGAAGTATCCAATGCAAAAAATGACTAATATGTTTGAGAAGTGAGAGTCCATGGTATTAGAACCTTTTTCTTACTTATTACCGACAGTTTCAGTTACCACAACTTTCTGAACAATGAGCCCCTAGAGGGCATTTTTGTGTGCTACCTCCTTTTGTGTTACTCTTGTACAGGGATCTGCAAAGGATTTCAGATGTAGATGTACACAAAACAAATTCTAGTTGTTGTTTTTGCATACATCATTTATTTTATGGAAACACCTCTCTGGAAATCTTGAGTTTGACCTTCTAAGTTATTATTTTAAGCCTTTGAGTGCATACCCCTCTGGCACTCAGAGGGTTAAGCATTTGGTCAAAGTGCCAATCAGAGGCAAGTGATAGATGAAGCAAGCCAATGATGGCCTGCAGTTCCCACGTCAGTAAACAAACAAGTTTACAAAAGTTGTAGTTCAACAACAGCTTGAAAGCCCACACTTTGAGTGTAACAATAGAAACTGCATCAATGCAATTTTTTTATTTGAAGTTTTTTGTCCCAGAACTACTTTATTTTGCTTATTTGCAGAAGGACCACTGTAAAAGAAAACTAGAGCAATTCTGGAGCAAATCAGTTGTGCTTCAGAGGACAAATCAGTTGTGCTGCAGAGGACAAATAAACATTTCCATTGATTTAAATGGAACTTTTAACCCCCTGAATGCTAGAGAGGTCCAATACATTACAAAGCAATGAGTTGGAGTCCTAGAATTCAGATTGTTCAAAGCCCAATTTAAATTAATGGAAACTTTGTATAAAAAACAAAAACAAAATTCATAGTGTATGTTTAAGAATTGTCACTAAAATTCAGAATGATGGGCCACAGTTATAAAGCAGCAAAGGGATCGTAATCTTTGAAAAAAAACTAGATCGCCGAGTCTTCTTTATAATAAAAGTAACGCATTGCACTATTTTAAGCAGCTTACATTTTTGTAGTCCATAAAATATTAACTGTAGAAGGATCGCCCCTCCCACCCCTTCTGGCCACCTCCCATTTAATCTGTAACTTGATCATGGGACCGGACTGATGCAGCGAGGGACAAACTTCAATAAGTAAGTATAAGGACAACCCTGCCCACCCTTGACAAAGGAGGACAGGATTTTCCTTTGCATACTGAAGTTTGTCCCTGGCTGCATCCATCCAGTACAGACAGAGCTGCAGCAGTGATGTGGACAGAAGGGTTGGGATCCTTCTACATTTAAAAGCTTATGATCTACATAAATGTAAGTTGTTTAAAATAGTGCAATGTGTTATTTTTATTATAAAGAAGACTCTGCAATCTTGTTTCTTTCAAAGATTACTATCCCTTTAATTTTATAAATATGTCTCCATCTTTTCCATAAATTACTTATATCCTTAACCCTTTGAGTGACAGAGGGGTACGGAACACATTGCTTTGTAATGCGTTCCGTACTCCTCTGGCACTCAAAAGTTAAAATCCATTGTGGGACCTTATATAGAAACACAAAGTGGAATCATTCTACAGCATACCAGCATGACTGTAGGGGGCAAATAAAATACTCCGCCCCCCAAAAAACATACTATTTACACCTTTACACATTTACACTATTTACACCTCTGGCACTCCAAGACTAAAATAAATCAATGTTGTATTTTATTTGTCCCCTATTTGGCGGTGATATGCTCTAGAATTGCTCCTTGTTCATTTTGGGCATAAAGCATAATGTGTAATACTGAAGGTCTAAAGCCATCTGAATTGCATTATATCCCTATTGGACACTGCACTGGTAACATTTGATGTTTACAACAGCATAATGAATTTCTGTAGTATTCTTATAATGAAGTCAGCACCATGGTTAGCAGCTTCTGTCAAGCACAGTTATATCAGCATAATGCATAATGTTCCTAATCCCGAGAATAATACTTCCAGAGAAAGCTTTTAGCTTGAATTATATTATAATAAATTGTACTATACGCCGTGTCTCCATTAATTGTCTTCAAAGCTAAGGTAACATTGTTTCCGATTAATGTAACATGAGCACTTGTTTGCACTTAAAGTATTTGGAAATACATATCTGCCGCTTTGTTCTGCCAATTAAACGTGCCGTATTAATGAAGGGAGAGAATGGGGAAACGGTTCACCTTTAGTGTGGCACCTGTTAACTCTCTGAGTGCCAGAGCGGTGTTTTCAAGTGGTTAACACAAAAATCCTGAGATTCATTTAGTAAGAAAAAGTGATGCAATTCTGCTGCACAGGAGGGAGTAAATAACACTTTCCAAAAAAGTCCCATTGAATTTAATGGGGATTTTCACCCCCTTGGATGATAATGAGATCACCAATGCATTGGAGACCTTTGTAGCATTCCAGGGGTTAAAAGCTTAATTGAAATCAATGGGAATGGTTATTTGTTGCCTATGGAGCAGCTAGGTTGTTCCAGAATTTCATCATTCTTCCATATTTTATGTGTTTTGTGATTGCTTTAAATGTCATTATGGTTTGCAAATCTCTCTGGCCCATAAGGAGTTAATTTATCTAGCCTCATATCTCTCCCCAAAATTCTTTCAACATGCATGTTCTCTCTCTGTTGGGACCTTTAATCTCTTGAGTGCTAGAAAGGTTTCCATCACCTTGCATTGCCTTAGAGATATCTCTAATATTTAAGGGGTTAAAAAAATCCAAATTTAGATCATTGGGAAGTTTAATTTATCTTGTTGGATTACTCCAGAATTTCACTTCTTTAGTTTACTGAATATAACTCATAGTTTTATCATCAACAACATCATCATCATTATACTAATCATCATCATCCTATATAATAATTAGCTAAATCATGTGTAACGCCGCAACATGCGCAGTAGACACTGCTGCGCCTGCTGCAGTCATGCGCAGTAGAGACTGCCCACGCCGCGGCTGATACAGAGCTGGGTGCTCCGAAGGAGCGTCCAGCTCTGTATCAGCCGTGGCGTGGGCAGTCTCTACTGCGGTGACTGCCCCGCGACCGGGTGGCAGTGGCACTGTGGCCCATGTAACGGGCTGTTCAACTAGTTTGTTAATAAACCACATTCATAATACTGATGGACATTTAGCTTCCAATCAAATCAATAAAATATTTTTGTTTCAAATAAAATAGTTTCATTACAAATGTAGCAACTTCTACATCTTGCCCAAAATGCCTCACATAGGAACAAATGGAAATCTATAAGGATGGCTGAAAAGTCCTTTGTTTTTTTTCCTCTTGATTTTCTTACCGGAACAAAAAAAATCTTCTTTTTCCATGGGAATTTCTGTGTGTAGAAAACCCATATCATTTCTGCCTTTTTGCTAAGTCCAATACATCTCCTGTGAGAACTTTTCTGTATTCTGCCTTTGCTTTCTATGGCCTGAGAATTCCTGGCCCAATAATGGGGGGTAGATAAAGTCACTGTGCAGTGGGACAAAGCTGGAGGTTAGTATGTATGATTCTTTGGCTATAAATACAGTAGGACAAGTCTTGGGTCAATATGTGCATTTCTATGGCTTACATAGGACAATGCTCAGTGGTCAGTATGTGTGGTTCTATGGCTGCCATGAGAAAATGTTCAGGAGTCAGTATGTAACACAGTAACGTAGTTGATGTGGCTGAAAAAAGACTTGCTTCCATAAAGTCCAGCCTATCCCAAACAACCCCTGTTGATCCAGAGGAAGGCTGCAGTGGAGAGGAAGGAGGCTCTACCAGCCTTGCCAATATACCAGGCAAGGCAGCCTTGAGACTGATATAACGAGAGAGGAGGCTCTACTGGCCTTGCCAATATACCGGGCAAGGCAGCCGCGTTTAAACCATAAGATTGCAAGTACTGGTGCACAGACAGAGATGGCCTCAGCAACTGGTATATAGGTGGAGTAAACCAGTTGCCTACGCTAGGCACACAGAGGCCTTGCCAGGGCTGTATAGGTGTAGATGAGCACCCGGTAATAATGGAGCGAACCAGTACCCGTGTATTGAACAGACAAGGATCACCGGTGCTAATTGGAATGCAGCAAGCAACCGGTTATACGTGGAGCGAACCAGTACCCACATACTGAACAGACAAGGATCACAGGTGCTAAATGGAAAGCAGTAAGCAGCCCGTTATACGTGGAACGAACCAGTACCCGCGTACTGGGTGACACAATCTCTACCGGTGCTGTAAGGAACGCAGCTAGCAGCCGGTTATACGTGGAGCGAACCAGTACCCGCGTACTGGGTGACACAATCTCTACCGGTGCTGTAAGGAACGCAGCTAGCATCCGGTTATACGTGGAGCGAACCAGTACCCGTGTATTGGATGACACAATCTCTACCACTGCTGTATGGAATGCGGCAAGCAGCCGGTCATACATGGAGCGAACCAGTACCCGCGTACTGTGTTACACAATCTCTACCGGTGCTGTAGGGAGCGCAGCAAGCGACCGGTTATACATGGAGCGAACCAGTACCCGCATACTGGGTGACAGAACAAGAGAATGAAAATGTCGCCCAAGGCGATAGAAGGAGGAGGCACACTGCAGGCGATCCGGGAGCAGGAACACAGCCGGTACAGGACAGGAAACAGGAACAGCAACGGCAGCCAACCGGACCAGGAACGGCAGCAGGAACAACAGTCAAACTGGATCAGAAATGGAAGCAGGAACCGAGGAAGCTGTCAGGCAGGAACTCAGGCGATCACTGGAGAGCAATAGTGTAGGAACGGCCCAGGAAGCTCAGGAACACAATGCAGGTGCAGGTGACATAGAGACACCACGAAAGGGCAACCAAAGGGTGCCCAAGCCCAGCCTAAATAGGCAATAGGCGGGCTGAAGGCAGGCAGTCAATGGAGAGCCCATTCAGGTAACTGACAGGAAAAGGCAGCAATCACAGGCACCGTGATAACTGTTGATCTGGTACCGGGGGCCAGACCTCCAAGGGGCCGGGTTTATCCCTTGTCGGTGGAGGAGAACAAGGCCATGGAGGAGTATGTGAAGGACACTCTAGCCAGGGGCAATATCTGGAAATCTCCTCCCCTGCGGGCACAGGCTTCTTTTTCGTTAAGAAGAAGGATAGGGAGGTTAGACCATGTATTGATTTCAGGGGTCTAAATAAGGTGATGGTAAAGAACGCTTATCCAATTCCGTTGATCACAGAGCTATTCGATCGCATCAAAGGCTCAACTGTTTTCATGAAATTGGATATGAGGGCTGCATACACTTTGGTGCAAATAAGAGAGGGCGATGAATGGAAGACAGCGTTTAACACCCGGAGCGGACACTATGAGTATTTGGTAATGCCTTTCAGATTGTGCAACACCCCAGCTGTTTTCCAGTTCATTAATGACATTTTCAGAGACCTACTTCAGAGTTGAGTTGTAATATATTTGGACGATACACTTATCCATTCTCCCACCTTGGAGGCACATAGAGCAGATGTAGCACGGGTTCTACAACTGCTAAGAGAGAACAAGTTGTTCTGCAAACTTGAAAAGTGTGAATTCCACAAATCCCAGGTGACAAAGAAAAAGAGGCGAGTGCTATAATATTCAAAATGTATACATATAAAACAATATCTAAAACAGTCTGTGTATGTAATATATATAAAACAGTACACCCGTAATATAACTTTAGTATAAATTAGATTATGTAAACACAAATTACTCACAATACAATCAGATTACAATATACAATATATGGTAGAATCGCACATAAAAATATCACGGTTTATCAATGACATCTATTTATCAGTAGACAGTTAAGATACCTAAACATTTGAAGATATGTAAATAAAATCCAAATAGAATGAATGGCACTTTCATAAATATAGATGTGACGTGAGTCCTGGTACTGGAGGTCCGTACCACCATCACACTGGATCTACTGCTTCTCCGACATCCCGATCATCGCTGAAAGACAGACCGTGCCCTGTCAATAACTGGACAGGAACAGTTGGAGGGCAAAACTAAACAACTTTATTGTGCATTATTGCATTATTTTCTGTGAGACTAGGCAGTTTAAAACACTCAGGGCTAGATTCTATTACAGGTGCTAATTTTATCTCTGCTATAGGGCTAGATTATATTACAGGTGCTAATTTTATATCTGCTTTTATCTCCAGTTTTCCCCGTAGACTTCAATAGAAAAAGTTTGATAAAACAGGAGTTAACATTTAGCATCTGCAATAGAATCCAGCCCTAAATCCACTGTAAATACAATTAGTTTAAATATTACTTACTGTATCAAATGAGGAATTCAGCATTGTATGCATTTATATTGATTTGAGTTGCATAGCACATGGAGAAAATTGGAACTGTAAAGTGTAAGTACTCTGACGGGTAAGTGGGTCTGATCCACTGCAAATCATGGACTGGCACAAACCATCCTCACACTTCACCTTACTAGAAATGCTTCACTTCCATTTGTGTTCTTCTATCAACATTTGATGCTGTCTGACAGCCATTAAGTGCCTTTCCTATGATAACATATTCAGAACCTGGCACTGTTTCATCCTTGCTGTGCCAGCTAATTAATCCACATCCTGTTTGGCTGATAAATTGGAAGCTTTATTTTCTTTCTCGTAACCTTTATGTCCAATGACAATTTGTTTTATTTCCCACAGTTCAGTTATTGGTAGCATAGTGTGTGTGTGTGTGTGTCTGTGTGTATTTTATTTCAAGATGTATCCAGTTCCAGTTCAATTTAATCTGTGAGTGATTGGACATGTCTCTGTCACTCAGAGTGTTAACCTCTTAGACGTTATGTCTTCTTCAGTGCATTTGTACATGTTTCTAGCATTAGAGGAGTTAAGAACTGGTATAAAAGTGGTAGGAGTTCTGGTGAAGAAATATTCCAGAATGCAAGATAAAATAAAAAAGCACTGGTTAGAAATATATTTGCTTTGATATTCTGACTTCAGTTAGTGATGCAATGCGAAAAAGGAAGGTGACTACTGGGATGAACAAAAGCATCACTATTATGTTCACAGATTGATTTGGTGGATACTGAAAAAATTCTGGATTTAGATAATATCTCATGTGGGAGAGGGAAAGGCAGAGAAAGTTTGAGAGAAGGAAGGATACACTAAGGGCTTGATCCAATAGAGCCAGTTAAAAAAAAGGCCAATGGTAGTTTTTTAAGCACAGTAAGTGCTTCACTTACCTGTGCTGTGAAAATCTACTGAATGAAAGTCCCAATTCAATTCCAAGCAATGGGCAGTAACATGCGTTAAGGGACCCCATTTTATCGGCAAAAATCTGCACCTACTTTTTTGTCATAGAGTCCCCTTATAAATGTTTTAAACTGTTGACTCTGTAATTGAAGGGGAGCGAAACCTGTGACCATCAGATGGATTGATATGGGTCCCTAAGCCCCATACCATTACATCCAAAATACTAAAAAAATGTGTGTAAAAAGTATCCCTATGAGTGCCAGTGGGGTATACAACTCATTGCAGAGCATTGCATACCTCACTGTCACTCACAGAGCTAAGCCCCCTAAAGTTAATCACATCCCCTGAAAATAAACACTTACCTGTAAGCCTGATGTCCAGCGGTATCTTCAACATCCTGTTATCCACTGTCCTTCTTCTTTAATCTTTTATCTTCTGTCTTCTTCTTCTTTCTCATCTTCCTTCTTCTTATCTTCTGTCTTCTAATCTTCTTCTTTGTCCCAAATATAATATAACTGAAAATAACTAAAAGTCCAATTTAAAGATAATCAACAAAGGTATACTGGCCTTAACCCTTTGAGTACCGGAGAGTAAACAACACATTTCAGCAGGGCCGGTGCAAGGATTTTTGTATACACAGGCGAAGGTGCATTTTGATGCCCCCCCTTGACCCGGACACAATCCACCTGCCCCGCCCCCCCGACCTTGCCACAGTCCCCTGCCCCCGCCCACATATTCACCACCACAATGCTCCCTTCATCTCCACATTGCACCTTCCACAATGCTCCCTTCACCTCAACATTGCCCCTTCCACAATGCTACCTTCAACTCCACAATGCCCCTTCATCCCCACATTGCTCCTTCATCTCCACATTTCCCCTTCCATAATGCCCCTTCATCTCCACATTGCCCTTCCATAATGCCCCTTCATCTCCACATTGCCCATTTATCTCCACATTTCCCCTTCCATAATGCCCCTTAATCTCCACATTTCACCTTCCATAATGCCCCTTCATCACACAATGGCCCTTCCACACTGCCCCTTCATCTCCACATTTCACCTTCCATAATGCCCCTTCAACTCCACAATGCCCCCTGATCCCCTACCTTGAGTCCCTGGTGGTCTAGCCATAAGAGAGCTCTGTGCCTCCTTCGGCACAGAGCTGAAGCTCCCAGCGATGTTCTCAGTAATGCAGAGCGCTGGGAGATGACGTCATCTCCCAGCGCTCTGTATTACTACAGAGCCTGGGTCCTCTGCGTTGTGAGCGTCCCATAGACGCCGAGGGGGAGCGCTTGGTAGTGTAAATCAGCGCTCCCTCGCGGCTGATATATTTAAAAAAAAAAAAAAAAATCTCAGCGTCTCCCTTTTCGGCACCCTAAGGCAGCTGCCTGTGCTGCTTTAATGGTAGCGCCGGCCCTGCATTTCAGAACAATGCATTGCGTACCCCTCTTGCATTCAAAGGTTTACAGTCAAGGTGGCATTCCAATAATTACAATTATGCGATTCCAAGAGTTAAAAGGATGATGGCATTCCAAGAATTAAAATTACTCTTCCATTGTGTCTGCTGCCTCCTGAGGCAGGAATGCAGAGAAAACGTCCCCCCCACCACCAAAGTTACCTCTCGGGCTGTGTACTAAGCCATTCTGTGGAAAAATTGAGAATGTTAGGGATAGTAATGTTGTACTTTATTGTCAGGGGTAGTGTTGGGTTAGTGTTTGAGAGGGTGACTGCATTTTAGCTCATGCTAATGTGTCAAACACTGAGAATTTGCCATTTTCCTTTGATGTTCCCATTATTCACGATATTTAGTGTGAGTTTTGGGAACACAAAACACAGGCTGGATGTTGGGCCAAAAGTTCTGGGGCCCAACGTTCGTTGTGGTTTCTGTTGGTAAGTCAATTGGGTTGAAATTGTAACATAGTGAGTGTACCGACCGGTAATCATTTTTGTCCTATCAACAGTTTTAAGAGGGAATATTGAATCGAGCCCTAAATGATTTCCTTATCAGCGCTGTCTTTAATGTTCTCTGTGTGTTTAATTCATATTAACTAGACATGCATCCAGAATACAGTTCCATTCAGGCCTAACCTTATTTTCTTTAGTTTCTTCCCATTTCACATTGGATGAATACATTTAAGAGATTAGAGGCATTTTTAGCAGTAGGGAACATGTGGGGTTATATTTTGTGTTAATGGGTAATACAGGAAGTGCTGGTAAACAATGTAATACCCATTTTGGAGTCGGGAAGGCGTATAGTTTTGTTTTCTTGGTTATACTGTAGCAAAGGTTGAACTAATTTACTATGTAATATGCTAAAGATAGAAATCATTATTTCTGAATATTTTGAATATTTATTTTTGATTGAAAAAAATTGTATCCTTTTTCCTTAGTGCAACAGACTCACTGTTTGTATTGGGGAGTCTGGTGAACAGGTAGAAGTGGCAGTTTTAACCATGACATGCCTATTATTATCCAGTATTCTCAGCTACATTATTTATATTTGAGCAAAGATGTAATGTCCAGTAGGATATCTGGCTCCAGTCCACTATCCTTCAAGCCACCGATTGGAACCATATGGCTTCAACAGATTATGCTTTCTTTATGCCAATTCTCTCTCATTCCTCTATATCAATGGTTCTTATCACATGCCCCTGGCAGAACTAACATGCCAGATCTTTAGGATTTCCTTTCTCTATCACAGGTGAGTTAATCACTGGTTTAGTCAGTCTGATACACTCACCTGTGCTCAAGTTGGGAAATCCTAAATACAGTCATCCCTGGGTCATGGGTTGAGAATCATCAAATATTTATTGTGTCAAGTATTTCCTAAGGGGCATTTACAAACCAAAGTTAAACATTGAAAAAAAAAAAAATAGAGAAAATAAAAATTACATATTAGCATTTAAATATGGTTACATGTTGTTTTAGATACAAATAGATTTTTTTTTCAAAAGCTTTATTGAAAATTGACATTTACAAAACTAGAAATAACAATATCTGACAACAAACAAAATTGTCAGCAAGATTCATGCCGACCATGGCTGCAAATTACATAACAGAAAAAGTGCAATCATAATACAACATATCAAATTATAGAAAAGGCTTACATAGCTACATTCAGTAAAAGGTGGACTTGAAGTCCCAGTTTCCAACTTACAAGCATGGAATAGGTCCTAAAGGTGGGATACTAATGTGAACTAACAGCATATGATGCACAGTCAATGTTAGAGTAATGCAAGTGCATGTATGATAATGATAATACTCATTTAATAAGGCGTGTTTTGGGCCCTAGAAATCAAGAGGGATGAGGGAGGAGGAGACCAGTGAGAAAAAAGGAAGAAAGAAGAGGAGGGGGAAGGAAGAAAACAGGAAAGGAGAACTAACCAGTTCAGATACAAATATTGTTAAACCTTTCAGTGCCAGGGGATTGGGGAATTTTCTGTACCCTGCTGACTATTTTGCTCTTCATCTGTTTAGGTATGATATCCTTTGGTAACTTTGTAGTTATAAATAGAAAACTATTTTTTATTCAGAACAAATTCAACTTTATCATGGCACCTCAGAAAAATGAAATTTTAAGAAGCTAGGGGCTAGGTGCTAAATGTTAACACCCATTTTATCAAACATTTTGCTATTGAAGTCTTTGGGGAAAACTGGAGATAAACGCAGAGATAAAGTTAGCACCTGCAATATAATCTAGCCCCGGATGTCATAAAATAATGTAAACAAAATGATGTGCTACTTTCATAAACTATATATCAAAAACATGTTAGAGAAAATTTCAATTATTTTTAAAAACCTTGAATCCCATCAGTAGAGAAATAGCAAATATGTATAATTTTACCTACAGGCATGGCCTTCACAGATCTCTAATTAACAGGAGCACAAAATGGTGCTTTCAACTTTATGAACTAAAATACACATTCCAGTGGTTACATGGCAACACTAACCTAAAACAGCTCAATAAATATATAAAGGTATATATATATTTCCTGATAGCAGATACTCCACTGCATCAAATGATGTGTGTCTTTCTACCCTCAGCTTGGTGAGCACAAATGTTTCCAGTAGGTGGTGTTAAAGGAAAAAGTATGATATTTTTTAACATTCCCACCACTTCAAATATACTGAAATATTTGAAAACTATTTAATTTCATACTGTGATCATTATTTGCTAGTGCTCTTACAAGAAAAATGGCACCCCTATGGTATGAGTTAACATACTGGTATTAGTTAACATACCTTCACAAAAAAGGTAGCATGGAAGAGTCTGTAACTACAGACCAGTAAGTCTTTCATCAGTAGTGGGAAAAGTAATGGAGACTATGTTAAAGGAAAGAATTGTTGAATATCTGAATTTTATTGGCTTGCAAGATACCAAACAGCATGGGTTTACAGCAGGGAGATCTTGTCAAACTAACCTCATAGATTTTTTTGACTGGGTACCTAAAATAATAGATCAAGGGGGGCGCAGTAGATATAGCTTATCTAGATTTCAGTAAAGCATTTGACACTGTCCCTCATATAAGACTCATTAATAAATTGCAGGCTCTGGATGTAAAAATAGTTAAATGGATAAGGCAATGGCTGAGTGACAGGAGACAGAGGGTGGTAGTCAATGGAGAATATTCGGACGAAAGGAGTGTTACTAGTGGAGTACCTCAGGGATCTGTACTTAGGCCCATTCTGTTTAATATTTTTAATAGTGATATTGCAAAAGGTCTCCAAGGTAAGGTATGCCTTTTTGCAGATGATACAAAGATCTGCAATAGGGTAGACATTCCAGGGGGAAAAAGCCAAATGACAAATGATTTAGGTAAATTAGAAGAATGGACAAGAGTGTGTCAGCTGCAGTTTAATGTTGATAAACGTAAAATAATGCATTTGTGAAATATAAATCCAAAGGAAAAATATACTGTGAAGGGCACTCTGCTATCAGAGACAACAGAGGAATGGAATTGGAAGTATTTCTAATGACCTAAAGGTAGGCAGGCAATGTAATATAGTAGTGGGGAATGAAAGCAGGATTCTGGGTTGTATAGCTAGGGGCATTAGTAGCAGAAAAAAGGAAGTGGTCATGTCATTCTACAGATCTCTATTTAGACCTCACCTAGAGTATTATGTACAGTACTGGAGACCCCATCTCCAGAATGATATAGATATTCTAGAGAAAATTCAGAGAAGGGCTACTAAATTGGTGACTGGTTTACAGGAAAAGAAATATCAGGATAGACTAAAGGATCTGAACATGTATAGCTTGGAGGAGAGAAGAGAGAGGGGATATGATAGAAACATTCAAATGCATGAAAGGATTCAAAAAAGTGCAGGAGAGAAGTACATTTCAAAGGAGAAAAATGTTAGGACAAGAGGCCATAGTCTAAAACTAGAGGGACACAGGTTTAGACGTAATGTAAGAAAGTTTTACTTCACTGAGAGGGTAGTAGATAAGTGGAATAGCTCACCAGCAGAAGTGGTAGAAGTTAATACAGTGACAGGATTTAATCATGCATGGGATAGGCATAAGGCTGTCCTTAACATAAGAAAAGACGAAGGACCAGATAATGTTTGAGGTTTTTACAGTAGGAAAATGGGCAGACTAGAGACTAGATTCTATTGCAGGTGCTAAATGTTAACACCCATTTTATCAAACATTTTCCTATTGAAGTCTATGTAGAAAACTGGTGATAAAAGCAGAGATAAAATTAGCACCTGTAATAGGGCTAGATTCTATTGCAGGTGCTAATTTTATCTCTGCTTTTATCTCTACTTTTCTCCATAGACTTCAATAGGAAAATATTTGATAAAATGGGAGGTAACATTTATCTCCTGCAATAGAATCTGGCCCATAGAATATAGGGCTAGATTCTATTGCAGGTACTAAATGGTAACACCCATTTTATCAAACTTATTCCTATTGAAGTCTATGGGGAAAACTGGAGCTAAAAGCAGAGATAAAATTAGCACCTGTAATAGAATCTAGCCCCTAGCCGTTGATGGGCTGAATGGTTCTTGGGCTGGATTCTATTACAGGTGCTAATTTTATTGCTGCTTTTATCTCCAGTTTTCCCTATAGTCTTCGGTAGGAAAATGTTTGATAAAACAGGTTTTAACATTTAGCACCTGCAATAGAATCTAGGGGTAGATTTAAAGGCAGCCGTTAGCAAAAAAAAAAGCACAAACGGATGCGTTAACGTGTTGTAATCCATTTAAAGGTCTGTCTTAAGAATAGCTGACGGCAGTTCACAAATCCTTACGGCCGATAGACTGACGTGCATTGAGAAGCCTAGAACAAGATTCCACAGAGCCATTTAAAGTAGTGCGGTACTGCTAACGGCTGAAAAAAGATACACTTAACGGCTAAAATTTAAGACCCAGTTTTGTTAGCCGATAGACACATAACGGTCAAAAAGAAACCACCGTTAAAGACAATCCACATACCGCACAAGCATGTAAATGGCAAAATTAACCCGTGCAATGCCCAAATAACACAAGAACATGGACAAACACCACAAATCACTGTCACACACAACAACAAGCAACACCACAGGGACATGGACCTCCAAAAAAACACCAACACAGCATGGCACAGAACAATGGGGGTTATCACACAACATGGACACCTGCCAAAACAAAACAAGCTCACCTGTCTAACATCACCACACGATCCAGACAAAGCCTGCACCCCACAACTTCACACCCGCAGCTGACAGAGGCACAGCAATCACAACACACCACATTTTAAAACACAGACACACCTGAAAACACTTACTTGGACAACAAACACCTTCCCATTGGTCAGCACTCACCTCATCACCACACCTACACAACGCCCTACCAGGTACTTAAAGGGACAGCTCACCACACTCACTTGTGGCTTGTTTTCCACTCAGGGAGTGTGGAGCATGCTGAGCACTCACAACACTGCTCAGCATGCTCCTCACTCACAGCTAGTACGTTCACCACATAAAACATCATTCACACAAAATATGCTCCCTGTCTCACCATGTCATTCACGTTCAACAGGTGATGCTGGCTATGGATGCAAACCATGACTAATGACCCCAGTCGCAAATCCCTGAACGGATGCCCAGGAGCGCTACAATCAGGCTCATGCCAGGACTTGGAATGCCATTGAGCGGACTTTTTGCCTCCTAAAATCAAGATTCCAATGTCTGGATTACTCAGGGGGAGCACTACAATATGCCCCGGCCAACGTCTGTGACATCATAATGGCATGTGCAATATTGCACAAAATAGCGGTGGACACCAGACTTGTGGACGACATCCAGCCTCCACCCAAATCTGATGACTCTGTGGACATTGTCCAGGGTGAGGAAACCCTAACAGGGATGCAGAGGAGAGACAGATTGATCAGGGATCACTGTGAGTATAATACATGTATGCACACAATCCATGCATACACACCCACCACAACACACATTTTCTGTTTTACCCCACAGGATCAGTGACACAGCCCTGACACTGGCTGCATTATGGACCACCAACATCAACCATTCCATGGACCAGTCATATTGGGGCTAGAGATTCCAGTGACATCTGACACCCTGTAGTCCATGTTGATACTGCTACCTAAAGGATATCATGCATGCCCCCCCCTGGAAACCAAGGTACAACACTGTAAACATGTTCAGCATATCCCACAGCTCCACAGGCACCAACTAAAGTGTTTTGCTAGGATCAGACCCATGACCCTCTGACAGTGGCGGCCCAAATATATTAGTGTCATGGAGCTATTACGACATATTTGGTTCACATCCCCTTAGTTCCCCCCATAATGGTTTACAGACCAGTACACAACACATTACAAAGCAATGGTTTGTGTACCTCCTCTGTAACAAAAAGATTAAGGGAATAATGATGTTGTAGCGGTTGCATGACGATAAGTTCAAGAGTGCTGTTCAAAATCTTGTCCTTTTGTCCCACAAGCATCCATAGCACGATCCAGAGGAGTTTTCATGTGACTGGACTGAAGTCTTGACAACACTTCCATGAAGCTCACCCCTTGGTGTTTCAAGTGATTTTGTTGGTGATGCAATGTTTGAACTGATGTTAGAAGCAACCTCTAATGGAACATTCTCATATAAACATGAATTTATGTGTGTATGAACATCCAGGTATCAAACCTGTACTGTAGGATGGCTCATCCACAGAGTTTTTAATGCATATAGGCAATATACCCAGAAAACACATGTATGTTTTAATGTAGGTTGAGACACAGTGAAGGATAACCATCACTATTCAATCTGTGTCTGTATGAATACATGTTGGATTACACATCTGTCAATGTGAAACTATACCCAAGGCTAGAGTATCCCTCATACATAGAAAGGCATGACCTACATCACGAGAGTCCACTAGTTGTTTGACCATGAGTGGACTTTGTGATGTATTCATGCAATTACATGATGGCAGTGATACACTAATGTGTGTTGTGAGTGATTAAGAGGTGATACAGGGGACATACTTCCACAATGATTTCATGTCTATGGTTTCTGTGTTGATCAATATAATCAATGTCCTGAGACTGCTTTACTTTGACATTTCTCAGTACATGGTCTATATCAACAAACAACCAGATCAAGTGGACAAGTGTTATCACTGGTGAAGTTTGTTACAACCTTAGTAAAACAACAACTCAACCTACTGGAGAACCCAATGCTCACCCCAGGATTTCAATGTGTGGGTGTGTGTGCTACACATTAAAATCCTATGATGAACATTGGGTTCCCCAGTAAGTTAGGCTGTGATTCATACTGTTATTGTGCAACTGACTTACTGGAGAATAAATGCTCACCCTAGGATCACGATGTGTATCACACACATTGAAATCCTAGAGTGAACATTGGGTCACCCAGTAAGTCAGTTGCACATTAAGAGTTTGAATCAAATACTATATTGATGCATGTTCCATATGTCCTGCTTGTTTTTTCACTGCTAAGTCACATAGCTGTTTGTTTGCTCATCCCCTTAAACACAACAATTGATGCAGACGAATGGTCAGTGTTGCACCAGTTGTTGTGCTAAGGGGTATGTTCTGTTCAAATTCATACCACAACATCGCCATATAACACTGTTGTGTTACATGGCTCCAGGAATGGATTGCCAGTTGAATTTGGTCAATGGTGTGTGTGTGAACCCATGTTGTAACATCCCACAAACATTTTACCTATGCAGAAGTTGTGTTCACTGCATTGTTTGACAATGCATTGGAGACAACTCTGCCACCCAATCTATAACTTAACACAAAGCAGATCAGACAGGATTCAAAAGCACAATGTTCTTTTATTTAGGGGGAAGAGAACAAGTTGGGCATTTCCTTTCTTTTTTTTTGGGGGGGAGACCTTAGACTGGGTGCCAGAGGTGGATGCCCTGGCTGTTTGCCTGGTCACCCTTTGCCCCCTAGGTGTGGCTTCAGGGTTCACAATGGAGGGAGTGGTGGGTGCACTGGACCCCTCTGTGGAATGCAGGTTCTCCCTCTCTACTCACAGGTTCATCCCCATGTGGAGCTGATGGAGTTGCATGTTGATCCTTGTGACTTCCTACTCCAGGGCATGGATCTTGCCTCTATCCTGTTGATGTTCCTCCGGGATTCCCTCTTGCTCCTTGTGATATTTTCATTTGTGCGGTAGCTTGACCGGAGTAGTCTCCTTTGTAGGGCCATACACTCCGCCTTCATCCCCATGGGGCGTTCAATGATGGAGATGGTTGTGCCCGGTGACTCTGCTGTTGTGTCCTCAGCTGGTGCTGTGTGTGCTGTGGCTGCTGCAGATGGGTATATGCCCAGCACATCAATCGACTCACTGCTGCCCACTGATGTCTGTGCTAGTTGAGGTGGTTGAGTAAACAGGTCCCTTGCCAGAGGGTACTGGGGCTCCCCAAGCAGGCCCAGGTGTTGGTAGTCGAGTGGCCAAGGGTCATACCTTGTCCACTGGTAGGTGCTTGGCCCCCACCTGGGATCATACCTGGGGCCATGCTGGGGAGCCATCCAGGAAGGTAGGTTGGGGGAATGGACATATGGCCCATATGTAGGGGTGGCCACAGACCCAGGCAGCCAGGACCTTCCTAGTGGTGGTGGTGCTGCAGCAGGGTGGTAAAGTCCTGTGGAGGATGGCTGCATAGACCTGTCTTATTGAAACCAGTACTAGTATTGTGGGGGAGCAGCTGATGGTACAGCATAGGATGCAGTAGCTGGTGGTGCAGCATAGGATGCAACAGCTGGTGGTGCAGCATAGGATGCTGGAGCTGGTGGTGCAGCATATGATGCAGCAGCTGGTGGTGCAGCAGAGGATGCTGGAGCTGGTGGTTCAGCTGTGTAGGGTGACCATGTGCCGGTCCCGTCCTCTTGCTCCCCAAGAGGAATCTCATCTGGGGATGTGTGTGCCTCCTCCACTGCCTCCTGCTGTGCTGCAGGCCCTTATGCTGTGTGGGTAAATGAAATGGTGTGATTAGTAATGTTGACAATGACAGAATGAATGCAGGATGATTTGACATGTAGATCTCTGGTTGTCATGATGGTGTCCTATGCATTGCGTTACATTGCATGGAATACCACCCTGGCAATCACAGAGACATGAGATCTGTCCATCTTAATACCCCAGGCCACTAATCAGATCAGTATTGAGGGATTTCTCAGATTAAGGTCTGTTGCTGTTTGTATCATTTGCTCAATCTCTGTGAGGGACCCAGCCTTGCTTAATCGGTGATATCCATCAATCCTGGCCTGTTGGTGTGCCACCTATAGTGGTTGACATTTGGTTCCCATGTGTATCCTGCAAATAGTGGATGGTCTAACATCCATCCATAGCATCACCATTCCTGAGGATCCATGGGGAAAACAAATGTATGACGTGATAGTTCAAGTGAGAGTACATGATTGCATACACAATACAAAGGCCGACTTACTTCTCCTTTAATTCCACAGTGTTGGTTATTTATAGGCCTGTGTGTTGCACATGCACCCAGTTAGTCACAGTGGCACTGTGATGTTCATCCTCATCCATCTTTCTTGAGATTCAGTGAGCGGTGACAAAGACCTTATAGAGTGGAGTTAGAGTGGAAACGATGACTTCTCCAATTATATAATTTCTCCATTTCCAATTTTTTCCTATGGAGTCTAACAATGAGCCCTGAATAACCTGAAACATTTTCTGGAATAGCCTCCTTAGACAAACATGGGAATTGGTGAAGTGATGGTATGGAAGGGTTATCTTAACTCCATCATGTCTTTTACACCGCTTAGTGAACGTCCCCTGAGTATCATGTAATCCTAACCCTGTTGATTTGTGTTTGTGGTCGGTTAACCCTTTGAGTACCGGAGGGGTTGCCAAAGCATTGTTGAGTGATGCATTGATAATCCCTCTAGCACTCAAGGGGTTATGTGCTGACTTCCCAGTGGGTACATGGGTGACATTGTGGAGGAACAGTAATGATGTTTAACAGACAACAATTTAAACAGCATGGTTGGTGTGGATTGTGTGTGATCAGCACAGCAACAAGAGGGTTGAACTTGCACAGTTTTGGGCTGGCTGAACATTGCCATTTGTCCTTGTATTGTGTCCTATTTTTAACCCTCAGGGTGCTGTGTTGGTGCAGTTGTGTGAATGAATGATGGGCATGTGTGGAGGTGTGACTGTGTTTGCAGCTTGTGTTGTTTGATGAGATGTGTGGTTATGTGATGATGCACTTACCAGTAGTGTGGAGGCTCCTCTCATCCCCAGTGTTTGATCCACCAGGGACCCCCTCAATGAGTGTGGAGGACATGGTCTGCTGCAGCATCTCCTCCAAGCGGTTATATGTGATGTCTACCGGTTGACCACCTCCAGTGCCTCGGGCATGCAGGGGGGCATCCCCCATCTTCTTTTTCACCTGCCTCTTGCAGTTGCCCCATCTCTTTTTTACTGAGTCCACATCCCATCTTCAGCTGGCCACCGCATTCACCTTGCTGCACATTTGGTTCCAGGCAGCCTTCCTCCTCGCAGCAAGGCCAGGGACACTCTCCCTCGAGAACAGGATGGTCTCTCTCTCAAGTACAGCCTCCACTAGGGCCCTGTTCTCCTCCTCAGTATAACAGGGATCCCTGATCCTCTCCTCTTCACCTCCGGCATGTGAGGAGTCTGAACCAGACTGCCCTGCCTGCACTGCCCCTGACTGTGTATGGTGGTCCCCACCATGTACCCCTCGTCCCACTGCAGGTTCTGTCCCTGTACTTTGTGTGCCTGCCCTTCTGGGCCTGGTCCCCCTCTGCCCTGCGGATCTCCCTCTCCCATCCCTACTCTCAACAGGGATGTCCTCCTCTCCTTCCTCCTCCTCCACTACTCTCCCCATCCCTCTCTCCTGTCCTCCTCTCCTGGCCATCATTCACCCACTCACACCCAGGCACTCCCACAGGCCCTCGCAGACACACTTGATCCAACTCACTCTCTGTCACACTTTTTCACTCACAGATTTACACTGTTAAAATAAAATTTAAGATATTTGTAAAGTGTTAAAAAAAGACTATGTGTATGTATGTGTTACTGTTTGTATGGGTATGTAATATGTGCAAAAGTGTAATATGTGTATAGTTAAGCGCACCTCTCTCCAAACTCCAAACTCCAAAAACTACTTCTGCCTCAAGTCTACGCGCCTCTCTCTCTCTCGATCACTATCCTCCACTCCTGGGTCCTGTGCCCTAGCTCGCTAAAACTCGAAACACAGACAGAGTGTGACCATTATTTTGGGGTATATATAGGTGTATTTGAACATTTTTGCTACTTTGGGGCCTTGGGATTGGCTGTAGGTTTGAACTTTGTTTGTGCATCTATCACGGTTGCTAGCCAACGGCAGCCGTAATGTTACATTTTGATTTAAGTTGCGCTTTAACATGTGTTTGTGACACACGGTGATGGGAAAACAGGTGCGATGCAGGTTTTTGTGTTTTTGTTGTGCCTATGCTCGTTACATATTTTCATACACTTACTTTTAAATCCACCGTAAATCATGTGTTATTTGTGGCCGATGTGCCTTTTTACTTAGAGGCTGGTTTAATGGCTGCCATTAAATCTACCCCCTAGTACCTTATCTGTCGTCAAATTTTATGTTTCTATGTTCCAGAATCACAAAACTACACCAGCTAATCACTCTCATTTTTGTTATATTTTTCAGACCTGACTTACCTGTACTAAAATGTTTGTCTCAACTGCAGAAAGTAAGAAAAGGTAGAGAAAGCACACCAAGGGCTAGATTCTATTACAGGTGCTAATTTTATTTCTGCGTTTATCTCCAGTTTTCACCATAGACTTCAATAGGAAAATTTTTGATAAAACGAGTGTTAACATTTCGCAACTTCAGTAGAATCTAGCCCCATTTTGGAAATAAGACATTTGCCTTTCTACCTATAACCTGCTGTGCATAAATGTTTCCAGAAATGTCAATACAGGGAAATAAGCATTTTTTTATTTTCACCCCTTCAAATGCAATAAAGTATTTTAAAACCTGAAAAATTGTACTCCATTGGTATGGCTTGACATACTGTAGAGGGGTGCCATAAGCACAAAACTACACATTTTTATTTGGCGAAATGACCTGCCTGCACTAAAATGGTCATAACCATTACAAATGTGAAGAAAAGGCCATTTTGGAAATAGACATTCACTCACATCAAATGAGGGTCCTTGGATATATACTGCTAGACTAGTGTGCACAACGCTTACCAGAACATGGTACAATAAAAATATATACTTTTGTACACATCATTCACTTCAGATATACAAAAATCTTTCAATACCATGGGATTTCCTAGTCTATCCAGTAGCTAGTGCTAGCCTGAGAAAAATACCTCATTGGTATAAGCTGACATACTGTAGTGGGTGCCAGGAGCATGGCTACAGAGGGAGCAAAGCAGAGATGTGAAAGTGTGCATGCGAATAAAAGTGGGTAGTGGAACAAGGCTAGAGGCTGGGTCAGACAGTGTATGTCAGGGTCTGAGACCTCCACTGGTCAGTAGAACCAAACTTGGGGTCTGATTGTGTATGGGAGTATGTACAGCGGGACACAGAGTGGGCACAGATTTTATATGTGAGGGTGAGTGGACAGTGTATCAAAGGGTTCGGGGGGTATGTGTGAGTTTTCTCTGGCACACACTTATTATTGTTATTTTAATAACTATTTTTATTTGTGTCAGAGAGGTATCCGATACATTGGATATCTCTCTGGCAATCAAAGCATTACATTCAGACCTTGTGGGGGCATCCGGACACTTCCTGATGTCTCCTAGTTACTGATCTCCAAGCCAATTTGGCTGGGAGATCAATAGATGCAACAAAACGGAATAACATTGCTTCTCTGTTTCCATCCCACCAGCACTACCATGTAGGAGTGGGAAAGATCAGGGAAAAGCCTTCCTCATCACCAGTCACTTGACGTGGAAGGCTTTCCTTCATCCTTCCAACTCCTACCTGGAAGTTTGTGTTGGATGGAAGCAGTGGAACCATGCTGCTTCCCTGTGTCACCTTTATTGCTCTTGATGCCCGACCAAGAAGGCTAATACTTTTTTTGTTCATTGCGGCCACATCACATAGGTAAACTGACTTATGTAGAGGCCACAATTCAGCAGTACGAAGTATGGGCTTGGCACAGTGGGAGCAGCTGTCAAAGCCTGCATTTCATACCGCATTGGTACTCTGGGTGGGTTAATCTGGCCGATGATATGATTTTCTTCTGATAGATTATTGCAGGCTTAGGGCTAGATTCTATTACAGGTGCTAATTTTATCATTGGTTTTATCTCCAGTTTTACCCTAGACTTCAATAGAAACATGTCTGCTAAAATGGGTATTAACATTTAGCACCTGCAATAGACTCTAGCCCTTAAAGAGCTATGTAATTTAAACAGATTGACCCACTTCTTTATTGTAAAATGGAATATATAGTAAGTGGCTGCCAATAGAATGGAGGCTGTAGGAAGTAGTAGAGTGCTGGAGTGAGCATACTGCCAACATAGGGCTGGATTCTATTGCAGGAGGTAAATGTTAACACCCGTTTTATCAAACATTTTCCTATTGAAGTCTATGGGGAAACCTGGCGATGAAAGCAGAGATAAAATTAGCACCTGTAATAGAATCTAGCCCATAGTTTGTGGTAGTTTTCCAGAGAAGTGGCTATTAACTAGTCAGGAAAGATGAGAGTATGGACTAGATTCTATTGCAGGTGCTAAATGTTAACACCCGTTTTATCAAATATTTTTAGTGTACACCAGGGGTGTCCAAGTTCGATCCTCAAGGGCAAGCTACATGCCCGGATTTATTAATTTCCCTGATTAATCACTAGTGAGTTAATCAGTGCTTCATTTCATTTTGATTAGCCAACCTGTGCTCAGACAGGGAAATACATTAATCCTGGACTGTTGGTAGCCCTTGAGAACCGAACTTGGACGCCCCTGGTGTAGACTATGGTGTTGTCTACAAACATATATAAGAGGCTTTGCAAAAGTGGGTAGTTTGTTTATAAATAGTAGGAATAGATGGGGCTTGAGAATGGAATCTTGGGGAGAACAACATGTAACTTGGAGTGGACATTGTCAGCAAAGGACATATACTGCTTCTATATGATAAGCAAGAGTGAAACCAGTTTAATGCCTCAATGACCGTCCAATTCACAATGAATTCTGGGATGGCAGAGCTGAGTGCAGCCACACTGCAATCCCAGAATTTCATGGCATGCCAGGCCCATCACCTGTCCTTAATGTAAATTCACAGGTGTCGGCGTTGGCATGTCACCGGTCCTTAAGATGTAAAGGAATTATTACCTAAGTCTGAGCGTTTCAGCTTATTTATTAAAATATTTTCATGTATTGATGTATTGCAAAATCTAGGAAAATAGCTCATGTAAGTTCACTGTGTCCTATGCCACTCTGGATCTCATTGCATGCTTGTAGGAGAGCAGTGACTGTTGGGTGATCTTGGTGAAAGTCAGACTGTAGCAGGTTGATTACAATTGGTAATACTTGCATAGTTGCATGTGACCTCATTTTTACAAGATTTTACATAATGTGGGCAGTAGAGATATTGGTCTGTAATTTGATTTCAGGTTTAATTGCCACATTAGTGGACAGTGCAATTTTAACAACTTTCAGTCTTTTGGGTTTATAACTTGATGATAGAAGGAATAATTATGGACGCAATGTGATGGGCAACAACCAAAGCATTGATTTTTAGTAATATTGCTGGCAGTTTGTCAAGCCCAGATTGCAATATCATTTTTGAATGTGAAGGGAATCAGTTAGTTCACTAGTGAAGACTGGAATGAACTTGAATTCAGCAGATTTTGTTGACCTCTGTGTATATAAAATTATATATCTGTTCACAGAAGCCCTCTGAGATCACCTTCACCAAAGTCTTGTTCTCTGCCAAACTGACTCATACTATGACCATCAGGGGAATGTACAAATCTGGCTTCACTGTCTTTTTGTCTCCCTTACTTCTAATCCATCCACTGTTCTCATGATGCCTTTAGAGCATATCACAACTCTGACCAAACAAACCTCTAACAAACAAACAGCACACAGATTAAAAGATTACCCTGAAAAACACATGCCCTCCTAGCTACTCTCATCTTGGCCAAAGAGGTGCAATATGTTTATACATTCCAATGAACATGTATCACTGACAAAGGGTACTGATGCCAAAATTCTTGGTTTTCTCAGTCTGCACAAACTGACACATACAGACACAGATATAGAAATACACACAGACACACATACTCGCACACACACTCACACAGACACTTTCCTGTTCATTTCCTAAGTGATATCACCATTATTTTACTTGGCTGCGGTGGCTTATTTCAGGCCAGCGCAGTAAACCCTAGGAAGGGGTTAGGTATGATAGCCCACAGCAGGAATGTAATTAAAAGGATCTTATATTAATCCAAGAGGGCTAACAGAAAGGACTGTGATTTATGAGCAATAGCGTTGACATTTCCAGGAGTCATAAAGCCATTAAAATGAAGATCTTAAAACTATTAAGTTAGGAAGGCAGCTATAATTGGACTGGAATTCCATGAGTCTGTGGGGCATTTGGCTCTGTGTTGCCTGTTTAACCCTTTTTTGCCTGGAGTTCTGTAAATACTGTGAAGACAATATATTACAGCAAAACAGAAAAGGACATGTTTTACCCTTTGAGTGCTAGACGGAAGTGCAATGTATTACAGAGAATGCATTGTTCACCTCCTACATACTATAAGATTTAACCCACTGGAAATTGGGGATCTGCAGCCAATTTCATAGTAAATAGATGGAGATATCTGTAGCATTCAGGGGCTGAGGATGATGGTAATTGTAAGCTAACAGCTAGAAGGTGCCCAGTTGCCCACTGTAGTTAAAGGGATAGTAATACTTCATTTTAACTTTATTTTATTTTGTAGGCATTAAAAAACATGAAGAATAATATAAGTCTTATGTCTCAAACTTTTATGGTTTAAGAGATATTCACAAGCAAAGTTTCCCCTCCCGCCCCTTTTTCCTAGTGTAAGCCATCTCTTCTCAGATGTGAATCGGGTTGTAAGACCAGACAGATAACAGCAGGGGACAATCTTTTTACAATGAAAACAATGAAAGCCCTGCCCCCCTTGACAAGTTTTTCAGCTTTTTCCCTTATCTTAATTGAAGATTGTCCCTCTCTGCAATCTACCTGGGCACCTCCCTTCTGATCTGGCTGAACAAAGTGGGGGATATTTTGCTTGTGAATATCTCTTAAACCATAAAGGTTTGAGAGATAAGACTTATATCGTTCTTCATGTTTTTTTAATGCCTACAAAATAAAATAAAGATAAAACAAAGTATTACTATCCCTTTAAATACTAAGGCACATTTATAAATGCGTTAGTACAGAGTTTGCAAGAACAAAAGCCATTTTTATGCACAAGCAAATCAGTGCCCACTTTGCGCCTATGTACAAAGCACTTTACTCAGCAAAACAGGCATTTTGAACATCTGTTCCATTTTGTCACCAATTAGTTTTAATTATAAAGGCAAACCAACTGAGCAGAGGACAAACAAATCCCATTAATTAAAATAGGCCTTTGAATACTAGATATGTAGTAATGCAAATTAATGCATTGGAGACCTCTCTAGCATCCAATATGTTAAAATACTCTATTCAAGTGCGCAGGAATTTAGGAATGGTAAAGAGATAGTCAGAGATGCTCAACTAGGAAGGAGGCTACCCTTGAATTGATGAGGCTCTATAGGATAAGTATCCTATTCAGGGTGCAATCTTTTTTAGCTCACTAGTGCCTTTCACAGAGGGGAAATATCCTAACAAAAGGCAGTCCAACCACAAAGTGCCAGGCAGTTCCTCTCTGAACAAAAGAAGCAGCCAACCTAGACGTACGTTTCGGCCTTGTTGGTCCTCATCAGTGAGGTGCAGCTGATCTCTCTAGACACTGTGAGCAAGAGGTCCATGTCTGGATTACCCTGTTACCCTTAGGGTGACAAATCCCAAGGGTAATTTGCATATGCAAAGAGATAGTCAGAGATGCTCAACTAGGAATGAGCCTACCCTCGAACTGATGAGGTTCAATAGGATAAGTATCCTACCCAGGATGCAATCTATTTTAGCTCACTAGTGCCTTTCAAAGAGAGGAAATATCCTAAAGCACATCATAATGATCCTACCAAAAGGCAGTCCAGCCACAAAGTACCAGGCAATTCCTCTCTGAACAAGAAAAGAAGCCAACCCCAGGCGTATGTTTCTGCCTTGTTGGGCCTCGTCAGGACTAGTCATCCTAACGGTAACAGGGTAATCCAGACATGGACCCCTTGCTCACAGTGCCTAGAGAGATCAGCTGCACCTCACTGATGGGGACCAACAAGGTTGAAACGTATGCCTGGGGTTGGCTGCTTCTTAATCTAGAGGCTCAATAGAACAACATAGGAACTGGAGAAGTGATACCACTGGATAAATCATCTCAACTTTATCACCTCTTCATCATGCTTTAGTGCAACATTAGTTTTAATTTCACTTTTTCAGTTTTGATTCTAAGTGCCATAAGCACAATGAGAAAATGGAACAATTCAGGGAAAACTAAATGCAATAGTGAAAACAAAATACTTTTATTGGTTTAACCATTTGAGTGCCAAAGTGTTATCAAGTGCGTTGTACCATTATTCCCTTGAATATAATAAATGTCTCTAACATATTGCAAAACAATGTGGTAGATAACTCTCAACCATTTAAGGGGTTTTAATTTAAATGCATTAATTAATAAATTTTATTTCTGTCATTTTTATTTCTGTCCTTTGGTGGAATGATTTGCATGCATGTGACTTTTTGAGTGCATGCATGTATATATATAAAACAGATGGAAAAGATTCAGAGAGCATACAACTGATAACAGTGCTAAAAATAATAATAAAAAAATAGCACAACAGATGGCCAAGATTAGGCTACTTACAAAAGAAAACATGACTTTGGGATGATTAATACACATGACACACAGGTTGAAGAATCGTTATGCTGCAATAAGGATTGTAAAGTTTGATTTGATAGAATCAGAGTGAGATCATGTACTGTTAAACATCTCATTGTGACAGGTTAATGCCAAGGTATGCTGCAAGGCATACTGACAGAACCACATTGCTACTCCAGATACTTCATGTAGTGATGCATGAATGCCCAGGAGATTTAAACTCAGATTTGTATACAAGAAGTAAATAAGTCAGCTTTTCTGATGAGGTTAAATTTACCTTTTCTCTTTGTCTGATAACCCAGACATCAACAGGCCTAGATCTGTACATGTAAAGCATGACTCTAGTTCTACACAGTCTGTCATTTTCCTACCTGTTCTAATTCTAGAGTAAAACAAACTGCACTCTCAAGGATAAATGTATATTCCAAAACTGAATGGGAATTTTAAACATTAGATGCTAGAGAGGTCTACACTGCATTGTTTTGACCTCTTAAAGACTGGAAGCGTGTGTAACACATTGATTCACAATGCATTGCACACCCATTTGGTCCTTAAGGGGTTACATAATTTGGAACCTTTATGTACCCTATGGTTCAATTGCTTGGCTACAGAATTGTTTCAGTTACTAGTGCATCAGCCTCAGAACATGGACCACAGTTCTATACAGCCTGTCATTTCCCTACTTACTGTAAAATATACATATGAACGCAATGGCAAGCATTTCTGAAGCAAACTAATTGGTGACAAATAAATGTACCTGAATAACAAACCTACAGAATTGTTTCTCTCATCACTACCGAGCATGCACAATCCTGTATTTTGTACGTGTACATGTCTAGTAGTGTGGTTTATAGGAAATAATAATCCCCAAGGATTTGACTTTCAGCTTTGTTACCGTAAAACCCATTGTCAGTGACCTGGGATATGTAGAATGATCCTGTTTACCTGAACAACTGAATGCTGACAGGTCTCTAAAACATTGTGCTGAAATTCATAGGATTCTTCATGAGCATTCATTGGGTTAATGTGTAAACACCATATAATGACTATTGGTAATAGTGTCCTACTTCCTCTTTCTCTCCTGCAACTCCCAAGCTGACATCAAAATTAAACCCAAAGAAAAAACATAGTCCATGTCCATGTTCAATGCTAAGTAATGTATTGGAGATGGCTCTAGCACACAAAAGGTTAATGTAGCATGCAAAATTGATTCAACATTTTCATTAGCCCCAATGTACCTGCTACTGTCACTTCTTTGTTTCATGCTCCACAACATTTTCTAGTGGATACACCTAGTGTCCTTCCCCAGCTCCTTTTGCTGTACTTTCTCTCTGCACCTGTGTTCCACTACAGAGTGAGGCTACACTAACATTAGCTGTCCTCTCAATGTTCTCATTCTGGTGACAGTTCACCTGGGCGAAACTTGTCTCTCAGTTCCCACAGGAAATTTAGTGAAAACCATGTTGCTATCTGCTTTTTCGTGAGAAAATCCGCTTTAAAACTAGCGGTTAAAATGTTCGCATCTCTCGCCCATTGGCCAAAATCTTTCACCAGTTTTTCAATGACTGAAATGTTTTTGCCCATTGATTTCCATTGTTTTTGCACTTACGCTATAAAAAGTGATATTTTCACTGAAGGCAGACACAATAGAAGCATCAACAAAACGAAATAGACGTGCTGTGCTGTTCTCTTGTGATATTTTGCAAAAAGTGAGGCAGGAAAAAGAGGAACTGGAAGGACCCTTATTATGTGTCCACTGAGTCTGAGGAGCAGGAGGAGGAGGAAGTGAGCAGTACTGGAACAATGCTGTCCAGTCCCCCTAAATCACCCAAAGGGATCTTGGTGAATTTAATGAGAAGGGAGGGAGAAAAGGGAATAGGAAGGAATGGAGAAAAGTGAATGGGATGGGAGGGAGAAAAGGGTAGTAATAGTGAGAGCAGGACAGGTCAGCTACCTGTGCCTGCTGCAAGACGTGCTGCCCTTGCTGCCAGTGCCACCATTTCTGATCTTGCAGCCACTAATGTTGTACCTGTTGCCAGACGTGCTACCCCTGCTGCCAATGCCACCATTTCTGTAACTGCAGCCACTAGTGTTGTACCTGTTGCTAGTACTGAACCTGCTGCCAGTGCTGAACCTGCTGCCACCAATACTTTGCCTGCTGTTAGTGTTTCTTGTAGTACTAAGGGGGGAAGGAGAAAATGATGCCAAGTGTGACAGCAGGGGACACTCTGTCACATTGCTCATCACCTCCTCCAAGCAGCAGTGAGATGTCTGGAATAGAGTAGCAGCAACAACAGCAAATGGGGACTAGTGGTGGTGGTGGTGATGATGCTATAGAAGCTGGGGTGGAAGAGACATACATGGCCTTTTTAGCAGAAATAAAGAGGAATGGGAGACAGGGATGAGGATGGACATCACCACCACCACTAGCAATGACATTTTGGAATTAGAGGAATTTGCAACTGCTCTAATTCCTTCTGATGCTGAGATGCAAGGGCAGCAGGATGCTGAGGAGCAGGTTAGTGTGCTACAGACTACCGTGGACACAGTGGGAATGGGGTCCACAAGTGATACGGGACTAGGACAGGTTCCACTTGCCAGCAGTAGCAATTCTCCTGATCCTACTTGCAGTGCTGAATTTGAGGAAGTAGCAGCAACAGCAGCAACAGTATCTGCTGTCACAGACAATAAAGGGCAATGTGGAGGAAAAGAAGAAAGAGGCCATTCTTCTCCAGCTGTTCCCTTCCCCCTGAAGTCATCATGGGTGTGGGACTATTTTTCTGTTGGGGCAGGCACAGTGCAGTGATCAGCAATGGCATTGTGCACAATTTGTGACAAATCAGTGAGAAGAGGAAAAGAGGGAACACATTTTGGCACAAACGCCCTGATATCACACATGAAACACAGACACCATGACATTTACTCCAAACATGTTAAAGACAAACACCCATCACAAAAATCAAGCACCACTTTTGCTGTCCCTGACTCTCCAGAAAGGCAACAAGAGGAGAAGTGGAGATCAAAGAGGAGGAGGAATAGAACAACCCAGACAGAGACTGGAAGTTCCAGGATGAGTGAAACAACTAGGGGCTCGATTTAAAGGCAACCGTTAGCCAAAAAAATCACTAACGGGTGCGTTAAGTGTCATGTTGCAATTCAAAGACCCGTCTAAACAACAGCTAACGGCAGTTGCACAATCCTTACGGCCGATACACTTGCGTGCATTCAGACGCATGGAACAACATACCCCAGAGCTATTCAAAGGCTTGCGGTACTGGTAACGGCTGAAAAAAAGACACACCTAACGGCTAAAAGTTAAGACCCACTTTTCACACACGTTAGACACTTAACGGCCAAAACGAAACACCCGTTACAGAGGAAAAGACACAAAAGGCTTACCGCACAACCATGTAAATAGGAAAATTAACCCTTGCAATGCCAAAACAACACCAAAACATGCACACACAACACAAATCACTACACACACAACAACAACCAACACCACAGGGACAACGACACACAAAAAAACAACAACACAGCATGGCACGGAACAATGGGGGTTATCACACAAAGCGGACACCTGCAAATACAAGCTCACCTGGCCAACATCAACACGCCACCTGCACCCCACAAATGCACACCCGCAAATGACACACACAGAACAAGCACAACACACCACATCTCATAACACACACACACACCTGCTAACACTTACCTGGACAAAAACAACACACCACTGGTCAGCACTCACCTCATCACCACACCTACACAACGCCCTAGCAAGTACTTAAAGGGACAACTCAACACACTCACTTGTGGCTTGTTTTCCACTCAGGGAGGGAGAGAGAGAGATAGAGAGAGAGAGAGAGAGAGAGAGGTAGAGAGAGAGAGAGAGAGAGACAGATAGAGACAGATAGAGAGAGCAAACAGTATGTTGGGTTACATATTGTTGCGAAGGCTGCGGAGAAGGCGTGCAAGGGAGAGAGCTGGGGAACATCAGCAACCTCCAAGCACGCCTCATCAACAGCCTCCACCTGTTTCAAGTGAGGAGGCTCTGGCTCAGCAGCCACACAGGAGCCCATCCCCACCCGGAGGACACCTGCCTGCAGATGCACAGATGCAGCAACAGGATGCTCCCCAGCTGCCACAGGGACCCCTGCAGCAGCCCAGGATGCATAGACGACCACCAAGGCCCAGGGTATACCGCCCAAGGGTCACTCTCTTTGGAATGACCGATGACGAGGTTATTGATCGCTACAGGTTGAGGCCACACAGCATCATAGCCCTGTATGAGGTCATCAAGGAGCAGGTGGATCCCATATGCACCCATAACCATGCTCTAACTGGCCTTCAAAAACTCCTGTGTGCCATACACTTCATGGCAAGTGGTGCCTTTCAGTCGACAGAGGGTTACGCATCTGGCATGTCCCAGGCCACATTCTCCAGGGTGCTGGCCCAGGTCTTGCCAGCCCTCAAAGCCAAGGCCAGTACCTACATACATTTCCCCATCACCGATATGGAGTGGACACATCTGAAGCAGGGCTTCTATGCAAGGGGAGGCATGCCCAGGGTCATGGGTGCAATAGATTGCACCCATGTCCGTATCAAAGCACCAGCACGTCAGTGACATATGTTCCTGAACCGCAAAAACGTCCACTCCATGAATGTGCAGATGGTGTGTGACAGCAACCTGGCCATCATGAATGTCTGTGCGAAATATCCCGGGAGCTGTCACGATTCACATATACTCAGAAATTCATCTGGGCAGAGGGATTTCGAAAATGGGACCTATACAGGCGGATGGCTTCTGGGTGAGTTAACAGCACCAAATGACACCACATACACATGTGCTAGTACGTTCACCACAGAAAACATCATTTACACAATATGTGCTCCTTGTCACACCATGTCACTCGCTTTCCACAGGTGATGCTGGCTATGGATGCAAGCCATGGCTCCTCACCCCGGTCGCCAATCCCCAAAACGATGCCCAGGAACGATATAACCAGGCTCATGCCAGAACACGGAATGCCATTGAGCGGACCTTCGGCCTTCTCAAGTCCCAATTCCAATGTCTGGACCAATCGGGGGGAGCATTGCAGTATGCACCAGGCAAGGTCTGCGACATCATCGTGGCATGTGCCATCCTACATAATATCGCGGTGGACACCAGACTCATCGACGATGTCCATCCCCCACCCAGACCTGAAGACCCTGTGGATATCGTTGAGTGTGAGGAAACCCCAACAGGGATGCAGACAAGGGACAGATTGATCAGGGATCACTTCTGCTGTGAGTATAATACATGTATGCACACAATCCATGCATACACACCCACCACAACACACATGTTCTGTTTCACCCCACAGGATCAGTGACACAGCCCTCACACTGGCTGCAGTATGGACCACCAGCATCAACTATTCCGTGGACCAGTCAGATTGGGCCTAGAGATTCCGAATACATCTGACAACCTGTCGTCCATGTTGATACTGATACCTCAAGGATATAATGCATGCCCCCCCTGGAAACCAAGGTACAACACTTTAACCTTGTTCAGCATATCCCACAGCTCCCTAGGCACCAACTAAAGTGTTCTGCTAGGATCAGACTCATAGCAACCATGGTACCCCTGTAGCAAGGGAGTCTCATCCAAGCCAATGCATCGGATAGAACTCTGTCATATAAGGGGTTCAGGGGGCATTTGTGGGGACATGGGACCAGTAGCTTGCTACAGTTGAAGAAAGCAGCAGAGGGGTGGATCGACAGTAATAGTGTGTTACACAACATGGAGCTCATGAAATGTGGATCACATCTCCATGGACACCATGCTGCCCTGTGTGTGTGTGTGTGCAGTGATATGTGCCCCAGAAAGAAATACACACATTAACAAATATGTCCTACTAGCTCCATGAACCAAACATATTTGGCCTGTCTCTGACAGTGGCAGCCCAAATATATTGTTGTCAGGAAGCTATTAGGACATATTTGTTGATGTGTGTAACCGTGTCAGGGGCAAATATCCCTAAGGATGGTTAACATCCCCTTAGTTCCCCCCATGATGGTTCATAGACCAGTACACAACACATTACAAAGTAGTGGTTTGTGTAGACTTATGTAACGGGAAAGATTAAGAGGATCATGATGTTGTAGCTGTTGCATGACGATCACTTCGAGGGTGATGTTCCAAATCCTGTCCTCTTGTCCCACAGGCATCCATAGCATGATCCATCCTTGAACAGAGGAGTTTCCATATGACTGGACTGAAGTCTGGACAACACTTCCATGAAGCTCACCCCTTGGCGTTTCAAGTGATTGTGTTGGTGATGCAATGTTTGACCTGATGTTCACAGCAACCTCTACTGGAACATTCACATATGGACACAAATTAATGTGTGTACTAACATCCAGGTATCAGACCTGTACAGTAAGACTGCTCATACACAGATGCCAAACTATGTGGACAACACATGAGCAGTTCACTAGCATTTCTAATGTATTCCTATTTAGTTCAGATGTACCTTTTTGTGCTCATACAAGTGTTTAATGCATATTGGCTAAATACACAAGAAACATCACTACTCAATCCGTGTCTGTATGAATGAATGTTGGATCAAACACCTGTCAATGTGGAACTGTACCCAAGGCTAGAGTCTCCCTCATACAAAGGAAGGCATGATTTACATCACAGGAGTCCACTAGTTGCCTGACCATGAGTGGACTTTGTGATGTATACATGCAATGACATGATGGCAGTGATACACTGATGTGTGTTGTGAGTGATTAGCTGGTGATACAGGGGACACACTTCCACTGTGATGTGATGTCCATGGTTTGTGTGTTGCTCAATATAATCAATGTCCTGAGATTGCTGTAGGTTGTCATATCTCAGTACATGGGCTACATCAACAAAAACAACCATGTGGACAAGTGTTATCACTGGTGAAGTGTGTTATAACCTTAGTTAAACAACAACACAACTTAAAGGGATAGTAAACCCTGAAAATAAGTTTATTTCACATTGTAGCCCTTTAAAAACATGAAAAATGATATCAGTCTTATCTACCAAACATATATGATTTGGGAGATAAGACTTATATCATTTTACATGTTTTTTTAAGGGCTACAATATAGAATGAACTTATTTTCAAGGTTTACTATCCCTTTAATACATAAGCCAATGCTCAGCCTAAGGTTCCAATGTGCGTGCTACACAATGAAATCTTAGGAAGATCATTGGGTTATGCAGTAAGTTAGGCTGTGATTCAAACTCCTGTTGTGCAACTGACTTGCTGGAGAACACAATGCTCACCCTAGGATCACAATGTGTAACACACACATTGAGATCCTAGGGTGTACATTGTGTTCCCCAGTATGTCAGCTGCACAATAGAATTTTGATTTAAAGACCATATTGATGCATGTTCCATCTGTCCTGCTTGTTATTTCCCTGCTAAGTCGCATAGCTGTTAGTTTGGTTTTCCCCTCAAACACAACAATTGATGCAGACGAATGTTCAGTGTTGCACCAGTTGTTGTGCTAAGGGGTATGTTCTGATCAAATCTGACACACATCATGGCCATGTAACACTGTTGTGTTATATGGCTACAGGGATGGGTTGCCAGGTGAATTTGGACAACGGTGTGGGTGTGTGTGAACCCATGTTGTAACATCACACAAACATTTCCCCCAGGCAGGAGTTGAGTTCACTGCATTGTTTGGCAATGCATTGGAGACAACCCTGCCACCCAATCTATAAGTGAATACACAGCAGATCAGACAGGATTCAAAAGCACAATTTTCATTTATTGAGGGGGCAGATGACAGGTTGGGCCTTTAATTTTTTTTTTTTGGGGGGGGGGCCTTAGACTTGGTGCCAGAGGTGGATGCCCTGGCTGATTGCCTTGTCACCCTCTGTCCCCTAGGTGTGGCTTCTGGGGTAACACTGGAAGGGGTGGTGGGTGCAGTGGACCCCTCTGTGGAACGCAGGTTCTCCCTCTCCAGCCTCAGGTTCTCCCTGCGGTTAATCTCTCGCAACTCCACGAGCACCTGTGCAAACATGTCCACCATCCCCGTATGGATCTGGTGGAGTTGTGTGTTCCCCCTGGCAACCTCTGACTCCAGAGCTTGGATTCTGGTCTCCAACCTGTTCGTGTTCCTCCGGGATTCCCTCCGTTTCCTCGTGAGGTTGTCGTTGGTGGCGTGGGTTGCCCGGAGCTGTCCTCTTTGAAGGGCCATGCACTCAGCCTCCAGATCTGGGGTGCGTTGACTGCTGGAGATGGGAGTGGCCGGTGACACATGTGCTGTTTCCCCAGCTTCAGCTGTCTCCTCAGCCTCTGTTTCCCCAGCTTCAGCTGTCTCTTCAGCCTCTGTTTCCCCAGCTTCAGCTGTCTCTTCAGCCTCTGTTTCCCCAGCTTCAGCTGTCTCTTCAGCCTCTGTTTCCCCAGCTTCAGCTGTCTCCTCAGCCTCTATCTCCCCAGCCTCTGCTGTCTCCTCTGCTGGTACTGGGTGTGCTGTGGTTGCTACTGCTGTTTGTGTTGGTGGAGTGGCTTGCACAGACGGTGTGTGGGTGCCCACCACATCAAGGGACCCACTGCTGCCCACTGATGTCTGTGCTGGTTGAGGTGGTGGGGTGAACAAGTCCCTTGGCTGAGGGCGCTGGGGCTCCCCAATCAGGCCTAGGTGTTGGTAGTCAAGTGGCCAAGGGTCATACCTTGGCCAGTGGTAGGTGCTTGGCCCCCACCTGGGATCATACCTGGGGCCATGCTGGGGAGCCATCCAGGAGGGTAGATCCATATCGGTGGAATATGGCCCATATTGGCTGGTGGCCACATTCCCGGGCAGCCATTGCCTCCCTGGTGGTGGTGGTGCTGCTGCTGGAGGGTAATAGCTCCCGGTGGTAGTGGGATGCATCCATCTCTCCCCCTGAATCCAGCCGCTGTACATCTGTGGAGCATCCTGTGGTGGGGCAGGCAGTTGAGGGGCAGGCAGTTGAGAGGCAGGCAGTTGAGAGGCAGGCAGTTGAGAGGCAGGCAGTGGTGATGCAGCTAGTTGGGGAGGAGGTGTGGTACTTGTAGACGGTTCCCAGTGGCTAGTCCCCTCCTCTGTATCTTCCTCACTGGGTGGTGTGGTCGGCTCCTCCACGGGCTCCTGATGTGATGGAGGCCCATAAGCTGTGTGGAGATTTGAGATTGTGTGATTAGTAAACGTAGCCATGATGGGATTAATGGGATACTAATACATGAAATGCAGAAAGGGAAATATATGTTTTGTGGTTTATCACCCTGAGTGAAACAAGGGTACTCCCACTGCTGGAGGGGGTTTCTGTTCAAAAAGTCTCCCAGCTCAGAATAGAATTGCTTTGGTGCTATATCCCAGTGGCCTGAAGTTGTACATTGGCACTGTTGCTATATTATCCTATGAGAATTTATTGCGTCTGGACGTAAGCTGTCCATAGGATGGTCTAGCAACATCGCCATTGTAGAGTTCCAGGACACTGTGATATTGCCCCTGGAGTAGTCAACTATGAGCTGTGCTACATTTTGAATGAAACACCTTTCAGCAGTGGGAATACCCTTGTTTTGCTCGGGGGATGAACCCTGCAATATATTTTTCTTTTCACATGTTAGGTATTACTATCCCTTTAACGGAATAGCAATGGTTAATTTCACCATGATGTAATATTGTAGGCATTGTAAGAGATAGGTGTGGATCGATGTTAGTCCTATCCCTCCAACCCACATGGTTAGACAGATATTGCTCTATTTGACAGTCATTTTGACATGTTTGACAGTCATTTCACCACACGGAGGCTCTTCAGCAGAGCCTAAATTGCCCCATTCAGAGATGTAAACTTCATTGGAATGGTGAACAGAGTGTGCTTGCAAACCTGCACACTTTGTTGACCATCTCAAAGATGTCTCCATCTCTGAATGGGGCAATTTAGGCTCTGCTGAAGAGCCTCCGTGAAATCTCCAGCTGTCAAATAGAGCGATATCTGTCTAACCATGAGGGTTGGCGGGATAGGACTAACATGGATCCACATGTTGGTGAAATTAACAATTGCTATGCCATTACAGTTACATACAAGGAGAAATGGTCATATATGCATGTGGATGTGTGCCTTTCATATGGATATGAATATATCCTTTCCAGATATGAAGCCAGAGATCATTTCAGTAGGTGTGATTGCCTTACTGGCTATATATGTGCACTCATCAAAATATACATTGGATTGATATGATGGATATGAACATACCTCGTATATCCCATCTACGTAGGGTGGGATATACTAGGTATGTGTATTTGGATGGTATCAATGTATGTTAGTTTCTGATGGATGCACATATCTGGCTAGTAGGGCAATCACAGGCAGTGAGATGATCTCTGGGTTCACATCGTGTTGGGACATATTTGGAGCCATTTGAAAGGTACATATCTGACCATTTTCCTTTGTGTGCATATGTTTTTTGAACAGATGTGCAGTGGGAATCAAGTGTTATTCAACCCTATCTTCTTAGCTGATCCCATCCAATTCACAATTTTTCATTACTTGACAGGTGACTCTCTGGTTGTCAGGATCATATCCTATGCATTGCATTGTAGGGCATGGGATACCACCCTGGCAATCAGAGATTGATGAACTGGACAGTATCCTGTCCATGTCGTGTGTTCCAGTTGAATCCTGAAGGGCAACAATCACGCCAGTAGTGAGGGATATCTCTGATTGAGGCCTGTTTTTCTTTGAGTATGAGCCCATCCATCCTTCTGAGTGAGGTAACCGTACTCAATCCGAGATATCTATCATTCATGGCCTGTTGGTGACCAAGGTACAATGGTTGATATTTGGTTCCCATGTGTATCCTGCAAACAGTGTCTGGTGTACCATGCATCCATGGCATCAGCACCCCTGAGGATCCATGTGGGAATCAGATGTGAGATATGTCATTTGAAGTTAGAGTAAATGATTGCAGACACAACACCAAGGCCTACTTTTTCCCCCTTTAATTCTGGGGTATTGTTTGATGCCTGTGTGTTGCACATACAAGCAGTTATTCTCAGTGCCACTGTGATGTGTGACCTGCTCCATCCTTTTTGTGATTCAGTAAGCGGTGTTGTCGACATGATGGAGTGTACATGATGCTGACTTCTCCAGTGATCTCATTTCCCCATTTCCAGTGTTTTCTATGGAGTGTATACGATGGGACCTTAGCAACTTGATTCATGTTATTGCATATTCTCCATAGGCTAACACTGGTATTGGTGAAATGAGGCTGTGTAAGGGTGAATTTCTCTCCACCATGTGTTTGTCACCGCTTAGTGAATGTCCCCTGTGTAGCATGTGATCGTTGGCCTATTGACTTGATTGTTGTCTGGTTAACCCTTTGAGTCCCAGAGGGGTTGCCAAAGCATTGTTGATCGATGCATTGATGATCCCTCTAGCACTCGAGGGGTTAAGTGCTGACATCCCAGTGGGGACATGGGTGACATTGTGTGTGAACAGTGATGACATTCGACATTTTGAACAACATGGTTTGTGTATTGTGTGTGATGAGCACAGCGACAGGAGGGTTGAAGTAGGACTTGGACAGGTTTGTTCCAAGTTGGACCATAATATTTGTCCTTGTGTTGTGTTCTGTTTTTAACCCTCAGGGTGCTGTGTTGGTGCAGTTGTGTGCATGAATGATGGGCATGTGTTGAGGTGTGAGTGTGTGTGCAGCTGGTGTTGGTTGCTGTAGTGTGTTGTTCTGTAGTGTTGCACTTACCGGTAGTGTGGAGGGTCCTCTCATCCCCAGTGTCAGCTCCTCCAACAACCCCCTCGATCAGGGTTGGGGACATATTCTGGCGCACCATCTCCTCCCAGCCGCAGAAGGTGATAGGGACAGGTGGGCCACCTCCAGTGCCTCGGGCGTGCTTGGAGAGTTCGAAGAGCTTGTTCTTGACCACCCTCCGGCAGTCGCCCCATCGCTTTTTGATGGACTCCACGTCCCGCCTGCATGGAGCCACCGCGTTGACCCGGCTGCAGATCTGGTTCCAGGCTGCCTTCCTCCTCGCTGACAGGCCAGGGACCTTCGCTGTCGGGTGGAGAACACTCTGCCTCTCCAGGACAGCTTCCACAAGAGCCGTGTTCTCCTCCTCTGTATACTTTGGGTCTCTGATCCTGGCCTCGTCAGCTCCGGCATGGGATGACTCAGAGCTGGAGTGCCCTGCCTGGTCTGACCCTGACTGTGTGGGGTGCTCCCCAGCAACTACCCCTCGTCCCACTGCAGGTTCTGTCCCTGTCCTGCGTGTTCCTGCTCTTGTGGGCCGGGTCCCCCTCCGCCCTGTGGATCTCCCTCTCCCACCCCTGCTCTGCTGAGGGATCCCCTCCTGAGCTTCCTCCTCCTCCACTACTCTCCCCATCCCTCTCTCCTGTCCTCCTCTCCTCGCCATCATTCACCCAGTCACACCCAGGCACTCCCACAGGCCCTCACAGACACACTCGATCCACTCACTCTCTGTCACACACTTTCACTCCCAGATTCACACTGTCAAAAATAAAAGTAAAATGTGTGAGGTGTTATAAAATAAAAGGACTATGTGTATGTATGTGTATGTGTATGTGTTTGTGTTTGTATGTGTGTATGTAATATGTGCAAAGGTGTGCTATGTGTCGTATTCTGTGCAATGCTCTCCTCTCTCCAAACTCCAAAACTCCTCTACCTCCAATGAACGCTCCTGTCTCCCTCTCTCTAATGACTATCCTCCGCTCCTGGGTCCTGATATCTGGCTCTGAAGAACTCGATAACGACAGTGTATGCCGGTTATTTTTGGGTATATATAGGTGTATTTGAAGTTATTTGATACATTGGGGCTTGGTGATTGGCTGTGTGTTTGAATTTGTTTTGGCATCAATCATGGTTGCTTGACAACGGCAGCCGTTATGTTAGATGTTGTTTTGAGCTCAGTTATCGTGTGATTTGGCCACCTGTTGTGCATTAACATGAGCGACAACGGGTTTTGTGTTACGTGTTTTTTGTGTGCCTACGCTCGATAGCTATTCTCGTAGAGTACCTATTGAATCTGCCGTAACTCCTGTGTTATTTGCGAGCGATGTGCCTTTTTCACTTAGCGGCTGGTTTAACGGTTGCCTTTAAATCTAGCCCTAGCTCACCATCACCTTCTAGGGTAACGACATCTTCTGCCAATCCTCCTCATTCAAATTTTTCTCCAAGTGGAAAGTGCCATTTTTCACTGATTTCAGTTAGAGGCAGAAAGTTTCGCCCATCCCTAGTAGCCACAGCTCACCTTGTCCAACCATCTGATTTCTTCAGCTAATAATAGTTTCCCTATTATGTTTTACCAGACTGTTAGGGTGCTTATCTTATGCAGCTATTTCTCCCTATATTTCTCTGCATCTTGCCTGCTTTCAGGAGTTAACTTAACCAACGTTGCAGTTATTACATGTTTTTAATCATTTATTCTAGACTTCTTTTTCTACCTCAGTGTAAGGTTTTCAGGAGATGCACCCTAGACTGATACAAGCTAATAGGTAGGGTGCACGAAAATTGATAAAAAATTGTCTGGATGACTTTTCGCGAAAAATGTTTTTTCCTTTTCCACAATGCAAAATTTTCCACCTTTTTGCCTGTTCCAACAAATTTTTCTCCTATTCCAACACAATTTTTGCCTATGTTTCCTATGGTGCAAAATTTCCCAGCACAGTGCAGAAATAAGTAGCTGAAAGTCAAAGTTGTAAGTCCTACAGCAACATATACATTGAAAAATGTGTTAGCATGCAGAGTGCATTTGTCCTTTGCCCACAATACTTACTTCCTGCTTAAGTGACACTGGCACATATTCATGATAATGTCAAGTGATAAACAAAAAATCCAACTTACAATGAGGCAGATGTGTATCGTAGCGGTTGTGGGGGACTGGTGTGGTGTGATTGGTGGAACCTTGCAAACTGAATCCACCCTTAGAGGAGAGGGATCATCATCATTTATTTACAGGAAAAGCAAAAAGACAGAAGGGAGTGCTCTTTTCAAATCAGTGACATAAAAATATCATAGTAGTTGTTCTTATACTCACAATTGGTGATCTACTGGTTGTTGAAGATACCACCGGTCAGCGGCAACAGGAGTATAGACCTGCCCCTGTACAGCCACTCCAAGGGTTAACTCCAAAGTTTCCCAAGAAATGATAATGATCCAAATTGATTTAATGATAAAATAAATGTTAAAAAGATTAAAATAACAGACAGATGCGTTCCTGGATCAATAGATCCTTTCTTCAGGTTGTCAAATACTATAGTGATCCGTCTGCCACAAAGTTGTGGTCTTATCTAGATAACCACTAATTGATCAACCAATCCCACTTGAGAGTTGGGTCAAAATAAGTTAACCATATGTGGGTATTGGCACTCCAAGTATCTTAACATCCGAAATCAATCTCTGTTAGAAACAAGTATCTTAATATAAAACAAATGAGGCTGATAGCTACAGGGAAACATACATAAAAAAGAAAGGAAAATGAACACACATTCCTCTTTATATTATATTTTTTGCAAAATATCACTTAACCCTTTGAGTGCCAGAGAGGTACGCAATGCATTGCTATGCAATGTGTTGAGTACCCCTTTGGCACTCAAAGGGTTAAAGGTATGTCAAAATCAAATTGTATATTACAATATTATGTCTATAAAAAATCTGGTTTATTTAATCATTAAATCAATTTGGAATATATGTGCTGATCATTTTAATTTCTTGGGAACCTTTGGAGTTAACCCTTGGATTGTCTGTACAGGGGCAGGTCTATACCCCTGTTGCCATTGACCAGTTGTATCCTTAACAACTGATAGATCATCAATTGTGAGTAATAAGAAAAACTACTATGATATTTTTTATGTCACTGATTTGAAAAGAGCGCCCCCTTCTGTGTTTTCACTTTTCCTGTGTTTCCTCCTTTTGTTGAAGGTTCGTCCTGGGGAGCAGCTGATCAAGAACATATCTGTGTGCTGGACAGTATAATATTCCCCACGTGTTTATTGGGGAATATGAGCTATGAGCTCCTTCTCTATTTTTTTTTAAACTACCACTTTACTCCCACATCCCTGAACTGCTCCACCTATCTCCCTGCCCCTTGTGCATTTGTTGGACTTTACTCAACTACTGTGTGTTTTTATTCTCTACAGCACACATCTGATGTAATGTGATGTCTTGCCTTATGCCTCAACAAAATTCTCAATGTCATCTGCTGTCTATCAAGTCTGCCTCAGTCACAAAGCTCAGGTCAAGCTCCCAGTCAGCTGCCTGCCACCTAAAATATTTATTTGTTTATTCATGTGATAATTTTTTATTTTTCTTTTATTTTTTCTTTTATTTTTTGTTGTTGTACACCCTCAGCCCCCCCAAAAAAACAAAATCAACAACTTCTGTCCCCAAACTTACCCAGCACAGAGACAATAAAAGCAAAATCAGTAGGTAAATTGCCACTCAGACACACATAATTTGGGGGTATTTGGAGTCAACCTCCTTCCTCCCTTCTTCTCCCCCAGATTGCTTCCAGACTTCCCTAATACATAGAACAAATGTTCTACCTAAAAGACTCCCTAAACCAAGATTCAATTACCATTTCTTCGCTTATCTTATCTAGCTCAAAAATGTGCTACTTTATCCTCTCACATACACAGAATGGCATGCTGTGAGAGCCTGACACCCTTTTATATGGCTGTAGAAAAGTAGATAAAACTTTCATATGGTGAGGAAAAATTTTACTTCCCATTGATTTCAATGCATTGAGCTAGGTGAAAAAAGCGGGAAAATTGCATTTTTCATGGGAAATTATTCACCAAGAGGGAAGTGCCATTTTTGCTGATTTTGGCTTGATGCAAAAGTTTTCACCCATCCCTACTAATAGATAGCTCTGGACAGTAGAGTCTTGAAGCTTTGGAGCATAGTTAAGGAGTGTTGTTAGGGTTCATTGGCTTGCCTCTGCAGCCAAAACTGAAGTAAAGTTGCTAGCAGCATGGTTAGATATGCAGACTGGTTAAGCCTCTAAGCACTGGGGATAACTATACAAGCGTGAAGGAAATACAATTCTTGGAAGAGCAAGGCAGAAGTTTAAGGTGCAAAAGCGCTTGGGACTTGGTTTACCGGTCCCTCTCCACACCCCCTGTGAGACTTCCTCTGATCCGCCCCCTACCAGCATCCCGCTGTTGGATCATTGTAGTGTCCGAACTCCATCCTCCACGAGGTTTGGCTTTCAATGGTTACCAAGGACGCATAACATCTGTCTCGGCTACTTCTAGGTGCTGATTGATTTCAGAACTCTATACTCTTACCATCATTGTACAACACCAGGGATAGCTGTTTTTTCATCCTGCAAAGGACTATAATGGACCACAAGGATTGGGTAGGAGTTTATGAGGACACAGTATGTTTGGCGAACTTGTGAGAGGGACCGTGTGATACGCTTTATGCCCAAGAAGGGCAAATGTGAGTGCAATACTTTTATTGTTTGTATTGTTGTTTTATGATTAAACGTCTACACTTAGATTGGTTTCTCCTCTTGTTTTTGTGCTCTGTCTTTGTGAGCTGTAATAGATCCAGATTTGACTCCATAAGTGGACAAGGCCACTTTTCAACTCACTCTTCTGCTGCATGTTACAAGTGTGGGAACCATTCTTATTCATCACCATCATCATCACCATCATCTCTTCATTCTTGACTTTATATCATCATTCCATCTCATTCTCACTTCATCCATCCATGTGGTAACTGTATACCTATACCTAACTTCATTAACTTCTATGATCACCAGTGGATTACATATTTAATTTTCCTATACTATTTTTTCCATATTGTATCTGTCTATGTTCTTTATTGTCATTTTCACATTTTGTTCTGCTATATAATATCTACCAGTCTTTGTGTCGTTATTATTTTTTGCTATTTTTTATTCCTTAGACCATTTTGTAGGATTGCAGGAGCGCTGTTCTCCTATTTACTAGATTTTTTTCCAATTGATTTACTTTGTTTTTGCACTTCTGCTATAAAAATGTGATGTTTTCACTGAAGGCAGACACAATAGAAGCAGCTATAGGGCGAGATAGACGTGCTGTGCTGTTCTCTTGTGATATTTTGCAAAAAGTGAGTCAGGAGAGGCTCATAGTAACTCCTATCACTATGAGCAGGGTAAAAAATAATCAATGGAGGAGCTGGAAGGACCATTATGTGTCCAGTGAGTCTGAGGAGGAAGGGACCACTACTGTACCAATACAGTCCAGTCCCCCTAAATCACCCCAAGTGATCTTGGAGAATTTAATGGGAAGGGAGGGAGAAAAGGACATGGGAAGGAAGGGAGAAAAGGGAATTGGAAGAGAGGGAGAAAAGGGTAGTACTAGTGAGAGAAGGAAAGGTCAGCTGCCTGTGTGTCACGGATTTGAAGACTCTCAGACTTAAGGTTTGGTAAAAACTTAACTTTATTAAAAGTTAAAGGCAGTCCCCGTAGGGTAAACATACATTACAATACAGCAGTAATAGCAGATATAATAGGTTCTACCGGCCTTGCCTAAATACGGGGCAAGGCAACCCAAGTGACAGAAATAATGACAGGCTCTACCGACCTTGCCTATACCGGGTAAGGCAACCGTGAGATGACATATACCGGTTCTACCGGCCTTACCAATACCGGGCAAGGCAGCCCAAGGAATGCAGAATGGAGGCTCTACCGGCCCTGCCAAAACCGGGTAAGGCAACCTTAAAGATGGTGAAATACAAGGTTCTACCGGCCTTACCAATACCGGGCAGGGCAGCCCAAAGGAATGAGGAATGGAGGCTCTACCGGCCCTGCCAATAGGGTAAGGCAACCTTCAAGATGGTGAGGTACAAGGTTCTACCGGCCTTACCAATACCGGGCAGAGCAGCCTGAGTGAGTAGACCAGCTGTCAGATGGCTAAGACAGCAGAGAGAAATAGGAATTATGGTCTTACTCAGCAGAAGTCTATTGCCAGTGATAATCAGACAACTGCATAGGAGTGGACAGCGACCTGGCCAAAGTACTGGATCATTCAGGAGCAAACCAACGTCCGCACGTTGGGACCAACAGTAAATAACGTCACCAGGTTAATGGAGTAAACCAGCGTCCACACGCTGGGACCAATAATAGATGTCGCCACTAGGTTAATGGAGTAAACCAGCGTCCGCACGCTGGGACGAACAGTAAATGTCGCCACCAAGTTTAATGGAGTAAACCAGCATCCGCACGCTGGAACCAACAATGTAATCGCAACCAGGTTTAGTGGAGTAAACCAGCGTCCGCACGCTGGAACCAACAATGTATATCGCAACCAAGTTTAGGGGAGAAAACCAGCATCCTACGCTGGAACCAACAATGTAATCGCAACCAGGTTCAGTGGAGTAAACCAGCGTCCGCACACTGGAACCAACAATGTATATCGCAACCAGGTTTAGTGGAGTAAACCAGTGTCCACACGCTAGAACCAACAATGTAATCGCAACCCGGTTCAGTGGAGTAAACCAGCTTCCGCACACTGGAGCCAACAATGTATGATCAGCAGCGAGAAGAACAATGTTGCCGGAGCGACGGCTGGAGCAGGAGATTCAGGAACTCAGTAAGATTAACCCACGAGGTGCTGGAACACAGGAACACTAGAATACAGGCACCCAGGAACACTGGCACACCAGAACACTAGCATACAGGAACACTGGAACACAGGAACGCTAGCATACAGGAACACTGGAACACTGGAGCACTGGAACACAGGATCAGCAAGTACAGCAGGAACAGGCCCAGAAGCCTGACCAGCAGGTCAGGCAGAGTGAATTCAGAAACACCACGAAAGGGCAACTTGGAAGTGCTCAGCCTGGGTTTAAAAAGGCTGTGTGAGGAGGGCTAATCACAGACAGCCAATCATGATTACTCAGCACGTGACAGACACTCAACAGCACGAATCACGGGCACCATGATAGGCTAATCACAGACAGCCAATCAATATTACTCAGCAAGTGACAGACACTGAACAGCACGAATCACAGGCACCGTGATACTGTGCCTGCTGCATGATGTTCTTCCCCTGCTGCCAGTGCCACCATTGCTGTACCTGCAGGAACTAGTATTGTACCTGCTGTCAGATGTGCTGCCACTACTGTTGAACCTGCTGCCAGTTCTGAACCTTCTGCCAGTGCTAAACCTGCTGCAAGTGCTGAAACTGATGCCACCAATACTTTGCCTGCTGCTAGTGTTTCTTGTAGTACTCGGGGGGGGGGGGGAAATGATGCCATGTGTGACAGCAGGGGACACTCTGTCATAATGCTCGTCACCTCCTCAAAGCAGCAGTGAGATGTCTGGAACAGAGCAGCAGCACGTAGGCACTAGTGGTGCTGGTGGTGTTGGAGAAGCTGGGGTGGAAGAGACATTGCTGGCCTTTTTAGCAGAAACTAAGAAGGAATGGGAGACAGAGGTGAGGATGGACATCACCACCACCACTAGCAATCAGCTTTTGGAATCTGCAGATATTGTAACTGCTTTAATTTCTGCTGCTGCTGCTGAGATGAAAGGGCAGCAGGGTGCTGAGGAGCAAACTAGTGTGCACAGACCTCCATGGACACAGTGGTAATAGGGTCAACAAGTGATGTGGGACTAGGACAGGTTCCACTTGCCAGCAGTAGCAATATTCCTCCTGATCCTAGTTGCAGTGCTAAATCTGAGGCAGTAGCATCAACAGCAGTAACATTATCCGCTGCCACAGAAAGTGAAGGGGAATGTGGAGGACAAGAAGAAAGAGGCCATTCTTCACCACCTGTTCCCTATCCCTCCCCCAAGAAGTCATGGGCGTGGGACTATTATTCTCTTCCAGGAGGCGAAGTGCAGTCATCATCAACAACTGTACAGTGCAAAATTTGTGACAAGTTAGTAAAAAGGGGAAAGGAGGGAACACACCTTGGCACAACCTACCTGATAACACACATGAAACACAGACACCATAACATTTATGTCAAACATGTTAAAGCCAAAAACCCATTACAGAAATCTAGAACCGCTGTTACCGTACCCCCTGACTCTCCAGAAAGGTGGAGATCAAAGAGGAGGAAGAATAGAGAAACCCAGACAGACACTGGAAGTTTCATGACGAGCGAAACAACTAGCTCGTCATCAACATCACCTTCTTCCTCTAGGGTAACAAGTACATCTCCTGCCAATCCATCTTGTTGATCGTTACCTCCCCACAAGAATGATAGCCAATCTGTTAATGTTAGGATATGGCAGTTTATCTCTACCCATTGCACACTGTGTGGTGCACTGAGCACACATGCCAGTTTGGTAGAGGAGAATCGATACCAGGTCATCAGACGGCATCTGAGGAGATTCCATCCTGCAGAATATGCTAGGATTCTGGTAGGTAGGGTTCATCTTTACTATTAAACTGAGAGCAAGTTGTCATGTGTCCTTAGCGGGGTCTGGACAAGGGGTACAGTGACAGTGGCATTACTTGGTTTCAGGTGTCATGGTGTTTGGATACAGTTGTGCCCCCAGATGTTATTTACCACACACACACTGTGCACATTGCAGTTGCTGATGAGAGCCACAGTTCCTGCTCTCAAGGGAAAAAAATATTCTAATAACAACACACCCATAATTTTAGAGGAGGTGCAGGTGGAGAAGAATTATTGGCCAACTTCTTTCTCCACATAGACTGGAGGATACTTATTGTGTTGCTACTGCCTCAGGCGCATCACTGGAGCTAGTCGTGGCAAGGGGAACATTCGTCATCCATCATCACCCATGTTACTGCTATTGTTGATCCCATTCCTTTTCAGCTGCCTAATCATCCTGCTACTTAAACAACTCAGCAGCAGCAGTACAAACAACAGTTGCAACTCAGGAGGCCACTAGCCAACATGACCTGCTGGCATTAGGCCAGTAAGGCAATTTTATTTTTTTCTCAGGGCTTGTGTTTTGAAAAAAAATAAATACATAAATAAAAAATAAAAAAAATAGTCCTACAAAAAAGTAAACAATTTTTGGGTGGTTTGTTTCTAACAAGACTAAGTCCTACAAATCAATGTTTCCTTAGGGCTTGTGCCAAACTAGCTTAAGTCCTACAAATCAATGTTTCTTCAGGGCTTGGGCCTCTAATAAGTCTAAGTCCTACAAAGGCCTCTAACAACAAATCAAACAAATCATTCTCTAAAAAATACTCTATTAAGTCAAGTATCAGTCCACCCCAGTGGCAGCTTAGGTTCCTGTCTCTATCACTTTAAATACAAATGTCTTATTTTATTTATTTTTTTTATTAACTGTCCCCCCAATAGCAGTCAAGAAAGCCCCCCAAAACAAATTCCCTGTTCAAATGATTCATTCGTTCACCAACACAGGCACCCTCCTCAGACCCATTTATACCATGTCTTATGGTTTTTATTTTATTTTATTTTATTTAGGATGTATTTTTATTAACTTCCACCCAATCATAGTAAACAACCCCCCCAAAAATCATCCCCTGTTCAACTGATTCTTTTCCCACACCCCACCAACACAGGCACTCTCATGCCCCTTTTCTACAATGCCTTTGGGAAATAAAATATTATTTGTAATAAGCAGAAAAAGCGGAAAATCAGCACTTTTCGCTGGAAATGTTTCGCCATGCAGAAAGTGCCATTTTTCAACGATTTCAGTTTGAGGTGGAAAGTTTCTCCCATCCCTAGAGAAAAGACAGGTCTCCAAGTGGAGGTAAGGAAGAAGAGGTGAAACATACTAAACAGAGTAACCAATCATCTTCTTTTCCTTTTCTAGGGCTTAGCATTAACATTATTTTCAGTACTGCACGCTGATCTCTAGAAGTATACACAAGGTTCTCTTTCATTCCATAAAATGCTTGCAAACTTTAACCACAACAACAATTTCCTAAGCGATATAAATAGCCAAAGATTTCACTATGCTGAGAGTAAGGTTTTGAACTAGGTTGCAAAGAAACTCCATAAGAAGTAGAAAATTGGTATTTTGAAACATAACTACAGTTTCACCAGACTTCTCATTGGCTAAAAGCACTCCATCGATGAAACCACTTGGATGGATAGGAAAAGTATCAGTCTGAGAAATATTATGTATTTTATTATATAAAATATAACGTTGTGCAATAAAGATCATAAAAGGAGTAAACTTTAGTAGTAAATACAGAATAACCATCCTGGATCTGTTTACATAATAAAGAAGTGTTTAAATGTGGATATGATTGCTGCATATGCATATTTTCAAGACAAATACAAAGAACTCTATGGGAAACTCTTTATTTGTGACTTAGCAAAATGTTGGAAACATCCACAATGATTAGTGGAAAATAGCTTTTGACTAAGGAAAAGACACGGGGCAAGATTCTATTGCAGGTGCTAAATGTTAACACCTGTTTTATCAAACATTTTCCTATTGAAGTTTATGGGGAAAACTGGAGATAAATGCAGTGATAAAATTAGCACCTGTAATAGAATCTAGACCATGGAAAGCAGTAGTCTCTATTGGCAGATTCAGTAAATATGCTAGGGACAGTATAGAGACTTATGACTTTGGTAGGATGTTGATCCAAGAAGAAATAATACTACCTCTTTGGAGTTTTCTTTAACTCAATTGGCAAAAAATTGGAAATAGCTTTCTGTTGTTTTAATTTTTTGGCAGACCTCTAGATCATCAAAGAGATCTAGCAAAGATTAAACTTAATGGACTTTCCCTTTCTATTTAATTACTGCATATAGCTATATTAAAATATTTGTTATTTCTGTTGTAAACAGACCACCCTTTAAAGGGGCTCAAACACCATGGAACAAAGAATTCACATTTACATTAAGTTATGCTGAAAATTCTAATAACCACTCTGATTCCTGGCCACCATGCTCACATGGGTGAACACAATTTCTCATTGCAGGATTTGACATGAGAGAAACATCTGCAACTTGCTTTGAGAACCAATTAGGAGGATAAGGGGAGCACAGAAAGTGGGCAAGCAAGACAGGGTATTAACAGCAGCATTGGATAGCTTGTAAAACACAGGGGCAGTACAGCTGGACAGCTCAGGAGAGAAAAGTGGTGGGAGAATAGGGGAGAGAAAAGGGGCAGACCTAGGGGAAAAGAAGAGAGATGGAGGGTGACATGTCATGTGAGAAGGGAGGATGAGAGATGAAAAGAGAGAATGGGAGAGAGAGAGAGAGAGAGAGAGAGAGAAGGGAAGAGACACAGCTAGTGAAAGATGTCCAGTAGTCCTGTATGACTAGTAGCCCCCTTTTATGTTATCAATCTCTTATGGTGAACCATGTGTTTATAGATTCAGGAACCATAAAACTTTTTTTTCAGGCAGTCTGCAGAATCTGCTAGATTACTATCCATCTTGACAGTCATCTGAGGTCTCTCTTAGGGTGCCAACTCCACAATTTGCTCTGTACTGACAAGCCCACCAAAGAAGTTCTCCTGTCTTGCTCAGATGAGTGACCAGGTAGGAACCTGTTTGATTGACATCTGAATGTAAGCAAAATTGCTTTTGCTTCATGTGTTTGCTTTTCCTGGAAACAAAACACAAAAGAAAAACCTAGTTTTGAAACACATTTGAGGTTGATTCTATCAGGGCTGTTAGTGAAATAAAACTAACAGAAGTAGATTTAAGTGACAGTTTGTGTTCTATTACATTTACTGTGACAAACTACTACTAGCAAGAAATGCACAACGGGTGCAACATTAGCAGCCTTTGAAATAAATGGAACAGCACATCCATTTATGCCATTCTATTGCATTCTGTGGCTATTAACACACATTAAATGAATGCCTTTTCTGCTGGTAATTCAATGCCTACCAAATACAGGCATTGAGTCCCTAATGCATGGTAAAAACCACCATGGTACAATAGAAATCTAGCAATATCACACACACACGGATATGCAAGTAGGCATCCATACACTAGTAACCGATGGCTGAATTGATATTTGGCCCAAAGCCAAGTCACAAAATAAATAAATAATTTAAAAATGAATAAATAACCATTGGAGTGCAAGAGGGGTATGCAATACATTGCAAAGTAATGATCTGCATACCTTTCTGGTTCAGAGGATAAATTCCTCTCCAAATCCTAACACTAACCTATGGCCCATGCCCCCTCCTCACACCTGTAATCAGTAACACACCTTGATGTCAGACGTTCAGCAGTGTCTTCTTCACCCTTGTCCTCCTGAATCTTCTCTCTAAATAAACATTAAAAAAAAAACACTAATACAGTTCCCCCCACCACAGCCACAGCATACTCTAAAAGAATAAAATAACCCCCTTGGTTTTGCTTTGGCCATTGCCCAAGCCAGTATGAAGGAAATATGAACAGAGATTAGCTTTCATATGGGCATTCTTTGTACAGATTAGTTCCCATGCTCCTAATGGCTCTGATGGGGGGTTACACAGAGCATGGAATTTACTCTGTAGTAACCTCTCCTCTCAGCCAATCAGTATGTAGTTGGAGGTATCAAGGATGCACATATCATCATCCCTCCAGCTATTCCTTGGTTGGATAGCTGGAGGGATGACAATACACATCTGTGACCCCTCCAGCTAGATGCTGCCTGGCAGGGAGGTAAGGTTACTTCAGGGCATAGGAGTGCAACCCCACATCCCAGTTAATGGGAGCGTGGTAACTAAGTTCAACAGAGATTGGCCACACAGCTATATCTTTATCATACCGGCTCGGTCAACACCCCGAGCAGGACCAAAGAGTGGGCATGTTAATTTTATTAGAGGTAGAGGTGTGGAGGATATTAGTTTTTTTCTTAATATGTTTCCTTTATTATTTAGTGAGAACATGCAAGGGGACCAGGGTGAAGAAGACACTGCTAGACCTCTGACATCAAGGTAAGTGTGTAATTGTTAACTACCCTACATTAGTTGTTAGATATTATGTCAGACATCGAGAGTTGGTTATTTGTTCCTGCTACTCACACTCTTTAACTTGAGTTTTGGAAACAGAATGCTGAAACAAGCATTTAGCCACAACATGAGTTGATGCAACCAATGTTCATTGAGGAGGATCCTGGCCAAGAAATAGAATTCCGATCTTACAACTATGTGTGTTCCAGACTATATTTGTTTTGGCTCTAATGCAGGTTTTAAATGTCACATTGAAATGGAGCCCTTTGTGTCTTGAGAAAAGTAATGTTTCATAGGAAATTGCTGTTTTTTTTATTTAGGAATGATTTACATCTCAGAAGTCCCTAGGCAAAAGCACCCAAAGTGCCCTTAATTGCACCTATTTCTACACACGCATGCCTCACATAACTTGACTATTAGCTCCACCCACTGTTGCTTGGCACAGCAAAGTGTACATAACTTATAACACAGTAGCACAAAAAAGTTTTAACCTCTACTCTTCTAGAAAGGTTTTGGAATGTGTTGGATATCTCTCTAGCATCCAGTGGGTTAAATAATAGCCAGTAAAAGGGTTTATGTAAGCTTATACATAAGTAAATCCCTTAGGCAAAGAAATTTATAGGCATACTACCCAATTGCTTCAGGGAAAATAAGGACAGAGACTTTACCTCAAGATGATAGTTTATGTTGAAGCATGATTTGTGAAATGGATGCTGGTTCTCTTTGGCACTTGAAAAGAAAAGTAATAATCTTTGAATTTCTATCTTTTTAAGTGTTTGAACTTCATATTTCCAGTGGTATACCACTCACATCCATCTTTGTACATGTATTGAATCACTTAAAAATTCCAGCTCTTCAGAAATGCCAGCTTGCTATAATCACTTTGACATTTCAGGTTTTAAAGTGTTTTTGAGTAGTACAACAAACCTTCAGATGACGCTGAGGAGGAATTAAATGGTGAAATATTTATATTTAATGCATTTCAAGGTAATCAGAAGAGACATTGATCATCACCTTTCTGGGAATGGATGGTGGAAAGGATTAGAAAAAAGGTTGTTAAATATTTTTCCATTCCTTATTTTGTTTTATTATTATTTTTGATACACACATTTTCATTACAGTGGTAAGGCATAGTTGAGCATATTAGTGATATCACTTGGTTTACAATATGAAAAAACATTATTCTTCTATTCTAACACATTTTTCACCTATTAAACACATTGTATCCTATTCTAACACATTTTTATCCTTTTTCCTATGTTTAATATGGTGCAACATTTCCCAGCACAATATTACATCTTCTGAGGGCTGTAGTGGAGAAATAAGTAGCTGGAAATCAAAGTTGTGAGTCCTACAGCAACATATACCTTGAAAAATGTGTTAGCGTGTAGAGTGTCTATTTCCTTTGCTCACAACACTTACTTCCTGCTTAAGTGACACTGGCACATATTCATGATGATGTCAAGTGATTAAAAAAAATAAAGTACAACGTACAGTGTGGCAGATGTGCATGGTAGTGGTGGTGGAGAACTGGCATGGTGTGATTGGTGGGACCTTAACAAACTGCATCCACCCAGGGAGGAGAGGGATCAACATAATTTATTCCACATGCTGCAGCAACAATTGCTGCAGTCAGTTTTTGTACTACCACTTTACTCCCATGTCCCTGCACTGCTCCACATTTCTCCCTTCCTCTTGTGTATTTGCTAGACATTACTCAACTACTGTGTGTGTTTTTACTCTCTACAGTGTGATGTCTTACCTCGGCCCTCAACAAAATTCTCAATGTCATCTGCTGTCTTCACCAGTCACAGAGCTCCCAGAGAGCTGTCTAATATATTTATTTGTTTAATTATTTATGTTTTTTATTTTTTTTATTTATTTTTTTAAAGTTGTCCACTATATCTTATCACAGTCCCCAAAAATATATATATATCTAACTAAAAAACAAAATCAACAACTTCTTTCCCCAGACTTCCCCAGCAAACAGACAATAAAAGTAAAATCAGCAAGCAATTTGGACCCTAGCTGCCTGTGTCTTGCCTGTCAGTCAAACCAAATTTTGGGCAACCTACTTCCTCCCTTTTTCTCCCCTAGAGTGCTACCAGACTTCCCTAATACATAGAACAAATTTCCTACCTAAAAGACTCCTTAAATTAAGATTCAGTTCCCATTTTTTTGCTTATCTTATCTAGCTCAAAAATGTGCTGCTTTATCCTCTCACAAAAACAGAAGGGTATGCTGTGAGAGCTGCCTAGAACAAGTTTTGCTGGGACCTTGACAAACTGCATCCTCCCATGGAGTAGAGGGATCATAATCTTTGATTGCACATTCTGCAGCAACCATTGCTACAGTCAGTTTTTGAACTACTACTTTACTCTCATGTCCTTGCAATGCTCCACCCCTCTCCCTTCCTCTTCCCTTTGTATGTTTGCTGAACATTACTCAACCACACTCTGTTGTTTTTACTCCATGGTACACAACACAACTGATGGAGCTGTATGATGCCTTTGCCTAAGCCCAGTCAGGTGCCTGTCGTTGTCATCTCATATATTTAGTTCTTTATTCTTTTTTAATTTTTTTTTTAAGTTGTCCACCCTGTTGTCTTATCACAATCTGTGCAAAAAAAAAAAATTATAACTGATAAACAAAATCATCAACTTCTTTCCCCAGACTTCTCCACCCAGCACAGAGACAAGAACTGCAAGATCAGCAAGCAAATCGGTCCCCATCTGCCTGTGTCTTGCCAGTCAGTCAATCTGAATTTTGGGGTATTATTTGGGGTTGTTACGGTTGGCAAGCAAAACCAGGAGTCAGATGGTATAGTTAATAGAACCTTTATTATGAGAATAATGACAGTAATGCAATATATAAATATACACACAGTGGGTGATTGAAACGGCGAGCACTGTATCAGGAATAGCAGACTCCCAATATCTGCACCACACTGTCCGAGACTAGGGCTCAGCCCACTGGAGTCTCATGGTAAGGTAACGCCCAAGATATACTGACTCAGCCTGCAGTCAGTAGCTAGGAGTCTGCTAGAGCCCCAGGTCAGTACTAGGAAGGATGTCTGAATAACGGAACCAACAAACTGAACGAACAGACAAAGCCTTCTAGTAAGCACCAGATAGGATAGCCAGACGAGCCAAAGTCATACACGGAGCGGGTAGTCAGCCAGAGCCACAGGTTTGCACCAGAAAGGATATCCACTGAAGCGATGGAATGTTGGATGTGCAGTGGATAGAGCCCCAGGTCAACACCAGAGTGGGTAGTCAGACAAGCCTAGGTCATACACGGAGCAGGTAGTCAGCCAGAGCCACAGGTTTGCACTAGATAGGTTATCCACTGAAGCCTATGTATGCTGGATGCGCAGTGGATAAAGCCCCAGGTCAAATCCAGAGTGGGTAGTCAGACAAGCCTAGGTCATACACGGAGCGAGTAGTCAGCCAGAGCCACAGGTTTGCACCAGAAAGGATATTTGAGCCAAATCGGAATGCCAAGGAGAATAGTCAGACAAAGCCACAGGTCAACAGCAGAATGGATGGACAGACAAGCCGATCATACACAGGAATCAAGAATACTAGAAAATGAACTGCTCAGAACAACAACGTAAGGGTGACTGAGTCAGGACTCAGTCTGCCTTTTAAACCCCTCCACAGGAAGTAGGTAGGAGGAGCAGCTAGAGGGAGGAAGTAGGAAGGAGGAGACTACAGAAAACAAAACACACATAAAACAGAGGTCTGCAGCATGCTCAAAGGCTCTTGCCTGCAGATGACACGTGGAAAGACGCAGAGCATCGCTGAAGCGGCGGTGCTGGAAACAAGGTACTACGACAGGGCTCAACCTCCTTCCTCCCTTCTTCTCCCCAGAGTGTCCCACTGACTCTCCTAACACAGGGAACAAATGTCCTACCTAAAAGATTCCCTAAACTAAACTTCAATTCCCCTATCTTTTCTAGCTCAAACAAGATGCTGCTCTCTCCTCTCACAAACACAGAATGGCTGCTGTGAGAGCCTGACACCCTTTTATATGGCTGTAGAAAACTTTTGTGTGGTGAAGAAAATTTTTTCTTCCCATTCATTTCAATGCACAATGAGCTAGGCGAAAAAGGTGGGAAAAAGCAGAAAAAAAAATATTCGCCAAAAGGAAGAATGCCATTATTATTTGGACAGAGGCAAAAATGTTTGCCCATCCCTAGTCCCAATGCCAGAGGGGGCGGAATGCACTGCACACACCTCTGGCATTCTAGGAACTAACAAAATATGAATGTTGTAGGTCAAAGCTGTGGGTGTTAAAGGTTCAAATACATGTTAATTAATCAAATTAGAAACATAAATAGAACAAGTGACCATTTTTACTAAACAAAGCTGACACTTTAGCTAATAGCAGCAGGACCAAGAAAAAGAGAACAAAAAATGGTTACTCAGCATCTTGGCTGCTAGAGGTTGCTTCACAATGCAATGGAAACATGTATAGCATCCAAAGTGGTAAAATGTCCTTATCCAAAAAAAATAATGGAGAAAGAAAAATACAGTGGAGGAATGTACAGCTCTTATTCCACTGAACAGTAGAAAGTAAAAGCAATTTTTTCTGCTTTTACCTGACACCTATACATTTCAAAACTCCTCCTTCTGCTGCTTGTGATAGGGAGATGGCAGTGTGGAAACATACAGGCATTTTGGTGGATTTCTTTCTGTGTTTTGCTAAAAAGTGGTGTAACTTAACTCCATTTTCATGCACATGCTGCTGGGTGCTGCTCAGAGCTTTCTCCCTTTAAAGTGTTTATTTATGTTATTGTAGTGTGTGTGTACCGGTATGTACTCTAGTGATCATACAAGTTTGTAATACACTCTAGTGAAAATCCATGATTTTTATGCCATCCAAACTCAAAAATGGGCTGTGCTTCAGAATTTGTACATCCTCCCAGTATACACCAGGGGTATGCAACTCTGCTTCTAAAAAATCACTAACAAGTCACATTTTCAGTATATTCCCTGGTTGGACAAAGGTAGAATAACAAACATTCACAGTGCCAGAGGGCACTAAAGCGTGAGGTGGGGGCAGAATGACTGGTCCAGCCATGTGTCCCCCTACCTATAATGGGCGGCCCTTGCTTAAAAATACAGCATCTACATAAAAAGAATGCACCTGAGGCTTGCATACAGGGGCAAACTTTGGGTACAGAGTGTACAGCTGTGCTGGGCCTCGCATTTCAGGCGACTGGCTGAGGATAGGTGGGTAGGCCTGTAGCTTCCCTGCTGACTTTCACATCACGTGATTCTACATGCTGGTGAGAGCAGCCTGTGATATGGAGGACACAGTAGCAATGTTCCCTTGCAGCTGTGCACTACCCCATGATGCATTGCGCTGTTTCTCTGCTCCCGCTTGTGGAGGTAAAGAAGATATTGTCAGTAAGGTTCTGTGGAGATGGGTTAGACTAGTAATGCATTTCATGAGGGGTAAATGGAAATAGTTTCATATGTATTATGAATGAGAAGGTTTATTATTAAAAATACATATCAACACCAAAACTATACAATAAAAAAATTTAGTAAACTTAGTAAGGGCACATAATGACAGGATGGATCGATGAAAATAGTTTCATATATGTTATGAATGGGAAAAGTTATTTAACATTTATTAAACTATTATTAAAATAGAGTTTATTAAAAATACGGTACCTCAAACTATGTAACTATCATAACATGGGTCAAAAATGTTCTAGAGGTTTTGGAACCATTGCAAGAAGTGTGTGTCAAGAATTCAAGTGAATTAGCCTTCATTTGTTACTAATTCCATCATTTTATAACATATTTTTCTAAAACTCTAATAATAAATTAAGTAAAGCATGTACCTCTCACAAGTGTAGCACAGCTTCTAGCATTTCAGATAAGTTATGTTGTAACCTATGGCATAATCAAGTCATTGCCAGTTCAATTATATTTTATTAAAAATAATATCTCAAGCAGTTTATTTGCTGCTGTTAGATATTTTCCATACAAAGTGATGTATCTGAAGCTGCACAGGACAGGGATACCAGTTGACCATGATACATCATGCATCATGCCAGACCTTTAAAGGGATAGTAATACTTTGTTTTAACTTTATTTTATTTTGTAGGCATTAAAAAAATATGAAGAATGATATGTCTTATCTCTCAAACCTTTATGGTTTAAGAGATATTCACAAGCAAAGTTTCCCCTCCCGCCCCTTTTACCTAGTGTAAGCCATCTCTTCTCAGATGGGGAATCTAGTTGTAAGACCAGACAGATAACAGGAGGGGACAATCTTCTTACAATGAAAACAATGAAAGCCCTGCCCCCTTTGACAAGCTTTTCAGGTTTTTCCCTTATCTTAATTGAAGATTGTCCCTCTCTGCAGTCTACCTGGGCACCTCCCTTCTGCTCTGGCTGAAAAGTGTAACATCAGTAAAGGGGGGGGGGGAGGGGGACACTTTGACATTAAATTACTCTTGATCTACAGCTCTGACAGAATTGAAACAACACTCTCCAAGGTCCAAATACTATGATGATTGATTAGAGCTGCTTTTATTATGAAACATTACTATCCCTTTAACACTTGCTAGAAAAACAAATCAGTATTTTACCCGTGTGCCAATGTTTTCCATTGATATAATGTGTATACACACACACACACACTAGTGTGAATGTCATTATTTTAGGTGTAGGATGTTAAAGATGCTCATTAATAGAGACCCTCCATTTTTTAATGTGGCCTCATGTGTACCCCCCTAAATATAATTCCTAGAGCACCACTGCTAAAAGGGTTAATTTTACTGAGTCACACACTGGTTCAATTCCAGCAGGGAAATCCAAAACACATATAATGTTAGTGGCTTACTGGTGCATAATCAGTGTCTCAATCATTATAACTGAGTTAGATGTGTTTAATCAGGCATATTCAGAAAATATGGTCCATTGGTGTGTCCTGAGAACTGGAACTGAGAATCACAATGTTGCATTATAGGGACTTAATCCAATTCCAACAGCTAAAACTGGCGTTAGGGCAAAAACTAACACCGAATGGTACAAACACACACACAAACAGTGATAGTGTTGACATCCAATTGCCTTCCCAACATGAACCAAAATTATAGTTGGGACACAGAACCTAACTTGTGTCCCACTGTTCATTGTGGTTTTTTTAGTCCCATAAGTCATGCTAATTAGCATGACTAAAGGGAAGATCAAAGGAAACAAGCTAACACTCTGTGTTTGACACAATGTCAAATACTAAGTTCGACCCTTACAAACATAACCCTCCTTTTGGCCCTACACCACACAGATGAAAAGATTGTAGTATCCTGAAACACGTTGATGTGGTTTTAACAGTTTTGCTTGTTCAAATGTGATTCATTTATTTTAAATAAATTACTTTTGATACCAAACTTCATTTGTCCTGTTTCAGAGAAAATAGAAATATTAGCGGAAGTCTGAGGTGCCTATACAGGGGCAGGATTTATAATCCTCTGTTGCTATTATCGGTTACTTCGGATTCAACCAGTTGACTTAAAACTGTTAGTAATGAACTTTTAAGAATCTTCTATCAAATTTTGCTATATATAAGAATGTCCCTGTCTTCTTGTATCCCATTCCTGCTGTTCTCCTTTTTGTTTTGAAGGTTGTCGTCCAGGGAGCTGCTGTTGTGGGAATTATCTGTGTGGAGGGCAATACAATATCCCCCACTTGCTGGTTTGCCACTGGTAATTTCAAGGTGGCTATTAGAATATGGGAGTGCGTTTATATCTTGACACCTATCTTGGTTCCAGGAACTTTTTTTTTTTGTTTGTTTCAAAAGAGCTTTATTGAAAAGAAGATAAAGAGTAGTGTTGAGCGAGCACCCCGATGCTCGGGTGCTCGGGTGCTCTGACCGAGCACCCCCTGAGGCTCGAGTGCTCGGCCGAGCACCCGAGCCCCATTGAATATAATGGGGCGACACGAGCATTACACCAGGCACCCCCTGCTCTGATGAGGGGAGGGTGCCTGGTCAATGCCCCCCTTCATCTCCGCTATGCCCCCTTCATCTCCGAATGCCCCCTTCATCTCCGCAATGTCCCCCTTCATCTCCGCTATGCCCCCTTCATCTCCGCAATGCCCCCGTACCTCCAGTCCCTGGTGGTCCAGCGGAGCGTCTTCAGATCTGTGCCTCTTCCGGCACAGATCCCCGCCACCCGAACATGGCGGGCGAGCACATGGCGGTACTCGACAAGTACCGCCATGTGCCGAGCAGAGCGATGCTCGAGCCGATCCGAGCATCGGCCGAGCACGCTCGCTCAACACTAATAAAGAGTACAAATATAACAATACATCCATAAATTAAGGAAGCATAGACAAAAAGCAATCTTGATATGGGAAACTAGCATAATACAACATCTAAATAAGGACGTACCTCCAATGATAAGCAAAAGTGAAAGGAAAAAGGAGAGTAGAGGAAGGAAAAGAAAAGAAAAAGAAAGTAAAGTAAGCCCAGAAACAGCGGAGGGAAGGAAAAAAAAAAGGGGGGGGCGGGGAGAAGGAAGTGGATTAGGACGGGAGAGGGAATGGGAGATCTCCTATGGTGCACTAAGAACATCTCATATCATGGTATTGTGACAGCTCATAATCTTAAAAGGAGCATGTGAGAAAAAAGTGGTCCACCCTGTCTGGGTCCTCGCCCCTTTTAATAAGATTCAACCTCATCATCGAAATGTGAGATCGAACAGTATTCCCCCACTCTTGAATAGTGTTTAGGGATGAGAGATTTAGCCGCTAACAGCATGGTTCTCAATATACATTTTTCTAGGGGGGGAAGATTAGGGAGATGCAAGAGAAACAATGTTTGCCATACATCTCTAGAAAGATTAGTTTTAAGATTTTTTTAAATAAGATCCAGATATTTGGTCCAAAACGGTCTAATCTTGGAGCAAGTCCACCACACATGTGAAGGGGTCCCACTCTCCAGCTTACAACGCCAGCACAAAGGGCTTACAGAAGAGGATATAGAATGAAGTCTAGCAGGAGTCATTAACCATCTAGAAAGAAATTTAAAGTGAGACTCTAAAACTAAAGTCGATATAGATGCCGAATACGCTTCTCTCCAAATATTGTCCCAATCTGCATCCGTTCTCCGAGATCCTAACTCAGTTTCCCATTTCAATGCATATTTCGGCCTGGCAAAACCAAGAGAGGAAGCCAGGATAGCATATGTTTTACCCAACACCTTGGAAGGTTTCTTGGAGGATAAGAGGAGTGTTTCGAATTTTGTGTGGGGGGATGTCCATACCACCTTCATAGAAGGATGTTCCAAAAAATGCTTTATTCTAAAAAACCTCCACAGCTCCGCAGTCGGCAAATCGTATTGAAGTCGTAAATCCTCGAATTGTCGTATCGAACCATTTGATACTAGGTCAGCGATCGTCAAAGGCATAAGCATCGCCCATGCCGGGAAGGAGGCAGAAGGAAGAGAGTATGGGGTGGCAAGCTTACAAAACAAGGGAGAAGCTAAGGATGGGAGAGAAGAGAGCAGCTTCTTCTTGTTACAAAGGGACCACACCGAGAAAACATGAGCAATAATTGGATGAGAATTGAGTGATCTTGTTCTCATCAAAGGGCGTAAAAACAGTTCAGGGTAGGGGTCTCCCATACTAACTGCATCACGTTCTAAGGATACCCAAGTCTTATCAGAACCACAAAGAGCCCAATATACGACAGATGTGAGTGCAGCCGCATGGTAATATTTCACAAAGTTGGGAATCCCCAGTCCCCCCTTAGATTTGTGAAGGGAAAGATATTTTGCAGCGACTCTGGGAGGCCTGGAGCGCCATAAGAAATGACAAATGGAACTGAGAAGAAGTGAGAAGAAAGAAGAGGGAATATGTATCTGCAATGTTTGGAATAGATACAAAAAACGAGGGAGTACATTCATTTTAATTACATTGATGCGGCCGAACCAGGATAAATAGAGTGTAGTCCATTTCTCAAAGTCTCGTCGTACAGCTTTTAGGAGGGGCGGAAAGTTCAGGTTAAAGAGAGAATGGAAGGATGAGGACAAATTAACTCCTAAATACTTAATGTGGGAGTTCGACCAGCGGAAAGAGGTGGTGGATCTAAGTGTTTGAGAGGTCAGGGGTGATAAACCGAAACCCAGTGTCTCAGATTTCAGAAGATTTACCTTGAAGTTAGAAAGCTCTGAAAACTCTTCTAGCTCTCCAAGAACTGCCTGTAGGGAACTTTCTGGATCCGTGATTGTAATGAGGATGTCGTCTGCGAACATCGCTAATTTGTGTTCCGAAGAACCAATTCGTACTCCAGAGACACGATCATTCAATCTAATATGTTGTGCCAACGGTTCTATACTTAAAATAAATAGCAAAGGAGAAAGGGGGCATCCCTGCCTTGTTCCGTTAGACATAAGAAAATTATCAGATAATAGCCCGTTTACATGAACCCTAGCATTAGGAGTTCTATAAAGAGCAAGAATATAGTGTAGGAATCACGGACCGAATCCAAAAGCTTGTAAAGAGCGTTCTAGAAAGAACCAATCCACCCTGTCAAAAGCCTTCTCTGCATCGGTAGATAAGAAGACAGCCGGCATGTGATTCTCATGAAGAAAATTAATGATATTCACCAATTTACGGGTGTTATCACACGCCTTTCTACCTGGTGTGAAGCCTGCCTGATCCTAGTGAATTAGAGAAGGCAATAAAGGCTTTAATCTCTCTGCTAGAACACTCGCGTATATCTTGATATCTAAATTTAGTAGTGAGATGGGTCTATAGCTTTCACAACGCTGTAAATCTTTATCTGGTTTAGGAAGTACAGAAATGTGGGCTTCAGTCAAAGAGGGGTGAGACCTAATATCATCAGGCAAAGCCGCAAATGCCTCCATAAGTAAAGGGATTAGTTTATCTTGAAACGTTTTATAGTAGGCATGGATGAAACCGTCCGGTCCAGGACTTTTCCCAGCTGGGAGGGATTTGATAATTTTGCTAATTTCAAAGGCCGAAATAGGAGCCTCCAGAGCGACTAACGCTGATGGTGAGATTTGTGGTAAACAGGCCGAAGTAAGATATGAGGAAAGACGAGCCTCTAAACCCAGATTAGATGGGGATTGCGGATTTTGCAGGTTATATAGCGAATTATAATAATCCCGAAAGACTGCTGCAATAGCCTTCTTATCGTAAGTGAGCGAGTTAGAGGAAGTACGAATCGATGGCACGTAATGAGAGGCATATCTAGAACAGAGTTGGCAAGCTAGAAGAGAGTCCACTTTATTGCCATGTTCAAAGTATGTGCATCTTGTTTTAAAGAAGAGTCGTTCCATTCTAATGTTCAACAGAGATGTTAACTGGGATCGAAGCTGCGTAAGTTGAAGCAAATCATGGTCTGCCTTGGAATGTTTATGTTTAGTCTCAAGAGATGAAATATCATTCAAAAGACGGGAGATCTGCGACAGACGGATCTTTCTCCTCGTGGATGCCATTTTTACAAATTTCCCCCGGATTACACATTTATGTGCTGCCCAAATGGTCAGAGGAGATGTAACTCCATCAACATTGTCAGAAATATAATGCTCTAGAGCAGCTTGAATGTGGTCTACATTATCCTGGCTTAATAAAAGAGATTCATCCAGCCTCCATTGAGGAGGAGAAGAGATATTAGCATTTATCCATAAATCCATCCGAACGGGAGCGTGGTCAGACCAGGTAATATTGCCGATTGCCGCTGATTCCAAGAGATCTAAATGATCGTGATGAATGAGAAAATAATCTATGCGTGAGTAAATGTTATGAGGATGGAAGTAAAAGGTGTAATCCTTACGCAATGGATGGCATATCCGCCAGACATCCAACAATTTGTGGGACAAAGTATGTTCGAAAGGGAGCGAATCATAGAGCGAGAATAGGAGGAGTATCCAGAAGAACAATCCATCTCTGGATGAAAAGGGGCATTCAAGTCACCCCCCACTACTAACAAACCCTCTCGAAAAGTATCTAGTTTATCAAGGGCGCACGCCAGAAACGAATCCTGAGCAGAGTTGGGAGCATATAAGCATGCAAACTCCAGGAACTTTTTAACCCTATGAGCACCTCTCTTATGTTTTTCTCTTTTTCCTCTGGCTCATGTCTTTTATTTGTATTTGTCAGCCTATTAAACATTGGGATGCTAGAGACAGTTCCAGTGCAATAGAGACATCTCTAGAAACTATTATGTTTCAACAGCTGATGAGAAGCTATAGGTTCTGTAATTTTTATACAGGGACAATAAAATATTGCAAGCGTATTTAGTATCAACAGTTTATTCAAAATAAATAATAGAGCTAGAAGCAGAAAATGTGTCTGACTCCATATCAGTCAGTAGATTGGCTTGTAAAATTTTTATTTCCTCTCTGATTCTTCAGACGATCACATACTTTGGATTGGGAATAATTGATAATAACCTCTTAACCTTGAATTTGGTGATGGGGTTAAACCAACTGCAACATATAGGTCAAATAAAAATTATCCAAATTTCCATGTACTTTAAATGAGGCATTAAGGCCTTGGTTCAATTTTGTGAGCTAAAACAGCCGGTAGAGCTAAATTGTCTTCCAACTGACAGAAAAAAATATCTAAGTCGGTACTGAATTTTCCTACCAGCTGAAAGCACCATGGACGTTTGGCCACAGAAAAGGAATTGTGGCCAAACGTCTGTTTTGTGCATTAAGTTCTCAAAACTCTAGTTAAGTAGTGTGAATAATGGGAACATCAAAGGAAAAAAGCAAACAAACAGTGTCTGACATACTTTCAAGCACCAATCGTTAGCTCATCTGTGTAATACCTAACATCCTTCTTCTATCTCTCTTCTTTTTTCTCTAATCTTCATCTTCTATCTTCTCTGTTTCCTCTTCTTTTTCTTTCTATCCATCTTCTTCTGTTCATTTCATCATTCCTGTGAAATAAAGATAAAAAGGCATATTAAACGTGTGCCCCAAACATAAGTCTGACATCTGTGCATAGTTGAACTCATTGAGTGCCAGAGGGTTATGCAACACATTGCGAAGCAATGCATTGCATACCTCTCTGGCACTCAAATCGTTAAACAATGCACAGATGTCAGAGTTAGATATATAGAGAATGCCAACAGAATAAAATAATTGCCTTATTAATCCACTGAGAAGTAAAATATGTGCTCTCAAACATAAATAGATTTCAGTGCCCAAAATATATAGAAATTAACATCTCCCTTTTGTCTTCTCCGCCACTGTTGGCAGAGGTGGCGGAGAGACGAAAAGGGAGCAGATCCCACCCCCAGTGTGAGGGAATTTTGACCAGAGACTGCTGTTTTATATAGGCAGTCTCTGTTCAAAATGACTCAAAGCTATTGACTGGGATGTGTGCTTATGCACCTCTCACCCAATCAGCTTTGAGCAGGTTATGTCAATCCTCTGCTCATAGCTAATAGCTGTGAGACATTTTGAATAGAGACTGCCCATATAAAAAGGAAGTCTTTGTTCAAAATTCCCTCACATGGCATCAGCCCATCAGGTACTACTTACTTTTCCTTTCTCTGCCTCCGCCACCACCACAGCCGCCAACAGAGGTGGAGAAGACAAATGGGGCATGTTCATTTACACATTTTTTGGGCACTGAAGTTCACTTTTGTTTGGAAGCACATTGTTTACTTCTCAGGAGATTTATTGAGCAATTATTTTATTCTATTGGCATTCTCTGTATAATGATGACATCTGTGCATTGTTTAAACTATGCACACATGTCAAAGTTATGTTTGGGGCACACATTTAATATGTCTTTTTTTCTTTATTTCACAGGAATGCTACAATGAACAGAAGATGGTGTAGAGAAAGATGAAAGAATGAGGAAGAGAGAAGAAGAAGAAGAAGACAGGCAGTAGTTGACCAGGGTGCTGAAGACTCCACTGGACATCAGGATTAATGGCAATTGTTTGTTTTCAGGGGCTATTGCTTTGTAACATAGTTGGATTAACCCCCGTGAGTGCCAGTGTGGTTATTATATCCCACTGGCACTCATAAGATTAATTCTACTAACAATGGACACATTTTTTCAGTGCTTTGAATGTACTTTTAATCCTTGGCTGTTTTAAAATCCGTTAAAAGACTCTGCACCCAAAAACACTGGGTGCACATTTTCCTGCAATAAAGTGGGTCCCTTAAATGATCTTAGGGAATTGCATTTTGTGGCTTTTTTTTATTTTCAATGGGCAAAAATACAGCTACATTTATTGCCCAACGTTTTTTTTACCTTTATTTTTTCATAGTACAGGTAATTGAATAGCTTATCGTGCTTGAAAAAAATGCTGTCATCTGCTTTTTTTTGGTGTTGGACTTAATTGAATCGAGGCTTTTGAGATGCAATGCATTGGAGACTTCTCTAGATTTCAAGGGGTTAAAATCCCCATTTAAATTGATGGAACTTTTTTGTATCACCTATAATGCGGTTGGTTTGCCCCAGAATGTATACACTTTTCTTTACTGAAAATTACCCTTATGAGTTGTAAACATTCCAGCCTGATTCAACCCATGTATTCAGACTTCCAGCTTCAGAAAAATATAAGGATGACTTGGCCCTTCCTGGTTCTCAGTTATCCAAAGATTGTCTTTCCTCTCCCTCTCTGTCACAACAAACTGGCAACTACCTTCCCACTGAGGTTTTCAGAGCCTATCTGCTGTTTTAGAAGTTCTCTAAAAATAAATTGCATTTGCCACAGCATTTTGTCTTACAGCTGCTGCCTCTGGCACCAAGATGGACATTGTTCTCACACAACCTAAGAACAGAAATCATTGTTGGTCTCCATCCAACTATGACTTCTCCAGCCAAGAAATAAACTGAGTTTCTGATTTTTATATTTATTTGAAGTTATTTTTTCCCTAAATTGGCAGCTAATGACAAAAAATCATACTTCAATTTTCAGGCCTTCCAAAATTTTCTTATTGCATTTTAAATATACTTCTCCAAGAATATACAGCAGTTAGAAAACCATACATCAGTTGTTTTGTACTTATTATTTTTTTTACTTATTATTATATTTTTTTCATTTAGTGCATATATATGATCAAGATATTTCTATTAAAGAAATCATATATTGCAAGTTTTATGGTGCTGTCCTACAAGGTACAGATTTAATTGCACCTGATAACGTTATCACTGGTTTTATTTACAAATTCCCCCATAGACATAATAGAACCAACACTAACATTCATCACCTGCAATGGAATCCTGGAATCCAACTCCTAGTTCCAAGGTCCTTTTCCAATATCGCTAAAATATTTTTTTTATTTTTATTGGGTCCTTGTAGTTTTGATGAGTTCTACATAAATTCTAAATGATTTAATTATTCACCTTGGTTTGCATTTAGAGCACAGTCATATATCTTACTTTGGTCAGAAAATCTTAATTGTCACTATGAATTTTGCCCTTGTGCCTTTTCATATCCTTGAAGGCAGTCATGACAGTGGCTTCCAGATTTTTTCATCTGAGGCAGGAAAAGTACATGATCCTGCCTACCCCTTTAAGGACCAGAGAGGTGAACATTGAACAACACATTGTGAAGTAATAAATTGCACCCCTTTGGTCCTTAAAGAGTTAAGCTTACCATGTGGACTAAGAAAAGCTTGAGGGGAGGGGAGAAGAAGGTCCCTATTAACATACAAGATTGTCGAAGTGCTGTCTATGTGCACTATGACAATTCTGAAGTTGAAAAGTATTCTCTATGCTTCCCTACTTGGCCAGTAAGGGAGTGAAGAGAATGCTTTCAGAACCATGGACTGCATCACTCCCTTTTACCCTTGAGTGCCACTGGAATGTGCATTGATCACCCCTGTGGCACTCAAAGGCTTAAAAAAACCACACTAAGCACTACACAATTATCCCTTTAGCTCTGTTTTATATATGATACATGTTGTGAACTCCCAAGGGAACAAGGCTGGGGTTCAGGCAGCATCTATGGGGATTTGTGACTACTACTGATGAGCGAGCATGCTCGGCCAAAGCTCGGTTCAGCTCGAGCATCGCTCTGCTCGGCACATGGCGGTACTCGTACGAGTACCGCATGTGCTCGCCCGCCATGTTCGGGTCTCCTCCCCGCACGTTTCGCGGCTGCTGCGCAGCCAATAAACATGCGGGGAGGCTCTGACATCAGTGTAATGCCAGCAGCCATGTTGGCTGCTGGCATTACACTGATTGGCTGGCCAGAACCCGTGATCGGGTGCTGTATAGCACCCTACGCGCGAGTTCGGCTCATTCTTAGCCAGGGAGAGATGCGCTTAGGCAGGGAAAGTCAGTGTAGGGAGAATAAAATTGTTGAAACTCTTTCAAGACCCAAAAGTCCTTTTTAGGACTGTTGTGTGTGGGGGCAGCATTTATATTTTGTTTGGGGGGGCACAATTTCCTTTTTTTTGTGGGGGGGATATTTATAAGGTGACATATAATACTAGATGCACAGGAAGTCAGTGTAGGGAGAATAAAATTGTTGAAACTCTTTCAAGACCCAAAAGTCCTTTTTAGGACTGTTGTGTGTGGGGGCAGCATTTATATTTTGTTTGGGGGGGCACAATTTCCTTTTTTTTGTGGGGGGGGTATTTATAAGGTGACATATAATACTAGATGCACAGGAAGTCAGTGTAGGGAGAATAAAATTGTTGAAACTCTTTCAAGACCCAAAAGTCCTTTTTAGGACTGTTGTGTGTGGGGGCAGCATTTAATTTTTTTTGGGGGTGGCAGAATTTCATTTTTTTGTGGGGGGGGACATGTTCTAAGGTGACATTGTACTAGGTGCACAGGGACAAATATTTCACAGTGCAGTGACAAGCTGACATATTCTGTTAGGTGCACAGGGCCAATGATTTTACAACGCAGCGACAAAAAGGGCCATTTTAAACGTGTGCCTAGCCATAGATTATTGTCACATTCTGTTTAGTGTGCAAATTCACAAATTAACGTCACATATTCCGTTCACTGTGCCTAGCCGCAGATTAGCGTCACATTCTGTTTCGTGTGCCTAGCCGCAGATTAGCGTCACATATTGTTTAGTGTGCCTAGCCGCAGATTAATGTCACATATTGTTTAGTGTGCCTAGCCGCAGATTAACGTCACATATTGTTTAGTGTGCCTAGCCGCAGATTAGCGTCACATATTGTTTAGTGTGCCTAGCCGCAGATTAGCGTCACATTCTGTTTCGTGTGCCTAGCCGCAGATTACCGGCATATATTCCGTTTAATATGAAGAAGGCGGGTAAAAAGGGACGGGGAAGTGGACGTGATCCTGATAGTTCAAGTAAATATACAGCAAATACTGTTTGGTAACAATTTTTCGCCTAAAATCGTTTTTATCTTCCTTTTTGTGTGTTTTATGGTCAGTCTGTAAAAATGGCGTACTACGGGCGAAACATCGTTCCCAGCAGCGACGTTGGAGTCCAAGATGCATCCAGACATCCTCCCTATGCTGTCCCTGAACCATTTCTGTGGTGTTTCCATCATTTTCTGCCCTTTTCCTATGAACCAGGCACCCTCCCCTCATCAGAGCAGGGGGTGCCTGGTGTAATGCTCGAGTCCTCCCATTGACTTCAATGGGGCTCGGGTGCTCGGCCGAGCACTCGAGCCTCCGGGGGTGCTCGGCCAGAGCACCCGAACACCTGAGCATCGGGGTGCTCGATCATCACTAGTGACTACCACTTGCCCCCATCACTGTTCCAGTGCCCAATGGTAGACATAGAACCCCATACACACTGAATGACCCCCAGACTTGTTGCCTTGCCCCTTGGTAGCCACAGATCCCCATGTACACTGTCTGACCCTCTCAGGCCTTTTCTTCTTGTCCACTGCTAGCCATAAATCCCCATGGGCACTGCCTGGTCAAGGGAAGAAGGCTGGGGATGTCAGGATAGTATATAGGGCTAACACACAATGATATTGTTTTCTATGCTTCCAAATATTCTATATATCAGACGTATTGCCCCCTCTTATTCAGTCTGACAATCACTGTCTCCTTCTGACATACACCACCCCCCTTCTGGAATCCAACATACATTGCCACCTCTGACAATCACTGCCCCCCTCCGACATACTAACCCTCCTTGCTGAATCTGACATGTTGCCCCCTTATTCAATCCCACATGTAATCCACAGTTAACCTCATTGCTTTGCAATTGGTTTGTGTCCCCCTCTGGTACTCAAAGGGATAATAGGTAAAGTATGCTGCTGCATACTGCTTGCCTTTATGTCTATGGTATAAAAATAGAAATCAGACCTCACTGGGGGCATCAGGACCAGTCATTGGGTTCATTCATTCATGAAAAGCGCATCACTTTTCATGAATTAATCAATTACCCGGTTTGTGAATGACCAGGAGATTGATTAATTCATGAAAAGCTCTGGGGACATTAGAAGGGGTCCCGATGTCCCACTCGAGGTCTGATTTCTATGTTTACAATATAACCTCACTCTGTGCTACGAATGCATTTAGGCCGAGTTCACACTGGGAGTTATTTCTAATAGACTAGATAACAAAACATGTGTGGCAAGCACACACATTGAGTGTGAATAGGTTGCTATTGGTGTTGTGGCCTTCAGATGCCTCTCAGTCACATTTTTCTCTCCCATATTCCATTCCAGAGAAGAAATAGAAAGAGAAGCAGCAAAACTCCAGATGTATGTGTTGATCTTGAATGAGCATTGTCAGTAAAATGGAGTTTATTAACTCTAAGCAAAAGGAGAGCATGGGTCCTTGCCTGGGATTCTCTTATACTCATGTAGACTACAAAACAAGAGGTGTGTAGTTCATTCTTGATGATGTGCCTCATCAGGTATCACTCAGTCTTGTTTTTTGCACCCATGTGCCACTGGTCCCACCCACAGACAGTCCAGCAGCATATTATCTGGGAAATCTTCTCTTTGCAAGGAAACAGCAAACACCTAGGGATTAATTCATTAAAAAGATGATAAAGTGGAGATGACTTTGCAAGTGATATCACTTTCCATTTCCTGTTATTCTATGGAGTCTATGTACTAAGAGCCCCAACAGTGGAGAAATCTTAGTGCATAGGCTCCACAGAATAACAAGGGGGAGGGTGTCGGCCTATTTATATGAAGGTATCCAAAGGGTTAAAACAGAGAACCACTCAGGTTGGATTTCTTCACTTAAATAGGCAAATGACAATATAATAATTTGAGAACTTTATCTTTAATATGTACTGACACGCTGCTTCACAGTAACGAATTGATCACAAGAATCAATCCTTCATATTTGTGCAAAAATATATATATTTTATTAAAATACAATATATATATATATAACAAGTATCAGTAACAATGAAATATATAAGTGATTAGCAATTTTAATAGGTACATAGAAAATCAAACCACACTTATTACCATAAGGATTACCAGCGGTGCAAGGATTAACCACACATAGGTATATTCAGAGGTATAACAATAATTGCATTCAGTAGCATAGAAAAGGTTAATTGATTCTTACAATTAATTATAATACAGTTGGCCGCAGTGTCTCTTAAAACCTCTGCCCCAGAAACTGTATAGACAATGCCAATTATGATGTAAGGGGTATTGTGAGATGAATTAAATAATTCCTCTAACAATTCCTTGTATCATATCTCAATAATAATCAAATTCAGAGAATAACTGGAATAGAATCCCAGATTTAAATTTAATTATATACTGAATTCAATACTGAATACCTCTGAATAAAATATATAAATTGCAATTAATATAGTCAATCAAAGATCACACAAATAATCTACCTAATATTACTTTATGCAACATTTATCATAGTATTGACTACGTCAACATATATAAAACCTATAGGCACTCCAAGGGTTAATCCACTCGTTTAAAATAGGTGCCACACCCAGACGTTTTTTTGTCTATTAGAGTGAAAACCTCCAATTTACAAAATATAAGCCTAGTACCCTCACAAAGAACTTTAGAATGCACACCACAAATAAATAGACAAGCAGCAGTTAGAGAGTTAATAAATGAATTCCAAGAATTCCCTTGATTAAATATCAGCTATTATAATTTTACCAGAAACACAATATTCTAGACATAACAAAATCATATTAACCAATATACACAAGGATAAATATATCTCACTGCTATCTCTATTTTATGATCTCTCTGGTAATTTATAACAATAAATTAATTAATTAATCCTGCGTAATTTCTTAATGACTATGCTAAATATAGCTGATTATAATATTTTCCATAAAACTGTCCAGGCTTCTATGGGCAAATATATATATATATATATATATATATATATATATATATATATATATATAATTTTCCTCAAATATCGAGGAAATATACTTATTTTGAAACTAGGCAGAATTAGAATAAATAAAATATAATTACCAGGTCAATCAGTGTGGATTCTTGAAGTTATAAGGTGTGGTCAGGAATTTGATCATCAGCCAAGGGAGCCCAGGAACCCAGAGTTTTCTTTTTCAGGAAGTCAAGCCCCGAACTAAGAATATTTTGGCATTATATTGGAAATGTTTACCTTATCAGTAATCCCCACCTCTTTCTAATGGTTGGACAAAGATCCATCTCATTATACCGTGACATCACCAGTCAGACCTAATTGGATACTCATATCTTATGCTAATCAAATACAAACATAAACATTATGAGTATTTTACAATATAAAGGCTGCAGATGGCGCCATTACGCTATATTAAAATTTTACAGGTGACAGATCACATGGCTTTCATCAGAATTAAGAAAGGCCAGCAGGTTATCACAAGCCCCATAAACCAGTCATTTTACTCTTCTTTCCCATAAGGAGGCTATGTCCATCTCAGGCTTTTTGTCTCCAGTAAAACATTAATCGCCCGTTAATGTCACTTAGTTATTTCTCCCCCAAAGAGGCCTATGATTTTAACATGAGATAATTTGAACACATTTTAAACAGAATTTCAGTTAATTACTACTATTAGAGTTAACCCTCTATGCTCCCTCAGGACAAAGTCTCTGACAAGGGTGATTCATTAAGAGGTGATAAAGTGAAGATGACGTCTATTCTATAGCTCCTATTTACTAAGATCTCCAAAGCTGAAGAAATCTTAGTGCATAGGCTCCATAGGATTAAATAAGAATTTGAGAAGTGATAAACTGCAGTAGTTATCTCCACTTTATCACCTCTTTATCACAGCTTAGTGAATCTCCCGCCTGTGTACTTTTCTGTCTTTACTGATTCCCTGCATACACAAAGAGAATAGGGCCCAAGCCATTAGACTATAAAGCAATATATGTGACAAGGGCACGAGAATGAAAAAATCTTAGTAGTATATTCTTGGAAGTGGGGGACCATTAGGTGCTGCACAGTTATGCTTTTTGCTCCTATGTGCCACTGTAGAGAAGAAATTCCCATATTCATATCAGGCTGATCATATTTTCATATTCATATCCTTGCTCACAGACAAAAAGTATATCTGAGGTTTTGCTGACTTCCTTATGCAGAGAAGAATTGCCTGACATTTCAGTTCTGGACCACCTGTGGGAGGGCCCATACTGATATGGATATGGAAATTTCTTCTCTGTATTGACACAAGGGAGCAAAATGTTTATTTGTTCTCTGTGTGCACTTGTCCTGCCTCCTTTTGTTTCCTGATAATTTCTAATTACAAAGCGACTGACAACTTGGGCTTGAACAGAACTAATTATCACACTGTGCAGGGAATTAGCATAAAGTATAACTCCGTGCCATCAAATTATAAAGGTTAATTTCTTAAAAATTATTTATTTTACGCAAGAAAACGCTAGTACAATGTATAGGCAGATTTCAATTGTCTGCAAAACAAGCTAAATTTATCCCAAGGTGACAGGTCTCAACATATGAAATGTGTGCTTTTATTATTTCTGTTTCTCTGAATATTTTTTATTTCCTCAAGGTAAAGCTTTAAAATAAACACAGGATAACAGAAATAAAGTTTTGCCTAGGGGTATCCATTTGCTACCATTGCTGAACAATCATTAAAATGAAGCTTAGTAGTGGAAAAAGCATAGAAAATTGCAAGAAAGGTCATCTTTACTCTTTCAATTGTGATTGGCCAATAGCTACCCCCCCCATTAACTGCCGTAGCAAGAAACCAGTGAGACAAACATTTTAAGCCAATTGTTTTGTGGTCACTGATAGGTGAGACTGAGGAATGTCCCACCTACTCCTTTGGTTGTGTGTGTGTGTATATTTATATATATATATATATATATATATATATATATATATATATATATATATATATAGATATATAAAACTTAAAGGGATAGTAATACTTCGTTTTAACTTTATTTTATTTTGTAGGCATTAAAAAAACATGAAGAATGATTTAAGTCTTATCTCTCAAACCTTTATGGTTTATGAGATATTCACAAGCAAAGTTTCCCCCTCCCGCCCCTTTTACCTACTGTAAACAATCTTTTCTCAGATGTGGAATGCAGTCCATAGACTGGACAGATAACAGAAGGGGACACTCTTATTCCTATGAAAACAATGAAATCCCTGCCCCCCTTGACAAGCTTTTCAGGTTTTTCTCTTATCGTAATTGAAGATTGTCCCTCTCTGCAGTCTACCTGGGCAGCTCCCTTCTGCCCTGGCTGAAAAGTGTTACATCAGTAAAAGGGGCGGGAGGGGGACACTTTGCTTGTGAATATCTCATAAACCATAAAGGTTTGAGAGATAAGACTTATATCATTCTTCATGTTTTTTTAATGCCTACAAAATAAAATAAAGTTAAAACGAAGTATTACTATCCCTTTAAAATGAAAATCCAACTTTGTTGCGCTTGCCCTATGAATTTCTGGAATTTGAATATATTTATTTCATCTAATGCCTAAGAAACTTTAAACTTCAGACTTCATGCTTCCCTTAGGTACAGGCTGTTAAAAATGTAAAAGCTGTTCGCTATTTATTTCATGCAAGGAGGAACTAGCAATACAATCAAAAACATAGAGAAAACTGTTTCAGACCTTTAGGCCTTTTACTAAGATCAAAATCCAAATTCCTTGATGTATTGCCTGAGGACCAGAATTCTTGAGGCTATTTTTTTTCTTCTTTCTGTATACATTGAAGTAAAGTTAGAACAGTAAAATATATATGCTGTACATCTGTAATATGACCAAAAATATTTAAATTATGGTTTATAAAAAATAACACAAAAATTTATTTTTTTTCACCAAATATGTAAAGAATGTGGCCATTAAAGACACATCATAAAAAATGAAGAGCTTTCATGTCCATTTATATTTTATATACAAAGTTCTAAAATCGTTACATATATATGTGAAAAGTGGCTAAATAGAAGCAAATTTGGTACAATTGTTATCAGGCTTTTTAACCGTTAGAGTGCCAAAGGGGTGAAGCAATGCACTACATACCCCTCTTCTCCATAACACCTTAACAACCTCCCTATCTGTCAGAGCGGCGTGCAGCCACTCTGCCATCCCAGAATTCCATGCCAGTACTGTCACCGATCCTTAAGTCCTGGAACCAGTGTGACAATCCTGGCACATCATGGGTATTTAAGGGGGTTAAATAATTGATAAAATCATAAACAGAGATAATTATTTTGAGACTAGAACCTGTCATATTCACAGAAAGTCTTATTTGCTGTCTGTTATTTCTGTTATAACTTACATGGCTCATCACTTTTTTGGAAGTTGTTTAAACAAACGGGTCAGATGACCATGCAAAGCCACTTACATATGAACAGGAAAGGCAAATGTATCATATATTTTTTAGCATCTAATTAACCCATTAACCCTTTAGTGACCGTCCACGCGCGCACGCGGCCGGCACTTGACAACATTTTTTTTTTTGCCATTCTAGCAAACAGCTTCCGGGATATACATGTACGTCCTCGGTCCTCCTGGGACAACTGGTGAGGACGTACATGTACGTCCGCGGGAGGGATGGGGTTAAGGATCAGCTGTCCAAGGAAGTTACCTTCCCTGGAAGGGATAGTAATGTCCCAAAAAATTTTTTTACAGTTATGTAGAGTTTAAAATATTAATCAAATCGCTCCAAACCGCTATGGTTTGAGAGATGTAGGGATTCAAAATTCCCTGCTCCTTTCCCTTGTCCTGATGTCAGCTGTAAAGTCGTACGACTCAAGGAGGCTGTGTAGCAGAGCTGAAATCACATTACTTAAAAATAATTAATTCATTGGAAATGTCTAAAAAGTGTGCATGGTTTGCAAGCACACTTTGTAGATCTTTCCAATGAATGAATTATTTTTAAGTACCTAGCTTTTGGCTCTGCTGCAGGTCCCCGCCCTGGCATCTCCTGCTGTCAGTTAGACGCTGACATCAGGAGGAGGGGAGTGAGGGGGGAACTTTGAATCCCTATATCTCTCAAACCATAGTGGTTTGAGAGATAGGGTTTGGAGCGATTTGATTAATAATTTAAGCTGTACATAACTGTAAAAACATTTTTTGGGACATTACTGTCCCTTGTAGGACCGGTTTGATCCTAGACGTGCCGGTACACATGACCTGTGCTCCAAGCGGGGGTCTGAGAGAGACTGATTTGGTCTAGGAGCAGTCCAGACAGTCCTAGCAAGTCACAAGGTTGGGGGTTAATCTTTTTTTTACACACACTGGATAGTTATATGCAATATTTCAAAGAACATGAGCCTTCTTCATTTTCAGTGATAAAAAGACTGATATACTAAGGCAAATGAAATAATTCTGGAGTAAACCAGTTGCATCACAGGGGAGAAATTAAATATCCCAATGATTTTAATTGGGCTTGTAACCCCTTGAATACTAGACATTTCTCCATTTCATTGATTTGAAATATGTTTGAAACCTCTGTAGCATTCAAGGACTGAAAATCCCAGTGTTTTTACTTGCCCCTTTGGTGCAGTTGGTTTGCTCTAGAATTACTTTAGTTCTGTTTAGAACATGAGCCTTAATCTCACTTTAATGTGAAACCATTTGAGTGGAATTGGTGTGTTAGGAAGAATTGACAATTTTGATGTAAACCATTGCACTTCAGGGGACAAGTGTAAATTATTAAAAATATTATGGATTTAAATGGACCTTTTAACCCCTTGAATGATAGAGAAGTCTCCAAAGCATTTCTCTGCTATCTGTTGGGAGACCTTTACAGCAAACAAGGCAATAAAAACACAATTTAACCCTTTGGGTACCAGATGGATTTATAATGCATTTATTTGCATTACTTTGCGTACTCCTCTGGTATTCAGAGTTAAATCAATGGGCATTTTTATTTGTCCACTATTGTTCAGATGGTTTGCTTCAGAATTTCTACTTTCTCCTTAGTACAACACCCTCATTGTGTGCCAAGCGTATCTTGAACTCATATTTACCTCACGTTAGTAAATTATGAACTATCATGTCGCATTTTATTACAGTTGCTCGTCCCAGGCAAAATGTCCAGGTTTCAATAAAATAAAAAGCGGCTGTGTTTACGAGGCCTCTGGGTAGGTATTTTATGTTGCAGTAAAAGTATAGAGTTAGACGGTACATTTTTTGCTTTATGAACATGGTGGAAGCACTTATATCTTTGAAGTTTGATAGGGCGGACACAGTAGGGTTCTGTCCTATTTGTCAGGTAATGTTTCCTCACACTTGATAAAGCTTCTCTGGATTAACACTGACTTGTACGCTTTGTTATACAGGACTGCCAGTTTCTTCAGAGAGCACAAGATTAAAATGACTACTTCAAAGTCAATCTGCAGCTCTGTGCACAGATACTGGGACCTATTGCATTTGGATGCTGCCAAGATTAAGACCCCAGAAATCTGTGCCTCAGGTGTCCGCAGATCAGAGCTTCCTCTCCAGCTGTTCTATTGGTCTAGCTTAATCAATTTTAAGTTGAACCACTTGAAAGGCAATGGAACTGAATGGACCACAGCAGACGGAAGAAGACTGAGAAATACACTCTAGTACGACAGTTCCGCATAGCAGGCCATCTGGCTTGTTTTCTGTATGACCCAGCAACAGCACAATCTCGCAAGTGCATATAAATAGCACATTCCGTACCATATGACAAATACCCCCAGAAGGCATCAGACCATCTTCTGACCAATAATTTGGTCCAGGTGACACAAATATCTGTGGAAAGAATGTGGCTACATAATAAATGGGGTAGGGTTACTTCATTCCTTGGTAGACCAGTCAGCAAATATAAGGAGCAATTCTGGGGCAAACCAACTGCACCATAGGGGTGAAAAAGAAAATACCATTAGTTTAAATGTGACTTTTAACTCATTGAAAGCTAGAGAGCTCTCAAATGCATTGATAAGCAATGCATTAGAGACTAGGGATGGGTGAAAATTTTCTCCTCAAACCAAAATCGTCGAATGATGGCACTTCCCACTTGGAGAATAATTTCTTATGAAAAGTGCCATTTTTCCACTATTTTTTGCCTAGCTCATTCCACTAAAATCAATAGGAACATTGAATTTACACAAAACAGATAGAAAATGTTATTTTATATAGATTATAGATTAAAAGGGGCATGAGGGTGCTGGGTTGGTGGGGTATGGAGAAAGAATCAGTTGAACAGGGAATGTTTTTTGCAGGGGGTTGTTGACTGGAATTGGGGGGACAGTCTATAAAAAAATAAAAACTAAATGCAATTAAATAAAAAACATATGACATGGTATAAAAAGGGTCTGAGGAGGGTGCCTGTGCTGGTGGGTTGAGTCTAGGGAAATAATCAGTTGAACGGGGAATTTGTTTGGGGGGATTTGTTGAATGATATTAGTTAAGTTAAAATAAATAAATAAAATAAGAAATTTGTACATAACGTGATAGAGACAGGGACCCCCTGATGTAAGCTGCCACTAGGTTAGATACCAGATACTTGACATGATATGAGTATTTTGTAGAGGATGATTTGTAAGATATGTTGTTGTAGGACTTAGAGTTGTTTGGCAAAAGCCTCGAGGAAACATTGATTTGTAGGACTTAGGCTTGTTAGAATCAAGCCCCAGAAAATTGTTTCTTTTTTTGTAGGCCAATGTTGTTTTTTTTGTTTTTTTTAAAGAGAAAGCCCAAAGAAAAAAATGCCCTACTAGCCTAGTGCCAGCAGGTTATGTCCTGTTGGACAGTGGCCAGTGGCCATTGTAAAACGCCCTGATATAATTGAGGATTTTGTTACTGCTGTTCTTGTTGCTTCAGCTGAGTTGTTTAAGCATCAGGATGATTAGGCACCTGAAAAGGAATGGGATCAACAATAGCAGTAACATGGGTGACGGATGATGAAGATTCCACTTTCCATGACAAGCTCCAGTGATGCACCTGAGACAGTAGCAGCACCAAAACTAGCCCCTGCCACTTCAGGTATATGTGGCGAAAAGAAAAACTTGGCCATTAATGTTTCTCACCTGCCACTCATCCAAAATCATGGGTTTGTTGAGAATATAAATGTTTCCCTTGAGAGCAGGTACTGTGCCTCTCACACCAGCAACTGCAATGTGCACAGTGTAAATAAGGGAAGTACTGGGAACAATGGGTACATCTGCATTCACATGAAACACCTGGCACAACTCTATCCAATGCACATGACATCATGAGTAAGCGTGGTTTACGTGAAACGCGTTGATGTATTTGTTTTTTCCTTGCATTTAGGAGGTCGTGACTGTATAAGAGATCTGTATTTGATTTTAAATGTTTAAATAAATTATTTTTTTTTATATTGGATTGAGGACATCTCATTTTGCAGTCTATTTTTTGGTTTTTCATATAAATGTCATGGTGTCTCTGTGTCATGTGTTTTATCAGGACGGTGCCAAGGTGTTTTCCCTACTTTCCCCTTTTCACTGACTTGTCACAAATCATGCACAGTGCCATTGCTGATGACTGCTCTGTCCCTGCCCAAAAAGAAAAATAGTCCAGCACCCTCAGGGAGAGGGGGAAAAGGTGGAGAAGAATGGCCTCTTTCGTCTTCTTCTCTACCTAGAGGTCGATATATATTATATATATATATAATGTATAAAAATGGATGTTAATAGATTCAGCAGATTTGGCTATAGGTTTGAATGAAAAATCCATTGTGGCATGCAAATGAACATGTAAAACACACACACAATGCACTACTTCATACATTACTCCTAGTGCAACCTGGTTTCCTGATTAAGGCTCTTATGTAGTATGTTGCACAATTGCTTCAGGGCACCCATGAACATGTATTTTCAAGAGTTAAGATATATGCAGTAACTGGAATGTTTGCTTTATTGTAGATATATGGTGTAAGTGATTTGATGGGGATTATGCACTAAAGAATGTTATACAGGTGATAAACTGGAGACAACTTCTCCAGAGATATCACTTATCCAGTTCCTGTGTCATTCTATAGAAACTATGCACTAAGATCTCCAAAAGCAGAGACATCTTAGTGTATTGACTCCGTAGAATAACATAGGAATTGGAGAAGTGATATCACATCTCCACTTTATCACCCTTTTCCAAACCTTAGTGAATCTCCTCCTATGTCTCTTAAGAGACAGAAATGGCATCTTCTCTTCCTTAATGCTTGATCCTACTGATGAACATACAGATCAGGGGAGAGATTTGGGGGATTATTCACTAAGAGGTGATAAAGTGGAAATGACTTCTCCAGTGATTTCACTTCTCCAGTTCCTATGTTATTCTATGGAGCCAATTCACTAACGTTTCTTAAGTTTTGGAGATCTTAGTACATAGGCTCCATAGAATAACATAGGAACTGGAGAAGTGATATCACTGGAGAAGTCATATATGCTTTATTACTTGTTTATCACGCATTATTGCATAACTCCCCCCCCCCTTATCTGTATCACTGTTATCACTAAATGGTGATAAAGAGGTGATAAAGCGGAGATGATTTCTCCAGTTTATCACTTCTCCAGTTCCTATGTCATTCTATAGAGCCTGTTCACTAAGATCTCCAATGCTGAAGAAATCTTAGTGCATAGGCTCAACAGAATAACACTGTAATTTGAGAAGTGATACACTGGAGAAGTCATCTCCACTTTATCACCGCTTAGTGAATCTCCTCCCAGTTTTGTAGTTATGCTTGAAAGAATATTATTTTTATTCAGGAGAAATATTTGTATTATTTTCTTCTAAACTAAAATACACATTTTTACTATCACCCAAAGGTCCTCAAGGACCTGCAATAATCCACTGCACAGTTTCCAATTCATTATCTCACTAAGTAGATTTTTTCTGGCGCCTCAATAACAACTCATGTTTACAAGACTAAATGGTGTGGTTTTCTGTGGAAAGATTAAGTGTTTCTAGGTTTATAACTAATATAATAAGCAGAGCTGTTACAGTTCCCTTTATTCCAGTTTATTGTAAGTAAATCATGTGGTGTAATTGGCTTAAAGGGAAAGTACACCCTAAGTATACCCCATGTGGCTCTTGATTTAATTTTCAGAAGCACTTTCCTTGGAAGGTTTAATTCAAACATCAATCAGATATTTCCATATACTGTTTTTATCTTGCATTTGATCTGTTTTAGTCTCCAGCTAATTGTTTCAGTTTTAATCTTTTTTATTCTGATAAAAACTAGGGTCTGTTACAAGTCATTTGGGTTTGTTGGATTCTGTTGTTTGATGTGAGAAGGTGTGACATAGAGGCAGACTTCATTATAAATTACATAATACAGGAAACTTCAGACACAATGCAAAAAAAAAAAAAATAGATAGGATTAGATAAAGGACACCAGGGTAAGTAAATCAATGTGTTAAACAATGTAAAGGGACATGGACCACCTGAAAATGAAATTGGGTTACATCTAGTGATGAGCGAGCACCCCAATGCTCGGGTGTTCGGGTGCTCTGACCGAGCGCCCCCGGAGGCTCGAGTGCTCGGCCGAGCACCCGAGCCCCATTGAAGTCAATGGGAGGACTCGAGCATTACACCAGGCACCCCCTGCTCTGATGAGGGGAGGGTGCCTGGTCCATAGGAAAAGGGCAGAAAAGGATGGAAACACCACAGAAATGGTTCAGGGACAGCATAGGGAGGATGTCTGGATGCATCTTGGACTCCAACATCGCTGCTGGGAACGATCTTTCGCCCGTAGTACGCCATTTTTACAGACTGACCGTAAAACACACAAAAAGGAAAATAAAAACGACTTTAGGTGAAAAATTGTTACCAAACAGTATTTGCTGTATATTTACTTGTATATCATCTGCAAATTCTCCCAAAAATGTCCTCGATTTTTCTGAACTGAGGCCTTGATTAAGAGGGAAACGTGCGCAGAGGCAAATTCTCCCAAAAATTTCCTTGATTTTTCTGAACTGAGGCCATGATTAAGAGGGAAACGTGCGCAGAGGCAAATTCTCCCAAAAATTTCCTCGATTTTTCTGAACTGGGGCCATGATTAAGAGGGAAACGTGCGCTGAGCCGACCATCTAAAACATTATGGGTGAGGGTCTGCTGCGGAGCTGACCAACCTAAACATTATATGCGAAGGCCCGCTAGTGAGCTGACGCTATAAAACATTATATGAGAGGGCCCGCTAGAGAGCTGACCCAATAAAACATTATATGAGAAGGCCCGCTGGTGAGCTGACCTATAAAAAAATTGTCAAACAGCGCCCGCTGGTGAGCTGGCCCTATATAAAAATAATATCACAGGGCCCGCTGGTGAGCTGGCCCTATATAAAAATTATATCACAGGGCATATGGAAGAGGAGGAGGAGGATGAGAAGATTAAGAGTCAACCATATACCCGTTTTTTGGGTGGAAGGGGTGAATGGGAATACAGAGTATTCCCATCATTGTAAATAACATATATAAAGTGAGTTTATGTTCCCCCAGGGCTTTCCTCCAGTGGAGTGGAGAAGTCAGGGGAAATCCAGGCCTTGTTCATTTTTATAAGTGTCAACCTATCAGCATTGTCGGTGGAAAGGCGGATACGCTTATCTGTTATGATGCCACCAGCAGCACTAAATACCCGCTCAGACAGAACGCTGGCGGCAGGGCAGGCCAGCACCTCCAAGGCGTAGAGTGCCAGTTCATACCACGTGTCCAGCTTGGACACCCAGTAGTTGTAAGGCACAGAGGGATCATTGAGGACGCTGACACGGTCTGCTACGTACTCCTTCACCATCTTCCAAAACTTTTCCCTCCTTGTGACACTAGGCTGCGCATCAGGGTGAGGGTGCTGGCGGGGTGTCATGAAGGTGTCCCACACCTTGGAGAGTGTTGCCCTGCCTTTGTCGGAACTGCTGTGTGCTCCCCTTTTCTCCCCTTCTCTGTTGGCCAAGGTAGCACGTACTCTGCCGCCAGCGTTGTCAGATGGAAAATTTTGGAGCAATTTTTCAACAAGAACCTTCTGGTATTGCACCATTTTGCTTGTCCTCTCCACCGGAGGAATGAGAGATGAGAAATTCTCTTTGTAGCGGGGGTCCAGAAGGGTGAACACCCAGTAATCCGTGTTGTCTAAAATGCGTATAACGCGTGGGTCACGGGAAAGGCAGCCTAACATAAAGTCAGCCATGTGTGCCAGAGTACCAACAGTCAAGATTTCGCTGTCCTCACCAGGAGGATGACTCTCAATCTCCTCATCCTCTTCCTCCTCTTCTGCCCACCCACGCTGAAGAGATGGAACTAAAGTTCCATGGCTACCCTCTGTAGCGGAGGCAACCGTGTCTTCCTCCTCCTCCTCCTCCGCCTCCTCCAATTGTCGCTGAGAAGACGAAGTGAGGGTGCTCTGGCTATCACCTTGTGTAAGCTCTTCCTCCCGCATTTCCACCTCTTCCACATGCAAAGCGTCAGTTTTAATTGTGAGCAGCGAGCGTTTCAGTAGACACAGAAGTTGGATGGTTACACTGATAATAGCGTTATCGCCGCTCACCATCTGTGTCGATTCCTCAAAATTGCGTAAAACCTCACAGAGGTCTGACATCCATTCCCACTCCTCACTTCTGATTAGAGGAAGTTGAACGGAGAGGCGACGACCGTGTAACAGCTGGTACTCCACTACTGCCCTCTGCTGCTCACAAAGCCGGGCCAACATGTGGAAGGTGGAGTTCCAGCGCGTGCTCACGTCACACAGCAGCCGGTGAGCTGGCAATTGTAAGCGCTGCTGCAGCTTCAACAGGCCGGCTGAAGCTGTAGATGACTTACGGAAATGTGCACACACGCGGCGCACCTTGGTCAAGAGATCATGCACATTGGGGTAGGTTTTTAGAAATCGCTGAACCACTAAATTAAATACATGCGCTAGGCATGGTACGTGTGTGAGCTTGCCGAGCTCCAAAGCCGCCACCAAGTTACGCCCATTATCACACACAACCATGCCTGGTTGCAGGTTGAGTGGCGAGAGCCACTGCTCGGTCTGGTGACTAATCCCCTGCAACAGCTCTGAGGCCGTGTGCTGTTTGTCCCCAAGGCAGATCAGCTTCAGCACGGCCTGTTGACGCTTCCCCACTGCAGTGCTACACTGCTTCCAGCTACCGGCTGATGGGGGAGTGGCGCTGCGTGCAGAGAATTCGGAGGTGGAAACGGAGGAGGAGGAGCCAATAACGTAGGTGCTGGCGGAAAACCTGATGGAGGTAGGGCCCGCAATCCTCGGCGTGGGTAGCACCCGTGCCATCCCAGGGTCCGAGTCGCTCCCAGCCTCCACGACATTCACCCAGTGTGCCGTCAGGGAAATGTAGCGTCCCTGGCCACAAGCACTTGTCCATGTGTCAGTCGTTAAGTGGACCTTCCCAGTAACTGCGTTGGTCAGGGCACGGGTGATGTTACGGGACACATGGTGGTGTAATGCGGGGATGGCACACCGGGAAAAGTAGTGGCGGCTGGGGACCGCGTACCGAGGGACAGCTGCTGCCATCAGGCTGCGGAAGGACTCAGTCTCCACAAGCCTAAATGGCAGCATTTCGATGGCCAGTAATTTGGAAAGGTGTGAGGTTAGTGATATGGCCTGTGGGTGGGTGGCTGGGTATATTCGCTTGCGCTCAAATGCCTGGGGTAACGACATTTGGACGCTGCGCTGGGACAGGGAAGTGGATGTGGTCGCTGATGGTGCTTCAGATGGTACAGGTGCAGGGCGGGAGGTATGCGGGCCTGCGCCTTCGACAGGCGATTGGCCGGCACCGAAAACAGGGGAAGAGGAGGCAGTGGTGTGGCCTGCAGACACAGATGGGCGATCCAGGCATTCCTCCCACTTACTACGGTGCTTGGATGCCATGTGTCGGATCATGCTGGTGGTGGTGAGGTTTCTAGTGTTCATGCCTCGGCTCATTCTGGTGTGGCACAGGTTGCAAACTACAATTCTTTTGTCGTCCGCACTTTCCTTAAAAAAACGCCATACCGCGGAACACCTACCCCTTGGCAAGGTAGATTTATGCAAGGGGGTGCTCCGTGGAACATTTGCGGGCCGGTTTGGTGCGGTCCGCCTTCTTTCTGTAGCCACACCACTGCCTCTTCCAGCCTGTTGCGGTGCTGCAGATGGCTCACCCTCAGGACTGCTGTCATCGCTCGGCTCTACACCTTCCCAGGTGGGGTCAGTCACCTCATCGTCCACCAAGTCCTCCTCCACTTCCTCACTCTGATCATCCTCCTCATGTCTTGATCCCACCACATACTCAGTCATTGACAACTGTATATCATCCTCCTCAACAAGGTCTTGAGACAGTAATAGTGGTTGACTTAATGGCAACTGTGTCTCATCATCATCATCATCCACTACTTCCTTTGACCTTAAATGCCGTTCACATCTGTCATCTTCTTGTGATTGGGTACCCTCTAGAGGTTGTGAATCAGGGCACAAGATGTCATGTTCCTCTGCAAGCGTGCTTGGAGAGAGGGTCAAATGAAGGATTGGTGATGAGACGAGCTCCTCACTATATCCCAGTGTGGGATCACTTCTTTGACCAGACCGTCTATGGTGGGAGGAAGGATGATCAGAGTGAGGATTATGTTGACCAGACTCTTGGCTACTGAGAGTGGACTTGGTGGAAGACAGGGTGGTGCTTAACCGACTGGAAGCAGTATCAGCTGTCATCCAACCGACCACCTGTTCGCAGTGGTCGGACCTCGAGAGTGATGTCCTGCGACGCCCTGTAAAATGAGACATGAAGCTAGGTATGGTGGATGTCTTTCTTTCTTGTGCTCTGGCACCAGGCACAGTTTCTCCGCGTCCTGACACGCGCCCTGAACTATCAGGATCACGTCCACTTCCCCGTCCCTTTTTACCCGCCTTCTTCATATTACACGGAATATGTGCTGCAAATCTGCAACTGTGCAGAGTACACAGAATGTGCTGCTAAACTGCGGTGACGCACACTGAATGGAATATGTGACTTTGATATTTTAGTTTGAAGACTTAACAGTATTTCTTCCTATTCTGCAACTGTGCACAGTACACAGAATGTGCTGCTAAACTGCGGTGACGCACACTGAATGGAATATGTGACTTTGATATTTTAGTTTGAAGACTTAACAGTATTTCTTCCTATTCTGCAACTGTGCAGAGTACACAGAATGTGCTGCTAAACTGCGGTGACGCACACTGAATGGAATATGTGACTTTGATATTTTAGTTTGAAGACTTAACAGTATTTCTTCCTATTCTGCAACTGTGCACAGTACACAGAATGTGCTGCTAAACTGCGGTGACGCACACTGAATGGAATATGTGACTTTGATATTTTAGTTTGAAGACTTAACAGTATTTCTTCCTATTCTGCAACTGTGCACAGTACACAGAATATGCTGCTAAACGGCGGCGAAGCACACTGAATGGAATATGTGACTGATATTTTAGTTTGAAGACTTAACAGTATTTCTTCCTATTCTGCAACTGTGCACAGTACACAGAATGTGCTGCTAAACTGCGGTGACGCACACTGAATGGAATATGTGACTTTGATATTTTAGTTTGAAGACTTAACAGTATTTCTTCCTATTCTGCAACTCTGCAGAGTACACAGAATGTGCTGCTAAACTGCGGTGACGCACACTGAATGGAATATGTGACTTTGATATTTTAGTTTGAAGACTTAACAGTATTTCTTCGTATTCTGCAACTGTGCAGAGTACACAGAATATGCTGCTAAACTGCGGTGACGCACACTGAATGGAATATGTGACTTTGATATTTTAGTTTGAAGACTTAACAGTATTTCTTCCTATTCTGCAACTGTGCAGAGTACACAGAATGTGCTGCTAAACTGCGGTGACGCACACTGAATGGAATATGTGACTTTGATATTTTAGTTTGAAGACTTAACAGTATTTCTTCCTATTCTGCAACTGTGCAGAGTACACAGAATGTGCTGCTAAACTGCGGTGACGCACACTGAATGGAATATGTGACTTTGATATTTTAGTTTGAAGACTTAACAGTATTTCTTCCTATTCTGCAACTGTGCAGAGTACACAGAATGTGCTGCTAAACTGCGGTGACGCACACTGAATGGAATATGTGACTTTGATATTTTAGTTTGAAGACTTAACAGTATTTCTTCCTATTCTGCAACTGTGCAGAGTACACAGAATGTGCTGCTAAACTGCGGTGACGCACACTGAATGGAATATGTGACTTTGATATTTTAGTTTGAAGACTTAACAGTATTTCTTCCTATTCTGCAACTGTGCACAGTACACAGAATATGCTACTAAACTGCGGCGAAGCACACTGAATGGAATATGTGACTTTGATATTTTAGTTTGAAGACTTAACAGTATTTCTTCCTATTCTGCAACTGTGCAGAGTACACAGAATGTGCTGCTAAACTGCGGTGACGCACACTGAATGGAATATGTGACTTTGATATTTTAGTTTGAAGACTTAACAGTATTTCTTCCTATTCTGCAACTGTGCAGAGTACACAGAATGTGCTGCTAAACTGCGGTGACGCACACTGAATGGAATATGTGACTTTGATATTTTAGTTTGAAGACTTAACAGTATTTCTTCCTATTCTGCAACTGTGCAGAGTACACAGAATGTGCTGCTAAACTGCGGTGACGCACACTGAATGGAATATGTGACTTTGATATTTTAGTTTGAAGACTTAACAGTATTTCTTCCTATTCTGCAACTGTGCAGAGTACACAGAATGTGCTGCTAAACTGCGGTGACGCACACTGAATGGAATATGTGACTTTGATATTTTAGTTTGAAGACTTAACAGTATTTCTTCCTATTCTGCAACTGTGCAAAGTACACAGAATGTGCTGTTAAACTGCGGTGACGCACACTGAATGGAATATGTGACTTTGATATTTTAGTTTGAAGACTTAACAGTATTTCTTCCTATTCTGCAACTGTACAGAGTACACAGAATGTGCTGCTAAACTGCGGTGACGCACACTGAATGGAATATGTGACTTTGATATTTTAGTTTGAAGACTTAACAGTATTTCTTCCTATTCTGCAACTGTGCACAGTACACAGAATATGCTGCTAAACTGCGGCGAAGCACACTGAATGGAATATGTGACTTTGATATTTTAGTTTGAAGACTTAACAGTATTTCTTCCTATTCTGCAACTGTGCAGAGTACACAGAATGTGCTGCTAAACTGCGGTGACGCACACTGAATGGAATATGTGACTTTGATATTTTAGTTTGAAGACTTAACAGTATTTCTTCCTATTCTGCAACTGTGCAGAGTACACAGAATGTGCTGCTAAACTGCAGTGACGCACACTGAATGGAATATGTGACTTTGATATTTTAGTTTGAAGACTTAACAGTATTTCTTCCTATTCTGCAACTGTGCACAGTACACAGAATATGCTGCTAAACTGCGGCGAAGCACACTGAATGGAATATGTGACTTTGATATTTTAGTTTGAAGACTTAACAGTATTTCTTCCTATTCTGCAACTGTGCATAGTACACAGAATGTGCTGCTAAACTGCGGTGACGCACACTGAATGGAATATGTGACTTTGATATTTTAGTTTGAAGACTTAACAGTATTTCTTCCTATTCTGCAACTCTGCACAGTACACAGAATGTGCTGCTAAACGGCGGCGAAGCACACTGAATGGAATATGTGACTTTGATATTTTAGTTTGAAGACTTAACAGTATTTCTTCCTATTCTGCAACTGTGCACAGTACACAGAATGTGCTGCTAAACTGCGGTGACGCACACTGAATGGAATATGTGACTTTGATATTTTAGTTTGAAGACTTAACAGTATTTATTCCTATTCTGCAACTATGCAGAGTACACAGAATGTGCTGCTAAACTGCGGTGACGCACACTGAATGGAATATGTGACTTTGATATTTTAGTTTGAAGACTTAACAGTATTTCTTCCTATTCTGCAACTGTGCAGAGTACACAGAATGTGCTGCTAAACTGCGGTGACGCACACTGAATGGAATATGTGACTTTGATATTTTAGTTTGAAGACTTAACAGTATTTCTTCCTATTCTGCAACTGTGCAGAGTACACAGAATGTGCTGCTAAACTGCGGTGACGCACACTGAATGGAATATGTGACTTTGATATTTTAGTTTGAAGACTTAACAGTATTTCTTCCTATTCTGCAACTGTGCAGAGTACACAGAATGTGCTGCTAAACTGCGGTGACGCACACTGAATGGAATATGTGACTTTGATATTTTAGTTTGAAGACTTAACAGTATTTCTTCCTATTCTGCAACTGTGCAGAGTACACAGAATGTGCTGCTAAACTGCGGTGACGCACACTGAATGGAATATGTGACTTTGATATTTTAGTTTGAAGACTTAACAGTATTTCTTCCTATTCTGCAACTGTGCAGAGTACACAGAATGTGCTGCTAAACTGCGGTGACGCACACTGAATGGAATATGTGACTTTGATATTTTAGTTTGAAGACTTAACAGTATTTCTTCCTATTCTGCAACTGTGCAGAGTACACAGAATGTGCTGCTAAACTGCGGTGACGCACACTGAATGGAATATGTGACTTTGATATTTTAGTTTGAAGACTTAACAGTATTTCTTCCTATTCTGCAACTGTGCACAGTACACAGAATATGCTGCTAAACTGCGGCGAAGCACACTGAATGGAATATGTGACTTTGATATTTTAGTTTGAAGACTTAACAGTATTTCTTCCTATTCTGCAACTGTGCAGAGTACACAGAATGTGCTGCTAAACTGCGGTGACGCACACTGAATGGAATATGTGACTTTGATATTTTAGTTTGAAGACTTAACAGTATTTCTTCCTATTCTGCAACTGTGCAGAGTACACAGAATGTGCTGCTAAACTGCGGTGACGCACACTGAATGGAATATGTGACTTTGATATTTTAGTTTGAAGACTTAACAGTATTTCTTCCTATTCTGCAACTGTGCAGAGTACACAGAATGTGCTGCTAAACTGCGGTGACGCACACTGAATGGAATATGTGACTTTGATATTTTAGTTTGAAGACTTAACAGTATTTCTTCCTATTCTGCAACTGTGCAGAGTACACAGAATGTGCTGCTAAACTGCGGTGACGCACACTGAATGGAATATGTGACTTTGATATTTTAGTTTGAAGACTTAACAGTATTTCTTCCTATTCTGCAACTGTGCACAATACACAGAATATGCTGCTAAACTGCGGCGAAGCACACTGAATGGAATATGTGACTTTGATATTTTAGTTTGAAGACTTTACAGTATTTCTTCCTATTCTGCAACTGTGCAGAGTACACAGAATGTGCTGCTAAACTGCGGTGACGCACACTGAATGGAATATGTGACTTTGATATTTTAGTTTGAAGACTTAACAGTATTTCTTCCTATTCTGCAACTGTGCAGAGTACACAGAATGTGCTGCTAAACTGCGGTGACGCACACTGAATGGAATATGTGACTTTGATATTTTAGTTTGAAGACTTAACAGTATTTCTTCCTATTCTGCAACTGTGCAGAGTACACAGAATGTGCTGCTAAACTGCGGTGACGCACACTGAATGGAATATGTGACTTTGATATTTTAGTTTGAAGACTTAACAGTATTTCTTCCTATTCTGCAACTGTGCAGAGTACACAGAATGTGCTGCTAAACTGCGGTGACGCACACTGAATGGAATATGTGACTTTGATATTTTAGTTTGAAGACTTAACAGTATTTCTTCCTATTCTGCAACTGTGCACAGTACACAGAATGTGCTGCTAAACTGCGGCGAAGCACACTGAATGGAATATGTGACTTTGATATTTTAGTTTGAAGACTTAACAGTATTTCTTCCTATTCTGCAACTGTGCAGAGTACACAGAATGTGCTGCTAAACTGCGGTGACGCACACTGAATGGAATATGTGACTTTGATATTTTAGTTTGAAGACTTAACAGTATTTCTTCCTATTCTGCAACTGTGCAGAGTACACAGAATGTGCTGCTAAACTGCGGTGACGCACACTGAATGGAATATGTGACTTTGATATTTTAGTTTGAAGACTTAACAGTATTTCTTCCTATTCTGCAACTGTGCAGAGTACACAGAATGTGCTGCTAAACTGCGGTGACGCACACTGAATGGAATATGTGACTTTGATATTTTAGTTTGAAGACTTAACAGTATTTCTTCCTATTCTGCAACTGTGCAGAGTACACAGAATGTGCTGCTAAACTGCGGTGACGCACACTGAATGGAATATGTGACTTTGATATTTTAGTTTAAAGACTTAACAGTATTTCTTCCTATTCTGCAACTGTGCAGAGTACACAGAATGTGCTGCTAAACTGCGGTGACGCACACTGAATGGAATATGTGACTTTGATATTTTAGTTTGAAGACTTAACAGTATTTCTTCCTATTCTGCAACTGTGCACAGTACACAGAATATGCTGCTAAACTGCGGCGAAGCACACTGAATGGAATATGTGACTTTGATATTTTAGTTTGAAGACTTAACAGTATTTCTTCCTATTCTGCAACTGTGCAGAGTACACAGAATGTGCTGCTAAACTGCGGTGACGCACACTGAATGGAATATGTGACTTTGATATTTTAGTTTGAAGACTTAACAGTATTTCTTCCTATTCTGCAACTCTGCACAGTACACAGAATGTGCTGCTAAACTGCGGTGACGCACACTGAATGGAATATGTGACTTTGATATTTTAGTTTGAAGACTTAACAGTATTTCTTCCTATTCTGCAACTGTGCACAGTACACAGAATGTGCTGCTAAACTGCGGTGACGCACACTGAATGGAATATGTGACTTTGATATTTTACAGTTTGAAGACTTAACAGAATGTGCTCTAATCTGCAACTTTGCACACTAAACAGAATGTGCTCTAATCTGCAACTTTGCACACTAAACAGAATGTGCTCTAATCTGCAACTTTGCACACTAAACAGAATGTGCTCTAATCTGCAACTTTGCACACTAAACAGAATATATGAATTTTTTTTGTTTTTTGTTTTTTTCCCCCCACACAAAATAAACTGCTGCCCCCACACACAGTAGTCCTAAAAAGGACTTTTGGGTCTTTTTTTTAACAAATTTGCTTGTCTTCTCCCTACACTGACTTTCCCTTCCTATCCTCATCTCTCCCTGGCTAAGACTGAGCCGAACTCGCTGGTCAGGTGCTATACAGCACCCGACCACGGGTTCTGGCCAGCCAATCAGTGTAATGCCAGCAGCCAACATGGCTGCTGGCATTACACTGATGTCAGAGCCTCCCTGCATGTTTATTGACTGCGCAGCAGCCGCGAAACGTGCGGGGAGGAGACCCGAACATGGCGGGCGAGCACATGCGGTACTCGTACGAGTACCGCCATGTGCCGAGCAGAGCGATGCTCGAGCCAATCCGAGCATCGGCCGAGCATGCTCGCTCAACACTAGTTACATATTTTTAAATATCATATACTTAAAACTAGCATCTGTAAAATATAGATGTTTTAAGTAAAATCCCTAAAATCTAATCATTAGGACCTAGATTCACTAAAATTTGAAGAGGGCTAAAAATGTCGATGTCCTGTCATAGCAGTGTCATAGGCACATCGACAGTATTCACTAAAATGTCTACGACATTACATCACTAGCATTCCAAAAAAATATTCCCACATTAGGTTTACAAATGTTCATTCATCACATCGACAATGGCCTATTTCCATATGGAAATGAGGCATTATGAGACACTTTCCTATGCAAGGGGGTGTGTTGATGACCAGGTGAATGATTCATTTATGAAACTGCTGCGCTGTGCTTCTCATGAGTGAACTCGGTGACAGGGTTCACTACAAGCACTTCTGCTGTAGCCGGCTTAATAGCGGCTCCAGTAGAAAGAGAGGAGGGCAGCTAATGCACTCCTTGTCGCCGACATGGATCACCTATCCTATTGGATAGGTGATTCATGCAAGGGGGGATATCAGGAGGGTTCCTGAGGTCTGAAATATATGTATATTCATAATAAAGCCCATATAACATGTATTGTTCACAACATGTATAATATATAATACATAGGTTAGGGAATAATTGTGTACAGTAGTGCTTGGTGTACTTTTTTTTTTTTTTTGATCATTTGAGTGCAACAAGATTGAGCAATGCAAATCCCTATGGCAGTCAATGCTGTCCATGATGCTGAAACTGTTCCCTCCACTCCCGTACTGGCCAATTAGGGAAGCAGACAGAGAGAGAAAGCTGTTCAACTTCAGAATTGTCATAGTGTTGGAGATGTGTGAAGGGAGGACATCTCTTCCACATCAGCAGCATTTTGACAATCTTGTATACAAATAGGGACCTTCTCCAATTTTAGTGAATATGTTGATGCATGTAGATGGCAATGTTGGAGTGTTTCAGACACAACAAGATCATATCGCCACAGCATTGACATTTAGTGAATCTAGGCCCAGGTGTCTGTTTTCCTTTAAGAAGTAAACATGTATTTAGCCTAAAATATTAAGTGTACTAGGAACAGGTTACAGAGAGGAAATAGGAAGGAGCCTGTTTTTGCAATCTGCTTGTATCTAATACAAGGATCAGCAACCTGAGACTCTCCAGTTACTGTGAAATTCCACAAGTAATCAGAGTTCATCTGGTGAATATGGGAAATGCAGTCACCAAAAGCAGGATGGCCTAGTCAGTCACTGATCTTACATGCAAAAGGCTTTCATGAACACTTTATTCTGCTTCTCTCATTATATATTGCTTTTCACTTTATTGTTATATTGTAAGCATTTGCTCCATTTTCTTATAGGTTATAAAAATTAAAACACTTATGAAACTTGACCTTTTTTAAGTACGATGTAGAACTATTGGTTGTACCTCTTGAATCCTAAAACAATAGCACTACACTATATTAAATGAGAGCAATGACAAGTATATATTGAATATCACTTTGACAACAGTCTGAAACAAAGACAGTGTAAATGTCCACTTCCATGAACACTAATGAAGATGAAACTTGTGAGGATATTATCTACCCTTTAAACAATGGATACAATCTACAAACCCAGTCAGGTGATCCCAAGCATCATTCACATGCTCCATTTACTTACAAGTTGTAAAAATTAAAACATTTATGAAAATGTTTTAGCACAAAAGGGAACTTGACCTTTTTTAAGTGTGATGCAGAACTAGTGGTTGTACCTCTTGAATCCTACAAAGCATATGTTGAAGACCACTCTTGCCTCCAAGGGGCTGAATGTTAGTGTATTACTTACATCTGTTTTAGAGGTTGACATTTCATTAATGATTATCTGTAACACTGTGAAATGTATGATCCATTAAATGAATGAACTCTTCACAGAACATGCAGATGAGAAGAATCAGATTTCAAGCTCACAACCATTTTCTTACCTATGTTAAACTTATGGCAGATCAATGTAAGTCTTTACTCTTTATACACAGGACAGCATTATTTCTATCCCAAGCAATATTTCAATTTCCTCACTTTATTAGCCTTTAGTACAACCTCTGTTGAGAGTTTTATTCTACCCGTCTCCCACCCTTCATATACAGTAGAACTAGATTACATTTCTGGAGCCAAATTGTACTTTGTAACACAGTCAAGAATATCCTATTAGTGTTTCAGAATATAACAGGTCTGAAAAACTTCTGAGCTTTCATTCACTTTCATTATCTTTGAGGTTCAAACAGAGAGGAAATCAGTGACTCTCTGGAAGTCAGATTCTCAGGGACACTGCAGGAAAAAAGGATACTGGTTCCTCTATTCACCACCTTAATTATAGAGAAGATTGAAGTCAAGAAGGCTAATCAGATTTATGAGAATAATTGCGGTCAACACATAGGAGTCTGAGCGAGTAAGAAAGACTTTGTATTAAACACAAATAAAATTATAATCTTCTCTCCAGGAATGATAACCACTGAACCAAAGCAAGAAACTTCTGTTTTTTTCCACTTATTATTTTTATTTATCTAAAAGGTAACAAGCATGAGAAATAAATGTAGCTTCAACAGCAATGGTAGGCAGTGTGAGGCCCTCCAGCTACTGGCAGACTACATCTCCCACCATGAGAGTTGTAGTCTGGGAGCAGATGGAGGACCTCATGTTGCTCATCCTTGTTCTACAGTAGACTTTAACATTTTACTGTAAAGTGAAAAGAAATTTCTAGTACAGAACAAAATCAGCCTTACTTGTAAACTCTCAATAACCTCATTAATATGAATTTCTTAAGAAAAAATGTTCTTCCTGCATTAGATCTGAGATATTTGTTACTCCAGTGTTTGATATTTATAAGCAAATTGCTACCTACATTTTGTTATTGTGGATATAATTAGAGTGCAGCAAGTTGTATAAGCTACCACAGAATTGTTTGAGTGATAAAATAATAATAAACTGAATGCTGGCGCTGTGTGCATGTGACTTACACTATTCAACATAAAGTGAGTTGTCATATAACTGCATTCAAGCCTCCCATTTTACCTGGCTCTATCTGTATTCCCCGAAGTATCCTATCAATGGGGGGGGGGGGGGTTGGCATAGCAGAGGTGTGACTGAAGGACAGACTATGTATCATGGTTCTCATGATTCCGCTGTCGCTCTCTGCTGTGGTGAGCTCCCATTGGCGGAGCCTGTTTAGCCTGCCCAGTGTGGCTTTCATATACTGGGCCTCTGGCACCTGTCAGGTGCCCTTTCGTGGTGTTCCCATACCAGTGCTTCCGTTGCTGTGTTCCTGCGCTCCTGTGTACCGATTTGGCCCGTCTGACTATTCTTGTTCGTTCCTGCTCCGTGATTGACCTGGCTTGGCTGACGTTCCTGCTCCGTGACCTGATTCCGGTTATCCTGTCATCCTGAGAGTGTTCCTGAGAAGATACTGATTCTATTTTGAACTGTAGAGTACAGTGCTGTGCAGACTGATCATCCAGTTAACCCGTGCAGAGCTTGTTGCCTCTGATACTGAGCCTGTCCATTAACACTTGCTGAGAACTGTTGCCTCCGATACTGAGCCTATCCGTTAACACTTTCTGAGCACTGTTGCCTCCGTTACTGAGCCTGTCCGTTAACACTTGCAGAGCTTGTTGCCTCCGATACTGAGCCTGTAGTTAAAACTTGCAGAGCGTGTTGCCTCAGTTACCGAGCCTTCCGTTACACTTGCAGAGCATCTGTGGCCTCCTTTAACTGTGCTTCTGCTTTACACCTTACTTGCACAGTATAGCAGTTGTCGCACCGAGTGGTGCTATTGGGCGATTCCACACAGCTCTTGCAGTGTTGTTACTCCACTACCGCACTGGAAGGGTGCTATTGGCTCTGGTCCACTCAGCTCTTGCAGTGTTTGTGACTCTGTTACCGCACAGGAAGGGTGCTATTGGCTCTGGTTCCATTCAGCTCTTGCAATGTTTATGACTTCGTTACCGCACCGGAGGGGTGCTATTGGCTCTGGTTTGATTTGAGGTACCTGGCAGAGCCGCCTCTGCTGCCAAAAGATTGATGGAAATACAAATGGGCAATCGTACAGTGGGCGATTATGCCATAGAATTTCGGACATTGGCAACAGAGGTGAGATGGAATAATGAGGCGCTAGTGGCAGCTTTTGCTCAGGGGTTGGCTGACTTCATCAAAGATGAAATAGCTGCCAGATATGTACCCAGTGATTTAGATGAATATATCGATTATGTCATGCTTATTGACTCTCGTATCCATGAAAGGCACCTGGCTAGAAGGGCGAAATCCAAAAGCTATGGGCACGGCAACCCTTTAAACCCACCCTCACCTCCCATTCCTCCTGATCGAGCATATGAACCGGGTGAACCAATGCAACTCGGGTTCACTAGACTTACTAAGGAGGAACGGGCGCACCGTAAAAGACAGGGTTTATGCCATTATTGTGGCAAAGCTGGGCACTTACTACGCACTTGTCCGGTACGGCCGGGAAACGGTGGCACCTAGGGTACCTTGGGGGACAGGCCCTAGGTGGCGTACAACAGTCCCCAGACTCCTGTACACAGAAACCCACCATCCAGGTGGTATTTTCCTGGGCTGATCAGGCTGGGAGGTTGATGCCTCTGAAGTCGGGGTAGGGGCAGTACTTTCCCAACGTCCTGCCGGAGGAGGTACCTTGAGACCTTGTGGGTTCTTTTCCAAGAAACTCTCTAGTGCCCAAAGCCATTATGAGATTGGTGACAGAGAACTCTTGGCCATCATCCTGCATTGAAAGAATGGCTCCATTTATTGGAGGGCACAAGAACCCTGGTGTTAAAGTGTTAGTAATGTCTGAAAAAAAACTTTTTTTGCATTTAGAAGAGCTTAAAAAGCTGATCTAAATGCAAAAAAACGTATCTCTCAAACCGCTATGGTTTAAGAGATACGGGCTTTTAAAGTTTGATTTCTCCTACTGACAGCTGTAAAGCTGTCAGCAGGAGATCCGTGTCGGTCGACACGCTGGCGCTTGAGAAGTGCCGAGTTCTCTTTACTTACATGGAATCCCTTCATTGGAATGCTCTAAAACGTGTGTCTGAACACTAGGCACACGTTTTAGACCATTACAGCTGTCAGTAGGAGAAATCAAACTTTAAACGCCCGTATCTCTTAAACCATAGCGGTTTGAGAGATACCGTTTTTTGCATTTAGATCAGCTTTTCAAGCTCTTCTAAATGCAAAAAAGTTTTTTCAGACATTACTAACACTTTAATCCTTACTGACCACAAAAATTTGACTTATCTCTCAGAAGCAAAAAGGCTGTCCTCCCACCATGCTAGGTGTGCACTGTTCCTGTCTTGATTTAATTTCATAGTGTCCTGCCTGCCAGGTTCTAAGAACGTTAGGGCAGATGCGCTGTCCAGACAATTTAGTCCTGACATTGAGAGGGATGAAGACCCTCTACCTATCATTCAGCCAGATCGCATCCTGGCGACAGTGCGTACCAGTATCACTTCGCCACTGGGGGAAGAGATTTTAGCATCCCAGGTGAGGGCACCCCCAGAAACCCCAGTTGGCAAGTGCTTTGTGGATGAGCCATTCTGTACCCGTCTGCTTGAGACTTACCACTCATCTAAGGCGGTTGGGCACATTGGGAGGGACCAGTTAATATGGTCTCTTTCGCAAGTATTTTGGTGGCCCTCCCTTAGTGCCGATTGCTCCGCATATACTGCAGCCTGTGCCACCTGTGCTCGTGCCAAACCCCCAGACACCTCCCAGTGGGCTTACTCCAACCGGTGCCTAATGGTGAACGCCCATGGCCCCACATATCCATTGATTTCCTGGGAGAATTGCCAGTGTCTAGGGGATATACATTTATCCTAATGGTGGTTGACAGGTTCTCTAAGATGGCTCATTTCGTACCCCTCTCTGGTCTTCCTTCGGCCCAGGAATTGGCAGTTGTTTTTGCCAGAGAGGTGTTCCGATTGCATGGGGTTCCCAGAGTGGTAGTGTTGGTCCGAGGGAGTCAGTTCGTGTCTAGATTCTGGAGGGCATTCTGTAGCCAGATGGGCATACAATTGTCCTTTTCCTCTGCCTACCATCCCCAGACCAATGGGGCCGCTGAGTGTGCCAATCAGGGACTGAAGCAGTTTCTGTGCTGTTTTGTGACTGATCATCATGACAATTGGGCTGACCTGTTGCCATGGGCGGAGTTTGCCAGGAATTGTGCAGTTAATTCATCGTCTGGGAGCTCCCTGTTCCTTATCAATTATGGGTTCCAGCCGTGCCTGCTCCCGGACTCATTTCAGTCACAGCATATTCCAGCTCTGGATGAGCATATTGAGCAGCTCCGCTCCACTTGGGCACAGGTTCAGAGGACCCTCAGCCAGTCATTCCAGCGACATCAGCGGCATGCCAACCGTAGACGGCTGCCAGAGGTCTCCTTCCAGGTTGGGGACAGGGTATGGCTCTCCTCCAGAAATCTCAATCTGCAAGTGCCGTCCAACAAGTTGGCTCTTCAGTTCATTGGTCTGTTCAAAGTCATCCGCAAGGTTAACCCTGTCTCGTACGCACTGGAACTCCCAGCATCTATGCGCATTCATAAAGTGTTCCATGTGTCTCTGTTAAAGCCCTTGGTATGCAACCGCTATACTACCACCAATAAAACCAAACTTAATACAATTGGATGTTCAAGGCCAAGAGGAATATGAAGTTCAGAGTAATATTGATTCTAGGAGGTTTAGAGCGAAATTGCAGTATTTGGTCCACTGGAAGGGCTATGGCCCTTGGGTCGACCAGAAGGACCTCCATGCCCCGAGATTATTGTGCAATTTCCACTCTAAATATCCCCAGAAACCTAGACCCTCTACCAGGGGAGGGGGTCTTTGAGAGGGGGGTACTATCACGGTTCCCGTGATTCCGCTGTCACTCTCTGCTGTGGTGAGCTCCCATTGGCAGAGCCTGTTTAGCCCGCCCAGTGTGGCCTTCATATACCGGGCCTCTGGCACCTGTCAGGTGTCCTTTCGTGGTGTTCCCGTACCAGTGCTTCCGTTGCTGTGTTCCTGCGCTCCTGTGTACCGATTTGGCCCGTCTGACTATTCTTGTTCGTTCCTGCTCCGTGATTGACCCGGTTTGGCTGACGTTCCTGCTCCGTGATTGACCTGGCTTGGCTGACGTTCCTGCTCCGTGACCTGATTCCGGTTATCCTGTCGTCCTGAGAGTGTTCCTGCGAAGATCCTGATTCTATGTCGCCTGGCGACATTTTGAACTGTAGAGTACAGTGCTGTGCAGACTGATCATCCAGTTAACCCTTGCAGAGCTTGTTGCCTCTGATACTGAGCCTGTCCGTTAACACTTGCTGAGCACTGTTGCCTCCGATACTGAGCCTGTCCGTTAACACTTGCTGAGCACTGTTGCCTCCGATACTGAGCCTGTCCGTTAACACTTGTTGAGCACTGTTGCCTGTTACTGAGCCTGTCCGTTAACACTTGCAGAGCTTGTTGCCTCCGATACTGAGCCTGTCCGTTAACACTTGCAGAGCGTGTTGCCTCCGTTACACTTGCAGAGCATCTGTGGCCTCCTTTAACTGTGCTTCCGCTTTACACCTTACTTGCACAGTATAGCAGTTGTCACACCGAGTGGTGCTATTGGGCAATTCCATGCAGTGTTGTTACTCCGCTACCGCACCAGAAGGATGCTATTGGCTCTGGTTCCATTCAGCTCTTGCAGTGTTTGTGACTCGGTGTCACTGTTTGTTAAGACTTTCAGACGCAAAGTTAGGTAAAAACACAACTTTATTGAAAAGTTTAAGACAATCCCATAGGATCTCATACATATACATACACATACATAGAAATGACAGGAAAGTGGTAATAATAGCGAGTAAGGCTCTACCGGCTCTGCCAATATACCGGACAAGGCAGCCTGGGCAAGCAATGCAAAATAGGTGGCTCTACCGGCCCTGCCAATATACCGGGCAAGGCAGCCTAACAGAACACAATATGATACAGGCTCTACCGGCCCTGCCAATACTGGGTAAGGCAACCCAAAATGAAAATGAAAGGAAGGTTCTACCGGCCTTACCAATATACCGGGCAAGGCAGCCTTAAAGGAGATGATGGCAACCACTGTGGCCTCAATGACCGTCATAGAGATGATATATGGAGGCTAAATGAGCAAGTGGTAATATCAGGCATACAGGAAACACCAGTACCCGTGTACTGGGCAATCAACTAGCTGTCTAGGACTTGACAGCAACCAGCGTGAAGCGAACCAGTGCCCGCGCACCGGGAACCAACAGTATTACTGTAATGTTAGCCATGAGGTAGTGGAGCGAACCAGCGCCCGCGTGCTGGGAACCAACAGTATCAATGTAAAGTAAGCCATAAGGCAGTGGAACGAACCAGCGCCCACGCGCTGGGAACCAACAGTATCAATGTATTGTAAGCTGTAAGGCAGTGGAGCAAACCAGCGCCTGCGCGCTGGGACCCAACAGTATCAATGTAATGTAAGCCATAAGGCAGTGGAGCGAACAAGCGCCTGCACGCTGGGAACCAACAGGAGCAATGGCAATATAGGCCGTGAGGCCATGGAGTGAACCAGTACCCGCATACTGGGAACCCACAGAGTAGAAATGTCGCTTGGGCGACCGGAGATCACAGCCGCCATAGATGAGAAGGAAACTGGACGCTGCAGACGAAACAGGAACCAGCACTCCGATGGTCAACTGGATCAGGAACGGAAACGAGGACTGGCAGCAGGAAGCAGCAACGTTGGGCAACTCCAACCGGATCATGAACGGAACCTGGAACCACTGATCAGGAGACTCAGGAACTGGAAGATCTCAGGATAGCAGGAACACAGCTATGGCCCATAGAACTTCAGGAACATGATGAAAATAGAAGCAGCCTAGAGACACGACGAAAGGCCAACCAAAGGGTGCCCAGACTCAGTCTAAATAGGCAAAGTGGGGCGGGCTGAAGGCAAGCAGCCAATGGGAGCCCCCTACAGGTGATAGACACACAAAGGCAGCAATCATGGGCACCATGATACTGGTGCACTACTGCCCAATGTCTACCTTGCAGAACAGCTCTGCTCAACTTTACTGTGCCTAATGAATTAACACAATGGAGTTAAATCATTCTGAATTAGGTTACATTCATATCACCAGTGTTCACAGTCTAATAGGCAACAAAGTGTTCTTTGTTACTTGCAAATAGTGCATTGTGTTAACTATGCACTGATTAAATATACAGGGCCATACAAAGAGTGGAGAAAGTTTGGGGCAATGAACTGTACCATAGGGAACAGTTTGAAATTCGCTAGAATTTAAGGGTGGTATTACAAGCCTCATGTAAGTTAGAGAACATTTAGAGAAATGTTATTTTTGTTTTATGGTGTATTTGGTTTGTCCCAGTATTGCTCTTCTTTACTCTGTCAGTGGCATATAGTGCTTATTTGAATATGTATTCTTCCTTCCCTCTTCTTCATTAAGTCCCTCCCAATTCTTCCTTCCTTCCTTTGCGCTTCTTTCTTCTATCACTCTTCTTCTCTCTCTATTCTCTGTCTTATTCCTCTTGTTCTCTCCAGGTTTATCCTCCCTAACCCCATCCATCTTCTGCCTCCCACCCACGTTTTTTTCTTCCTCCCTCCATCCCCACCTTATTCCACTCTATCTTGCCCCTCCATCAATATACTCAAAACAATAGTATTACAATATATTACATGAGAGAAATGGCAAGTAAATATTGTATATCACTTTGAGAACAATCTGAAACAAAGACAGTGTAAATGTCCACTTCCATGAAACTTCCAGAAATGATTGGACACTGATGAAGATGAAACTTGTGAGGATAATGTCTACCATTTAAACAATGGATACAATCTACAAGCCCAGTCAGGTGATCCCCAACATCATTTACATGCAAAAAGAGCTAGTGAACATAGAATGACTTTCCTTGACTTTCAGGTTTACCACCCAGAAACACTTCACCCCTAATGGCTACCAGTTTTGGAAATGATGCCAACTGGCACAGCTACTGCACATAGCTGCTCTAATAGTTGTATCTGTCTTCATTTGATGACTTTTGCTATGGCCAAAGTGTTTAAAATTATGTATGAAACACTTGCAAAACTTCAGGTTCACCCAATATGTTTCAGTACTTAAACAACAGAAATATTGGTTCCAAATACCAAATTACCAATGAAATTCTCTTATATCTAAACACAAAGATAATTAAATAATGGATGTGTGCATGACTGAAAGAAAGCATGGATGAGTGAGTAAATCAGTGGTTAAATGGTTAAAATAATTTACAAGTATTGAAGAGAGAATTAATCAATAAATAAATAAGTAGATGAGTTAATATTCTTGTGTTTAAAGGCATTAGAGATGGGTGAAAACTTTTTTTAACCCAGGAAATTAGAAAAAAAAAACCAACACAATTTCCTGCTTTTCCCCATGACAATTTCCACACTATGAAAATCCATAAAATGCCCTTCTTTTCACTAATCCCAATACATTTTCCATGAGAACATAGTCAATGTCTGCCTATTATGAAGAATTCCCACAGCTATGCAGACCTAGGGGCGAGATGTTCAGAAAGTGGTGGTAACTGAAATTGTCTGTGAACAGAATAAAAAAGTTCTCACACCATGATCCGTCAATTCTCAGACATGTTTCAGTCATTTTTTGCATCCAATTCCACCATCTCCATCAAAGGGAAAAAGCCGTCTTAATAGTGGGTGTGGTTTAATCTTCCCTCATAATGTAAGGTATTTTCAGAAAAAAATATTTGTTTGAACATCATTTTTTTGTCTGATTAACGTCATTTTTTCCCTACATAATAAAAAAGGTCTACACTTGGAGAAGAAAAATTAAAGTACTGAGAAGCAAATTTTCGTTTCAAATACAAAATCAAAGACAATTTTTAAGATCAGACTTTTTAATGGCAATGTTTAATGAGATCTTCTTACCGTCATTTTTAATTCTGTAGATGAATTTTCAAACTTGATGGATTTTCTTCTGAAAATAATGTCCTTTTTTTACCACCAACTCATGATCCAACAAGTTTTTCATTATGACGACTTTTTGAACATCTCACCCTAAGTGTGTGGTTCTGTTGCTACTAGTGCAGTGGGACAAAACAGGGCTTCCTGGAAGGTCAGCAGACAAGGCTGGGAGATCAGTGTGTGTGGTTCTGTGGCTACCAGTGCAGTGAAACAAGACTGGGAAGTCAGTAGGTGTGGTTCTAATCTACCACTGGACAAGACTGAGATAATGAGCAACAAGAGCCTCTCCAGCTGTTTCCAGACTACAACTCCTATCATTGGGAATTATGGAAGTTGTAGTCTGGCAGCAGCTGGAGTCCTGGGGGTCAGTAAGTGTTTACATGACTACCATTGCAGTAGGAGAAGGCTGGGGAGGTATATGTGGTTAGATGATTACCAGTGTAATGGGACATGATTGAGGGCTAAAACATGTGCTGTTCTGTAGATATGCTGGGACAAAGCTGCAGGTCAGTATGTGTGGTTCTATGGCTACAACACAATTAGGATCACAGAAGAAAAAAGTGAAAACAACTGTACTTTTCACTAGAATTCCCAAGTAAGGCGAAAAGTATTGGTTTTTTTTGCCTTTTCCTCTTTTTTTCCCATCGCTATTTGGCTTTAGAAGTAGCTTGCAAAATGAAGAACCAGTGGTTTCTTATATTACAAGTCTCTGTTATTTTGAGGCTGATGACCTACAGCTCAAGCAATTGTGGAATAAACCAAGTACACTGGATAGGAGAAATAAAAATCCCCATTGATTTAAATGGGGCTTTTAACCCCCATCATTTTTTAGATGAATGAGTGTGTGGTAAGGGAAAATAACTAGTGAATACCTAAGTGAAAGAAAGAATAAACAGATTCATGAAGGACTGAGCAAGTGTGCAATTAAAGACATGGCTAATGAATGAATGAGCTTATTAACAATGTGGAGATGAGTTAATCTTCTAGGGTTCAGTTCACTGCTCAAGTTAAAGAGATAGTAATTCCTCCATTAAAGTTTAGCTCTGAGTCTTCTTTTCATATCTTTAACCTGTAGAGCTATATTTAGTCACTTACAGTGTAAATGCTATTCAATCTGAAATAATCCTCTCCTGCCCCTTTCCCCACATCATGCTGCCTCTCTTTCTGGTCCAGTTGGAGAGCTGCAAGGGACAATCTACAGTAAGCAAAAGGAAAATCCTGCCCTCCTTTGTCAAGGGGTGCAGGGTTTTCCTTATGCTTACTGTGCGAAGATTGTCCCTTGCTGCATCCGTCTGGTCCCACAACCAGATTTCAGATTTAATGGAAGGTGGCCAGAAGGGGTGGGAGGGGGGTTGCACTACAACACTGTAAATAACTAAATATATTGCTACATGTTAAAACAATTGTAAAGAAGTGTGGGAGCTAAACTTTAATAGAGGTATTACTATCCCTTTAACAAAGCTCCTGTAATGTTGGAGTTTGACAAAATGGTGGGTGTGAGAGAGAGGGATGGGGAGGGACAGAGATACTTTTCCTGGACTCCCTGCTTCACCAGACATTAAAACTACATTCCTAGCTGACAATCAGCAAAGGTACAGTTTCCAGCTGAAACAGATGGTTGTCACAGACAATTTGGTAAGGTAAAATCAGCTTTATTAAGAATAATAAAGAACACTGAATCACTACACAGGTCCAGATCCAGACAGTGCCAAGGCACTTCCCAAATCTGACACAGGTCAGTGTACAAATAAGCAAAACAGGTAATAATATAGATGCAGGAACAGATGACAGGAACCTGGAACTGAACCTCAACAATACCACCTAGGAAGCGGCCCACAAGCTGAGGTAGGTACTGCAGGGCACAATCCCCACCAGAAGTTGGGGAAGAGTGAGCAGGCAACCAGAATACTGAGCAGGGACACGGCCCTGGTAACAGGGAAGCACCCAGACTGACAATAGTCTGCCCTGGATAGAGACTAGAGAGACCAGCAAAGGACTGACAGAGTGGACAGGGAGAATCCCTGAGGCCTGAAAGTAGAGGAGGCTCAGGCAGACACAGGCACAGGACTATCACAGAGGACTGAGGTAGCCACAGACACAGGCACAGGCTACACTCAGGAGATATAGGCAACTGGAGACCACACTGACTGGTTCAGGCTTACTCTCAGGCTGTATAGGTAACCTCGAGCACACTGACAGGCACCGGATATATCTCTGTAGATATAGGTAACCGAAGGCAACACTGACAGGCACAGGCTCTATATCCGGAGTATATGAACCAAAGGCAACACTGACAGGCACAGGCTCTCTCTCTGGAGATATATGTTACCGTAGGCAACACTGACAGGCACGGGCTCTATATCTGGAGTATATGAACCAAAGGCAACACTGACAGGCACAGGCTCACTCTAGGGAGGTATAGGTAATTGACAGCAACACTGACAGGCACAGGCTCGGAAGCTAGCGAGTCAGTGAGACATGGAAATGCACAGAGGGCTCTATAGATCCTCAACCTGCATTGCACATGTTTTCGACATCACCGTGCATCCAAAACACCCGTTAAAACACAACTTAAATCAAAATGTTACATTACGGCTGTCGTTGGCTAGCAACCCTGATAGATGCACAAACAAAATTCAAACCTACAGCCAATCCCAAGGCCCCAGAGTTGCAAAAATGTTCAAATACACCTATATATACCCCCAAAATAACGGTCACACCTTGTGTTTCGAGTTTTAGCGAGCTAGGGCACAGGACCCAGGAGTGGAGGCTAGTAATTAAGAGAGACAGAGAGAGAGACGTGTACACTTGAGGTAGAAGTTTTTAGAAGTTTGGAGAGAGGTGCACTGAATAAGACACATATACTTTTGCACATATCACACACACACCTATACAAACATAAACATATACACATACATACACATAGTCTTATTTTTTTATAACAACTTACACATTTATTAACCTTTATTTTGACAGTGTGAATCTGTGAGTGAAGAGTGTGACAGAGAGTGAGTGGATCGAGTGTGTCTGGGAGGGCCTGTGTGAGTGCCTGGGTGTGAGTGGGTGAGTAATGACTAGGAGAGGAGGATAGGAGAGAGGGATGGGGATAGTAGTGGAAGAAGAGGAAGGAGACATCCCTGTTGAGAGTAGGAGTGGGAGAGGGAGATCCGCAGGGTGGAGGGGGACCAGGACCAGAAGAGCAGGCACACAAAAGACAGGGAAAGAACCTGCAGTGGGACAAGGAGTACTTGGTGGGGACCACCATACACAGGCAGGGGTAGCGCAGGCAGGGCAGTCTGGTTCAGACCCCTCACAGGCCGGAGGTGAGGAGGAGAGGATCAGGGATCCCCGTTATACTGAGTAGGAGAACAGGGCCCTCGTGGAGGCTGTGCTGGAGAGGGAGACCATCCTGTTCCTGAGGGAGAGGGTCCCTGCCCTGGCTGTGAGGAGTAAGGCTGCTTGGAACCAAATCTGCAGACAGGTCAATGTGGTGGCCACCTCCAGGCGGGAAAAAAAGATGGGGTGACTGCAAAAGGCAGGTCAAGAAGAAGATGGGGGATGCCGCCCTGCACGCCCGAGGCACCAGAGGTGGTTCCTCTGTCCCTATCACCTTCAGCGTATGGGAGGAGAGACTGCGGCAGACCTTGTCATCTACGCTGATTGAGGGGTCCCTGGAGGATCTGACAACGGGGATGAGAGGAGCCTCCATACTACCAGTAAGTGCATCATCCCAGAACTACACACCCCACCACATCAAACCACACAACCATCACACACAAACACAGTCACATCCCAACATATGCCCATCATTCAGTCATACAACTGCACCAACACAGCACCTTGAGGGTTAAAACAGGATGCAAGACAAGCACAAATGTCAAGGTTCAACAAAGCCCAAACCTGTCCAACTCTTTGGTTAACCCTCATCCTCAGAAAAGTGTTGTATGTTAAACATCAGAACTGCTCCAACACAATGTCACCCATGTACCCACAGGGAAAACAGCACATAACCCCATGAGTGCTAGATGGATTATCAATGCATCAATCAACAATTCTTTGGCAACCCTCCAGTACTCAAAGGGTTAACCAGACAACAAACACAAGTTGATAGGCTAACGATTACATGCCACACAGGGGACATTCACTAAGTGGTGAAAAAGACATGATGGAGAGAAATGAACACTTATATACCCTCACTTCACCAATCCCAATGTTAGTCTAAGGAGAATATCCAATAACATGAATCAAGTTGCAAAGGTCCCATTGCATAGACTCCATAGAAAACATTGCAAATGGGGAAATTAGATCACTGGAGAAGTCAGCATCATGTTCAGTTCACCAGGTCTACTTCACCGCTTACTGAATCACAAAAAGGATGGAGCAGGTCACAAATCACAGTGCCACTGAGAATATCTGGTTGTATGTGCAACACACAGGCCTAAAACAACTCCACAGCATTAAAGGGATAAAGGGATGTAAGACAAGAAAGACCTCCTCTCCCTCCCCTTTCTGTCTGACGAGCTGTAAAGCTGTCAGAGGCAGAATCCGGTCGACTGACTTATGGTGGCTCTGCAGGTGCTCTGTCATCTAGATATCTCCGTATAATTACTTTATCGGAATGGTCTACAACATGTGCTTGCAAGCCAGACACACGTTTTAGACCATACCGATGAAGTAATAATACGGAGATATCTAGATCACAGCGCTCCTGCAGAGCCGCTGTCTGGTCCTCGAAGCAGGATCTCATGACGTCCGCTATACAGCGGATGCATGAGAAGGGGGAGGGAGCAGAGGTCTTTCTTGTCTTACATCTCTCAAACCATAAAGGTTTGAGAAATGGGACTAAGGGAGTTAAGTATGTTTCCATGATTGCTCGCATTTGGTGTCACGTTGTTCGGGGGGGGGTTACTATCCCTTTAAAGGTGAAAAAGTAGGCCTTGGTGTTATGCATGCAATCATTTACTCTAACTTGAAATTATATATCTCACATTTCATTCACACATGGATCTTCAGGAATGCTGATGCCACTATTTGCAGGATACATATGTGAACCGAATAAGAACCATTGTAGTTTGGTCAACAACAGACCATGATTTATGGATATCTATGATTGCGTACGGCTGCCTCACTCAGAAGGATGGATGGGCTCATCCAGAAAAAAACACAGGCTCAGTCATAGATATCCTTCAATACTGGCTTGAGAGATGCCCTTCAGGATTCAACTGGAATAGACCTCACGGACAGGATCCTGTCAAGTACATCAGTCTCTGATTGCCAGGGTGATATCCCAGCGTAGAAATGTATGTATTATTAGGAAGACAGACAGGGTAATCTGTCGCCAAGATCGCTATGATTATACAGTTTGCTGTCTCCCGGGAACTTGGTTTCGACTTGTGGCTGATCGGGTTGATAGATTGTTGGGAGGGGCTGGGCATGACCCGGCTGTCATGGTACATGTTGGTACTAATGACAAAGTCAGTGGAAAATGGAGGTCCGTTAAGAAGGATTTCAGGGACCTAGGATATAAGCTTAAGCAGAGGACCTCTAAGGTAGTATTTTCTGCAATACTACCTGTGCCACGTGCTACATTAGAAAGGCAACAGGAGATTAGGGAGTTAAATGTGTGGATAAAGACTTGGTGTAAAAAGGAGGGGTTTGGGTTCCTAGAGCACTGGGCAGTCTTTTCCTTGGGGGCAATCTTTATATGGGGACGATTGTACACCACCTAGGGCCTGTCCCCCAAGGTACCCTAGGTGCATGCGTTTCCCGGCCGTACCGGACATGTACGTATTATGTGCCCATTTTTGCAACAATATAAGCATAAGCCCTGCCTTTTGCGGTGTGCCCGCTCCTCCTTAGAAAGTCTGATGATCCCGAGTTGCGTAGGCTCACCTAGTTCGGATACCCGGTCAGGAGGATTGGGAGGCGAGGGTGGGTTCAAAGGACTATCGTGCCCATAGCTTCTGGATTTTGCCCTTTTTGCCAAGCGCCTCTTGCGAATGCGAGTGTCAATGAGCATAACGTAGTCGATATACTCGTCTAAGTCGGTAGGTACATCTCTGGCCGCAATCTCATCTTTAATAGCGTCTGATAACCCTTGGGCAAAGGCTGCCACCAGTGCCTCATTATTCCAGCCTACCTCTGCTGCCAGTATCCGAAATTCTATAGCATATTCGCCTACAGAACGATCACCCATTTGTATCTCCATCAATCGTTTGGCAGCAGAAGCGGCTCTCCCAGGCAACTCAAATACTCTCCGAAACTTTTTGACAAACTCATAGAAGTTCAGAGTACATGGTTTGGCATTCTCCCATAAAGGGTTAGCCCACGCCAGGGCTTTACCTGTTAATAGAGATATCAATGGAGGTTCTGTGTATTACTGTCACCCTTACCGTCTGAGGTCATGTCCCTTTCGTACTGTTACGGTTTTCTGACACTCAGACCAAGGTTAAAAGTAAAACACAGTTTTATTGAAATAAAATTAATGAACAGCACCCCTGGGGGCCAGAACAGGTATAAACAAGTAATGGCAGTAATACAGGCCCAATAATGTAGGAGCAAATAGTAACAAACAAAATAAATGGAGGAACAAGGGTTAATGCTTAGAGCAAACTGATCAGTCTCTGTGATGGTGATTAGCCAACGCCCAGTAGGTATTAACAGTCTCTGAGGTAGTGCAAAGAAAGGTGCAGTAAGCGACTGAACTGAATCACTCTCAGATAGCTGTACAGTAAGGCACCCAATGATACAGCAAGGACTGACTAGAGCTAGAACCAATACACCACTAGGGCGATATAATGGAGGAGAGCCACTGCTGGAGCTAATGGGACCAGAGCCTGGAACGCCCCTTAGGTCATCAATGGAGGAGACCCTGCATGTGCCAACGGGACCAGAGCCAAGAGCACCCCTTGGGTGCCACAACGGAGGAGACACTGCACAAGCAATCTGGGAGCCAACGCACTGTCTAGTGCGATACAGTAGCAGAACACAGTGAGCACTTGGAGACCAGAGCCAAGACACCCTTCCGGTGCCGTTACGGAGCAACACACTGCAAGAGCTAACGGAATGCCCAATAGCAACACGCGGTGCAACAACGGTAATGAACGAGCACCAAGATGGATAACTGCTCTGCTAGTGTTAATGGATAGGCTGAGTAATGGAGGCAACAGGCTCATAAAGTGTTAAATGGCTCGGATAGAACGCAACCAGCTTGGCAAGTGTACAGAGACAGACTCAATATCAGAGGCAACCAGCACAGCAAGGATTCCTGACAGGTTCGGTAATAGAGGCAACAGCTCAGCAAGGAATGCAGACTGCCTCGGTAATGGAGGCAACAGCTCAGCTGCAGAGAAGTGATCAGTCTGGGCAATACTACCCGCACAGTTCAGAATGTCGCCGGTAGGCGATCGAGGTCTCGCTGGAGCACAGGAAACAATCACGGAGCAGGAACGTCAGCCGGTACCGGGTCAATCACAAAGCAGGAACGTCAGCCAGAGCCGGGTCAATCACGGAGCACAAAAGTCAGCCAGAGCCGGGTCAATCACGGAGGAGGAACATCAGCTGGAAGCGGGTCAATCACGGAGGAGGAACGTCAGCCGGAACCGGGTCAATCACGGAGGAGGAACGTCAGCCGGAACCGGGTCAATCACGGAGCAGGAACAGCAGAATAGTCAGACGAGCCGAGTCGGTACACAGAACGCAGGAACACAGCAACAAAGGCGCAGGATCAGGAACACCACGAAAGGGCACCTAACAGGTGCCATAGACCCAGTATACCAAGGAACACCCTGGGCGGGCCAATCAGCCTCTCCCAATGCACAGGCACCATCACAGAGAGTGACAGGGAATCACGGGGACCGTGATACACACATAATAAAAATATATTGGTGGGGATTTGCTACAAGCCACCTAATGTTGGGGAGTTGGAGGAAGCCCAACTTTTACTGCAAATGGAAAAGGCTGCTAGGTCAACAAAGGTAATTATAATGGGAGATTTCAACTATCCTGAAATTGACTGGAGCAATATGACTTCCGGCACAACAAAGGGAAATATTTTTCTAAGTATGATAAATGATAATTTTATGTCCCAACTAGTAGAGAAGCCAACTAGAAAAGATGCCTTGCTTGACCTAGTGCCCTAAAACAATTCTGACATGATAAACAATGTGCAAGTAAGGGAACATTTGGGCAGCAGTGACCACAATATGGTATCCTTTGAAGTTTGTTATGAAAAACCCAATAGCGAGGGTTTAACCAAAACATTCAATTTCAAAAAGGCTAATTTTTTAAAGTTAAAAGAAGTGTTAAAGGATATCCAGTGGGATGTAATTTTCAAAGATAAAAATGCACAAAAATCATGGAATGTATTTAAAATGCTCTTGGGCAAATATACACATCAATATACACCATTGGGGAATAAGCACAAGAGAAGTAAAGTGAAAGCAATGTGGCTTAGTAATGTGGTTAGCAGGGGGATGAGAAATAAAAAACAGACATTTAAAGTGTTTAAGTCAAACGGGTCAGATGCATCATTTAAAAAATATAAAGCATGTAATAAACTCTGCAAACAAGCAATTAAGCTAGCTAAAATAGAAAATGAGAGAAACATTGCAAATGAGAAAAACCCTAAACAATTCTACAAGTATATTAATAACAAAAAAGTTAAGTTTGATATTGGTCCTCTTAGGACTGAGACAGGTGAATTGATTAGTGAGGATAAAGCTATGGCTGACACCCTAAATACATTCTTTGCTTCAGTATATACAAAGGAAGCAGCAATGACAAGCTATGGGCAAACAGACAAAACCACGGAATTTCCTCCATCATCTATATGGCTTACTGAGGACAAGGTCCAAAGGAGACTGGAAAGGGTTAATAAAGCACCTGGACCGGACGGTATACACCCAAGGGTACTTAAGGAACTTAGTTCATTAATAGCAAAACCATTATACTTAATATTTATTGATTTACTTTCATCAGGCATAATGCCCTGTGATTGAAGGAAAGCTGATATATTGTTTAAAAAGGGAGCAAAACCAGGAAATTATAGACCTGTGAGCTTGACTTCCATAGTGGGTAAGATACTAGAAGGGTTATTAACTGATAGTATTCAGAAATATGTAAAGACAAACAATATCATTAGTAGTGGTTTCATGAAAAATAGATCATGTCAGGCTAATTTACTTGCATTTTATGAAAGAGTGAGTAGTAATTTAGACAGGGGAATTGCTGTTGATGTAGTATACTTGGATTTTGCAAAAGCCTTTGATACAGTGCCTCACAACAGGTTACTGCATAAATTAAAAGACTTCGGTTTGGGCGGTGTTATCTGTACATGGATTGAGAACTGGTTAAATGATAGATGGCAGAGAGTTGTTGTAAATGGAACTTTTTCAAATTGGTTGTGGGGTGCCACAGGGTTCAGTCCTGGGACCAATGCTTTTTAATTTGTTTATTAATTACCTAGAAGTGGGAATTGAAAATAGCATCTCAATCTTTGCTGATGACACTAATCTATGTAAGGAAATACATACAGAGCTGGATGTTTTTTCCCTGCAGAAGGATTTAGATAAACTAAGTGAATGGGCAGAAAAGTGGCAGATGTCATTTAATGTAGATAAATGTAAGGTTATGCATTTGGGCTGTAGAAACAAACTTGCTACATATACTCTAAATGGGAAACAACTTGGGAAATCCTCATTACAGAAAGATTTAGGAGTACTGATAGACAATAGACTTCACAGCAGTGTGCAGAGTCACTCAGCTGCTGCAAGAGCAAATAGAGTACTAGCCTGTATAAAAAGAGGGGTAGAAGCAAGGGATGCTAATATTATCCTACCTCTGTATAAATCCTTGGTTAGGCCTCATCTAGAATATGGAGTACAATTTTGGGCGCCTGTTCTAAAAAAAGACATTACTGAACTGGAAAAGGTGCAGAGACGTGCAACAAAACTGATAAAGGGATTGGAGGATCTGAGTTACAAAGAGAGACTAGCCAAACTGGGTTTGTTTACATTAGAGAAGAGACATCTAAGGGGTGATATGATTACCATTTACAAATACATTCAAGGTCAATACAAAGAACTATCCAATGAATTATTTATGCAAAGATCTGAGCTAAGAACAAGAGGTCATCCATTAAGACTTGAGGAAAGGTGCATTTGACTAAAACAAAGGCAGGGATTCTTTACAGTAAGGGTGGTAAGGCTATGGAATTCTTTGCCTCGGGATGTTGTGCTTGCAGATAATGCAACTGCATTCAAAAAAGCAATGGATACCTCTCTAGCATAGAACAATATTGACAATTATGACAGATGGCTTCAAAGCAAATAGGATATTGATCCGGGAAACTATTTGACTACCAATTGGAGTCAGGAAAGAATAATTCCCTCCCCACATACACTTGGGACTAGATTGGAAATTACTCCATAGGGCTTTTTTTGCCTTCCTCTGGATCAACAGGGGTGTTTTTGGCATGGGCTGGACTTGATGGACGCATGTCTTTTTTCAGCCTTATCTACTATTTTACTATGTATCACAATGCAATGCATAGGATACCATCATGACAACTAGAGAGTGACATGTAAAATAATACAAAATCTTGCATTGTACAGGATTAACTGATAACATAGGGATGAATACCAATTGAATCCCACTGCAAATCTGTTTAAAAAAGATGTGTACACAAAGAAAAACGGTCAGATATGTATGTGGATAGGTACCTTTCAAATGGGTACAATTATATCCCAACAAGATGTGAACCCAGAGAAGGGGCACAAAGTGTGAACTTAGGATTGTGCATATGGAGTCATGGGAACCCCAGGATCACTGTATGGTAAGGAGACTGGATAATCTGAAAATGTTGTTTTTCAGTGTGGAGCACCCCAATGCACATAGACAGTGGTATGGTTTCCTTAATAATAAGAGCTGGTACTAATGGCCTGCCATAAAATGGTTTCAATAGCCAAGGGAGCTTCTTTCTCGATCAGTGGAATCTTGTGTAATTCTGCAAATGAGCTGTCCATAAAATACCCAGCTGTACCGGAATCCATTAGGGCCGGAACCTCTACCAAGAATTCTGCCCAGGAAATCACAGCTTGAATAGTAGGATTTTGATTAGCCAGATCTAGGGACATCTGAGCGCCACCTAAGGTCTGTCCCCCAAGGTACCCTAGGTGCGTTCGTTTCCCAGCCGTGTAGGGCAGGAACGCAACACATGTCCAGCTTGGCCACAATACAGACAGAGGCCCTGTCTGCGGCGATGAGCCCTCTCCTCCTTGGTCAACCTAGTGAACCCTAACTGCATAGGTTCACTGCTCTCACAATTACATTCAGGAGGCATGGGAGGTATGGGTGGGGAATTTTGTCTCGGCCGTCCCCATTCTCTGGCCCTTTGTCTACGGTCTTTGGCCGCCATTCTCTTCTTAATGCGGGAATCAATTAGTATAGAAAAGTCCATAAACTCATCCAAATCACTCGGCAAGTCTCTGGCAGCTATCTCATCTTTGATACGGTCACAGAGACCCTGTTCAAATGCTGCCATGAGCGCCTCATCATTCCAGCCCACCTCTGCTGCCAATATGTGAAATTCAATAGCATATTCTGCAACGGTACAGGATCCCTGCTGGATCTCCAACAATCTTTTGGCAGCAGAGGCGGCTCTTCCAGGGATTTCGAATACTCTACGAAATGCTCAGGAACTCATTAAAGTTCTTAGTACATGGTTTCTCTGCTTCCCACAAGGGGTTTGCCCACACCAGTGCTCTGCCCGTTAGCAAAGAAATCATAAGCCCGACCTTACTTCGGTCAATGGGAAAGGCTTGAGGAGTTAACTCTAGGAAAATCTCCAACTGGTTTATGAACCCTCTGCACAGGGTAGGTTCACCATCGTATCTAAGTGGTAAGGGAGCCGTAGCAGTTAACCCTCTATTTGAGTTTGCTTACGTCACAAATTGGGCACCCGGTGTCGTGACTGGGGGGACCACCGAGGCCTGTACTGGTTTATCTAAGTGAGCGGTATGCTCTAGTAAGGTTTGCATGGCCAGTGCCATCTGGTCCATGAGCTACTCGTGTATATCCATCCTCCAATGGATACTTTGTGTATTATCATCACCTGTACCGCCTGAGGACATGGCCCTTTCGTACTGTAACGGTTTTCAGTACACTCAGAGGCAGGCAATTAGGCCAGCACACACAAGACAGCACACAGGAAATACTCTCGACCAGACGCGGAAGTGCACCAGACTGGAGGCACAGAACAGGAACGTCAGCCAGGTCAGGTCGGTACACAGAGCAGGAACGTCAGCCAATCCAAGTCGGTACACAGAGCAGGAACATCATCCAGGCCGGGTTGGTACACGGAGCAGAAACATCAGCGAATCCAAGTCGGTACACGGAGCAGGAACGTCAGCCAATCCAAGTTGGTACACGGAGCAGAAATGTCAGCCAGGCCGGGTCGGTACACGGAGCAGAAACGTCAGCCAATCCAAGTCGGTACACGGAGCAGGAACGTCAGCCAGGCCGGGTCGGTACACGGAGCAGGAACATGATCAGAGAGAGTAGTCAGGCAGTCTGGGACATACACAGGATATCACATGATAACGACAGCAAGCTCTAAGCAACAGGAACACCACGAAAGGGCCCTGTATTAGTGACAGGGCACAGTACTTAAAGGCTACCACTGGGTGGAGCAATCACACGCTAGCCAATAAGAAAGCATCAGAAATAATGTGTCAAAATGTCACCAGCAATACACGGGCACCGTGATAGCCTGGTTTTCAAGCACACACTGTTATTGTGAAACTGACTTACTGGGGAACCGTAGGATTTCATTGCATAGCACACACATGGAAATCCAGGGGTGAGCATTGGGTTCTTCAGTAAGTTGAGTTGTTGTTTTACTAAGGTTGCAACAGACTTCACCAGTGATAACACTTGTCCACTTAGTCTGGTTGTTTGTTGATGTAGGCCATGTACTGAGACATGTCAAACTAAAGCAGTCTCAGAACATTGATTATATTGAGCAATACAGAAACTGTGGACATGAAATCACTGTGGAAGTGTGTCCCCTTTATCACCTTTTTATCACTCCCAACACACATTAGTGTATCGCTGTCATCATCTGTTTACATAAATATATCATAGAGCCAACTCACTGGCAAACAAGTAGTGTACCCAATTGTACAGTGCTGCGGAATTAGTTGGCACTATATAAATAAAGAATAATAATAATACTCCTGTGATGTGGGGCATGCCTTCCCATGTATGGGGGATACTGTAGCCTTGAGTGTGGTTACGCATTGACTCAAAGTACATTAAAACATACATGTGTTTTCTGGGTGTATTGCCTATATGCATTAAACACTTGTATGAGCACACTAAATGTACTTTGGAACTAAATATTATTACTTTAGAAACACTACTGTACTGCTCATTTGTGGTCCACAAGGTTTGACAACTCTGTAGATGAGCATTCTAACTGTACAGGTTTGATACCTGGATGTTAGTACACACATCAATTCGTGTTTTCTCTGTCTATATGAGAAAGTTCCAGTAGAGGTTGCTGTGAACATCAGGTCAAACATTGCATCATCAACACAAACACTTGAAACACCAAGCGGTAAGCTTCATAGAAGTGTTGTCAAGACATTAGTCCAGTCACACAAAGGATCTTCTGTCCAAGGATGGATCATGCTATGGATGCCTGTGGGACAAGAAGACAGGATCTGGAGCAGCACCCTCAAACTGATCATCATGCAACAACTTCATCTTCCTAATCCCCTCAATCTTTCTTGGTTCAGGTGAGTACACAAACCATTGCTTTGTAATGTGTTGTGTACACCTCTGTAACCCATTATGTAGAGAACAAAGGCAATATGAAGCAGCTCTAGGGATATGTGCCCCTTACATGAATACACACATCAACAAGTATGTTCTGAGAGCTCCATGAAACTAATGTATTTGGGCTGCCACTGTGAGAGTGACAGTGGCAGCACAATTTTATTTGTTTCATGGAACTATTATGACATATTTGTTGATGTGTGTATTCATGTCAGGGCCACGTATCACTACACATTCACAGGTCAGCATGGTGTCCCTGGAGATCTGATCCATGTTTCATGACCTCTATGTTGTGTAACAATACCACTGTAGATCCATCCCTCTTCTGCTCTTCTCAGCTCTAGCAAACTACAGGTCCCATGTTGACTATAATGGCCCTTTAACCCCTGATGTGACAGAGTGTTATCCAATGCATTGCATTGGATAACACTCTTTCACTACAAGTCTACCATGGTTGCTCTGGCTATGATCATGGCAAATCACGTTAGTTGCTGTCAATCAAGCCCTGTCAGATGCTGAACATGGATTATGTGTTGTACCTTGTTTCTTCTGGGGGCGTGAGTGATATCCTTGAGATATCAATGTCAACGTGGAGAAGGGAATGGAAGATGGTTTTGCAATCCCCACACACTATATGCCACGTCCATGGTATGCATGATGTTTGGGGCCATAATGCAGCCAGTGCAATGATACTGTGGGGTGGAACAGAACAATATGTGTGGTGATTAGTGTATTGGCACCAATTCACAGGACTGATGGAGGACTTGCATGGATTGTTTGGATGCCTGTGTTATACTCACAGCTAAAGTGGTCTGAGATAAGCCTGTCTCGGATCCTCGTCCATCTCAGGGTCTCCTCAACATGGTGGATGTCCATGAGTACTTCAGATGTGGGGGGGGGGCCTGGATATCATCCACCAGCCTGGTGTCCACTGAGATGTTGTGCAGTATTGCACATGCCATTATGATGTCACACACTTTTCCAGGTGCTTACTGCAGTGTTCCTCCCGAGTGGTCCAGCCATCGGCATTGAGACTTCAGGAGGCCAAAGGTCCGCTCAGTGGCATTCCTCTTTCTGCCATGAGCCTGGCTGTATCTTTCTTTGGCATCTGTTTGGGGACTGGCGACCGGGGTCAGTAGCCAGGATTTGCATCCATAGCCAGCACCACCTGTGTAATGTGAGTGACATGGTGAGACAAGGAGCACATGTTGTGTGAGTGTTGTTTTGTGTGGTGGACGTACTAGCTGTGGTTCAGGAGCATGGTTAGCACTGTTGGAGTAGAAGTTCTTCCTGTTGATTTATAGATGTGCGTCACATGCTGGGGCTTTGACACGGACATGGGTGCAATCTGTATTATCCATGACCCTGGGCATGCCTCCCCTGGTGTAAAAGCCCTGCTTGAGATGTATCCACTCCATGTCGGTGGCGGGGAAATGTATGTAGGCACTGGCCTTGCTTTTGAGGGCTACCAAGACCTGGGCCAGCACTCTGGAGAATGTGGCCTGTGACATGCCAGATGTGTAACCCTCAGTGGACTGGAAGGCGCCACTTGTCATGAAGTGTATGGCACACAGGAGTTTATGCAGGCCAGATAGGGCATGGTTGTGGATGTAGATGGGATCCACCTGATCCTTGATGACCTCATACAAGGCAATGATGCTGTGTGGCCTCTACCTGTAGTGATCAATCACTTCGTCATCAGTCATTCCAAAGATGGTGGCCCTTGGGCGGTATACCCTGGGCCTTGGTGGTCATCTATACATCCTCCTCTGCTGAAGGAGTCCCTGTGGCAGCTGGGGAGCATCATGTTGCTGTGGAGCATCCTGTTGCTGTAGCTGTGCATCTGCAGGCAGGTGCTGTCCTCCAGGTGGGGATGGGCTCCTGTGTGGCTGTTGAGCTAGAGCCTCCTCACTTGCAACAGGTGAAGGCTGCTGATCAGGTGTGCCTGGGGCTTGCTGGTGTTCCCAAGCTCTCACCTTTGCACTCCTTCTCTGCAGTCTTCTCATCAATAAGTATTCCAACATACTTATTGTTCTCTCTCTCTCTCTATCTTTCTCTCCCTGAGTGGAAAACAAGCCACAATTGAATCTGGTGAGCTGTCCAGTTAAGTACATGGTAGGGCATTGTGTAGGTGTGGTGATGAGGTGAGTGATGACCAATGGGGATGTGTTTGTTGTCCAGGTGTTTGCACGTGTGTCTGTGTTTTAAAATGTGGTGTGTTCTGATTGCTGTGTCTCTATCAGTTGTGGGTGTGAAGTTGTGGGGTGCAGGTTGCGTCTGGATTGTGTGGTGATGTTGCACAGGTGTTTTGTATTGACAGGTGTCCACGTTGTGGTGTTGCTTGTTGTTGTGTTTGACAGTGATTTGTGGTGTCTGTCCATGTTTTTGTGTTATTTTGGCATTACACGGGTCGATTTTGCCATTTACTTGCTTGTGCGGTATGCAAATTGGCTTTAACTGTGGTTTCTTTTTGACCGTTATGTGTCTTACAGCTAACAAAACTGGGTCTTAAGTTTTAGCTGTTAAGTGTATCTTCTTTTCAGCCGTTGGCAGTACCGCACTCCTTTAAATGGCTCTGGGGAATCTTGTTCTATGCGTCTCAATGCACGTCAGTCTATCGGTCATAAGGATTTGTGAACTGCCATTAGCTGTTCTTAAAGGGATAGTAATACTTCATTTTAACTTTATTTTATTTTGTAGGCATTAAAAAAACATGAAGAATGATATAAGTCTTATCTCTGAAACCTTTATGGTTTAAGAGATATTCACAAACAAAGTATCCCCCCCTGTTCAACCAGATCAGAAGGGAGATGCCCAGGTAGACTGCAGAGAGGGACAGTCTTCAATTAAGATAAGGGAAAAAGCTGAAAAACTTGTCAAGGGGGGAAGGGCTTTCATTGTTTTCATACAAAGAAAATTGTCCCCTTCTGTTATCTGTCTGGTCATACAACCAGACTCACATCTGAGAAGAGATGGCTTACACTAGGTAAAAGGGGCAGGGAGGGGAACTTTGCTTGTGAATATCTCATAAACCATAAAGGTTTGAGAGATAAGATTTATATCATTCTTCATGTTTTTTTAATGCCTACAAAATAAAGTTAAAACGAAGTATTACTATCCCTTTAAGACAGACTTGGCTTACAACACGTAAACGCACCTGTTAGTGCTTTTTTTTGCTAACGGCTGCCTTTAAATCTACCCCTTAGAGAGGTAATATGTAAAAAATATATATTGTTAGGTTTTTCTTCCTAAGAGGAACATGGGTACTTTCAATGCTAATGCTAAGAGGTGTTTTATTCAAACGTTATTGCAGCTCAAACTTCAATTATTTAGTTTCAGTATTTAAATGGCCTGAAATTTTACAGTGGTGCTGTTGTTACATCATTTATATGGAAAGCTACGGCCCATTGACCATAAACATCCATTGGATGGTGTAGCAACAGAACGACCGCTTTAAATTTCCAGGCTATTGAGATTCTGCACCTAAAAATGTAAAGTTTGAGCTATAATACCTCTTGAATAAAGCACCTCTGAACAGTGGGAGTACCCTTGTTGTTCTCATGAAGAGAACCCCTGAAATATATATTTAACTATACACTAATTCTTACTGTCCCTTTAAAAGCATTGAGCAGCAATGTATTTGAGACCATTCTAGCATTCATTGCGTTAAAGACCCATTAATATAAATGGAAGTTATGAAAATGTTGAATGTGACCCCTCCATAATTACTCCAGTTCATTTTAGTACATCGGACTCATATTTTCACAATTTAGAAAACATTACAGATTTAAGGAACATATTTCAAAGAATCCTGCCATTGTAGATAGAGAAGCAACCCCAAATCTATTGGACTTTTCAATGTGTAAGTATATTTTAAGCTTGTATGAAGGATCTATGTATGAATACCCTTCTTTAGGAGATAAGAGGTTATTGGAGGGGGGCACTTAGACCTACATTATATGTAAACAGATAAACATTCATCTTTTATGCACGGTGTTGATTTTGGATGGATTTCAGCATTGAGACAAATAAACTCAGTGGGATTTTTTTAATTATGCCTGCAGGACACATTTTGTGGATGCCAAAAGAAGAAAAAGTAATAATTACTTACTGGAAAGAAGAAAACCGCAGAAGAGAGGACACAAAGAGAAGGATTTGTACCTGGCATCCTACTGCTTCCATAACTACTGAATAGCTCTAGATTCAATGTGTTAGTGCCATCCAAATTGGAGTGCTTCAAATATCACAGTAAATGACAGTAGCCAGCATCCTCAGCCACAAAATCAAGTGTGTAATAGTTATTTAATTTATAATGAAAAAACAAGTTTAAAGGGGTAGTTCTTCCTAGATGATAAAAAATATATATTTTTTAAACAAATATATAATTGCGGAGCATTTTCCTCAGAGTCCTTAAAAAAATGAAGATTTTTTTGCTTTCTTCATTGTTTTACTGTATTCTTTTTCTTTTCACCCTTTTCTTCCTTTAAACCTTACACTGATTATCAAAATTCAACTCCACTGAAGGATATTTACAGGAACAGCATGAGGCAGAGGGATGAGTGGGATTTTTAGCAAATTATATCATGAGATGTCGAACAGGGCCCCCAGATGTCCTAACTGGCCCACTAGGATTTTGTGGATCTCCTGAGGGGCCCTTTTTAATTATTTTCTGCAGGTAGTGTTAAACCAGAGAACAGTGCTGAATTGCTACCCTCTGTTTGAATTTGCACAGTGGAGTGGTTCCATGTGCTTACTGATTACCAGGTATTTCCTGGTTACAACTCAGAAGTACCTGTTAAGGAGGGCACCCATGGAACTGCTCTACTGTGTAGTTTCGAATCGAGGGCAGAGCAGCAGTACTGCTCCTCTTCAACAATACCTACAGCAAATACAGGGTAAAAGGGGGGCTAAGACAGTGCATGTAGTGATCTATGACTATTAGTACTAGTAGGCAGTGAAAGAAAGCTGGGAGTTAAGAAAATGAATGTGGTGATCTGTGACTAGAAAAAAGAGAGAAATAGAGAGAAATATCTTAAATAGCGCCAATCCCACTCCTATGTATTCAGCATAGTGGGTGATTATCGTGTGAATATATCAGAGAGGAAACCCCACTATGCTGAATATACAGGAGTGGGATTGGTGCTATTTAAGAGATTTCTCTCTGTAGTAACATAGTAACATAGTAGATAAGGTTGAAAAAAGACATGCGTCCATCAAGTCCAGCCCATGCCAATAATACCCCTGTTGATCCAGAGGAAGGCAAAAAAGCCCTCTGGAGCAATTTCCAATGTAGTCCCAAGTGTGTGTGTGTGTATGTGTGTGGCGGGGGAATTATTCCTTCCTGACTCCAACTGGTAGTGAAATAGTTCCCCAGATCAATATCCTATTTGCTTTGAAGCCATCTATTTCTCTCTTTTTTTTCTAGATAATCAAATAATATCTAGCACATTCCCCTTATTCTGAGGAATGCCTCTAATATTTTTCATCATTGGAGATCTGTGACTACCTGTGGACAGTGGAACCAGGGAGGCGAGATTGATAGTGTATATGTGAATCTGTGACTACCACTAGGCAGTTATAAACTCTCAACTCTGGGGGGTCAGACAGTGTATGTGATGATCTGTGGCTACCAGTGAACAGTTCAATTAGGCTGAGGGGTGTTAGATAGTGTATATGTGAATCTGTGACTACCAGAGGTCAGAGAAAAAACACTGGGGGCAGATTATGTCAGAATCTGTGACTACCATTGAGCAGTGGTATCAGACTTTGGGTTCAGAAAGTACATTTGGGGATATGTGACTACCAGTTGGGTAGTGGTACCAGACCAGGGGTTAGACAATGTATGTTTGGAACTTGGACTACCAGAGAACAGTTAGACCAAGGTGGGGGTATGTCAGTATATGTGACAATTTGTGACTACCAATGAACAGCTGAATCCAGCAGGTGAAGGGAGGAGGCAGACAATTTATATGTTAAACCATGACTACCAGTGGGTAGTATAATAAGTCGGGTGAGTTAGGCAAAGAAAACCATAAGATAGGTATCGGTGCTAAAAACAATAAAGTAGCTGCTACTATCCCTGTGTGAGAGCAAACCTACAAAAATTGTATAAAAAAGAAAAAAACTTGGGAGAGAGCGAATACTAATATAGGATTAAAATAACTAAAATATCACTTACTCACTACCATACATACTGCATATAATCATATCTAGTGGCCGATGGGAAGCCTAAGAGCCTAGATATAATATAACTCTATTTGCTATTCCAAACACAATAAAGAAGGGTGTGGAGGAGAAGCACATTGCAGTATTCAGGGATTACATTGCCTATTCCAGCACAAACTAATCAATATGGTATTTTGGAGGATTTGGAAGCACAGGGGGCAGTGGGAGACAGCCAACATCCAGAGGCTCTTATTGTTTTAGAGCAGGCTCTGGAAGTTGTGCAAGCCACCCATGGACCTAGCAACCTACCTCACCTATGCACAAGTTGTGCAAGATAAGGGCAATGTGACTCCACTATCTAATAACACTTTTCCTTTTTGGGGGACAGAGGGACCCTTATGGGACAACCCCACAAAAGGATAAGAAGTCTATCTCCAGACATACACAAGGATTTCAAGCTAGGGGGAAGAGAGGGGGGAGATAAACAGGACAGACAGGTAGATATATACAATCTTTCAAATTACACACTTAGTGAATATGAACTAGTTGTTATCAGTAAAGACACATACAAACAAACAGACCTGCGCTCCTCTATATGCTGTGAATAATGTATGCCCTGTAATAGGCATATATAATAATCCTTAGTAAATCTAAGTGAAATAAGTGATAATTTAGTCCCACAAATTGGCCAATCCATGTGTAAGCTTACCACCACGCCAAGGCATCTCACTTTATGGTAAGTCCTACTCTAAAACACCTACAAATACTATCTAAATTAAAAATACCTGAAGAAAGATGTTATTTTGAAACACGTTGAAGGGGACCCTTTAAATGATATTTTGATGTTTTTTATTATTATTTGCGGATCCCAGTGTAGTGCAATTAAAAACAGCAGACATACAATAATATAAAGTGAGATACCTTGGAATGGTGTTAAGCTTACACATGGATTGGCTAATTTGTGGGTCTAAATTCAAAAGTATTAAATTAAAAGGTAAAAAAATTAAAATCTTACATCAAAGATACAAAACATATTTTACTGGAGTCTATAACATGGGATTCAGAATTTATATGGGCCACGACAGATGTTACCGCCCTTTACACTAGTATAGATCACCAAAAAGGGATTAGGACAATATCAGCATATCTAGAAGCTGATGAGGAGTTACCCATGGGGCAAAAAACATTTCATTCTTGGGGGGTGAAATATATATTACAACATAATTACTTTATATTTGCTGGAACATATTACAGACAAATACGGGGAGCTGCCATGGGAGCCAGCTTCACCCCCAGCTACACAAACCTTTTCATGGGTAGCTGGGGACAGAACCATGTGTGGGGGGCTGAGGGAAAAGCTGGTCCTATAAGGGCGGCATATTGATGGTCTTATACTGATTTGGAGAGGCAGCAAATTGGAATTAGAAGACTTCATAGTGGGCTTCAATGACACTTCTATGGGATTGAGGTTCACTTATGAGATCAATGAAAAAACAGTTAATTATTTGGATTTGGCACAGAGTCATCAGGAAGGCAAGATCATATATCAAACCTATATCAAACCAACTAGTGTAAATAGTTTTTTAATTATAATAGTTGTCATCTCACAAACTGGAAGAATAACATCCGAAAAGGGCAATTTTGCAGATTAAAACGTAATTGTTCCAGAGAAATTGACTATCATAAACAAGCTGTGTCACTAAGGAGAAAATTTAAGATCAAAAGGATATCCCAACTCATTGTTTAAGGATACCTTCCTAAAAATAGACAATATGGATAATCAGATTTATTATATTTAGAATTAATTTTTTTATATTCATTTTATTTTTATTTTTATTCAGTTTTTCTTTTTTCAGACATGATTAGTTTTATTTTATATTCTATATTTTATAATTATTTTTGGACTCAAGGACTACTTTGATTAGCTACATAATATGTTGTCTAATCAAGTAGAAATAACATTAGTGATATGTGGCATTCTCTAAATATAAATTGAGGGTTTAGAGATACAGCACTGGCATCTATATGGTTAAAGTTTGTTTTTTGCTTGCCCTCACACATGGCCAGACATGGGGGGATACGTGTGGGAGAGAACAATAATACTCCGGTTATGTGGAAGGGTCAGGCTTCTAGGGAGTTGCTCCGTGTTGCACAAAGAGGTTAGCCTATTTTTGGCTCGGCTCTTGGTATTGCACGGGCTACTGCTGTTGCAGGTCCCCTCCACAGCAGGAGGAAACATAAGAGGCTTGTTAACTTTTTTTATTTTTTTTTTAAATGAAGACATGTGAGGACAAAAATAGATACACAGATCTGACTAATTTTCTTCCATTAACATTGTACTGGAATTATCTCAATTTCATCCTAAACTACTGTAAAGAAATATATGCTGTAACTGCTGTTGGTCCTTAAACAGTGTAATGCTCGGAATGGAGAAGAGACAGGTGAGGGCGTGCTCTTAGGAGTCAGCTGACAGAGATGCAATTGTATTACATCTGACAAGAAACAAAATTGGTGATGATAGTTTTGTAGTCACAGTTCAGCTTTCTATTACTTATGATGTGTACAGCCAGCATGTGTTAAATCATTGCAGCATCCTCTAGGATTCGGTCCATGTAGATCAGTGGAACAGCTCAATCCATGTGCTATTCTATTGTGCGTTGTTAGTTGTAAACACGTTTAGATATGTTTTCTGCCAGAAATTCATTGCCTGCAAATCCAATGCATAAAATACATAAAACTTGAAAAACACTTATCAAACACAAGAAAGCAGGGAGAATCAGTTCACATGCATTCCAAAACATCACAATGAGAGCTGTAGTAACCCCTGAAATCCCAAGAAAACACCCCTGAAATGTGCATCAAATCCCAACAAGTCCTGAAAAATGCACATGAACCGATGAACTCCCTGAAAATGAAAGGACTGTGCAAAAAATTGTGAATCAATATTTTGCACATCCCTTTGGCCACTAGGAGATAACAGACAGTAAGTTTCCATGTCCACCCAAGTTAATATACACACCTGTCCATTGCAAGTCATCATAACTCAGTGAGAGCAAAGTAGAAGAAAGATGCAACAGCATCATGTCCTACACTGGTTAACACCTCATCCTCATATGACAATTAACAACCAGTCTGTAAGAAGCTGAAACCTACTCCACCAGCAGCAGACACACCACCACAGACATGACTGAGCCCCTAACTCCCACCGATCTGTTGTTCCCTGTTTACTTCTCAGCTAACCACCCCCCTTTTGCCTTAAATTACATTGCTCCATTGTTGGGACTTTGCCTGTTTACAGTGATTCCTCTCAGATAACTTTCATACCAACATGCTCCTACTGCAATTTCTGCAAAGGCTTCAGAAGAAGGGCCATGTGAGTGGTAGGGATCCCCTGTATCATCACAATGCAGGTGGCCATTTGCCAGTAGGTGGAAGGCCAGATGCTATGGCTGTTGAATCAACCATAATGTCATCACCAGGTAGAGCAACAGGCAAAGCAGCAGCATCTGAGCTGCCTAGACCAAATATTAACCAGCCACAGGTGCCAGAGGAACTTGTGGAGCAGCCCGGGGTGAGGTGAGGCCATAGAGTCCCAGAATATTCAGTACAAAGGTCATTTTGTTCAGCATGGCAGAGAATAATGTCAGAGCATCATTTACCTCTATGAGGTGATTAAAGATGGCATAGACCCCTTTGCTACCACCAGTGATTCCCTATCTGGCATGGAGAAGCTGCTGTCTATGCCATCCATTTCATGACATCTAGTTCCCTTAAGTCCACTGAAGGCTATGTGTCTGTGATGTTGCAGCCTACATAGTCCATTCAATGATGAAAGCCCTGAAAAGGAAGGCCAGGAGGTACGTTCACTTCACTTCCACCCAGATACAGTGGAAAAGGGTCAAGCAGAAGTGCTACACATGGGGAAGCATACCAAGCCTAATGGGGGCCATTGACTTCACTCATGTGTGCATAAGAGCTCCTCCACTTGCAGGGTGTCTGTTTGCCAAAGGAAACATTTCCATTCCATCAAAGCACAAATAGTTTGTTATGACAAGTGGATAACCCACGTGTGTGCATCTTTTCCTGGGAGTTGCCATGACTTCTGCATACTCAGACAATCCACTGACTACAGTGATTTCAAGAATGTGACCCTTACAGGGTGATGGTTGTTGAGTGAGTAACCAATGTGAACATAAATAACACATCTGTGTAACAAAGACCGGGGCAATCGTGTGATAAAGGGAATCTTCAGGTTGATACAACAATACCATCATGACATACAAGAGGTACATGTGTCACTCTGTCCTTCCTATTCTCTCTGTCTCCCAGAGGATACAGGATATGGCTTGTTAAATGTGGTTGAACCCTATAGCACGCCCCCAACCCCGAAATGTGTGTAATCATTCTTGCATGTTCTATACTATATAACATTGAAGTGAACACATGTTTATTGGGAAAATCCAATCTGATCCCATTGTGGAGGTTCCTGTTCTGCAGGCTGTGGATGAAAAGATCCTGAGAGGGGTGGAGACATTGAACTCAGTTTTGAATGACCTGTCAAAAACAAATAGCTCTGTAGAAGGGTGGCATAGAGGGTTCAGCTTTCTTCTAGGGTCATGCTACCCTAGTATTTGGAACTTTATTAATGGATTCAAAAAGGAACAAAGTTCGACAGAATTAAAATTGAAATGTTATGCTATATTTGTTGTATTCGTTTATGCTTTATACAAAATTGTTTGGTTTTAAATAAAGATTGCTACAAAAAATGTGTGATTATTCCTACATTAAAATGTTATGCTATATTTATTGTGTTATGTTATGCTTTATACAAAATTGGTTTAAGATTGCTACAAAAAAATGTTTGGTTATTCCTACATTGAAATGTTATGCTATGTTTGTTGTGTTATGTTATGCTTTATAATAAATTGTTTGGTTTTAAGTAAAGATTGCTACAAAAAAATGTATGGTTATTCCTACATTAAAATGTTATGCTATATTTGTTGTGTTATGTTATGCTTTATACAAAATTGTTTGGTTTAAGAGTGCTACAAAAATATTTGGTTATTACTACATTGAAATGTTATGCTGTTTGTTGTGTTATGTTATGCTTTATAATAAATTGTTTGGTTTGAAATAAAGATTGCTACAAAAAAATGTGTGGTTATTCCTACATTGAAATGTTATGCTATATTTGTTGTGTTATGCTATACTTTTTAAAAATGTGATTATAAATGTGTAGTTAATTTACATACCTACTTTCATGTGTTATGTTGTATGATAAATTTTCTTTCCATTTAAGATTAATAATTTTTGTATTTCATTGTGCAGCTTTTTGTATTTTATTGTAAATGCTTTTTCTTAACAATAAAGATTGCAACATAACTTTACTATTTATTACACTCTAAATCTGCCCTTATTGCATCCTTAATGTGTCCCTTACTGCATCCTTTGCTGTGCCTAAGTTCAAGATGCGTCCTTACTGCTCCATTATTGCACTCTAAATGCACCCTTATTGCATCCTTAAAGGGAAAGTAATACTTAAAATGTAAAAAAAAATATGTTGTAGGGTTTATCCCCTTGAGTAAAACAAGAGTACTCCCACTGCTGAAATATGTTTCATTCAAAAGTTATTAATTTTCAAAGTTGAATTTTTTAGGTGCAATATCATAGTGGCCTGAAATTGTACAGTGGCGCTGTTGCTACACCATCCTATGGAGATTTATGGTCCCGGGACCAGAGCTGTCCATAGGATGGTGTAGCAACAGCGCCACTGTACAATTTCAGGCCAGTGTGATATTGCACCTAAAAAATTCAACTTTGAAAATTAATAACTTTTGAATGAAACACCTTTCAGCAGTGGGAATACTCTTGTTTTACTCAGGGGGATAAACCCTACAACATATATTTTTTTTTACATTTTAAGTATTACTATCCCTTTAATGCGTCCCTTACTGCATCTTTACTGCGTCCTTTGCTGCACCTAACTTCAAGATGCGTCATTACTGCTCTATTATTTCACTCTAAGTGCTCCCTTATTGCATCCTTAATGCGTCCCTTACTGCATCCTTTGCTTTGGATAACTTTGACATTTTGATGCAGGCAACATACAAAACACATGTTGTACAAGGCCACATGTTCAACTTGTGACTATTTCACATGCGACATTGTTAATGCGTAATTCGCATTGACGCAACTAAACAAATGCGACATTGTAAGACGTGCGATCAAACCTGCAACATTTCAAAAGTAAACCATAGTTACCTATGATAGGCACTGTGGGGCCTTTTTCATGTGTTTGTATTGACCAATAGCACACATTACTGTCAGTTAGCTGTTTTCTTTAGGTGTTGTGAGACAAGCGGTTTTAGGCACATAGAATGTGTGAACCTTATGTTCCATTTAAGCTTGATGTATGAAGGAATTAGCATTTATCACCCGCTTACTTTACGCTAAGGAATTTCATTGAATAGCACCACACAACATGTACAAATGATTTCAGGCAAAAATCTGGAATTATTGAACGTCATTGAATTGAGACCCCTATTTCCAATTAGATAAACGTGGATTTTACCACTTGAATACTAGAGAGGTATTAAATGCATTGCTTCACTTAAATGCACTTAATCCAGCCCTATTCTTAAGACCCCCTAACAAACCATGTCTACAGGATTTTCCTGATGGTGCACAGGTGAGTTAATTAAATGACTGATACTCTGATTGATACATCTGTACTCAAATAAGTATATCCTAAAACCATGGTCTGTTAAGCATCTCTTAGGTTTGAGTTGGGTTGGGCCAAGTGCATTTACATAAATCAATATATTGGGGACCTTGTTAACATTCAAGGGCTTGAAATGCCCCATTTAAAACATTGTAAATAATTATTTATCCTCTATGCTGTTGTTGGCTTGCTTCACAATTGCACCTATTTATCCTCCAGAATTATATTTCAAATGAACTCTCTTATTTGCCTCTTTTCTTGATTCTTCTCAATTCAATGAAGTGATACTGAAGGAATCTGGAGCAGTATCAGACCTAGTGGGAATATCACCACATGATGAAGAACCTGTGTGAATAAGCAGTATCTTGATATAGTCCAAGATGCTGCATGTTATTCTTTCCCAGAGACCTCTAAGAGACCAGCATGTGAATATTTACATCCTTGAGCACAGGTGGGTGAATAATAGGCTCAGCCATTCTTATTCTTTCACCGGTGCTCAAGCAATGAAATCCTCAAATCCTGTCCTTATTGTTCATCCATGAGAGCAGGTATGAGAAACCTTAATACGTTGAGTGCCAGAGGAGTATCCACTGCATTGAAATCAATGTGTTGGAGAGCCCTCTGGCACAAGAGTTAAATACGAGAATAAAATATGTTGTTGGGTTCCTGTTGAGTGAAAAATGTCACTTCCACTGGTGAGAGATGATTCATTCAAAATTTATCACAGATTAAAATACTTATTTTTCAAACTTTTTGCTACAGAGCCATCTAGTGTGCAGAAGGCATTTTTTTTATTCATAATGTTATTTATGTGAGAGCCAGAATCTAAACCTTTGAGTGCTAAATGGTGGTTTGGTCTGTCAAGGCCGCAAACCTTTTGAGCCAGGCTGATTAACTAAAGTGATCAGTTTGATCAGCCTAACCTGACTGAGTTGGTATACACATAGAGTGATCACAGGCTAGTCCAATAGTTTTTGAGCCGACAGAATGATATGCACCAACAAAATCACTCTGTGTATGAATACTTTTAAACCTCGGCTCACCTTACTACAAATGAAAACTGCAGTTTAATTAAAGCCACAAAAGCAATTTTGTGTTATACTAACTATTGAATGAAGCAGAGATCTACTAGTAGTGATGATCGAGCACCCCAATGCTTGGGTGTTCGGGTGCTCTGGCCGAGCGCCCCCGGAGGCTCGAGTGCTCGGCCGAGCACCCGAGCCCCATTGAAGTCAATGGGAGGACTCGAGCATTACACCAGGCACCCCCTGCTCTGATGAGGGGAGGGTGTCTGGTTCATAGGAAAAGGTCAGAAAATGATGGAAACACCACAGAAATGGTTCAGGGACAGCATAGGGAGGATGTCTGGATGCATCTTGGACTCCAACTTCGCTGCTGGGAACGATGTTTTGCACGTAGTACGCCATTTTTACAGACTGACCGTAAAACACACAAAAAGGAAGATAAAACGACTTTAGGCGAAAAATTGTTACCAAACAGTATTTGCTGTATATTCTGCAAAAAATGTCATCGATTTTTCGGAACTGGGGCCATGATTAAGAGGGAAACGTGCGCAGCGTAAAGCAGGTGTTCAACGTGGTTATGGCCCGGGTAAGGTACAGCATTCAGGAACGGAGGCCGCAGCTACCACAGGTTTTACAACATGTCCGTTTGCCCTTGTTAAGTCCAAAATTTATAGTCGGAACAGTGGGGTCTGATCCATTGAGTAAAAGTGACGAAGTGACTTAGTGGATGAAGCCAAGAACTACCTTCTGCTCTGTCGAACACCCCAGCCCTATTTAATTCAGTGGGAGGACCTGAGGCACTCCGATACAACCTGTATATCACAAAATGAAGGGCCTCATTCACATTGTGGTACAATAGTTCAGGTAGTGGTCCAACACTCATAAAGCCTATGCACTAAGTGAAAGGGCTGCCAAAAATTAGACTGAAATGTCACTCCAATACAACCTTTATTACACATAAAGGAGGGCATCATACACACCCTTGAAAAATTAGGATTAATGGCCTGCTGGTGACCCTCTAAAACATTAGGGGCGAGGGCATGCCGCTAAGCTGACCATCTAAAACATTAGGAATGAGGGTCTGCTGCTGAGCCGACCATCTAAAACATTATGGGTGAGGGTCTGCTGCGGAGCTGACCATCCTAAACATTATATGCGAAGGCCCGCTAGTGAGCTGACGATATAAAACATTATATGAGAGGGCCCGCTAGAGAGCTGACCCAATAAAACATTATATGAGAAGGCCCGCTGGTGAGCTGACCTATACAAAAATTGTCAAACAGGGCCCGCTGGTGAGCTGGCCCTATATAAAAATTATATCACAGGGCCCGCTGGTGAGCTGGCCCTATATAAAAATTATATCACCGGGTATATGGAAGAGGAGGAGGAGGATGAGAAGATTAAGAGTCAACCATATACCCGTTTTTTGGGTGGAAGGGGTGAATGGGAATACAGAGTATTCCCATCATTGTAAATAACATATCTAAAGTGACTTTATGTTCACCCGGGGCTTTCCTCCAGTGGAGTGGAGAAGTCAGGGGAAATCCAGGCCTTGTTCATTTTTATAAGTGTCAACCTATCAGCATTTTCGGTGGAAAGGCGGATACGCTTATCTGTTATGATGCCACCAGCAGCACTAAATACCCGCTCAGACAGAACGCTGGCGGCAGGGCAGGCCAGCACCTCCAAGGCGTAGAGTGCCAGTTCATACCACGTGTCCAGCTTGGACACCCAGTAGTTGTAAGGCACAGAGGGATCATTGAGGACGCTGACACGGTCTGCTACGTACTCCTTCACCATCTTCCAAAACTTTTCCCTCCTTGTGACACTAGGCTGCGCATCAGGGTGAGGGTGCTGGCGGGGTGTCATGAAGGTGTCCCACGCCTTGGAGAGTGTTGCCCTGCCTTTGTCGGAACTGCTGTGTGCTCCCCTTTTCTCCCCTTCTCGGTTGGCCAAGGTAGCACGTACTCTGCCGCCAGCGTTGTCAGATGGAAAATTTTGGAGCAATTTTTCGACAAGAACCTTCTGGTATTGCACCATTTTGCTTGTCCTCTCCACCGGAGGAATGAGAGATAAGAAATTCTCTTTGTAGCGGGGGTCCAGAAGGGTGAACACCCAGTAATCCGTGTTGTCTAAAATGCGTATAACGCGTGGGTCACGGGAAAGGCAGCCTAACATAAAGTCAGCCATGTGTGCCAGAGTACCAACAGGCAAGATTTCGCTGTCCTCACCAGGAGGATGACTCTCAATCTCCTCATCCTCTTCCTCCTCTTCTGCCCACCCACGCTGAAGAGATGGAAATAAAGTTCCATGGCTACCCTCTGTAGCGGAGGCAACCGTGTCTTCCTCCTCCTCCTCCGCCTCCTCCAATTGTCGCTGAGAAGATGAAGTGAGGGTGCTCTGGCTATCACCTTGTGTAAGCTCTTCCTCCCCCATTTCCACCTCTTCCACATGCAAAGCGTCGGTTTTAATTGTGAGCAGCGACGACCGTGTAACAGCTGGTACTCCACTACTGCCCTCTGCTGCTCACAAAGCCGGGCCAACATGTGGAAGGTGGAGTTCCAGCGCGTGCTCACGTCACACAGCAGCTGGTGAGCTGGCAATTGTAAGCGCTGCTGCAGCTTCAACAGGCCGGCTGAAGCTGTAGATGACTTACGGAAATGTGCACACACGCGGCGCACCTTCGTCAAGAGATCATGCAAATTGGGGTAGGTTTTTAGAAATCGCTGAACCACTAAATTAAATACATGCGCTAGGCATGGTACGTGTGTGAGCTTGCCGAGCTCCAAAGCCGCCACCAAGTTACGCCCATTATCACACACAACCATGCCTGGTTGCAGGTTGAGTGGCGAGAGCCACTGCTCGGTCTGGTGACTAATCCCCTGCAACAGCTCTGAGGCCGTGTGCTGTTTGTCCCCAAGGCAGATCAGCTTCAGCACGGCCTGTTGACGCTTCCCCACTGCAGTGCTACACTGCTTCCAGCTACCGGCTGATGGGTGAGTGGCGCTGCGCGCAGAGAATTCGGAGGTGGAAATGGAGGAGGAGGAGCCAATAACGTAGGTGCTGGCGGAAACCCTGATGGAGGTAGGGCCCGCAATCCTCGGCGTGGGTAGCACCTGTGCCATCCCAGGGTCCGAGTCGCTCCCAGCCTCCACGACATTCACGCAGTGTGCCGTCAGGGAAATGTAGCGTCCCTGGCCACAAGCACTTGTCCATGTGTCAGTCATTAAGTGGACCTTCCCAGTAACTGCGTTGGTCAGGGCACGGGTGATGTTAAGGGACACATGGTGGTGTAAGGCGGGGACAGCACACCGGGAAAAGTAGTGGCGGCTGGGGACTGCGTACCGAGGGACAGCTGCTGCCATCAGGCTGCGGAAGGACTCAGTCTCCACAAGCCTAAATGGCAGCATTTCGATGGCCAGTAATTTGGAAAGGTGTGAGGTTAGTGCTATGGCCTGTGGGTGGGTGGCTGGGTATTTTCGCTTGCGCTCAAATGCCTGGGGTAACGACATTTGGACGCTGCGCTGGGACAGGGAAGTGGATGTGGTCGCTGATGGTGCTTCAGATGGTACAGGTGCAGGGCGGGAGGTATGCGGGCCTGCGCCTTCGACAGGCGATTGGCCGGCACCGAAAACAGGGGAAGAGGAGGCAGTGGTGTGGCCTGCAGACACAGATTGGCGATCCAGGCGTTCCTCCCACTTATTACGGTGCTTGGATGCCATGTGTCGGATCATGCTGGTGGTGGTGAGGTTTCTAGTGTTCATGCCTCGGCTCATTCTGGTGTGGCACAGGTTGCAAACTACAATTTTTTTGTCGTCCGCACTTTCCTTAAAAAAACGCCATACCGCGGAACACCTAGCCCTTGGCAAGGGAGATTTACGCAAGGGGGTGCTCCGTGGAACATTTGCGGGCCGGTTTGGTGCGGTCCGCCTTCTTTCTTTAGCCACACCACTGCCTCTTCCAGCCTGTTGCGGTGCTGCAGATGGCTCACCCTCAGGACTGCTGTCATCGCTCGGCTCTCCACCTTCCCAGGTGGGGTCAGTGACCTCATCGTCCACCAAGTCCTCCTCCACTTCCTCACTCTGATCATCCTCCTCATTTCTTGATCCCACCACATACTCAGTCATTGACAACTGTGTATCATCCTCCTCATCAAGGTCTTGAGACAGTAATTGTGGTTGATTTGATGGCAACTGTGTCTCATCATCATCATCATCCACTTCCTTTGACCTTAAATGCCGTTCCCCTCTGTCATCTTCTTGTGATTGGGTACCCTCTAGAGGTTGTGAATCAGGGCACAAGATCTCATGTTCCTCTGCAAGCGTGCTTGGAGAGAGGTTCAAATCAAGGATTGGTGATGAGACGAGCTCCTCACTATATCCCAGTGTGGGATCACTTCTTTGGCCAGACCCTCTATGGTGGGAGGAAGGATGATCAGGGTGAGGATTATGTTAACCAGACTCTTGGCTACTGAGAGTGGACTTGGTGGAAGACAGGGTGGTGCTTAACCGACTGGAAGCAGTATCAGCTGAAATCCAACCGACCACCTGTTCGCAGTGGTCTGACCTCGAGAGTGATGTCCTGCGACGCCCTGTAAACTGAGACATGAAGCTAGGTATGGTGGATGTCTTTCTTTCTTGTGCTCTGGCACCAGGCACAGTTTCTACGCGTCCTGACCCGCGCCCTGAACTATCAGGATCACGTCCACTTCCCCGTCCCTTTTTACCCGCCTTCTTCATATTACACGGAATATGTGCCGCTAATCTGCGGCTAGGCACACTAAACAGAATGTGCCGCTAATCTGCGGCTAGGCACACTAAACAGAATGTGACGCTAATCTGCGGCTAGGCACACTAAACAGAATGTGACGCTAATCTGCGGCTAGGCACAGTGAACGGAATATGTGACGTTAATTTATGAATTTGCACACTAAACAATATGTGCCGCTAATCTGCGGCTAGGCACACTAAACAGAATGTGCCGCTAATCTGCGGCTAGGCACACTAAACAGAATGTGACGCTAATCTGCGGCTAGGCACAGTGAACAGAATGTGACGCTAATTTGTGAATTTGCACACTAAACAGAATGTGACAATAATCTATGGCTAGGCACACGTTTAAAATGGCCCTTTTTGTCACTGCGTTGTACAATATTTGTCCCTGTGCACCTAGTACAATGTCACCTTACTAATATCCCACCTTAAAAAAAAAAATGAAATTGTGCCCCCCCAAACAAAATATAAATGCTGCCCCCACACACAACAGTCCTAAAAAGGACTTTTGGGTCTTGAACTACTACCAACACTTTTATTCTCCCTACACTGACTTTCCCTGCCTGATCGCATCTCTCCCTGGCTGAGAATGAGCAGAACTCGCCAGTCGGGTGCTATACAGCACCCGATCACGAGTTCTGGCCAGCCAATCAGTGTAATGCCAGCAGCCAACATGGCTGCTGGCATTACACTGATGTCAGAGCCTCCCCGCACGTTTATTGGCTGCGCAGCAGCCGCGAAACGTGCGGGGAGGAAACCCGAACATGGCGGGCGAGCACATGCGGTACTCGTACGAGTACCGCCATGTGCCGAGCAGAGCGATGCTCGAGCCGAACCGAGCTTCGGCCGAGCATGCTCGCTCATCACTATCTACTAGCTGTTTAAGTATCCTTGTTTTACACAGCAGGAAAGCACTATAAGACATATATTTTGTATGTCAATTTAGAAAATGTTTTATTATAATAGTTGCACAAAAATCTGAAAAGCTTACAGCAAAGTTGGCATTCGTTTCATAAACAGATGTATTTTCAAAATATAACACACCAAATGCCAAAGAGGGTCTGGGATTTTCAAGCATATAGGAAAAGAATAGATTGAGTGGGTGAGATGATCTTATTCACAGTCATTTCTATAAGAACCTTGCCCCTACCAGTAATACAAAAGAGCTATCAGGTCACTTGTTAAATAATGTGTTATAAGGGCCTGCACTTCCACTATCTGCTTATAAGGTGAGCTAGACACATTTAGTACAGTAATATAAGCAGAAATATGGTGGGGACAATTCTGTGAAGGGAATCTCATCTCTTCAAGAATTACAGCATCCATATAACACTCAAGGTACACTTAATTTGTAGTGCCACCTGTAATAAAAAAGGTGATAATAAAATATATAACGGAAGTATCAAAATACTGTCTAATGACAGGTGTAGAACTTTCCATAGTTAATCAATAGAAGCTAGCCTTATCTGCTGCTAAATTTCTTTCTTATGGATGATTGAAAATGTGTGAATATGAGGTCTGATCTCTCATAATAGTGTGTGAAACAGGAGGTGCAATTCTTAACCCCTTATATACTAAAACATAATGCATGGATATGTCTTTAGCATGTAAAGGTTTATTATGATAAGTTTTTTTGGCGTTCAAGCAACAATAATAAATGCTATTATAACCTCTTTTGCAAAGTAACCATTGTTTCTGGTTGGCCTACTGTCAGAGGATGGATTTATTGTACACTGGGGTGCAGGGGTTAAAGTATGACATCTTGCTTTTTCCTAACGCAATTTGTTTGGGAGAAAAAATCCCCATATTATAAACAGGGCTTAAAAGTTGAAGTCCTTTGCTACTAGCCAGACCAGAAAAGTTATTTGCCACTGCGAGCCATAACATACCCACCAGGGCTGAATTTCTACTCACCAGGACTAAATTTTCACTCACCATTGGCTAGTGGAGAGTGGAAATTTTGAGCCCTGTTAAAAGTTAGCTGACTTTATGGATATAGGGCAAAAAATTGCACTACAAGGAAAAATATCTAATTATTAGTATTATTATTAATTGAATGCTAGATAGATCTCCAAAACATTAATTTGTAATGTATTGACGACTTCTCCAGCAATCAAGGGGTTAAAATCCTCATATAACTTAATAGACATTTTTTAATTCTCCAACAAGAAGCAAAAACATGCTAGCACACCGAATAATAAACATCACAGTACCTTGTTGACCACCTTGCTTCCAAAGTATCTGGGAATTCCATGCTGTCAGGTGCAAGAACCGTCCCGGTTCTCCATAAGCCGGGTAACAGGAGATATTCAGCACAAAAATTACAGATGCATGCCGACATCCACACAGAAATGTTTCAAACTTCATATAAAAAACATCCTTTATTGAAAGCAAATTAAAACCCAGACAAAAAAAAAGGCAGAATAGGGTCGAGGTGTGGATAGACACACGCGGGGGAAACCCTGTAAATCTTACGCATTTTGAGCTAAATCTCTCTTACTCGTAGGACAGCATTAGGGCTAGTATGGGTACACTTTTTTGTTCATGTTAGGGGTAGTGCAGGGCCAAGGGGAGGGTTAATGTTTGGAGGGTGACTGTGTTTGCAGTTCTTGCTCGGTGTTTGACACATTGTCAAACACAGAGAGTTATCTGGTTTCTTTTTATCTTCCCATTTCTCACACTAGTTAGCGTGAGTTATGGGACTGAAGAAAACACAATGAACATAGATAGGTTCTGTGGGGCAATGCTCGTTGTGGTTCTATCACAGTGCCTGTGATCCTCCTCTGTCACTCTCGCTTGTGGTGGACTCTGATTTGCTGAGTCGGTTTGGCCAGCCCCTGGTGACCTTTTTATGCCTGGTCGTGACACCTGTCAGTTGCGCTTTCGTGGTGTTTTTGAGCCAGTATTGCTGTTACTGTGTTCCGGTGTTCCTGATTCCTATGTACCAATTCGGCCTGTTGACTACGCTCTTAACCCTTTATTTGTTTCAATACTGTGTGCCTGTCCTGTGACAGTATATGTGATAACTCTGTTTCTGTATACTGGGCCTGTGGGGGCATACCTGTATTATATTGCAACATTTGCTGTGGCCTGTAGAGGGCGATCTTTCATATTTAATTTCATTTAATAAAACTGTATTTTATTCTAACCTGCTGGTCTGAGTGTCAGTAAAACCGTTACAGGTTCCTAATGGTATGTCAATTGCATGTTGGCGGTAACACTGTGTGTGTACTGTTCTGTATTCATTTTCACCCTACAGACAGTTTTACCAGTGGGAATTGGATCAAGCCCCTAGTCTTTCCATCTCCCTCTCAGAACAGACATCCATCCATCCATCCAAAAGTTCCAAAAGTTCTTAAACTAGATATTAAAAATTGCATTATATCTCTATACCGTATGGTCCTTAGGACATACAGTGCACAGGTATGACGTATATTCCTTCTGGTAGAATCTCCTATTATGCAGTGAAACTGTTAACGCCTTGGGGCCGGGTCTCCTATTACACAAATAGATACTGTACTCCTTGAGGCCAGATCTTACATTATAAAACTAAACTGTATGCTTCTTTTGGCCAAGTCTTGGATTAAACTATTAGGTTTTAAGCTTTTTCAGCCAATAAATATCCCTTAATATGTTACTAAATTTGATATGGTTTTCATTATTGAAGGGCTGCCCTTAAATGTAATAATCTTCAGATTTCAATAGAACTAAAATAAAACAAACAAAAAAAGTCTACATTCAGGTTGAATTAGCATAACCGACAAGAGAAGACAACAAAATTTAGAGATTTTAGTACACTGAGACATTTTGTTTTTATTATTCCTATCATTTGGCTTAAAGTTTTTCGGGCAGTTTACTATCCCTTTAAATCCTCTACCGTTGGTGGCCCTTGAGGACTAAACCTGGACAGCCCTGATCTAAGGTACAATTTATTTTTAAGGATATTATTATGACCTCTGCATATGCTCAAAAACCCTAATGTTAAAGCTACATACATATCTCCAGAAAAGAGTAACCTTTTAAATGTATTTGTGAAAAGACCCAACTCTACCTCTGAAATATAGCTGACTTTTTAAACACAGAAAATAATAATAAATAGTACCTTGTTACCATAGTCTATGTGGGAAATCTGATGGATATCCATTCATTACAGTAAACTGAAAACATCTTGATGACAGCTTGAAAAGATATAAAAATAAAAGTATTTTTCTACCAAAAGTAGGTTGGTCACATTTACTTGATTTGAGTGGACTGTCACTAAGTCCTAAACGGTCATAATTTAGCTTATTCATCAATGTTATCAAAACGTATAAGCACTTGGAAATAAGCATTTTATATAGAAAGCTGTCTAAACTATTATTATGATACTATGACGGCAATGCCATAATTGAAATATTTTAGCAAAAACCTTAAAAGGGAGTACATTGGACCTTTCCAAAATGAGATGTGCGAGTTGATTAAAGGGGATAAAGAAAAGGTTGATGTTCTAAACAGGGATGGGCAAAATTTTTTACCTTAAACTGAAATCAGCAAATAATGGCACTTCCTGTTTGGCAAATAATTTCCTGAGAAAAAGTGCAGTTTTTCTGCTTATTTTTGCCTAGCTCATTCCATTGAAATCAAACATTGAATTTACATACAACGCATAGCAAATATTATTTTATTTCACAAAGGCATAGTATAAAAGGAGCATGAGGGTGCCTGTGTTGGTGGGGTGTGTAGAAAGAATTAGTTGAACAGGGCATTTTTGGGGGGGTTACTGGGATTGGGGGGCAGTTAGTAAAAACAAAAACGTAAATACAATTAAAAACACCCATAATATATGGTATAAAGGGGGTCTGAGAATGGTGTCTGTGTTGGTGGGTGGAGTCTGGGGAATGAATCAGTTGAACAGGGAATTTGCTTTGGGGGGTTTCTTGACTGGTATTAGGGGACAGTTAATAAATAAAAAAAAATAAGAAATTTGTATGTAAAGTGATAGAGACAGGAACCTCCTGGCATATGCTGCCACTGAGGTGGACTGATACCTGACAGAGTATTTTGTAGAGGATGATTTGTTAGATTTGTTGTTAGAGGCCCAAGACCTGAGGAAACATTGATTTGTAGAACTTAAGCTTGTTTGTCACAAGCCCTAAGGAAACATTGATTTGTAGAACTTGTTAGAAACAAACCACCAAAATTTTTATTTTTTTGTAGGACTATGTTTTTTTAAATTATTTTTGTTTTTGTATTCGTTTTAAAGCACAAGCCCTGAGAAAAAAAATGCCCTACTGGCCTAGTTCCAGCAGGTCATGTTGGTCATCGTCAAATGTCCTCCTGAGTCCATAATTGCGGAAGTTGCAACTGCTGTTCTTGCTGCTGCTGCTGAGTTATTTAAGCAACAGGATGATTAGGCAGCTGAAAGGCAATGGGATCAACAATTGAAGTAACATGGAAGATGGATGATGAAGGTTCCACTTGCCTCGACTAGCTCCAGTGATGCACCTGAGGCAGTAGTAGCACAATAAATAGCCCCCAGTATATGTGGAGAAAGAAGAAGTTGGCCAATAATTTTTCTCCACCTGCCTCTCCTCCAAAATAATGGGTGTGTTGTTATTAGAATAGAAATGTTTTCCTTGAGAGCAGGAACTGCTCCTCTGATCAGCAACTTCAATGTGCTAAAAAAAAATAAATCAATAAAATAAAATAAGAAATTTGTATGTAAAGTGATAGAGACAGGAACCCCCTGACATAAGATGTCACTCGGGTGGACTGATATTTGACTTGATAGAGTATTTTGTAGAGGATGATTTGTTAGATTTGTTGTTAGAAGCCCAAGCCCTGAGGAAACATTGATTTGTAGGACTTAGGCTTGTTAGAAACTAACACCCCTAATTTTTTTTCTAGGACTTTTTATTTTTATTTTTTTAATTATTTAGTTTTTTAAAAGCACAAGACCTGTGAAAAAAAAATGCCCTAGTGGCCTAGTGCTAGCAGATGATATCCTGTTGGCCAGTGGCCACTGGCCAATGACAAATGCTCTGATATAGATGCAGAATTTGTGGCTGATCTTATTGCTGATGCTGAGTTTTTTAAGCAGCAGGATGATTAGGCAGCTGAAAGGGAATGGGATCAACAACAGCGTAACATGGTTGATGGATGATGAAGGTTCCACTTGCTGCCCATGACTAGCTCCAGTGATGAGTCTGAAGCAGTAGCAACACAATAAGTAGTCCACAGTCTATGTGCAGAAAATAAGTTGGCCAATAATTCTTCTCCACCTCCCCCCCCTCCACATTCATGGGTGTGTTGTTATTAGAATACATTTTGTTCCCTTGAGAGTAGGAACTGTGGCTCTTGTCAGCAACTGCAATGTGCACAGTGTGTGTGTATGGTAAATAACATCTGGGGGCACAAGTGTATCCAAACACCATGATACCAGAACTCAAGTACTGCCGCTGTCACTATACCCCTTGTCCAGACCCAGCTAAGGACACATGACAACTTTCTGACAGTTTAATAGTAATGATGAAGCCTCCCTGCCACCATCTTAGCATATTCTGCAGGACAGAATCTCCTCTGATGCCAAATGATGTCCTGCTTGCGATTGTCCTCCACCCCACTGCCATGTGTGGTCAGTGCACCACACAGTGTGCAATGGGTGGACACTAACTGCCACATCCTAACATTTACAGAGTGGCTAACATTTGGCAGGGGAGGTAATGAATGAAGTAGTTGGCAGAAGAGAAAGAAGGTGTCACGGAGTGACTGTGAAATTAACACACTGACAAGTACAGATGAACTCAATATAAAACTTTATTAAGTACAATAAAAACAGGTAGTAATGAAACAGACTGGTGGCAACAAATGACAACAGTAGTAGGTAATGACACAAGTGGCAGTAGATGGTAACACCTTCATGAGACCAGGGAGGAACAGTGTACTCACTTTCCTCACCCTTCACCAGACAGGTGAGTAGTAATGGAATGGTCCTCGGACTACCAGGTATATGCGGGGATAGTGTGGGTACAGCGCATACGCGGAATGATTGGCACACCTTCACGAGACCAGGGAGGACTAGTGAACTCACTATCCTCACCCTTCACTAGGCAAATGAGTGACAATGGAAAGGCCCTGGGAGTCACACAGGTAGATGGAATTACAGTGTGAGCATACAATGCTTATGTCTGGATAGTACACCTTCACGAGACCAGGGAGGAGCAGTGGACTCACTTTCCTCACCCTTCACCAGGCAGGAGAACCGTAACAGAATGGCCCTTGGACTTACACGGTAGATGTGAGGTCAGTGCAGAGCACTCCCACACATACACAGTCGACCAAAAATTACAGAAACGCACCAATACCCGGACAGCGTATAATATGCAGGTAGTAAACTGAGGCTCGAATAGGCAGCACGCAACCGGAACGTCCACGGGAGGTCAAACACACGGTATGACCAACAAGCGCCACTAACGGACGCGGGCGCTGAGTAGAAGGCACAGGCAATACAGAAACCAAACTGAGACACGGAATGGTAACGGAGCAAAACAATGGAGAGAGCAACCCAAGAGGCAGCCAATGGTCAGAACCAGATCGGATAGTCAGACATCGCCAGTGGTCGTAGCCAGAGCGGGTAGTCAGACGTAGCCAGAGGTCAGAGCCGGAACGGGTAGTCAGACGTAGTCAGGAGTCAGAATCGGAACGGGTAATCAGACGTAGCCAGGTAATGCACAGGAACAGGAATGGACCAACACAGCAATAAGCTCAGGTACACCACGAAAGGGCAAAGGTAATGACACAGGTTGAGGTTTAAAAACCCTGACAGGTGGGTGGAGTGATGACCTCACCAACAAGTAGACCTGTAAGAATAGCGACTCAGTGGGAGCGACAGTTCAGGAAGTAAACAATGCCGCACATAAGCAATACAGCGAGAGGCAATCACGGGCACCGTGATAGAAGGTGATGGCGAGCTAGTTGTTTCACTCATCAAGGAGCTTAGAGTATCTGCCTAGGTTTCTCTATTCTTCCTCCTCTTTGATCTCCACCTCGCCTCTTGTTGCCTATGTGGAGAGTCAGGGGGTGCATCAACAGTGGTGTCTGATTTCTGTGGTGGGTGTTTGACTTTAACATATTTGACATAAATGTCATGGTGTCTGTTTTTCATGTGTGTTATCAGGGAGATTGTGCCATGGTGCATTCCCTCCTTTCCCCTTGTCACAAATTGTGCAGAGTGCCGTTGCTGATGACTGCACTGTTCCTGTCCCAAGAGAAAAATAGTTCCATACCTATGATGACTTCAGGGGGAAGAGGAAAGATGGAGAAGAATGGTCCCTTTCTTCTTGTCCTCCACATTCCCCTTCATTGTCTATGGCAGCGGATAAGGTTGCTGTTGTTGCCGCTACTGCCTCAGATTCAGAGCTGCAACAACTTTGCTACTGCTGGCAAGTGGAATCTGTCCTAGTCCCGCATCACTTGTTGACCCCATTCCCACTGTGTCCACGGTGGTCTGTGGAACACTAGCCTGCTCCTCAGCATCCTGCTTCATTTGCAACTCAGCAGCAGCAGGAATTAGAGCAGTTGCAAATCCCTCAAAATTCCAAATGCTCGCTGCTGGTTGGAGGAGGTGACAAATAATGTGACAGATGGTCCCCTAATGTCACACTTGTTATTTCTTGGTGACAGGAAAAAGGCAGACTGGCAGCAGTAGCAGCAGACACAGGAAGCTGATCTGTGCTCCCAGGGGTGGTATTATTGAGGTGGTGACAATTCTGCCTTTTTAACATAAAAACCATTCGGCCCATCTAGTCTGCCCATTTTTCTACTGTAAAAACCTCAAACCATTTTTGGTCCTTGGTCTTTTCTTATGTTAAGGACAGCTTTATGCCTATTCCATGCATGCTTAAATTCTTCAGGATCATGTTATACATGAACAATGCTGTGGGGGGAAGGGGTCTCCTAGGGTCAGTGGAATGGTATGGGATCCCTTGAACGTTAGTCTGGAAGCTCTCAATTGCTTCCACTACCACTTTCCTAACACTAGTCCCACCAGCTGCTTCACCACCACTGTTACTACTACTACTAACAGCAACAGTCACTAGTATTATGAGGATCACCAGTTTCTTCACTCCTAACGCTAACAAGCTGCTGGACCTTCTTAATAGTAGTACTAGCACTGGTGGGGCTGCTTGGGGATGGCAAGTGTGACTTAGGGTCCCCTGCTGTCACACTTGGTATCATCTTCTCTTCCCCCTCCTATTACAAGACACACTATCAGCAGGCACAGCACTGGTGGCAGCAGGTTCAACACTGACAGCAGGCACAGCACTGGTGGCAACAGGTTCAGCACTGGCAGCAGGCGCAGCACTGGTGGCAGCAAGGGCAGCACATCTGACAGCAGGCACAGCACTGGTGGCAGCAGGGGCAGCATGTCTGACAGCAGGCACAGCACGTCTGGCAGCATGGGCAGTACTGGCAGCAGACACAGCACTGGTGGCACTGGCAACAGGGTCAGTACGTCTGATTGCAGCCACAGCAGACTGGCAGCAGGCGCAGCACGTCTGGCAGCAGGCACAGGAAGCTGACCTGTCCTGCTCTCAATAATAGCCTTTTCTTCCTCCCTTGATATTAATTTTCCCAAGAACTCTAGGGGTGATTTAGGGGGACTGGCCAGCATTTCTTCTGTAGTGCTCACTTCCTCTTCAGACTCAGACTAAGTGGACACATTATAGTCCTTCCAATTCCTCCTTTTACTATTTTTAAATTTTCCGATAGTGAAAGCAGTCACTATGAGTCTATCTTGCTTCAATTTTGCTAAAAGATCACAGCAGAACAGCACAGCACATCTACCTCGCTCTGTAGATGCTTCTATTGTGTTCCACTTCCTGGAATATGTATGGATATATTGTTTGTATGTATGTATATATTTATTTATATGGCGCCAAACAGTGTACGCAGCGTCTTACAATAGACATCAGTTACATTAAATAAGAGGGGATAAAATAAGTGCCACATTCACAGAAACATTAGGAGAGAGGTCGCTGCCCCAAGGAGCTTACAGTCTAAATGGGTAATAGGAGACAGATAACGGTATGAGGGTATCAAGTGCTGTGGTTACAAGTGCTGGCTTTGGCGAAAGGTAGTGCATAGTCCTAGTGCTCCAGAAGATAAGATTTCAGGGTAGACTTGAAGACAGAGGGGGATTGTTCTAGACGTAGGGAGACAGGTATGGAGTTCCATAGGCAGGGAGCAGAAAGCTAGAAAGGTTTGAGATGGGAGAGGGCAGAGGGTGTGCATGGTGTAACAAGAAGGGCGTTGTGTACTGAATGAATAAGGAGGCCGGGAACATAAGAGGAGATGAGGGAAGAGATATAAGGAGGGGGACCAGTGTGGAGAGCATTAAAGGTGAGAAGAAGGACTTGCTGAATAGGGAGCCATGACAGATGTCTAAGAATTATGCTAGCAGGTTCCGTTTTTGGAGAGAGTGTGGTTATTCGTGCAGCAGAGTTTAAAACAGATTGCAAAGGTGAAAGATGAGTAGCAGGGAGGCCAGTTAGTAGAATATTGCAATAGTCTAAGCTGGACAGAATGAGGGCATGTACATGTTGTACATGAATTTGTCATATTTTTATAGCGAAAAGGCGAAAAACATGTATATCAATGGGCGAAATCTTTCTAACCATTGAAAAAATGGTGAAGAATTTTGGCCAATGGGAGAAAACTGCAAATATTTTAATCACAGGTTTTAAAGTGGATTTTCCCATGAAAAAGCAGACAACAACGTGGTTTTCACAGGATTTCTCTAGGGAATACTGCGAGAGCATTCGCCCACTACTAGTTCTAATCACTTTTCTTTGTATCAGTATATACAAAGGAACAAAAAATGGTAGAAGAGCCTCAGCAAGTAGCAAATAAAACCTTACTATTATCAGATATTGGATTAACACAAGAAGAGGTCATGGTAAGGCTAAACAAAATTAAGACTGACTAAGTACAAGGTCCTGATGGTACATATCGAAAGGTTTTTCAGGAACTCAGTGCAGTGTTAGCAAGACCCCTCTTTTTACTCTTTAAAGATTCTCTCACCATAAGCTCAGTGTCACAAGATTGACATAAAGTCAATGTAGAGCCTTTATTTTAAAAGGGAACTAAAATAGGACCTGGGAACCATATACCTTTTCTGTAGACAAAAAATAAGATTATTAGCAGGGATCAACATGGTTTTATGAAGAATGGATCATGCCATAAAAATCTTTTGAGCTTCTATGAAGCAGTAAGTAGCAAACTAGATAATGGTAAAACAGTTGATGTATTACATCTAGATATTTGCAAGGGCATATGATACACTGCCACACAGGAGGCTAGAGGATAGTGTTTTGCAGTTGGATAGCAAACTGGTTGAAGTATAGGAACCAATGCTTTATTGCAAATTGACAATTCTACAATGCAGTTAAAGTTGAAGTAGAGTACCTCAGGATGCAGTACTTGGTCCACTGCTTTTTAACATATTTAAAAATGACCTGGAAATAGATATAGAATGCAAAATATCAATATTTGTAGATGACACTAAATTATGCAGGGAAATGCATTCAGAACAGGATATTTGTTCTCTGCATAGAGATTTACATAAAATGGCAGATTGAGCATCTGAATGGAATATGAGGCTTAATGTGGGAATGTATAAAGTCATGCATTTGGGAAGAAAAAATCCCAGTGCTACTTATGAACTTAGTGCAATAATTTTTGGGGACTCGTTGCTAGAGAAATACCTGGGAATCCTTGTAACCTACAAACTTGGAAACAGTAACCAGTGTCAGATAGAAGTAGTAAAAGCAAATAATGTCCTGTCTTTCATAAAAAGGGATATTGAAGCAAGAGTAGAAAACATCATTTTGCCATTTTACAAATAGTTGATAAAACCTCAACTCGAATATGCAGTGCAGTTTTGGACACCAGTTCTAAAAAAGGATATTCTATAATTGGAGAGAGTACACAGTGAAGAGCAACAAAATTAATGAAGGGAATGGAAGAACTGACGTATGAGGAATGATTAGACAAACTTGGTTTATTTACTCTAGAGAAAAGATAACTAAGAGGAGAGCTTATCACAATGTACAAGCATAAAATATGTCAATACAAGGATCTCTGGTGTGCTTTTCATTCCAAGGCCTTATCAAATAACCAGGGGCCACCGCTTGAGATTAGAAGAAAGGAGATTTCAACTTCAGCAGAGGAAGGGATATTTTTAAGAAAATTAGATACATTTCTTTCAAGAGGGAACATACAGTGTTATACTGTGTATTAGTAGGCAAAACAGGAAGTTCAGATAAAGACTAACTTATTTAGCATTAGGAATGTTTATATAATTCTCGTTTCCCTGGGCTATGAGGCAAAGGTTGAACTTGATGGACTTGTGTCTTTTTTTCAACCTAATTGACTAGCTTACTATGTTACTCCAGCTGAGTGGGTATAGTCCCACCACTCAGTGATGTTAAATGTACAAGACATTAGAGCTCATATTTGCATTTTTGACAGTTCAGATCTCTCTATAGGCTGCAGTAGCAACACAACCCCTATAAAACTGGATTACTGCAAGGAATATTAATCATTATTTAGTAAGAATTTCCAGAGAGACTGTGAGTATAGACAGTTCTCCAAATCCCAGATCCACCAGACACCCAGTATTCACTTCCCTTCTCCCTAACTACTTACATAGGAACACATTGAAACTGATAAAGATGCTACACAAACCTGCTTTACTAACTGTTTCTGGCATTATGTGATTATTGTTTTGTGGTCATATTGTTATAACTTGGGATTTGTGGAAGTTTCCTCCTAGTGAATGCACACTCACATGCTTACATACTGATGCTGCACAAAAGAGGTCAGAGGAAAAGAACCTTGCTGCATTAACTCCAATGTGAGGTGAATTTCTTTCTGTTACTCAATGTTTTGAACATCAGTAGATAAAACAATGCTCTAAATACTTTAAAAAAAATCCTAGCTCATGAAATACGTTTCAAGATTTACAATTTTCAAATTTTGTTCATCTTTTAGCCAATACCTAAATCTCTTTCAAATTCTCCAAAGAAACCACAGCTCTGTCTTCCAATCTATAAACAAAGTATTATCAAATATTGTACCTTTATGGAACAGGACTACTGAAAATAAATGATTGTCTGTCATAAAATATCTTCTTCTCACCGTTATTCTTGTTAAAACAGCTAGAACTCTTTCTTTATTGTTATACATGCTGACACAATACTGAATCCCATAGAAGTCTAAGTCCAGAGAACTGGGATGATCAAGGGGCTGTTATCATCATCTTCAAAAAGTGTTTCCTTCTAGTACTTTGCTGATTCTATGTATGTATGTGAAACATTCTGTCCCCCCATGACTTGCAGCTATATTGTACACTCTGCCATTTCATCTATGAAAGTGAAAGATATCACAAAGGATCAGCATCTCCTTGACAGGTGTTATGACCAATTAAATTGGTCTGGGAGCTGCATTGACAGTAGAGTTGTGTTTTAAAAGGCTGACAATGTATGGAACTGCATGTACATTTATAAAGGTATCACTGGTTGCTGCTTGAGGCACATACAAGTAAAATCAGATGTACAGTAACCCAAGCAAAGAAGACCTTAAGGGAAAGGTATGATTCTGCCAGCACATCTCCATTGGCATAAGCCTCCAACACAATCTCCTGGACTCCTGGGTAACCACTAGAGTGTTTAAATACTTTAATGCATACTGGTACACACAATTTGCTTTATTCATTAAGAAATTAAGTATAGCAAGCTCCAAGCACCTTACCTATAGCATGTGCAAAGAAATAGAGTAACGTTAAACCAGTTTTCTCATTATCCAGGGGTGTTTTACATAAAGAGTTAAATAAGGTGCAAAATAAATGAAAGTCTCCATCATCCACCCAGTGATGCTAGGAGTGATAAGGAGTGTATCTTCAATGGAAGCAGCTTAGTAAATTGGCATTAAGCTAATGTAGTGTTAAGAAGTTTGTTCCAATGCTTATTATAGACCATAATTTTATTAGTACATCTCTCTATATGATTTTTTTTTTATCCATACATACCATTTGGGTAGTGTTTCATAGCCAAGGCAGTAGCTTTCAACAGGAAAAGTAAGTAATATCATTAAAGAATTCAGGAGTCCATTATGTTATAGAAAATTATGGTATATTTATAGAAAAGATTTCTAGTAAAGTTGGTAGAGACTTGTACATACCTTATTTTCCTGAATGGGGATAAATAGCAAAAAAGAGTCAGTTTTAAAAACAGGAAACAAAATGCCAGAATCTCCTTTTTTCTTATTTTGGAACTATCTACAAATGTTTAGTCTTCTAACTGCCCTTAATTTTCACTTGTGTTATCTATGCTTTTAAAGAAGATTCTATGGAATCCTCACTTGTGGAATCTATGCTGTGAAAGTAAAGCCATCAAGTCACTTTCACTGCAGCACCAATTAGTGCTCTCCGCGTAATTATGGGAGTGATAAGTCAAGTATCTGAAACCAATAGCTGACCTTGTATTAGAAAATAAACTCATTGAGGGGAATTAGTCTCTGTGGGGTTGGGCTGGGGAGGGATGTGGCAGGTGTTTACAATGAACGTCACTTTACATGGAGGGTGATGACTTGTAAGGAACCTATTCTGGCATTTTTCTGTAAGCTGTTTTTCTGCAGGATTTTATTTTTTAGATGAGATATGTATCTGATTGGGAATAAGCAAGAATCCTTAATCCTGAAGGATATATAATATGGTATGATTGAAGTGGGGTATGCCAAGGAACCAGGACCACATATCTGGTGAAAGTTTACACCTTTTCTAATATACACTATACTGCAGATCTGTAGGCTACATCCAGGTATGCTGATACACTGATTTCCTGTCAGCTTCATTATTTCTTTTTAATTGTCCTAATGAGGAATACCACCATTCTAGCATTTCTATCCATGGTCAAGCTCAAACCTCCCAGTCCTCTGAGCATGCAGAGTTAAGATAGGTAAAAGCACAAGGATATAAATTGTCCTACTTAATTCTCATTTATATTGTACAAAGGAACTAATATTCATAGGGAATATGTACTGTAATCATTTTTGAAGAACCATAAGTGGGAATATTTTTAGTTTAGGCAGTTTAAAGGACATTTATCACATTTTATATTAAAATTATGGGATTAGACTTGTCAGAGGTTGCACTGTGCAGGCCAAATGGCTCTTATCAGCCTTTTTGAGAAGCCATAACACTGGTCTTCTTTTGGTTGGAACACAATTGTGTGAGGCTCTCAGTCACAAATGTCATTGGTTAAGTCAGCAGCGTCCATATTTCCTCTGCTTTTTGTTTTCGCAGGACCAATGGTGGTGAATGGGGGTCTGCCAGGGCTCACAATGCAGCACCAACTTCATTGGCAGGTCTGCTCCCAGGGAAATGGATCTATCAATAGGCAACTATCTGTGTGTGAGAACCTACTTCCAGAGGTACTATTATGCTATTAAATGCAATTCTGTCTGCTTCTCTTGACACACTCACTCCACTCATTCCTGTATCTGATTGCCATTCTGGACACACACTGACATCTATATGAAGCAGCCTAACTAGCACTTCTGTGTGCATGCAAAGTGCACTCCAGTGTTTGACCTAGGCTTGTTCTTTGCTTTGCTTTTTTGCAGCCTTTCCTTGCAAAGTCCTCACCAAGATTTTGCCTGCTGATTCAAATCCTTTGATTCTGAGCTTAACTTGGTGGTTGCTGACTTTGTAGTTTCTTTACCTTTTCTTTGCTGTATTCATTCTAGCTTGTGCCACTGGGTTCCCTGCTGCATCCATTGATAAGCAATTGTGACCATCCTGGTGCAGATTAACCAGTCCTGGCTATTCATTCTTGCAGTACATGACTTTAACCATGGCTTAAAGCTGTAGCAAGGTTGCACTTGCTGTTGACATATTTCCCTAGTTATAAACCTCAGCAATGATCTCTAGGAGCTTTCAGCAGCAGCACTGGGTGTTTGTTCTATCTGTAAACATTTGGCTCCCCAGCAGTCCAGCACCACTACAAACAAGTAAGTGCCTAGTTTTTCCCCCTCTGTCCTCCATGGGTCATCATATCTTGTCAAGTCAGAATGACATGGTGAGAGTCAAACTGCAAAGCAATGTGATGAACACCCCCCTGGAACTCAAAAGGTTAAATAGCACTACTATATATTATAACAAGTGCTGTATTTTACCCGTTCTAATCACAGTCCTTGACATCCTAGAAGCAATGCAGTGGAAACAGGTACTGTATAAAAGATGCATAATGTTATGGCAGCTAAAGATGATATAATCTCTTGCTGTTCAATTCTTGAATCAGATTCATTGTAACATCCAGAGCTCTTCAATTTGTATTTTCTTATTAAATTCCAATCTATGAATTTAATAAGATGGAATAATTGCATCTTTATGGAAGTAAAATATAATTTCTTCTACTGTTGCGCAGGAGGGCAGCATATGCTACTAATTGTTAACAAACCCGAGATGCCTCTTATTCTTGATAATTCCTGTTGGAATGGTGCTCAGACCTCTTGTGATAAACACATTGGATGAACTGTTAAAACTCATTTGGCAGCTGTAGCTCCCTCTTGATGATTGCGTGCAACTGTATTTGGATCTCAGCTTGCAGTGCTGTGTATATGAACCCCAATGCCTTTCCTGCTAAGTTGTAAGCATCTGACAGAAACTAGTCCAACCTAAATACCGAAGAAGTTGATGTAAGAAGATTTTAAAGGGCCATATGTCCAAAACAAAAGGGAAAATCTGAGATAAACCATTTGCACTATAGGTGAGGACTAAAAATTCCCAAAATTCTCATTGACTTAAATAGGGATTTTAACCTCTTGTGAAACAATGCATTGGGGACTTCTCTAGCATTCAATTGGTTAAATTTTTAGCTCTCTCTTATAGTGTAAATAGTTTGCCCAGATCGTCTCCACTTTTCTTTTGAATGTACAGCACTTAGTGTAATTGTGGAGTAAGTCAAGTGCATTATAGGAAAGAGATAAAAAATATCCCCAAATTGCCAGTGATTTAAATAAGGAGTTCAATCCCTTGATTGCTAGAGAGATCTCCAATAGATTTAAATTTCACATTTAAATCAATGGGAATTTATATTCATTCCCTATGGATCACTTGGCTTACTTCAGAATTACTCTAGTTTTTTCTTAACCCATTAAGGCCCAGAGAGTGTACAATGCATTGTGCATAAGCCCCAAGTGTCCCTTTTTAGGAGGGACAGTGCCTCTTTGAGACCCAAATCCCTTTGTACCTCTTTCCCATCCTGGTGTTCATCTTTCTAGGAGGTCAGACTGTGTGGTGTGTATATAGTGTATCACATTGCTCCACAGCAATAAAATTCATATTATTTATTTAAACTTAAAGAGATATTAATACTTAAAAATTACTAATCCCAATATTGTAGTACTAAAAAAAGAAATGAATTGCCCCCAGTGACATCTCTCAAACCTTTATGGTTTGAGAGATATTCACTCACAAAATTCCCTCTCCCTCCCCTTTCCCTGAAGTCAGCTTGTAGCTGACTGCAGGGGAAGCCTGTTGTACGACCATCCGGAGGCTCTGCAGCAGAGCCGAGATTGCGTTAATAAAAAATAAATCATTCACTTAAAAGGTCTTTTATGTGTGCTTGCAAACCAAGCACATGTAGAAGACCTTTTAAGTAAATGATTTCTTTTTTATAAACGTGATCACAGCTCTGCTGCAGAGTCGCCAGATGGTCGTACGACAGGCTTCCCCTGCAGTCAGCTACAATGCTGACTTCAGGGAAAGGGGAGGGAGGGGGGAATTTTGTGAGTGAATATCTATCAAACCATAAAGGTTTGAGAGATGTCACTGGAGGCAATTCATTTCTTTTTTTAGTACTACAATATTGGGATTAGTAATTTTTAAGTATTACTAACCCTTTAAGTATATGTGTTTAGATATTATTAGTCTGTGGTCTTGTTCTAAATCATTTATTCAGTTACACCTAGGTGTCAACAGTAGGGGTGGGAGAAAAGTGAGAAAAATTTCCCACATGACTGTTCGTGAAAAACGTCAAATTTTTTGCTTTTTTAATTAAAGTTTTCTCTTTTTCTCAAAATGCAAAATGTTTGTGCTTTTCGCCTATTCTAGCAAATTTTTTCACCTATTTCAACACATTATTCTCCTATTCAACAAATTTTTTGCATATTATAACAAATTTTTTGCATATTCCAACACATTTTTTCCTATTCCAACACATTTTTTTCTATGTTTAATATGGTGCAACATTTCCCAGCACAATATTACCTCTTCTGAGGGCTGTAGTGGAGAAATAAGTGGCTGAAAGTCAAAGTTGTGAATCCTACAGCAACATATACCTTGAAAAATGTGTTACCATGCAGAGTGCATATGTCCTTTGCTCACAACACTAACTTCCTGCTTAAGTGATACTGGCACATATTCATGATGATGTCAAGCGATAAAAAAAAATCCAACCTACAATGTACAGATATGTATGGAAGTGGTGGTGGGGGACTGTACAGTGTGATTAGTGGGACATTGACAAACTGCATCCACCCCGGGAGTAGAGGGATCCTCATCATTTATTGCACATGCTGCAGCAATGATTGCTGCCGTTGCTTTTGCACTGACACTTTTCTCCACATCCCTGCACTTCCTCCACCTCTCCCAGCTGTCTAATATATTTATTTGTTTAATTATTTATGTTTATTTTTTATTTTTATTTATTCATTTATTTATTTATTTATTTAAGTTATCCACCATTTCTTATCACAGTTAGTCTCCCCAAAAATATATAACTAAAAAACAAAATCAACAACTTCTTTCCCAAGACTTCCCCAGCACAGAAACAATAAAAGTAAAATCAGCAAGCAATTTGTACCCCAGCTGCCTGTGTCTTGCCAGTCACACCAAATTTCATGGTATTTTGGGTCAACCTCCTTCCTCCCTTCTTCTCCCCATTGTGACCCCAGCCTCGCCTACTACAGAGAACAAATGTCCTAACTAAATGACTACCTAAAAATAAGCTTCAATTCCCCTTTATTTGCCTATTTCCTCTAGCTCAAAAACATGCTGCTCTCTTCTGTTTCAAACACAGAATGGCATGCTGTGAGAGCCTGACACCCTTTTATATGGCTGTAGAAAACTTTCATGTGGTGGAGAAAATGTTTTCTACCCATTGATTTCAATGCAATGAGCTAGGCAAAAAAAGTGGGAAAAAGCGGGAAAACGGCACTTTTTGATGGAAATTTTTAAACAAGCGAAAAGTGCCATTTTTCATTGATTTAAGTTTGAGTCAAAAAATTTCACCCATCCCTAGTCAACAGGACATGAAATAAATTAAAAAGTCTTGGCAAAGGCCTGCCCATCAGCCCCCCTTCCCCTAGAACATGGGCGTCTGAATGGGGGTACGAGGGGCACTTGCCCCCCCACACCTGCCCTCTCCATATAAGCATTGGGGCTAGACAGGTTAGCGTGGGGGTCATATTATGACTTTTCCTGTCCCACACTGAAAAATTTCTGCAGACGCCCTTACCCCAGGACCTCCACTAAAGCAACAGTTTACCTCTTTGGCTGTTTGAAATTCTGGGATGTGTGCATAGCGAATCAATGTGCTGGGCACTTCCATTGGTCCTTAAGGGTTTAATACATCAGACTCAGTCTTTCTAAGTGGGGCTGATATGCTAAGAGGAAGTGGAACAATTCAGGGCAAACCAGCTGCACAGTAGTGCATAATAACATTCACTTAAATGAGGCTTCTAACCACTTAAATGATGGAAAGGTCTCCAAAGCATTGTAAAGCAATGTGTCGGTGACCTGTTTAGTAGGGTTGGGCAAAATTTTTGCCTCAAACTGAAATCAGCGAATAATGCCACTTCCCGCTTGGTGAATAATTTCCCACAAAAGGTGCAGTTTTTCCATTTTTTTCACCTAGGTCATTCCATTGAAATTAATGGGAACACTGAATTTACACACAACACATAGCAAATGTTATTTTATTTCCCAAAGGAATAGAATAAAAGGAGCATGAGGGTGCTTGTGTTGGTGGGGTGTGGGGAAACAATAAGTTGAACAGGGAATGTTTTTTGGAGGGTTTTTTTTTACTGGGATTGGGGGTGCAGTTAATAAAAAATAAATCCTAAACACAATTAAAAAATTCATAAGACATGGTAAAAATGGGGTCTGAGAAGGGTGACTGTGTTGGTGGGTTGAGTCTGGGGAAGGAATCAGTTCAACAGGGAATTTGTTTTGTGGGGGGGTTTGTTGACTGGTATTGGGGGGTCAGTTAATAAATAAAATAAGAAATTTGTATGTAACCTGAAAGAGACAGGGACCACCTGACATAAGCTGCCACTGGAGCAGACTGATATTTGACATGAAACATTGATTTGTAGGACTTAGACTAGTAGGCCCAAGCCCTGAGAAAACATTGATTTGTAGGACTTAGACATATTAGAGGCCCAAACCCTGAGTAAACATTGAGTTGTAGGACTTGGACTTGTTTGGCACAAGCCCTAAGGAAGCATTAATTTGTAGGACTTATGCTTGTTAGAAACAACCCCCCCCCGAAAAAAAAATAGTTTTTTTTAAAGCACGAGCCCTGAGAAAAAAAATGTCCTACTGGCCTAGTGCCAACAAGTCATGTGCTGTTGACCAGTGGCCACTGCCAAATGCTCTGATGTAGATGCAGAATTTGCAACTGATGTTCTTGCTGCTACTGCTGCTGCTGAGTTGTTTAAGCAAAAGGATGATTAGGCAGCTCAAAGGGAATGGGATCAAAAACAGCAATAACATGGGTGATGGATGATGAAGGTTCCACTTGCCACAACTAGCTCCTATGATGCACCTCAGGCAATAGCATCACAATATATGTGGAGAAAAGAAGAAGTTGGCCAATAATTCTTCTCCACTTGCCCCTCCTCCAAAATCATGGGTGTGTTGTTACTAGAATAGAAATGTTTCCCTTGAGAGCAGGAACGGTGATTCTCATCAGCAACTGCAATATGCACAGTGTGTGTAGTAAATAACACCTGGCACAATTATATCCAAACACCATGACTCCAGAAACCAAGTACTGCTGCTGTCACTATACCCCTTGTCCACACCCCGCTAAGGACACACAACAACTTGCAGACAGTTTAATAGTAATGATGAACCCTCCTTGCCACTATCTTAGCATATTCTGCAGGATGGAATCTCTTCAGATGCTGCTTGATGCCCTGCTTGCAATTCTCCTCCACCACACTGCCATTTGTGGTCAGTGCACCACACAGTGCACCACACAGTGTGCAATGGGTAGACAAGAACTGCCACATCCTAACATCTACAGATTGGATATCTTTTAGCGGGAGAGGTAATGATGAATGAGGTGGATTGGCAGAAAATGTAGTTACCCTAACGGAAGAAGCTTATGGTGAGCTAGTTGTTTAGCTCATCATGGAACATCCAGCCTCTGCCTGGGTTTCTCTATTCTTCCTCCTCTTTGAGCACCACCTCTTCCCTTGTTGCTTTTATGGAGAGTCAGGGGGTACAGAAACAGCATTGCTTGATTTATTTGGTGGGTGTTTGACTTTAACACACACATAAACACACACACATATATACACATTTTATTAAAGGCTGATCCTGCAACACATATGTTAATCTGAGGTCAGGATATTATAGAGATGTTGTTTCTTTATTTAATTCAAGAATGGAACATATGTTCCCACCTTTTGTCCAAATATCTCAATATGGGTGTCCAAGAACTCCATATTGTTTTATCAGATAACATATTATTGTAACAAACACACACACACACACACACAAAACATTGAAAGTTGTATATTTGTTGGCAATAAACCATCAGTTGCTGCAACACACATGTTAATCTGATGTTAATATAATGGGGATGACAAGGGGCAAGAATGCTCTGACTGCTACTGAAACAGAGCTGGCTGTACCTACAGTAGGGAAACACAGCCAGCATTTACCAGGAAAATGTGTCTGTGTACAATGGTTCCAAGGGAGCCTTTAGTACATAGGTGGGGGACAATGCTTATGCACTGAATAGATGGATAGATGCAATTATACTTGCTTAGGCTAGATCCTTTAATTGTTTGTGCATGCCCTCCCTGGGTTTACTGTTGAAATTTAGCCCTCTATTTGGTGACTATGAAAGGGCGACAAAAGAATATTTCCCACATCATGTCAGAGGGTCTGCCCTTTGCTGGGAAATAATGGTTAGGATACTGTTCAGAAACCATTTGTCTATGTATATATGAGGCTGTATCTTTAAACAGCATTAGGTTTCATTTTCTAGAAATGGATTTTGGACAATTTCATCCAGTTAATATGCTTGAAACACAGTATCCCTTGCTTTGAATAGGAATTTTTTTCTCACTGCACCTGGTTGAGAAACTTTTTTTAATTGGTTTCCTCATTAGGATGATGGGCAGTTGGGGTCTTTCCTGAAGATTCCTAATAGTAGATTGCCATCTAGTGGCATGTTAGATTTATTTCTCCAGTATGTATGTAGAAGGTATTTACCAATCAGAAAATTTGATAAAAAATGTAAAACTTACCTAATATTCTAATTCTCTAAGGAGTGAATTATGAGAGAAGAATGGGCTTACCTTTCTGTTAAGGGGGTTTAGGAAATATAAGCAGTGTACAGGGGTAAATAAGGGCTTTTTGTTTGCTGAATTTCCTAGTTCTTGAAGTGAGCAGAACCTCGCTATGCCAAAGACCACACCCTGTTATAGGATCGGTAAAGTATAAGTACATTTTATTTACAAAACATGGTATACACTTACAAAATTATTATAACTCAGTATATTCTGCGGTAATTTTATTCTAATATTTCCTAGTGGTTCTGTCCAACCTATTCAGAACTATTACACAGTAGCCATTTGGCTGTAACGTTTGAATAATCTTTGAAAGTCATACAGTCCATTCACAGAAATAATAGGATGAGATCAGATTGATAGCAATTTTAGATCATTGAGAGTTATAGTTATCTAGCATTGCTGACACCTGAATATCCAATTGTTTATGTGTGTAGATGTCTGCACATGAATGCTGTAGAATGCATTGGTGTCCACTGCAAGCATGTACATGTATGTAATTGGCTGGTCCTTGCTGTCCATGGTTCTATCAACCCCTACTGCTGAGTTTTTTTCATTATAATCTCTATGGTATATGTTATTACTTAAGATTATAATGTGGTAATGCACATTTTTACTGGGAAATGTATTTCATTATTCTGCTGTACATCCAGAGGTATGCTTATTTAAAACCGCAGATAATTGGTTAAATTCTATATTTAGCAGATCTGGGACCTTCTGTCTTTCAGACAGGTTATCATTTCTTGCAACATTGTGCATGTGGCAAAGGGTTGTTACTTAACATGTGTCTCTACTGAGCATATTTCAAGTGACAGTATTCCTGCCACTTAATTGCTTTTGTACATACAGTGTGGGGCAGGTGTTGCTACACTGCCACCTACTGTATTGTTTATAATTTTACGAACAATTAACCCTTGATATGCTTCTGTCTTCAAATCTTGCAAGCTTATACCTCTGGATAACTTTATGTGAGGCTTAACCCTATATGTGCTGCTATGTTATCTGTGTAGTTATCTGATATATTTTATCTTATTATAATTTATTTTTGCCATGTATATCTTAGTCTAGGACTTGGTTATATTAAGATATATTACTGAGTCAATTTGGTATACCCTTATATCTCAATTAACTGATTATTATTGTATTTTATATATCACATTGTATTTAACCTTAAATAAAATTACATATATTATTTCACGAGTATGAGTAATTCATTATTTTTGATCAATTCTGTTAACTATGAAAAAGTGTGCCATACCTCGACTGTATACAAGATCTCAAATGTATATTTATACATTGTTTATTTATTTCATGCAAGATATACAGTGCCTGGTTTTCCTGTTTCTTTTGTATATCCTCGACAATCAAAAGGGCAACATTCTGATGTCATTCGCTTAAAGGGGAACTACCACCCTGTAATAACTTAACATGCATTCATTCTTCATCTGGCAACTAGCTGCTTAGTAGCGCTAGTCGCCAGAAATATTACCTGGTTCCAAAGATTTTGCCGTTTTACCGATGCTCACAGGAGCAGGAAGCACGGACATCTCATCACAGTGACGTCCGTGCGCCTGCGCTGTCAGTCCCTTTTGGAGCCACTTGGGTGTTAGGCTATTGTTAGGGGTAGTATTGTTGCGTTCCACTGTTAGGGATTGTGTAGGGTTAGTGTTTGGGAGGGTGACTGTGTGTTGAACTCACATTTGGTGCTTGACAGTGTTCCAGCCACTGATCATTAGCCCCTTTCCTTTGGTGTTCCTATTACTCTATTAGTGTGGGTTTTGGTAACTTGAAACACACAATGAACTTTCATCCAAAAGTCATGTTTTTGGCCCAATGTTTGTTGTGGTTTCAGATGGTAGGGCAATTGAATACTGACAGTGACACAGTGTGTTTCTATCGGTGGCCATTTTTGCCCTGCTGGCTGTTTAGTGGTCACAAATGAATAGAGGCCTTCATCCACATAGAATAAGATAGGAACTGTAGACGTGTGGTCACTAGAGAAGTTATCACCGCGTTATCACCTCTTTATCATGTCTTAATGCATAGCCCCCTTGAATACTTGCTAGGTATTAAATATACAAATCAATAGTCTGGATTTCATTGCACTTTATACATTTCTCCATAGACTCTGTTAGCTAAAACATTGATCAAGTAAAATGTAATCTAGACCAATAATACAAATGTATCTCCTACTTATAGCTCAAAAAGGAAAAAAAATCTTATTCAGCCAATGTACTTTGCAATTGCTTGAAATAAATATTTCAGTGTAACATGCCCGCAGTTCCCCTATTCACCCTCTTCTCCTATCTTAACATAAATATATCAAATGAATGGGTGAACCCTGTGGCTCCTTCTTACTGGTACACAAGAAAAGGAATACCTGCAGAAGTAGAAGTGACAGACACATGAATATCAAATGCAAACATTATGTTCGCTGTGATTGCAATGAATATTAAACAAATTCCTAATGAGTCACTATGGAAGAGTGATCTTTTTTGTCTTGCTTGGAAATTCATTATATGTGAGAATATTGTTTTGATTTGGGGGAAAAGAATGATTAGAAAATACAAAACTCTGAATCTGAGAGTAAAACAAAGGGAAATTTGAGGTGGATGTTCTGAGAAGAATTGGACTAGTATTGTAAGTAACCAATTGTACTACAGGGGATATGCGAAAGTCACATTGACTGAAAGAGGGCTTTACACTTCTTGAATGCATGGAAAGTCTCCAGAGAATTGGTAAAAGTCCCATTTAACCTTTTGAGTGCCAGAAAGGTGTCCAGTGCATTGTTTTGGAATGTGTTGGCTACCCATTGGCATTCAAAGGGTTAAATCAATGGCAATTTGGGGAGATTATTTGTCCTCTCTGTAATGCACCTGTTTTGCCCTAGAATTTCTCTAGTTATCTTTGATACAATATACCTATCTAGCATCCAATGGGATAAATGAATTATTTCAAGACTAGTGAAAAAGCCAGTGTACACGGTCCAAGGTTCAGGAATGTTAACCCTTTGAGCACCAAAGGGGTACACAACACATTGCGTACCCCACTGGCACTCAAAGGGTTAAGAGGCCACTACCTCACTGCTCCACACAATGCAGTCTTGCATCACCTCACTCACATGATGAATCGTGTGCAGTAGAGACTGCCTGAATGCGGTCAGTCTCTACTGTGCATGACTGCATTGTGACAAACATCCTAGCGAATTATTATATAGGATAAACATGCTCCCCAAATAGTTGCTAAGCTGTGAGAAGACCATGGTCTTGATCCAGCCAAATGAAATACTGGTGTAACATGCAGTTTAATAACATTGTAGGTAGGTTAGAGATCAGATACAAATGAACCCTTCCAGTGCCAATGGGGTATCCAAAACAAAGTGTGTGTGATACCTCTCTGGAATTCATATAGTTAAATTAGTGCCACAAGAGAAACACACATGGGAGTTCTTAAGTAATAGCTGAGGAAGAACACTGTATCTTATTGTTAACAAAAGGATAAAGCTATGGATGAGTGAAAAGTTTAGCCTCGTAATTTGCAAAAAAAAACTAACTTTCTGTCTTCTGTGTGAACACCCATGAAAAGTGTAGCTTCTTTTCACTTTTAAATCAATAATAATAATAATGCCCATCATGTGGAGAGTTTCCCTCTAAACTATTAAAGGCAGTTCTAGTTTGCTGCATGTTGTAAGCTGAAGGAGGATGAATGCATTATTAGATGTGTCAAAGCACACACAGTGGACAAAAATGGCCCAGTCAATAAAAGAGGGGGATAAAACATTTTTTAGAGATATAATTGAAGGGAGGAAAATGAAACAAGGAATAGTTTGACTGAAAACATAAATGGAAACTACGTAAATGAGAATAAAGGGCTAGGGGACTGTCTCAATGAACATTTCTGTTCAGTTTTTATAGAGGAAGATGAAGGGAAGGTACCTTTGTTAGATAAAAGAAATAACAACACATGGGAAGCATGCATGTTTACAGAGGAAGAAGTTCTACTTTAACTTTTAAACAGATAAATAGATGGGACCAGACAGAAAACACACAAAGTTATTAAAATAACTTAAGAGTGATCTGACAAAAGCATTAACAGTATTATTCAATCAGTCACTATTGACAGGAGTAGTTTCAGAAGATTGGTAGCAAATGTAGCAACACTTCACAAAAATGGTATCTGGGAAGAGTCTGGTAATTACAGACACTTAAGTCTTACATCAGTAATGGAAAAATTAATGGAAACTATGTTAAAGGAAAGAATTTTTAAAGGAATAGTAATACTTAAATTTAAATTTATTTAATATTGTAGGTATAAAAAAAATATGAAAAACAATGTAAGGCTTATCTCTCAAAACTTTATGGTTTGAGAGATATGCCTCGCTAAAGTTGCCTCTTTTGGCCTGTTTGAATGAAGTCAGCGCTCTAACTGACAGCTGCAGAATCTAGTCATTTGACCGGTTGGAGGCTCTTCAGCAGAGGGGAAAACGCGTGATCTCAACATTAATACTTCACTGGAACAGACTACAAAGTGTGCTTGCAAAGCATTTGACACTGTACCTCAGTGAAGACTCATTAATAAACTGCAGTGTTTAGGTCTGCATGTAAAAATAGTTGAATGGATAAGGCAATGGCTGAGCGACAGGAGACAGAGGGTGGTAGTCAATGCAGGCTATTCAGACGAAGGGAGTGCTACTAGTGGAGTACCTCAGGGATCTGTACTTAGGCCCATTCTTTTTAATATTTTTTTTTGTGATATTGAAAAAGGTCTCCAAGGTAAGGTATTCCTGTTTGCAGATGATACCAATATCTGCAACAGGGTAGACATTCCTAGGGGAATAAACCAAATGACAAATTATTTATGTAAATTAGAAGAATGGACAAGAGTGTGGCAGCTGCAGTTTAATGTTGATAAATGTAAAATAATGAACTTGGGAGGTAAAAATCCAAATTAAGAATATAGTATAAATGGTACTGTGCTGTCAGAGACAACAGAGGAAAGAAATTTGAGAGTAATCATTTCTGGTGACTTAAAGGTAGGCAGGCAATGTAACAAAGTGGTGGGGTAGCAAGCAGGGTGCTAGGTTGGATAGCTAGGGGCATTAGTAGCAGAAAAGAGAAGTGGTCATGTCACTCTACAGATCTCTGGTCAGAGGACTAAAAATGTTATGACAAGAGGCCATAGTCTAAAACTAGAGGGATAACGGTTTAGATGTAATAAGCAAGTTTTACTTCACTGAGAGGATATTAGATAAGTAGAATAGACTACCAGCAGAAGTGGTAGAAGTCAATACAGTGATGAAATTTAAGAATGCATGGGAGAGGCATAAGGCTGTCCTGAACATAAGACAAGACCAAGGACCAAATAAGGTTTGAGGTTTTTACAGCAGGAAAATGGGCAGGCTAGATGGGCCGAATGGTTCTTTCCTGCAGTCAAATTCTCTGTTTCTATATATCTATGCCAGTCTGTGCTTTAGAGAGAGAGAAAGCAGCTGAATTTTATACTAGGGCAGACAGGCGAAAGGATGAAGCTAGAGGTTGCTTGAAATATGATTACTGTTAGTAGCTAATTGTTCTCTAGAAAGGTGGGGTGTGGGAAGAATTTTTACAGTGAAATCAACACTACTATCATTATGGTTGTGAAACATGCTAGGGGCAGTGATGAGAGAAATGTACAGGATTAAGAGGAATGAATGGGCACGATGGAAGTAGTAAATTCATACTAAAAAAACTTTGGACCAGCTGTTGCAGTTTCTGCAATAAATGGTGATGATCATACCTTTCCTGACAAGGCTATTTGTAAAGTTCCACCAGTAACAGTAGTAATTAGTGATGAGCGAGCACCCCAATGCTCGGGTGTTCGGGTGCTCTGACCGAGCACCCCCTGAGGCTCGAGTGCTCGGCCGAGCACCCGAGCCCCATTGAAGTCAATGGGAGGACTCGAGCATTACACCAGGCACCCCCTGCTCTGATGAGGGGAGGGTGCCTGGTCCATAGGAAAAGGGCAGAAAAGGATGGAAACACCACAGAAATGGTTCAGGGACAGCATAGGGAGGATGTCTGGATGCATCTTGGACTCCAACATCGCTGCTGGGAACGATCTTTCGCCCGTAGTATGCCATTTTTACAGACTGACCATAAAACACACAAAAAGGAAAATAAAAACGACTTTAGGCGAAAAATTGTTACCAAACAATATTTGCTGTATATTTACTTGTATATCATCTGCAAATTCTCCCAAAAATTTCCTTGATTTTCTGAAGTGAGGCCATGATTAAGAGGGAAACGTGCGCAGAGGCAAATTCTCCCAAAAATTTCCTTGATTTTCAGAACTGAGGCCATGATTAAGAGGGAAACGTGCGCAGAGGCAAATTCTCCCAAAAATTTCCTTGATTTTCAGAACTGAGGCCATGATTAAGAGGGAAACGTGCGCAGAGGCAAATTCTCCCAAAAATTTCCTTGATTTTCAGAACTGAGGCCATGATTAAGAGGGAAACGTGCGCAGAGGCAAATTCTCCCAAAAATTTCCTTGATTTTCAGAACTGGGGCCATGATTAAGAGGGAAACGTGCGCAGAGGCAAATTCTCCCAAAAATTTCCTTGATTTTCAGAACTGAGGCCATGATTAAGAGGGAAACGTGCGCTGAGCTGACCATCTAAAACATTATGGGTGAGGGTCTGCTGCAGAGCTGACCATCCTAAACATTATATGCGAAGGCCCGCTAGTGAGCTGACGCTATAAAACATTATATGAGAGGGCCCGCTAGAGAGCTGACCCAATAAAACATTATATGAGAAGGCCCGCTGGTGAGCTGACCTATACAAAAATTGTCAAACAGCGCCCGCTGGTGAGCTGGCCCTATATAAAAATTATATCACAGGGCCCGCTGGTGAGCTGGCCCTATATAAAAATTATATCACAGGGCCCGCTGGTGAGCTGGCCCTATATAAAAATTATAGCACAGGGCATATGGAAGAGGAGGAGGAGGATGAGAAGATTAAGAGTCAACCATATACCCGTTTTTTGGGTGGAAGGGGTGAATGGGAATACAGAGTATTCCCATCATTGTAAATAACATATATAAAGTGAGTTTATGTTCCCCCGGGGCTTTCCTCCAGTGGAGTGGAGAAGTCAGGGGAAATCCAGGCCTTGTTCATTTTTATAAGTGTCAACCTATCAGCATTGTCGGTGGAAAGGCGGATACGCTTATCTGTTATGATGCCACCAGCAGCACTAAATACCCGCTCAGACAGAATGCTGGCGGCAGGGCAGGCCAGCACCTCCAAGGCGTAGAGTGCCAGTTCATACCACGTGTCCAGCTTGGACACCCAGTAGTTGTAAGGCACAGAGGGATCATTGAGGACGCTGACACGGTCTGCTACGTACTCCTTCACCATCTTCCAAAACTTTTCCCTCCTTGTGACACTAGGCTGCGCATCAGGGTGAGGGTGCTGGCGGGGTGTCATGAAGGTGTCCCACGCCTTGGAGAGTGTTGCCCTGCCTTTCTCGGAACTGCTGTGTGCTCCCCTTTTCTCCCCTTCTCTGTTGGCCAAGGTAGCACGTACTCTGCCGCCAGCGTTGTCAGATGGAAAATTTTGGAGCAATTTTTCAACAAGAACCTTCTGGTATTGCACCATTTTGCTTGTCCTCTCCACCGGAGGAATGAGAGATGAGAAATTCTCTTTGTAGCGGTGGTCCAGAAGGGTGAACACCCAGTAATCCGTGTTGTTTAAAATGCTTATAACGCGTGGGTCACGGGAAAGGCAGCCTAACATAAAGTCAGCCATGTGTGCCAGAGTACCAACAGTCAAGATTTCGCTGTCCTCACCAGGAGGATGACTCTCAATATCCTCATCCTCTTCCTCCTCTTCTGCCCACCCACGCTGAAGAGATGGAACTAAAGTTCCATGGCTACCCTCTGTAGCGGAGGCAACCGTGTCTTCCTCCTCCTCCTCCTCCGCCTCCTCCAATTGTCGCTGAGAAGACGAAGTGAGGGTGCTCTGGCTATCACCTTGTGTAAGCTCTTCCTCCCCCATTTCCACCTCTTCCACATGCAAAGCGTCGGTTTTAATTGTGAGCAGCGAGCGTTTCAGTAGACACAGAAGTGGGATGGTGACACTGATAATAGCGTTATCGCCGCTCACCATCTGTGTCGATTCCTCAAAATTGCGTAAAACCTCGCAGAGGTCTGACATCCATTCCCACTCCTCACTTCTGATTACAGGAAGTTGAACGGAGAGGCGACGACCGTGTAACAGCTGGTACTCCACTACTGCCCTCTGCTGCTCACAAAGCCGGGCCAACATGTGGAAGGTGGAGTTCCAGCGCGTGCTCACGTCACACAGCAGCCGGTGAGCTGGCAATTGTAAGCGCTGCTGCAGCTTCAACAGGCCGACCGAAGCTGTAGATGACTTACGGAAATGTGCACACACGCGGCGCACCTTGGTCAAGAGATCATGCACATTGGGGTAGGTTTTTAGAAATCGCTGCACCACTAAATTAAATACATGCGCTAGGCATGGTACGTGTGTGAGCTTGCCGAGCTCCAAAGCCGCCACCAAGTTACGCCCATTATCACACACAACCATGCCTGGTTGCAGGTTGAGTGGCGAGAGCCACTGCTCGGTCTGGTGACTAATCCCCTGCAACAGCTCTGAGGCCGTGTGCTGTTTGTCCCTAAGGCAGATCAGCTTCAGCACGGCCTGTTGACGCTTCCCCACTGCAGTGCTACACTGCTTCCAGCTACTGGCTGATGGGGGAGTGGCGCTGCGTGTAGAGAATTCGGAGGTGGAAACGGAGGAGGAGGAGCCAATAACGTAGGTGCTGGCGGAAACCCTGATGGAGGTAGGGCCCGCAATCCTCGGCGTGGGTAGCACCCGTGCCATCCCAGGGTCCGAGTCGCTCCCAGCCTCCACGACATTCACCCAGTGTGCCGTCAGGGAAATGTAGCGTCCCTGGCCACAAGCACTTGTCCATGTGTCAGTCGTTAAGTGGACCTTCCCAGTAACTGCGTTGGTCAGGGCACGGGTGATGTTACGGGACACATGGTGGTGTAATGCGGGGATGGCACACCGGGAAAAGTAGTGGCGGCTGGGGACCGCGTACCGAGGGACAGCTGCTGCCATCAGGCTGCGGAAGGACTCAGTGTCCACAAGCCTAAATGGCAGCATTTCGATGTCCAGTAATTTGGAAAGGTGTGAGGTTAGTGCTATGGCCTGTGGGTGGGTGGCTGGGTACTTTCTCTTGCGCTCAAATGCCTGGGGTAACGACATTTGGACGCTGCGCTGGGACAGGGAAGTGGATGTGGTCGCTGATGGTGCTTCAGATGGTACAGGTGCAGGGCGGGAGGTATGCGGGCCTGCGCCTTCGACAGGCGATTGGCCGGCAACGAAAACAGGGGAAGAGGAGGCAGTGGTGTGGCCTGCAGACACAGATGGGCGATCCAGGCGTTCCTCCCACTTACTACGGTGCTTGGATGCCATGTGTCGGATCATGCTGGTGGTGGTGAGGTTTCTAGTGTTCATGCCTCGGCTCATTCTGGTGTGGCACAGGTTGCAAACTACAATTCTTTTGTCGTCCGCACTTTCCTTAAAAAAACGCCATACCACGGAACACCAACCCTTTGGCAAGGTAGATTTACGCAAGGGGGTGCTCCGTGGAACATTTGCGGGCCGGTTTGGTGCGGTCCGCCTTCTTTCTGTAGCCACACCACTGCCTCTTCCAGCCTGTTGCGGTGCTGCAGATGGCTCACCCTCAGGACTGCTGTCATCGCTCGGCTCTACACCTTCCCAGGTGGGGTCAGTCACCTCATCGTCCACCAAGTCCTCCTCCACTTCCTCACTCTGATCATCCTCCTCAAGTCTTGATCCCACCACATACTCAGTCATTGACAACTGTATAACATTCTCCTCAACAAGGTCTTGAGACGGAAATAGTGGTTGATTTAATGGCAACTGTGTCTCATCATCATCATCATCATCCACTACTTCCTTTGACCTTAAATGCCGTTCACATCTGTCATCTTCTTGTGATTGGGTAGCCTCTAGAGGTTGTGAATCAGGGCACAAGATGTCATGTTCCTCTGCAAGCGTGCTTGGAGAGAGGGTTAAAATGAAGGATTGGTGATGAGACGAGCTCCTCACTATATCCCAGTGTGGGATCACTTCTTTGACCAGACCGTGTATGGTGGGAGGAAGGATGATCAGAGTGAGGATTATGTTTACCAGACTCTTGGCTACTGAGAGTGGACTTGGTGGAAGACAGGGTGGTGCTTAACCGACTGGAAGCAGTATCAGCTGTCATCCAACCGACCACCTGTTCGCAGTGGTCGGACCTCGAGAGTGATGTCCTGCGACGCCCTGTAAAATTAGACATGAAGCTAGGTATGGTGGATGTCTTTCTTTCTTGTGCTCTGGCACCAGGCACAGTTTCTCCGCGTCCTGACCCGCGCCCTGAACTATCAGGATCACGTCCACTTCCCCGTCCCTTTTTACCCGCCTTCTTCATCTTACACGGAATATGTGACTTTAATATTTGAGTTTGAAAACTTAACAGTATTTCTTACTATTCTGCAACTGTGCAGAGTACACAGAATAGGCTGCTAAACTGCGGTGACACACACTGAATGGAAAATGTGACTTTAATATTTGAGTTTGAAAACTTAACAGTATTTCTTCCTATTCTGCAACTGTGCAGAGTACACAGAATAGGCTGCTAAACTGCGGTGACGAACACAGAATGGAATATGTGACTTTAATATTTGAGTTTGAAAACTTAACAGTATTTCTTCCTAGTCTGCAACTGTGCAGAGTACACAGAATAGGCTGCTAAACTGCGGTGACGAACACAGAATGGAATATGTGACTTTAATATTTGAGTTTGAAAACTTAACAGTATTTCTTCCTAGTCTGCAACGGTGCAGAGTACACAGAATAGGCTGCTAAACGGCGGTGACACACACTGAATGGAATATGTGACTTTAATATTTGAGTTTGAAAACTTAACAGTATTTCTTCCTATTCTGCAACTGTGCAGAGTACACAGAATAGGCTGCTAAACGGCGGTGACACACACTGAATGGAATATGTGACTTTAATATTTGAGTTTGAAAACTTAACAGTATTTCTTCCTATTCTGCAACTGTGCAGAGTACACAGAATAGGCTGCTAAACGGCGGTGACACACACTGAATGGAATATGTGACTTTAATATTTGAGTTTGAAAACTTAACAGTATTTCTTCCTATTCTGCAACTGTGCAGAGTACACAGAATAGGCTGCTAAACGGCGGTGATACACACTGAATGGAATATGTGACTTTAATATTTGAGTTTGAAAACTTAACAGTATTTCTTCCTATTCTGCAACTGTGCAGACTACACAGAATAGGCTGCTAAACGGCCCTGACACACACTGAATGGAATATGTGACTTTAATATTTGAGTTTGAAAACTTAACAGTATTTCTTCCTATTCTGCAACTGTGCAGAGTACACAGAATAGGCTGCTAAACGGCGGTGACACACACTGAATGGAATATGTGACTTTAATATTTTAGTTTGAAGACTTAACAGTATTTCTTCCTATTCTGCAACTCTGCACAGTACACAGAATGTGCTGCTATACTGCGGCGAAGCACACTGAATGGAATATGTGACTTTGATATTTTAGTTTGAAGACTTAGCAGTATTTCTTCCTATTCTGCAACTCTGCACAGTACACAGAATGTGCTGCTAAACTGCGGCGAAGCACACTGAATGGAATATGTGACTTTGATATTTTAGTTTGAAGACTTAACAGTATTTCTTCCTATTCTGCAACTCTGCACAGTACACAGAATGTGCTGCTAAACTGCGGCGAAGCACACTGAATGGAATATGTGACTTTGATATTTTAGTTTGAAGACTTAACAGTATTTCTTCCTATTCTGCAACTCTGCACAGTACACAGAATGTGCTGCTAAACTGCGGCGAAGCACACTGAATGGAATATGTGACTTTGATATTTTAGTTTGAAGACTTAACAGTATTTCTTCCTATTCTGCAACTCTGCACAGTACACAGAATGTGCTGCTAAACTGCGGCGAAGCACACTGAATGGAATATGTGACTTTGATATTTTAGTTTGAAGACTTAACAGTATTTCTTCCTATTCTGCAACTCTGCACAGTACACAGAATGTGCTGCTAAACTGCGGCGACGCACACTGAATGGAATATGTGATTTTGATATTTTAGTTTGAAGACTTAACAGAATGTGCTCTAATCTGCAACTTTGCACACTAAACAGAATGTGCTCTAATCTGCAACTTTGCACACTAAACAGAATGTGCTCTAATCTGCAACTTTGCACACTAAACAGAATGTGCTCTAATCTGCAACTGTGCACACTAAACAGAATGTGCGCTAATCTGCAACTTTGCACACTAAACAGAATATATATATTTTTTTTTTTTTTTTTTCCCCCCACACAAAATAACCTGCTGCCCCCACACACAGTAGTCCTAAAAAGGACTTTTGGTTCTTTTTTTTCACAATTTTGCTAGTTTTCCTCCCTACACTGCCTTTCCCTTCCTATCCTCAGCTCTCCCTGGCTAAGACTGAGCCGAACTCGCTGGTCAGGTGCTATACAGCACCCGACCACGGGTTCTGGCCAGCCAATCAGTGTAATGCCAGCAGCCAACATGGCTGCTGGCATTACACCGATGTCAGAGCCTCCCTGCATGTTTATTGGCTGCGCAGCAGCCGCAAAACGTGCGGGGAGGAGACCCGAACATGGCGGGCGGTACGAGTACCGCCATGTGCCGAGCAGAGCGATGCTCGAGCCGATCCGAGCATCGGCCGAGCATGCTCGCTCAACACTAGTAGTAATAGTAATAGTAGCAGTACAAAAACAAAAAGTGTGAGGAATGCACACTGAGAAAGAACAAAATTAAGTGTTTAGTTCATGGTAGTGTCTCAGGTTCTGCTCAAGTCATGTTTTTCACTCCCATGTGCCTCTGAAGAGAGGAAATTTCCATGTTCGCATTTTCAGATACTCCAGCTCCGAAATGTCAGGCAAATCCTCTCTGCACTAGAGAAATAGTACAACCCCAGACATATATTTTGGTCTATGTGGACCTTGTCAGTGAACTGCAGCTGATTTCCTCTAGGCACATGGAACCAAGGGCCCATGTCTGGGTTACCATGCCTTGAACAAAACACTTATTTTTGTTCTTTCTTGGTGTACGTTCATCATACTTTTTGTTTCTGTAGTAGTAGTAGTAGTAGTAATAGTAATACTAAGACCTAGATGCACTAAAAGTCGATGCGGTGTCGATATGATATTGTCAATGTGTTTGAATCAATTCGATCTTTGCACACACATTGACATATTCACCAAAATTGTTGGATGGAAGGGGAGGGTTGGAGAAGGTCCCTATAAGCATACAGGAATTTTGAAGTGTTCTTGGTGTGATATTATTTAGAAAATGTCTCTCCATACTCCCCTTCTTCTGATACAGATAAAGTAGAAACAAAAAGGAATGATGATATGCCCCAAAAATTGCTGTAACTACAATAAAAATGCTTAGTATTACAACTACTGAAAAGGAGCAATGTGCCCGTTTATAAACTCTGTGAGAAATCAAGTGGATAAGCTTAAAAATTCACACTCAACGAATTATCTGTCATCATCATGATGTGCTACAACTTCCGTAACCAACCCACATTCAGTCAAACTAACTATAATAAAATACTTAATAGATTAATAATTTGATCTAGAAGAAGTGTCTGCACAGCTATATTCAATCTGGGCCCAGAAAGTTTTAATTAGAGTGCATAATCACCGTGTGTGGTACATATAGCCTATAGCCTGGAAGTATAACCAGCAAAGAGGGAACATTTGAAAAGCTGCTGCTGCTTGTGGTACCACCTTGTTAGAAATTTGTGGTTGGCCTTAAGTCATTATTTCTATAGCATGCTTCATAAGAAACACCAGAATTCTTAGCCACCTTTGCATATCCAAAGTAACAATGAGTTTCCCTTCCCTGTCAAGGAAAAGGGTGGATTTGGCATATTGAGGCATATCAGTCTGTTTGTATTACAAAAGTGCTTAACGTTCAAACTTATTATTGGGTGTTCCAGTATCAGAAGATACACAGTCTCAGGAAACCATATTTACAGATGATAATGACAGAATACATTATGATATTTGTCTGTACTGGGGAACAGTGCTGCAATGTGGAGCTAGAGAATGTTGACTACTGCACAGTCTTTCTGCAACCAGAGCTTTGTAAAGATGCCAAACACAAGGCCAGCTGAGCAGGACTATTCTCTTTATGACTGGCATGGTCTGTAGAAATGGTCACAAGCAGAGTACTAGAGCCAATTGCCAGGCAGTGACAAACAGGACTAGACAAGATTCTGATGACTGACTGAAGTACAGGAACTGAAAACTAGGAGGACTACATGGAGTCAAACTGCAATACAGACACTGGACACAAGGTGGACTCACTGGAGACAAGCAACAGTAAAGGTACTGATCACTGGTGGCAGTGTAGTGGAAAGCAGCAAGAGCAACACAACTGGAAAGCCACTTGACTCTGCCCCACAAACTCTTAAAAGTACAGTAGTCCACAATACTCAAGCACATAACAGCAACTGAGAAGCAGGGCCAAATAAACATCTGGAACTAGTCCAAGAGTACAGCACACCAGAGCAAAAAAGCAGTCTAGTTCTAGCAGGAATCAGCACAAGCAGCATCAAACACTGTGGAACTGGTCTAGTTCAGCATCCTCTGACAAAACTGCAACAAGCAACATGAAACAACAAAGACAAGAACAGGCTCAGTTTCATGACTGCTGCTCTAAACAGGAACAATCAGAAAATAATGCCATGCTCAGGAACTTGGCTGGTTCAGCAACAGGACTGGTTCATCAACACTGGATCATTGTAGAGCAATCGGCAAACAAAAGAGTGGTCAGGAACAAAGTCAGTAAGTAACTGGACAAGGCCAAACAGAAAGCATTGAGCAAGCAACAATGCAAGGAAAAGGTAGATCTATAAAGAAGACCAGTTGGGTTATGCACTAAGGTGTGATAAAGAAGTAATGAAGTGAATATAATTTCTCCAGTGATATAATTCTCCTATGTTATTCTTAGAGTCTATGCATTAAGATCACTGGAGAAAACATCTCCACTTCATCACCTATTTATAACACCTTAGTGCATCTCCTCCCTGGGGATAATAAGAGCTGGACTGAACACTTGTACAGGCTACAGTAGGGCAGTCAGTAATCTTTGGACTGGACTATGGCATAATCCATAGTCCTAATGTCATAATTTCATAAATTCTTAGAAATTATTACTGACTTCATTTCTTATTAAGTCCTAATCTCAGTGGCTGGGGAGATCCAATTATTAGAAACATAGAATTTGACGGCCGATAAGAACCATTTGGCCCATCTAGTCTGCCCACTTTCCTACAGTAAAAACCTCAAACATTTTTTGGTCCTTGATCTTCTCTTACGTTAAGAACAGCTTTATGCTTATCCCATACATGCTTAAATTCTGTCACTGCATTAACTTCTGCCACTTCTTCTGGTAGGCTATTCCACTTATCTACTACCCTCTCAGTGAAGTAAAACTTTGTTACATTACATCTAAACCTGTGTCCCTCTAGTTTTAGACTATGGCCTTTGAAATATACTTCCATTCTGCACTTTTTTGAATCCCTTCATGTATTTGAATGTTTCAATCATATCCCCTTCTCTCTCTTCTCTCCTCCAAGCTATACATGTTCAGATCCTTTAGTCTATATTGATATTTCTTTCCCTGTAAACCAGTGGCCATTTTAGTAGCCCTTCTTTAAATTTTCTCTAGAGTATCTATATTCTTCAGGAGATGGGGTCTCCAGTACTGTACACAGTACTCTAGGTGAGGTCTAACTAGAGATCTGTAGAGTGGCATGACCGCTTCCCTTTGTCTGATACTAATGCCCTAGCTATACAACACAATACTCTGCTTGCATTCCCCACTGCTTTATTACATTGCCTGCCTACCTTTAAGTCATTAGAAATAATTACTCCCAAATCCCTTTCATCTGTTGTCTCTGACAGCACAGTACCCTTAATAGTATATTTTTCCTTTGGCTTTTTATGTCCCAAGTGCATTATTTTACATTTATCAACATTAAACTGCATTTGTCACACTCTTGTTCATTCTTCTAATTTACCTAAATCATTTGTCATTTGGCTTATTCCCCCTGGAATGTCTACCCTATTGCAGATCTTGGTATTAACTGCAAAATGGCATGCCTTTCCTTGAAGACCTTTTTCAATATCACTAATAAAAATATTAAAAAGAATGGGCCCCAGTACAGATCCCTGAGGTACTACACTAGTAACACTCCTTTCGTCCGAATATTCTCCATTGACTATCACCCTCTGTCTCCTGTCACTCAGCCATTTCCTTATCCATTTAACTATTTTTACATCCAGACCCAAACACTGCAATTTATTAATGAGTTCTCTGTGAGGGACAGTGTCAAATGCTTTACTGAAATCTAGATAAGCTATATCTACTACTCCCCCTTGGTCTATTATTTTAGTTACCCACTGCAAAAATATATGAGGTTAGTTTGACAAGATCTCCCTGCTGTAAACGCATGTTGTTTTTTGTCTTGCAAGCCATTTAAATTCAGATATTGAACCGTTTTTTCCTTTAACATAGTCTCCATTAATTTTCCCACTACTAATGTAAGACTTACTGGTCTGTAGTTACCAGACTCTTCCCCGCTACCTTTTTTGTGAAGCGGTATTACATTTGCTAACTTCCAATCTTCTGGAACTATTCCAGCCGCTAGTAACTGATTGAATGATCCTGTTAAAGGTTTTGCCAGAACAAACTTAAGTTTTTTAATAACTTTGGGTGTATCCCATCTGGTCCATTGATTTATTTGTTTTTACCTTAGAAAGTTGAAGTAGAACGTCTTCCTCTGTAAACATGTATGTTTCCCATGTCTTGCCATTTTATTTTTCTAACAGAGGTTCCTTCCCTTCATCTTCCTCTGTAAAAACTGAACAGAAATATTCATTGAGACAGTCAGCTAGCCCTTTATTCTCATTTACAAAGTTTCCATTTTTTGTTTTCAGTCTAACTATTCCTTGTTTCATTTTCCTCCTTTCACTTATAGATCTAAAAATGTTTTATCCCCCTTTTTTATTGAGTGGGCAATTTTTTCCTCTGTCTGTTCTTTGGCACATCTAATAATGCATTTGGCCTCCTTCAGCCTAGTCTTGTACCAATACCTGTCTTCCTTCTGCGTCTGCTTATATTTCTTAAATGCTTCTTTTTTCTCCTTTACTATATTTGCCACTTCTGCTGAGTACCACAGTGGTTTTCTTTTTCTTTTACCCTTGCTGACATGTCTAATGCAATGCTCTGTTGCGATTAATAAAACATATTTCAGATAATCCCATTTCTCTTGGACTCCATCTAAAGATCTCCAAGTTGTTAAAGGCTGACATAAAAATGTTTTCATTTTAGAAATATCAGACTTTGTAAAGTCTAGAACATTTGTGTTTGTGTGTTGCAACTCAGCCACTGTCTTTATATTAAACCACACAGATTGATGATCACTGGAGCCCAAACACTCTCCTACAGTTACATCTGATACCAAGTCTCCATTAGTAAATAATAAATCTAGTGTGGTTTCCTTCCTAGTTGACTCTAATTGACTAAGAGATAATCCTTGTAAAGAATTTAGGATATCTCTACTCCTGGCTGAACCTGCTGCTTGGTTTTTCCAGTCCACATCAGGAAGATTAAAGTCTCTCATAATTATAATGTCACCTTTCATAGTTATCTTAGTTATTTCCTTGACCAGCAGTTGATCCAACTCCTCTGTTTGTCCTGGGGGTCTATAGATCACACCTATATGAGTGACCATCTTATTCCCATATTCTAAAGTTATCCAAACAGTCTCTGTGATCTCCTCCATACCCTGTATAAGATTAAACTTTAAGCTATGTCTGACATAAATGGCAACCCCTCCTCCTTTTCTGCCTTTCTTGTCTTTTCTAAATAGAGAGTACCCTGTTATTTCTACATCCCAGTAATTTTTTCATTGTACCAGGTCTTGGTAATTCTCACTAAGTCCACATCTTCAATAGTTATTATTGCAATGAGTTCAGGGATCTTATTCCCTAAACTGCGTGCAATTGTACACATGGCTCAAAGTCTACTGGTTTTTGACCTATGTGCCACAGGCATACCTTGATCAAATTCATGTGTGCAATGCTCTGTGGTGCAATTGGTTTTATTCTGTATCATTCCATTGTCCTCCTCTATTAGTTTAAATACCTGTTAACAAAACTTCTGAATTGCTTGCTGAGAACCTCTGTTCCCTTTTGAGAAAGATGCAAACCATCCTTTTTGTACAATTCCTTGTTAAAGTAATAGGGTTTGTGTGAGAAACAAAGCTAAATCCATATCTTAGGCCCCACTTCCCTAGTCATGAATTAAAATCTTTAATTTGCTGCATCCTACCATCATCTTTCTTATACACTGGAAGAATCTCTGAAACAGATACAGTGGACGCAACTTGCTGCAGATCCTTACATAGCTTCTTAAAAAAAATCTCTTACCACAGTCACCTCATTACAAGCCAAATCATTGTCCCTAAATGGACTATGACATCCAACTCTCCATTTTGTCTTGCTTCCTTAACAATTTTTAAAATGTGTCTTCTATCTTTGTGAGCTGTAGCACCAGGAAGACATCTGACTTGTTTGCAACCAACATGACATTCTTCCAGAGTCACGCCTCTTAATATAGAATCCCCCAATAATAGTTGCTACCTCTCAAAGTAGTTTTCACTTCTTACCTTTGTCAGTTTGTCAGTGGTTGCAGTCTGATTTACCTGTGGATTATAGGCTGGTGAACCAGTAGTCTCTGCTTATGGAGTTGTTCTAATATTAAGGCAGTATTCTGAAAGTGCAGCAAAAAAAAAATGAAGAGACACAGACTGTGGTACATGCCTCTTCTCCATAACTCTTCCCCTTCCAGAACCAACTGTAGTCCATCTGCATTTCTTGGAAGCCTGAGGCAGTGGCACTTGTTTCTTTTGTATCTGTGTGGAGCTCATAGACATCTTGTAGATTTCAGCCTTCAAATTATCCACCTGCCTTCAAATGATCAATCTGCTGTAAAATAGAAAATTGCTGACAAATTGGACTTCCGAACCTCCAAAAGGTTTCCTGGGGGAGAAAAGCAAAACATCCATTGCATTGTAACATGCCAGGCATGTTCACAGCACTAATGCAATTAGGGGACAAAGAGTAAAATACCTTCAGATTTTGCAGTTGTTTTCTGACTTTAATCAACCCAGATCACCTCCAGATTATCTCCAGAATATCTCCTTGCTTTGCCCAGCTAGTAATTAGCCCAGCTAATAACAAACCCACTTATTTACACATAAGGCAACTCCAATTAATGAGCAGAAAATATGTAACTAGATCTAACAAGTACTAATTAACACATCAATCCCAACCACCTCAATGAGTCAGTGTTCAGTTTCAGTGTTCAGATTCCTTATCTAATCAGCCCTGAATCTTGTGTACAGGTAGTAATTAGGAATAGATTCATAAAATTCTTACCTATGAAAGAGAAGAATAGATATCTTCAAAATGGATACAAAATAGATCTCCAGAATATCTCCTTGTACACTTACAATTGCTGCACTTGCTTTTGCTGCTTTGCCCAGCTAGTAATTAGCCCAGCTAATAACATCTACAGTCATCTTAATTCATTAAGTCATCTACAGTTATCATACCTGAATCCAGGGTTAGGAAGCTGATTATGTGTAAGTTGCATTCAGATCAGGTAATAAAAAAAAGATTGGGGTTGTGTCAGGGCAACAATCTTTATTGAATTATATTGAGAGATTTGAAGAGGGAAAAGGAACATAATTATGTAGCTTATTCAATCTTCTCCTGATCTAAAAATGTTGTTATTATAGGTTGATAGTGAGTTGGAACTCACAAAATGTTATGTAGTTTAATACCTGGAACTGAGTCTTTTATTGCATGGACCCAAGATTTAGGAGAAGGATTCATACAATTAATCAATTCTAGACAAAAAGACAAAACTGCACTTCTTTATACAAGGTGCAAATATGTGCCCAGTATTGGGCATACATAATAGTTCTGTTTAATAAATATGAGGATTTTGTTCCAAAATTTGGCCAAACATTGTTAAGGTTGCCAACCCCATCAAGGTACCTCAATATATGGCAAGTACCTTCTCTAATACACCCTCAGGAGATGTTATAATAAACGTGTTGGAGGGGGGTCCCTTTAAAAATAGTGTTTTTGATGCTTGAGGGTCCCAATGTTTGCAATTAAAAATAAAAGACATACAACAGTTTAAAAAGGTGTAGAAGAAGGACTTGCCTGTTATAAAGAAAACTCTGTAGGCCTGCAGTTAGTGGGCACCCGTCCAAGAGGACTGTGGATCCACCAGCCCTGCTTGTAGAATAAATTTTACAACACCCACAGGCCATATGAGGAATAATTAATTACAAACAGATGAGGTATTTGCAAGCCATAGATAGGCCAATAGCCATGTCTTTAAAGGTCTCTAGATATAAACAAAGAGAAAAGTGCAATAAAATAATTGTGTGTTATATTAGTGTTTAAGTAGAGGAAGTGCAGATGACTTCTCCAGTGATATCATTTCTCCAGTTCCTATGTTATTCTATGTAGCCTATGAACCAAGATCTCCAAAGCTGATATATAGAAATGATGTCACCGGAGAAGTCTTCATCACACCTTAGAGCATCTCCTCCTGATATCACTGGAAAAGTGATCTCCACTTTATCACCATCTGCTTTGTAATGCAATGCACTGAACACCACTCTTGTCTTATAATAACTAGTATTTATATAGAGCCTTTCTCCCAGTGGGACTCAAAGAGCTTTCAGAGCATGCTCTTGGAATTAACCAAATCGACAGCTGAATAATAGATGTTATTATTACCCAATCAATGGTACTAATTTGTTGACCTAGATAGGATAAAGGGCTGAGTTGACTCTGCCGAGAATCAAACCTGCAACCTTTCGGTTTGAGCAGGCACTGCAGTCAGGGAAGTTACTACTGAGCTATCTCACCGGTCTTTATATGGTTAAATAATAGACCCCAGTCACTTTTTCTTTTGTGCTCTCTGATATTTATTGTACTATGATAAAAGAAATGTATGTGAAAAAGATTCATGACAGATGGTCTTGTAGGTCTCCTGTAAACAACACTCACTTTCTTCTAGGACCTCATCTTATATTCAAGCCCAGCCATTTATATCAGATTGACTCCAAGCATTTAATCTGGGCTAATGTAATGTTAAAGCATGTTCTAAGTAGTTTTATTTTTACATAACGTGCTCTGCCTTGGGAAAAGTAAATAAGAATTCAATTGTAGGAAAACCATTATGGCCTTCCTAAATTAACTGAAAAGCAGATATTCCCACAAGGCTCTAGAAATGTAGAGAGCTTGCCAGAAATCTAAGGGAAGGCATAAGTAGTGGGATGTAAAACAAAGCAACCTTGGGGCATAAAATATGGATGAAGTTTAATGATTTTGTATAAGCTTGTATCCTACTGTACTCCCAACAGAGAACTCGGTAATGCCATATAAATACAACTGACTGCAAATACAAACAACATTCAGGCTGGTGTACTAAGGACTGGCTCAGTTCTGGTGCACAACAATTGTACGATAAGGGAAGAAATACAAATTCCCTTAGATTCAAATGGAATTTGTAATCTCATGAACTCTAGAGATATCCAATTCATTGCTTCACAATGCATTGGAGACCTCTCTAGCATTCAAGAGGTTAAAATCCCAATTTAAATCAATTGGAAGTTTGTGATTTTTATTTGCCCCTATAGAGAAGTTGGTTTGTCCCAGAATTGTTTGAATTCTTATCAGAACATCAACTTGAATGTTTCCACCAAATACAAGTTTTTTTTTTTTTTTTTTACAATAAAGCCATATATGCTATTTTATCATTGTGAATTTTTTTTTAAATTAAATTTGATCTCTGCCATCAATTATTTGTATAATTTTACCAGAGGTGGCACATTGAGACAAATATGAATTGTTTGGGACAGATGTAAAATGATCATTAACCCTTTGAGTGCCAGAGAGATCTCCAATGCATTGCTAGACAATCCGTTGAATATCCTTCTGCCACTCAAAGTGGTTATAATAATTGGAAACATAATAGAACATTTACAGCAGGAGAGCTATAACTAGAAGAATATGGTGTATCTTAGATTTGTGTCCTTATACAGTATTTAGTTACAGGCATAGTTAAAAACAAACAAACAAACAAACAAAAAATCTAAATTTAAATTCCTGTGTCAGCTTCTTGTGACCCAGTGCAAGTCACTGTCCTTGTGCCTCGGGCATCAAAACTTAGATTGTAAGCTCAACAGTGCAGGGATTTACTGTGCCTGACAATTCTGTGAACAAATTGGTAGAGCTAAATTAGAATAAATATGTACTATTATTTTTTATTATTATTATATATGGATTTTTTATGGAACACAGGTACCTCGGAGTTGAGTCCCTCTTCCTGGAGGGCAGGACACATCTCTAAAGAGTCTTATGGGTGGAGACTCCCTCCTCCTCCTACAGCTCAACCCTCCCTACCTAATAACTCCCAGAATTCATGTGTCCTGCTTGAAGCAGGCGGGGCAAGACATGATCTCTTAGTTTTTTTATTATTTTATACCATAGATATGGGGCTATTTAATCCCCCATTAGGGAGCTTACCATTACTGGGCTTCCCTAGACGGGATTGACAAGTGTACAGGTGCTTTGTAGACCTTTCAAGTCTTGTGGAAGGAATCTTGTTGCCAAGTTTTCCCTCCTAATAGGGTCTCTTGGAGGATCTGTTTGCCTCTCTCTAAAATGGTAACCTGAAGACAAAAGACTGGTAAGTAAATTGAGTGCCTTGGTTCACATGTTACTTCTCCATAGAGGGGCATTATGAGTCTTGGTATATCTCTTGCACTCATTTTTGGTCTGTTTATGTGTGTGTTAGCTCATGCAAAGGCTCCGGAGTAAGAAAGCATAGCTACCTTTTCAAATGTCTCAACAAATATATAGAGACTACGTGCTTCAAGATGGAATCTTGGTGTTCTGTCATAGCGACAATGTGGAGTATCTGTACTCCCTGGACCTTCAGGATGCATATCTGTACATCCCAATTCACCCGGACAGCCAACAGTACTTGCATTTTGCTTCAGGCTCCAATCATTACCAGTTCACGGTTCTGCCATTTGGCTTGGCTTTGGTGCCTTGCTTATGATGGCCTTTGTGGCCTTCATCCATGGCCAAGGCATCTCTCTGACACCTTACCTGGATGATCTCCTGATGAAAGCTCCCTCAGAGGAGCTCTTGGTGCATCAAATTCAGGACTGCGCCCGGCTTCTGATTCACCATGGGTGGATTCTGAATATGCTCAAGTCCTCTCCAGTACCCTACCAGACCCTGCCATTTCTGGGGATGAGGTTCAACACCCATCAAGGTAAAGTGTTCCTACCAGAGGACAAGATTCTTGTTGTGATGCAGGAAATATCTCAGATCCTGGAGTGGCCCTTGGCCATGAACTGGTGTCAGCCCTGGATCCTGCTTATTACTCACAGTTTTACAAGAGAGAACTGCAGTGGGATGTTATCCAAAGCTTTTCCAGCCTCCCTCCGGAACCTTCAGGGGTGGTTGCGGTGGCTGAACCGAGAACAGGGGAGACCTTTTGTGATTCAAGATCTGACCCTGTCATGATGGATGCCAGCCTTAGTGGCTGCTGTGCGGTTCTGGGTCATCTGGGTGTCCAGGGCAGGTGGACCAGAGAGGAGTCCCTCCTGTCAATCAATGTCCTGGAATTCAGGGCAATCCAACTGGCCCGCATCTACTGAACCTGGGGAAGCCAGTGAGGGTTTATTCAGACAATGCCATGGCTGTGGCTTACATCAATCACCAGGGAGGCACTCACAGTGAGACCGACTGGTTCGAGGTGAGGTAAATTCTCAGTTGGGCCGGAGGCCGACCTTTCCTCCATCTCACCATTCGCAGTCCATGGATAGAAAACATTCTGGTAGACTTTCTAAGTCACCAAGACGTAGATCCAAGAGAGTGGGAACTCAGTCTGGAACTGTTCTACCTGATTGTGCAACAGTGGGGTGTGCCAACGATAGATCTCATGGCCACCAGGGAAAATAGGAAGGTTCCAACCTTCGATTGCCTTTGTCATTTGCCTTTCCTCCTCACTTATGTGTTCCTCCAATTCCTCTCATTCCCAGGGTGCTCTGAAAGGTCAAGATGGATGAGGCAACAGTCATTCTGGTTGCCCCTTACTGTCCAAGGAGGACATGGTTTGCAGACTGGACAATCTCTCGATTCAGGATCTGCTCCACCATGCTCCCAGGCCGAATCTCTGTGAACCGCTCAGGAGTTTCTTCCTAAGGTGGTTTGAGTTCCACATCAATCAGTAAATTGTTGTGCCTTCCTTTTGTCCTGACCCTAAGTCCGACATGGATAAGGACCTCCATTTGTTGATGTGGTGCATTGCTTTAGATTTTATGTGCATCGTACTGAGAGAGTCACAAGGATGACTCTCTGTCACAAGGCTGACCCTAAGGGTTCTAGGGTGAGTCAGGTGGTTTCAAAGGACACCTTTGCCTCTTTGATCAAGGCTAGCATACACCAGAAGTATGAGATCAGGAAGAATCCTGTTCCCTTTAAGATCACAGCAAGTTTCATTAGGTCTGTGGGTATTAATGGGTGAACATTTTCACCTCAAACCAAAATCAATGAATAATGCACTTCCCACCTGGATGAAAATTTCCTGTAAAAGTGCAGTTTTTCTGCTTCTTTCATCTAGCTCATTGCATTGAAATCAGTGGGAACAATGAATTTACACACAACACATACCAAGTTTATTTTATTTGCCATAGGCATAGTATAAAAGGGGTCTGATGGTGCTTGTGTTTGTGGGGGTAGTTGACTGGGATTGAGGGGACAGTAAAAAAAAAAAACTAAGACAGTATAAAAAGGGGTCTGAGGAGGGTGCCTGTGTTGGTGGAGTCTGCAAAGAATCAGTTGAACAAGGAATTTTTTGGTGGGGTTTGTTGACTGGGATTGGAGGGACAGTAATTAAAAAAATAAAATGAAAATACATTTAAATAAAAAATTGGTACGTATTGTGGCAGAGACAGAGGCCCCCTGATATAAGCTGTGACTGGGGCAGATTGTCACTTGACAGAGCATTGTGTAGAGGATGATTTGTTGGACTTAAACTTGTTGTTAGAGCCCCAAGTTCTGAGAATTCCATTGCTTTGTAGGACTTAGACTTTTTTAGACACAAGCCCTTCCTTAGGACACATTGATTTGTAGGACTTACACTTGTTTTGCACAAGCCCTAAGGAAATATTGATTTGTTGTAGGACTTAGACTTATGTTAGGCAAAACACCTAAGGAAACATTGATTTGTATGACTTAGTCTTCTTGTTGTTTGAGGCACAAGCCCTGAGGAAATGTTGATTTGTAGGACTTACACTTGTTTGGCGCAAGTCCTAAGAAAACATTGATTTGTTATAGGAATTAGACTTGTATTATTATTATTATTATTATTATTATTCTTTATTTATATAGCACCAGCTAATTCCGCAGCGCTGTACAATTGGGAATAGACATACAGAGGTATTAAATAGTACAATCAGATGTGGAGAACAGAAGGATCAGAGGGCCCTGCTCGTGAGAGCTTACAGTCTAGAGGAATGTAGGTATAGCACAGAGGGAGTAAGTGCTATTGCGTTTAAGTGCCTACTGCCACATGAAATGCCAGTCAGTGGGTGGGAGTGAGAAGTGCTGTTGAGTGCAGTAGTCCGTGCAAGGGGTGAATCTTGGTGATCATGTTTATGGAGGCAGTTTATAAGCTTCCCTGAAGAGGTAAGTCTTCAGGGAACATCTGAAGATTTGAAGGCTGGGGGAGAGTTTGATGGGGCGGGGGAGGGAATTCCAGAGCTGAGGTGCAGCACGGGAGAAGTCCTGTAGGCGGGAGTGGGAGGATGTGATAAGAGCTGTGGAGAGCAGAAGGTCGTGTGCAGAGCGAAGATGGCAGGTGTGAGTATATTTGGAAATGAGAGATGAAATATAGGGGGATGCGGTGTTAGTGAGGGTTCTATAAGTTAGCACCAGAATTTTTAATTTGATTCAGTATGCTAATGGGAGCCAGTGTAGGGACTGACAGAGGGATTTGGTGTTAGAGAAGCGATGAGTGAGGTAGATTACTCTTGCAGCAAAGTTCATTATGGACTGTAGCGGGGTTAGTCGGGTGAGAGGAAGGCCAATTAGTAAAGAGTTACAGTAGTCAAGACGGGACATGATGAGTGTTTGGATTAGAATTTTGGTAGTGTCTTCTGTGAGAAAGGGTCGGATTCTAGAGGTGTTGCGGAGGTGGAGGCGGTATGAGTTGGAGATTGACTGGATGTGAGGAATGAAGGATAGGGCAGAGTCAAATGTGACCCCCAGGCAGCGTGCTGTAGGGGTTAGTGTGATGGTAGTGTTGTTAACGATGAGGGTAATATTTGGGATAAGGCTGGTTGTAGTTGGAAGGAAGAGAATTAGTTCAGTTTTGCCAAGGTTAAATTTGAGTTGACGGGAGGACATCCAGGAATACACAGTAAACAGACAGCTACTCGGGACAGGAGAGAAGGGGATAGGTCTGGGGAGGAAAGATATATTTGGGTGTCTTCAGCATAGAGATGATGGTGAAACCCAAAGGAGTTTATTATTTTTCCATGGGAAGCAGTGTAGATTGAGAAAAGCAAGGGTCCCAGTACTGATCCTTGAGGCACTCCAACAAACAGTGGGAGGGGTGGGGAAATGGAGCCAGAGTAGGAAACACTGAAGGAGCGGTTGCAGAGATAAGATGAAAACCAGGAGAGTGCAGTGTCACAGAGACCTAGGGAGTGGAGGGCTTGGAGGAGGAGTGGGTGATCTACTGTGTCAAAGGCAGCTGATAGGTCCAAGAGAATGAGTAGGGAGTAGTGGCCTTTTGACTTGGTGGAGAGCAAGTCTATGGCCACTTTAGTGAGGGCAGTCTCAGTGGAGTGATGAGGGCGGAATCCGGATTGCAAGGGATCTAGCAGGGAATGGGAGCAGAGGAATGAAGTGAGCCGGTTATATGCAAGGTGCTCAAGGAGCTTGGAGGCGAACGGGAGTAGAGAAATTGGCCGGTAATTTCACAGTGAGTTTGGGTCCAGGGAGAGTTTCTTTAGGATGGGAGTGATTAGTGCATGTTTGAAAGAGGATGGGAAGGTGCCGGTTGACAAAGAGAGGTTGAATAAGTGAGTAAGGATTGGAGTTAGTAGAGGGGAGAGTTCTTGAGTGAGCTGAGATGGGATTGGGTCGAGAGGGCATGTGGTTAGGTTTGAGCGAGTGAGGAGAAGGGAGACATCATCCTTGGTGACAGGTAGGAAGGAGCTTAGTGTGTATATGGGAGAGGTGACAGTGCTGGGCTGGCTGGGTGGGTGTGGGTGTGATGAAATGTCATGTCTGATAGATTCAATCTTGTTCTTGAAGTGGGTGGCGAGATCTTGGGCAGAAAAGTTAGTGGAAGGTGTTTGTGTTGGTGGGTGTAGAAGAGATGTGTAGGTTGGGAAAAGGCATTTCGGGTTAGAGGAGAGATTAGAAATTAGAGTGGAAAAGTATGACTGTTTGGCCAGGGAGAGGGCAGAGCTATATGAATGGAGAATGAATTTCTAGTGTGTGAAGTCAGCTGTGGAACGTGATGTCCTCCAGTGCCTTTTGGCAGTGCGTGAGCACCTTTGGAGGTATCGTGTTAGTCTTGTGTGCCAGGGTTGTAGTGGGCTTGTGCGTGGGCAGCATGGCTTTGCAGGTGCAGTTGTGTCAAGGGCTGAAGTGAGAGTGCTGTTGTAGAGAGTAGTAGTTTTGTCTGGGCAAGTTAGTGTGAGGATGGGGTTGAGAAGAGGCTGCAGGGAGGTGGAAAATTGTTGCAGAACAAGAGTATGCAGATTTCTCCACATGTGCTTGATTGTGGCAGGGGGGATGGGTTTGTGTGGTATGATGAGGTTACCGGTGTGGAGGTGGTGGTCAGAGAGGGGAAAGGGGACATTAGAGAAGTTGGAGACCGAGCAGAGGTTCGTGAAGATCAAGTCAAGGGAGTGACCATCACTGTGTGTGGGAGAGCTGGTCCAAAGGAGGTTGTTAAGGAGAGGAGTTTGAGGGCGGGGGGGTGTTATGATTATTTAAAGAGATGTTAAAGTCACCCAGGATGAGAGTAGGGACATCAGAGAACATGAAGTGAGGGAGCCAGAAGGTGAAGTAATCCAGGAATTGTGCAGTGGGACCAGGTGGCCTGTATATGACTGCAATACACAGGGGTAAGGGAGAGAAGAGGTGAAGCGTGTGAGGGGACAGCAGGATGCCCCCCCGTCTGTTGCCAGGCCTGGGTGTATGCGTGAATTGAAGGCCTCCATATGAGAGTGCAGCAGTGGAGGCAGTGTCTGATGATGTGAGCTAAGTTTCAGTGATGGCTAGGAGGTTTAGGGAGTGAGAAATAAACAGATCATGAACAGCGGTTAGTTTGTTACACACAGAGCGGGCGTTCCAGAGACCAAAAAAAAAGGGGGGGGATGAGGTTAGGTGACAAGGTACGGTTAATAGGTTGTGGAGGTTGCGCATGTGAGTGGGTTCTGTGGTACAAGAGAGAATGGAAGGGGGGGCCTGGGTTAGGTGAGATGTCACCTGCAGCAAGCAGGAGGAGAAGGGACAGGGACATAAGGTGGGAGTGAGACTTGAAGCAGTGGGCTTTTTTGCAGGTAAAGGAGATGGCAGTGATAGGGAGCGGAGGAATGAAACAAGTTCATGGGAGCAGAGAAGTGGTGAGGGAAGAAGTGAGGGTGCAATGTGAATGGCGTGACACTTAATGTGGACACAGGAGGAGGAGAGTCTTATGCAGGTGAGAATGGCGATGACAAAGCAAGGAGCTAATTTAGCCATAGTGGGGTTAATGAATGGGGCAGTAGAGATGTGCAACAGTCTGTGATCCAAAAAAGTACAGATGACTTGGCAATCAAGGGTCAATCCACGGAGCAGAGGGTGTACGTGCCAGGGATGGTGAGGAGAGTCAGTAGCAGAACTGCAAAGTACTTGGTGAGGGTAGGAGTCAATGCAGGGTTAAATGAAGTAGTCCATTGATGATCAGGAGAGGTAGATGTTGTAATGGTTAATGGTGGTTGGAGAAGAAATCAAAGTCAGATTTGTTTTTCCCCATCAGAGGTTTAGTGGTTAAATGAGCAGTTTGTAAAATCAATCCTGGTAATCCTGGTTTCTTGCATCAGGGGTCAGTAGTTTCGATAGAAAGTGCAGATGTCAGTGCTTGGTGGAAATGATTGTTTCTTCACTCTGAATTCAGCCTGTTTACTTGCCTCTTGTCTTTAAGTGGTTGCAGCAGCTGTCTCTCTCTTGTCCAACTATCTTACCTACCTCTCAGTACTTAGATAAAGGTGTACTTTGATAAAGGTGCCAACTAATACCCCAGGCAAATGCCACCCCTAACTGGGCCTTAATATATACTAGCTGGAGTCCCTAGGAACTCTGACTGACTGACTGAGGGATTTCCAAATTACAAATTGTGTTACACTGGGAGAGCCCTGAGTGCAGTCAGGTGTGACACCATTAAACATCTGATAAGAAACAGACACAGAGAGATATAAGAGAAGAATGGGGGAGGAAGGCAATATGGAGACTGGAACAGGGTGTTAAAATGGCAAATTAGATTAGTACATACCACAAGGGGTTAAATTGTAGAGGGAGTCTGGATGAAATTGGAGTTCCAAGCGAAGGGTAGATAACTGTATAGTTAATAAACGATTGGGGTACAGCACAAAACTTGAGGCAGAGTGGATGGGAAACGCATACCAGGAAACTGTATAGTTAATAAACTAAGGAAACATTAATTTGTTGTGGGACAGACTTGTGTTAAACCCAAGCCCTGAAGAAACATTGATTGATAGGGCTTACATTTGCTTGGTACAAGCCTTAAGGAAACATTGATTTGTTGGACTTAGTCTTGTTAGGTTCAAGCCCTGAGGAAGCATTGATGAGCAGGACATATAATTAGGTCCAAGCCCTGAGTAAACCTTGATTTGCAGGAATAAATCTTGATAGGCCCAAGACCTGAGGAAACATTGTTGTATAGCACTTAGACTTAGGCTCAATCCCTGAGGAAACCATGATTTGTAGGAGTTAGTCTTGTTAGGACCAATCCCTGAGGAAACATTATTCTGTAGAACTTAGACTTTGTTAGGCCCAATTCCTGAGGAACCATTCATTAGTTGTAGGAAATAAGACTTGTGTTAGACCCAAGCCCTGAGGAAACATTAATATGTAAGACTTAGACTTGTTTCGCACAAGCCATAAGGAAAGATTGATTTGTAAGACTTAGACATGTTAGAAACAAGCCTCCAAAATGACTTATTTTTTTGAAGGCCTCTGTATTTTTTTTATTTTAAAGAATAAGCCCTGAAAAAAATGCCCTACTGATCTAGTGCCAGCAGTTCATGTTGAGTGTCCACTAGCCATTGTCGAAAGCCCTGAGGTAATTGTGGAATTTGTGACTGCTGTTTTTGCTGCTGCTGCTGCTGCTGAGTTGTTTAAAGGGGAATCCCAGTGAACTAACACATGTAACGGCCATCAAGTAGCAGAAGACAACCCAAAACAATGGAAGTCAGGAACAAACCCAAGCAAACACAAAACTTACACCAATGTAGTTATAAAAGGGAAATGCATTTTTGGCAATAGTGTATAAACCCTTAAAATAAAAAATTTTATTTATGGAATTTTGGTGGTACTAATGTATGTCCAAATCATGTTTTAAAATTGCATACTTGTTATACGCAACAGGAAAAGCTCTATAGTGTATATTTCATAGCAAAATTGTTATTGTCCTGTAAGTTAAATGGTTAAATGCATGTTTATTTCTTTAAATGTCAAAAAAGTATAAAGAAATTTGCACACCTCTTTGGAAATTGAGGTGTTAACCACACAGACAATTTGATGATGAGTGAGAGGAATAAAGGGGTCAAGATGCACTAAAGTTTGATAAGGGCTCCGGATGGCAATGTTGTGTTGGATTGATGATGAAGGCACATCACCAGTATGCACTATGCTATCTTCTCCATCATATCCCTTTCAATGCACCACTAATTCACCCCCATCACCATCACTCTACTATTCCATCGACAGGTTTATGTTTTTGCACTGAACACATAGTCAATGGCTCATTTCCATATGGAAATGCAGGTTAATGAGTCTTTATCGTATTCTTGTGGGTGTGTTTATATGTTAATGTGGCTGGCTGTGTGCCACGTGCACTAAACATCGTCAGCAGTCACAGTCCCAACATCGGCAACATCAGGTTTGCAATGTTGGGATCTTCCTGTAGGTTTCCATGCAACTAAAGCCCTGGTCACAAGTCACTCCACTGAAGTGACTATGCTTAGACAACAAAGAGAGATGGAAATGGGGACTGAACACGCAAAGCAGAAGGGAGCCATCCGACGCTTGTGAACCCACCACACCGCAGTAAAGATACATTGGTTAAGCATCATCAACTTTAACAGGCAGACTCAACAATAATATAATAAAATAGTTTAAAGGGGAGTCCCAGTTAAGTAACATATGTAAAAGCCATCAAGTAGAGTAAGACAACCAAATACAATGGAGGTCAGGAACAACCCCAAGCAAACCCCACTTAGTCTTCTTGAATACCTTTTGGGGGCAAACAGAATATTTCAGTATTCCACAATAGGGCATAGTAGGCTGCATAATGACAAACATCTCTTCAGAACAAGGACATGTTAAGTACCAATCTTGTCAAGAGAAGAGTAGACTGCAGGCTTAGTCCCAATTCAATGTCTCTGACTGGAGGTCGGTGGGCAAAGATGCTCTGGCTTTCTTCTAATCTGAACAGGCAACTCAACTTCACTGCTCTCTAAGCAATTTGGGAGGGAGATGGCACTTGAATTCATAGGGACATTCAAAATGATGAGAGACTGGTGGGTCAATCCCCACAGTTTTACAGAAGGCCTTGATGTCATCAGGATCCTGAATACACAATTATAGGTGATAAAACATTGGAAAGGGAAGCCCCACTTGGAATATCCAGCTTCTATAGGTGAGAGGTGAGGGGTCACAAGGACCAGTGTTTCTGCAGGGTGAAGGGGGACAAATCATTATAAAGATGTATCGGATAACCAGCAAATTTAATGTCCACCACCTCTCTGCAGATTTTCATCATGTGCTTCTTATCAGGGAAATTATTTAGGCAACAAATGGCATTCCTGCATTTGGCAGACAGAAGTTTCTCTGGCTGAGCTCCCGGTGAGCTCTGTTGATCTGTTGTAAGATTTCCACAGAGAGGGTTTGAATGGCTTGCAGCAGGTCCATCGAAGGGACAGATTCTGGCAGGTATTTAATCCTGATATTGCACTTGTGATTTCTGTTGTCTAAATCATCTATGCTCGAGCTAAGGAACTCTATGGTTTACTCCTATTGGATGATATACTGCTCCATTTTAAGGATCTGAATCCATGTGGCCTTGTTATCTTCTTCCAGTAGGTGTAGCCTTTGTCCAAATTGAGCAAAATCTCTTTTAGCTCAGGAAGCTAAGCTTTCACAGAAGATTTGATTTGCGATGTGAGGTCAGCCATGAAGAACCTCATGTCCACCTTTATGAGAAATGGCGCCAGATTATCTCTAGTTAATGATGGTGTAGAGTGAGCCATGGGTTAGTAGTTTTTCTTCTCAAGATCCAACTTGTGCCCACTCATGGAGAGGGGGTAGACGTGAGAGTTTAACAGGTATTTGGGTTGTGATGAGGAAATTGTGGAGGGTTTTAAGTACAGAGGCCTGAGAGACACTGGTCTGTGCCTGGTATGAAGAAATTTGGTGATGCAGTGGAGTGAGGGCAATTTACCATCTCATTTTTAGTTCTGCATTAAAAACTGGGTGGGTAGAGTGAGTATCTGCTGTCCACTCAAGGGGATAAATAAACTGAGAGAGCTGAGAGGAACTGAGCGGCAGGATTTTGCGACCATCATGGTCCATGGTCATCCCCCCTAAATGTTATTTTTTTACACACCTCCCTGGAGATCCTATTTTGCCCCTGTTATGCAATGTACCTTCCTCTGGCACAAAAAGGGTTAAGGATCTTGGAAAAACTATAATAACAGTAAACAGCAGTTATCTTCCTATATATAGTACATTCCTTATCTTTATCCACACAGGGGTTAAAGATGATTGCAGAACTGGAGGTGCATAGCAGTCTGTCTTATTCCCATTCTTTATGTCATTATATTCCAATCCACTTTGTTTTAACGTATAGCTACACAGTGGAGCCTGACAGTTATTCAATACTCTTTTCCCAAGGATCAGAGTCAAATTTAATAAAAGTTTTGATGCATTCGACATGATATTTTCTGGTAGAAAAAACAAAAAAGACAGGTTGCTGCTTAGACCTTTCATGTTCTAGATGAGGAATGTACATATGTTTGATTTAGTGATGATTTGCTCAGCAGAAGAATTTCCACATTTTATTGCTCTGTTACTTTTCTGTAATTTAGGTCCACATATTGTCTGATATCCGCTTGTATCTCCTTTTTAAAATAGAAAAAACACCTTCAAATAATAATCCCTTGCAAGCAAGCGTGACAGTTGGTAGCAGGACCATAGAGCACAAACCTCACCACTACATGGCATAATTTAGGTCTTTAAAGTTGTGTACCAGTCTGTTCCTTAAAAGGCTTATATAATTTCACACAATGTGCCTGCATCAGCTTTAAGAAAACCAAAACAAACAAAAAAAAACCTGCCAGCAACAGTTATGTCTACATCTATAGACATTATATCCAGGACAGATTAGGGCCTTGATTCAATTTCCTCCATGCCAAAAAAAAACCAAAAAACAGCCAATGACATTTCTTCAAGCACAGTAAGCAATTCATTTACCTGTGCTATGAAGAAGTACCGGCTAAAAAAAACCCACCTCGGGCATTGTCACCCATTGACACACAACAAAACACCAAAATATACTATTAAATTCCATGCGTTAGCTCTAAAATATGTAATATATATTTAACATACAAAAATGTGTTAAGGGACCCACTTTAACATGTGAAAATCTGCACCCGATTTTTCTGGACGCAGAGTCCCTCAAAAGTGCTGAAGCAGGATTTGAACCTGAAAAAATTAAAAAAAAAAACCTTAAGTCACCAGTGAGTTTATTTATATGAGGCCCTAAGCCCCATATAATATATCCAAAGCAATCCCAAAATGTGTGAAATGTTAGTAGAATTAATCCTATTACTGCCAGTGGTGTATACTTACCCCACTGGCACTCACGGGGTTAATCCGATGAAGTTAAAAAACATACCCTGGTAGGAAACACTTACCAATAATCCTTATGTCCTCTGGGGTCTTCAGCACCTTGGTCAGCTACTGTCCATCTTTTTTTTCAATCTTCCTTCTTTTTTTCTGCAATCTTCTGTCTTCTTTCTTCGTGTCTAAAAAAACACGCAATGAAAGATATGTTGTTAAAAATGCCCCCAAGACATGCCTGAGTTGACAAGAAGACATCAATCCTTTGTCTAATAAAGAAAAGAAGTTTCAATAGTTAACAATGTTTCTGCTGCAACTGCCCCCGCTGGCAGTGGCAGGAATGCACAGTGCCACAGCACCTCCCTCCATACCTTTCGGCCATTGCCCAAGTCCGAATGAGGAATTTTGAATAGAGACTGGCTTTTTATATGGCCTGTCTCTGTTCAAAATGCTTACGCACCTCCCAGAAATCAACTTCTAGAGTGGGGTGGGGTGATGAAACCCACTAGAAGTTGATTGGCTGGAAGGTGCGTAAGTGCACATCCCAGCCAATTGTAGGCTGGAATCCATTTTGAACAGAGACAGGCCATATAAAAAGAAAACCTCTGTTCAAAATTCCCTCATTTGGACTTGGGCAATGGCTCAAAAGGTATGGAGGGGGGTCTGTGCATTCCTGCTTCCATCTGCGGAGCCAGCGAAGGCAGCAGTAGTGGAGACATTGTTAACCATTTGAAGGGCTTTTCTTTATTAGACAAATGATTGACTTCTTGATTTAAACCAAAATAGCAGAATGATAATTTTATGAGATATGCCAGATTGCATTTAATCCTTTGAATGTCTGAGCGGTACTCAAAGGGTTAATTCAGGCATATCTTTGGGGCATTTTTTTACAGAACACAGAAGATTGAAGAAGATGGACAGTGGATGACAGGTAAGTGTTACACAGATCTGGTGTTAGGATAATGTTACAGGTAGTGTTGTTACAATTTACTGTTAGGGATCGTGTAGGGTTAGTGTTTGGGTGGGTAACTGTGTTTAAGCTAACAGTTGGTGCTTGACAGTATGTCAGGCAACGATTGTTAGCTCTTTTCCATTCATAATCTCACTATTCACGCCAGTGCTTATAATTTTAAGTACTTTGCTACTAGCCAGACCTGAAAAGTTACTCGCCACTGCATGACAAAACATACCCACCAGGGCTGAATTTCTACTCGCCAGGGCTAAATTTTCGCTCGCCATTGGCTAGTGGCGAGTGGAAATTTTGAGCCCTGATTCACGCTATATAGAGTGCTTTTTGGGAACTTAACACTCACAAAATGGGCATTAGTCCATTTCTGTGGTCCAATGTCCGTTGTGGTTTCAGGACTGGATTCTATTACAGGTGCTAATTTTGTCACTGCTTTTATCTCCATGTTTCCCCATAGACTTCAATAGGAAAATGTTTGATAAAACGGGAGGTAACATTTATCTCCTGCAATAGAACTTGACCCTCAGTTGGTAGGACAATTGAATACCGACAGACATTTTTTTGTCAGTTGATAGCCAATTTTGCCCTAGAAATGTTATGTCTTGAACAAAGGTACAAGGATAAAATATGTAGGGGATATTAGGATTTTCTGGTGATAGTAAGGTGGGTGTTTATTATTAGGAGTTAATTCTTCTTAAATCCAAAGCAATGGTACTTTTAGTGGAACCCCAACAACCAAACACTTTAATAGATTACATGCTAGAGAGGTCTCCAACATATTGCTTTGTGTTGGCATTCTCTTTAGATTCCAGGGCATTAACATAGTATCAACATCAATGTATCTCAATGCAAATATTTACTGATAGATGGAATTATTAGTCTAAAGCTTCAGATAACCATTACCCTGGAATTGTATCTAATTGTTGTTATCTGTCTTAATTTTGCACATGATATATTGCTAGTGAAATGAAACTGCCAATGAAATTAACTTCCTGAAATTACCAATTTGGGCTATAATTTCTCCAGCGACACTAAAAGCAGTGTATCTGATACACTGCTATCCCCTGCTCCTATAAACAATATCTAATGGATATCTATCTACTTTGCATATGAGAGGTAGAAAAATAAGATTTAAAAAAATGATGTAACTTCTGTAATTCTGTTGATATACACTCATATGAAGAGAATGTGTATGAGTGTCCACCTCCTTAGAACTGAATGGGATCCACCAGCCTGAAAATGTCTGATGGAGATGGCAAATCTGTCTGGCCCTCATTCATTGATGTGAGGAACTGATGTGATCCGGCCATTGGCATATTGATAAATAATAATGCATAAGGGAATCCTCTGATTTCCTTATGCATTGAGCCATTCACCACTTAGTATTCCCTACTTTGTCTAGTGTAAAAGACAAAATCTTATATCCCAATAGCTGAAAATATAAAATAAGTTTATTAATGGGCTAATAACATGAAAAAATAAACATATAAATAAATACACAAATATATATAGATATATATATATATGAATAAATACAATATGATAAATATCAGTCTTTAATCATTACTTGTTGCTACTCAACCTTGTTTGAGAATCATAATTGTAAACTTACAGCTTTACTTGTACAGGTTCAACTCCAAGCTTGTTGTGGCGGCCTCCTTCCTTTTGACTGAGCAGGTTAGTGTGACATCACAGCAGGCAAAATAAATCATCATCTGCTTCTCAGGACTTCACATCACCAGCAGAGGTGGGTGCTTTCTAAATAGTAATAATAATAACAATAATGATACATCTCTGGCTTACTCTTTCAATTGACACATGTGGGGGGGATAAACCCATACCGAATCATTTCAAATTTGCAACTCATTTTGTTATAAACAAAACATCCAGATATGTAATTATACCTGCTAATATTGTTTTCTTAGAAGTGGTTAGGTTATAGTAAATTGACCTGTTTGAAATGCTTCTACATGTCCACTAGTAGCCACAGCATGAACTTCCTGGCTAGGGATGGGTGAAAATATTCGCCTCAGACTGAAATTGGTGAATAATGGCACTTCACACTTGATAAATAATTTACCGCAAAAAGTGCCGTTTTTCCACTATTTCCCACTTTTTTCACCTAGCTCATTGTGCATTGAAATCAATGGGAAGAAAAATTTTTCTCCACCACACAAAAGTTTTCTCTACTTTTCTACAGTCATATAAAAGAGTGCCAGGCTCTCACAGCAGCCATTCTGTGATTGTGAGAGGAGAGAGCAGCATGTTTTTTTGATCTAGAGAAGATAAGGGAATTGAAGTTTAGTATAGGGTATCTTTTAGGTAGGACATTTGTCCTCTGTATTAGGAGAATCAGTGGAGCACTCTGGGGAGAAGAAGAGAGGAAGGAGGTTGAGCCCAAATAATACCCCAAAATTCAGACTGACTGAGTGGCAAGACACAGGCAGCTGGGGACGTATTTACTTGCTGATCTTGTTCTTAGTGTCTCTGTGCTGGGGATGTCTGAGGAAAGAAGTTGTTGATTTTATTTTTCATATAATTCAAAATTGGATAGGCACTAGAATCAATATCAGTTGCTACATAAAGTAAATATCCATCAAATGATGGGGTGCACTCAAAAGCCAATAAGAATAAACTCACTCAAAAGGTAGAAAACCCCAGGGAGAACAAAAGAATAGTATCCTCCCAGAGTAACTACAAAAAGCAGCTTCTAGATGAGGCACTCGGTAGCCAAATAAATAAAGTCAAATACAAAAATATGAAAGTTTATTCAGATACAAGGAATATACCAATTACATAAAAACAATTAAAACCCTACAGATCTGAATATGAGACCCTGATCAATGAGATCCCTGATACAAATACAAAAGTGCGCAAGCCTAAATAAGTAGCATTATAACAAATTCAAGGCAGCGCATCAATAAAAGTATCTAGTGTATAGTAGTACATTGTCCATACAGAGTCTATCATACATCATAAAAAGTTCCTCAAACAAATAGTTGGATTAAACAAATTATAGAGGAAAGAAAAAGGTTACTTATCATCAACCCCCACATATAGACAAAATTCTGAACAGGACATCCAGGGAAACAGAATAGATCAATGGGTTCTATCCGGACCAGCTGACCTTCCCCACGCGTATCACCATATTGGCTTTATTTTTCAGACTGTGATAAAGACAGGGTGGACAACTTAAAATAAATAAAATCAAGAAATACAACAAAGAACTAAATATCTTAGGTGACAGACAGCTGACTGGGCTAAGGCAAGACATCCATTGTCTTGTGTACTGTAGAATAAAAACACACAGAGTAGTTGAGTAATGTCCAATAAATGCAAAAGGGGCAGAGGAAGGGTTAAGTGAGCAGTGCAGGGACATGAAAGTAAAGTAGTAGTTCAAAAACTGACTGCAGCAATGGTTGCTGCAGTGTGAGCAGTAAATGATGATGATGCCTCTCCTCCAAGGGAGGATGCAGTTTGTCAAGATCCCAGCAAAACCTCCAGCACCACCAGTGCCAGTACAAATAAAGAACCATATAAAAATACATATAAGAAGAACAATAAAGATGACAAGTCACATTCAAGTGTTGATGATGGCAGTAACATAACAGAGGAAGGTATAGCAGCTGAACCACCTGCTGCATCAGATAATCAGACAAACAAGCACCAAAACACCTCTCTTCAAAGTAGTAGCGATCTTTGTTACAGTAAAAGTAAAAAAATAAATTGTTTGAGACCTCTAAAAGCTTAGAGGAAAATAAGGGTAGTGGGCAAGAATTGGCAGGTGATGCTGATGCTGCTGAGTATGACCTAATGATGACCTGATGGTGATGAAGATCTAGAATATATCCCTCCAGCATACTTCTATTGTTCAGATACAGATGAAGTTGAGAGTGAGGATGATGACATGGCAATAAAGTTAACAGAAAGGCAAAGATGAATTTTCCACCACTGAAAAGGTGCACTGTGTCTGTCTATATTCTGTTTGAGAAAACCATTAGAAAGTCTGACCCTGGACAAGCAAAGATGTCAAAAAGTACACAGTCACCCTACCAGTTATCATCAGCGTCATCGCCTCTTTGAAGTCCAGTCCCACTCAGCCACACACACCTTTGCTGAGTTCCCAGCAGCAGCAACAACAACAACAACAACATCATAGGTTATTAACATCCACAATGTTAGGTATGACAAGTGCCTCTGCTGCTGCTGGAAGTGCAGCACCTCTTGACACCTGGTAGTAGTGGCAGTAGAACTGCATCAACATCTAGCCCCAGTAGTAGTAGTAGCAGCAACACCTCAGGAACCCCTCAGTATATGAAGTCCACAGTATTGATATACTTCACGCCGAATCCATAAGCTAAGCATGTTGCTATCTGTTGTCTGTGCAAAATACACGTGAGCAGGAGGAAAGCAGGCTCACACTTAGGCACCTCTTCTATGAGATCCCACCTGAAGCACAACTACAGGTCTGACTGGGAGACTATCACGGTGCCCGTGATTGTTACACTTCCTTGTCAGTCACCATTAGGGGGCTCCTATCGGTTGTCTGCCTTTATCCCGCCTCAGTCTGTCTATTTAAACCTGGTCTGAGCACCCTTTCATGGTGTCTCTGACCACTTTAGCCTTGTCCGTGTTCCTGTATTTGTTAGTACCTGTAGCTGTTTTCCTGAGTTCCAGAATGCATCTTGTTCCTGAGTCTCCTGTCTGCAGAGTTGTTCCAGAGTGGTTACTGCCTAGTCCTGAGAGGTTGATGTTTCCTGCTGTTCGCCCTCACTGAAGACTTCCTGATCGTTTGGTTTCCTGCGAGTTCCTGTCGTCTCTTGTCCAGCCAGATGTATCCCTGACGCCTGGTCGCTTGGGCGACATTCTTAGCTGCAGTGTGTGGACGCGGGTTTATTCCAGCCTTGTAGCTTCTGAACAACTGTTGGTTCCAGCGTGCGGACGCTGGTTTGCTCTAGAGCCTCGCGGCTATATACATTGCTATTGGTTTCAGCGTGCAGATGCTAGTTTGCTCCGAAGCCTTGCGGCTGTACACAGTACTGTTGGTTCCAGCATACGGACGCTGATTTGCTCCAAAGCCTCCCGGCTATACACATTACTGTTGGTTCCAGCGTGCGGACGCTGGTTACTCCCAAAGCCTCCCGGCTATACACATTACTGTTGGTTACAGCGTCCGGACGCTGGTTTGCTCCAAAGCCTTGCAGCTATATACATTACTGTTGGTTCCAGCGTGCGGACGCTGGTTTGCTCTAAAGCCTTGCGGCTATACACACTACTGTTGGTTCCAGCGTGCGGGCGCTGGTTTGCTCCAAAGCCTTGTGGCTATACACCTTACTGTTGTTTCCAGCGTGCGGACGCTGGTTTGCTCCAAAGCCTTTCGGCTATACAAATCGCTGCTGGTTCCAGAGCGTGGACGCTGGTTTGCTCCAAGAGCATTAAAAACGTACTCTCTGTTGGGCATTCCTAGAGTGATCTGAAGTGCATGAAGAAAAAAACACACAAAAAAGAGCGCCCAATAGTGTAATACTATAAAAATATGAATAAATAAAAACAAAATAAAAATTGCACTCACTTTTATAAATGGTCAGATAACTGATTCCAGCAAATCTGACAAACAGGCATGTGGAGATATTATCCCCGTCTCCACTCAGGGTTGGACCGATGTCCTCACGATGTATAGGATCACCAACACACACAGCGGCAGATTCCTCATAAAAGTTTATTCACCAATGCTAGCCCAAGTTGGCTTGAAAGGTCCGGTGCACATTGAATCTATGGTAGGTCCTGACAGGACTACGCAAAGAAGTTCCAGGAGTGGATGAAGTGGGTGACGAATGCAAGAATGCCTCCCGCTGCCCCTACTTCATGGCTGCCTGTGTGAATCTACGCAAAGAAGTTCCAGGAGTGGATGAAGTGGGCGACGAATGCAAGAATGCCTCCCGCTGCCCCTACTTCACGGCTGCCTGTGTGAATCTAATCTGTGTCAGAGAGTGTGCTATTGCCAGTGCCAATAGTTAGTTCAGTCCAAATAACACCCTATGGCTCCTGATGCAGAGGAATATGATGACTCTGGCTTTGTTGTAGGAGATGGCAAGAGTCATAGACTGCCCACACATGCTGCCCCTACCACCACCACCCCGTCTAGTCAAGTTGTTAAAGCGATAAAGTTCCAGGGTTCTTCTGCCATGACCTGTCAACCAAAACAGCCTGAGTTCCTGGGAAGGAGTCAAAAAATTCACAAAAACAATCCCAAAGTAAGCCGTAGAAAACAAGGTCGTAGATGTTTTAATTAAGCTAGAGTAGGTGCTAGAGGAATGGCTTGTACCCCACTCCTTAAAATATGGTTTTGTGTCTGCTGATAACGGCTCCAACATAATTGGTGCTTTGAGAATAGGTGGTATAGTGTATGTGTCCTGCTTTGCCCATGTGCTAAATTTGTGACCAGATTCCTGTCAGAATCTGAAACCCTCAGAGAGATGTTTACTATTGCCTGCAAAATTTGTGCCCATTTTAGTCTCTCCTACAATGCAAGATATGCTCTATATTCCATACAAGAGCATAACAACCTCATCACCTCATTCCCATCACCAGCTGAAAATGGAGATCACTAGTAGGTAGAATTCCATGAGGTACATGCTAGAGCATTTGTACAAGCAGAATAAGGCCATTAGCGAGTACACATGCAAAACTTGAAGGCTTTGGAGGGAGACTCTTTGTCACCTGGCCAATGGCAACTAATATGCAATGTATATGAGCTGCTGAAACCCTTTGAGGAGGCAACCATGCAGGTGAGCCACATTGAGGCAGGAATTAGTGAAATTCTACCTTTGATATTTTTATTGCAGAAAAAATTAGGAGCATGGCTGATGATTCTTACCATAATGACAACAAAGACATGCACCAGTTGGTAAATGACATGTTAGCATGTTTTGAACAATATCCTCACGTAGTGTCTATAAAAACAACGAGCAATACATTCCTGACACTTTGCTGAACCCCTGCTTCAAACACAAAATCTCAGAATTTCTATTAAAGGACAATCACAACAAGGAGTCATGACGATCAGCAACAACTCTATGAGGAATTGGATTCTATCAAGGAATATCGATATATGCTTATTGATCAAGTGGAGAGTTGCATTGTGGAGGATGAGAGGGAGAAAGTGAGGGCACAACAAACATATAGACAATATAGTGAAAAGGGAGGCTGCAAAGCATTCAACCAGCAGAAGCAGCTACATCATCAAACAGAATATCGCATTTGGAACACAGGGCAATTCATGGGTCTCATCGAGGGTGTCAAAAACCCAACATTGGTGGTGGTGACAGCACATCTCTTTGGGACTTGCTCCCTGAGTATGGGTTGATAACTGAGACACAGGACCACTAGAAGTGGTCCCACTGCATGTGAGATTGTTTCTGCATACTTGCAGGATAGCTACGTTCTAGGGAGAAACAATGACACCATGGACTACTGGCAAGCATCATTGATACATACTACAGTGGAAAGCCTCAGTTGTTCTCTAGCATGCATACAGTCTGGGAGGGTTTTCAGTGTGGTTGATTACATTGTCAATGACCGCAGGATACATCTATCAAGCAGCAATATTGGGAGACTAACATTCTTAAAAATGAACCAACATGTCATACTAACTGAGTATCAGATGGCAGTAACCACACACACACACTCAGTCAAAGCAAGCCAGGACAAATATATTAACAGCAGCACAGATTAGGAGGAGGAGGAGGGTTGTGAAGAAGGGTTGCCACCGTCTACCCCACTTGGGACCCATGCTATGACCAAAAAGTAATGAGTGTCAATAATCTGAGAAGGAGGATAGCGATTTGACACAAACATGACAATGATAAAACTAAATACATACGGAAATCACACCATACCAGTCCCCCCCACCACCACTACAATACACATTTACCACATTGTAGGTTGTACTTTATTTTTTTTATTACTTGACATCATTATCATGAATAAGCCTTTAGTCCCTTAAGCAGGAAGTTAGTGTTGTTGGTAAAGGACACATTTTTCAAGGCATATGTTCCTGTTGGACTAACAACTTTGACTTATTTCTAAACTACTGCCCTCAGAAGTCATATTGTAGTGGGAAATGTAGTACCCATAGGAAATATAGTCAAATAATTTGTTAAAATAGGTGAGAAGGAGGAAAATTTTGCATTGACAGAAAGGAGAAAACTTTCTCCAAAAAAAGAGAAAAATTGGCCAGTTTTCGCGAAAAAGGCGTGCCGGAAATCTTTCCCACTTTTCTCCCGCCCCTATTCCTGACACCACAGCTTTGCTCCCTTTCCATCATGATTTAAAGAAAAATTAACACTTCATCATATGAAAGGCTTCTTTGCAGTATGGTGTTTTAAAGGGACAGTAATGCCCCCCACCCAAAAAAAGTCCCATTTTGTAGAGTTTAAAATATTAATCAATATGCTGCAAACCCCTATGGTTTGAGAGATATAGGGATTCAAAGTTTCCCCCCTCCCTCCCCTTCTTCTGATGTCAGCATCTAGCTTACAGCAGGAGATTCCAGTCCGGGGACCAGCAGGCTGCTCTGCAGCAGAGTCCGAATCGTGTTACATAAAAAAAGAATTAATTCATTGGAAAGGTCTACAAAGTGTGCTTGCAAACCAGGCACACTTTGTAGACCTTTCCAATTAATGAATTCTTTATAGATAATGCAATTTAATCTCTGCTGCAGAGCCTCCTCGAGTCATATGACTCGATTTGCCTGCTGTCAGCTTTACAGCTGACATCAGGAGAAGGGGAGGGAGAGGGGGAACTTTGAATCCCTATATCTCGCAAACCATAGTGGTTTGAGAGATAGGGTTTGGAGCATATTGGTTAATATATTTTAAACTCTACAAAACAATACTTTTTTGGGGGGGACACTATTGTCTCTTTAATTTGGAATTCACTAGGGTTGTGATGGAGGGCAAATATAATGAAAACATTTAAGAGTGGATTATATGCATTTCTAGTAGAAGGGGGGTATAAGTTTACACTGTTAGTAGGTAAAATAAGATGATTTGTAAACAAACACCCATGGTGTAGGGAAAGATTATTTTTGAGACCTGCAAAAATAATTATGCCTGCCTTCATGTACATCATATCCAGTACTAATTAAATATTCATTTTGGACAACCAATCCTTTCAGAACCAATCCTTTTAGAACCGTCGCTTTAAAACAACTTAATTTTAAAACATATTGCAATATTACCTATATGTTTATAGATGTGTTTTGTACATGAAACTTGTTTTCATGCCACTAACAAGAACTATGACAACAAATGAGATATGAAATAATGGAAAATCCAAACGTTAGCAAACAACCAGAGACACTGAACCAAGATGTACACATTAGAAGGATGCTAATGTCCCATATATCTGTATTTGTACATTAAAAATAAAAAGAAATTATGTAGCCCAAATCCCATCCCACCCTAAAGGTTTGAGAGATATTTACTTCTAAACCCCCCCTCCCCTTCTCCTGACATCAGAGCTCTGCTGACAGCAGGAGATCCCAGCTCTGGGACCAGTCAGCAGCTCTGCAGCAGAGCCGAAATAGCGATATTGGAAAATAATTACTTAATTGGAATGGTCTACAAAGTGTGCCTGGTTTGCAAGCACACTTTGTAGACCATTCCAGTAAAGTAATTATTTTCCAGTATCGCTATTGCAGCCCTGCTGAAGAGCCACCTCGTGTCAGCTCTCGTGAACCAGTTAATTTAAAGCCATTCAAGCTATGTACCTGATGGCAATTCCCATGCAGTGTCACTTAGATGTCCTGTAGTAATCTTGCCAGTACAGCATGATCTCAAATCAATGTTTTTCAGGGTCAGACTTACCTCTCCATCAAGATAAAATCAGTTTCCCAGAGGGACTCTAGAAATGGCAGAACCTCAATTTAAAAAGTTATTAATCAGAGAGTGATGGCTTAGTTGGTTAATGTAGCAGCTGTAGAATCTGTTCAAATAGCAAGGCCACAGGTTTTAGTCATCCTGAGGTCATCTCAGCCTTTCACCCTTATTTTTCTATTGAGTAAAATAAGGGTACTCCCACTGCTGAGAGATTTATGTTTCCAGAGTTATTATGGTTTAAACCCATGTTTTTTTTACATTAGCAGTGCCCTCTAGTGGTCAAATTCTAATTAGTTTTCCTGTTAGATTCTAATGGAGAGGTAAGTCAGAAAAGTCAGAGACATACAGCTCTCCACAGAATGTGATAGAAACAGCCTGTCACTTACTGTAAGTTAGAACAATCAGAAAGTAAACACAGTAAATTCACTTCCCGATTATTTTAACTGCTATAAATTTTGAATAAAACATATGACAGCGATGGGAGTACCCTTGTTTTACTCAGCAGGAAAAGCTCTATAAGATACGTGTTTTCATAAATAAAAGTTTACTACTCCTTTAAAATGAGTCCAGGACATACTTGAAAATGAGAGACAATCTCAATGTATTCTTACTTGTAAAATACTTTCACAAAAAATAAATACAAAATTAATGAATAGCATATTAATCACTGGCTATTTCATTCACATACAGGCTTACATATTGTGTAATTGATCCCAAAAACGGTAAGCATATTTTAATGTATTGAAGCTAATTAATCTATCCTATAATGATGTCAGAGTCTAGGACATAAATGTATATGGAGCTGAACAATTTGCTATATTACATTTCAAAAAGCAAAGTATGCACAAATATGCTGGTGATGAAGTAATTAAGATCCCCCACTGCGAGATTTGTTTATCTCCCCTTACGTATAGTCCATAAGAAAGATCCAAGGCAGTTTAAGTTGATGCAGTATCTGTAGTATCTGCAGTATCTGCAGGGAGGGTTTTAGAATGACGCTTTAGGAAAGCATATCTGTAGTGTGCAGTATCAGGTATTTGATCTTAGCTAAGAACGTTTAGAGTCAGCTTTCTGGTTTTTTCCTTTTCACCCATATAGTTTTAAGTACATGGAGTTTTTATATAGGTTGCAGAATTACATAAAAAAATGTACTATGACAGCTTCAGCTGTTGAGAAATCAAGGCAGAAGTTATACCTGGCCATGGCAAAATTAATGTATTACTGTGAGAGGGGGGACACCATTGAGTACAGCAAGATAGAACTTAAGGAGGATAAGCTGGATAGGCAGGATGATGTTCACCTCTTTGACAAGCCTTGGTGCATTTAATAACCCCATGAAAGTAGTGTGGCTTTTGAAGACACGACAGCTGGGCTAAAAGAGATTTCCTTAGTTTTCCCTCTTTTTTGGGTGGTGGTATGTGGTGCTTCTGGACACTTGCTTATGTGGCATGCTAGAACTCTCTGGTTTAGGTAATTGGGTGGATGCTGGGTCTACCTCCAGGTGATCCACATGGCAGGCTTTGCCTTTCATAACATTAGTATGCATCAAATGGTGAGCCACTGTGAATGGTGGAGGGTTGGGTGGCATTGTCTAGTAGAAGACCCCTCCCCAGGCAGCTGTCTTGGCTGTGTGTGAGTGCTGGCCCAGCAAGGACAAAATAACCCATGGAGCAGCATATTATGTATGAGTTTCTATGGGTATAAGTAAATTGGCTAATAAAACTGTGTCCTCCATTTTCACACCTAACAAGGTGTCTTGTGTTTTTAATTCTTAACAAGGTTTTTTTTTTCTCTTGACAAGGTTTGGCTCCCCTGATATTGCAGGAATAGCAGAGTTATGGTTAAATACTGCAATGCTCAGGTATCTTTGTGTTTGGCCACAGGCAGAATAGGGGAAGCTGGGACAGGTGTGTGCCTCACAAGAAGAGTTAGGGTGACTGGACACTGAAATGGCCAGGTCTCCCTTCCAGTTGTGTGCTCTAAGCATAACTGCAGAAGCTGCAGCCACAACAAGTGCCTTGATGTTCTCATGACAAGGCTGAGAGCTGATCTCTTGGGGTGCCTTCTCCAAACTCTCTCTCAGGACTGCAAAGTACAAAGAAGCTTCATGAAAACCAGCACCTGGTGGATGTGCAGTGGACTGTGTGTCCCCACTCCTGCTTCTATTTGGGCTGTGTTCAAGTTCCATTGTAAACCTAAACTGTGACAATAGGTGGAACTCCTGCCATTATGTCCAACTTTGCTAGTACATATATACCAAGAGATTAGTAGAAGTGTGTAGGTTTTATATTTAATACCTGTTTATTTTCCTGTCATTGTTGTTGTATGTTTGTTTTCCATGCCCCCCTCTAATAAATGAAATGTATTAACTTTTTTTGTCTGGCTTAATAATCATATCCCCAGAGCTCTCTGTCTACCAATCAGTAATGCTACCCAGTACAGCTACTCTGTCTTCCGCTTTCCCTAATCTAATGTCAGAACTCTTGTGGTGAGGGGACCCAAGTGTGTTCTGGGTTGACAGTCTTCATACAGCTAAGCAAAAAGCTATCCCTGAGACAGAGTGGTAGATATCAATGGGTGTGGGCCCTTGGACTGCAATTGTGGGACCCCCTGTCCCTCCAGAAACAGAATTTAGGGTTGAATTGATTACTGTGCATTACTACAAATTACATAGACAGCTCATTCACAATATCACTGAGCCTCTGATTATCTACCTGTAATTTAGCAGGGATATATTGACAAGCTGACATGTTGGACTGCCCCAAGGACTAAAATTAGGAAGCAATGAATTATTAAAATGGGGATCATCAGGAAATTTGAGATTATATGCAAACATTGATAAATTGATATACCTAAATGCTAAGTGATGGACTCCTACCTAGATATATACTTCTATGAAATAAGATAGCAATGTATTCAGATGGTTTAGTCCATGCTTACCCCCTGGATGTAGGATAAGGTAACTAGCTATTCATTTCAATTTAGGATGCTTATGAAAGACACACCATGAAGGGCTGCACTGAATCCTGTGTCATCCTACAGACATTAATATTCTTCATTTAAATGAAATATGTGCAGGGCCGCCATCTTATTAAAGCCTTGTAGTATCCATTGCTGCTTTGTTGCATTTGGATACGTATGTTTAGTTTTAACTCCATGAATGCTGGAGAGATCTTCAATACGCTGTGAAGTGTTATATACCTCTCTAGCATTCAAGAAGTTAAAGGGATGAAAGGGCAACCATATTTGGATACTAGCAGTGCCTTCATTGTAATGCAAACAGATATCCTTTTAAATATAAAGGTCACAGTTCTTACAGGAATCATTGCAACACTGCAATGTTTGTACTCGGCATTTAAAAAGACATCAGGACACCTTACTTCAATGCATTGCTTTACTATGTGCTGGAAACATCCCTAGCATCTCAAGGATTAATTGTTTTGAAGCTTCTGGATTGCTGCATGCCTGCCAACTGCTCTGATTCTTAAAAACAGTCCCAAGTTTTTGTTCCCTTTTGAGGTCACCATCAATCCAAGGGGTGTCCAAGTTTGGTCCTTAAGAGCTACCATGTTAGATACCTCTCTGGCACTCAAAGGGTTAAGGATTTTCCTTTGTGTACAGGTGGGACCATCAAAATGAATGAACCACTTATTAACTCACTTATGCTTAATCAGGGAAATCCTGACCTGTTATTAGACCTTGAGGATCAAGTTTGGACACCCAGGCATACTCTGAAGTGCAGGTGCTGGTGTTGAAGGTCTATGCAGGTGGAGCTGAGTTGGCAGATGTATATATTCATCCCATTTTATTGGCTTATGTTTAAATAGATGTACGGTCTCTCTACTGACCATGTATCACTCATCTTCCAATGTGTTTATCTGTCTCCACATACTGGGTTGGATTCCATGGTAGGTGATCAGTATATCACTAGTTTTATCTACACTCAGGGCCAGAACACACACACACACTAGGAACACTAGGCAGTCATCTGTGGAGGCATAATCCTGGCATAATAATTGTTCCACAATTTGTATTCATACTAAGGCATTGTTGATGTTCTTTTTCCTGAAAGATCATAGTGGAGCAATGTGTTGGACACTATAGAAAAAGGTTAAGAAGGGTCCAGAATATTTTTATTTAATTTTGAATAATCAACAATATTAACCCTCTGAGTTTTCTGGCATGCAACAGGTTCAGTGTGAGAAGAGCAATACATACACCACCTGCTACAGAATCTAGTTCTTGGGAGCTTGTGTGCACAAAAGAGCAATTGTTTACCATTTTATACCCTAAGGAACAATTAATATTCGGGATTTTTACCCAGTTAAACATTAGAGATTTTCTTGTGCATTGTGCTGCAATGGGTTGGAAACCACTCTAGCATTCAAGAGCTTAACCCGTTGACTGCCAGAGAGGTATCCAAAGCATTCCAAAGCAATGCATTGAATACTTCCCTGGCATGCAAAGGGTTAAAGCTCAGTTTAAATGAATGTGAATTTTAATTTGTCCTCTATAATTCAGGGTGTTTGCTCCACAAGTGTTCCTCATTTTCTTTGCCATACAACCCTGTTTTGTCCCCATATAAACATTGGTTTAGTATTATAAAATCTTTTCAGCCTTCACATCAGGCCTCAAATTCCATTTGCAGTCAAGTGCCATCTAAACATTCAGTTCACTAAATCCAATTCTGCATTATGTATACAAGGAATGCAGAACAGCTCATCAAATGCAATTATGTGAGTGGTTTTATAATATCAACAGATGTGTGAATAATACATAAGTCTGAATGGCAGTGGAGAAGGCATTATGGCTTCTATGTATCAAGGCAGAGAAAAGTTTACAGTGACACATAGCACTATTTTTCTAAATTACAGAGGTCATAGGAGGGGTATACGGAAAAGTTCAATCTTTTTAAGAATAACAATTTGGTGGAATTATATTTGATCCAGGCAATGTAATAATATGCATTGTTTGCTGTACCCTGACACATTCACTTTGGATCGAATATACAATTTGCACAAATGTGCTACAATTTACATAAACTGTATACTCAATTTGATGCAAATGTTTAGGCGGGGGTGTTTCTGATAGTGGATAAGAAGTCTTATATTTACAAGCAGGTCTAAACCTGCAGGTCTAAATATTTTTATGCAAATTTTGCACATTTAACACTCTCGTTAGTTCTAAAGGGTTAAATATTATGTTTTAGTAGTTCTGAAAGAGGGTGCCACTATGCCATTACACTTTAGTATGTTGTGTGAACCAATGTATTTCTAATAAAAATGTGAATGATGAGTGTTAAATGTGTTTTAAAGACTAAAATACATTTTGAGGGACATAAGGTATTGTGAGTCAGGAAAGGAAGGTGTGGTTTAGGTGTATTCTTCCAAAATATATGATTATATATTTAGAAAATGTAACACATTTTTACATTTTAAATGCCATTTTGCTTTGCTGAGAGGCCAGAATAGCATAAGCATACCTGGGAACTTTCAGTTGAGGGCTACCCGGAGGGTAGTCCTCTGTTCAGCAGGGGGTAACAAAAATGACACTAATCGCGTCAAAAAGGGGCGGGGCTTAACTCGAGTGTTGGTGGGGATTTAACCCTTTGAGTGCCAGAGTGGTACGGAATGCATTGCAAAGCACTCTGGTACTCAGAGGGTTAAATGTGTCACACAGAAGGCTGGGGACGGAGGCACAAAGGGAGAAAAAGCAGATGTGGCAGAGTTTCAATAGAAACTCTCCACATCCGGAGGAATCTGCCTCTGCCCCGGAGACCCGGTAAAGCTCTGTCAGAACCGGAGTCTCCGGGGCAAATCCGGAGAGTTCCCAGATATGAGCATAAGTAGCAAGGTAAAGCTCTGTCAGAACCGGAGTCTCCGGGGCAAATCCGGGGAGTTCCCAGATATGAGCATAAGTAGCAAGGTAAACCCTGAAGCTGTTCTCCATAGCGGAAAGGGAAGGTACATACAAGATTAGTCATACCATTACAAACGATTATATACTGTACTAAGAAGATCCAAAGCTTTTCTGTGGTATGCCAATCTCACCATAGGTTTACAATAACAAATCCCTTTTGATATAAATTGGCTTTTAACCATTTTGAATGGTAGAGCAGACTTCCATTGTTTGAACATAAACACAATTTAACCCTTTGCAATGACTTGAATAACTCTCTTGCATTCAAAGAGTTACAAAAATGTCAGTGGAAACCTTATCAAAGTGCACCCAACAAAAGTGACAAACTGAAAACAGTTCAATACAATATATACCCTGTATAGTGATTACTCGTATCACAGATATTGCAATTCAGTGCAGGACCCTACAATATTTAGTGATCACAACCAAAAGCAGACTGTGTACTACAACATGTAGTGATGATTGCAGCCAAAATCAGACTGTGTACTACAACATGTAGTGATGATTGCAGCCAAAAGCAGACTGTGTACTACAACATGTAGTGATGATGACAGCCAAAAGCAGATTGTGTACTACAACATGTATTGATGACAGCCAAAAGCAGACTTTGCACTACAATATATAGTGATCACAGCTAAGATCAGATTGAATACTACAATATGTAGTGATCATAGCCAAGAACAGACTAAACACTACAATACAGCGATCGCTGTGAGTGATTTATGTTTTTATGTTTTTGCAGCGGAAACTGTGCTGCACATTGTTCTCAATCTGTTTGCTTACCATTTGTTTAAATGATCTTTGTTAAGGGTTTTACTCCCATTGTTTAACCCTTTGAGTGCCAGAGGGGTATGGAATACATTGCTTTGCAATGCATTCCGTACCCCTCTGGCACTCAAAGGGTTAAATCATGCTATTTCTCAAGTGTAGCTGTGGTGCAAAATGGTGATATGTCCCTTCCAATAATAATAGAAATAATATGCACTATGATTTTTATTGAAGTTATTCACCCCACCATACATTATGAGCTGGGTGCTGTTTATAGACTTGGGCACTGTGCAGGCACATCATCATATTCTAAATACGTGCATGGTCATTGTGAACCATATGGAGCCTGCACCTGAAGGATTACATCATCACAACCCATCCAGGATTTATGTTTGGAACTTGGTAGCATAAACCGCTCTAATGCAGAAAGCATAAAGGGTGCAGGACTATCACGATGCCCATACTCTTTTTGTGACATTCTGTCAGTCTACACTCCTACTCTACTCCTATTGGCTATACTGTGCTTGTCCCACCCAGTATGGCCTTTAAATACTGGGTTCTGGCACCTCACCGGTGCCCTTTCGTGGTGTTCCAGTACCAGCGCTCATTCCTGATCTCAGTTGTTCTCAGTGTATCAACCCGGCCTGTCTGACTACTTTGCATTTCGTCTCCTGCTTGTGAACATACCCAGACTGCCTGACCATCCTGCTTCTCCTGCTCCTGTGTACCGACCCGGCTTGGCTGACGTTCCTGCTCTGTGTACCGACCCGGCTTGGCTGACGTTCCTGCCCGGGTACCGACCCGGCTTGGCTGACGTTCCTGCACCGTGTATCGACTTGGATTGGCTGACGTTCCTGCTCCGGTTGCACCAGCCCGGCCTCCGGTTGAGGGTGGTGATCCTTTCTTGCTGTCTGTGACAGCTGTGCAGTTTTGGTCTCAGTTGCCTCTGTGTCGCCCCAGCGACATTCCTATTGGCTTGTCATTCTATATGCTCCCAGTTGGTTGCCACCTTAGGGCAAGTTGCTCAGTTGCTCATTCTGTTACTGTCACAGTAGTGCTCAGTTGCTCAGTCTCCATTACTGCCACGGCAGTCTCCAGTCGCTTAGTCTCCGTTACTGCTACGGCAGAGTGCAAGTGGCCTAGTCTCCATTACTGCTACGGCAGAGTGCAAGTGGCCTAGTCTCTGTTACTTCTATGGCAGAGTGCAAGTGGCCTAGTCTCCGTTTACTTCTACGGCAGAATGCAAGTGGCTTAGTCTCCGTTTAATGCTACGGCAGAGTACAAGTTGCCTGGTCTCCGTTACTGCTACGGCAGTGTCCACATCTCTCAGTCTCCATTACTGCTACAGCAGTGATCACATGGCCTAGTCTCCGTTATTGCTCTGGCAGTGCTCTATGTTGCTCAGTGTCCGTTACTGCTCAGGCAGTTCACCATTACCTGCTAACCTATTATTGGGCGTTACTCGTATTTTAGCTCTCTATCCTAGGTGAGCTTCTTAACAGGCCTTACCACACTTGGGACTGTTTACAATTGCTGAAGGCCATTAACCCATGCAGTACCGATACACTGGAACTCTTTCAAGTTCTGCCGGACCTGTGTCAGTATATCGTGTTATGGACTCTGTATTTATACTGGACCTGTGTGGGCATATGTAAATGTAACCTGTCTTGTGTCTGTATTATATTGAGACTATACTACAGGACTTGTGAGGTTTATAGTATTTCAAATTGCTTAATAAAACTGTGTTTTATCCAAACCTACTGTGTCTGTGTGTCAAACAAACCGTTACAAGGACTCAGTTGCACATTGTTCAAACATTTGATGATGTGGTGCCACATACAAATAAAAATAAGGGGTATTTGTTCCCCTGCCTCCTTCAGTTTATATCTCACTAGCTGAAGAGCCCATTACATGGGCCACAGTGCTACTGCCAGCCGGTCGCAGGGCAGTCATGCGCAGTAGAAACTGCCCTCGTCGCGGTTGATACAAAGCGGAATGCTCCAAAGGAGCGTCCAGCTCTGTATCAGCCACGGTGCGGTAGTCTCTACTGCGCATGACTGCAGCACGAGCAACAGTCTCTACTGCGCATGACTGCATTGTTACACATGTTTTAGCAAATTATTATATAGGGTTGTTAAAGGGGACTCATTCTAAAGCAAATCATTTGCACCATAGGTTTGAAATAAAAATTCCCATTGCTTTAAATTAGGTTTTTAAAGAGTCACATTTAGATCTCGATGAATTTTACAGAATTTTTATTTCAAGCCTATGATGCAGTATATGTGCTCCAGAATTGTTCCTCTTTAACTTGATAAATAAGGCTCTGTATATGCTCTTTTTGTATTCTTATTGTGAGACCTATGAATTACTACATATTTTGTGTAGTAGAAAGAGGGCATATGGTCATGCCACTCTACCATACCTAGCATATTGTCATACCTAGAGTATTGTGTACCGTACTGGAGACCCCATGTTCAGAAGGATATAGATATTTGGGAGAGAGTTCAGTGAAGGACTACTAAAATGGTGACTGCTTTACAGGCTAAAAATTATCAGGCTTGTTTAAAGGAACTGAACAGAGTTTGGAGGAGTGAAAGGAGAGACAGAATATAATTAAAGCATTCAAATACACAAAGGGATTCAACAAAGTGCAGGAGGGAAGTACATTTTAATGGAGTAGAAATATTAGGACAAGAGGTTATAGTCTAATAGAGGGGCAGAGGCTTAGATGTAATGTGAGAAAGCGTTTCTTCATTAAGAGTGTAGTAGATAAATGGAATAGTCCACCAGCAGAAGTGGTAGAAGTTAGTACAGTGAGGGAGTTTAAGCATGCATGGGATAGACATAAGGCTATCCTGAACATAAGACAAGACCAAGGACAAAATAAGGCTCAGGGGTTTTTACAGTAGGAAAAATGGACAGGCTAGATGGGCCAGATGATTCTTATTGGCAATCAAATTCATTGTTTCTCTGAGAGAAGTATGTAATGCAGACCTCTAAATGCCGGCTTCTGGTTTTAGTTGTGAGGGGGAGACTGGTTACAGCCATTCTTGGGAACTCTCCAGATCTGTCTCTGAGACTCCGATTTTTGAAGTAAATTATCGGGTCTCCAGAGACAGAGGCTGATTCTCCTTTGAAAGTGAGTTTCTTATGAAATTCTTCCCACTTCTCCTCCTTCTCACCCTGTTCCTTCCACTTTCCACCCACCCCTTTGTGATGCAAATCCCACCATTTATTTCCTCCAGGCAAATCTCATGAGCCCTCTCCGGGGAGTCAAAAAGTAAAAGTTCCCAGGTATGGTTACAGATCTGCCAATGCTTTGTTTATGTAAAAGAAGAAATATAGGGAGTGGGTAAGCCAACAATGCATATGTGGAAAGGAGAAATAAATAAGGCAGCTTTAATGTGCATATTGGTGTCACCCTCTGACTGCCAGAGAAGTATGTAATGCATTACAAAGCTATACACTTCACACCCTCTGCCACTCAAAGGGTTAATGGGGAGGGAAGCGAGCAGCAGCTTTAATGCTGTTCTTGGAATGCCAGAAAGGTATATAAGGCACTTATCTGGCATTCAAAGGGTTAAAATAATATGTAATTGTTATGCATTCTCCCCTCCCTTTCTCCCCCATTACCCCTCTCACTAAATCTTCTCCCCAGTGCCCCTGTATATCTATCAGTGACTTGCAACTCTCCCATTTCTCCTTCCTTCTTCTTAACTCTGCCTTGCCTATCTCCCCCTCCTGCCTCATTCCCACTTTGCCTTCCTTGTCTTACCCCTGCCTCTCTCTCTTTCTCTCTCTCCAAATTCACATTAGTTTAATTGTGGCTTTTAACTGTTTGAATACTAGAGAGATGCCTAAGAATGGCAACACAATGCATTTGCAACCTGTCCAGCAATTAAAGGGTTTAAAGGCCAATTTAAATGCTTTGGAATAATATTTGTCTTATATGGTACTTCATTTTTTGTTTCTTCATATTGCCACTGGTGTTTCAGATTACAAAATGCTATAATTTTTCAGCTGCATGCAACCCACTGAGCCTAGCACACTAATTACATTAATGTGCCCCTCTGGTATGTATTTGTACCCTTCATTATGCCCCTTGAGAAATAACCTATGAAATATTACGGGTGCCCTGAAAATTCCTGATTTGTGTTAGGGAGGATTTTCTGAGCAAATGACATTGAGAACACCTTACATGGGTTTATCAAGTGGAGTAAAATGTTCCCAGTTATAAAGTATTCTATAATTTTCAGGTTATTCCTATGGAGCCTTGCAATCAAGGAATATGTTTCTCTTACACACTGATAACTAGACTCTTTAGCAGGGGTGGGCAACCTGTGGTTTTGATGATTGAAAAAATAACAATTTTTTCTGCTGTTTAGATCCATATGGTTCAGATTATATCTTTCCCATTTAAAGGTGGCAATATTTTTTATTTATAACTGAAGGAAAAAATGAACCTTACATACTACATAAAACAGACTATTGCTAGTAATATGTCAATGATTCTCACGTCTAGTCTTCTGGGGAAAACTAAATGATCATATTTTCAGTATATGCTTGTTTCATCTTTGGTGGATAATTTGTGGCTCATTCATTATGATTAATATATCTGTGCTTAAGTAGGTATTTCCTGAAAACCTGTTGGCATGCCCTGAGAACTAGAGCTGATATTAACTGAAATATGTAAACATAGATTTAAAGCCAGCCGTTAACATAGCTGGTAGAGCCAAAGGGAATACCGGCTGTTAAACTAACATGTTTAACGTGGTATTTAAAGGCCCTACCAGCTAGAGCTCCAAAGGACGTTAAGCCACAAAAACAGTCTTGTGGCTGAACGTCTGTTTTGTACGTTTAGCTCCCAAAATGCTGCTAAAGCAGCGATATTGGGAACCGAACAGTGAAAAACAATTAACTATTGATGCTTGACATACTGCCAAGCACCGATCGTTAAATGATCCATGTTACACTTACCTGTCATCTACTGTCCTTCTGTCTTCTCTTCTTACTTCTGCCTTCTCTTCAGTCTTGTCTCCTCCCTGTAAAATAAAATACATGTATTAAAATGAAGCATGAACTTATACATTCCAGAACCCTTTGAGTGGCAGAGGGGTACGCAATGCATTGCAGAGCAATGCGTTGCGTAGCTCACTGTCACTCAAAGGGTTCAATTTTAGTGCTCCATAAATATACCCATATATGCCTCCATGTAATGACCCGAAGAATGCCAATGAATAAAAAAGCTCCACATATACATAAATTAATGCAATTCATTAATGCCCAAAATTTAACTTAGCTTTTAACGATATATTAATATATATATTAATGTATTCATTTTTAATTTTAGTTTATGAGATATTCAGCTTTATGCATTTGCCAGTTTATGCACGGATCTAGCACTTCCTGATAGGAAGAGACAGTTGGTAATGCAGGCCTTTGTGTAATGTTTGAGTGCTTCAGGCATGCCTAAAGGACTTGCACTAACTGACAAATATAGAATGCTAAATATCTTATAAGCTATTGTTTTACATAAAAGTATGCCTAACATAAATATGGTTTTTAAACTCTTTCAAAATCACCTAGCACTTACAAAGTGATAGCTCATCTTTAAAGGGATAGTAATACTTTAAAATTACTAATATTTTAGTAGTAAAAAAAGAAATTATTTGCCCCCGGTGACATCTCTCAAACCTTTATGGTTTGAGAGATATTCACTGGCAAAGTTCCCCCCTCCCTCCCCTTTCTCTGAAGTCAGAGTTGTAGCTGACTGCAGGGGAACCCTGTCGTACGAACATCCGGCGGCTCTGCAGCAGAGTCATGATAGCATTAATAAAAATAAATCATTCACTTAAAAGGTCTTCTGCATGTGCTTGGTTTGCAAGCACACATAGAAGACCTTTTAAGTGAATGATTTATTTTTTATTAACGCGATTGCATCTCTGCTGCAGAGCCGCCGGATGATCATAGGAAAGGCTTCCCCTGCAGTCAGCTACAACTCTGACTTCAGGGAAAGGGGGGGGGACTTTGCGAGTGAATATCTCTCAAACCATAAAGGTTTGAGAGATGTCACTGGGGGCAAATAATTTCTTTTTTTTTACTATTAAAATATTGGGATTAGTAATTTTAAAGTATTACTATCCCTTTAAGGGCATGATGTTCAAAAAGTCATTACAATGAAAAATTGTCAGATCATTAGATGGTGGTAAAAAATGTTTTGGACTCTTGTCGTCTGGTGTCCTGAGACTGGACCACACCTTCTCAGTGTGTGTGTTTTTTTTCCCCTTTCTCTCTTATCCTTCCCTTCAATCTACTTCTTGCAATCTTCTCTTTGCCCTCTCTTTCTTTCTCTCCACTGCGGAACATGTTTTATGTTAACACACTCATCTACTCATCTCTTTTAGTACTTATTAACCTTGAGAATGATGTCCCTTCTTTTACATTTTCAAGATATATGTTTTGTTCTCTTAAATTTGTTAATCTAATTGTATTGCCTTACATCTAAGTGTGAGATATATGTTTCATGTAACGATTGTGTTTCAATAAATCTTTAAAAAAAAATTACAATATTTTCAGAAGTAAATCCGACATGTTTGAAAATGTGTTGTAAAGAATTGAAAATACCAGGAAGATGAGCATGCCGAATATTGCCCTTAAATTTTTTATTTTAAAACTCTCATTGATTTTGTATTTAAATTAAAAAGTTTCAAATTAACAAAGACATATTTTGTCCTTAATAAGACAAACTTTGACATATAGATTTTTTTTATCAGTTAACTCTATACTGCTGCTTCTCAATACTAGAAACATAGAATTTGAGGGCAGATAGGAACCATTCAGCTCATCTAGTCCCATTTTACTACTGTAAAAACCTCAAACCTTGTTTGATCCTTGGTCTTGTCTTATGTTCAGGACAGCCTTATGCCTATACCATGCATGCTTCTGTCACTGTTTCAACTTCTACCACTTCTGCTGGTAGGCTATTCCACTTATCTATTACCCTCTCAGTGTAGTAAAACTTTCTTACATTACGTCTAAACCTGTGTCCCTCTAGTTTTAGACTATGGCCTCTTGTCCTAACATTTTTACTCCTTTGAAAAGTAATTCACTCTTATACTTTGTTGAATCCCTTCATGTACTTGAATGTTTCTATCATATCCCCTCCACGCTATACATGTTCAGATTCTTTAGTCTATCCTGATATTTCTTTTCCTGTAAACCAGTCACTATTTTAGTATCCCTTCTCTGAATTTTCTCTAGCATATCTATAAGGTCTCTAGTACTGTACACAATACTTTAGGTGAGGTCTAACTAGAGATCTGTAGAGTGGCATGACCACTTCCCTTTTTCTGCTAGTAATGCCCCTAGATATACAACAGAGCACTCTGCTTGCATTCCCCACCACTTTGTTACATTGCCTGCCTACCTTTAAGAAATAAGAAAAAATTACTCCCAAATCCCTTTCCTCTGTTGTCTCTGACAGCACAGTACCCCTAATAGTGTATTTTTCCTTTGGACTTTTATGTCCAAAGTGCATTATTTTACTTTTATCAACATTAAACTGCAGCTGGCACACTCTTGTCCATTCTTCTAATTTACCTAAATCATTTGCCATTTGGCTTATTCCCCTTGGAATGTCTACCCTGTGGCAGATCTTTGTATCATCTGTTAAAGGCATACCTTACCTTGAATAACTTTTGCGATATCACTAATAAAAATATTTAAAAGAATGGGCCCCAGTACTACAGATCCCTGAGGTACCCCACTAGTAACACGACCTTCACCTGAATATTCAACATTAACTACCACACTCTCCTGTCTCCTGTCAATCAGCCATTGGCTTATCCATTTAACTATTTTTATATCCATACAATGCAATATATTAATGTATTATTGTAGTAACCCAGTCAAAAAAAATTTATGAGGTTAGTTTGACAATATCTCCCTGCTGTACACTCATGCTGGTTGGCTTTTTTTGCAAGCCATTTAAATTCAGATATTCAACAGTTTTTTCCTTTAACATAGTCTCCACTAATTTTCTCACTACTAATGTAAGACTTAGTGGTCTGTAGTTAACAGACTCTTCCCTGCTACCTTTTTTGTGAAGCAGTATTACATTTGCTAACTTCCAATCTTCTGGAACTATTCCTCTCGTTAGTGACTGATTGAATAATTCTGTTAAACGTTTTGCCAGAACACACTAAAGTTCTTTTAAAAATTTTGGGTGTATCCCATCTAGTCCCATCGATATATCTATTTTTACCTTAGTCAGTTGAAGTAGAACTTTTTCCTCTGTAAACATGTATGCCCATTTCTTGCTATTTCTTTTTTTCTAACAGAGATCCCTTCCCTTCATCTTCCTCTGTAAAAACTGAACAGAAATATTCATTGAGACAGTCAGCTAGCCCTTTATTCTCATTCACATAGTTTCCATTTTTTGTTTTCAGTCTAGCTATTCCTTGTTTCATTTTCCTCCTTTCATTTTTGTATCTAAAAAAATATTTGTCCCCTGTTTTATTGAATGGGCAGTATTTTCCCGTGTGTGCTTTAGCTAATAATGCATTTGACCTCCATCAGCCTAGTCTTGTACCGATACCTATCTTCTTCCTTCTGTGCCTGCTTATATTTCTTAAATGCTTCTTTTTTCTCCTTTACTATATTTGCCACATCTGCAGAGTACCACAGTGGTTTTCTTTTCCTTTTACCCTTGCTGACATGTCTAATGCCATGCTCTGTTGCGTTTATTAAAACACATTTCAGATACACCCATTTCTCCTGGACTCCATTTAAAGACCTCCAAGCTGATAAAGTACTGGCAATAGTCTAGACCATTTTTATTTTGTCAGAAAAAATGCCAATAACCTTTTGAGTGCCAGAGTGCAATGCATTCTGTACCTCTCTGGCACTCAAAGGGTTAATCAGACAAAAAAGTGCCGCCTAAAAGAAGATTTTTTTCTAAAAATGTTTTACAATATGATGGTAAAATCAACCATTGAACCTCCATTTACACTTACACTGATCCACTTTAACCCACTGTGTGCTGAAGAAGTCTCCAACACATAGCTTTTCAATACTTTGGAGACTCCTATAGCATTTAGTATCCACCAAACTATGGGCACTTCAATGTTATTTGGGTGCAGAACAGTGATGGTACTGGTGGTAAGGAGTGTGATGTGCAGATGATGCATTTCATAATGACTCGTGAGTTCATGAACCAGGCACCCAACAGTATTGGTAAATACTAAGACAGTAAACAAGTGAAAATGTTCTAAGGTAAGACACAAAACCCTCCTTGAATATAAAAGAAGGACAAAGAACAAATAGGATCTGAGGTCATGGAGATTTTTTTTCATGCCTCTAAAGTATTTATTGTTTTTCTGTATGCTGAGATTTAACAAGTTGTGTCCTACAAAAGAGCAAGCTCATTTCACCTTGTCTGTCAAAAGAACGCAAAACCATGTAGTAATTTTAAGTAAACTGGATTGAAAAATGGTTCCCTATGTTTAATGCAGACTTGGATAGCATAGTTAATGAGTGAGGCTGCAGACAGAAGTGCAAACTGTTTGACAAATAGTATGCTGTGCTTGCAACTGTGCTTGTGATCTCTTTGTACCCTTGTTCATTAAGCTAAAGATGTGCAATTCTGAAACAAACCAACTGCACCATAGGTTTGAAAAGAAAAGTCTGTAAATGTTCACTGATTTAACCTTTTGAAAGCCGGTTACCTAACACAATGCTTTGCAATACGTTGGATAGCCTATGGAACTCAAAGGATTAATTAGGGTTTTTTACCTGCTTGAATGCTAAAGAGATATGTGATGTTTTTGGTGTGCCCTTGGCGTTGAAAAAAAAAATTGGAGAGCCGATTGACTTGATTGATTGGGTATTGGCAATAGAGTGTTGACTGATTCAGAATATGATACTGGACCTCCGAGATTTGGTTTGTACACCCATGGGGGTCAGAAAGGTTACTTTGAGGGAGCCCCAGTTTCTTCTGGGCAAGATGGACTCCACTTGCAGAATCCTCCCAATGGACACGTGTTCAATAGGCACGTCTCTTATCTTATGACAGGGTTATGTTAGCCACACCACTTTATTCAATTAACAGAGGGAATCAAGATGGATTTGAAAAATTGGGACAATTTTCTGGAGGATTTTAATGAGAAATCTCTCTGGCAGGTGCCACCAATGTTAATCAGGAGCTTCAGCTCCACACTGTTGTGCAGTCTCATTTTGTTTCAGTGCCATTTTGGGCATGCACTGGTTTGTTGATCAGAGACCAGAGAAATGGGGGACTGTGAATCTGACAGGTAGTCTGGTCCTTTTGTAATAATTTCCTATTATGTTGGCCCTGGAATTGTGGGGTTTTCTCTCTGTAGAACAGATACATTGTCGTCTATTTGATAAGCTGGGCTTTGTTTCAGATGGTCAGCAATTTGTTGACTTCTTCTTTGCACCCTTTTGAAACCTGTTCTGGATCTAATCTTAAAGTTCTTGTAGCTCAACCTTCCTTTTCATACCTTACATGTACTTAGAATACTTCATATTGCGACTTTCCAGAAGGCATGTCCTGAGGCAGATGCAGAATGTTTTATTAATTGTTATATTCTAATTAAGATTTGTTCTTTCCTTCTTCTAAATTTCATGGTGTTTGTGATATTTATCATGTGTCCTGTACCTCAGACAGGTCAAATGGTGGCTGGTTTATTTATCATTTTATATATCCAACATAGCAAACACACATTAAATCAAGTTCATGTCCAAGGGCTGGATTCTATTGCAGGTGCTAATTTTATCTCTGCATTTATCTCCAGGTTTCCTCATAGACTTCAATAGGAAAATATTTGATAAAACGGGTGTTAACATTTAGCACCTGCAATAGAATCTAGCCCCAAATGTCTGGTGTAGTGTTAGAGGTCACAATAGTCTTATAGATCAACACAATAGTCTTATAGATCAACACATAACCATAAAGTCTGTAGCATATCCTGTCACCTGTGCCTACTCCAGACAACTGGGGGTAGGTGCCTTTAGGTTTGCTTGCTAAATTGTTTTTATCCTAGCAGCACCTAAAGGAGATGTTAGACAGCATTTTGGGATCAACCACATGATGAACACTGAGCCCTTTAATGTTTCCAAGTTTGTCTTTATGCTATATACTTATCAGTTTAATACATTTGGAATGTCCAGCTTATACAGTAATTTGACTAGTTCAATAATCTTTTAAATTAGCTAAATGTATCATATGGTGACAAGTAAACATTAGAGCTGTTTTATGTTTGTTTGTGATAAGCTGAAGTATTGCTGTTCCGAGCAACAGTAGTTGTTGATGGGGTGAGTTATTTGATTGACATGTAGAAGAATGATATCTGCATACTAGGTAAATACTCTCAAAAGGAATTACTGGCATATTACTGGCATATTCAGTACTCAGCATCAGCAATAAGACAAATATGTTGTGCAGATCACTTACCTGATTCCAACCTACATTCTAAGGGCTCTTTCACCCAGGGACATAACTGTAACAGCTCACTACTAAGGTTTTTCCTCCTGTGTTCTTTCACTCACCCACTCTTGTTTTCCACCACTAATCCCAATGCAGGGGGGTCTGTTTCAGGGCTAGCCTACCAATGTGAGTGCCACCCAATACTATTGGCCGATGGACATATGAGTTGGCCATTCACTGGAAGTTGCAATGAGCATTGCAACCTCCAACAACCTCATGTGAAAGGTCTGTTGGAGGTCCCATAGGCTGCCATGCAGACCTTGCTTGCTGCATAAATATTGTGTTCCTGTATGAACCCAGTAGAGATGCAACTTGCAGAACCTTGGTTTGTTCCCAAGAGGTAATAGCCACCCATGTTGATGGTACCATAGCTCAACATTCCACCTTTCCAAACAGGCAACAGAAGCAACATTGTTGTGTTGGTGTTACCCATGTGAAAGTTGCCTAAACATTAGTGTGTGTTTCAAAAAACTCACTGACCTCTTGTGTGCTCATGTTTCTAATAATTCTAGTCAACTAGCTTTCTTATCTCTTGCTTTATATATGAATTACAAAGTTTTTTTTATGTAAGTCCATTCACTCTTGATCATTACCATTCACCTTGCTTTTATTTCTTTCCATTTCCTCCTTTGCAAACAAACACTTCACATAACTGTAATCAGTATAATAATGCTTGCAGTAATGAAGGACGTTTGATTGCCGAGTTACAAATTAATCCAGAGATGGAATGGGAGTGAAACCCAAGATCTTGAAAGAAAAATCTCATTATTTTTGTCATAGAAACAAACAGATATTGTTGGAATCTAACATAATTCAACAAGCATTGGAGTGTAAACTGCAGGGCTCAGCATCCTTAAACCAACAGATCCCTATCATCGATCACCAGACATGAAAGGCTAAATAAACACTCCCAGTTTCTTGCAATTTATTACTATTTCACTAGTGCTTAATATTGTCTGAGCAAATCTGTATGTGTATATAGAGGACACTCCCAAGCTGCACTAGAAGTATGACTAAATATATTGCTGTACCTAGATGTGAGTGAAATTTCCAAAATTTGTTTTGTGTATCGATTAAGAGGAACTTGAGAAAATTCTGGGTCCATCCAAATTTATCTGGAATGAACAGAGGAGGAAAAGCAAGAAATGGGAAAAGAATGAAGGAGGAACAGCAAAGGGCAGTAATTGGAGCACTGGAAAGCAAGATAGAGTAGGAGTGAAAAGGGACCAGGGTTTTGGAAAGAGAGGCCAAATAAAGGGACCAAAATGGGACTGGAAAGGAGAATTAGCTAGTATGTAGGAGAGTGAGAGGGTCTGGGTTGTGGAAGAGAGGAGTGGGCAACTTAAAATGGAGCCAGATTTTGGGAGAGAGAATGTGGGAGAGAAAGTATAGAGAGAGAATTGTAGAAAACAGGACAGAGAGAATGAGGGAGAGGAAAAATTGGGAGTGAGAGTGGGGAAGAACATTCTGAAAGTAACTGAGCATTTTTTTTCCTTTCTCTTGGGTATCACATTGCCTATTTTCAGGCTTTCTGAGTGTTTAGAAAAGTAAACAGATGTGTATAAAGTCTTGTAAAACAGTCTAGTTAATAAGATTCACCCTTCCATTACTGTTCCCCACCTATACTGGTATTATGAGTTTATTTTGTTAAGGTGTGTCTTGTAATTTTGTTGGCAGCTGAATGCATTGAGGACATTGGTACAGTTATCTGCAGATATAGATCAGGTAGACAAATCCAGAAAACCGTTACCATAAAGAGTACTTCAGAACCTTTGCTGAGAAATTTTGATCCATAGCATTGGTTCTAACACTTTATTCCAGGGTGTGCAATGTAAGGTTTTCCAGCTGCTGCTGGATGACAACCACCATCTTCCCCCACCAGATGTTGATGCTGCTTGATGACAACCATCATCTCCCCCCACCAGGTTTTGATGCTGCTGGATGACAACCCCATCTTCTCCCACCAGGTGTTGATGGAAATTGTTAACCGGCAGCACCTAGAGGGCCTCTGTTCACGAAACCTTACTTTATAGTATTGTGGAACCTTTCAATTTCAAATTAAATTAATGTGATATCTTAACAATCAATCCCTTTAACCTACTGGATTCTGGAGTGCTTTCCATTACATTGTGAAGCATTGCACTGGAGACCTCTCTAGCATCCAAGTGGTTAACATAATATAAGTAGCAAATATATTGTATTTAGCACAGGTATTATTAGGATGTAATTGATCAGGTAACTGTTGTGAGGTGATGGTATCTGATACATATATTTTTTCTTAGTGGGGGAGGTTGTAGCTCTTATTAAAATAAAATTAACCTTTTATTTTGACTTTACATATTCTACAAGTACAATGCGACTTTGCATATGATTCACTTGCACACTATTTAAATGGAGATTAAAAGGTCGCTATCCCTTTCAATATAACAGAAAATGCAGTTGTACTGTGAAAAGTTTTGATCATCCACTCTCTAGTAGTCACAAAGTCACACTTATAGGAGTCTTATGTACAAAAGAGAAGGGGGCATTTCTGGAGCTAACCAACTGCATCATGGAGGAGAAATTAAAAACAACCTCAAAAACTCCCATTCATTTAAATGGGGTTTTTAATGAGGTCTCCAATGCCTTGTGCATCAAAGTCCTTGAAATATGTCTAAGATTCAAGGTGTTAATAGCCCCCTTAAAATCAATGTGAATTTTTATTTGTCCTCTTTGGTGATTTGCTCCAGAATTGTTTGTCTTTTCTTTTGTGCATAAGGCCCAGTATATGTGTCAAGCCAGTGTTATCCCCATTACTCATTACTATCATTTGTTCCGTGGTGTTCCGTATATTTCTGTAGGGAACAATGAGTTTTCCCAGGAACCCTATTGGATAACCACTGTTAGCAACAGAAATGCACATACATCTGTGACTATCCCAGCTTTGGAGATCTGGTCTAAATTACTTAACCCTTTGAGTGCCTGAGAGGTATCCATCGCATTGCATTGCAATGTGCTCTCTGGCACTCAAATGGTCAACCTCTCATCTTAATATAAGTTTACATAATGTAACAAAGAATTTAAACGGCCTATATTATGTTTGTAATATAAACAGTTTTCTTTTAAGAAATGACCCTTTATTTGTTGATGGCAGTGGGGCACTTTATGCAAATTATTTTCTGTGCTAGGACAATATTATTCCACACTGTGCTATGAATGACTCATACACTGGGGACATTTCTGATAGCATAATGAGCAGTAAGTTTGGCCTTCAACGGAACTAATCAGCATATAATGAATTAGCATCAATTGCCAAACTGTGCCAATACATTAATTTTATTTATTTTTTTACATCACTGATTTTACAGAACAATAGATAGCTGATTGAAATTAATCTATAGTTCAAAGTAAATTTGTGATAATCTATATCTGAGTAGCAGTATTGACGTTCACATTTTCTTGTCAGAGAGTGATCCAGAAGATCTGCATGGTAAGAAAAGGCTTCCTTATGATTCCCAACTCAAGCCTTTGCTTGTAACTTTCCAAGTTCACTCAAGGGCAATCATGAGAAAAGGTTTACAAGTTATCTTTCCTAATTACTGCTAAATCTAACCTGAATTACCACAGGAAACTTTTTATGTTTAATTAGTTTGAAAATCAACTGATGGTTGCCCTTGAGAATTTAATTCAGCAACCTTTCTGTAGGTTAAAATTTAAATGTACCAACAGATCCTGCACATATTATGTATACTGTGAAAACAGGTATTTTTTTCTGATGAAATGCCATTTAAAATCAGTTTATGAAGCTGTAAAATGTAGAGTTGAGAAGATGCTGGGGGCATCCATTTCTTACTTGTACATGTCTCAGAAGAGGTATATGTGAATGTGGAAGATGACAACAGGGGTAGTAATGCACGATTAGTCAATTGTTGAAATCTTAGTGCATAGGCTCCATAGAATAACATAGGAAATGGAGAAGTGATAAACTGGAGAAGTCATCTCCACCTTATCACCTCTTTATCACCATTTAGTGAATCTTCTGCCAGCTGTTGGATACTATAATGACCATAACCGCAACTAGCCAATGCCTGATTGGGGATGATGGGAGTTATAGTAGTCAACAGCTGGAATTTCAACAATTGACTAATCGTGCATTACAAGTATGTGTGATATTCACAATAAAGCAAACATTTGTTAAAACATGTGCCTCTGCTTCATTTAATGTTGATGCCAGGACAAATTAGATTTCTGCAGGACTGTGATGTTTTTACTATATCTCTTTATTTTCATGTTTATATATACCTTTTAGCAACTGGGTACAATTTTTAGATCCTGGGGAAGTACAGTAGAACTTAACACCATTTTCTAGATCCTGCTGATGCCTTTCCAAAAAACACTAGGAAAGTTTTAAAAACAAAGATTCTATCACAGAACCTTGAAAAACTTTAAAGAACACAGACTCACAATTTACAGCTTGGAGTCAGCTTCACAATCCAAAGGTACTTTCAAATCCCAGAGACATCTAACAGATGTCTAGGATAGTGGTAGGCAATGCTGAACTTTCCAACTGTTGGGAATTAGACTTCCTACCATCCACAACACTGAACTTCAAATATTAGTTACCATGTTCTAGAAGTGAATGTATGACAATGATTTAATGCCAAAATAGGTGCTGGAATCAATGTCAAATCCCTACACCTACCAAATTCCAATATAATAAGCTTCATACATCCAAAAGCCTCCCCTTAATTCCATTGCACCAATGGGAGGGCAACGAAGCAGTCTGTCATCATTTTGAGCTGTTCCTTTCATGAGGATCAAAATCTATGTCATGCATTTACATGGTGCAGACAAGTTGATCACTGTCAGTTTCCCTCTGCATGATTTGGGGCAGATTATGAGGCTTACTGTCATTAAAGTCTAATATTGGTGGTCTATATATATGCCAGCATGAACCACAATAATCATACATTGCATGTCATATACCCTGACATGGAACCTTTGGTGTCAGGGATAATACCATGTGACTCAACTATCACTAGGGATGGGCAAAAATTTCCACCTCAAACTGAAATCGGCGAAAAATGTCACCTTCAGCTTGGCTAAAAATTTCCAGCAAAAAGTGATGATTTTCCTCTTTTTTCCACTTTTTCCGCCTAGCTCATTCCACTGAAGTCAATGGGAACATTCAAGTTCCATACAACATAAAATAAATATTATTTAACTTCTCAAAGGCATAGTATAAAAGGGGCATGAGGGTGCCTGTGTTGGTGTGGTGTGGGGAAAGAATCAGTTGAACAGGGGATGATTTTTTGGGGGTTGTTTACTGGGATTGGGGGGGCACTTAATATAAAAGAAATCCTAAATAAAATAAAATAAAAACCATAAGACATGGCATTAAGGGGTCTGAGGAGGGTGCCTGTGTTGGTGAATGAATGGATCATTTGAACAGGGAATTTGTTTTGGGCAGTTTCTTGACTGCTATTGGGGGGACAGTTAATAAAAAAATAAAATAAGAAATTTGTATTTAAAGTTATAGAGACAGGAACCCCTTGACATAAGCTGCCACTGTGGTGGACTGATACTTGACTTGATAGAGTATTTCATAGAGGATGATTTGTTAGATTTGTTGTTAGAGGACCAAGTCCTGAGGAAACATTGATTTGTAGGACTTAAGCTTGTTTGGCACAAGACCTAAGGAAACATTGATTTGTCGGACGTAGGCTTGTTAGAAACAAAGCCCCCAAAAATTGTTTATTTTTTTGTAGGACTATGTTTGTTTTAATATATTTATTTTTTATTTTTCAAGCACCAGCCCTGAGAAAAAAATAAAATGCCCTATTGGCCTAGTGCCAGCAGGTCATGTTGACCAGTAGCCACTAGTCATTGTCAAATGTCCTCCTGAGTCCTGAGTTGCAACTGCTGTTCGTACTGCTGCTGCTGAGTTGTTTAAGCAGCAGGATTATTAGGCAGCTGAAAGGGAATGGGATCAACAATAGCAGTAACATGGAAGATGGATGATGAAGGTTGCACTTGCCATGACTGGCTCCAATGATGAGCCTGAGGCAGTAGCAGAAGAATAAGTAGCCCCCAGTATATGCGGAGAAAAGAAGAATTTGGCCATTAAATCTTCTCTTCCTGCCCTTCCTCCAAAATCATGGGTGCGTTGTTCTATAATATATATTTTTCCCTTGAGAACAGGAACTGAGGCTTCCATCAGCAACTGCAATGTGCACTGTGTGTGTGTGGTAAATAACATCTGGGGGCAAAACTGTATCCAAACACCACGACACCCGAAACCAAGTACTGCCGCTGTCACTGTACCCCTTGTCCAGACCCAGATAAGGACACATGACAACTTTCTGACAGTTTAATAGTAATGATGAACCCTCCCTGCCAGAATTCTAACATATTCTCCGATATGGAATCTCCTCAGATGCCACCTGATGACCTGGTATCAATTCTCCTCCACCACACTGGCATGTGTGGTCAGTGCACCACACAGTGCGAAATGGGTAGAGATGAACTGCCATATCCTAACATCAAAACAGTGGCTATCATTTGGCGGGGGAGGTAATGATGAATGAGGTGGATTGGCAGGAGATGTACTTTTTTCCCTATAGGAAGAAGGTGATGTTGATACGAGCAATGGAACTTCCAGTGTCTTTCTGGGTTTCTTTATTCTTCCTCCACTTTGATCTATACCTTTCTGGAGGGTCAAGGGGTAGAGTAACAGAGGTGCTAGATTTCTGTAATGGGTATTTGGCTTTAACATGTTTGACATAAATGTCATGGTGTTTCATGTGTGTTATCAGGGAGGTTGTGCCAAGGTGTGTTCGCTCTGGCAAGCGAAACCTGTCCTAGTCCTGCATTACTTGCTGGCCCCATTCCCACTGTGTACATGCTGGTCTGTGGCACACTAACCTGCTCCTCAGCATGCTGCTGCCCTTTCATCTCAGCAGCAGCAGAAATTAGAGCACTTGCAATTTCCGCAAATTCTAAAAGCTGATTGCTAGTGGTGGGGTGATGCCCATCCTCATCCCTGTCTCCCATTCCTTCTCAGTTTCTGCTAAAAGGACATCAATGTCTCTTCCACCCCAGCTTCTCCAACACCACCACTAGTCCTTACATGATGCTGCTTGGAGGAGGTGACGAGCAATGTGACAGAGGGTCTCCTGCTGTCACACATGGCATAATTTTCTCCCCCCCATGAGTACTACAAGAAACACTAGCAGCAGGCAAAGTATTGGTGGCAGCAGGTTCAGAACTGGCAGCAGGTACAACACTAGTGGCAGCACATCTGGCAGCAGGTATAACACTAGTGGCTGAAGGTACAGCAGTGGTGGCACTGGCAGTAGGGGCAGCACATCTTGTAGCAGGCACAGGCAGCTGACCTGTCCTGCTCTCACTAGTACTACCCTTTTCTCCCTCATTTCCCATTCCCTTTTCTCTCTCCTTCCCATTCCCTTTTCTTCCTTCCTTCCCATTCCCTTTTCTCACTTCCTTCCCATTAAATTCCCCAAGATCCCTTGGGGTGATTTAGGGGGACTGGACAGCACTGGTTCTGTACTGCTAGTCACTTCCTCCTCAGACTCAGTGGACACATAAGGGTCCTTCCAGCTCCTCCATTGATTATTTTTCACCCTGCACATAGTGATAGCAGTCACTATGAGCCTTTCCTGCCTCAATTTTTGCAAAATATCACAGCAGAACAGTACAGCACTTCTTTTTCACTCTGTATCTGCTTCTATTGTGTCTGCCTTCAGAGAAAACATCATCTTTTTATAGCGGAAATGCGAAAACAATGTAAATCAATGGGCGGAAACTTTATAGCCATTGAAAAAATTGAGAAAAAATGTTGGCCAATGGGCGAAAATTTTAGGCTCTAGTTTTAAAGCGGATTTTCCCGAGAAAAAGTGGATAACAACGTGGTTTGAGCAAAATTTCCCGTGGGAACATGGCAACAAGTTTCGCCCATCCCTAACTATCACATTCGTACATACAGCCCAGTGACAGGCAACCAGATTCACTTTGCTAAGGGGACCCTGAAGACCATAAAAGAGACAAACGTTATGTTTAAAAATGTTTAATAATGATTGAAAAAAGCAAACTAACCCCTTAGATGCTAGAACGGTCTCCAACGTATTGCTTCACAATGCATTGGCAACCTCTCTAACACCAAAATATTAAACGTGGGACAGAGTAAATATTGAATGTAGTATGCATTGAGGTAAAATAAAATAAAAAGAGTGTATGTGCTTTCTGAGGTGAAAATAGGATATATGTGATGTAATAGAGGGAAACAGACTGGGAACTGCATGAGAAGATTCAAAGTTCTATATGCAGCCCTAAAGCCACCAGCTGACACACACACACACACACACACACATGCACACACTCTGATCTAGGAATATCTTCAGAGCCTTGAAACATCTTATTGAACATGGAGAAATATTCCAGAACTTGGGCAAGCCACAAAATACTATGGAGACTGATAAGAGCCTTGATACGCATCATATTTCAGCTCCTGTATTCACCATTGAGAGTATGAAAATATCATCCAAAACCTGCCTGAAGATTCCTTTCAGAGCAAGGAGACATATTTGGAGACAATGTTTGGCATGTGAATACAATTCAACTCATTCACAATAAAGTATATTCCAGTGTTCAAGAATTCTATAGAATAACTACACATAGTAATCATCCCCAGGGTGCAATGAAATCACACTTAACCCGTTTAATTCCAGAGGTCTTACACCACCTTTTCCCATTAGGATTACTTTGCTTTTTTAAAAACAGCATCCTCTCTCCCTTTTTCTCTGCTCAGGTTGATATAATTGGCTGTTCTAGGTAGGCAGATGTGTTCTGCATTGGGAGCTAATAGCCTTCCCTGTCGTGATCAGCATGCAGTTATTAAGAAAACACAGTCCCATTATTTTAATTGGGAAGGGAGAAGAATTGAGAGGTTACAGCAGCAGAGCTTTCTTATTTCCTTTTCACAGAAGGGGGGCATCATGGTACACAGAGAGACACGTGAAATTGTTTCATTGCCCAGCCCCCCACTATAGTAAGACAAACAGAGAAATGCTTGTTATTCTTCATTTTTCCTAAAAAGCTGTTTTTTCCAGGTGTAAAGATTTTGCAGACAGACTTATAATATGTAGCTCTGATGTGGCAGGCTGGTGTTCATTGTATTAATCCCCAATAGTAAATTTAGTAAATATATCTAGGCTGATGTACTAAGAAGAGCTGGATCAATTTTGGGCCATCCCATAGGGGCCAAATAAAATATCCAAGGGATTGTTAAAAAAAAAGAAGAAAACTGATATATATATATATATAGAGAGAGAGAGAGAGAGAAAGAAAGAGAGAGAGAAAGAGAGAGAGAAAGAGAGAGAGAGAGAATGAGAATGTTTATTTATAATATAGTACTAGCGTTGTACGTGCCACTTTACAATTTAAGGGTTTAGACAATACTGGGTGCCAGGTATTTTGCAAAGTGAAACACTGAAAGTGGGGTCCCTGCTCAGAGTTTACAATCTAAAGAGGAGAAGGGAGACATGCAGACTCTATAAGGATTGAGTGTGGAATAGAGTGCTGAGTTCTGACTAGGATAGCAAAAATACATTTATAAGTACATTTATAAGTGCCTTTGATGCATGACATCAGTGCCTTCTAGCTTGTTTGAAGCTTTGTTGAGGAGGTATAATTGTAAGTGAGACTTGAAGACCACAAGAGAAATGCATTGGTGCAGGCTTTGTGGTATAACATTCCATATATAAGGAGCCATGAGAGAAAAATGTTTGATATGAGAGAGAGAGCTGTAAACCCCCAAAAAGCTGAGAGAAAAATGTATTTGGCCAGTTGTAAGTGGCTGGATGGGGTATAGAAGGACATCAAACTGGAGATATAGGAAGGGGTGGAGAAACAGTATTTTATAAGATATCCAGAGTTTTATAGGCAGCCATTGGAGAAATTGGAGGGGGGAGCAGGGACAAGCCTTTCTGACATTAAAGTAACTTGTCCTACAGCATTTTGAACAGATTGAAGTGTATGAAGTTGGGAGGCAGGAAGACCAGAGAGAAGGGGAAATGTTACAGTAGTTCATGTGGGACATTAGTAGCGCTTCTGTAAGAAGTTTATCTGTGGAGGAACAGATGAATGGATGGATGTTTGAGGCAGGATTTGGTAATAGCATTAAGAGAGAAAAAGAATGAGATAATTGTGTCAATTATCACCCCTAGTCACCGTGCTTCTGATACTGGATTTATGGTAGTGCCATTTGCTGCCACCTGGAAGGAAGGTCACTGCTGGGCCAGGTCTAGGTGGGATGATGATTAGCTCAGTCTTACACATGTTGAGTTTGAGGTGTCATTGAGACATCCAGTGTTAGATAGCTGAGAGGCACACTGTGACTTTATACTGAACATCAGCAGTACTTGAGGTATAGACAAATAAAGCTAGGTGCCATCTGCATAGAGGTGATATTTGAGTCCAAATGAGTTAATAAGGTCACCGAGTTTTGTGTAAAGAGAGAACAGTACCTTAAGGAACACCAACAGAGAGGTCGACAGGAGAGGACAAAGAGGTAGCAATGGAGACACTAAAGGAGTGTTTAGATAGATAAGAGGACAACCAGTTCAGGGCTAAATTATAGGTGCCTAAGAATTTGGAAGAAGAGCGCATGATCAACAATGTCAAAAGCAGTTAAGAGAGCAAGCAGGATAAGCTCTGAATACTGATCATGTGATTTGGCAATGTATAGATCATTGAATACTCTTATAAGAGCAATTTCTGTGGCGTGAACAGTGCAAAAGCTAGACTGTAATGTGTCAGCAGGTCATGTGTGCTAAGGAAGTTAAGCAGGTGGGACTAGGCTAGGCAGAGCTTAGAGGCAAAAGGCAGGAGAGAAAACAGTCAATAACTGGAGGGTATGGTGCTGTCATGGGAATTGTTCATGATAATGGGGTCACTATGGCATGTTTGAAGTCATCAGGAGACCAAGCATAGTCAAAGAAAGTGTTAGTACAGAGACTAGAGTGAGGAAAGGAAATGGATGAGGTGAGAGAGGGAAATGGATCGAGTGTGCATGAAGTGGAGGGAGAAGAAGAGGGCAGGCACACACACACACAAAACAAGTAACTGTGTATAAATGTATAAAAGTATAAAGTATAAATTTTTTTTTTACTTATTTATTTGATACTCCAGATGCACTGCATGGTAATTAAACTCATGATGCAGTAATAGCTTGTGAACTTGCAGGCATAATTTAACCTTTTGAGTAAAAGTGGGGTTGGCATACATTAATCTTCAATGCGTTGCATACTACTCTGTCATTCAAATGGTTAAATCAACTCAGCTCATAGTGCAGCAGGCAATTTTGCAGAAGAAACTAAGAACAAAAAACTAGCACAGTCTGAGCTATAACTAAACTCTTCAAAGCAATGTCTGACTAATCCTGCATATTAAACTACCAAAATAAATTTGGATTTTACCAGCCTTGTTTACACTGTGTTACAGCTCAGTAACTCTGCCCTGCTCCTAGCAAGTCAGAAAACACCATTCTGTTAAACACAGCTGCAAGCTGGGATTTAAACCATGCTAATTATGGATAGGTGAATGAGTAGAGGATACGAAGGATCCTGGGTCCTAAATACCCTCTACAACCCTTCCATACACCTTGTCATACATGTTCCCCAACCAACTCAGACCTATCAATTTGAGCAATCTTTATCCTTAAGTGGACATGGGAGAGACCATCAGAATTTTCTTTCTTCTTCTCAGCTCTGTGCTTCATATAGAATTAAATGGCTGGAGGCTAAGAAACCTCTTGGTCTGTCTTGGGTTTATCTCTTTATTTTGCTCACAGTAATCAGTTTAAACCTTCTCCCTAATAGGTAATATTTCAAGATTTCCAAAGCCTATTTTATATCCAAAAAGTATTTTTCGGCTACTGGATATCTCCGGTCATGAGGATTTCATTTCTGCTTAAGTATATGACTGGGTGCACTTTTCCCCTCTGCTCCAGGGAAAATTCCTCTGCAAAGTTTATGTCAGACACATCTGTATTAAACATTCCAGGGAGAAATCTGGGGTGAGAAAAACTGGGTCATCACACAGTTCCACTTCATCATCACTTCAGTTTTTTACTTTATCAGTCTGGCAAGGGGTTGGCATTTATGGCAAAGCTAGGGATAAACCTATCTTAATGTCCTCTGATAGGGAGATAGTGTTTCAGCTATGTGTACCTCAGTTCCTCCTCTAAACTAATTTCAGGAGATTTATCTTGAATTGTTACTTAAGCCTCTCTGTCTGGCAAGGATTTTAGTAAATTAGTGTGGTAGATTTGGTCCAGTTTACTCTTACCAAGCTATCTAAGCTGATAGTTTACCTCACATACCACTTCAATGACTTCATATAGCCTTTGCCAGCATGATTGAGACTGTATGAGGGCCATCACTCTGCTTCCAAATTAGAAGACCCAAATTCAAGGGTGCCACTTATAACTAACCTGAGCATCCTGTGAATTTGCTGTTTTTTACTTGACTAAGGTTATTACAGCTTCAGTCCACTCCTGCATCTGGGACACAATGTTCCCGCTCCTATGTATCTTTAGAAATGTCTGGTATGCTTCAGTGATGTCTACCATATAAAAATTCAAACTGAGAAAACTATGTAGAGGCCTGGTGAACTTCTTTATTAGAAAACAGGAGGTATGGTAATGGGCAGTCACAGTTTTTTTTATCTTTCTCAATCACCTTGCTAAACATATTTTTTGCAATTTTATTAAAATTCTCAACCAACCCATCAGTCTGGGGATGATATACAGTTTTTAGACATAAAAGGGGTCCCTTGGTTAGTAAGCTAAATAATTCTTTAGTTATTCCAACCTAACTCAACATAAACATCAGTGTGTTGCTTTAGGATAGCCCGTAGTATACACACAGCTGTACCATCAGAATCCTATCACTTGGCCAGCATTCACTGTAATGAGCATTGGTTGCCGTAACCCACTTTGCTGCTAAAAGCTCATCGCAGCTTTTTGTTCTCATAACACACTATAAATAGTTGTGGGAATATCAAAGGAAACTAGCTAACACAGTGTCAAATAATGAGAGAGAGCTAAAAACACAGTCACCCTCCCAAACACTAACCCTACACTACCCATAACAATATGAAAAAAGTAAAAAAATACAAGCACTATCCTATCACCCATAGCTTTAACACTTACCGGTCATCCACTGTAATTCATCTTCTGTATTCTTCTATCTTCAGTCTTCATCTTCTTCTGAAAAATAATTTCATTATAAAGAAAAAATTACATGCTCAAATTATTAATGTCCCCAAAGATGTGCTGTTCCTTAAAAAAAAACAAAAAAAAAACGCTACAGCTTTTATATGGCCAGTCCCTAATCAAAATGTTTCCCAGCATTCCATTGACTGGGATGTGGGGTTACGCAACTCGCAGCCTATCAATTATTAGCCAGAGGGATGACAAAACTTGCTAGAAGCTGATTGGCTGGGATGTGTGGAACCTCATATCCCAGGCCAATGAAATCATGGGAACCATTTTGAAAAGGGACTGGCCACATGAAAGTCAATCTCTGTTAAAACTTTCCTCAGTATGCCTCGAGCAATGGCACAAGAAGTATCTGGGGGGGGGGAATTTTGCTCTGCTTTCCTGCTGCCACCATACAGATAGCAGATTTTCTGCCTAAAAGACTCCCTAATCTAAGCTTCAAATTTATTTTATTAGCCTGTCTTCTTAACTCAAAAATGTGTTGTTTTCTCTTCCTCTCACAAACGCAGAATGGCATGCTGTGAGAAGAGAACCTGACACCCTTTTTTATGCCTGAGGGGAAAGAAGAGCAACTTTCCATGCGATGGGGAGAAACTCTCTTTCCATTGATTTCAATTCAATTAGCTAGGCAAAAAAGGCACTTTTCTTAAAATATTTCAGCTTGGCAAAAAGTGCTATTTTCCTCGTGTTTCGCATTTGAGGCAGAAACTTTCACCCGTCCCTAGTTCTGACTCACTCTGTTCCTCTTCATTATGTAAACATAACATTACTAGTTCCATCTTGTGCCCAATCAAAATGGAATAACATTTTCTACTTTCTCTGTATTTCCACCTTTCTTTGGGTGCCTACCATGAAGTCCTGACTTAAAGGGATAATAATGTTAAACAAAAAAGCAGTTCTGATTAATCTTCATAATATATGCATTCCCAACACTGTGGACAGTTTGGAGCAGAAGCAGAAGAAGGTCATGTGAGCTAACTATATAAGTTTGTATATTTGTCTGTGCTTGTTATAGAAGGATATTCATATTGCTAGTTGTAGTTTTTTTTAGAATAGTTTGATCTTGTTTATTATAAAACCTTTGAAATGGTGTTAACCATTTGAGTGCCAGAGACATAGCCAACAAAAGTGTTGACACCCAAAGGGTTAATAAAGTGTTTGTGTTGTGGGCTTTGCCTATAATATAGAAACATACATTCAGAACATAAAAAGAGGGTTTTGAAAATTTCACTGAAAGTATTTTTCTTTTTACCAACTGTCATTTAATGATTGAAATCAATATCTCTATATATTTTGAACATAATGTATAAATAGCTAAGACCAACACATCATTCATCTTGCAATGCAACAAGCAAATTGAAAAGAAAAACAGCTGAAAGTTAATGTTCAAGGAGAACTTTTCCAGAAATCTAACAAATGACACAGGAACACCTTTCCCATTCTCACTTAATTACTAATTTTGCAGGTTATCCTGTCTAGAGTAATTATCGTGACTGCTCATCACTCTCCTGGCTATGAGTGCTTTTTGTCATAGCTGTGCAATTATTGCTGTGTTCATGGAGACAAGTGTATTGTGTGTTTGGCATTCACAAAGAACAAAGACAATAAGCAGGCATCTGAAGAAGCAATTTGAGATGCTGAATACTTTACACAGGATGAGTGCATTGACTTTTACAGAAATATCTCCTGACTCAAAAATCCTCCGACTTCTAACCAGAGAAGATTATAGCTTGCAAAGAGATTAACTTTTACCAAGCCTGACAGAAGAAAACAATTCTAGGAATGGCCAACAAAATTGTTCTCCCACTGTATGATCAATGAGAGGACGAGTGCTAGAGATGTCTCCAATACAATTAAATTAACATCAAAACATATTTTCTAAAGGTGTGCTAGCTTTGACTTATGCACCCTGCACTGACTCCAATTTCCAGTGCGAGTTCTAACATTACTGCTGGGTGGTTATAACAATATAATGATGTAGATAAAATGTGGTTTTAACTGTGTGAAAAAGCAGGCCACAGGTAAAATTGTTGCCTTTATTGTTTAACTGAGTAGCTTTAGCGTGCAAGTGTTCAAGACCATTTAGGTCTCTTTACCAGCATACCTAACAAAGAGACATAAGTAGTCTTGAAAGGTTGCACTCTGAAGCTACACATGCAATAAACATATTACTTTTAGTCTACCAGTCCCCTTTATTCTCATCATGGTGTCTGAGGAAACAGGTGGAAGCAGCCATCTTGTAGGAACTTCCACTGCAACCTTTTATTTCTGCTCCAAAAAATTCCCCACATCCCTTGTTAAAATTTCCAATATTAATCAATGTGAATATTTGTTTTCATTCTCTGTTGCAGCTGCCTTATTCCAGTTATTCTAAGTACATCAGCCTCACTGTTGACGTGGCTTCTGGAAAAAATTAGAATGATACAATTTACTACTTCATGCTACTTATCTTCTTCCATGTAACAAGTTTCATTTTCAAATTACAGAGGCCCTTTAAGTCATTGTGTGTAAATCCTGTAACCACACTATAATACAGACATAACTGGAATATCTAGTTATCTGCCATGGAAATCCAGAAGCATATCTGATATGCAAGTATAAACATATTTTTGTTGAGGTTTATTACTGTAGTAAATACACATCTGATAAATGGCTTTACAAATGTATTATAATTTGTACAAAATATGATTTGGTTAAGTCATACAAATAGGCTTTAGTGTGCAGTTACTTGATGTACTTATAATATGATATATTAGAGCATGTTTCAATGTGTCATTTATTTTCATTTTATTAGTGTCAAGAAACAGAGCCAAGTCTGAAATGGCATAAACCTTCCTGCCGCTGTCAATTAAAGAAACCCGATTACCAGCTTAGCTAGCACAGTGAGAGAAGTGAAAATGGCTTGGAATCGGCATAAAACTGTACTGAATAGAAAAAGGTCAGGGATCTAATTGGGTGTGCAGTTTTACAGCAGGTGGCAAATGGCAAACTTGAAGGGATGTGTGCCAAATCTGTTTATTTACTGTGTATTACTATGGTAAATAAACTGATATTTCCATTATATTTTAATTATATTATAGGTTCTTATGCTTATTACAATTTAAATTACATTTTTCCAAAATGTATACATATGGGAAACAAAACCACTAAGGGTTAAGATAGAAGCATGGTGCACTGAATATACATTAAGATTAAACACCAGGTTATATATATAGGGTAGTAAAAGGCCTATAGCATGCCTGAGCTACTCAAAATCGAAGAGTTTATTGGTTAGCAGAAAAAATTAAAAACACACATGTACATAATCCATTCCTAAACTGGCTGGATCTTATGTTAATTGACTTCCCTGTTGCCTCTAGGTTGTCAATATCTCTTTAACTGGTCATGTTACATAGATACATACATACATGAAGATGCTGTGGTCAATAACAAAGCATGTTGTTAATTGTATAACAAACAGCATAATATATTTAATGAAATATGAGTACAAAATTAAATGTATCAGGAAGATGACTAGATCCCCTAAGCAAATCAATGCAAGAAAATGTAGGTGAAACAAAAAAATGGAAATGTGATAACCTCTATAGGGATACACTTAGATCTATAGCATGATAAGCAGTGTAAATTTTATTTTCAGGAGCTCATCATACTCCATGATAAAGACAGGTTGGTAATTTGGAAAATAAATGATTGCAGTTGGAGACCAGACGTATTAATAGGATGAAAACAAAAGGATGGTTTTGGCTTGAATGAAGATGTATTACTCATACCTTTTCTGTAGTAGATATAATGGGTGTTTTTGAGATGTGTTTACACTATTGAATGGTGCAAGGCATTGCTCAAAAATTGCAGTTTGAGGACCCCCTGGACCACTCCAGAGGTGAATCTCACGGCAGCAATTTTTACAGGAGTGGGCAGTGCTGTGCCCACTCTAGTGAAACTCCCCACCCCTGATTCACTGCCTGCCTCCAATCTTTGTCCACTGCTGCCCCAAGGCAGGATGGACAGTGAACCAGAAACAGAACTGCATATTATATATATAGATGTATGTTTTTTATTTTAATACAAGTACAAAAAACCCTCAAAAGGGAAAAAGAGGAGAGCGCTGAAAGATCCCAAAAAATAAAAACTATATATATTATAATAAAGGGCTAGGAGAAAAGATCCGAAAGGAACAAGGTATACTTAAATAATATATTACATATAATATACAAATAGCGCTGCTATTCCTAAAACAGGGGTGTATTCCCTGTATAGAATCTGCAAGAAAAACTAAAGTTCACCTAAGTGAAAAACAGGAAGAGCACTTATAGTAAAAATATGCAATATTTAATGATACAATAATCAAAAAGCATATTAAGGGTACCCTTATAGAAATATATATAAAAAAATACACATACAAAAGATCAATATACAGATATGTGAAAATAAATATCAATACAATAACCACAATCAGGCACAGTATTATACCGGTATTACCGGTCTTACCACCCAGGTGGAATTAGTCTGCTCTCTGTTCTTAATTATAGGATATAGATATTTCACAGTAGCGAAATTAAAATTGTCCTGATTGTTGCTCGTGAGTGACAGTGATCCGAAAGATTGCAGTTAGTATATCCGGGTTAAAAGATACAGTGTAACAGTCTATTATCCTTGGATGTAATGATCAGAGGTACCGCGGGCAGATAGAATGTAAAAATCTCCCGTCTATATTGTTACTCCTCTGTTTCTCCGTGTAGTATCAGACTTCATTACTTTTCTGTACCTATACTTGAAATAGAAATTGCGGGCAGAAAGAGAGGTCTCTGCTAACTTTCCCGACTATCGAAGGAAATAAAGCGGGCAAAGAAGCAGACCTTCTCTATTGATTCTCCCGACTTGCTGTTTGATCCACCCAGATGTCTTCTATGTATCGGATCACTATATGGTCACTATTAGATGTAGCAAACTGGTATTCTATTGTGCATATAAGTAAAATCCAATATAAAAAACTTTCACACTGTATAGTTCGTACTCAAATATCAACGCGTTTCGTGTTGACTAAGAACATTTTCTCTAGACTAGTACTGAACCAATTATATGCTTTGTTTTTTATTTTGTTTTTAATATGGCCAGGAGCCCAAACATATTTCTTTAATCTGGGACCCCGCTCAATAGTTACACCACTGTTGTTGTCCCTTTAAATACAGATCCATGTTCTTATGAAATCTCCTTACAGTAAAGTAAATTGCAGTTTCCATGGGATACAGTGACTAGTGTTGAGCGAGCGTGCTCGGCCGATGCTCGGATCGGCTCGAGCATCGCTCTGCTCGGCACATGGCGGTACTCGTACGAGTACCGCCATGTGCTCGCCCGACATGTTCGGGTGAAGGGGATCTGTGCCGGAAGAGGCACAGATCCGAAGACGCTCCGCTGGACCACCAGGGACTGGAGGTACGGGGGCATTGCGGAGATGAAGGGGGCATTGCGGAGATGAAGGGGGACATTGTGGAAGAGGGGCATAGACTCTATGCCCCTCTTCCACAATGTCCCCCTTCATCTCCGCTATGCCCCTCTTCCACAATGTCCCCCTTCATCTCCGCTATGCCCCTCTTCCACAATGTCCCCCTTCATCTCCTATGCCATAGAGGAGATGAAGGGGGACATTGTGGAAGAGGGGCATAGCGGAGATGAAGGGGGACATTGTGGAAGAGGGGCATAGAGTCTATGCCCCTCTTCCACAATGTCCCCCTTCATCTCCGCTATGCCCCTCTTCCACAATGTCCCCCTTCATCTCCTCTATGGCATAGGAGATGAAGGGGGACATTGTGGAAGAGGGGCATAGCGGAGATGAAGGGGGACATTGACCAGGCACCCTCCGCTCATCAGAGCAGGGGGTGCCTGGTTTAATGCTCGAGTGCTCCCATGCTTTTCAATGGGGCTCGGGTGCTCGGCCGAGCACTCGAGCCTCAGGGGGTGCTCGGTCAGAGCACCCGAGCACCCGAGCATCGGGGTGCTCGCTCATCCCTAACAGTGACATGTTGATGCACAAGGCTGATGTAGTAAGGAGATCTGGAGCGATTCTGCAGCAAATCAACTGCACTATGTGAGACAAATAATAGTTCCCCAAATTTCCATTCATTGAAACAGACATTTTAATCCCTTATATGCTAGAGAGGTTTTCAACCCATTGTGAAACAATCCTTTGCATATTTTTCCAGCATTCAAGATGCTAACATTTGCATTTCAATTAATTAAATATTTTATTTCTCTCTTATGGTGCAATCGATTTGCCTCAAGGTGGCTCTGTGCTTGTTAAAAAAATAAATCCTAAATAAAATAAAAACCATAAGACACGGTATAAAGGGGTCTGAGGAGGGTGCCTGTGTTGGTGAATGAATGAATCATTTGAACAGGGAATTTGTTTTGGGGGGTTTCTTGACTGCTATTGGGGGAAAGTTAATGAAAAAAATAAATCAATAAAATAAAATAAGACATTTGTATGTAAAGTGATAGAGACAGGAACCCCCTGACATAAGCTGCCACTGGGGTGGACTGATATTTGACTTGATAGAGAATTTTGTAGAGGATGATTTGTTAGATTTGTTGTTAGAGACCTTTGTTGGACTTAGAGTTATTAGAGGCCCAAGCCCTGAAGAAACATTGATTTGTAGGACTTAAGCTTGTTAGAAACAAACCCCTCAAAATTGTTTATTTTTTTTTGTAGGACTATGTTTTTTCTAAACACAAGCCCTGAGAAAAAAAAATGCCATACTGGCCTAATGCCAGCAGATCATGTTGGTCAGTGGCCACTGTCAGCTGTCCTCCTGAGTTGCAACTACTGTTCGTACTGCTGCTGCTGAGTTGTTTAAGCAGCAGGATTATTAGGCAGCTGAAAAGGAATGGGATCAACAATAACAGTAACATGGAAGATGGATGATGAAGGTTCCACTTGCCACAACTGGCTCCAGTGATGCACCTGAGGCAGTAGCAGCAGAATAAGTAGCCCCCAGTATATGTGAAGAAAAGAAGAAGTTGGCCATTAAATCTTCTTCACCTGCCCCTCCACCATAATAATCATGGGTGTGTTATTATAATATATTTTTTCCCTTGCGAGCAGGAACAGTGGGTCTCATTAGCAACTGCAATGTGCACAGTGTGTGTGTTAAATAACATCTGGGGGCACAACTATATCCAAACACCATGACACTCGAAACCAAGTACTGCTGCTGTCACTGTACCCCTTTTCCAGACCCGCTAAGGACACATGACAACTTCCTGACAGTTTAATAGTAATGATGAACCCTCCCTGCCACCATCTTTGCATATTCTTCAGGATGGAATCTCTTCAGATGCTGCTTGATGCACTGACTGAGATTCTCCTCCACCACACTGGCATAGTGTGTGATGCGTAGAGATGAACTGCCACATCCTAACATTAACAGAGTGGCTATCATTTGGTGGGGGAGGTAATGAACGAGGTTGATTGGCAGTAGATGTAGTTACCGTAGAAGGTGATAGCAAGCTAGTTGTTTTACTCATACTGGAACTTCCAGTCTCTGCCTGGGTTGTTCTATTCCTCCTTCTCTTTGATCTCCACCTTGCCTCTTTTTGCTTTCTTAGAGAGTCAGAGACAGCAAAAGCGGTGCTTGATTTCTGTGGTGGGTGTTTATCATGTTTGATGTAAATGTCATGGTGTCTGTGTTTCATGTGTGATATCAGGGTGCTTGTGCCAAGGTGTGTTCCCTCCTTTCCTCTTTTCACTGACTTGTCACAAATTGTGCACAGTGCTGTTGCTGATGACTGCATTGTACCTGCCCCAACAGAAAAATTGTCCCACACCCGTGATGACTTCAGGAAGAAGGGAACAGATGGAGAAGAATGGCCTTTCTTCTTGTCCTCCACATTCCTCTTCACTGTCTGTTCTGGCATCGGAAGATGTTGCTGCTGTTACTGATACTACCTCAAAATCAGCATTGCAGTAGGACCAGGAGTATTGCTACTGCTGGCAAGTGGAACCTGTCCTAGTCCAGCATCGTTTGTTGACCCCATTCCCACTGTGTCCATGGTAGTGTGTGCACACTAGCCTGATCCTCAGCATCTTGCTGCCCTTGCATTTCAGCATCAGAAGGAATTAGAGCAGTTGCAAATTCCTCTATTTCTAAATGTCATTGCTAGTTGTGGTGGTGATGCCCATCCTCATCCCTGTCTCCCATTCCTTCACAGTTTCTTCTAAAAAGGCTATCAATGTCTCTTCCACCCCAGCTTCTCCAACATCATCATCATCACCACCACTTGTCCCTACATGCTGTTGTTGCTGCTGCTCTATTCCAGACATCTCACTGCTGCTTGGAGGAGGGGATGTAAAATGTGACAGAGGGCCCCTGATGTCACACTTGCCATTGCCTTTTGACCTGAAGAAGAAGACAGACTAGCACTAGCAGCAGTAGCTGTGTCCTTGCTGGTGGTGATGGTATGAATTCTGAGCCTGCTCTCCACCAACACCAGTTCTGGTCTCTTAAGGATCATGTTCAACTTTGACACTGTAGTGAAGGGAAAGGGACTCCCAGAGGCAGAAGAATGGTGTGGGCTCCCTTGAACGCTAGTCTGGACGTTCTCAAATGTTTCCTCTACCACTCCAGATGCTTCACCATTACTGCTACTACTACTACTAACACCAACTAAAACAAGTTCAGCCGCAGAGTCTTCCTCCTCAGTCTCATAGTCACTAGTAATATGAGGATATTGTTGATTACCCCCTCCTTCTCTCCAAACGGTAACAAGCTGCTGCACCTTAGTAGCAGTAGTGCTAGCACTGGCAGGGCTGCTTGTGAATGGCAAGTGTGATTTAGGGTCCCTTGCTTTCACACTTGGCATCATTTTCTACTTCCCACCTGAGTACTACAAGAAACACTAGCAGCAGGCAAATTATTGGTGGCAGCAGGTTCAGCACTGGCAGCATGTTCAGCACTGGCAGCAAGTACAACACTAGTGGCTGCAGTTACAGCAGTGGTGGCACTGGCAGCAGAGGCAGCATGTCTGGTAGCAGGTACAACACTAGTGGCTGCAGGATCAGCAATGGTAACACTGGCAGCAGGGGCAGTGTCACGGTTTTATTTGACACTCAGACACAGTAGGCTAGGTAAAACACAGTTTTATTAAATAAACACAGAATAATAATAACCCTCGCGGGTCCAGTAATATGTGACACAATATAGTACTGACACAGGACAGGTTACAGTATTAAATACCCACACGGGTCCAGTATATATATATATATATATACAATTCAGCAACAAGGATATACTGACACAGGTCAGGTAAAAGTTCTTGTGATACTCAAACGAGACAGCAGTGAATGGGTTACTATTAGGCCAGGAAGACTGGCAGGCCCCAAAAGAGTGAGGCCCTCAAGACTCTCACTCTGCAGAGAGTGAACGAATAGCGAGTAATGCCACAAGAGTAACCGGAGGCCCAGGACAAGCTTATGGACTGCCGTAGCAGTAATGGAGTACTGCAAATGTATGCCCGGAGGAACACCCAACGGAGACTGCAATGACTGAAATCCGGTGGAAGATGGCACCTTCCCCGAAGGGGTTAACGAACGCTCAGACCAATGTCGACTGCCAGATAGAGAGAACAGCCTGAGGCGCCCAGAGTAAGACCAACCTCAGCTTGCAGCAGGAAAAAAGGTCAAGAGTACCATGGTACAACCAGATGGATGAATCACACCGGAGTGTCGCCCGCGCGACACAGGAAGTGACAGGTTACCGAGACTAGGCTGCTTGAGGGGCAATGAGGCAACAGATACTCTGTCCAAGGACAGAGAGGAACCCGGATGACAGCCCCAAACCGAAAATAAAATGGGACCGCAGGCAGGCCCTGATATACGGACAATGTAGCCCAAACCGGGTCGATACACAGAGCAGGAACGTCAGCCAATCCGAGTTGGTACACAGAGCAGGAATGTCAGCCAGGCTGGGTCGGTACACAGAGCAGGAACGTCAGCCAATCCGAGTCGGTGCACAGAGCAGGATCGTCAGCCAGGCCAGGTTGGTACACAGAGCAGGAACATCAGATAATCCGAGTCGGTACACAGAGCAGGAACGAGATAGCAGAGTAGTCAAGCAGTCCAGGTCGGTACACAGAGCAGGAACAGATACAGCAGAGTAGTCAGGCAGTCCGGGTCATACACAGAGATCACGCGAATAACTGGAACAAGCGCTGGCAATGGAAACACCACGAAAGGGCACTGGAGAAGTGACAAGGCCCAGTATTTAAGGACAAATACTGGGTGGGGCAAAGCCACATCAACCCATAAGAGTCAGCAGGAAGTAAAACTGACAGACTGTCGCTAGCATAGCACGGGCACTGTGATAGGCAGCATGTCTTGCAGCAGGCACAGGCAGCTGACCTGTCCTGCTCTCACTAGTACTACCCTTTTCTCCATCCCTTCCCATTCCCTTTCTCCCATCCTTCCCATTCCCTTTTCTCCCTCCCTTCTCATTAAATTCCCCAAGATCCCTTGTGGTGATTTAGGGGGACTGGACAGCCTTGGTTCAGTACTGCTAGTCACTTCCTCCTCCGACTCATTGGACACATAATAAGGGTCCTTCCAGTTCCTCTTTTTGCTGCTCATAGTGATAGCAGTCACTATGAGCCTCTCCTGTCTCAATTTTTGCAAAATATCACAGCAGAACAGCACAGTACGTCTATCTCGCTCTGCAGCTGCTTCTATTGTGTCTGCCTTCAGAAAAAAAACGTCATGTTTTTATAGCGGAAGTGCGAAAACAATGTAAATCGATGGGGGAAACTTTCTAGCCATTGAAAAAAATGGCAAAAGAATTTGTACAACGTACGAAAGATGCAAAAATTTTAACCTCTAGTTTTAAAGTGGATTTTCCCATGAAAAGCAAATAACAACCTGGTTTTTGAGAAATTTCTCACGGGAACATGGAGACAATTTTCGCCCATCCTTACCACTGATTGTATCGATACTGTGAGCAATACATTGATCCAGTCTTTCTTGTGAGTGCTGCAATGCATTAGCATGGGCTAAATAGGTGCTGACCTTTAATGTGTTCTGCATTGAAAGTATAAAAAATTCAAAAAGCTGCTTTCAGACTGCATGAAGCTTGGCATCATTGTCTGTGATGCCAAGTAATGGTGAGCCTTTCTGTGTGTTGAATTTGGTGTAGAAAACTTGGCCTTGAAGGGGAACTGTGTACAACATGTATGAAAGTGGAGACTTCACTTTTTTGAAACCCATAATTATGTGAAATATTAGCCAGCCAGCATTTTTACATGCAACAATCATACAAAAGTATTGATGTTGAATTGTACATGCTCTTAAATAGCTCATCTAGCCAACCAGAATCAGAGCCACACAGAATTAGCTCAAGAATGAGGGGGAATGAGTCTCACTCACATTACACAGCACCTCAGATCATGCCTACATGAATGCACACCAGCAGGGCACAGTCCCGGTGGCAGACCAACAGTTGCCATTTCACAGGTTACCAAATTCCTGGTCACTGCACCTACCATGATCACAGTGTTCGCATGTCTGTGTGTCTCCTGTATATTGTGGAGCACAGCACAATGGACCTCACAAATAAAGTTGATCACAATGCTGGGCATCGGCCAGAAAGCATACAAATAAATCCATGTAGCTCTGTGTAATCTTCCATGTCAAACACTTCCTTTCCAGAATCCAATACTTCCCCAGGTCTTGTCTTACTCCATCTTGGCTTGTTGGAGGCATATAAGACCTCACACGTGCTGCAGCTGTACACACTTCTGTTCTAATTCACTCCTCCTTCTGGGGATAGTCAGGAGCTGCTGTGTGTAACTGTAAGTTATAGAATGTTTCATCAATCAAACATTGAGGGAGATTGTTAATGGAGGACACATAATATTTGCACTCAAAGGGTTAAAATCATGCAATGTTACATGACAGTTAAAGAGAAAAATATTAACCATTTAATGTCTCGCTGGGGGGGGGTGAAGACATACATTTCCCACCCCTTTGCTCCTTCTATCTACCTTCATGCTGGTGAACCACTGAGCCCCTGAGGAGGCAGACTGGGGATCCATTCAGTGGGTGGCATACTTGCCTTTGCTGCCCATTTCCTCCACTGCTGCTCTCCTCTCCAAGATCCTCAATCAAATGAAAATGTCTGACTGCTCTGTCACAGGGCAATATCATAGTTTCAAAGAGCAGAGACTGTGCATTGAAACCTGAAAGCCCTGACAGGCCTTCAGACCCCTGGCCACTCCAGTCAAAATCACACCCTCATGTATGTCCTTTGAGGCAGTATGAAAGAAATTTGAATATCTCTTCCTTACTGCTGCCCTGGGGTGTTTGTGGAGGAGATGGAGAACTTTGGCAACCTGACAGCCTTCTCCTTTTATAAATATGTACAGTACTGTGCAAAAGTCTTAGTCAAGTGTAAAAAAATGCTGTAAAGTAAGAATGCTTTCAAAAATAGACATTAATAGTTTATATTTATCAATTAATAAAATGCATATTGAGTGAACAGAAGAAAAAACAATATTTGGTGTGACCACCCTTTGCCTTCAAAACAGCTTCTATTCTTCTAAGTATACTTGCACAAAGTCAGGTATTTTGTATGCATATAGTCAGGTGTATGATTAAACAATTATACTAAACTTAGTGCAGCAGATAAAAGACACATCATGATTACTTCACTTCACAATTGGAAGATGTCCAGCAGTGCTATCAGCTCAGAATTGGCAGAAAACAGTAGAACCCTGCTACAGCCATCTACTGTTTGGGGAAGTCTGGTCAGAAGCGATCTTCATGGAATACTTGCAATCAAAGAGCCATACCTCCAATGTGGACAAAAAGACAAGTGACTCAACTATGCAGAAAATAGCTGCAGGTGCTCGGGACTGATGAGTCAAAATGTGCAATATTTGGCTGCAGTAAAAGGTTGTTTCTTCACCAAAGGCTGGAGAGCAGTACAAGAATGAGTGTCTGCAGGCAACAGTAAAGCATGACTGAGGTTCCTTGCAACTTTGGGGCTGCACTTATGCAACTGGAGTTGGGGATTTGGTCAGAATGAATGGTCTCTTCAATGATGAGTAATACAGGCAGATACTTATCCATCATGCAACACCATCAGGGAGGCATCTGATGGCCACAAATTTATTCTGCAGCATAAAATGGTCACAAACATACAGCCAAAGTAATTAAGAACTATCTTCAAGAGCAAGGAGTCCTGGAAATGATGGTATGGCCCCCACAGAGCTCTGATCTCAACATCATAGAGTCTGTCTGAGATTAAATAAAGAAAAAGAAACAACTGACGCTGCCTAAATCCACAGAATAACTGTGGTTAGTTCTCCAGGATGTTTGGAATAGAGATGAGTGAAAAGTGAGAAAATTATCCGGGATTACTTTTCAAGAAAAATGGCCAATTTTTCTCTTTTTCCGCAAACATTTTCTCTTTTGTTCCAGTGCAAAATTTTCCAACTTTTCGCCTATTCCAGACAATGTTTTCACTTATTCCGACACATTTTTTCTCCTATTCTAACACATTTTTCTTCTATGTCTCCTATGGTGCTCCATTTCCCAGCTATTACTTCTTCTGAGGGCTGTAGGGGAGAAATAAGTAACTGAAAGTCAAAACTTTAAGTCCTACAGCAACATATAACTTGAAAAATTTGTTAACGTGCAGAGTGCATGTCTTTTGCCCACAACACTAACTTCCTGCTTAAGTGACACTGGCACATATCCATGATGATGTCAAGTGATAAAAAGAAATAAAGTACAACCTACAATGTTGCAGATGTGTATTGTAGTGGTGCTGGGGGACTGCTGTGGTGGGATTGGTGGGACCTTGACAAACTGTATCCACCCCGGGAGGAGAGGGATCATCATCATTTATTGCACATGCTACAGCAACCATTGCTGCAGTCAGTTTTGAAACAAATGTCCTACCTAAAAACTCCCTATACTAAGCGTCAATTTCCTTTTATTTCCCTATCTTCTCTAACACAAAATCATGTTGCTTTCTCCTCTCACGAACACAAAATCGTATGCTGTGAGAGCCTGACACCCTTTTTTACGGCTGTAGAAATGTAGAGAAAACTTTCCTGTGGTGTGGAAAAATTTTTCTTCCCATTGATTTCAGTGCAATGAGCTAGGGAATGAAGTGTTGGCCACTACAATATAATAAGATCTAATAAACTAAAACATCAGTATGTAACTAACCACCTATAAAACCTTCAATACTATATATAACACTATATATAAAATAATATAATAAAAATTGAAGAAATATATAAAAATATATAAAATAATAATAAAAAATAAAAACAAACATAAATAAATGCTTCTGTAAATACATTACGTAGCAATCAAATATATCTTAACATTAATGTATGTAGATCTGCAATGGATACTCCTTGTCAGAGGTGAAAGGAACATTCAAATATTGTAACATAGTACATAGTAATTTAGGTTGAAAAAAGGCTTGCGTCCATCTAGTTCAACCCTATTCCTATTCCTGTTTACCATCTTTGATCCAAAAGAAGGCAAAACCCCCCCTCAATATAACAATTTCAAATTCTTCCTTGAATGGGGGGGGATTCTTTCTTGATTCCAAATGGCAATCAGATTTCTCCTTGGATCAACAAGCCCTAACTAAATATTAATCCCAATACTAACGTACATAGCCCTCTATGTTATGCTCTTTTAAATAAGTATCCTGGCCCTTTTTAAAGGCATCTAATGTATTCGATAACACCACCTCCTCAGGCAGTGAATTCCATACCTTTATTGTCCTTACTGTAAAGAAACCCTTTCACTGTTGTAGATTAAATCTCCTTTCCTCAAGTCTAAGCAGGTGGCCCCTTGTCCTTTTAATGAACAGGTCTGTGGAGAGCCTTTTGTATGGTCCCTGAACATATTTATATAATGTTATCATATCCCCTCTAAGACGCCATTTTTCTAGTGAAGATGTCATACTTAATTTTTGGGTTTAAACCCAAAGTTGTTTTTGTCACACTTATTCTGCATAGGAGCAGCAGTGGCTGATGCAGTGGGAGGATCAATCTGATGGTGGTCCTTCGGTACATTCAAACTGTATATCTGTTTGGAGCCTGCGTCTGTACACTGGTGTGATTGTAAGGAGCTATTTGTAAAGGGAAGGGGGTGGTGGATGCAGCTGCGTGGCATGGTTTGCTAATGTGTTTTGTCTTTGTTTGTTTTGGCAGTATCGCAGCTGCAGAAAATTTTGATCCTGGGGCACTTGGCAGCCAAGCACACCCAACAGAGGAAAGGAGGAAGGCAGCTGGGTCTAGACAGAGAGATAGTGAGGATCAGCTGGCTTGGTTAGAGGGGGTTACAGTGGGGGCAGGTGGACATTCTGTTCAAGATGGCCTTGGTGAGGCTGGGATCATCTGATGTACTGGTTCACGCAGGTGGAAACAACCTCACCTTCATTGAATCAGTTGGCCTTATTAAGGAATCATGGAATCGTGCAGCATTATAAATAGTGATGGATCAAATATTTCTCCTCAAAAATGAAACAGGAGAAAAGTATTAGGAGCAGTGCAGGGATGTGTGAGTAAAGTGGTAGTCCAAAAAAATTACTGCAACCATTGATGTTTCAGCATATGCAATAAATGATGGTGATCCCTCTCCTCCCAAGGAGCATGATGTTTGTCAAAGTACCACTAAAAGTTCCACTATCACCATCACAAGTAGTACTATAAATCAACCAATTAAAAGCACTGAAGATGACAAGTCACATTCCATTGTTGATGGCATAGTGCAAGCCCGAAAACAAATGGCTCCTAAGAAGAAATGGCCTCAGCAAACTCTTAGACGACAATAGTCTTTGTCAGATTGTAAACTCAAAGAACTATCAGTAGCTTAAAACAGTAATGAGAAAAAACAATTAATTTATTAATTAGGGCTATTAATATCTTGAATGCTAGAGAGGTCTCCAGTGCATTGCTTTGTATAGTGGAGCAATGTGTTAGAAAATGGAGAACTCTCTAGAATTAAAAGGGATAACTTCTTATTTAAATCAATTTAAAGTTGCATTTGTACCTTAAAGAGATAGTAATGTTTCACAAAAACAGCATCTCCAATTAATCTTCATAGTATTTGAGCCATATAGAGTGTTATTTCAATAATGTCAAATTTGTAGTTCAAGAGTAATTGAATGATAAAGTATCCCCCTTCTGACACTTTTACCTGGTGTAAGCCACCTCCTCTCACATGTGGAATCTGGTCCGTAAACCAGAAAGCTCACAGCACGGGACAGTCTTCTTACCGTGAGAACAATGAAAACCCTGCCCCCTTGACAGGTTTTTCCCTTATGCTAAATGAACATTGTCCCTCTCTGCAAGCCATCTGGACACCACCTTGCTGCTCTGGGGTGAGTAGTGTTACATCAGTAAAAGGGGTGTGAGAGGGTTACTTTATCATTAAATTACTCTTGCACTACATCTCTGACAGTACTGAAATAACACTCCCCATTGCCCAAATATTAGGACAATTAATTGGAGCTACTTTTATTGTGAAACATTACTATCCCTTTAAGAAATAGTTGGTTCACCACAAAATTTCTCATTTTCCTTTGTAGATAGGTTCCATTGACTTACCTAGGTGTCACAGCTGTGGCTTACCTTGCGGCCGGCAGCTAGGGAGCCTGCCGCATCGAAGCCTCCCCGCAGTGGTTCATGTCACATCTGTGGCTTCCTCTTCTTGCATGCAGCTTGTGCTGGCACACGTCATCAGGGGAATCCTCCAGTGACGAGCGCACTGCTCTTAAAGGGACATGGTCCTTACTATGTGCTCCACCTCCTCTCCCTACCTGCATAAACGCTGCTTGGACACCTGTTTCATTCACCCTTATGTTGGTGTCCAGTGCAGTAGTCTCCTGGCATTGTCTAACCATTCCATTCTGGTGCAGACCTGTGGCTCTGGCTGACTACCCGCTCCATGTATGACCCCTGGTTTTGTCTGTCCATCCATTCTGATGCTGGTCTGTGGCTCTAGCTGACTCTGACTATCCACTCCAAGTATGACCCTTGGCTTAGTCTGACTATCCATTCTGGTGCAGACCTGTGGCTCTGGCTGACTACCCACTCCGTGTATGACCCCTGGCCTTGCCTGTCCATCCATTCTGGTGCTGACCTGTTACTCCGGCTGACTATACACTCCATGTATGACCCCTGGTCTTGTGTGATCTTCCATTCTGGGGCTGACCTGTGGTTTTGGCCTAGTACTACTCCTTTTGCCTGTGGGCATTGCCGCTACTGGGTTTGGTACTAGTGAATGGCTGGGTCTTATCTCCAGTACTCGCCACCTGATCCTGGCATATATTTGGCTGGGTCATATCCACAGCTCTTGACTACCTCCTATCTGAGATCTTAAGGAACAGTCTCCTATTTCTGGTAGGAACCTCTTGCTCTGGTTCTGGGTCCACTCTCTCTCTTATGGTTTGCCTACTGTGCTGTTTCATATTACCTGTACTTAGTTAATAAAGTTGGAGTTAGATTACAATACTTGTTTCGTGCATCTTTATTGGCTACCGTGAGACTAGGGTATACATGTGCATCTTTTTCAACTTTATCAACCATGTTAGTGCTACTATATACAACTTGAAAGTGCCATGAGTTGATCTTTTCTAAATGTGAATAGACAAAAAAGCAAAAGAAATATAAAAACATAGATTCATCTCACTGTGTGTGAATCAAATATTTACAATGTTAAACTCTCATAGTTCTATAGGTCTTCAAATGTCTAAAAAAACCCTCCACAATGGTTCTTTTGAGCAAACTTACAATTTTAAAGCAAGATCTCAAGAATTCATTGATCATAATGATGAAATTATTCACACAGCTAGTTCTAAATTGAAGACAAAAATGAAAATGTTGTTTCACCCAGTCTGTTAGAAAATTGGAGGCACGTGAATAATAGGATAATACTTTATAGCTTAGAGTTTGAAATAAAAATGTAGGTGACAAAATGGCTGGTTGCTCAGAGTAAAAACTATAATAAGTGTCATTCCTGCAATAATCAGGATACAAAACTGTTCTTCTTCAATCTGAAAGGGTGAAATACAAGAGATAACTATCGTGGAATTGAAAAATAGCACTGCCACTTCACCTAAGTGTCAGCCTAAGTATTCTCTCAACCCGTACTACCTCTGGCTTAAATACAATTTTATTTCATTTTATTTTTGCTTTCTGATCTGCAGACATGGATTATTGAAGGTTATGTTTGTAATGAACAAGAAAGAGATTGAGATGTGTTTAGGTAGCTTATATCTGAAACTTGAAATGGACATTAATATACAGAGCATCAAAAACGTTTTTTTCCATTGGGAATAGCAGTGAAACCATCAAGTCGAGATGGAAATTACAGTGTAAGGCAAAGAAAAATCTAAGTGATGGCCTATTACGCTTCTCAAGTGCTGAGAACATTGGAACATATAACTATCTGTTTGCTAAAATTTCACATTTCTACAGTGTCAGTGCTTAGAGTGTAATTGTCATGACCCTGTCCTTGCCTCAGTCTGGAACAGTACCTCTCAGTGCCACTGTCTTCTCTTGGTGCTGTTGAATGCTGCAGCTATCTAATTACAGAGGCCTGATTTTGTTCCTAGCTAGCCCCTATCAACTGCAATCACCTCTGTCCTATTTAGTGTAGTCTCTCCCCTTGCTCTGGGCCAGATAATACCTGACTTCTCTGCCTAGACACCTTCACCTCCAGTCCCTGTTGGTTTCTGACCCATTGACCCTGGGTCCTCCTGTGTTCCTGTACTTCCAATTGCCCTCCTGTGTTCCTGTATTTGACTGTTGCTCTCTTGTGTCTGTGTTCCAGTGCAGGCTGTGCACTCTTCAAGTTCCAGTGCAGGCCGTGCACTCCCTTGTACCCTTCATGTTCCAGTGCAAGCTGTGCACTCTTCGAGTTCCAGTGCAGGCCATGCACCCTCTGGTTCTAGTGCAGGCTGTGCACCCTCTGGTTCCTGTGCAGGCTGTGCAAACCCTGGTTCCAGTGCAGGCTGTGCACCCCCTGGTTCCAGAGTTGCAGTCCCCCTTGTTCCAGAGTTGCAGTCCCCCTTGTGTTGCAAGCAGCTGCACCTCTTGACTTCCAGAACCAGCTGTACCCCTGGAGTTACAGAAGCAGCTGCACTCTTTATGTTCCAGAGCAGCTGTACCCCTTCTGCCACAAGCAGTTACACTCTTTGACTTCCTTGAGCCCGGCTGCACCCCCAGAGATCCAGTGTTGACTTTGTCCCTGTTCTCAGTAGCCCCTGCTCCGTTCTCAGTAGTCCCTAGTTTTGCCCAGAGGTCCTGTCCCTAGTAGCCCTGAGTCATTGCCCTTTTCAGTTTCATTGTATGTTTTGTTTTGCAGTGCTGTTTAATTGTCCGTGTATGCAAATGTTCAATACATAGGTGTTCCCTTTAATTGTGTGTGTGCTAGTTTCTTTGCTCTCTGGGTTCTACTTTAATTATTTACTTTTGTGGCTGTGGTCAGCACCCCTTCCTGACCAACAACCTCATGACAGTAATCAGAGAATCATGTTTATTTTGTGGGGATTTAAAAACACATTAATGAATCTAGAGAAGGTAGCAATACATACACATGCACACACACAGCAGTTCAGCCTTATCCGCAGAATAAACAGTAGTAACTCGTTACAATAATCTAATTTACAGTACTAGTATAACTAATATATCAAGAAACACCTCATTCTACAGTACTGAACTTTTAGAATCCCTAACAGATCTAAGAGAGAGTGCAAAAGGTCTGAGTAGTTCTCATTTTTTTAAACAAACAGCTAGTACATAAGGACAGATGTACCATTAAGCAGAGAAGACAACAGCTTGGGTGTCAAATTTTTGCAGCCCACACCCACCATATTGACACAGAAGACACCTGTTCCTAGTTTATGCTGGCTAGTTTAGTTAACAATTTATATATTGCCATAATGTTCACTTTATACACTAATCTGGAGAGTTTACTAATTGCATATAACTTTACTGGTCAGTTTATTTATCCCTTTGGAGAGTGGAGAGTTACAGAGTATATTATGATTTATGATCTGGGCCTATTAGTTAATTGCTAGCAGTCCAGGAACTTAGAGTATCTAAAGTATTTTTGAAAACCCAAGATATTTTACTAGGAATATCTACAAACATTTCACTGGTCATTTCCACTATGAATCTGTGCCCAGACTATCAGTATTCCTTTTTTCTGCATGTAACATGCATAACTGCAGTAAAAGGCCACTTAATGTGTCCAGCTATAGCTACAGACTGTTGTGACTGTACATCATCTTTCTGTTTTTCCTTTCTCTAGAGGACTTGTGTTTGGGATGCTTGGAGTATTATTATGAGTTACATTAATGTGTTTACGGTAGGGAACAAGGGTGCCAACAGCAATAAAGATTAAGTCTGGAACCCTGCTCTCCATCATCCTTTGCTCTAGCCATACCCACCCCTGTTGGAGGGGATCTAATTGCATAGTTTCAAACCCAGTCCCCTGTCACAGCTTCCAAAGTGGAATTGTTAACCCTATGAATGCTAGTGGCTTGCAACACACAGAAACATAGAATGTGATGGCTGATAAGAACCATTCGGCCCATCTAGTCTGCCCTTTTTCCTACTGTAAAAACTCTAAACCTTATTTGGGCCTTGTTCTTTTCTTATGTTAAGGACAGCCTTATGCCTATCCCATGCATGCTTGAACTCTGTCACTGTATTAACTTCTACCATTCCTGCTGGTAGGCTATTCCACTTATCTACCACCCTCTCAGTGAAGTAAAACTTTCTTACATTACGTCTAAACCTGGGTAACACTAATTTTAGACTATGGCCTCTCGTCCTAAGAATTTTGACTCCTTTGAAATGTACTTGCCTTCTGTACTTTGTTGAGAATGTTTCTATCATATCCCCTCACTCTCTTATCTCCTCCATATATGTTCAGATGTATAGCTTCAGAACATAATTCTCTATAATGCATTGGCAAACATACTGGCATTCAATGAGTTACAAACCCCATTTAACTGCTTAAGAACCACACGATCCAGGGGTGGGGCATTCTAGAGGACCCCAGCACTTTTTTTTCTCACTGATGTTCTGTGATCACAGTTTGGTATGCAGCCATGCTGCCATCTCAAACTTCTATGACTTTCCAGGACCATCACTGGTCCTTAACACCCGGACAGTCGTAACGGGCACATCACATTATGGACTTAAATCAATGAGAATATAGTGACTCTCTACTTTTGCCTATGGTGCACTTGGTATGTTCCAGAACTATTCTTCCAGTATAAATCCCTAAATGCCTTATTTTCAAATGGAAAGAGGAACAATTCTATAACAAACCAACTGTAGCATAAGGGAGAAGAAAAAATTCACCAGATGTCCATTGATTTAAATACTTCACAATGCATTGCAGACCTCTCTAGCATTCAGTGAGTTAAAAAATCTTGTTTAAATCAATGTGCAATTATATGAGTCTCCTAATGGAGCAGTAGGTTTACTCTAGAATTGCTCCTCTCTTGTGGATCAAGCCATCTGTTGTACGAGAGGTCTCCAATGCATTATGAAGGGGTTACGGATAACCACAGCAGGAAAGGCATATAGGCAATGTGATAGCAATGAACCCTTTGAGTGCCATTGCATTCAATCCATTGCATTGCAGTGCATGGTATACCTCTCTGACACTAAAAGGGTTAAAACTAGTCATTTAGTTTTCAAAAGTTTGATTTCATAGGAAAGCATTCTATAAGTGGTTTAGAACACCCAATGTGTGAATAGCTTAAATCCTCTGTTAAACCTTTCTGGACTGACCTGTTTGTATCAGCAATGTAGAGTGCATTATTCAGATTCACACGAAGGATCCCACCTGAAGCACAAACACAGTCCTGACTGGGAGACACAACATCAACAGCCTATGGACTACTGACAAACAAAGCAGTGTGTGTGGCCAGCATTGACATGTACTGCAGTGGAAACCCTTAGTTGCCCTCCAGCAAGCGTTGAGTCTGAGTGAGTTTTCAGTTCAGCTGGTTACATAGTGAATGACAATATTATGCATATATCAAGCAGCAATGTTAAGAGACTAAAATTCTTAAAAATTAACCAACATCTCTTACCATCTGAGTATCAGGCAGCAGAAACCACACATGACAGAAAAAGCCAGGGCAAATGTATTAACAGCAGCACAGATGAGGAGAAGGTCCACACATGGGACCACTGCTATGACCAATAAGTAATGTGTATCAATAATCTGAGAAGAAATATAGCTTACATTTGACACAAACATGATAATGGTAATATCTGTTGTAGGAATCTATCTATCTATCTATCTATCTATCTATCTATCTATCTATCTATCTATCAATATATGCATACACAACTCAACCAAACCACTCCAGCACCAGCACAACCATACAAATCTGCCACATTGTAGGTAGTGCCTTTTTTTAACCTCTTGACATCATGTTGCCCTTTATTTTGTCAGTAACAGAGGTTTAAATAACTGAAGTCATGTGGATCCTACTGGAATATGTGCTAATAACACTTAAGCAGGAAGTTAGTGTTGTGGGCAAAGGACAGATGCATTCAAACTGCTAACAATTTTTTCAAGACATATGTTGCTACAGGACTCACAGCTGTGACTTTCAGCTACTTATTTCTCTGTGTCAGCCATCCAAAGAATTAATATTGTGGTGGGAAATATTGCAGTCATAGGAAACATAGGCAAAAAAATGTATTGGCAGTGGTGAAAAGGAGAAAACTTTCTTGACAAAAATCGTAACATTTTTGTTTGTTTTTTTCTGCAAAACGTCAGAACACCCACACCATATTTATAAAAGTAAAATCTCCATTTCTATATGACATTTTCTTTGATAAACACACAGCAGTTTTGTTGCTTTGGAATTGCCCAACTTCTGCTTTGAAAAATATGTCCCAATGGGACATATTCATCAAGATAAAGAGGTGTGATTCTGGAGCAATCCAACTGCACTAGAGGGATGAAATGAAAATTCAGTAAATTTCCAATGAATTAAATGGGGCTTTTAACAATGCATTGCGTACTTCTCTAGCACTCAAATGGTTAAGCCTTTTCAGCATTCAAATGGTTAATGTCCCCATTTAAATTAATTGACAGTTTAATTCATCCCCACTATAGTGCTGTTGGTTTGCTCCAGGATTGCACCTGTTGATGACTAAGATCCTGTAGGTGTAATTTTGGAGCAAACCAACACAGGGAAGAAATTAAAATTCCCAGGCATTTAAATTTGGCTTTGAAACTTGAATGCTAGTAAGGTGTCAAATGCATTGCAAGGTTAAATTGTTGGAGACTTCTGTAGCAATTTCCAATTAAATCAACAAGAATTTTCCAGGGATTCCAAATTTTTTTTTGTGGGGATTCCACAGCCTTGTAGATATTTCTTTATCTCATATTGTTTTTTTATTTTTTGGAGCTGTATAATTGTTGCTAGTATCTGACAAATATATTGTTAATTGCAGTCTAATCTGTATGTTTATTATTGTGATCATCTTTTAGAAGTATAAAATATGATAGGGTTTTCAGTAGGTTCTGACTTTTAAGCTAATATGCTTGTCAGAGAGTTTTAACATAAGAGTTAGGGTCCTGTTTTTCTATATAAACCCTTTCTGCCTCTCTCACTGTAAGCACCAATTGCACTATTTCTGACTTTCTGGTTGTCCTGTGTGGAAATATATTCCCTCTAGTGGTTGCTTTAGCTGTCTCCCAAACTATGTCAAGGCAAGTTGAATCACTAGATTTAATGAAGTGTGGGTTGTGCATTAGTAATGGAGTCTAATGTTACACTTATTGGGCAAAGTTTCCATGATTATGAAGCCTGTTTGCCACCAAACAATAGCGCATGGGGTGAGAAGACCCTCAACAGAAATTTGCACATTTAATTTTATTATTCCAGAATAAGTCAGAGACATAATTCTAGTCAGTATGAGTAACGTAAGTGACAGGAATAACCCAGTGAATTTGGATATAGAGTCAGGGCCCATTTGAACAGCTCTGCTGTTCTGCTTCTGATAATATCATCCAAAGGGCTGGTAGTTGGCCGCTATGGAGCTGTCTACTTCCATTCAGCCAGACTGTAGAATTAGCCTGTGCTGGCCCTGTAGTTAGTAAAAATGTGGCCAGGTTAAGCAGATGGCATCCTAAACCTGTACTAACTTCTTATTCTTCATATAAAACAAAACTGATAATGACATAGGCAGAATCATTTCCTGACAGACACTCTTATACTCCCATATAATTGACTGTAAAACATATTTTATTCTAAGAAATAATTGTCAAAATGTGCTTTAAAAATAAAGTTAAAATCCATTACATAAAAAATGTTTAGGTTGAGACGCCTCAGAAAACACCCACCATATAGATTAAAGCTTGCACACTGTGCTCGCTCAGGTTATGTAATACATTGTGCCTTTTACTTTCAGCAATTTTTGGCCATATCTTCACTGCTCTCTCTACTTCAACTGTATCAGAAGAAGGTACAGTGGAAGGGCATACTCTAAATCAATTTCATAATCAATAATTAGATCAATAGCACCAACATCCACTTCCTCCCCATTGTTTCCATGTTCTTTTTTGAAGCATGACAAAGTTTAGTCTCTACTTCCCCCTTAGGGCAGGCATGTTAAACATGTGATCAGTGAGCCAAAAATATGCAGCCCCCAACCCAAGAGTGTGAGGTGTTCCTGGAGAGACATTTTTGCTTAACCTTTTGAATGACAGAGGGGTATGCAACTCATTGCAGAGAAATGTGTTGCGTACCCCTCTGGCACTCAAAGGGTTAAGTGTCCTGAAGACTAGCATCAATGGGTTAAAGCTCCATTTAGATCAATGGGATTTTTCTCTAAATTACTTTAACCCATGACAGAGGTTCCATGTAACACCCCACCAGTATACATATGCAAATGCAATACACATGGGATTATGCAATGAAAAAGTGCATTTGGATACTGGGAGTAGGGTGATATTTACCATATGTAAATAGTGCGGACTCTTTGCATATGGTGATTGTTTAATTTAATATTTTTAGATGATTTAGATGAATCTCTCTGTCTTTGTTTTTAGAGAGAGAGAGAGACAGCAGCCAACATTGTGGCCCTCCTTGGAGGTATTTGGTACAAAGAGCAAATTAGATAAACTCCACAACACCCATTTAACCTTTGTCACAAAATGTAATCATAACTTGGCACTGGTCGACTCCTACAAAAATCTTTATAGGTGACTTGAACACAATCACACCTTTGACCATTAAATTGATATATATATATATATATATATATATATATATATATATATATATATATATATTGTATGCTAAAATAAGTGCATCTTCTAAATCCCCTGGTAAGAAAACTTATTGTTCTACAGATACTAAAGCCAGTCATAGACTACAAGGAAGACTACAAGGATGTATTATTTGCTTCTGTACCACAACCATCTTGAATCTTGAATCTAAATGTACCCTTCACCTTTCTTGCCTTGTGTATAACCACTTCTATGGAAAGTTACCAGACTACCTGAGCAGTATATTGACTCCAGCTCTCCATACTAACTACTAACTAGCACCTCTGCTTCACTGCTACCAACTCATTGAGCATACCACACTACTAGAAAGAAGGTGATAATCTGCCGTCTCCTTCAAAGGTTTTAAAAGCCTGGAATAACCTAACTGAAAAACCCCCCAGATCTTCTCCCAGTCTAAAATCACAAAAAATAAATGCTTCTTTGTATTTAAAACAACAAACAAAGAATGTGAGAGACTCTGAGGATGAACAAACTGTATTACCCTGTACCCTTATGGAGAGACCCTAAGAGTTTTTCAGAAAATAACCAAAAGATGTTAGAGGCTCTTTGCCTGTCCTTCAACAAGTCATCGCTCAAGAGCATCACATTTTAGCTCTCTAGTGTCATCACAGAGGAGAAATTTCCACATATTTATTAGACTAATTCTACCCAAAATGGTGGTCCAGTTCCAAGATGATGGACAAGTCACCTCTATAGTTATTGAAGTGTGGGGTGTGGATTAGTAATGGAGTCTAATGTTACACTTATTGGGCAAAGTTTCCATGATTATGAAACCTTTGTCACCAAACATGAAAAATGGTGCATGGGGTGAGCAGACCCTCAGCAGAAATGTGCACATTTAATTTTATTATTCCAGAATAAGTCAGAGACATAATTCTAGTCAGTATGAGCTCAAGAGCATCACATTTTAGCTCTCTAGTGTCATCACAGAGGAGAAATTTCCACTCCACATACTTATTAGACTAATTCTGCCAAAAAGGGTGGCCCAGTTCCAAGATGATGGACAAGACACTTCTACACCTGAAATACAGCTAACCCCCAGACGTACATTTGGGCCTTGTTTGGGCCTTATCAGAGAGGTGCAGCTGGTTTCCCTAGGTACTTAGAGAAAGGGGTCCTCATCTGGATTACCTTTTACCCTTAGGGAGATACCCTAAGTGTTTTCAAAACAAAAAGCAAAGGATGTGAGAGGCTTCTAGAACAAACAAAGGCAATGTTGCCTGTTCTATGGCTAGTTACTGGCCAAGAGCATCACATTTTAGCTCTCCAGTGCCATTACAGAGGAGAAATTTCCATGTACATATTAGCCTAATCCCACTCAAAAGGGCGGTCTAGTTCCAAAATGACGGGTAAATCCTTTCTGCATGGGAAATATCAGCTAATTCCATAAGTACGTTTTGGCCATGTTGAGGACTCGTCAGTGAAGTGCATCTGGTTTCCCTAGTAGGCACTGAGAGCAAGGGGTTCACGTCTGGATTACCATTTACCTTTTCAAACAACATGAAACTGTATATAAAAATGTTATTCTTATTTAATATGTATATATGTATATCTATTTTTCCTATTTGTGAAATATAAAATGTTGTACTATAAAAACTCTCAGGACATACTTGAGTCTGACATGTCTGCCTTAGGGTGCTTTATAGAACACTGACCACTGGTTTTTGGTGGAGTATTACTGTCACTGTCTGATGCAGCAGTTGGTATCACTGCCAAATACTTCTCCACTATGTCAAAAACACTAGAATTCAACTTGGTATCTTCTTTAGTGTTGTTAATTCGGTTATTAATGTCACTTCTCATAAGCTTCCTCAAGACAGGAGGAGGATCATCATCAATTACATGCTGCAGTAACCATGATCACAGTAAATTTTTGCAGTATGATTTTATTACCACAAACATGTCCAAACACTCCCATTACTGTTTTCCCCCTGCCACTAGCACTTTTAGTTGATACTAAAAGTATTGTTGAAAAGTAGTCAACAGAGCTGTTATAATGTGGAGTTATGTTTTGAAAATAATATATGATGTACCTATCTTCAATATATATCACTGTCAGTCTCAGTCACAGGTCAAGATTTTGTTTTCTTTTGGTTTTTTAACTGTTCCTGACTACAAAAATCTCATGCCCACATTCCCTTCAACTATAATCAACTCCATCTCCCCCTCTACCTGTCTGCCTTTACACATCACTAATGTAAACATTTCAGCAGCAGATTTCTCTTTCTCTCTTCTGACTTGACTGCAGTTTGTTACAATACATTACAGGATGAAGATAATGCACACAATATTTGGTGCAGGCATGCAGCAGCACCAAACCTCAGTGTATCCTTGACCCTCTTATGCTTGTGGATATAGGAGTGTGTGTGTGTTCACTGCATGTCATGTTGTACCTTTCTGTTTTTATTTAATGTATGATATATTTATGTCTGTCTATGCAATATCTATTACTCATGCACTTGTCTCTATAGAGACTCAGCCAGATCAGATAGGATTATGGATCACCTGGCTGTCATTAAGTTATCATTCAAAAAATTATTTTCCAATTACTTTTTACTGCTCCTTTCTTATTTCATACCTATACCCACATACAATTAGCAGTGCTACCCCAATACTCATATTAAGCAATTTCATCTCTCTCACTTTGACTGCATCTATAGTGACCCAAATTAAATGACAGAGCTTGTAATCTAGTGACCCACGTAAAATAGCAGAGCTGATATTCAGAAGGGGGCATGAAGGGAGAGAAAATAGGCATGGAGGTGCAGAATTTAAGACTTGGATTGGAGAAAAGTGGTGTGTGGGGAAAAAAATGATATGGGAAAGAAGGTGCAGAGGGGGAGGAAAGAGGAAAAATGGCATACATGATGTGAAAAAAGGCAATGAGGGGAGAAAAGAAGGTATGGAAGGAGAGAAAAGAAGGCATGGACAGGTAGAAAAGAAGGCATGGAAGTGAGGAATTAGAGGGAGAAAAGAAGAATTGGGAGACAGAAGGCAATGGGGCAGGGCTGGATTTCCAACAGATACAGTAGACAACTACCTAGAGCTCCACATTTTGAGAAGTGCCTCATCTGTTAGGACCCCACCCACCTTCTGGATTGTGAGTGTGGCCAGATCAATCTTACTGTCCTTGGTACAGACTATAATTTAAGCCCCTGGGTGCTAGATCTCCACTGCAATAAGGAGCAATGCATTGGAGATCTCGCTAAAAAAACAAGGGGTTAAAACTTATTTTGTTTTTGCTTGTTATAGGCCAATAATTTTTCTGTGCCTGTAAAAATAAGTTGGACTAAGGGAGGTTCATGTGAGGAGTGGAGGTATGGTTAGGGGAGGCACTAAGGGAGCCTTGAGTGCTTTGCGTAGGAGTGCCTTTGATGAAAATCAGGCCCCATATGTGAGGAGTAATGAGTCATGGGGAGGCATCGGGAGAGAGCCAGGAGAAAAAATAGAAATGTTCCCTTGAGGTAAATTGGAGAAGAAGAGGAAGGGAGCATTTGGAGAGATGTAGAAAGACAGAGAGAGCTGAAAAAGATGGAGGGAAGAAAACATGAAGGGATGAAGCAAGGAAAGGAAGGAAGATGGGGGCAGAGAAATGAATCAAGGAAGAAAATAAATGCAAGGTGGGCAGTTAAAATGCAAAAAGAGATAATGGGAAATGATAACACCTAATAGGAGGTGTTGCGGGCTGATAGAGGCCAAATTAATTAGACTCAATGAGATGGGAAGCGATGACAATAAGCAGAGAGTGATAAAGAGGCAGCAGAAACTTTTCCTTCTTACAAGCCTACTAATCTTTTTCTTACTACTGATAGCAGCAAGGAGAATCCACATGTCCTCTCCTTTCTATTTAGGAAAAATAACAGTTACTGTTGCTCTATATGTAAGTGATCACTGACTGCAGTGAGGGATAACTTGTACAAATTATCAACACTCCCTCTAGCTTGTCTGTGTGCCTGAGGAGGGCTACTTTCCTTAAATCCTTAAAATCTCTTAAACCAGATACTGAAACCTCAGTGTGAGAGGAAATAGGAAATTAGAGCAGTTCTCAGACACATGGGGAAGTTGGAGGGAGTTTTGATAAGCTGTACAAGTGCTCACTATCCCAAGTCAGTGATCACTTGTGTGTTCAGATTAACAAGTGTAAGGATGGAATACTTCTGCTTTTCTTTTTTTGCTCTCTGTTATCCTCAGCTTTTTCCTTGTTAGACTACAACCTGGGAAGGGTATTATCTTGCATACTTGCACCTCCATTCTGTGCTCTGCATTCACCTTCCTTGTATTTGCCATTCAACCCAGGAAGAGTCTGACAGGTGGTGCCTTGCTCCCCTTTGGGAGACTTTAAGTGTCATTTGACATCTGAGAGCCAAATTCAAATATGAGTAGTGCCTGGTCTCGTTTGTACACATCTTTGACCCACACCATTGTAGCTACACAGGGTGCACACACCTAATGCCTTCCCTGCTGGCCTTAAAGCATAGACCACAAAGTGTGCATGCCAGAATGCATTAAAACAATCATATGTTCTAGTACATATCCCAAAATGCTGATGTCGGCATTGGAAACTAACAATGGTAGCAGACTTGTACATCCTCCCAAACAATAGCAGGTTCGCCAAAGCCCAGAGTAATTTAGAATAGATTCCTGTCAATCTTACCACTCATATGTACAAACTACTGAACAGGTAATCCCTAAGCTGGACTGCCTGAGTGTATGTGAAAATGTGCACATCTATATACTTTGTGTCTATGTATATATGAAATGTGTGAATTTATAACAGATTTGCCAACAGAAAGGTCACGAAACCTCTCTGAGTCAGTGCCCTCAAATGAATCCCACTAGACTTGTGTGTGCAATTCATTATTTAAACTTGCCAAGGGATTTAAAATAAATGCTGTAGTTTATTTTCAATAATACAGCAAAACAAAATCTCCCTGCACGTGATTTTGTTCTCCTTAGAGGCTTTATCTTCTCTCAGGGGCCTAGATTCACTAAAATTCGAAGAGGGTAAAAATGTCGATGTCCTGTCAGAGCAGTATCATAGGCACATCAATAGTATTCACTAAAGTGTCTACAACATCACATCATCAGCACACTGTCAAAAATATGCCCACATCGACATCAATCTGACAGGTTTACAAATTTTCATTCATCACATTGACAATGGCCTATTTCCTTATGGAAATGAGGCATAATGCGACATTTTCGTATGCAAGGTGGTGTGTTGATATGTAAATGTGACACTTCAACACATTCACTAAACTACGATAGCGGCCTCTGTTGTCGAAGTTCACAGTCGCACTATCAGATTGTCAAAGTTGGTATCTCCCTAGGCTTTCCTATGCAGTAATGACCCTCAAGCAATCACCAACAGGGAGGGCAGTGGCCATGGGAATTTGTGGCTAGCAGTGGGCAATGGGAAGAGGCTGGAGAGGATCAGACAGCGTACATGGGGATCTGTGGTTACCAGTGGTCAAGGGAACAAGTATGGGGGTCAAGTATTGTGGATGGGGTTCTATGGTTACCACTGGCAAGGGAACAACGCTGGAGGGCAAGTTGTAGCCAAAAATCCCCATAGCTGCTGTGTGACCCCCAGTCTTTTTTAAAGCAGGGCTGTCCAAGTTCAGTCCTCAAGGGCCACCGACAGGTCAGAATTTAAGGATTTTCCTGATTAAAGGGATAGTATTACTTAAAAATTACTATCCCTCATATTGTAGTCCTTAATAAACTGAGTTAAATGACACCAGCGGCAGCTCTCAAACCTTTATGGTTTAAGAGATAGCCGCTTTCAAAGTTTCCTCTCCCCTGCTGTCAGCGTTCTGCTGCCAGCAGGGGAATCCGGTCCCGGGACAGGCAGAGGCTCTTAAACAGAGCTGATATCTTGTTATGGAAGGAAAAATTATTCATTGAAAGTGTCTTATACGTGTGCTTGGTTACCAAGCACGTGTAGAAGGCGGTTTCAATTAATCATTGTTCCTTCCATAACTAGATATCGGCTCTGCTGAAGAGCCTCCGCTTGATTCAGAGACCGGATTCTCCTGCTGGCAGCAGAATGCTGACAGCAGGGGAGAGGAAACTTTGAAAGCGGCTATCTCTTAAACTATAAAGGTTTGAGAGATGCCGCTGGTGTCATTTAACTCAATTTATTAAGGGCTACAATATGAGGGATAGTAATTTTGAAGTAATACTATCCCTTTAAGTTCAGCTGAGTTATTCAAAGGTTCATTAATTTTGACTGACTCACCTGTGCTTAAGCAGGGAAATTCTTAAATCCTGGCCTGTTGATGACCCTTGAGGACTGAGCGTGGACAGCCCTGATTTAAAGGATATATCCACAGTTCATCTGTGCTTAATCAGGGAAATCATTAAATCCTGGCCTGTTAGTGGCCCTTGAGGACTGAACTTGGACAGCCATGATTTAAAGGATATAACTGTAGTATAGCCAAGGCTGTCACTCAGTCATATTATGCAAACATAACCACTGTCCCATGTTGTTTCATTATGCAGAGCACCAGCCGAACACATTCATACCGAGGACATATCCTCACTTTGAGAGGTGCCCCATACCTGGCTGAATTGAACCTGCATGGAGTCTGTCTACTTCTTACGGAGGGACTCAAAGACACCTCCTATATACCTCTTTAAGCTGATATTTCTCAGGTAGGTCCATTAAACCACTACTAACTCTGAAGTTATGGGGCAGCTACACTTCCCACTGCTCTAGGGCAGGGACACTCTGTATCAAACGTATAGGGATAAAACTTGTGCGAGTATGTGCATAGTGTGTGTGTGTGGGTGTATATGTGCATTGTGTGCATGTGCGTAGTGTGTATGCACGTGTGTATGGGGATTATGCGTGTATGTGCATTATGTGTGTGTACATTCAGATCCAGAATTTTCTCAGGTTCTACAAATTAAATCTCAAAAATTTTACTTACTACTAGTAAACAGTACTTTTATTCCTGATATTGCTACATATGCATTTTAAAGTATTAAAATCCACATTACTGAAATGTTAGTTGTCTTTGAACTGACTAACAAAGAATTTGCTGAATGCTCGTCATTTACATGGTTGTCTTTTATGGCCTTAAAGGTGACCTTGAGGAAACCCAAAGCAGCACACAGTTCATGGTATTGAGCAATAAATAGTAGTTCACCATTGTTTGTGTCTATAATGTGTCAGGATGATTGTTACTGCACATAAGCCTTTAGGGAAGCTTTAACTCATCCACTGAGTGGTGGACCCTGCTGATTATTAAACAGGAACAAAAACTGAAAGGTAAAGCAGAGTCAACAGAGAAATGACCTCCCAATTATATATTGGATAGTCAGACTCACATCCCTATGGATTCCAGGATATATAAATCAAAGAGACTGACTTACTGTCATATACATGTAATGGATCTATTCATTGAAGGAGTCCATATGATATATTATTCTTACTATTCTCCTGACAGATTATTTTTATTGTTAATGCATTTTTTTCCATAAACAATTTATGTCCATTATCCAGTGCATTAAACATGGGAAATCTTTCAGGAAGAGTTTTCTGAGTTCTAAATAATTTGTAATATACATGAAATTAATTATGTTGACATTGGGATTTAACATAACTAGACAGAGGAGAGTTATGTAGGAATTTTACAATGAAACATGATCAAATAATATACTATACATTAGTATAATTGTGAATGTCTACTCCATGAAGTATTATTTGGATGCAGTGGGTAAATCACATAAAAAGACACTGTGTGATGTCTTAATATGATTCTGTACAAACCAGGGACTGAAACCTAGTTCTTAGCCCTGCACCTGCTTAACTCCAATTTACAAATCTACTTACTTAAACTTCTCCCCTTAATACCACTTGCACCAATAGTAGTGTGGGAATTAGAAGGCATTTTAGAGTGTTCCTTTCCTCTGTGTAGATATGAGCAAACATTTTCTCTCCTCCAAAATGAGTGAAAAATAGCACTCCCCGCATGGGGAAACATCTCCAGTGAAAACTGCCATTTTCCTGCTTTTCTGCCTATCTCATTGCATTGAAATCAGTGGGAAGACTGAAAATTTCCCCACCACATGGCAGTTTTCTTTTCTTTTCCTGTAGGCATATAAGCAGGTGTCAGGCTCTCACAGCATGCCATTCTGTGTTTGTGAGAGAAATAAGCAGCACATTTTTGAACTAGAGAAGATAGGCAAATAAAAAGGAATTGAAGCTTAGTTTAAGGAGTCTTTTAGGTAGGGCATGTGTTCTCTGCATTAGAAGAGCCTGGGGACACTCTAGGGGAGTGAAAAGGGAGGAAGGAGGTTGACCTCAAAAACCCCAAAATTCAGTGTGGCTGACTGGCGAGACGCAGGCAGCTGGGGTTCAATTTGCTTGCTGATATTGCTATTATTATCACAGTGTTCTACTTGTGTGGGGTTGAGAGAAGGGAGAAAAGGATGTTGATCCCAAACATTCCAACATTCTATTTGACTGATTTTATTTGAAAGATACAGGCAGCTCTGGTCAAAGCAATTTTCTTGCTGATCTTGCTGTTATTGTCTCTGTGCTGGGGAAATCTGGGGAAATAAGTTGTTGATTTTGTTTTTGGTTATATTTTTTTTTTTTTGGTACAGACTGTGATAAGATAGGATGGACAACTTAAATAAATAAATAAATATATTAGGTGACAGACAACTGGCTGGGAGCCTGACATGAACTGTGTGACTGATGCAGACAACATTGAAAATTTTGTTGAGAGCTAAGTCAAAACATCACATTTCATCAGTTGTATTGTGTACTGTAGAGTGAAAAGATACACAGTAGTTGAGAAATGTCCAGTAAAAGCACAAGGGGCAGGAAGAGGGAGACAGGTGAAGAAGTGCAAGGATGCGGGAGTAAAGTGGCAGCTCAAAACCTAACTCCAGCCATGGTTGCAATGGTGTGCAATAAATGATGATGATCCCTCTCCTCCCAGGGAGTATTCAGTTTGTCGAGGTCCCACCAAAAGTTCCACCACCACCACAAGCACCAGTATAAAAAAAAAACGTATAAGAAGAACTCTGAAGACAACAACAAGTCATATTTTAGTGTTGATGATGGGATAATGGAGGAACGTGTAGCAGCTGACTAAAACACCTGTCCTCCAAGTAGTAGGGAACGTTGTGAAAGTAAAAATAAAAATAAATTATTTGACACCACTAACCTAATCATGACTGATGATGATGATGATGCAGATCTAGAATATATCCCTCCTCCTCTTCAGATACAGATGAATTTGAGAGTGAGAGAGATAATTACATTGTCAGAAAGCTAGCAGAAAGGCAAAGGCTTAATCTTACACCACTGGCAAGGAGCACTGTACATGTCTATAAACTATTTGAGAAAACTATAGAAACTCTGACCCTGGACAAGCAAAGGTGGAAAAAAGTACACAGTCATCCTGTCAGTCATCAACATTATTGCCGCTTCCAAGTTCAAGCCCCACTCAGCCACACACTTGTGTTGAGTAACCAGCAGCAACAACTACAGCAATACAGGTTATTAACATCTACAACTTAGTTATGGTGAGTGCATCTGCTGCTGCTGGAAGTGCTGCACCTTTGACACCTAGTAGTAGTAGCAGTAGAATTGCATCAACATCTAGCCCCAGTAGTAGTAGCAGTCAACAGTATAAAGATACTTCACTCAGGATCCAAAAGCTAATCATGTTGTTATCTGTTGCCTGTTCAAAAAAAGCATGTGACAGGGGAAAGCAGGGTCACACCTAGACACCTCCTCTATGAGATACCACCTGAAGCACAACCACAGGTCTGACTGGGTGACACACTATCAGCAGGTCAGAGAGTCCATGACTAGAAGCAGCAGAAGTACTCCAAAAAGTTCCCATGGCTTTGGGTCAGATAAGAGAAAAGTGAATACACACATCATTCACACAATGCCAGTCCCCCACCACCACTACCCTCTGCCACATTGTAGGTTGTACTTTTTTAATCTCTTGACATCTTCATGAACATATGCCAATGTCTAGGGATGGGCAAAATGTTCTGCCTCAAACTGAAATCGGTGAAAAATAGTACTTTCCTCTTGGTGAAAAATTTCCAGAGAAAAGTGCAGATTTTCCCATTTTTTCCACTTTTTTCACCAATTGAAATCAATGGGAACATAGAAGTTACACACAACACATTACAAATAATATTTTATTTCCCAAAGGCACAGTATAAAAGGGGCATGAGGGTGCCTGTGTTGTTGGGGTGTGGGGAAAGAATCAGTTGAACAGAGGATGAATTTTAGGGGGTTGTTTACTGGGATTGGGGGGCACTTAATAAAAAGAAATCCTAAATAAAATAAAAACCATAAGACATGACATAAAGGGGTCTGAGGAGGGTTCCTGTGTTGGTGAATGAATGAATCATTTGAACAGGGAATTTGTTTTTGGGAGGGGTTCTTGACTGCTATTGGGGGACAGTTAATAAAAAAATAAATCAATAAAATAAAATAAGACATTTGTATTCAAAGTGACAGAGACAGGAACCCCCTAACATAAGCTGCCACTGGGTGGACTGATACTTGACTTGATAGAGTATTTTGTAGAGGATGATTTGTTTGATTTGTTGTTAGGAGGCCTTTGTAGGACTTAGACTTATTAGAGGCCCAAGCCCTGAAGAAACATTGATTTGTAGGACTTAAGTTTGTTTGGCACAAGCCCTAAGGAAAAATTGATTTGTAGGACTTAAGCTAGTTTGGCACAAGACCTAAGGAAACATTGATTTGTAATGCTTAAGCTTGTTAGAAACAAACCCCCCAAAATTGTTTATTTTTTTGTAGGACTAGTTTTTTTCTTTTATTTTTTTCAAAACACAAGCCCTGAGAAAAAAATAAAAATGTCCTACTGGCCTAATGCCACTGTCAAATGTCCTCCTGAGTCCTGAGTTGCAGCTGTTGTTCGTTCTGCTGTTGCTGAGTTGTTTAAGCAGCAGGATGATTAGGCAGCGGAAAGGGAACCTGCTCAACAATAGCAGTAACATGGGTGATGGATGATGAAGGTTCCACTTGCTGCCCACAACTAGCTTCAGTGATGCACCTGAGGCAGTAGCAGAAGAATAAGTAGCCCCCAGTATATGTGGAGAAAAGAAGAAGTTGGCCATTAAATCTTCTCCACCTGCCCCTCCTCCAAAATCATGGGTGTTTTGTTATTAGAATATATATTTTTCCCTTGAGAGAAGGAACTGTGGCTCTCATCAGCAACTGCAATGTGCACAGTTTGTGTGGTAAATAACATCTGGGGGCACAACTGTATCCAAACACCATGACACCCGAAACCAAGTACTGCCGTAATCACTGTACCCCTTTTCCAGACCCGCTTAGGGTACATGACAACTTGCTGACAGTTTAATAGTAATGATAAACCCTCCCTGCCACCATCTTAGCATATTCTGCAATCTCCTCAGATACCGCTTGATGCACTGATTGTGATTCTCCTCCACCACACTGGCATGTGTGGTCAGTGCACCACACAGTGTGCAATGGGTAGAGACAAACTGTCAGATTTTAACATCAACAGAGTGGCTATGATTTGGCATGGGAGGTAATGAACGAGGAGGATTGGCAGAAGATGTAGTTCTCCTAGAAGGTGATGGTGAGCTAGTTGTTTCACTCATCCTGGAACTTCCAGTCTCTGCCTAGGTTGTTCTATTCCTCCTCCTCTTTGATCTCCACCTTACCTCTTGTTGCCTTTCTGGTGACTCAGGGACAGCAAAAGAGGTGTTTGATTTCTGTGGTGGGTGTTTGGCTTTAACATGTTTGCAGTAAATGTCATGGTGTCTGTGTTTCATGTGTGATATGAGGATGCTTGTACTAAAGTGTGTTCCCTCCTTTCCACTTTTCACTGACTTGTCACAAATTGTGCACAGTGCCGTTGCTGATGACTGCACTGTGCCTGTCCCAACAGAAAAATAGTCCCACATCCATGATGACTTCAGAGGGGAGGGGAAAGGTGGAGAAGAATGGCCTCTTTCTTCTTGTCCTCCACATTCCCCTTCATTGTCTGTGGCAGCAAATAATGTTGCTGCTACTGCCTCAGAGTCAGTACTGCAACTAGGATCAGGAGTATTGCTACACTTGTTGACTCCATTCCCACTGTGTCCACGGTGGTCTGTGGCATACTAACCTGCTCCTCAGCATCCTGCTGCCCTTGCATCTCAGAATCAGAAGGAATTAGAGCAGTTGCAAATTCCTCTAATTCCAAGATGTCCTTGCTAGTGGTGGTGGTGATGCCCATCCTCATTCCTGTCTCCCATTCTTTCTTAGTTTCTGCTAAAAAGGCGATCAAAGTCTCTTCCACCCCAGCTTCTCCAGCATTATCATCACCACCACCACTAGTCCATACATGCTGTTGTTGCTGCTGCTGCTCTATTCCATACATCTCACTGCACCTTGGAGGAGGTGACGAGTAATGTGAGAGAGGGTCCCTTAATGTCACACTTGCCATTGCCTTTTGACCTGAAGAAGAAGGCAGACTAGCACTAGAAGAAGTAGCAGCAGGCACAGGCAGATGATCTGTGCTCCTGCTGGTGGTGGTGGTATTAATTCTCGGCCTGCTCTCCTCCCTCAACACCAGTTCTGGCTTCTTAAGGATCATGTTCAACTTGGACACTGTAGTGAAGGGAATGGGACTCCCAGAGCCAGAGAAATGGTGTGGGCTCCCTTGGCTGCTAGTCTGGATGCTCTCAAATGTTTCCCCTACCACTCCAGCTGCTTCACCATTACTGCTACTACTACTAACACCAACCACATCAAGTTCAGCCGCAGAGTCTTCCTCCTCACAGTCTCACAGTCACTAGTAATATAAGGATATTGTTGATTACCCCCTCCTTCACTCCTAATGCTAACAAGCTGCTGGACCTTAGTAGCAGTAGTACTAGCACTGGCAGGACTGCTTGGGAATGGCAAGTGTGATTTAGGGTCCCTTGTTGTCACACTTGGCATCATTTTCTCCCCCTACCCTGAGTACTATAAGAAACACTAGCAGCAGGCAAAGTATTGGTGGCAGCAGGTTCAGCACTGGTAGCAGGTTCAGTACTAGCAGCAGGTTCAGCACTGGCAGCAGGTTCAGTACTAGTGGCAGCAGTTACAGAAATTATAGCACTGGCAGCAGGGGCAGCACATCTTGCAACAGGTACAACACTAGTGGCTGCAGTTACAGAAATGGTGGCACTGGCAGCAGGGGCAGCACGTCTGGCAACAGGTACAACACTAGTGGCTGTAGTATCAGAAATGGTGGCACTGGGAGCAGGGGCAGCACGTCTTGCAGCAGACACAGGCAGCTGACCTGTCCTGCTCTTACTATCCTTTTTCCCCCTCCTTCCCATTCCCTTTTCTACCTTCCTTCCCTTTTCTCCCTTCCTTCCCATTCCCTTTTCTCCCTCCCTCCTTATTAAATTCCCCAAGATCCCTTGGGGTGATTTAGGGGGACTGGACAGCATTGGTTCAGTACTGCTAGTCACTTCTTCCTCCTCCTCCTCAGACTCAATGGACACATAATAAGGGTCCTTCCAGTAACTCTTTTTGCTGCTCATAGTGATAGGAGCCTCTCCTGCCTCAATTTTTGCTAAATATCACGAGAGAACAGCATAGCACGTCTAACTCGCTCTGTAGCTGCTTCTATTGTGTCTGCCTTCACCAAACGTCACGTTTTTATAGCAGAAGTGTGAAAACAATGTAAATGAAAACTTTCTAGCCATTGAAAAAATGCAGAAAGAGTTTGGCCAATGGGCAAAAGCGGATTTTCCCTGAAAAAGCAGATAACAACGTGGTCTTCATGAAATTTCACACGGGAACACGGCGACAACTTTTGCTCACCCCTACCAGTGTCACTTAAGCTGGAAGTTAGTGTTGTGGGCAAAGAACAAATGCACTCTTCATGCTAGCACATTTTTAAAGTCATGCGTTGCTGTAGGACTCACAACTTTGATTACCTGCCACTTATTTTCCACAACAGCCCTCAGTAGAAGTAACATTGTGGTGGGAAATATTTCCCCATTGAAAACATAGGCAAAAAAATGTGTTAGCGTTGGTGATAAGGAGGAAAGTTTTGCATAGGCAAAAAGGAGTAAACTTTCATGAAAAAAGTGAAAAATCATCCATTTTTCATTTATCATCACACCTGGCAACTTTTTCTTGTAGAGTCCACTGAGAGGGCTCATGGGGTGCTGCTGGGGGATATATATGGAGAGATTCATGTCACAAAGGGTGGGGCTTAACAGAATGTGACAAAGTGGATGGTAGTGGGCAGAACAGGGTGGAAAAGGTGGAAAAGTGGGTGGGAAGTAGGAGGAACAGGCTGGGAAGGAGCAGAAATGTCCATAGTTTCTTAAGAAACTCCCCACCACAGGAGAATCAGCCTCTATACCTGGAGACCTGGTAATACACTGCAAAAACTGGAGTCTTCAAGGCAGACCCAAAGAGGTCCCAGCTATGGTTATCATACAAAGTGGAGAAAGCATGCAGAGCAAGAACCAAAAACTTACATACAAAGTTCCTCTATAGATACCTTGGTACCATTACTGAATGAATCTTGCCCACACATCCCCTCTGTTGCAGTTGTTCTGCCCCTGATTTGCTCCACTTTTGTTATTGTACATTTGTCCCATTGTTTTACATCCTTGAAGATCAGGGGGTGTGCAACATAATCCGCTGCACTGCATTGTGCACCTCTCCAGTCCTCAAGAGGTTAATAACTAGAACCCAATGTAAGAGATTTGAGTGTGAAAGCTGCTCACACTGGTTTGTTTTTCATAGTGTATTTTTTTCATCTATTAGTTACATTGGGATAGGTTCTTTCATTCTCAACGGTGTAAAAAAAGTCCCAACACAAAAACTATTTCTTCCTTGACCCAAAAGAAGAAATCTAGCAACTAAAGTTATAATAATTAGATCAGCTCTCCTAGAAAAAAAAAACTGTTTTCCTGGGTCAGCAAATGCTCCCAGTTTTTGATAGATCTCATCTATTACATCTGAGGAAATGAATTATGAGCAGAGAGAGGCCCAGAATACAGATATACAGCCATTCTGTGCCATCAGGGATTACCTCGGCTGGACCTTTAGCAGCTTGGATGGCAAAAACAAGGTTACACAGATCTAAATATGCCTTTTCACTTGTAACATTGTTTCAGGGCAGAGAGTTGAACTGGCTTCCTGATTGTGTTCTGTAACATGGTGCCTTTAATAAGAACTCTTCTGCAAACTATATTGTTGCGTGTTTTGAAACCATAATGGAATATATGAGGTCAGTCTCCCTACTGTTCTTTCAACTACTCTTCATGGTATATTGCAAGTAATATATAAGGCTTTTTGTATATTATTTTGTGGTATCAGATTGAAAGCAGGCTTTTGACTATGTTATTTTTCTTTGCAGTTTTGATAATAATGGGTAGCATTATTTCCTGTCAATCAAAGCTGGGGAATTAGGAAGCTAGAATACATTTAGTTTGCCACAGGACTCCAGCTCTCTAGAGAAAACAGTAAACAGATTCCAATGCAATGAACATACATACAAAAACAGCCTGATACTATGTTTTACATTAAAAATATAATTGAGATAAGAAGGAATTACAACTTCAGAACCAGTCATTACACTCACTGATACATAGTTTTTACATCATGGTTGTTTCATTTTATTTTGCTACACCTTCTGCAAGCATTACCTAGACATTTCATTTTCAGTCATACCTACTCCAGGGGGAATATGCACTAAGGTGTGATAAAGAGGTGAAAATGCCAAGATGACATCTCCAGTGATGGCACTTCTCCAGCTCCTATGCTATTCTATGGAGCCAATGCACTAAGGGCGGAAAGCAAGAAATATTCTCAATCGCTATTTATAGTGTACTTTTGATAGCAAAATGATTAGCACCAAACTGTTCATGAATTGTGAAGGTTTTTTTAGAAATAGCGAATGTCTGTGTTTCTTTTTGTGAGTTTGTTTTCAAAAGTGGGTGTGGCTAAAATGTCCACCATTTTGTGAGAGGATAAGCAGTTGTGCCTAATTTGGCAAAGCAATTAGCACACATTTTTATTCTTCTGCCATTAATTTAGGTGACTCACTAACTTTGCCATTCATTTAGGGCATTTGATAACTTTGTAGTTAGTTTAGTTAATATGATTCTTGCATCAAAACAAGAGCAATCACAAATAGTGCATACATGTATAGCTTTCAAAAAATAGCAAAGGCTCCAGTTTCTTGCATTGTGCCCCAAGAACTCTAAAGCTGGAGTAATCTAAGTGCATTGGCTCTATAGACTAACATAGGAACTGAAGAATTTAGTCTGGAGATATAGGTTCTGCTTTATCACCTGTTTATCACTGCTTTAGTGCAACTGCGCCTAGACACACACACACACATACAAGGTTTCTGGCATCTGTATATGTAAAACTGAAAGTTAAACTAGTGAGACTGGGCTTATTTTCCTGTGAAAAATCTCAACACAGAAAACATATGCACCCTTTCATTGCTAAACAGACACAAGCACCCTTTAAGTGCTATACATACTTTCAGTTCCATAAACAAATATTCTTTCCATGCCAGAAATCTCCAGACACATTTTCAGTGGCAGATATACACATAAACCCACACAACCTTTCAAATCCAAGCACACAGGCATGATTTCAGCATTTTACAAATAGGTACTAGTTCATTGCTATGAAAATCAATAAATGTTATAATTTGGTTCCTTATACGTGTACCCTATCAATCCTGTTTCAGCATTTCAAATGGCTGCAGACAGACACTTTTGTTTTAGGTCATGTTGCTGGGGGTGCAATGGGTGGATGGAGCATTAATAGGAATTTTTAGGTTGCTTTAAGACCTAGTGACAACTCTCTATGTAACTGTATTTTATTTAAACAGGATAATTTAGAAACACATATTCTAAAGCTTAAACAAACATTAATGTGCTTTTATTGCTGCAGAGCAAATATACACTTAAATAAACACTATACCTTATCCATTAAAAAGACAGAGGAATTTTGTTCCTCTTTTAAAATGGACACTTAGTGGATATGCCCTATAAGAACAATAGCCCATATTTATAAAACTGGAGATATTCTGGAGTAAACCAACTGCACCATAGGGGACAAAATAAGAATTCCTAAATGTCCATGCACTTGAATAGAACTTTTTAACCTCTTGAATTCAAGAGAGGTCTCCAATACATTTTGGCAATGCACTGGAGACCTCTCTAGCATTAAAGGGGTTAAAGCCCAATTTAATATAACGTGTTATATGTTTTTGTGTTCCCTGTGGGGCCGTTGGTTTACTCCAGAATAGCTCCAGTTTTATAAATATGGACCACTGTTCTCTACTGACCAAACAAATGATTTCTTATGTACTCACACCACAGTGGGTATAATCAGGACATACAGTTTAAATGTATTTTAAGAATTTTTCCTTTTTTTGTCTTATTTTGTTATTTAACCCTTCGAGTGCCAGATGGGTACGGAACGCATTGCTTTGCATTTTAATTGGTGCTTTGGGAGATATGGACTGAGTGATATTGATATAGTAAGAAAAAAACTGCACCAAAGGGGACAAAAATGACCCAAACCCATATTAATGTAAATACTTTTTATTTAACCCTTTGAATGCTAGAGCATGATCCAATACATTGTTTTAGAATGTGATGGCAAACTCTCTACATTCAGAGGTTTAAAATCCCCTTTAACCCTTTGATTGCCAGAGGGGTACGCAGCACATTGCTTTGCAATGCTTTGTGTACCGCTCTGGCACTCAAAGGGTTAAATCGATAGGTATTTTTATTTTTCCCCTTCTGTGCAGTTGGTTTGTTGAACACTTGCTCTTGGCAGGTTATGGACTAAGAAGTGATAAAGAGGTGATAAAGTGGAGATTAATTCTCCTGTGATATTGTTTCTTCAGTTCCTATGTTATTCTATAGAGCCTATGATCTAAGATTTCCAAGGTTTTAGAGATCTTAGTGCATAGGCTCCATAGAAAGACATAGGAATTGGAGATGCAATATCACTGGAGGAGTCATCTCCATTTTATCACCCCTCCCCACATCTTCTTAGTAACATCAGCCTCAGTGGAGTCATTCTGAGCAATTCAGTTGCATTATAGCAGGCAAATAAAAATTGCCTTTGATTTCTCCTTTATACATCGGACTCACAGTATATAAAAAAATCAGTTCAACACACAACTGCAAATCCTAGAAACTGTAGACAACTGTAGACACCCTCACTCATAGGCATACACACAGATACACACACACTCACACACACACACACACACACACACACACACACACACACACACACACACACACACACACACACACACACCTATGTGTAACCCTTTGAGTGCCAGAGGGGTACAGAACGAAGGGGTAATTACCCTACTGAAGAACTGTACAAAAATGTATAAGTGCATTGTTTCTAGTGCAACCCTGAAGAATTACTATTGCACAGTCTAGTTATTTTTCAAAGAATTGTATTTATATTTTAGCTTAGTTATGAACATGGAGAATAAAAGACCTCAGAACACAGCAACATCAGTGGGGGTTATTTACTAACACACAATAAAGAGATGATAAAGTGGACATGGTAATACAACTTCTCCAATTGCTATGTTATTCTATGGAGCCAATTTGCTAACGTTTCTTAAAGGGATAGTAATGTCTATATTAAAGTTCTTCTCCAAGTCTTCTTTAAGATTTTTATAACACGTAGAGGTATGTTTAATTACTTATAGTTCAAAAGATATTTAAGCTGAAAGGATCCCCCCTCCTGCCCCTTCTGGCTGTGTTACTGGTCCTCTTTGTCTGGCCCAGACGCAGAGTGGATGATCTTCAGTAAGTAAGAGGAAAATCCTTCGTCAACGTGGCAGAGTTCTCCTTATGCTCACTGACTGAAGATTGTCCCTCGCTGCATCCGTCTGGTCCCATGATTGGATTGCAGATTTAAGGGGAGGAGGACAGAAGGGGCGGGAGGGCAATCCTTTCAGCTTGAATATCTTTTGAACTACAGAACTGTGAGTACATAAACATACCGCTACATGTTATAAAAAAGCTTAAAGAAGACTCGGAGCAGAACTTTAATATAGATATTACTCTCCCCTTAAGTTTTGATGTATAGGCTCCATAGAATAACATAGAAACAGGAGACGTGATATCAGTGGAGAAGTCATCTCTGCTTTATCACCTCCTTATCACTCCTTATTGAATAACCACTCTAAAGTTTTACAGTGATAACCATGAACTGGACACAGTATAGCTTGTAAGAGGGGAACAGCGGCCTTCTGGCATTGGACAACAACTTGCATTATTCTCATATGGCCATTGGCTAGCTGATTATGATAGGAGTTGTAGTCCAAAAACAGAACTTGTACACTCAAGCTATAGCTTTCTCTAATGAGCAGAGAGTATATGATTTAACCATGGAGTGTATATATTACTAAAAATGTGGAATATAACTTGGGAAAATCTTAGAGATGAGGTAATTCCTAAAATACCTTACAAATCCTTTTCTGCATACAATTATGCTGTTTTTATTTCAGCCATTTTGTCATTTCAACCAATATGCTTATATTTATCAAACTGTCAAGAATAGTAAAACCCTTCAAGTATTACTCAAAAATCCCTCTACATTATCAAAATGTCTCACCAAGTGCTCTGTGTGATAAATAGGCCCCTTATAATAGAGTAGAATTATAGTTATATTTGGAGCATTTTTGCTGACTGATAAATTTGGGACTTAATTTTCTTTTCTTTTATATTTCTTATTTATTCATATCCCTTCACTTTTTATTTTTTAGATGGAATTTTCCACTTTTCACTTTGTATTTTGATTAAATACTTACTTGATAGAAGATACAGGGCCAGTTCTCCATTAGGCAGTATTGGGGCCTGATTGTGAGTGGCATCACAGCTGTTCTAGCCACATTCTCTATGCTGATTTGTAGGTATGGCTAGAGCAGTTATGACGCATCTGCAGTAGGGTGGGTGAAAGGTCCCGCCATGTTCCCTCAAAAAATACACGAAAACCACATTGCTGTTCACTTTTTCTCGGGAAAATCTGCTTTAAAAACAGAGATTATTTTCTCCCATTGGCCAAAATTCTTCACCATTTTTTCAATGGCTAGAAAGTTTCTGTCAATTGATTTACGTGTTTTTCGCCTATTCGCTATAAAAATGTGATGTACTCTCAGAATGAAACACTATATACTGTGCTGTTCTGCTGTGATCTCTTTGTAAAATTGAGGGAGGAAAGGCTCCTAGTCACTGCTATCACTATGAGCAAGTTTAAAACAAATAAAGGGAGGAACTGAAAGGACCCTTATGTACCCACTACAGAGCCAATGCTTGCCAGTCCCCCTAAATCACCCCTAGGGATCTTAGGGAAATTAATGTCAAAGGAGGAAGAAAAGGGTAGTGAGAGCAGGAAAGGTCAGCTGCCTTTCATCATTTGTATGCCTGCTGTCAGATGTGCTACCCCTGCTGCCACCAGTGCTGTGTCTGCTGCCAGTGGTGCCCCTGCTGCCACCAGTGCTGTGCCTGGTGCAAGTGCTTAACCTGCTGCCACCAGTTCTGTGCCTGCTGTCAGACATGCTGTCCCTGCTTCCACCAGTGTTGTGCCTGTTGCCAGTGCTGAACCTGCTGCCACCAGTGCTGAACCTGCTGCCAGTCTGTCTTGTAATACACAGGACTGGGGAAGGAGAAGATGATGCCAAGTGTGACAGCAGGGGACTATAAGTCACACTTGCCATCCCCAAACAGTCCCGCCAGTGCTAGTACTGCTACAAAGAAGGTCCAGCAGCTTGTTAGTGTTAGGAGTGAAGGAGGAGGTAATCATCATATTACTAGTGACTGTAAGGAGGAAGACTCTGGGGGTGAACTTGATGTGTGTGGTGTTAGTATAGTAGTAACAGTAATGGTGAAGCAACTGGTGGGAATAGTGTTAGAGGAGTGGTAGGGGAAGCAATTGAGAGTGTCCAGACTAGGGGCCAAAGGAGCTCACACCATTCCTCTGACCCCCATGGCATTGTCCAGGTGGAACATGATCCTGAAGAAGCCAGAACTGGTGGCTAGTAGGCATAGCAATAATACCACCACCACCACCACGATCAACAGGAGCACAGATCATCTGCATGTGTTTGCTGCTAGTTCTGCCAGTCTGCCTTCTTCATGTCACCAAGAAATGGGAAGTGCGACATTAGGGGACCCTCTGTCACATATCTTGTTACCTCCTTCAACCAGCAGTGAGATGTCTATAATAGAGCAGCATCATGGAGGGGCTGGTGGTGATGATGATGATGATGGTGGTGGAGAAGCTGGGCTGGATGAGATATTGATGACCTTTTTAGCCCAACCTGAGAAAGAATGGGAGACAGGAATGAGGATGGGCATCACCACCTCTACCACTACCAGTGAGCTTCTGGAATTTGTGGAGTTTGCAACTGCTTTAATTCCTGCTGATGCTGAGTTGCAAGAGCAACAGGATGCTGAGGAGCAGGATAGTGTGCCACAGACCACTGTGGACACAGTGGCAATGGGGTCAACTAGTGATGTGGGGCTAACAGGTTCCTCTTGCCAGCAGCAGCAATACTCCTGGTCATAGTTGCAGTGCTGATTCTGAGACAGTTGTAGCAACAGCAGCAACATCATCCTCTGCCCCAGCCAGTGAAGGGGAATGTGGAGGACAAGAATAAAGAGACCATTTTTCTCCATCTGTTTTCTACCCCTTGAAGTCATTGGTGTGGAACTATTTTTATCTTGGGACAGGCACAGTGCAGTTATCACCAATGGCACTGTGCACAATGCCACAATATGGCAGTTTGTGTCAACCCATTGCACACTATTTGGTGCACTGACCACACAGGGCAGTGTGGTGGAGGAGCATCACAAAGCAGGGCATCAAGTGGCATCTGAGGAGATCCCATCCCACAGAATTTGCTTAGCTGGTGACAGGGAGGATTTATCATACTATTAAACTGTCAGCAAGTTGTCATGTGTCCTTAGCAGGGTGTGGACAAGGGGTTTAGTGACAGCAGCAGTACTTGGTTTCTGGTGTCATGGTGTTTGGCTACAGTTGTGCCAGGTGTTATTTACCACGCACACTGTGCACATTCCAGTTACTGATGACAGACACAGTTCCTGCTCTCAAGGGAAAAATGTCTATTCTAGTAATAACATACACATGATTTTGGAGGAGGGGAAGGTGGAGAAGAATTATTGGCCAACTTCTTCTTTTCTCCACATATACTGGGGGCTACTTATTGTGCTGCTACTGCTGCAGGTGCATCACTGTAGCTAGTCGTGGCAAGCTGAACTTCATCATCCATAACCAATGTTACTGATGTTCCCTTTCAGTTACCTAATCATCCTGCTGCTTAACAACTCAGCAGCAACAGCAAGAGCAGCAATCGCAAATTACGCATCTACATCAGGGCATTTGACGATGACCATGGGCCAGTGGCCACCACCACATGACCTGCTGAAACTAGTCCAGTAGGGCATTTTTTTTCTTTGTCAGGGCTTGTGCTTTAAAAAAAAAAGAAAGAAAAAACCTAAAGGCCTACAAAAAAATAAACAAATATTGGGGGTTTGTTTCTAATAAGCCTAAATCCTACAAATTAATGTTTCCTTGGGGCTTGTGCCAAACAAGCCTAAGTCCTACAAATCAATGTTTCCTCAGGGCTTGGGCCTCTAATAAATCTAAGTCCTACAAATCAATGGCTTGGGGCATTGGGCCTCTAATAACAAATCCTACAAATCATCCTCTACAAAATACTCTGTCATGTCAAGTATCAGTCCACCCCAGTGTCACCTTACATCAGGGGGTCCCTGTCTTTATCACATTACATACAAATTTGTTATTTTATTTATTTATTTTTTTTTTTTATTACTTGTCCCCCCAATAGAGTCAAGAAGCCCCCCAAAACAACGGATTTTTTCCCCAGACTCCACCCTCCTCAGACCCCTTTAATCTTGTCTTATGGAGGTTTTTAAATTGTATTTAGGATTTAATTTTTACTAACTGCACCGCAATCCCAGTAAAAAAAATTCTCTGATTTTTTTCCCACACTCCACCAACACAGACAACATCATGCCCCTTTTATACTATGCCTTTGGGAAATAAAATAATATTTGCTATGTGTTGTGTGTAAATTCAATGTTATCATTGATTTCAATGGAATGAGCTTGGCAAAAAGAGCGTAAAAACAGCACTTTTTGCGGGAAATTATTCTCCAAACAGGAATTGCCATTATTTGCAGATTTCAGTTTGAAGCAAAAATTTGCACCCATTCCTAATCCAGTGTTTGTATTAATGTGGTCAGTTTATTTTTTTAGATAAGACTCCTTTACTGTGCAACTTATTTAACCCCTTGTATGCTCCCAGTAGTCCTCTTTGCCAATTAGATACAGTTTTGAATGCTAATTTGGGCATGGCCCAGTAGTCTATTTGATCTTGCTGAGGCCAAGCCTTAGTATTGCAAGAAAAGTGTAATACTGACTAACATTCCAACAGTTTGTATCTTCCATTCCATGTAGAATCCTTGCTTTGACCAACCAATCTTATAGCCTTGTCTTTCCTCTGCATGTTAAACAACTGATGCTATGGTCTTCTACCTGCCCTGGCATTCTCGTTTTTTTAATGTGTTCAACTGCATTCTCATGCTATTTTCAAACTTACTGCTGTCATCTTACCTCTCTGTCCAGTATGCAGTTCTAGCCTTGCAGTGCTAACTGTCTGTAAGTAGTAGAACTAAACTAGATGCTTTGTATTGCAGCCCATTATTTTGTCTAGAATGTCTAGAAAGCATTAAAAAAAATCATCATATTGCTGGTTCCGGACTCAACTCAGACCACAAGTACTCAGGTGAGTGCCTACAGAGGTCTTTATTGCAGAACATCCAAAGGCTTTGTTGGTTCACACAGGACATTTGGACATGTTTGTTAATATATGTTTTTATTTATTTAAATTTTAAAAGTATTATATATTTCAGTTTGTTTTGTTTTAGACATAGATTGTAACCTTTTGAGTGCTGGGTGTACAATGTATTGATCACCCCTTGGGCAAATTATTTTATTTGGAACCTATCACATTTTTTCTTTTCTTTCTTTCTTTCTTTCTTTCTTTCTTTCTTTCTTTCTTTCTTTCTTTCTTTCTTTCTTTCTTTCGATAGAGGGATTAGTAGACTTCTACTTATCTTTATTTAGCCCCTCCATGTTTAACAATGGTGAGTCTAATAGGGTTCCATAGAGCCCACAAATGCACAGAGCATACTAGAATAGACAGTAATCTGACACATACTCATTATTTTTGCATAAATAATGTTATTAATTTCTCACAAAATTTAAATGAATGGTAAAAATACAGTATCCACATTGCTTTCTAATGCCTTGGACATGCTCTAGCACTCAGAGGGTTTAATAAAGTCTGGAGATAAGTAGATTTGCAGCCTTTAATGAACTGAGTCCTATGTTTTCTATAATAGTCTTGTTTTTAGTTTTACCTGCCATCTCCGCTGTAAAGTAATACTCCCTGACATTTCTCACGGATGCTGCTACTCCCCAGCCTCAGTCCATGTCACTAAGTCCCAACTCAATGATTAACGCTCTTGGTTTTTCCAACCATTGTAAATCCATTTATCTATATCACATTATCATTACAGAACTGTAAAAACTTCCAGACTGATCTTATTTCTAATCTATTTTTATACACATTAAGCTGATTCCAACTATTGATGTGTGCATTCTCCACTCAGTGGATGTTCAGTTGTGCATTCTTGATGGACTAAAAATTGTCTCACAATTCTGATGAAATACAGTTGATCTTGATCAGCATGTCATTTGGTGATACAGATTCATGGCTCCTTCCTTGATCACTTAGTACCCCTATGGCACTCAAAGGGTAACATCACCCAGAACTTGGCCCGTGTACACAGGCTTTTACACTAGTACTATTATAATAAACATTAAAGTAGTGTTGTGCACTCTAGGGTAATACCAGTTACAAAGACCAGTGGTCAGCAAAAGGCAACCTGAAAGCAAGAATGCCCTGCAGGCCAAAGAAAGTTACCCACTATGAGATGCACTCAAAAAGAAATAATCACAGAAAAATATAATTCTTTATCAATTGTAAAGATAACAGAAATATACCAGTATGTAAGATTAAAAACAGTTAAAAACAAACACAGTCAGAGAGAGACATATCCCTACATAGTACGTTAGCAAAAACCAAAACCAATCCTATATAATAATTCGCCAAGTTGTGTGTAACGCTCGACATGTGCAGTAGACACTGCTGTGCGTGCGGCAGTCATGCGCAGTAGAGACTGCCCGCGCCGCGGCTGATACAGAGCTGGGCGCTCCGAAGGACCGGCTGCCAGAGGCTCTGTATCAGCCGAGGCGCGGGCAGTCTCCACTGCATGTGACTACCCCGCGACCGGCTGCCAGAGGCACTGTGGCCCGTGTAACGGGCTGTTCAACTAGTTGATAAATAAAAAGAGAAAATAATTGGAAAAATTGGAAATGGAAGAAAACAAATATAAATATGTGTCCCCCTAGTCATCATCATGAACACAATGTGATGGGACATACAAGATGAGAGCTACCAAAAATCCATCCATAAAGTGCAACCATAATGTTTCAGACCCACCCTCTGTGTGCGGGTTCACAAACAAAGGCCTAGATTCAATTTTATCAGATCTTTTCCCACTTCTGCCATTCCATTTCTGCTATTATGTATACTGAATCCTGATATTGGGTATACATACCAAAGTAACTCAAAAACATTCCATTTCTGCTATTACATTGCAACTGTAATATGCATTTTTGGAATTTCTCAGTGTATATATACATATACATACTAGTGTAAAAGCCCGTGTACACGGGTCAAGGTCTGGGTAAAATTAAAAGGCCGCTACCTCACTGCTCCACGTGTTGCAATCTTGCGTCACCTCACTCACGTGATGTGATCATGCGCAGTAGAGACTCTACTGCGCATGACTGCCCGAACACGGGCAGTCTCTACTGCACATGACTGCATCGTGACAAACATCCTAGCGAATTATTATATAAGATATATATATATATATATATATATATATATATATATGTGTGTGTGTGTGTGTGTGTTTGTGTGTGTGTGTTACATATCAATTGTTTACTTAAGTGGGTATGTATGTGAAATGTGTACTCAACGCAACAAGTTAAATTAGGGCTGTTATCATTTTGGATTAAGGTAATGGGATTTGTCCTTTTTCTGCTGGTATAATCACTCTTTTTAGAGGGAAATTCTTCTAGACAAAGAAGCAGCCACCTTCTTGGAATTAATATCTTTTCCACTGTAAATTAGTCAATCCAGTATGTAGTAACATAGGTTGTATTAACCATTTCAGTGAAGTTTCTTTCACTGTCTCACGTGACTTTATATTCAGAAACATAATATGCTGTTGACTATTGTGGTATAATTAAATCTGTTGTTGAGGAGCATTTTGATATACAATATTATATATATTGCATATATATATAATATGTACTATATGTATACTTAATCCACTGTGCAAACATATTTAAAGGGGAACTACCACCCCACAATAACTTTACATGTATTCAGTCTTCATCTGGCTCCAAAAGGGACTCCAAAAGGGACTTACAGCACAGGCGCACGGACGTCACTGTGACAAGATGTCCGTGCTTCCTGCTCCTGTGAGCCTCGGAAAAACTGCAAAATCTTTGGAACCAGGTAATATTTCTGGTGACTAGTGCTACTAAGCAGCTAGTCGCCAGATGAAGACTGAATACATGTAAAGTTATTGCGGGGTGGTAGTTCCCCTTTAAATTTATATGTCTTTTCATATAAATTTGTAACTTTAGTTTTCCAGTAAATTTTCAGAGACATATCTCACAAAAACAAAAGGGCAACCATCTTGAAAATGTAAAATACAGGTTGGTGTATGTATCCATATACACTGATCTGTACACTTAACTGTACAAAAAAGTCAATTAACCTTAGCTATACTGCTGTATATTAACAATATATAGCCTTTGGATATATATTTATAGACTAAACATTGAGTTGTTGGAATTTCAATATTTCTATATTGTCATATATTTTACTGTATTTCAATTTTAACTGTATCCTACTTTAGTAATTTTAGTAATTCATAAATTTGGAATACAAAATAAATAACATTTAATATTTCTACACAAGAATACATAATTGATCTCTATTCAATTGATTTACTGTGCAGCATACTCAACCAAGTTATTAATGACCTCAACCATTTTGTGATATATACAAGATAAAAATTCATATTTTTATGGGTTATTATTCAGTCTCCTGTGCTATATTTTATATTGCTAATATAGTCAACAATAAAGCTTCATTTTAAATTCCTCAAAAAACGAAATATTGAATCCTAGCTAGTATAGGCAGACAGGCAAAGAGATTAACCTGGAGTTGTTGGATAGGTGTGTTGGTGGTTGCAAATTGTTTTCTGAGAGAGGGTGTAAAGAGAGAATTGGGAGTTGTAGAAAAATGACAGACAAAGGATAAGTGAGCCAGGCATGTAATCCTTCATACCTGAGCTGGATGAGACTGGTTGGAACTCTACAGTAACAGATACTACACAAAAAACAATATGTTATACATTCAAGACCCAACAAAAATACAATTTGACATACCATTTAAATTACACAAACACTTCAATATCAGCAAGAACAGGAGGGACAAGCACATATTCAGGTGTGGTTGGTGCTGCACCAGCTGTTGTGCACTTTATTATTTTATTCCAAGCTGATGTTGATTGTGAAACAAGGGTCTATCCTATACTGTAAAATCTATCATTGCAATTTTTGGGAAAGAAAGAGAATGCTGACACTAGCTGGCTTGTAGAGGCAGATAGGCAACAAAGGAGAGCTGGAGTTGTTTGTGGCTGCAGGGACTGTAGGTGTGATTTACAAACTGACAAACAAGAAAAAACAGTTCCAGTGTTTTCCATAGACCACTTTTTTGTGCTTATTTTACTACACCTATTTGTTTGGTACGTCTTAATTTCTAATAATATCAGTTAATTTTCAGGGGAACAAAGCTAAAATGTGTCCCTGAGCCAGCCTACCAGGCCCCTTTGTTAATTCTGCCATTTGGCCTCAACATGACCATTCAAGGGCTTTGTTCTGGCATACACATATGTGTGGTCAGTAGTAATTGGGGATCCCAAACAGGTATGCTGCTTAGGGCCCTATTATATCTTAATCTGGCTCTGATGGTGTCCCATACACCCATTAACTGTTCTACACTGTTTTCATTCCTCCACACTTCTTAAATTATGATTAAATAAATATTATGCTTGCGTCACTTTTCTCAGTAGAATTCACCTTGTTTTCCCTTATTTTCTGTTTCTAATCATTTGCATGGCTTAGTGCACATGTGCCTCATTATGTATAGTGGATAAATATATAATTATCAGTGCATGTAGCCTTCAGAAAGTTAAAAATTCAATTTAAATCAACTGGACTTTGCAGAATTTGAATTTAAGTCATACAGTGCAATTGGTCTGCTCTAGGATTGCACTTCTTTGACTTGATGAATAAAGCCCATAGAATACACAGACATGCACTTATTTTAGATTTACTCTGTAAAAATGATTTCTGCCATTTATATTACATTGGTATTTTCCAACAATGCAACTCACACTTGACAAATATCAGGATTCAGAACTTCATTATTTCTAGGTAAGATTTGAAATAAAAATATCTCAGCCATTCTCATTCACCAGCTGAGAGTAATACGACATATTTAATCCATCTAGGGCTAGGATATACAACTCCTACCATGCTTTCTGTATTCCCAAGGGAGGAATGGACGCATGATAATGGCCTACAATGTATTCATGAATCTGTAGTCTGCCAAGAAAGAAGACAATAAGCCTTATGGGAAAGAACATAAGCCATGTAAGGCTGTGAGTAATGATTCATGCTATGAGATGTAGCATCCTACTGTAATCTTAGGTTGAATATTTAGAGACCAATGGACTGTGGTAGAGAAAACAAGCTTGTAGTATATTGACAGATGTGTATATGATACTTTCCGGCCTGTTATGTATTTCCCTTTATCATTGTAAAAATAGCAAATAACAGTGCAATGCAAATTAATCATGTTTTGTTTTCATAATTCTGGAAATCATTAACTGAATTAAGTTACTAAACATTAGAAATTACCTGTTATGGAGCCAGTACAGAGGTCAATCCATGAGATGATGAAAAGGCAGAAATGGGTAAAAGTGATGCCCTCCAGCTGCTGCCACAATCCCTATCATTCCCATAAGCTCCTTATTTCCCCTCCAGTCAATGGCTGGTAGGAAATGATGGACTTTATAGTCTGGCTTCAACTGGAGGACCACATTTTGGCCACCACTGATTTAGAGCCATAATCAGGAGGTTAAAGAGGAGTAATTCTGGGGCAAACCAGAATTGGTTTAATAAATACATTTTTTTTTTTACTTCGAAAAAAATCCATATTGGAAATTTAAACAAGATTTAAAAAATCTCTCTCTCTCTCTCTTTCTCTCTCTCTCTCTCTCTATATATATATATATATATATATATATATATATATAAATTTATACAGTAGTGTGCAAAAGTCTTAGGCAGGCATGGAAAAAATGTTGTAACATAAGAATGTTTTCAAATTAGACATGTTAATAGTTCATTTTTATAAATTAACAAAATGCCTAGCGAGTGAACAGAAGAAAATCAATATTTGTTGTGAACACCCTTTGTGTTCAAAACAGTATCAATTCTTCTAGGTGCACTTGCACACAGTTTGTTAAAGGGATAGTAATACTTCGTTTTAACTTTACTTTATTTTGTAGGCATTAAAAAAACATGAAGAATTATATGTCTTATCTCTCAAACCTTTATGGTTTATGAGATATTCACAAGCAAAGTTTCCCCTCCCGCCCCTTCTACCTAGTGTAAGCCATCTCTTCTCAGATGTGAATGTGGTTGTATGACCAGACAGATAACAGAAGGGGACAACCTTCTTTGTATAAAAACAACGAAAGCCCTTCCCCCCTTGACAAGTTTTTCAGCTTTTTCCCTTATCTTAATTGAAGATTGTCCCTCTCTGCAGTCTACCTGGGCATCTCCCTTCTGATCTGGTTGAACAGGGGGGGGATACTTTGTTTGTGAATATCTCTTAAACCATAAAGGTTTGAGAGATAAGACATATCATTCCTCATGTTTTTGTAATGCCTACAAAATAAAATAAAGTTAAAACGAAGTATTACTATCCCTTTAAGGAAATCATCAGGTAGGTTGTTCCAGATATCTTGGAGAACTAACCACAGTTCTTCTGTGTATTTAGCCAGAGTCAGATGATTCTCTCTCTTCATGTAATCCCAGACAGACTTAATGATGTTGAGATCAGGGCTCTGTGGGAGCCATACCTTCACTTCCAGGACTCCTTGTTCTTATTTATGCTTAATAATTTCGTCTGTATGTTTCCTGTTGTTGTCATGCTGCAGAATAAATTTGGGGCCAATCAAATGCATCCCTGATGGTATTGCCTGTACTTCTCAGCATTAAAGGGATAGTAATACTTAAAATGTAAAAAAAAAAATATGTTGTAGGGTTTATCCCCCTGAGTAAAACAAGGGTACTCCCACTGCTGAAAGGTGTTTCATTCAAAAGTTATTAATTTTCAAAGTTGAATTTTTTAGGCGCAATATCACAGTGGCCTGAAATTGTACTGTGGCTCTGGTCAGTTGACCATAAATCTCCATAGGATGGTGTAGCAACAGCGCCACTGTACAATTTTAGGCCACTGTGATTTTGCACCTAAAAAATTCAACTTTGAAAATTAATAACTTTTGAATGAAACACCTTTCAGCAGTGGGAGTACCCTTGTTTTACTCAGGGGGATAAACCCTACAACATATTTTTTTTTTACATTTTAAGTATTACTATCCCTTTAAGGAGGCCATTAATTCTGACCAAATCCCCAACTCCACTTGCAGAAATACGGCCCCAAACTTGCAAGGAACAGTCACTATGCTTAACTGTTGCCTGCGGACACTTATTCTTTTACCACTTCCCAGCCTTTTGGTGAACAAACTGCTTTTTTCTACAGTCAAATATTTCAAATCTTAACTCATCAGTCCAGAGCACTTGCTGCCATTTTTGTGCACCTTAGTTCTTACTTTTTTCACACCTGCCTAATAATTAGATTGTTTAGATACTTTTAGATAGATAGATAGATAGATAGATAGATAGATAGATAGATAGATAGATCTATGACAGATGGTTTACAGGACCTGTAAAAGAACCACAATCTAGAATGAACACTAGCTCATATTTATAAAAGCAAACTGGAGTTGTTCTGGAATAATACAAAATCCTCTTACATTAAATTGGGCTTTTATGCCCTTGAATGCATTGGAGACCTTTCTGGCATTCGAGGGGTTAAAAAATCCATTCAGGTGCATGAGAATTTAGCAATACTCTAGTTTGCTTTTAAAAATATGAGCCACTGTAGCCTAAATCATATTAAGGACCTTATGCACAAAACACAAGAGAAACAGTTCCATACCAGGGAACGTCCACTTCTACTGGAGAGGACTTGTTTGCTGTTACCATAGGTAAGTAAATGATGCAAGACTTTATTGGGTGGGCATGGCTTATGGACATGGTACTTGAGAATGAGAGAAATGGGTGGGAAGGAGAAATGGGCAGATTTTCAGAAGAAACTCACCACCACCCGAGAAACAGCCTCTGTCCCAGAGACTGAGTAATTAACTTTAAAGGGATAGTAATACTTAAAATGTAAAAAAAAATATGTTGTAGAGTTTATCCCCCTGAGTAAAACAGGGGCACTCCCACTGCTGAAAGATGTTTCATTCAAAAGTTATTAATTTTCAAAGTTGAATTTTTTAGGTGCAATATCACAGTGGCCTGAAATTGTATAGTGGCGCTGTTGCTACACCATCCTATGGAGATTTATGGTCAACTGACCAGAGCTATCCATAGGATCGTGTAGCAACAGCACCACTGTACAATTTCAGGCCACTGTGATATTGCACCTAAAAAATTCAACTTTGAAAATTAATAACTTTTGAATGAAACACCTTTCAGCAGTGGGAGTACTCTTGTTTTACTCAGGGGGATAAACCCTACAACATACATTTTTTTACATTTTAAGTATTACTATCCGTTTAAAAACCTTAGTTCATTGATTTAAATCAGCATTTCCAATCCGGTGAAAACTGAAAAGGTCTCTCTCTAGCATTCTGAAAGTGAAAAGACCCATTTAAATCTTTGGAAATTTAGTTTGTCCCTATGGTTCAGATGGCTTGCTTCAGAATTTTTGTTTGTGTTTATATACTGTTATTGAGGTACAACATTAAAACACAACTTTATGAACCTAGCAAGTAATTACTATACCCCAGTGCTCCAATCTTAATAAATATACAATATAAACATCTGCCAACAATTTACCCATGTAAGTGTATACAGAGAGTTTATTTCACAAGATATATACATACTGATTGAAGCCCTCTGTCTGGGAGCTATCAATGGCCTAGATTCCAGACTAAAATATTTACTGATGGTCTTTTTTCCATATTAGTAGAAATTTGTATCTGGCAAATCCAATCATTACATATTGGCTGAGGCTAGGCATAAGAATAAAATAAAATATGAAAATGCTGCTAAAGAATCATTGTTGAATTCAGGAAAACACTCTAAAATTATTAGAAAACAAGGGCTCCAAAGCAGTTAGACAGCCTTTTGTTTCATTGTGAAGGTTCAATGCACCAAAATTGATATCTGCTTTTTTGTCAGAGCAATCCTATTAAATAAAACCCAAAAAGTGTGAATGAAGCCAAACAAATCTATTTAAATACATCATGGACTGTAAAATCCTAATTATCATTATATCAATCCTAATTATCATTACATCAACATGTTTAAATTGTTCCCTGTTCAATGAATAAAATAATTTTGATTGATTGCATTGAATAATGGGGTGATTGTATAAAACCATAGTTGCTAATTTACTAAGCTACATATTCCAGATTTGTGCCAAGGGGAAGACATGAGGGAAGAATGTGAGCATTTTAGGGCTGTCTATACTATTACTCCTTGATTAGATACATTTTTTAAGAATGGAGCTGCCATCAGAAATCTTGCGGTCCAGGACATACATAAAGCCAGGCCTCACCCCATGTATGTATACTGCAACCTGGAAGTATATGTAAAGATGGAACCTTTGGAGCTGCTTCACTATGTATATATGACACAGAGGACAGATAGACAGAGGTGCGCTGTAGTTCTCTGCTATGATACCTCTTTTGACACAGCCCCCATACACACTCACACATATATTGCGGAGGCTAAGTCCATGTCTGATTGGAAAGGTGGGTCTCCTGCTTGGCCAATAACCATACACACGTACTGTCTGAAAACCCCCTGGTGGCAGCCCTGACTAAGCAAGGCATAGAGGAAATGGTATATTTGTACACCATTTCTCTGCACATGCAATGGGGCTGGGGTACAGAGCTTTCTTGCATTAATGCCCTGCTCTGAAAGAATATGACTACCGGTGTGCATTACAGTAATATGATGGTGAAGTGCATTCCCTTAAGAGCAGTCACTGGTGTCTGCAGCTAATCCAAATGAGTCTACACTGTCAAATTTATACAGGCATTCAATTGTGATGTGATGCATTTGAAATAACTTCCACCTTATGGATTAAAATAAACCTTTACAGATAATGAATAAAAGATAAAAAAATTATAGGACTTCTCCTGCTGAGAAAGTAAGGTTTCACACAGTCCCATAGATGGAAGATGTTTCATGTAAAAGTTATTACAGCTTAATTGAACTCTTTTTTATGTCAGACTTTAATCAACAAAACCAACTAGTGACCAAAAGGCATTTTTACGAAGTCTATGAGAAAGCTTGATTCAGACTATAGAGCTACATAGTAAGTCATAAGAACAGCATCACCTTATAATCATAACAAAAAAATGCAGTTTAATGTAAAAAAAAGGGAAGTCTGAGCTACAAATAACTGTTGAATGAAACAAATCCCGGCATATATATTTGTTCATTCAAATATTTACTGATTAAAAAGTGTTAACCTTTTAATGACATTCATATCAGAGATGTCTCTAGAATTCAAGAGATATTGCTAGTTATATGCAAGTTATTTCTTACGTTATTTGATTTGTTTTTGCAATGTGCTGGACAAGAGGAGGAAGATCATTATTCGTGCCCCTGGAATAGCTCTTCTCTGTCAGCTTGATCTGAACACATAATATTACAGTTATGCACTGGTGGCAATGCAGTCACACAGGATTTACAGCTTTTGATGTATTTTCATGGCTGGTTCTTCCTTACTGTTTATAACTTGGAGAACAGGCTGCTTAGAATGTATTCCTAGCAGAAGGGCAAGACTTCTTCATCAAAAGAAAATGTATCTTGTTTGTATGACTTAGACCTTGATGCTTGAATGGCATACCTCTCACCTGTTGTTCATCTGCCATGTTCTAAACCCTAATTGAAACCTCTTTGGGATCAATGGCAAACTTCAGCTGCCCTGATCAACCAGTACTAACAGGATGAATAATCAGAGGCAAACCGATTGCGCCATGGGGACAAATAACCACACATCAAAACTGGCTTCTAACTCCTCAAATGCTTTGCAGTCCTTTGTGGACCCCACCTAGTATTCAAGGAGTAAAGCAAAAACATTTAAATAAATGATATTTGTCCACTATATTGAAGCTGGTTTGCTCCATGGTTGCGCCAATTCTTCTTTGTACATTGGCATCAGATTATTATGTTTTTTAATTATTTTGGCACTCTACAATAAATATTCCTAAAATATAAGCATGGATTTTAACTGCTTGAATGTAAATGAGGTTGTTAAATATAGCTTTACATTACTGCTAAAACTTTCATCAGGCCCCCATTCTCACTAAACTAGACTAATATTTACTTGTCGTATTACTTCCTCTTCAGTCTGTAAGACTCTCTGTTTAAATTTCCTAATGCCTATTCCTTGTGTTTTTTTGTTTTCAAATCAGACTTTTAGAGAATTCTAGTTTTATTTTTGGAGAATCTATTCTCAGCAGAGCTTTGCTCTCTGACCTCTCTAATAAAGCTGCAGAATGAATTACTCACATGTCCAGAAAATCACGTCCCACCACCTCCTTGGGATGCAAAATCTTTTTAGTTTACATTGAAGAGGTGAAATAAATTAATCAGGAAGATTAATCAAGAAAATCCTTTCAAGATGGAGGGTCCCTCTGAGTGGAAGATTTCCAAAAGAAAGAGGGCCTCTTTAAACTTTTGAGTTCCAGGTGGGTGCCAATGTATTGCTTTTGCAATGCTTAGACACCCTCTGACAGTCAAAGTGTTTTTTCTTCCTCTGCAATTTCTTACATTGCTTCTATTATCACTCCTGACACCCCTTCCAGCCATCTGTGATGCGCTCAAGATTTATATCTCTCCACCCCTGACATATATTGAGCTACCATTCAAAGAGAAACCTTTTCATTGGCATTATTCTACTTTGAAATTTAACCCCTACAACCATTCGCCAAACAACCACACACTCCTGCTTCAAGCATCACCTGAAAACCCTCCTACTTTACGAGTCATCTCATTAGCAACATTCTCTTCAGGTGTACCTACTTTTACATCAAATCACCAAGGACGTTTTAGGCAGGTGTCAAGGGTGCAGTGCATCTGGCCCCAAGATTTCACTGGCCCCACGCATTCTTACTGGGGAGATAACACATATCTTCCCAGCAGTGACATCGAAATCTGTGTTTCCTTAGTCACAGACCTCCATGTACCCTGAATAGTAAATAATGCTGAGTGCAGGGATATGATATAATATTCTGGTGTCCTGTATTATTGGGTAGATTAAGCACCTCGTAGGAACTGAATAGAGAGGTCTGCCCCTAGAAGATATGCCAGGATCAGTGTTTTGGATGAAAAAAAATATGAAAACCATTAGGCTCAAGACTTTAATTCCCCCAAAGTGCATGCACACTTACATTGTGCATGTGCATTCATCATTTATAGCTTATGACTATATTTCAATGAAGTAATTGTCAGTCCCCACACTTCATCTTAATGCACCAGTACATGTTGTAGTGATACGAACACATTTGCTTTAATGTTTTATATCTACATCAATCCATCTATCTACCTACTACCAATCTACCTATCTATCTAATCTATTGAGGGGGGGGAGAGAGAGAGAGACAGAGAGAGAGAGAGAAAGAGAGAAAGAACGTATTGTGGACACTCCAAAACCAAATTCAAGACATGGTACTGTAACTATTCGCCTAATTCATACTTATAGCAAGATGTATACATTTAGAAGTTTATAGTGTTGCCTCCAGACATTACAAAAGACCTCACAGGACTTGTGAAAAAAAAGCCGTAAGTCCCATATCAATACATCCAAAGCATGAAAATAATGTGTTAAATGTTAGTAGAATTAAGACAGGGTTAATCTAAGTTAAAAAAACATTGCCTGAAAACAAACACCTGTAATCCTGATGTACCGTGGGGTCTTCAGCACCCTGATCAGCTACTGTTCATCTTCTTATTCAATCTTCTATCTTCTTTCCTTCCTCTACTGTCTTATTCTCTTCTGTCTTCTTATCTTATGTTTTCTGATCATCTTCTTTTCAAAAGATGTCCCTGTAAAAAGAAAGATAGTCAACATTAAAAGTTTATAAAACATAGTTGTTCAAGTAATGCAATCATTAAACTGTACCAGCATTGCATTAATAAAATACAATTATGGGACCAATGAGAAACAAATATTTTCAAAATCCATTTTGCAGAATAATTTATTTTTTCCCCACAGGAAATATATGTTGTCCCATTCCAAGCAATAAATCTCCCCCGGTAGAGTGTTGAAGAAGCTGCCTCCTCTGCCAAAGTTGGCTGTGGCAGCAGTATTGAATGCAAACAACCCCCGCTCTCTGATACCTTTTGCCCATTGCCTGTATGTCTCTGTGAAAACATTGACTGGCTTTTATGTGGCCAGTCTCTGTTCAAAATGGAACACAGCTTGTGTGTCATACAGCATTCATAAGGGGGACACTGAATGAAGGAGGATAGTTCATTTGAGAGTTCTTTGCATTGACCTTGAATATATTTGTACTCACTTACAAAACGTGAATAACTGCCAAGTCACATGTATCATCTAACCAGGTTTTAGACATACCAATTACAGTATATCATACTGCTCACACATTTCAATCAGTTCTAGCTCCCCATCTTACCAGCCACATTATGATCATGTACATGCATGCATTTTATCTTATTGCAATTCTGAAAAATTACATTATTTGAAATAGGTATTTGCTTCTTATCAGGCTGTAATAACATTGTCACCTCTCTATTAGATTAATTAGCTCATTCCCCCTCTCCACCCCCTGCCCTTTTCTAATCACATCTCCTCATTTATACTGTCAGCCCCATCCTGTGTTGCATCACCCTCCCCCCCTTTCCTAGTTTAAAGTCACCTCCAATCCTCTAACCATCATAACCCCGAGCATCGTGGTCCCCTTTCCACTAAGGTGTTTTCCATCTTGACTATAAAGATTGCTCCCAAGTGAAAAGATTGCTCAGTGCTCTAGGAACCCAAACCCCTCCTGCTTTAGCCATGCATTTAACTCCCAGATTTCCAGTTCTGATGTAGCACGTGGGACAGAGAGTATTTCATAGAATACTAGCCTAGATGTCCTTTGTTTAAGCTTATAGCCTAAATCCCTGAAATCCTTCTTAACCCCTTAGTGACGGCCGCGTGCAGACGCGGCCGTCACTTAACGTCCGTCTAACATTTTTTTTTTTTTTTAAACAGAATCCGGAGTCCCCGAACGGCGTGCAGCCGCGCGGGGATCTTCCTGGACGTACATGTATGTCCTCTGTCACTAAGTGACACCCACAGAGGACGTACATGTACGTCCATTGTCACGAAGGGGTTAATGGAACTCCATTTTCCACATACTTTTCTACTGACAGCCAGGTCATGCCCAGCCACCCCCCAACAATCTATCAACCCGATCTGCCACATGTTGAAACCAAGCACCCAAGAGACAGCAAACTGTTTATTGGGGAGGGAAATAGGAGATAAAAGACTGGGGATTGAGTGGCTAATGGTGTTATGTAATGGTGCATTGCCATGCTAGTTTGTGTGTGTGTGTGGGTGTGTGTGTGTGCGTGTGTGTATGGGAGTGTGTGCATGCCCTTTATTTATATAAACTGCAAGAAAGAAAGAGAGAAAACAAACAAAAACAAAAAGAAAAAATAAACTCTGCAAATTATTTCACACCTGGTCCTGCAAACCCAAGAACCAGCCATGGAAATCAGACTGGACCTCCGACACAACTACCTTATAAGTGCACTTATGATTCTGTACCTGTCCCTATATGATGTCACAAATACGTATTATATTGTAAGCCCTTTGCAACAGGTTTAAAGGGATAATAATACTTCGTTTTAACTTTATTTTTATTTTTTTTTGTAGGCATTAAAAAAACATGAAGAATGATATAAGTCTTATCTCTCAAACCTTTATGGTTTAAGAGATATTCACAAGCAAAGTTTCCCCTCCAGCCCCTTTTGCCTAGTGTAAGCCATCTCTTCTCAGATGTGGAATCTGGTTGTAAGACCAGACAGATAACAGCAGGGGACAATCTTCTTCCTATGAAAACAATGAAAGCCCTGCCCCCCTTGACAAGCTTTTCAGGTTTTTCCCTTATCTTAATTGAAGATTGTCTGCAGTCTACCTGGGCACCTCCCTTCTGCTCTGGCTCAGCAGTGTTACATCAGTAAAAGGGGAAGGAGGGGGACACTTTGTCATTGAATTACTCTTGAACTACAACTCTGACAGAATTGAAATAACACTCTCCAAAGTCCAAATACTATGATGAATAATTAGAGCTGCTTTTATTATGAAACATTACTATCCCTTTAAGTTCTGAAATGTCACAACATTTGTCATTTTATTCTGATCTATTTATCCCTGCATCATATTACTGTATTGTCCTAGCATTTCTGTCTCTAAAGCACTGTAATAGACACATACTTACATAACATACATTAAAATACTCATTTAAATCAGTGTGAATTTGAGGACATTTCATTTCTTCCCTATGGTACAGTTGATTTGCTCCAGAATATATCCACTTTTCCTTATAAGATCACCCTCACTGTGTCCTTAGGCTGCTTGCAACACAACATACATACATACATACATACAGAAATAAAAAAATAAACTAACATTAAAACACATTTTTTCCATAACACTTCCAATGAAAACAACAAGACAGCAAAGCAGAAAAAATACAGCTACAAACAGATAAAACATACAAGACACATAAGACAAGTCAGCTCTTCAAATATATTTTATCTTTCTTTGCAACACTCCAGGATACCCTTATTCTCTCATCACTGGCCAAATAGGGACTTATTCAGCAAATCTAAAGAGGTGTGGAGATGTAATTCTGAAGCAAACCAATGGCACCATAGGGACCAAATTGAAATTTCCCAAACTCCCATTACTTTAAATGGGGCTTTTATCCTCTTGAATGCTAGGAATGTATCCAAATGCATTGCAAGCTTTGAGACCTCTTTAACATTCAAGGAATTTATTTTTACACCCTATAGTACATTTGGTTTGCCCCAGAACTAGTGCTCCATCTTAGTTTGTTAAAGGGATAGTAATGTTTCATAATAAAAGCAGCTCTAATTAATCTTCATAGTATTTGGGCCTTGGAGAGTGTTATTTAAATTCTGTCAGAGTTGTAATTCAAGAGTAATTGAATGATAAAGTATCCTCCTCCCACCCCTTTTACTGATGTAATACTGCTCACCTAAGAGCAGCAGGAGGTATCCAGGTAGATTGTAAATAGGGACAATATTCAATTAAGATAAGGGAAAAAGCTGAAAAACCTGTCAAGGGGGGCAGGGTTTTCATTGTTCTCATAGTAGAATATTGACCCTTGATGTGAGCTGTCTGGCCTATGGACTGGATTCCACATCTGAGAAGTTGGGCTTACACTAGGTAAAAGGGGTGGGAGGGGGAAACTTTATCGTTCAATTACTCTTGAACTACAACTCTGACAGTATTGAAATAACACTCTCTATGGCCCAAATACTATGAAGATTAATTGGAGCTGCTGTTTTTGTGAAACATTACTATCCCTTTAAATTTGGCCCATAGACATATACAGTGGCTGCTGCTACAGTAATATCACTTGCGAGAGAGGGGGGGTAAAGGGTGGTAACATGTTAGAGGAAGAAATGGGATGGATTTGCTTAGAAGTTACACAATGGGCAAGATTTCCCATAGGCATATTAGGTAACAATATGGTGACAGAATTTAGAGAGGGCAAAAAAAGGGGGAAGAAAGGGAAAGAGGAGAATCAGAAAAGCTTGAAGGGTATTGGTAGGACTGTATTTACATACCTGGGAACTTTCAGTTGAGGGCTACCCGGAGGGTAGTCCTCTGTTCAGCAGGGGGTAACAAAAATGATGCTAATCGCGTCAAAAAGGGGCGGGGCTTAACTCGAGTGTTGGGGGGATTTAACCCTTTGAGTGCAAGAGTGATATGGAATGCATTGCAAAGCAATGCATTCTGTACCACTCTGGCACTCAGAGGGTTAAACGTGTCACACAGAAGGCTGGGGACGGAGGCACAACGGGAGAAAAAGCAGATGTGGCAGAGTTTCAATAGAAACTCCCCACATCCGGAGGAATCAGCCTCTGCCCTGGAGACCCGGTAAAACTCTGTCAGAACCGGAGTCTCCGGGGCAAATCCGGAGAGTTCCCAGGTATGTGTATTTAAACCCCATGCATCCCTAGGCAAGGCACTCTAGGTACCCTTATCTCTACCTATGACCACACTGAAACAGTTCACATGACCCCATCCACTGTTTTCTGACAAAGAAAATACCCTTAGCATATAACAAGCAAGAATGAAAAAACATCTTTAAATCCTTGGTTGATAGCAATATCTCCAAAGTTTTGCTCCTCAATGCTTTGGAGATCCCCCTAGCTTCCCAGGGATAAAAATAGCCTGTAAAGGGTTATATAAACTGGTTCAGGGATATTGACATTGCTCTGGCCACAAACATACTTGGGTGTGACGAGAACAGCTGAAGTGACCCTCAAAATTTGGATCTCTGGGCAGTTTGATACCTCCCAAGTGTCCCTCTTTAGTAAGGACAGCCCCTCCTTGAGATCCAACTCCTTCTGTCCTGTTTTACCATCCTGGTGTCTCCTTTTTTAGGAGATCCGACTGTGTGGTGTGTTAATAAGTCTATCACATTGCTCCACAGCAATAAAACTCACATTAATGTTTGTTTAAACTTTTATATATGTGTTTAGAATTTAGTCTGTGTAAATAAGATACTTTGGTCTTGCTCTAAATCATTTATTCAGTTACACAAAGCTTATTCAATAGGTTATGAAATAACCTAAACATTCTCTGCAATGCCCAGACCACCAGCCACATGCCAGGCAATGACATCTAAAACAAAGGTTTTCAAACAAATGCTTCTATTGCATTAAATTGGAATTTAAATCCACCCCTCACAGACTCAAAGAGTTAAATCAGTGGTTATATTGGGAATGAGCACCTTCCTAGTGGTATATTTGCTTTGCTCCATAATTGTTACAGTTTCCTGTATATATGGCCCTTTATATCCCCAAACCTGGTAAAAGAAATAGACAATGGATGTTTGTACATAGTTGATAATTTGTTTTCTGCTTGAAATGCAAACTATCTTGCCTCTATTTGTTTATTCTAATTAAAATTAAATGACTCAGCCCCAGTGGCACTCCATGCTTTCTTAACTAGGTTAAAACTTGGCAACCACTGATTTTCTCAAGCAGATGTTGACAAGCTTTGGCTTTTTGATTTGCAGCCTGTCTGCCCTGATAATTTATTTTTCAAATGTTTATTTTTCCCTCCCACCCCCTTTCTTTCTCTTTCTTCTCCAGACAATCTGTGGCAATATTATTGCATTTTCACACATGATGGAATATCGTCTTTCCAGCTCCCAGGGACAGCTGGCTGATCCACTCCAATAGATCCCCTTCTGATTAAACCTAGGCTTGAATACTCACATCTAACATAGGTTGGTCAATGGGGGATGATAGGGCCGTGATAGCATATGTATTGGAGTATTCAACTGGAAGATAATATCAGCTGCTTTAATTTAAAACATTGCCATTCAAAATAAATGAAATACTGTTAAAATAATAGAAAGGAACAACTATGATTGACCACAGAGAATGCAAACAAAGGGTAGGGAGAACACACACACACATATTTATACAGTATATACACACATACAAACAAAAATACATATATATCAAATTGTAACTCCTTTTTAGGGATGGGCAAAAATTTTCTCCTCAAACTGAAATCGGAGAATAATGGCACTTTCCGCTTAGCGAATAATTTCCCAAGAAAAGTGCCAATTTTCAGCTTTTTCCCGCCTTTTCCACCCATTGCAATCAATGGGAAGAAGAGTTTTCTACAGCCATATAAAATGCTGTCAGGCTCTCACAGCTTGCCATTTTGTGTTTGTGAAAGGAGAGAGCAGAACCTTCTTTGACCTAGACAAGACAGAGAGGGGAATTGAAGTTTAGTTCAGGGAATCTTTTAGTAGGACATTTGTTCTGTGTAAGTGTTTATTAGGAAAGTCAGTGAGGCACACTGGAGAGAAGAAGGGTAGAAGGAGGTTGACCCCAAATACTCCAAAATTCCATATGACTGACTGGCAAGACACAGGCAGCTAGGGATCTATTTGCTTGCTGATCTTGTTGTAATTGTCTCTGTGCTGGGTGGGGAAGTCTGGGGAAAGACTTTGTTGATTTTGTTTTTCAGTTAGAATTTTTTTTTTCGACACACTGTGATAAAACAACAGGCTGGACAACTTAAAAAAAATAAATAAATAAATAATAAAGAACTAAATATATTAAGTGACAGTGACAGACAGCTTACTGGCTTAGGCAAGGCATCATACAGCTCCATCAGTTGTGTTGTGTACCTGTACAATAAAAAGACACATAATGTCCAGCAAACGCACAAGGGGAAGGGGGAGGGAAAGGGGAGGGGTGGAGCAGTACAGGGATGTGAGAGTAAAGTAGTAGTTCAAAAACTGACCGCAGCAATGGTTGCTGAAGCATGTGCAATCAGTGATGATGATGATCCCTCTACTCCAAGGGAGGATGCAGTTTGTCAAGGTCTCAGCACAACTAGTTCCAGCACCACCAGTGCAGTAGAAATAAAGAAGCAAATAAGAAGAACACTGAAGATGAGAACAAGTCATATTCAAGTGTTGATGATGCTGGCAATAGCATAATAGAGGAAGTTGTAGCAGCTGAAGCGCCTGTTGCCTCAGATAGTAAGACAAAAACACCCATAGTAGGGAACTTTGTTACAGTAAAAGTAAAAAGAAATTGTTTGAGACCTCCAAAAGCTTAGGGGAATATAAGGGCAAACTGGGCAAGAAGTGGCAGGTGATGCTGATGCTGCTGAGGATGACCTAATGATGACTGATGATGCAGATTTAGAATATATCCCTCCAGCATCCTTGTCTTGTTCAGATACAGATGAAGTTGAGAGTGAGGATGATGACAGGGCTATAAGGTTAGCAGAAAGTCAAAGTCTGAATCTTCCACCACTTTTAAGGAGCACTGTGTCTGTCTATAAACTGTTTGAGAAAGCCTTTGAAAAGTTTGACCTTGGACAAGCACAGATGTCAAAAAGCACACAGTCACCCTATCAGTCATTATCAGCATCATCGCCTCTTCAAAGTCCAAGTCCCACTCAGCCACACACACCTGTTTTGAGTACCCAGCAACAGCAACGCAGGTTAACATCCACAGTGTTAGATATGATGAGTACCACTGGTGCTGCTGCTGTAAGTGCTGCACCTTTGACACTGTAGAATTACATCAACATCTAGCTCCAGTAGTAGTAGCAGAAACCACACATGACAGACAAATATATTAAAAGCAGCACAGATGAGGAGGTGGAGGACGGATGTGAAGAAAGTTTGCCACCATCTACCCCACTTGGGACCACTGCTATGACCGATAAGTTATGTGTGTCAATAATCTAAGAAGGAGGATAGCATGTGACAAGGGTAAAAAGACATACACAAATCGCAGCATGCCTGTCCCCCACCACCACCACCACAACCATACACATCTGCCACATTGTATGTTGTATTTTATTTATTTTTTATTACTTGACATCATGAATATCTGCCAGTGTCACTTAAGCAGGAAGATAGTGTTGTGGGCAAAGGACAAATGCATGCTGCATGCTAATACATTTTTCAAGGCATATGTTTCTGTAGGACTCACAACTTTGACTTTCAGCCACTTATTTCTAAACTTCAGCCCTCGCAAGAAGTAATATTACATTTGAAAATGTAGCACCTATTGGAAATATAGGTGAAAAATGTGTTAAAATAGGCAGAAAATTTGTTATAATAGGTGAAAAGGAGGACATTTTTCCATAGGCAGAAAGGCAAAAGTTTTCGCAGGAAAAGCAAAAAATCTGCACAGTTTCTCCAAATTTTTTTGCGGGAAATTTTTCACACTTTTTCGCCCATCCCTACTCCTTTTATATTATGAAGCATTATTTGATATGGAGTAAAGCATTGTACTGTACATATCCCATTACTCCTCATTAGTGATGAGCGAGCATGCTCGGCCGAAGCTCGGTTCGGCTCGAGCATCGCTCTGCTCGGCACATGGCGGTACTCGTACGAGTACCGCATGTGCTCGCCCGCCATGTTCGGGTCTCCTCCCCGCACGTTTCGCGGCTGCTGCGCAGCCAATAAACGTGCGGGGAGGCTCTGACATAGGTGTAATGCCAGCAGCCATGTTGGCTGCTGGCATTACACTGATTGGCTGGCCAGAACCCGTGATCGGGTGCTGTATAGCACCTGACCAGCGAGTTCGGCTCAGTCTTAGCCAGGGAGAGATGAGGATAGGAAGGGAAAGTCAGTTTAGGGAGAAGAAAAGCGAGTTTGAAAAAAAAAAAAAGACCCAAAAGTCCTTTTTAGGACTACTGTGTGTGGGGGCAGCAGATATATTTTGTTTTGGGGGGCAGAGTTTTAAAAAAAAAGTCACATATTCCGTTCACTGTGCCTAGCCGCAGATTAGCAGCACATTCTGTTTAGTGTGCAAAGTTTCAGATTAGGAGAACATTCTGTTTAGTGTGCAAAGTTGGAGATTAGCAGCACATTCTGTTTAGTGTGCAAAGTTGCAGATTAGCAGCACATTCTGTTTAGTGTGCAAAGTTTCAGATTAGGAGAACATTCTGTTTAGTGTGCAAAGTGTAAAATATCAAAGTCACATATTCCATTCACTGTGCGTAGCCGCAGATAAGCAGCACATTCTGTTTAGTGTGCAAAGTTGCAGATTAGGAGAACATTCTGTTTAGTGTGCCAAGTGTAAAATATCAAAGTCACATATTCCATTCACTGTGCCTAGCCGCAGATAAGCAGCATATTCTGTTTAGTGTGCAAAGTTTCAGATTAGGAGAACATTCTGTTTAGTGTGCAAAGTGTAAAATATCAAAGTCACATATTCCATTCACTGTGCCTAGCCGCAGATAAGCAGCACATTCTGTTTAGTGTGCAAAGTTGCAGATTAGGAGAACATTCTGTTTAGTGTGCAAAGTGTAAAATATCAAAGTCACATATTCCATTCACTGTGCCGAGCCGCAGATAAGCAGCACATTCTGTTTAGTGTGCAAAGTTGCAGATTAGCAGAACATTCTGTTTAGTGTGCAAAGTGTAAAATATCAAAGTCACATATTCCATTCACTGTGCCGAGCCGCAGATAAGCAGCACATTCTGTTTAGTGTGCAAAGTTGCAGATTAGCAGAACATTCTGTTTAGTTTGAAAAGTGTAAAATATCAAAGTCACATATTCCATTCACTGTGCCTAGCCGCAGATAAGCAGCATATTCTGTTTAGTGTGCAAAGTTTCAGATTAGGAGAACATTCTGTTTAGTGTGCAAAGTGTAAAATATAAAAGTCACATATTCCATTCACTGTGTCTAGCCGCAGATAAGCAGCACATTCTGTTTAGTGTGCAAAGTTTCAGATTAGGAGAACATTCTGTTTAGTGTGCAAAGTGTAAAATATCAAAGTCACATATTCCATTCACTGTGCGTAGCCGCAGATAAGCAGCACATTCTGTTTAGTGTGCAAAGTTGCAGATTAGGAGAACATTCTGTTTAGTGTGCAAAGTGTAAAATATCAAAGTCACATATTCCATTCACTGTGCCGAGCCGCAGATAAGCAGCACATTCTGTTTAGTGTGCAAAGTTGCAGATTAGCAGAACATTCTGTTTAGTGTGCAAAGTGTAAAATATCAAAGTCACATATTCCATTCACTGTGCCTAGCCGCAGATAAGCAGCACATTCTGTTTAGTGTGCAAAGTTGCAGATTAGGAGAACATTCTGTTTAGTGTGCAAAGTGTAAAATATAAAAGTCACATATTCCATTCACTGTGCCGAGCCGCAGATAAGCAGCACATTCTGTTTAGTGTGCAAAGTTGCAGATTTGCAGCACATATTCCGTGTAATATGAAGAAGACGGGTAAAAAGGGACGGGGAAGTGGACGTGATCCTGATAGTTCAGGGCGCGGGTCAGGACGCGTAGAAACTGTGCCTGGTGCCAGAGCACAAGAAAGAAAGACATCCACCATACCTAGCTTCATGTCTCAGTTTATAGGGCGTCGCAGGACATCACTCTCGAGGTCAGACCACTGCGAACAGGTGGTCGGTTGGATTTCAGGTGATACTGCTTCCAGTCGGTTAAGCACCACCCTGTCTTCCACCAAGTCCACTCTCAGTAGCCAAGAGTCTGGTCAACATAATCCTCACCCTGATCATCCTTCCTCCCACCATAGAGGGTCTGGTCAAAGAAGTGATCCCACACTGGGATATAGTGAGGAGCTCGTCTCATCACCAATCCTTCATTTGACCCTCTCTCCAAGCACGCTTGCAGAGGAACATGACATCTTGTGCCCTGATTCACAACCTCTAGAGGGTACCCAATCACAACAAGATGACAGAGGGGAACGGCATTTAAGGTCAAAGGAAGTGGATGATGATGATGATGAGACACAGTTGCCATCAAATCAACCACTTTTACTGTCTCAAGACCTTGATGAGAAGGATGATATACAGTTGTCAATGACTGAGTATGTGGTGGGATCAAGACATGAGGAGGATGATCAGAGTGAGGAAGTGGAGGAGGACTTGGTGGACGATGAGGTGACTGATCCCACCTGGGAAGGTGGAGAGCCGAGCGATGACAGCAGTCCTGAGGGTGAGCCATCTGCAGCACCGCAACAGGCTGGAAGAGGCAGTGGTGTGGCTACAGAAAGAAGGCGGACCGCACCAAACCGGCCCGCAAATGTTCCACGGAGCACCCCCTTGCGTAAATCTCCCTTGCCAAGGGGTAGGTGTTCCGCGGTATGGCGTTTTTTTAAGGAAAGTGCGGACGACAAAAGAATTGTAGTTTGCAACCTGTGCCACACCAGAATGAGCCGAGGCATGAACACTAGAAACCTCACCACCACCAGCATGATCCGACACATGGCATCCAAGCTCCGTAATAAGTGGGAGGAACGCCCGGATCGCCAATCTGTGTCTGCAGGCCACACCACTGCCTCCTCTTCCCCTGTTTTCGGTGCCGGCCAATCGCCTGTCGAAGGCGCAGGCCCGCATACCTCCCGCCCTGCACCTGTACCATCTGAAGCACCATCAGCGACCACATCCACTTCCCTGTCCCAGAGCAGCGTCCAAATGTCGTTACCCCAGGCATTTGAGCGCAAGCGAAAATACCCAGCCACCCACCCACAGGCCATAGCACTAACCTCACACCTTTCCAAATTACTGGCCATCGAAATGCTGCCATTTAGGCTTGTGGAGACTGAGTCCTTCCGCAGCCTGATGGCAGCAGCTGTCCCTCGGTACGCAGTCCCCAGCCGCCACTACTTTTCCCGGTGTGCCGTCCCCGCCTTACACCACCATGTGTCCCGTAACATCACCCGTGCCCTGACCAACGCAGTTACTGGGAAGGTCCACTTAACGACTGACACATGGACAAGTGCTTGTGGCCAGGGACGCTACATTTCCCTGACGGCACACTGGGTGAATGTCGTGGAGGCTGGGAGTGACTCGGACCCTGGGATGGCACAGGTGCTACCCACGCCGAGGATTGCGGGCCCTACCTCCATCAGGGTTTCCGCCAGCACCTACGTTATTGGCTCCTCCTCCTCCGTTTCCACCTCCGAATTCTCTGCACGCAGCGCCACTCACCCATCAGCCGGTAGCTGGAAGCAGTGTAGCACTGCAGTGGGGAAGCGTCAACAGGCCGTGCTGAAGCTGATCTGCCTTGGGGACAAACAGCACACGGCCTCAGAGCTGTTGCAGGGGATTAGTCACCAGACCGAGCAGTGGCTCTCGCCACTCAACCTGCAACCAGGCATGGTTGTGTGTGATAATGGGCGTAACTTGGTGGCGGCTTTGGAGCTCGGCAAGCTCACACACGTACCATGCCTAGCGCATGTATTTAATTTAGTGGTTCAGCGATTTCTAAAAACCTACCCCAATTTGCATGATCTCTTGACCAAGGTGCGCCGCGTGTGTGCACATTTCCGTAAGTCATCTACAGCTTCAGCCGGCCTGTTGAAGCTGCAGCAGCGCTTACAATTGCCAGCTCACCGGCTGCTGTGTGACGTGAGCACGCGCTGGAACTCCACCTTCCACATGTTGGCCCGGCTTTGTGAGCAGCAGAGGGCAGTAGTGGAGTACCAGCTATTACACGGTCGTCGCCTCTCCGTTCAACTTCCTGTAATCAGAAGTGAGGAGTGGGAATGGATGTCAGACCTCTGTGAGGTTTTACGCAATTTTGAGGAATCAACACAGATGGTGAGCGGCGATAACGCTATTATCAGTGTAACCATCCCACTTCTGTGTCTACTGAAACGCTCGCTGCTCACAATTAAAACCAACGCTTTGCATGTGGAAGAGGTGGAAATGCGGGAGGAAGAGCTTACACAAGGTGATAGCCAGAGCACCCTCACTTCGTCTTCTCAGCGACAATTGGAGGAGGCGGAGGAGGAGGAGGAGGAAGACACGGTTGCCTCCGCTACAGAGGGTAGCCATGGAACTTTAGTTCCATCTCTTCAGCGTGGGTGGGCAGAAAAGGAGGAAGAGGATGAGGAGATTGAGAGTCATCCTCCTGTTGAGGACAGCGAAATCTTGCCTGTTGGTACTCTGGCACACATGGCTGACTTTATGTTAGGCTGCCTTTCCCGTGACCCACGCGTTACACGCATTTTAGACAACACGGATTACTGGGTGTTCACCCTTCTGGACCCCCGCTACAAAGAGAATTTCTCATCTCTCATTCCTCCGGTGGAGAGGACAAGCAAAATGGTGCAATACCAGAAGGTTCTTGTCGAAAAATTGCTCCAAAATTTTCCATCTGACAACGCTGGCGGCAGAGTACGTGCTACCTTGGCCAACCGAGAAGGGGAGAAAAGGGGAGCACACAGCAGTTCCGACAAAGGCAGGGCAACACTCTCCAAGGCGTGGGACACCTTCATGACACCCCGCCAGCACCCTCACCCTGATGCGCAGCCTAGTGTCACAAGGAGGGAAAAGTTTTGGAAGATGGTGAAGGAGTACATAGCAGACCGTGTCAGCGTCCTCAATGATCCCTCTGTGCCTTACAACTACTGGGTGTCCAAGCTGGACACGTGGTATGAACTGGCACTCTACGCCTTGGAGGTGCTGGCCTGCCCTGCCGCCAGCGTTCTGTCTGAGCGGGTATTTAATGCCACTGGTGGCATCATAACAGATAAGCGTATCCGCCTTTCCACCAAAAATGCTGATAGGTTGACACTTATAAAAATGAACAAGGCCTGGATTTCCCCTGACTTCTCCACTCCACTGGAGGAAAGCCCCGGGGGAACATAAAGTCACTTTATATATGTTATTTACAATGATGGGAATACTCTGTATTCCCATTCACCCCTTCCACCCAAAAAGCGGGTATATGGTTGACTCTCTTCCATATACCCTGTGATATAATTTTTATATAGGGCCAGCTCACCAGCGGGCCCAGTGATATAATTTTTATATAGGGCCTGCTCACCAGCAGGCCCTGTGATATAATTTTTATATAGGGCCAGCTCACCAGCGGGCCCTGTTTGACAATTTTTGTATAGGTCAGCTCACCAGCGGGCCTTCTCATATAATGTTTTATTGGGTCAGCTCTCTAGCGGGCCCTCTCATATAATGTTTTATAGCGTCAGCTCACTAGCGGGCCTTCGCATATAATGTTTAGGATGGTCAGCTCCGCAGCAGACCCTCACCCATAATGTTTTAGATGGTCGGCTCAGCGCATGTTTCCCTCTTAATCATGGCCCCAGTTCAGAAAAATCGAGGAAATTTTTGGGAGAATTTGCCTCTGCGCACGTTTCCCTCTTAATCATGGCCCCAGTTCAGAAAAATCGAGGAAATTTTTGGGAGAATTTGCCTCTGCGCACGTTTCCCTCTTAATCATGGCCCCAGTTCAGAAAAATCGATGAAATTTTTTGCAGAATTTGCAGATGATATACAAGTAAATATACAGCAAATACTGTTTGGTAACAATTTTTCGCCTAAAGTCGTTTTTATCTTCCTTTTTGTGTGTTTTACGGTCAGTCTGTAAAAATGGCGTACTACGGGCGAAACATCGTTCCCAGCAGCGATGTTGGGGTCCAAGATGCATCCAGACATCCTCCCTATGCTGTCCCTGAACCATTTCTGTGGTGTTTCCATCATTTCAGAAGAGAAACATGCCCTTTTTTCCTTTCTTTGAAATAAATGAGAATACTGTATCCACTCATGTGGAGAGATAAATCCAAATATTCCTGCAGTGCTAAAATATAAAAGGGTGTCAATTTACCGCATATTGTCAGTTTGTGCTGGGGATTGAGAGAATAAAAGTAGATGAATTTTGGATGCTGACTAGAGTAGACAGAGAGGCAAACAAAGGGAGCTAGAGTTGCTTCAAAGAAGTATCAGTGGTAGCCAATGCCAATTATTCTTAGTGTGGTTTTAAAGGAAAGTTAAAAAAATAAACATTCAGGTGATGCTTCCTACCTTAGCTAACTGTCTGAGTCTAAGATAATGATTCACAGATACTACACAGACATAATATATCATACATTAAAGAAAAACAGGCAGGTACAACTTGACATATGATACACTCACGCCTACATCCTAAGAACCAGATGGATAAGCATATACTAAGGTGTGGCGGAGCTGTACCAGCTGCTGTGTACTTTATCCTTTATTTCAATATGCGGATTCTGAAATGAGCAAGGTCTATCTATGCTGTGCTGTATTTTAAAAATGAATACTGCAGTCTTTGGTAGTTATGAACAAAAAGTCCACATTTCTTTTTTTGTTGGAATTTTTAAAGAAAAACACAAGTTTTCACTTTTTTCATAAAAATGTCTACACATAGAAAATAATTAACATGTCTTTTATTTGTCTTTGCTGATAAATTTAACATTTGAATTTTGCAGTTTTTTGTGTATGCTCTTTCGTGCTTCTGCTGCAGGCATAAGATGACACAAAAACAGACTGAACCAAGCTGCAGCAGTACAGGGAAGTATCAGAATCACAATGCAGTATCTAGCAAGGGATGAAGCTAAGTATCTAGCAAGGGATGAAGCTAATACACAAACTGCTATACGCAAACAGCTATACTCAAAACTCTATACACAATGTAAACCGATATACGCAATACACAAAATGCAATACACTTAAAGTGGATCTATCACATATAGATATCTAATGCTCATTAGATAGAGCATTTAGCGAAAAAGTTTAATGTTAGTCATTTTTTTTTAAAAAAACCCATTATCTCCACACAAATTCAAGTTTAAAACGTGCCCAGCAGCCTACTTCCTGCTTGCAGCACTGCCTCTGCTCCCGTCCCACTACCCAGCATCCTCCATTGATGGAGACTTTCTTTCTCTAAGCTGGATCGATCTCATTGGCAGAGATCGATATCTAGCCAATGAGATTGCTCCAGCTTAGAGACAGACATCTTCCGTCATCGGAGGATGCTGGGTAGTGGAACGGGAGCAGCCTCTGTGCGGCAAGAAGCTTGCCACAGTGGCAAGTGGAAGCAGGCTCCTGGGCACCTTTTAAACTTGAATTTTTGCGTAGATAACGTTTTTTTTTTTTTTTCAACAATGACTAACATATTAAACTTTTTTGCTAAATGCTCTATCTAATGAGCATTAGATAGCTATATGTGATAGATCCACTTTAATGCTATATGCAAAATGCTATCAGCTACATGCAAAACACTATACACAAAACGTAATAAGTAAACTGCTATACGGCCACCCACTATATGCAATACACAAAACACAAATCACTATATAAAAAGCTATACGCTATACTTAAAATGCAAAATGTAATATGCAAAACATTACACACAATATGCAAAATGTTACATGCAATATTTAAAATGCGAAATGCTATATAAAAATAATAGTCTCAAACCAATAAGCGCTATATGCAAGTTACTATATGCAAATTCTGTACACAGTACACAAAAAGCAATATGCTAAACTCTATAAGCAAAATGCAAACCACTATATGCAAAATGCAAGCCGTTATGTGCCATGCTCAAAATGCTTTAAACAAACCTCTACACGACGAACGTTATGAACGATATACTACAGGGATCAAAATTCAGCCCTGGTTGGTATGTTATGTCTTGCAGTGGCGAGTAACTTTTCAGGTCTGGCTAGTAGCAAAGGACTTCAAATTTTAAGGCCTGATACTATATACAATACGCTATATGCAATACACAAAAAGCTACATGCTAAACGTTGTACAAGAAATTCTGTACATGTCAGCAAGGGTGAAAGAAAAAGAAAAAAACACTGTGGTACTCAGCAGCAGTGGCAAATATAGTAAAGGAGAAAAAAAGAAGCATTTAAGAAATATAAGCAGACGCAGAAGGAAGAAGATAGGTACAAGACTAGGCTGAAGGAGGCCAAATGCATTATTAGATGTGTGTCACGGTTTTCAAGACACTCAGACCAGTAGGTGAAATAAAATGCAATTTTATTAAGAACAAAATAAATGACAAAGATCGCCGCCTATAGGCAGCACTGCGTAGCAGCAGGAAGGCAATAGTATGACCAATATACAAGTATAGTAGAAAATAGCACAGGCTACAGACAGATACTGAGTACTGATATACAAGGGTTAACGGAATAATCAGTCCATCTCAGTTGTGTTATTTGGCATGCCCAAGGTGTTAAAGGTGGTGAATGGTGGAGAAGACTCAACACCAACAGTCTATAATACTGAGGAAACTGTCCAGCAAAGAGGAACCTGCCACCCAGAGCCTGCTGTACTTGAATAGTAGTCCCCATGGGCGTATGAACAGAGCAAGTAGACTGCCAGAGCTTGAGCGAATAGCCCCCACGGGCGTAACGGAGACAACTGAATTGCAAGAGCTGGAGCCACTAGCCCCCACAGGCGTAATGGCAGGAACTAGATTGGAAGAGCTTGAACCAATAGCCCCCACGGGCATAAAGGAAGCAACTGAATTGCAAGAGCTTGAGCCAATAACCCCCATGTGCGTAATGGAAGGAACTGGATTGCAAGAGCTTGAGCCAATAGCCCCCACAGGCGTAAAGGTAGTGACTGAATTGCAAGAGCTTGAACCAATAGCCCCCATGGGCGTAACCACAGAGACGTGCACAGAAGCAGCCAGAGCCGTGCGCCACCGGGCGCGGTAATGACCTACACCAGACTGCAAGGAGAGGAACGGCTTAGCACCCAAGCAACTCTTTGTATTAGACTGAAGGCCCAGAACCGGGACACAGCTCTGCACGGGTTAACGGCTCGATAGTTGGAACACAGCTCTGCACAGGTTAACGGCTCTATAGTTGGAACACAGCTCTGCACGGATAGACAGCTCGGTAGTTGGAACACAGCTCTACACGGGTTAACAGCTCGAAAGTTGGGATATAGCTCTGCAGGAAGCGGCTCAGAGGCAGGAACCAGCACAGCATGGGTAACCGCTGCAGCCGCTCAGGACAGCAAAGTGGGACAGTCACAATGTCGCCGTGGCGACAGAGGAGGCTGGAACGCAGACCGGGCCGGAGTAACTGGTGCAGGTCACGGATCAGGAACGTCAACAAGCCGGGTCGAATCACAGAGCAGGTTCTCAGACAAGCCGGATCAGGATACAAGCAGGAACGTCAGCCAGGTCAGGTCAAATCACGGAGCAGGTTCTCAGACAAGCCAGATCAGGAAACGAGCAGGAACATCAGCCAGGCCGGGTCAAATCACGGAGCAGGAACACAGGATCATAGTCAGAGATAGCCAAGTCGGTACACCGGAAATCAGGAACACAGCACAGCAAAACTGGCTCAGGAACACCACGAAAGGGCACCTGACAGGTGCCACTGGCCCAGTATAAAAAGGTCACCAGGGGCGGGCCAAACAGGCTCAACCAATCGGAGCGCAGCACAAGCGAGAGTGACATGAAGGAGAAACTGCACCGTGATAATGTGCCAAAGCACTGACAGAGGAAAAAATTGCCCAGTCAATAAAAAAAGGGGGATAAAACATTTTTAGATCTGTAAGTGAAAGGAGGAAAATGAAACAAGGAATAGTTAGACTGAAAACAAAAAATGGAAACTATGTAAATGAGAATAAAGGGCTAGCTGACTGTCTCAATGAATATTTCTGTTCAGTTTTTACAGTGGAAATTGAAGGGAAGGGACCTCTGTTAGAAAAACAAAATGGCAAGACATGGGAAACATACATGTTTACAGAGGAAGAAGTTCTACTTCAACTTTCTAAGGTAAAAACAAATAAATCAATGGGACCAGATGGGATGCACCCAAAGTTATTAAAAGTTCCATAAGATTGGAAGTTAGCAAATGTAGTACTGCTTCACCAAAAAGGTAGCAGGGAAGAGTCTGGTAAATACAGACCTGTAAGTCTTACATCAGTAGTGGGAAAATTAATGGAGACTATGTTAAAGGAAAGAATTGTTGAATATCTGAATTTAAATAGCTTGCAAGATACCAAACATCATGGGTTTACAGCAGGGAGATCTTGTCAATCTAACCTCATAGATTTTTTTGACTGGGTAACTAAAAAAATAGACCAAGGGGGAGCAGTAGATATAGCTTATCTAGATTTCAGTAAAGCATTTGACACTATCCCTCACAGAAGACTTATTAATAAACTGCAATGTTTGGGTCTGGATGTAAAAATAGTTAAATGGATAAAGCAATGGCTGAGTGATAGGAGACAGAGGGTGGTAGTCAATGGAGATATTTGGACGAAAGGAGTGTTACTAGTGGAGTACCTCAGGGATCTGTACTGGGGCCCATTCTTTTTAATATTTTTATTAGTGATATTGCAAAAGGTCTTCAAGGAAAGGTATGCCTTTTTGCAGATGATACCAAGATCTGCAATAGGGTAGACATTCCAGGGGGAATAAGCCAAATGACAAATGATTTAGGTAAATTAGAAGAATGGACAAGAGTGTGTCAGATGCAGTTTAACATTGATAAATGTAAAATAATGCACTTGGGACATACAAATCTAAAGGAGAAATATACTATTAACTGTACTGTGCTGTGAGAGACAACAAAGGAAAGGGATTTGAGAGTAATTATTTCTAATGACTTAAAGGTAGACAGGCAATGTAATAAAGCGGTGGGGAATGCAAGCAGGGTACTGGGTTGTAAAGCTAGGAGCAATAGTAGAAGAAAAAGGGAAGTGGTCATGCCACTCTACAGATCTCTAGTTAGATCTCACCTAGAGTATTGTGTACAGTACTGGAGACCCCATCTCCAGAAGGATATAGATACTCTAGAGAAAATTCAAAGAAGGGCTCCTAAAATGGTGGCTGGTTTACAGGAAAAGAAAAATCAATATAAACTAAAGGATCTGAACATGTATAGCTTGGAGGAGAGAAGAGAGAGAGGGGATATGATTGAAAGATTCAAATACATGAAGCAATTCAACAAAGTGTAGGATGGAAGTATATTTCAAAGTAAGTATATTTCAAAGGAGTAAAAATGTTAGGACAAGAGGCCATAGTCTAAAACTTAACTGACACAGGTTTAGATGTAATGTAAGACAGTTTTACTTCACTGAGTGGGTAGTAGATAAGTGGAATAGCCTACCAGCAGAAGTGGCAGAAGTTAATACAGTGACAGAATTTAAGCATGCATGGGATAGGCATAAGGCTGTCCTTAACGTAAGAAAAGACCAAGGACCAAAAAAGGTTTGTGGTTTTTACAGTAGGAAAATGGACAGACTAGATGGGCCAAATGGTTCTTATCTGCCGTCAAATTCTATGTTTCTACTCAACACTCAAACAGCTATAACCGCTATATACAAAATGGAAAGCGCTATACATAAAATACAATACACTATATGCAAAGTGTTAGATGCAAAACACAATATGCAAAATTCTAGATGCAAATCTCTACACACAATAGACAAAACGCAATAAGCTAAACTCTATACTCAAAACGCTATCCCCAATACACTATACGACAGACTCAAAGCGGTATACACAAACCACTATATGCAAAACAGTATACTCTAAACACTGTAAGCAAAAGTATATGCTCAATACGCTATATGCCAATCACAAAATGCTATACACAAAACTCTATACTCAAACTGCTATATACAAAATGCAAATCTCTAAATGCAAACTACAATTCACAAAGAGCTATATACAAAATGCAATACAATGTGCAAAACGCTAAGCTCAAAATGCTTGCTGATTTTCATTTTATTGTGTCTGTGCTGGGAAAGTCTGGGGAAAGAAGTTTTTAGTTATGTATATTTTTTGGCACTAACTGTGATACGATAGGGTAGACAAATTAAAAAAATAAATAAATAAAAAAATAAAAAACATAAATAATTAAACAAAAATATAATACACATCTGACTGGGAGATATGTGACTGATGCAGACTTGATAGACAACAGAGGACATTGAGAATTTTGTTGAGGGCCAAGGCAAGACATCACATTCTATAAGTTGTGTACTGTAGAGAGTAAAAAACACACACAGTAGTTGAGTAATGTCTAGCAAATGCACAAGCGGATGGGGGAAAGGTGGAGGAAGTGCAGGAACATGGGAGTAAAGTGGTAGTACAAAAACTGACTGCAGCAATCGTTACTACTGCATGTGCAATAAATGATGATGATCCCTCTCCTCCTGGGGTGTATGCAGTTTGTCAAGGTCCCACCAATCACACCATTCCTGTCACCCACCACCACTACCATACACATCTGCCACATTGTAGGTTGTACTTTATTTTTTTTAATCACTTGACATCATCATGAATATGTGCCAGTTTCACTTAAGCAGGAAGTAAGTGTTGTGGGCAAAGGATAAATGCACTTTGTATGCTAACACATTTTTCAAGGCATATGTTTCTGTAGGACTCACAGCTTTGACTTCCAGCTACTTATTTCTCCACTACAGCCCTCAGAAGAAGTAATATTGTGGAAAGACACATAATGGTCATTCCAATTCCTCCTTTTACTATTTTAAAACTTTCTTATAGTGATAGCAGTCACTATGAGCCTCTCCTGCCTCAATTTTTCAGAAAAGATCACAGCAGAACAGCACAGTACGTCTTCCTCGCTCTGTAGCTGTTTTTATTGTGTTCCACTTCCTGGAATACATCATGTTTTTATAGTGAAAAGGCTAAAAACATGCATATCAATTGGTGGTACCTTTCTAACCATTGAAAAAATGGGGAAGAATTTGGGGAAATGGGTGAAAAATGTGAATATTTTAATCGCAGGTTTTAAATTGTATTTTTCCCCAAAAAAGCAGACAGTAGCATAAGGCTTTGAAAGGGGAAATTATACAGCAAATAAATGGAATTTGTTTACTTTTGGTTACTATATTTACAATTCTTTTTTTTACTATATTCAGTAATTATTCAACAAACATCTACATCAAAGACATATATGCAAACCAACCCTCTGATTATCTAACACTTCACAAGCAATTGTATTACAAAAGACACTTGGTGATTTATTACACAGCTGAGATACAATACCTGTGATCAAACCTCTTCATTGCATTAGTTTTGATGTATTGTTAGAACATAAATGGCTGCTTCAGCAAGGACATTTAATCAATAAAATTCTTAATACTGTAACAATACTGCAAAATAAATAAATACATATTTAAAGTGTATGAAAAAATGAATGACTAAAAGTAATTTTAAAACATCAGGGCTAACTTATTTATGGTGATACCCTCTATTTAAGGGGAACCTATACTTATAGTAATACTTAATTTGTTTAATAGAAGCACTTACTTTTGGATGTGTACTTTAAATAGCAGTCAATTCTAGCTATCTATCTAATCTATATCTGTCTGTGACAGACTTACTTTGAGCTCTCTTGTAGTTTTGCTGATTACTGTCAGTTTGACAAAGAAATTGGAATATAAAGACCTATTCAGGCTATTGAAGCTTTTGAAGACTGATATATGCAGGCAATTGAAGATGCAATGCAAACAATATCACCAGATATTCTGGATTGCTGTCAAGGACACCTACAAAGATATTGTCCATTAACCCCTTGAATGTTGGAGACAATGCTAGCATGCAAGAGTTTAAAGGGATAGTAATGTTTCATAATAAAAACAGCTCTAATTAATCATCATAGTATTTGGACTTTGGAGAGTGTTATTTCAATTCTGTCAGAGTAGTAGTTCAAGAGTAATTCAATGACAAAGTATCACCCTCCCACCCCTTTTACTGATGTAACACTGTTCAGCCAGATCAGAAGGGAGGTGCCCAGGTAGACTGCAGAGAGGGACAATCTTCAATTAAGATAAGGGAAAAACCTGAAAAACTTGTCAGGGGGGGCAGGGCCTTCATTGTTCTCATAGAAAGAAGATTGTCCCCTGCTGTTATCTGTCTGGTCTACCAACCAGATTCCACATCTGAGAATATATGGCTTACACTAGGTAAAAGGGGCGAGAGAGGGAAACTTTGCTTGTGAATATCTCTCAAACCATAAAGGTTTGAGAGATAAGACTTATATCATTCTTCATGTTTTTTTAATGCCTACAAAATAAAATAAAGATAAAACGAAGTATTACTATCCCTTTAAAGCAGCATTTCTCAGTCTGTGTTCCATGGAACCCCAGTGTTTCCTAAATAAGTACATGGAACACATTTTGGTAGTGGAGAACAGTATAACAGAACTAGTGTGGCAGAAAATAAAACTGATATACTAAGAAAGTGGAGTCATTTTGGAACAAACCAACACCATACCGGAGAGAAAACAACAACTGCCATTTGTTTATATGGGGATTTTAATCCCATGAATGCTAGATAGGCCTCCTATCCATTACTTTGCATTACAATATAATCCTCTCAAACATTAAAGGATCCAAAAGCCCCATTAAATCTAATATGTTTGGGAATTGTATTTGTCCCATGTGGTGCATCTGGTTGTTCCACAATTGCTCTACTTCTTAGTACATCTGCTCCACTATGTGTATGTGTATTTCTATGTGAACAGTGGACATATGGTATATTATGGCAATGTTTATGTGAAACTTAAGCCTAATAATTTATTCTTAATGCTAGTATTAGTACAAACTAAAATTCCAGTATATTTTACACATATAAACCTTTGTATGCTAACAAGGTCTTCAACCTTCAATGCATTGGTTGTTAGGTTCTACCAGCACAAAACGTTTGAGAATCACTGGTTTAAACAAATTCACAGTTGCCCTTTAATGCTTTCTGTTTACTCTCCTGAGTCTCTTCACATTAATGCTACTGCTAAATCTTGCCAGTTTTTCCTACATAACACAGCAAAAATCAATACCTTCCTTCACAATGCATTGGAGACCTCTTTAGCAATCAACATGTTAAAATCCTCATTTTAAACCAATGTGAATTGTGCCATTGGTTTCCCCCAGAATTATTCTTTATCTCCCTGAATTCTATGTTGTTGTTCTGGTTACCACTCATTTGTACAAGAACCTTTGGATCAAGTTATCATTACTCTACAAAAAGACAGGACACTGCACAGAGGAGTGCAAGTGTGTGTGCAGGACTAACATTCTAAATGGTGTATTGGTCTTATGTAAGTGTAAACTCTACTGTTTTCATGTGATATTGTATTGTTCTTTTGGTTTCATGTAATTTTATATGGCTCTACTGGCCTCATGTAATGGTATATCATTCAGATGGTCTAATGTAATTTTGCATTGCTCTGTAATGGTATATTGTTTTGTTGATCTCACTTAATGGTATATTGCTCTCTGATCATCTGTAATGATTTATTAAGATAACGATTCAGGGTTATCAACCTGGAATAACCCGGCTGAAAATCAACCACTTGTTTATGCATGGCCATGTGTGTGCATGTGTATGCATGTGTGTTTGTGTATAGTACTGATAATGGGATCACAAAAGTTTCACTCATCCCTAAGTGCTTTCCAAATTGAAAGGAAGGATTCATAGAGTAACACTGGACTTAGAAAAGTCTCTGACTGCTGAATTCTCACACCATAGTGTACATTCTGCTGGAAGAATTCCTGTGATCACACCCACAATCAGCCTTTGACTCTTCTTTTATATTCCCATAAACATCTGCTACTTCTGACTATGCCCATAGCTCCCATGTCTCTATGGTTATAAGTAATGGGCACTGTAACAGTATGCTTAAAAATAATTTATATCCCTGGAGCTTTCAGACCAAAAATGTCATCCATCTGTACACACCTTTTCCTTTTAAAGCTTTTATGTAAATGACAGCTTATAGTCTGCACTTAACAAGGTGAATGCACTGAAAAGACCAGAAAAAGATAAATACAAATACAAATTACACAAAAGAGACCATCAGGAACACGTCAATAAATCATGTTTTTGTTTTCCAGTAGAAAAGGAAACTAAAATGTTATTGCCCTGTCCTTCTTAATACAGCATTTTCAGCCTTGCTTTCTAGATGTTATTTATGACATTTACAACTAAGACACAACTCTCTTGCCAACACTGTGTATTTAGTAGAACTGTTACACAATGAGTAGTCAGTTGTGGGATGGCTGGGGATGAAGCGAGTTGTAGTCCCCAATAGATGGAGGTCTGACAATTGACTTGCAGATGCATCTTAAGGTAGTTCTTACTGGTAGGTCTGACCCCTGACATCAGAATTGCATATAAAGCTGATTCCATATTGTGAGCCCTGGAGGACCAACTTGGGAGAACAATAGGAATGTGAATATACCCTTGGTGCTCGCTCCTGGTGCATCAATGCCAATTAAGCAGACAATGTTCTGTCCCGCCTGATGTTGTCTTCACAGACCTTCTTTAATGGGTTTGAAAGGCTGACACAGTAGATCTATGGGCACTGCACACAAAACACAGGCATTTGTGGCTGAGAGCCTGAGACTTCCACGCTGTATTTCAGGTGAAGGGTCAATCTCCTGGTTGGATGATAGAAAACATTTAGGGGTTGCATATTGCAGTACAGGGCTTTTTAGTAAATCTGATCCAGTTGAAACAGACTTAGTAAAATATAATTGCCCTTTGACACCTTGAAGATCAGAAGGGGTGTGCAATACACTGTTTGTCAAACCACTGCACATGCCACAGGTGCTCTTAGGGTTGAAGTGGACATGTCACATTAGGTGCTATGAATTCAAGGGGACCCCTCTCCTCCTCTTTGGGAGAACTGCTGGTTATGGTGCTGGCTTCTGGAAGGTGTTCAGTTCCCCCTTATAGAAAACTGATATTCAGTATAAAGAATCCACACACAGAATAAAGTTCAGGGATATGATCCCAGTTTCATTAGTGCATTGCAAGGACACAAAGCATTTCAAGAGGTATCACCCTGTTTTTATATCTGCCCAAATTACTGCCGCAATCTCTACTGAACAACCCCCCTCTATCTACCTGTGCATGTATGGCTCTCTGGGGCTGATACACTAAGAAATGGTTAAATTCTGGAACAAACAAACTTCCCCACAGGGAGAAAATAACAATTCCTATTGGTTTAACCCTCTCAATGCCAAAGAGGTATCCAATGCATTGCAAAGTAATGCGTTGGATACCCCTCTGTTACTCAAAGGGTTAAATGTGTCTTTTAATGTATTGAGTACTAGAAATGTTTCCAAATCATTATGAAGCAATGCATTGAAATCCTTTATAACAATCAAGGGGTTAAAAATTGTAATTAAATAATTGGACGTTTCTTAGAACTTGTATTTATCCCCTATGGTGCACTTGGCTTGCACCTGAATTGCACCATGTTTCTTAGTACAGCATCCCCTGTGTGTTCATACATCTGTTAGCGCCAGAGAGCTGTCCTGCAATGCATTGCACAGAACTTTGGCATTCAAATACTTTATTTTTATTAGCTTTCTGTATATATGGCCATATGGATATAGCATGTGCGGCTCTCTTATCTATGTATATATACTCTATATGCAACAACTTGAGCTTGTTCATAATTAAGGAAGAGCTCAGCAGATATTTTGTGTATTTTGTTTTCGTATATATTTTGGGTGGTTTTGGCTCCACTGACTTTCACATTTGCAATTAGGGAAGGTATAAATACCTACTTTTTTCCTCACTATGTTCACAGTAGAAGAAATACATTACCACAGCTTTTTAACTGAATAATAATAAACTCATGTTCATTTCAGATTTGAGGCAGTCCAGTCTGGGATGTTTGGAAATTGGTGGGCAAGCTACGCATGCTTTTGGCCGCAATCATGAAAATACACACCTCTGTTTATTATCTGTAACAAGTCACAGGCTATTTATTGGTATAAGTACTTAGGACTTTATGGACATACTTTTTCTTTTCTTTACATTCTAAGAGCTATCCAGGCCTATGTAAGCAACCATTTCCTATATCTAAACCTATAAGTTCCAGAGAAATATGCCATATATTGGAAAGTTCTTCAGTTTTACACTCAGAAGGTTAACTAAGAAGTGAAACAGAGAGATAGCTCCTTATTCCACTTTTCCCAGCTTTGGAGCAATGCACACAAAGGGAGTGGTTTTGTAGGAGTGAATCTGTGCTAGGATAAAATGCCAATATGGCAGACCCCATACTGATACAGAACAAGGATCCTAACTTTTTTATTTTAATGTTTATATGTACTCTTAATAATTATTAACCCTTTGAGTGCCATAGGGGTACGCAACGCATTGCTTTGCAATGCGTTGCGTACCCCTCTGGCACTCAAAGGGTTTTGGTTTGAAAAAGAGTTAGGTTAATTCAAAACAATGCACTGTAGACCTTTCTAGCATCCAAGAAGTAAATATTATGCTGTAAAACTAGTCATTGGTTACAGATAGTGAATTAGTAGACCATGCCATATACGTTTCTTCTTCTCTATAGAAATATTCTATTGGAATGCATTAAAATGCCTCAGAATATGAGGTTACCAAATGTGTCTTGCAGACCCCTTAGGGTAGCCAGAAGACAAGCTCCTCTTATATTACCTCTCATGTTATCGCTTTCATCTTTAAAACATTTCATCTAAAAGTACAGTTAATCCATATTGCTGTTAAAGGAGCAGTAAACTTTTTTTATGAAAACACATATTTTATAGATCTTTTCCTGCAGAATAAAACAAGGTCACTCCCACTGCTGTCAGATGTTCTATTCAATATGTATAACAGTTCAAATAACCAGGAAGTGAATTTAGTGTGTTTACTTCCTGAAAGTTCTAACTGACAGGAAGTGACAGGCAGTTTCTATCACATTCTATGGAGAATTATATGTCTCTGACTTTTTTGACTTTCCTCTCCATTTGAATGTAACAGGAAAAACGAATTAGAATTCGACCACTAGAGGGCACTGCTAATGTAAAAAAACATGGGTTTAATCTGTAATAGCTCTGGAAATATGAATCGCTTGGCAGTGGGATTACCCTTGTTTTACTCAGTAGTAGAATCCCTACAACATATATTTTTTCATAAAAAAAACTTTACTGCTCCTTTAAGTTACACTCATGATGTCTATGTAAACATACCTGGCATTACTTTACTCATTACCATTAGTGATAATCTTTAGCTGATATTGACATACAAATATTTGGGCTGAAAGAAAGCAAGGATATTTACAGTGAATATGAACCATTTCAGTTAATCTAGTATTAAAAATCACTATAAGCATTTTCTTTTTCTTTTTATCTTTTTAAATTATGGAAGTAATATATATATTTTTAAAATTAACCGTCAAAGTTCATTTTAGTTACCTTATGGCAAGCATGTCAAATATATGGACCTCCCTACTAATCCATGTCTCCCTTTAGTATTTTCCATTTAGAATGCAGTGCAAACATTTTTTAAACTGATTCAGAATTGATGGAGCAAAATACAGGAGCATGCACAGCATATCCATCTAAATGTCAGGATAAGAAAATCTCTACTTTGGTATGTTTATATAACACTCCATCCAGTTCAGCCTAAGGTTTAATGTTACACAGCTTGCGCACACAACCCCACCTGCTCCTGTGAGCCCAAACTGCAGGAGCTTACTACACAGCACGTGGGAAAGGGCGTGGAAGTGAATGAAGAATGAGACAGGGCATCAGTGTGTTAGGTGAAGAGCAGGGGCTTCCAGCCTTTAGGGCCAGACCTCCTACCTTTGGTTTCCCATTAGTCCCAGATATAGATAAAGGAACCTATTTAAACCTTTGAGTGCCAGCGGAGTACAAAGCGCTGTGTACCCCTCTGGCACTCAAAGGATCAACCTCGTGGTCTGATGGTCAAAAAGGACTGTGGCTACAATAACTTAAGCAGATCCTAAATGGTTACCTGTAGATGGGGGGCTCCACTGACAAATCTACCAGGGGCTTCAGAGGTCGTGTAATCTGCCCCGATGTAAAGGCAGTGTAGAAAGGCAAGTGGTAAAGGAAGCAGAAGTGTGAAAGGATGTGAGTTTGGGGAGTGGAGTGAGAACCAGCGTAAGGGAGAAACAATAACCGGAAGGGATCATGACTGGGTTCATATATATATATATATATATATATATATATATATATATATATATATATATATATATATTTTATATATATATATATATATATATATATATATATATATACTAGCAATTTGGGACTGCAGGATATATAGGGAATTAATGCTCACACACGGATGAAAGACAAACACACACAGAGACACACACGCAAATGCACACGCATGCACTGAGATGCATAAAGAGCGACACAGTCATACATACATACATGCAATGCACAACATGCAGACACATAGAGTGTGATACAGACATGCAACACACACAGTGAGGAACACACAGGCACACACAGAGACACACACACACACAGAAGTGAGTTATAAGGGGGTGATTTATGTGTCATTGTAATGAGTTTGTGTTTGTACTTATGCCTCCACTGTGGCATTCATTCATATAGTTGAAATGCATGTGGTAATTGCACATACTTATGGTGGAAGGTGGATCGTGCTGGCTCCCAGGGTGTGAGTGAGTGTGAGTGAGACTATGGTGGAAAGTGGATTGTGCTGGCTTCCGGGGTGTGAGTGAGTGTGTGTGTGTGTGAGTGCGAGAGTGAGTGATTGCATGTGAGTGATTGCGTGAGCGTGTTAGTAAGTGTGTGTGATTGAGAGAGAGTGTGTGAGTGAGTGTGAGAGTGTGTGAGTGAGAGGGTGTGAGAGTGAGTGAGAGAGTGTGAGTGTGTGAGTGTGTGAGTGATAGTGTGTGTGTGATTGAGTGAGAGTGTGTGTGAGAGTGTGAGAGTGTGAATAAGAGAGTGTGAATGAGAGTGTGAGTGAGAGAGTGTGAGTGTGTTTGATTGAGTGTGAGAGTGTGTGAGAGTGTGTGATTGAGTGTGAGTGTGTGTGATTGAGTGTGAGTGAATGTGTGAGTGAGAGTGTGTGATTGTGAGAGAGTGTGAGTTTGTGAATTATTGTGAGTGTGCATGATTGAGTGTGTGAGAGAGTGTGTGTGAGTATGTGTGTGTTTCTTGTATGATGTGTTTGTGTCTGCGGTGTAGGAGCGAGTGGCAGCCATTTTGTTTTTTCAGTTACTTGGATAGTGGTGGGCGGGCTGGATAGTGGGGGCAGGCCAACTCCCTGCATGATTTAAATCACTCCCCCCTTGAATCACCCAATGGGAGCAGTAACTCCTCCTTACTTAATCCTTTGAGTGCCAGAGGGGTACACAACGCATTGCTTTGCAATGCATTGCATACCCCTCTGGCACTCAAAGTGTTAAGTTATGGTAACATAGCAATATAACACACGGTGGTTCTTCAGTTAAGGCAGCGTAGCAATATGCTGAGGGACAAATAGATAGTGGTGTTTGAGGCTTGCCCTCTGTAACATGCCGCAAAGCATCTCTCTCCCTTTAAGGAGAAAGGGGGGTAATCAGGAAGCAGGAAGTGGAGGAGTGACAGTTGAAAACAGACAGTTAGTGAGGTGACTGAAGAGATGAAAAGAGTTAAATAAAAGAGTTGCTATTAAGTTTATCCTTGAGTGTATGGAGGGTTACAATTATCTGTGGGAGGTGAAACAGTGTGTTTGTGGGGTCATGATCCTGAGTGAGAGTGTGTGTGGACCAGGAGAAGTTATTGATATCCCCGACTTCAGAAGCGAGTGGCAGCTATATTTTTTTTTGTCAGTTGGATAGTGGTGGGCGGGTTGGAAGGGGCGGGCCAACTTTATGTATGATAAACATGCCCCCATTGAATCACCCAATGGGACCAGTAATGTCCCCATTGAATCACCCAATAGGAGTTTTGTCTCCTAATGAGACATAACATAAATTCTGTAATGAGGCATTCTGTTCAATGTGTGTTTGCTTTCTGAGGAGACATAAATTATGTTCTGTGTGTGAGGTACCATAAATTATGCAATGAGGCTTAATCTTTTATATATATATATATATATATATATATAGAGAGAGAGAGAGAGTGAGAGAGAGAGAGAGAGAGAGAGAGAGAGAGAGAGAGAGAGAGAGAGAGAGAGAATGGTAGGAGTGGAAGCACTTACTCTTAAAGACTTCAAATGCCCAGGTGCACAATCCTCATAAATGATAATAGGAATATAATAGAAGGAGGCAGCACCAGTGGGACTTTTTCAGCATAGATTTATTCAGCAAATTGAGTAATACATGGGTCAACGTTTCGGTCCCTTATGGGACCAAAACGTTGACCCATGTATTACTCAATTTGCTGAATAAATCTATGCTGAAAAAGTCCCACTGGTGCTGCCTCCTTCTATTATATTCCTATATATATATATATATATATATATATATATATATATATATATATATATATATGCAAACTGGACTTATTCTGGATTAAACCAACTGTACGATTGGGGACAAATACAAATTCCTAAATTCTCATGCACTTGACTAGAGTTTTTAACCCTTTGAATGCTATAGAGATCTCAATGTATTGTGAAGAATTCAATGGGTTAAAAGTTTAGTTTAAAGCAGAACCACCTATTTTAAACTTCATGTCAAATAATTACTCATCTGGCGACTAGCTGCTCAGTAGTGCTACTCGCTAGAATAATTACCTGGTTAAATAGGATGATACCCTGCTCCAGGGCTGACAGGCAGTAGAGAGCACAGACATCTTTCTATAGTGACGTCTGTGCGCCTGCACTGTCAGTCCCTTATGGAGCCGAACAGCTCCCAGCAACACCTCCTAGAGCCGGCTGGGACTGACAGAGCGGGCATGCAGACGTCACTATGACAAGATGTCTGCGCTCTCCACTGAGTGTCAGCCCCGAAGCAGGGTATCATTCTATTTAACCAGGTAATTATTCTGGCGACTAGCACAACTGAGCAGCTAGTCGCCAGATGGGGAATTATTTGACATAAAGTTTAAAATAGATGGTAGTTCCGCTTTCATTTAGCTTTATTTGTCCCCTATGGTACATTTGGGTTACTTCAGAATAACTCCAATGTTCTTTTGCACATATGGCCTGAGTTTCCCATTCCAGAGTTATAGTGATCAAAAATATTTTATCACTGTATTAACGTCATTATTTGGGTTCTATTTCCATGGAAATATTGGCCCATATTTATAAAAGCAAACTGTTATTCTGGAGTAAACCAGTTGCATCATAGAAGACAAATAACATGTAATGTTAAATTAAATTGGGCTTTTAACCCTTGAATGCTAGAGAGATCTCCAATGCATTGTGAAGCAACTGGAGTTATTCTGGAGTAAACCAACTGTACCACAGGGGACAAAGCAAAATTCCTAAATTCCTATGCACTTGAATAGAGATTTTTTAACCCTTGCATGCTAGAGAGGTCTCCAATACATCTAGAATTCAAGGAATTGAAAGCCCAATTTAATTTAACCCTTCGATTGTCAGAGGGCTATTCAATGCATTGCAAAGCAATGCTCTGCTTTCCCCTCTGGCACTCAAAGGGTTAACATTATTTTTTTATTTGTCCCCTATGATGTAGTTGGTTTAATCCAGAATTACTTCAGTTTGCTTTTATAAATATGGGCCATTGTGAGACAATGTGTACTAACGCTATATTAGAAAGTACGATTAAAGGACCTTCATTAATGAAAAACAATTAGGGCTTATACACTTTGATATTGTGCATTCCTATCCTGCATCTGTAAAATATGTTTGTTAAGTGCCTAATTCCCAAAACATATTATAAGCTTGCATTTCCTGTTCATATGTAGGCCACAGAAGCATAATGCATATCTTATTTGAGGTATACAAGCAAACAGGAGAAAAAGCTGTCTGTGACCTGGAAAGGCTATTATCTCTTAACCCAAGTAGTATGCAACTCATTACGAAGGGGTAAAGTTTTAACATTGTTATGATTATTATTATTTTTATTATCATTTATTTATTGAACACCCAGAGCTGTACAATGGGGTAACACACAATAAAAACAATAATATTTGTAATGATTATCGAGAAAGACAAGAGGTAAAAAGGTACAAAAACGCTTACAATCTAAATGATCATTTAACAAGCTTCATAAGTAATATAGCTAAACTGTAGACACTTAACCACCTACCCCAATTTTTTAACTTCAAAAGAAAAATAATTTTAATACTACTTTGGATAAAAGTAATTTATATATAAATGTATATTAAATATTTTATTTTTTTTTAATGAAAATGTCCCTTTAGCCATTTTTGTAGATCACTGTTTTAGAGACATATGCCCTGCAAAAACAGGTGTTGGAATCTATTATAGCCGTAGTTTGCCTAATGCCAGTTTACTTGCTGATTAGTTTGTATAATAATGACCCCTAAATGTTGGTTGTGCAAAGGGAAAGGAAGCATGAGAGTATATGGGCATTGTAGGCTGTTCCTTTCCTTCTCCCCTTGTTGTATTTTATTTATTAATAAGACACAGTGTAAATGTATGTGACTTTACATATTCCTGTGTATACTATGGGGTAGACAAGCAGGTTTAAAGGACTTGCTAACATTGAAGTCTTAAAGGGATAGTAATACTTTGTTTTATCTTTATTTTATTTTGTAGGCATTAAAAAAACATGAACAACGATATAAGTCTTATCTCTCAAACCTTTATGGTTTAAGAGATATTCACAAGCAAAGTATCCCCCCCCCGTTCAGCCACATCAGAAGGGAGGTGCCCAGGTAGACTGCAGAGAGGGACAATCTTCAATTAAGATAAGGGAAAAAGCTGAAAAACTTGTCAAGGGGGAAAGGGCTTTCATTCTTTTCATACAAAGAAGATTGTCCCCTTCTGTTATCTGTCTAGTCTTACAACCTGATGCACATCTGAGAAGAGATGGCTTACACTAGGAAAAAGGGGCGGGAGGGGGAAATTTTGCTTGTGAATATCTCTTAAACCATAAAGGTTTGAGACATAAGACTTATATTATTCTTCATGTTTTTTTAATGCCTACAAAATAAAATAAAGTTAAAACGAAGTATTACTATCCCTTTAATTTTGGATGATTGTGTCTATTGGTATGCATAAACCGACTAGTTCGTAAAATGACCCCTAAATGTTGATTTTGCAAAGAGAAAGGAAGCATGAGAGTATATGGGCATTGTAGGCTGTTCCTTTCCTCCGCCCTTTGTTGTACATTATGAATTAATAAGACACAGTGTAAATGTATGTGAGTTTACATATTCCTGTGTATACTATGGAGTAGACAAGCAGGTTTAAGGGACTTGCTAACATTAAAGTCTTAATGTTGGATGATTGTGTCTGCTGGTATGCATAAAGAGATCATACCATAGTGCATACCCTGAATCAGTAATGTATTTAGGCCTACGTTGAATAGGCCTAGGCCAAGGGTGGCAGATTAGCAAAAAAATGCACTATTTAAAAAATGTGAAGCTCCATGGCTCATGGCTTTTAACAGGAGTGGACAGGGAGGTCTTCCAGCTGGTTTGCCATCTCAGCTTATAGCCTCTCCATAAGCACCTCTTTCCCAAAGTGAACATATCTTAATGCAGTTTGATATCCATTCTTTAGAGTCTTTAAGGGAAGGGACATGTCCTGTGAAAGAGGTCAGATAAAGTGAGGGTGTGACAAAGTGGGCATGAGGGGTGGTGCTACATGTGCCTGATTGGCTCCAGGGCAATAGAAAGCATAAACAAATAATTTCCCTGAAGTGCATCCACTTTCATTTTGATTTTGTGCTTTTTCTGCTTATGGTAAGTGAGGTTTGAGTATTATACTCAAGAAGAAAAAAAAAATTGAAATGCAAGTTATCTGACCCCACCAAATCTATTTCTACCTCCCTCAATAAACTACATAATTTGTGCCAACTCCCCCCCCCTTCCCTCCTTCCATGCACCTCCATCAGGCAGCTGGGAAAAGCACCCAGTGGGTGGCATACTTGCATGTGCTGCCCGCTTCCCCTGTTTCTCCCTGTGAGACCTGAATCACTACTGTATCACGATGTCAAGACATGAGAAATGTTCTGAGAGTACACTGCTGTACATTCCATGCACAGTCTTTTTCTGCTGATTAAAGCAAAGGCATTCCTGTTGCTGAGAGATGAACAGTTCAGAAGTTATTACAGAAAAAAACGCATTTTTCAATGAAGTATTTTAATGGCCTTCCCAATTTTATAGGGGAACTGTTGTAGTCTATATAGATCAATTGTAAAGGGCAAACATATTCATAAACACCAACAGCACCTCCATAAAACGGACAGACCATAAATATGATTCACCCAAAAATGTTAGTTTGCTTGTAATAATATTTGAGATAACTATCTCCCAGCAGTGGGAATACCCTTGTTTTGTTTGAAGTAAAAACCCTGTCACACATTTTTTCATATAAAATAATACTTACCTTCTAAACATCTTCTTATCCCTTGAGAACAAGAGGGATGTGCAGCACAATGCAAAGTAATGTGTTGAACCCCCTCTAGTCCTCTGGGGGTTAAAAAAAAAGAAGTACCCAATATATTAATCATGGGTAGCTCCGTATGTATATCAAACACATCCACTGAAGCAAAGCATTGTTGGTGCCACACATGAGATGACAGTGAAATGTCCCTCCTGATCACACTTTTTTCAGAAGATGGTACCATTTAGTTTGTGGTTGCTGATCCACAAACAGTTTGACAAATGGTTCTTATCTGCCATAATATTCTGTGTGTCTGTGTCCTTGAGAGTTGCTGTTATACAAATCATTGAAGGATGTTCAGAATGTTCTTCACATCTAAAGCTATTTTGTATTATGTCGATTAACATGACTCTAATGGGAACAGAAACATTTATATCATATCTCCCTTTGATTCTTTTACTGCAGCTTTTTTGTTTCTTTCGCTTCTTAGAAAACTCATTGTGTAAAATCACATGATCAGTTATGCTAATTCACAATCCTGGCAATTCAGGTACTGCCAGTCTGCCACTCTTTCCAGCTTCCCCATGCAGAATCAAGCTGACATTTAAATCTCTTGTGCAGAAGATGCTTATTTTCTAACAATGTTCTTTATTGCATTGGAACACTAATTGTCATAAGCACTTTTCTAGAAGCTGATGATACATATAGTAGTGATTTTAGACATTAGACCTTTGGGTACATCATTAAGTAAGTTTGAAGGGTATCCTTACTTGATCAAAGATGGATAATCAATAGATCAGTCAGTATGAATGATTTGCAGGTGGTTAAGGAGGGATATCCTGAAAAAACTACCTGTTGATATACTTGGAGGACTAACACTGAGAATCACTGACCTGTAGGATTAAGTAGCATTGAATGCTTTATCATTTTGAATGCTACCGTGTGAAGAAATGCAATGGAAAGGGCTCTAGAATCCAAGAGGTTAAAGGGACAGTAATACTTCGTTTTATCTTTATTTTATTTTGTAGGCATTAAAAAACATGAAGAACGATATAAGCCTTATCTCTAAAACCTTTATGGTTTAAGAGATATTCACATGCAAAGTTTCCCCCTCCCGCCCCTTTTTCCTAGTGTAAGCCATCTCTTCTCAGATGTGAACCTGGTTGTAAGACCAGACAGATAACAGAAGGGGACATTCTCCTTTGTATGAAAACAATGAAAGCCCTTCTCCCCTTGACAAGTTTTTCAGCTTTTTCCCTTATCTTAAATGAAGATTGTCCCTCTCTGCAGTCTACCTAGGCACCTCCCTTCTGATCTGGCTGAACAAGGGGGGGGGGGTACTTTGCTTGTGAATATCTATTAAACCATAAAGGTTTGAGAGATAAGACTTATATCGTTCTTCATGTTTTTTTAATGCCTACAAAATAAAATAAGGATAAAACGAAGTATTACTATCCCTTTAACATAATGACTTATATAGATGTGTGCATCCATCATAAATCAGTATGGTCAACTTATATTTTCTTTTATTTTGTTATAGAATTCTGCTGCAGTCTGTTGTTTAAAGTTCATAATATAATCTTCTTCATGCATTGTTCTGCTGGACAGTGGGTGAGTGAGCAAACTTATCCCATCGCAACCAAGCTCATTATCATGCAGAAAACAAGAAGAAAATCAATTTAAGTGTAGCGCTAGAACACCATTACAATTCAATAGTAAATAAACTGTATAGTAACAAAAGCCAGGCATTCTCAGCAATTTCAGTTGACATGGAATCATTACGGGGTTGGCCTGTGTTTCAGCTTTAAAGCTGAGCCTTTATATTAATAAAGATTCAGAAATAGAAATGATATATTGACCAACTCCTAAATAAGCCTATGCATTTGAAAGTGTATTTTTTTCAGCCATACAGCACTTTTTTCACCTATAGTACCTAGCAGGGGATCTTGTAAGTTTCATTTGATCATGATCTTTGGCCAATCTCATGTATTATTAGTGCAAAGTGCAACCTAATTGCACCATTACTAGTAGGAAGATTAGCACCATTACATGCCCCAAGCTGGAAACAAGACCAGGGGTACCAGGACTACTTATGGGTTATTTTTTGCAGGTTTTGACTCCTTTGTAATAACTCAGAAAATGTGTGATGTCAGTACATAATGGAAGAATTGTGTAACTTTAACAACATGACTTGTGGCAGTGGAGGTGATGGTGGTGGTGGCAGATGTGGGGACTATGTAGCTCCTTAATGTTTTTTATGTGCAGAACAGTAGCAGGAGATATGGGTGTTAGTGTAAATGAAGGAAATCTTGGCACACTCTCTGACACATCTGCGGCACTACTATTATGTGCCCCAGAGCCCTGGAAACTTTTACAAGTGCTTCTGCTGTTGCTAGTCATGGCATCTCTTACATGTTGAAGGTGTGTCTCTCAATCAGACCTTTGTTTGTGCTTCAGGTGGGATCTGAATGAGGATGTGCCTAGGGGTGATCTGCTTTCTCCCTGCTCACATGCTTCTTACACAAACAACAGTTAGCAACATACTTAGCTTTTGGATCATGAGTGAAGTACCTCCATACTATGTACTAATGGGTTCTTGAGAAGTTACAACTCCTATTAGTGCTACATGTAGCAACTGTACTACTATTAGGTGTCAAACATGCTGCACTTTCAACAACAGCAAAAACACTCAACATAGCTAGGGTTGTTTATGTTGATGACCTATGTTACTGCTTACTAGACCATAGTTTAGGTGAATAGGTTAGGATTGGACTTGGTAGCAGTGAAGATGCTGATGATGAGTGACAGGAAGATTGTGTATTTTAACCACCTGTCCAAAGTCAAGCCTTCCAATTTATAAAAAGACATACTGCTCCTTTTCAGTAGGAGCCTTTTCCTATCAGCTAATTCTCTGGCCATAGTATGATCTCTACCACTTTCAACTTCATCTGCATAAGAAGAAGAGGAGGATTCTGGAGAGAAATATTCTATCAACATCATCATCAATAATTAGGTCATTGTTAGCATCTTCCTCTTCTCCACTATTTTTATATTCCTCTAGGCTTTTTGAAGTCTCAAACAATATACTTTTACTTATCCCCCTTAGAGGGATTTTCAGAATGTTCACTACTACTTTCAGGACAGGTGCTGTGCTTGTTACTCTTACTGTTTGACATAACAGCTGGTTGGACTGCTACACCTTCTTCTGCTATGCAGTCAACACTAGAATGCAAGTACTTGTTGTCTTCAGTGTTTTTATCAAACATTTATTAATACTACTGGCCGTAGAGAAACTTTTTATGACACTTACACAAACAGCCTTCTCAGGAGAAGGAAGAACATAGTGCGAGTAGAAATTCTACCACAGAAGCATTCAGATTAAAGGGATAAAGAAAACGTGTAACTGGTACTTACAGGGTTAATCTTACCAGTGTACTCTTCCCTCCAGTATTGTAAAAAAAACTCACAGGGATGTGATTAGCTTGTCCCAGCTCAAGCAGCAACAGGTAGTTCCATGTACACCAGATGGAAGGAACAATCCAGCGAGTTTATATCCAAATATTAGATTTATTTAAAATAAGTCTTAAAAGTGACTACACTCTCCGAAATAAAACCATTAATACAGGTTCATGTTTGATCTCATACTGTCTCATCTTTTAGCGCATGTGCTGCAGCAACAATGACTGTCATCAGTTTTTAGACTACCACTTAACTAACACGTGCTTGCACTGCTTCTACTCCTTTCCTCTGACCTCTGTGCCAGCACGTTTGCTACACATTATCAAAGTAGTGTGTACTTTAACAGTAAAACACATAAGAGAACAGTTTGTGTACTCTCTTGCCCTTTACAAAATATCATATCATAAACATTCCTGTCACTAGAATCTGTCACCATCAGTCATAGCTCACATCATGTGAGTTCCTGTCTGTCACCTGTCTGTTAAAATATTTTCTTTTTTTTTATTAAATGTCCCTATCTGTTACTTCCTACAATATATATATATATATATATATATATATATATATATATATATATAACACACTCCCTGTGCAACTGCCTTTACTCATATTTTTTTGGGGTATTTTGGGTAAATCTCCCTTCACACTCCCAGAATCCCCTGACACAGAAAACAAATTGCCTGTCCGCAAAACTCCTTAAACTCATAGTGCAAGGTCAGAGGACAGAGTAGGACGAGGGGTAGGACATGGGGTGTACCATGCACAGCCAGGGCCAGCACAGGCAGGGCTGGAGAGCCATAGTCAGGGCTCTCAAATAACCTCTGGGGGTGAAGAGGCGGACAGGGCGAAAGACCCCATATTCACAGAGGAGGAGAACCTCGTCCTGGTGGAGGCCATCATTGTGAGGGATAGGATCCTGTTCCCCAGGGGGAAGGTTGTTGGCATGGGGGCCAAGAAAAAAGCAGCATGGAGGGAGGTCCTGGCTGCTGTGAGTGCAGTATACAGTTGCAGCCAGTCACTGGATGCTGTAAAGAAGAGGTAGGCAGACTGCAAGGCCAAAGTAAAAAAGAAAATGGGCCATGAGGCTTTGCATGCTGCAGCACAGGGGGTGGTCTGCCCATGCTCATGGACTACAGCGAATGGGAGGAGGCAGTGCGCAGGACTCTATCTGCAACATCGTTGCAGGGGATCCCGGGAGGGAGTGACACCGGGGATGAAAGTAGCCTCTAGACCACCGGTAAGTGCATCAAGGCCTACATACATATCACACTAAACCTACCTACCATACATGGGCCAACACAGTGACACCTGAAAACATGGACAGCATTCCACACCACAATTCAGCAACACAGCTTGGAGGGACGTCAAACAAGGACCGAATACTTGACAAACCCAGTCTGAATGGTAATGGTCAAGTCCCTGTTGAACCCCCTTCATGCTGTCTAAAACAACATCATGCAAAGCACAAAAACCAATGCACACCGTCATGTGTCAGTCAAATATCTAACTGTTATATGTATCACAAGCTCATACATAGAGTGACAAAGAGGTCAGCACATAACCCTTTGAGTGCCACAGGGATAAGCAATGCATTGTTTGACAATACATTGGCTAGTCCCCTGGCAATCAAAGGGTTATGGAAAATAGCAAGGAGGGGAAATGATGTGTGTTCTGGAGTATTGTTACTGCATGTTCGTCCTAGGCGTCATACATGCAGGTAGTTAGTCCAAGTGGAATAGTCAAGGTTCAGCTTTCTGCATCATATGCAACCTGCAGAGTGTGGATGGCCAGGGGGCATTCACTGCCATTACTACTCTGCATGACATATATGATTCCCAAGGCTCAACCATGCCATGGGGGGACATTCACTAGGGTGGAAGAAAGAGGTGACAATGTGTACATGACAACTGCAGTGTTCTCACTTCTGCAATCCCTGTGTTAGTCTGTGGAGCTAATGCACTGAGATTTAAACAACCTGGGAAATATCAGTGCTTAGGCTACATAGCATTACATAAGAAAACGTAGAAGTAATCTCCAATCGTATTGCATAACCCCGGACATGTTTTCTGTGTGTTTGGATTCTAGGTGTCCTGGGGTCTGTTTGATGTGTCCTCCAGCTGATTGTGTTGTTGGGTTCCACAGTGCATATTTGTTGGTGCATTGATGTTTCCAGAGGCCCTAGTGTGTTTGATGTTGATGCCTAGGTGATGTACATGCAATGGGCTTGTATCACTCAAGGTGTGTTAGTCCAGTTTTGTTCACCACATGTATCCAGATGTATGGGGATGCCTTGCCATACTCACACCTCAGAATACACACGCTGACTAAAGCTACACCACTGTAGGTTATATGAGTCTATGTATTAGATCCTGTCAGATTCATCAATCAGTGTGTGTCAGGATGGTAACCAATGCATTGCAAAGCAAAGCAATGGATACCATCCTGCCACTCATCGGTTCACATGTTAATGTCATAGTCTTGCAGCACTCCTGTCATAGTTCACATCACTAATTATGTCATGTAATTTCCCCACACAGCATACATGCCTGCATATGTGGGGGACCCTGGGACAAGCTTCCCTGATGAGGCAACCACATCCCGGGCTCTACCACCACCACCTAGTCAGCAGTAGCAGCAGCTGGCCCACATGGCCCCACCACTACCTCTACAGCAGCAGCAGCTGGCCTACCAGGCCCCACCACCACTTCTGCAGCAGCAGCAGCTGGCCTACCAAGCCACGCCACCACCTCTTCAGCAGCAGCAGCAGCTGGCCTATCAGGTTCCACTGCCACCTCTACAGTGGCATCAGCTGGCCTACCAGGCCCCACCCCACCAGGTCTCACCACCACCTCTACAGCAGCCAGCCTACCAGGCATCACCACCACCGACGGGTAGTCACTGGAACCTGGGGACAGTGGTCATGCCACTGCATGCGGGATATGGGCCAACACCCAAACCACAGGCACACATGTGGCAGGAGGACACCCAGGGGTCCACATTTCAATTGCCCCTAGAGTATGAACATGTGGGGCTCATAGGGGAGCCACAAAGCCCACAGGCTAGGGAAGTTTTCACCCTGCCACCACCTCCCATACCACCAATGCACTCTGGGAGATCCCAGGGAAGTGAAGGGGCAATCCCAGACCTAGAGATGTCCCCTCAGTCATCCAGGGTGGCCCTCTCCCCCTTGAGGGTCAGTGGGCATCTCCACTACCATCACCCCGATCTCCACTGTCTGAGGGGGAGCCAGATGCCACACACATAACATCACCACCACTGGCCTCTACTCCCTCAACAACACACACTCCAGCAAATACCATCATCCTGGATCAGGAGTTTTTGGGACTTCTGAGGAGGCAACTCTTGGTGGGCAGGAGGTGCTCTAGGTCCCTGACCAGACTGGAGAAACATATAGCCCACATTCTGTCCAGCATGAAGACAATGGAGTTGACTAACTACCTGGTCACCTATACCAACCGCATGACAGACTTTATGGGCCAGGTGGTAGTCAAAATGCGGGAATCAAACACAGCGTAGATTGCAGGATGCCACCCGTGCAGCCCCCCCCAAACCCCCCCCCAAAATTTAGAAGTCCGTTGTTCCCTATATAAATGGGCACTTGATGCTTCTACTCATGTCCATGTCTGTTGTTTTTTCATCATAACCGGTTAGTGGCAGAGTTGTCTCCAATGCATTGAAAAGCTATGCAGTGAACACAACTCATGCACAGTGAATGGCGTCACAAGCTTTTACAGCAGGGGTGAGCACACACTTCACATACAGAAACGTTTGTACAAATTCAACTAACAGACCACATATCATATAACTTGAACAACATGAACACATTAGATAGATCAACAGCTCAACAACATGATCACAATTAAGGGGCTAGTAATACTTAAAATGATTTAAAAAATATGTAGTAGGTTTCATACCCCTGAGTAAAACAAGGGAACTCCCACTGCTGAAAGGTGTTTCATTCACAAGTTATTGCAGCTCAGCTTTGAATTTTAAAGATGAAATATCACAGTGGCCTGAAATTGTCAAGTGGCGCTGTTGCTGCACCATCCTATGGAGATTCATGGTGCTGGGACCAGAGCTGTCCATAGGATGGTGTAGCAATAGCTTCATTTGACAATTTCAGGCCACTGTGATATTTTATCTATGAATTTAAAATTTGAGCTTGAATAACTTTGGAATCAAACACCTTTCAGCAGTGGGAGTTCCCTTGTTTTACTCAGGGGGATATACCCAACTACATAGATTTTAAAACATTGTAAGTATTACTGTCCCTTTAAAAACCTGATAAGGGAGAGGTAATCAATGAAACAAGATAGTCATGTATGATCGTCTGTTTAATTGACATCGACACTAATAGGTGATCCTCAGGGACGTGGAGTCAACATGTCACCGGAACAAACCTCTGGACCATGAGGGGTCATGGCATAGATGCCTGCAGAAAGTGAAAACAAGATTGGAAGGTGCACTGTGAACACAACAGTCATGCTATTGCTGAACCATCATCATACCCTTGAATGCCAGAAGTGTACACAACACATTGCTCAGCAATGCTTTGGAGACCTTACTGGCACTCCACTGGTAAAGCTTTGTTGTTTGACACGAAGTGAACAATCCATTGCTTGTCAAGGTGCTGTCTAGACATGACGTTAGGGGTTTTGTATCAAGGGGATGACAAGCAGACATATGTACATGTGAGTGGGCACACACATCATTGTGTGAACCAAGACCCATGAAACAGAGGAGCTATTTCATGGATCTCGATCTACATACTGATGACATATGTCTGCTTGCTATCCCCTTGATGAACACCTCATATGATCATGACTCCTGGACAACACATTGACAAGCAATGGAGTATTCATTGTGCTATACACACACAAACAAGTCAGCATGGCAGGCCTTGCAACTTGACTCACGGATCGTTACTGCCATACCTTAGCCAACACTACACGTAACAACCATCCCCATTCTGCTCCATTAGGCACTGCTCACATGCTAGGTAAGTCAAGTCCATTATCCCCTTTCCCAGTGGAGTGCCAGAGGGGTACACAACTGATTGCCTATGTTTTGTGTCCCCCTATTGCACTCAAGGGGTTAACACATGGTATTCCTGAGTGGCATCCATTGCGTGTCATTGCATTGGGTTTACCTCTGTAACTCAAAGGGTTCTACAGGTGTCATAGCTATGTTCAACTTCGTAGATGTAGTTTTCCATCAGTACAACTCAGTATGTGATGTACATGAACAATATGGTTTACCTTTGACCCCAGGTTGAGGGATGATTTCCTTGACATGCTAGGACTGTGTTGTTGGGTCATACAGTAGAGTGGAACAGATAATTATTTTTGGTTTCCATGTGTTTGCATGCATTTCACAAGCACAACCATGCTCACAAATGCATAGTACTCACAGGTGAAGTAGTCCCTGATGAGCCTGGTTCGCATCTGCATCCCACTCAACATATCCTTCCCTCCATCAATGGGAACAGGGACCTCCATAGGCTGGTGTGGCTCAACATCCTCCACGAGACATGTGTGTCCACATCAATGTTGTGTAATAGTGCACATACCTGGATTATATCACATACTTTACCAGGTGCATATTGCAGACCTCCCCCAAAGTGATCCAGGCAATGGAACCTGGCTTTGAGCTGCCCAAAGGTGTGCTCAATGGCATTCCTGGTCTGGACATGTGCCTCATTGTAGCACTCCTCAGCAGGTGTGTGGGGATTGGCAATTGGCGTGAGCAGCCAAGACTTGCCCCCAAAGCCAGCATCACCTGTAGATGAGGGGTGTTACGAGAATAACATGTTACATGGATGATGTATTCATGGGGGGATAGTCACAAAGCAGTGATGGAGAGGTGATGTGATGGAGATGACTTCTCTGGTCTATCACTTCTTTAATTCCCATGTTATTCTATGGATCCTATGCACAGAGATGACCACAGCTGAAGGGATCTTGGTACATGGCATTATATAGGAAGTGGAGAAGTGATGACGTGGCAGAGTCATCTCCACTCTATCACCACTTTATCACCTCTTCATCACCGCTTAGTGGATCTCCCTCCCTAGTGTGTCATGCATATACTGAGCTGTGTGTGTACATGCATTGTGTGCGTTCATCTGTGGATGTGGTGATGTGTGTTCTCTGTTGATTTACCCAACAGCCATCCTCCTGTATGTGTCCTGTTCTCGAAATCCCTGTGTACAGAGGAGTTGGTGAGGATATATGAGTTGTGTCAAATCCAAGGAAATTTGGCACACGTTAGTGATCTTCATCCCGGCACCCATGACCCTAGGCATTCCACCCCAGCGCAGAAGGCCTGTTTAACCAGTGCCCACTCCATGCTTGTTGTGGGGAAGTGGAAGTAAGCACTTGCCTTCCTCTTGAGTGCTGTCAACACCTGAGTCAGTGCCCTAGAGCAGGTGGACTGGGACATGCCAGACACACATCCTTCTGTGGAATGGAATGATCCACTTGTCATTAAATGGATGGCACACATTAGTTTCTGCAATCCTGTTAGTGCACGGTTTGCACTGTAAACAGGGTCTATGTCATCCTTTATGATCTCATATAGGTTTATAATGCTCTCTGGTGTCAGTCTGTAGCAGTATCTGACTTCAGCATCTGTCATTCCCAGCAGTGTGATCCTTGTGCTGTATATTCTAGGCCTTGCCAGTTGTCTCCCATCCCTCTGCTGCTCCACAGGTCCCTGTGGCAGCTGGGAGGCATCCTGTTGTGGCAGCTGGGGTGCTGCTGGCAGGTGCTGTCCTCCAGGTGGGGATGGCCCTTCAGCTGGAGCATCAACAATTGCAGCAGATGAAGGATGTTGGACAGAGGTGCTTGGAGGAGGATGGTGAGCCCTAGCCCTCTCACGCCTTTGCCTCTGCTGTCATCTTAGGTACAAGTATGTGTACATACTGGTGTTGGTCTGTATCTCTGTCAATCTCTCTCTCACACTATATCTGAGGAAGGTGGGTTGTCACTTTTAAACAGCAGTAAGATGTTGTCCATGAGCAGTCATGTGGTCATAATGGACTAATGCTAAGGTGTTTGTTATCCAGGTAATTGTTTGCTGGTGTGTCTGTGGTTAGTGGTGTGATTATTTGTAATTGGTATGCACCCATCAGGTGTGTGTTTTGTCTCCATTGACTGCTGAGGTTACATAGGTGGGTTTGATTTGTTCTTGGAGTGACAGGTGTGCATGTTGTGTTGTGTGTTAACCCCTGTTGTTCAAAGGTATGTTGGGATGGCTTATGTTGTGCTGCTTTGTGTTCCCCTTGTCCCTGTGGGGTTGCTGGGTTCTTGTTGTTTGTCTGTGACTTGTTAGATTGGTTTAGGCCAGTGTTTCACAACCATTGTGCCGTGGCTCTTTAGTGTGCTATGAGCGAGAGCTCCGGGTGCCTGACCATTCCCATACAGATTTCAATTGCTTTGATGACATGTATTCTCTAATGTATGTTTCTAATGGTTGTTTGGCACAATTATCTCCTTCTTGTCATTCCCACTGTGAGACCTACTTATAACTATGTATCCATTCATTGTTCCTTTCACTGAGCCCTTTCTAACATCAAGAGGTGGCCTGAGAAATCCAGATTGCATGTTAGGGGTGCCTTGGATGGTGGGATTGTGAATCATTGTTCTGGGCCTTGTTGGTGTATTTGCTTGGCATTGCAGGGGTTAATACTTAACCTCTTCTGCTTGCGTTAAGCACTTGAATGAACTGCTTTTCTAGTTTTGTTTTCCTCTACAGTGATTTTCTACTCTGAGTTGGATGTTGTGCGGCTAAAAAAATGGGTGTTAGATTTCTTGCTGTAAATGTTGCAATTTATCACTCGTCCATACCACAAGCATTTGAATAGCTCTGAGGTCAGCTTTTACATTGTCCTCAATGGGCGATATTTTGACGAGTGTTTTCAAAACTGCTGTTAGTTGTTACTTGTAGTAACATTTGCATCGCATACTTGACTCAAAACCACCGGTGCCAGTTGTTTCTGCCAGCGCCAACATTTAGATCGAGACCTGCTTTCAATGCAATGAGAAAAAAACAGGAAATCTGCACTTTTGATGAAAAATGTCTTGCCCTGTGGAAAAGTGCCATTTTTCACCTGTTTCATTATTGAGAAGAAACATTTTTCCCATCAGTACTAAAAAGCCACTCTGCTTCACTTCTTTTTGTACATCAACAAAAATACCACAGGTCAAGATGTCTTTTACCCCTTGAGTGACAGAGGGGTACACAACACATTGCTTTGTAATGCGTTGCGTACCACTCTGTCATTCAAAGGGTTAAATGCCACATAGCGCATCACGGGCTGGATTCTATTGCAAGAGAAAAATGTTACATTACTTTTTATCAAATATTGTCCTATTGGAGTTTAAGGGGAAAACTGGAGATAAAAGCAGTGATAAAATTAGCACCTAAATCTAGCCCAAAGTCCCTTACTTCTGTACTCAGTGCACTTTATTCCAGAGGCAATAAAAGGGTTGAGAACAACATATTTCAAGAGATATTCCCTGTAGCTTTTCTTGTATACAACATATCTAAATGAGTGCATGATCCTTTTCTCCCTCACTCTCAAAATGATTCTCTCTTTATTTTACTGAATCCCTTTTCTAGTTTATTGAATCCCTATTAATGGCAGGTGCTCCTAACTCCCTCTAATTAAATGCTTCATTAATGTGATAACAGTACACGGAAATATGCCAAAACAGTCTACACCTATATAAAAGCAGAATATGTCTGTCTTTCTTTCAAACTTTCAAAACCACATCTGCAATTACCTTGTGTTTCAAATTAAACATTAATATGATAATTAAATACCAATTGATAGTTAAAAAGTGCTTATTTTGTCTTAACGAGTATGGGAAAGGAGGTATGTGTGGTCTGCTGAGCAATTAAACTAAACTGCATTAGTAATAATTTCTGTATTTCATTTTTATTAATGCATTAAAAATAATAAGTGAGAGAATTAGATGCCTAATATTGCATTTCTGGGAAGTGATGTATACTATGTATTATTGGCTAAAAAAGACACTTGTTCTCTGGTGTTAGTTTCATGATTACATCCACCCAGATATGCAAGATGGCATTTTTATCAGGGAGAGGCCATTTGTTTGCATTTGGATATTCAAGATTAATTGCACAATGGAGACATTTTAAGGGCCCTATGTTCAAAAGATTAAAAATCAGTGGAATTTGCTTTTATGTTCCCTATGCTGCAGTTGGTTTACCTTATGAATTATTCCAATTAATCCCTTAACCCCTTAAGGACCGGACGTTATGGGACATTTCAGTCCCATAACGTCCGCATAGGGGCACTTTGACGAGCCGGTACACGTGACCTGTCACGTGTATCGGCGCGTCACTATGGGGCTTGAAACAGATCGCTCCAATCTTGGAGCGGTCTATTTCATGCCCTATTTTTACTTACAGCGCTCACCTTAACTCAAAATAGGCAAAAAAATGGCACTTTCCATTTGCTGGAAATTTCCTGGGAAAAATTTAGTTTTTCCACTTTTCTCTTGCCTCACTCATTGCATTGACATCAGTGTGAAGACTGAATTTACACACAACACATAGCAAATTTTATTTTATTTCCGACAGCATTGTATAAAAGGGGTCTGAGGGTGTGTTGGTGGATTCTAGAGAAACAATCAGGGGATTTCTTTTGGGGGCAGTTGTTGACAGATTAGGGAGAAAGAAAAAAAGAGAAAGAAAAAAAAGAAAAGCTGGTACATAATGTGACAGAGACCCCCCTGACTTAAGCTATGACTGGGACAGACTGATACTTGACGAGATAAAATATTTTCTAGAGCAAGATTTGTAGGACTTAGACTTGTTGTTTGAGGACCAATTCCTGAGGAAACATTGATTTTTAGGACTTAGACTTGTTAGGCACCAGCCATGAGCAAACATTGATTTGTAGGGCCTAGATTTGTTGTTAGAGGCCCAAACCCTTAGGATACATTGATTTTTAGGACTTACACTTGTGTTAGGCACAAGACCTGAGGAAACATTGATTTGTAGGATTTAGACTTGTTGTTAGAGGCCCAAGCCCTGAGGAAACATTGATTTGTAGGACTTAGACTTGTTAGGCACAAGCCTTGAGAGAACATTGATTTGTAGGACTTATACTTGCATCAGGCACAAGACCTGAGGAAACATTGATTTGTAGGATTTAGACTTGTTGTTAGAGGCCCAAGCCCTGAGGAAACATTGATTTGTAGGACTTAGACTTGTTAGGCACAAGCCTTGAGAGAACATTGATTTGTAGGACTTATACTTGCATCAGGCACAAGCCCTGAGGAAACATTGAATTGTAGGACTTAGTCCTGTTAGGCATAAGTCCTGAGCAAACATTGATTTATAGGATTTATACTTGTGTCTGGCACAAGCCCTGAGGAAACATTGATTTGTAGGACTTAGGCCTGTGTTATGCCCAAGTCCATAGAAAACATTGATTTATAAGACTTAGACTTGTTAGGCACAAGCCCTGATCAAACTTTGATTTATTGGATTTACACTTGTGGCAGGCCCAAGCCCAGAGGAAAGATTTATTTGAAGGACTTAGACTTGTAAGGCACAAGCCCTGAGGAAACATTGATTTGTAGGACTTAGACTTTTTGTTAGAGTCCCGAACTCTGAGGAAACATTGATTTGGAGGACCTAGATTTGTAAGGAACAAGCCCTGATGAAACATTGATTTGTAGGACTTACACTTGCATTCGATACAAGCCATGAGGAAATATTGATTTGTAGGACTTAGATTTATTGTTAGATGCCCAAGCCCAATCCCTGGGGAAACATTGATTTGTAGGACGTACAATTGTTTTACACAAGCTCTGAGGAAACACTTATTTGTAGGACTTTAGCTTGCTAGAGGCACAACCCCTGAGGAATTAGTTATGGTTGGTTTGCACTCAGGATTGTTAGAGGCACAATCCCTGAGGAATCAGTTATATTTTTACTCAGTATTGTTAGAGGTAGGAATGGGTTTAAATTTTGCCTCAAACCAAAATAGACGAAAAATGGATCTTCCCGCTTGGCAAATAATTTCCTGCAGAAATGCACTTTTCCTGATTTTTTTCACCTAGCTCATTGCATTGAAATCATTGGGAAGACTGAATTTCTCTCCGGTACATGGAAGTTTTCTCTTCGCTTCCTGAAGGCATACAAAAGGGTGCCTGGCTCTCACAGCATGCCATTCTATGTTTGTGAGAGGAGAAAGCAGCACATTTTTGAGCTAGAGAAGATAAGCAAATAAAGAGGAACAGAAGCTTAGAATAGGGGATATTAGGTGAGTCTTGGGAACTATGGTTGAGAAAGATGGAGGAAGGAGGTGCACAACATATACCCCAAGTTTTGGTGTGACTAACTGGCAAGACACAGGCAGCTAGGGTTCAGTTTGCTTTCTGATCTTGCCATTATTATTTTATCTGTCTTGGACATGTCTGGAGGTGTGAGAAGGGAACAAAGGAGGTTGATCCCAAATACTGTATGATTGATTTGGTTTGAAAAAACACAGGCAATTTCCTTGCTGATCTTGCTGTTATTATAACATAGGATGGACAACTGTTAAAAAAAATGTTGAAGGCCAAGGCAAGACATCACACTCCATCAGTTCTGTTGTGTACAGAAGTTGAGGGAAAGGATGAGCAGGTAAGGGATGTGGGAGTAAAATAAAAGTTCAAAAACTGACTGCAGCAATGATTTCTGCAGTGTGTGCAATAATTGATGCAGGATGCCGTTTGTCAAGGTCCCACCAAATTTCTACCATCACCACCACTACCACCAGCTCCAGCACTATAAAAACACATATAACAAGAAAACTGAAGATGACAATGAATTACATTCTGGTGTTGCTGATGGCAATGGCATAATGGAGTAAGGTGTAGCAGCTGAAAAAACTGCTGCATCTGACAGTGGATAAACAAGTACCAAAACAACTGTCCTCTAAAGTAGTAGTGAACGTTGTGAAAATAAAGCTAAAAAGAAATTGTTTGCACATCTAAAAGCTTAGAGGAATATAAGGGTAGTAGGAAAGAAGTGGCAGGCGAAGCTGAGGATGAAGATTAGAATATATCCCTCCAGCATCCTCATATTCTTCAGATACAGATGAAGTTGAGAGTGAGAGAGATGATGATATGGCCATAGCATTAGTTATAAGGCAAAGGCTCAATCGTCTACCATAGAAAAGCACTTATCTTCTACCACTGAAAAGGAGCACTGTGCCTGTCTATAAACTTTGGGAAAACCATTGGAAACTATGATCCTGTATAAGCAAATATGCCTAAAAATACAGTCATCCTGTTGGTCATCATCATCATCTTCACCGCTTCCATGTCCAAGCCCCACTCAGCCACATACACTTGTGTTTATTAACCAGCTGTAACAACAACAACAACACAAGTTATTAACATCCACAGCTTTAACTATAATGCGTGCCACTGCTACTGCTGGAAGTACTGCACCTTTGACAACTAGTAGTAGCAGCAGAAGAATAGCATCAACATCTAGCCCCAGTAGTAGTTGTAGCCCCTGAGAAACTGCCGCAGTCCATGATATTAGCAGAATGGAGATACTTCACTCAGGATTAGTGTTGAGCGAGCACCCCGATGCTCGGGTGTTCGGGTGCTCTGACCGAGCACCCCCTGAGGCTCGAGTGCTCGGCCGAGCACCCGAACCCCATTGCATTAAATGGGAGGACTCGAGCATTACACCAGGCACCACCTGCTCTGATGAGGGGAGGGTGCATGGTCAATGCCCCCCTTCATCTCCACAATGTCCCCCTTCATCTCCGCAATGTCCCCCTTCATATGTCCCCCTTCATCTCCGCAATGTCCCCCTTCATATGTCCCCCTTCATCTCCGCAATGCCCCCTTCATATGTCCCCCTTCATCTCCGCAATGTCCCCCTTCATATGTCCCCCTTCATCTCCGCAATGTCCCCCTTCATATGTCCCCCTTCATCTCCGCAATGTCCCCCTTCATATGTCCCCCTTCATCTCCGCAATGTCCCCCTTCATATGTCCCCCTTCATCTCCGCAATGCCCCCTTCATATGTCCCCCTTCATCTCCGCAATGTCCCCCTTCATATGTCCCTTCATCTCCGCAATGTCCCCCTTCATCTCCGCAATGTCCCCCTTCATCTCCGCAATGTCCCCCTTCATATGTCCCCCTTCATCTCCGCAATGTCCCCCTTCATATGTCCCCCTTCATCTCCGCAATGTCCCCCTTCATATGTCCCCCTTCATCTCCGCAATGCCCCCTTCATATGTCCCCCTTCATCTCCGCAATGTCCCCCTTCATATGTCCCCCTTCATCTCCGCAATGTCCCCCTTCATCTCCGCAATGTCCCCCTTCATATGTCCCCCTTCATCTCCGCAATGTCCCCCTTCATATGTCCCCCTTCATGTCCGCAATGTCCCCTTCATATGTCCCCCTTCATCTCCGCAATGTCCCCCTTCATATGTCCCCCTTCATCTCCGCAATGTCCCCCTTCATCTCCGCAATGTCCCCCTTCATATGTCCCCCTTCATCTCCGCAATGTCCCCCTTCATATGTCCCCCTTCATCTCCGCAATGTCCCCCTTCATATGTCCCCCTTCATCTCCGCAATGTCCCCCTTCATCTCCGCAATGCCCCCTTCATCTCCGCAATGCCCCCTACCTCCAGTCCCTGGTGGTCCAGAGGAGCGTCTGCAAGATCTGTGCCTCCTCCGGCACAGATCCCTGCCACCCGAACATGGCGGGCAAGCACATGGCGGTACTCGTACGAGTACCGCCATGTGCCGAGCAGAGCGATGCTCGAGCCGATCCGAGCATCGGCCGAGCATGCTCGCTCAACACTACTCAGGATCCAAAAGCATGTGAGCAGGGGGAAAGCAGGTTCATACCTAAGGGCATCCTCAATGAGATACCACCTGAAACACAACCACAGGTCTAAATGGAAGCTACACCATGAATGTGTCACATGTGCCATAGCTAGCAGCAGAAGAAGTACTCTAAGAAATTCCTGGGACTTTTGGTCAGATAAGAGAAATAGTCAAGTTATTGAAGTGCCAGAGACTGTACCACTGCCAACAGTTTGTTCATTCCAGATAATACCTATGGCACCTGCTACAGAGGAATAGGATGACAACCCCCACCACCTGCAAGTGATGGTGGTAAAGCTATAAAGTTTTACAGTCCTACTATGTACTGCCATCCCACATTTACTAAGTCCTTAAAAATAAGTCAAAACCTGCACAAACATAATGGTTGTGCCATTGCTACATAACCAGGAATTTAGTGTTGTGAGCAAAGGACAAAGACATTCAGCCTGTTAAAAAAGGAGAAAACCTTTGCAAAAATGTGAAAAATCATATTTTTTTTTTTGTGAAAAGCCATATGGGAAATTTTTCTTACTCCTACCTGTGACCCCTGTTGTCCAAGTCATCTAACTTGTAGGTGTGAGAGGTGATGGTGACTTGTTGACTAGCCCCAAGATGTCCCAAATTGTGAATCTGCATGTAAAGCCCCTCAACCAATTCTTCCACAAGAAGGAACCAAGGATATTATGTCCCAAGGAACATCTGCAGTTTCATCTTTAAAGGCATTTTTGATCTCCATCCCCATAGATTTAAGATTGCGCTTGGTAGGAAGGCGTAAAAAGTTGTCCCTGAGTGCAATCGTAGTGCTGGCCCTATCTTTTTGCACTATGGTAGGTAGAGAACAGGGAGCCTCCATACTCTCTCCAGTTGTCTACACTGTGAATGCCATCTTGGAGTGATGTAAGTTCTCTTCATCATGTTCCAAAAGGCTGCGCCGATGTGAACTACGCCCCAGAAAGGAGGTGATGTTTGATTTGGATGGGGTATTAGATTTATGTACACCGGCCAAGCTACATAACCAGGAATATCTCTTTTTGGTACTGGGGTGGTCCCAGTGATGGTTAGGGGCAAGCTTGATTAGTAGTTAATAGAACAGAGGAGTATGTGCTGAAATGAAGTGTATGTGTTCGGGAGAAAGCTCAGTATGCAGCCATACTGTTTAAGTTATATGTTGATTTTTCTAATAATAAGAGTGTTTTCATGTCTTTAGTTTTTGCATGTCTAAGATGCAATTCAATAAGCTACATACGTGCAATTTTGAAGCAAGCCAATTGCTCCATAGCAATCAAATACAAATTCCACAAATGTCCATTTATTTGAATGGGTCTTGTAACCTATTGATTGCTAGTTAGGACTCCAACACATTGCCTATCTAGCATTTGTGAAGCTAATCACCCCATTTAAATCAATGGAAATTATTTTTTCTCCCTTTTGGTACAGCTGATTTACTCCAGACTTCATTTAGCATATTGAATTGTACATTCATTTGTGGCTTGACGAATAAATATATTGTTTACACTAATGCTTTTGTGCTATAGAAAGCACCATTTTTAACAGACATCTGTTTGGTAAGCAGCTATGTGGGTTGATCATGTAAACATATGCTAAGTATATATGTGTCAAGTATATTTTCTCTCTTTATAAATATGGTGTAATATAACACTGGTGTATTAGTCATTTTTCATAAAAGTGTAAAACTATTAAAAGTACACCACAGGTAGGATGTGAGTACTGTTCACAGAGCTAGCATTAGTCACTGTAAAGTGTGTGATAGATACATTAAATTATTCTTTAAATTTAGCCTCTTGGGTGGTAGAGATGACCCCAACACTTGTGTAAAATTTTGTTTTCATCCTGAAACTGAGGAATGAAAAAAAATGACCTTCCACAATCCAATCTAAACATATAATTAATCTCTTCATTGCAAGTGTGGATAGAATTAGCCACACTGGAAATGGAGGGACTACGTAGAAAAAAATTAAAGTGAAAATGACCCTATTAAGTAAAAGATGATGTCAAAATGGTGAGTGTTAAAAAAAATTAATGGGATCCATTCCTCCATATTATTTTTGTAGTCAAAAATAAAATAATATTAATAATAATAATAGTATTAATAATGTGGGGTGTGTAACTCATCATTTTGCTTAATCTTGATCATTAATATGATAAATATGGTTGTAATTCCTTGCCATTGTAAAACCCATATTGATCTTTCTTAAGCTTCCTCTACCAGCAGGAGAGTAGAGGAACGGGTCCTCTGGACCCCATATTGATTGCTTTCTTTTATGTTTATGGTAAATTAACATGGGATGCGAGGACCCTATATTAATTTTGTTTACAAAAAGCATTAATGTGGACCTGTCACTTTGAATTTGTTTGCATATCTAAATACTTCATGAAAATGTAAAGAAAAATTGCCTATGTATCCTGTTAGCCAAAACACCAGCAGGAGGGATGGATGAAACTTTCCTCCTCAAACTGAAATCGATGAAAAATGGCAATTTCCCGCGAAAAGTGCAGATTTTCTGCTTTTGTCCGCTTTTTTCGCCCATTGAAATCAATGGGAACATAGAAGTTACACACAACACATTACAAATAATATTTTATTTCCCAAAGGCAACGTATAGAAGGGGCATGAAGGTGCCTGTGTTGGTGGGGTGTGGGGAAAGAATCAGTTGAACAGGGGAGGATTTTTGGGGGCGTTGCTTACTGGGATTGGGGGACAGTTTATAAAAAATAAATCCTAAATAAAATAAAAAAAAAAAAAAACCATAAGACATGGTATAAAGGGGTCTGAGGAGGGTGCCTGTGTTGGTGAATGAATGAATCATTTGAACAAGGAATTTTTTTGGGGGGGGTTTCTTGACTGCTATTGGGGGGGGCAGTTAATAAAAAATAGATCAATAAAATAAAATAAGACATTTGTTTTTAAAGCGACAGAGACAGGAACCCCCTGACATAAGCTGCCACTGGGGTGGACTGATACTTGACTTGACAGAGTATTTTGTAGAGGATGATTTGTTTGATTTGTTGTTAGAGGTCTTTGTAGGACTTAGACTTATTAGAGGCCCAAGCCCTAAAGAAACATTGATTTGTAGGACTTAAGCTTGTTTGGCACAAGCCCTAAGGTAACAATGATTTGTAGGACTTAGGCTTGTTAGAAACAAACCCCCAAAAATTGTTTATTTTTTTGTAGGATTTTTTTTTTAATTAACATTTTTTTTTTTTTTTCAAAACACAAGCCCTGAGAAAAAATAAAAATGCCCTACTGGCCTAATGCTAGCAGGTCATGTTGGCCTGCGACAAAAAGGATTTTGCGGCTCCGTATAAATGTACGATGGATATCAGGGCTAAATCTCTTCACACACATGCATAGATAATCGGAGATCATAAAACAAACTATTTCAGCGTGCAAATACAAAGACTTCCTTCTGTCTCATAGCACAATAACTCGTTCCACAAAAAATGCACTGCTGTATAGTGTTAAACGGGTAAAGCAGGTCATGCCACAACGTATCTTCTTAAAATCAATCATCTTTATTGAAGGTAAATAAAAAGATCATACCTGCTTCCCTGATGTCTCCAAAAAACATGAATAAATGAATAAGCGCTGCATAAGCGCGAAACGCGTTGATTGATACTTCAATCAAACACTTGTTATATCCACTCTGTAAGTAAGCCTTATCTGTTTTTTGGAGACATCAGGGAAGCAGGTATGATCTTTTTATTTACCTTCAATAAAGATGATTGATTTTAAGAAGATACGTTGTGGCATGACCTGCTTTACCTGTTTAACACTATACAGCAGTGCATTTTTTGTGGAACATGTTGGCCTGCAGCCACTGTAAAATGTCCTCCTGAGTCCTGAGTTGCAACTGTTGTTCGTGCTGCTGCTGAGTTGTTTAAGCAGCAGGATGGTTAAGCAGCTGAAAGGGAATGGGATCAACAATAGCAGTGACATGGAAGATGGATGATGAAGCTTCCACTTGCCACAACTGACTCCAGTGATGTGCCTGATGCAGTAGTAGCAGTATAAGTAGCCCCCAGTCTATGTGGAGAAAAGAAGAAGTTGGTCATTAAATCTTCTCCACCTGCCCCTCCTTCAAAATCATGGGTGTGTTGTTATTAGAATATATTTTTTTCCCTTGAGAGCAGGAACTGTGGCTCTCATCAGCAATTGCAATGTGCACAGTGTGTGTGGTAAATAACATCTGGGGGCACAACTGTATCCAAACACCATGACACGTACTGCCGCTGTTACTGTACCCCTTTTTCCAGACCCGCTAAGGACACATGACAACTTGCTGACAGTTTAATAGTAATGATGAACCCTCCCTGCCACCATCTTAGCATATTCTGCAGGATGGAATCACCTCAGATGCTGCTTGATGCACTGATTGTGATTCTCCTCCACCACACTGGCTTGTGTGGTCAATGCACCACACAGTGTGCAAAGGGTAGAGACGAACTGCCACATCCTAACATCAACAGAGTGGCTATCATTTGGCGGGGGAGATAATGAATGAGGAAGATTGGCAGAAGATGTAGTTACCATAGAAGATGATGGCGAGCTAGTTGTTTCACTCATCCTAGAACTTCCAGTCTCTGCCTGGGTTGTTCTATTCCTCCACCTCTTTGATCTCCACCTCACCTCTTGTTGCCTTTCTGGTGAGTCAGGGACAGCAAAAGCGCTGCTTGATTTCTTTGGTGGGTGTTTGGCTTTAACATGTTTGGAGTAAATGTCATGGTATCTGCATTTCCTGTGTGATATGAGGGTGCTTGTACCAAGGTGTGGGAAGGGGAAAGGTGGAGAAGAATGGCCTCTTTCTTCTTGTTCTTCACATTCCCCTTCATTGTCTGTGGCAGCGGATAATGTTGCTGCTGTTGCTGCTACTGCCTCAGAGTCAGCACTGCAACTAGGATCAGGAGTATTGCTACTGCTGGCAAGTGGAACCTGTCCTAGTCCCGCATCACTTGTTGACCCCATTCCCACTGTGTCCAGACTGGTCTGTAGCAAACTAACCTGCTCCTCAGCATCCTGCTGCCCTTGCATCTCAGCATCAGAAGGAATTAGAGCAGATGCAAATTCCTCTAATTCCAAGATGCCCTTGCAAGTGGTGGTGGTGGTGATGCCCATCCTCATTCCTGTTTCCCATTCCTTCTGAGTTTCTGCTAAAAATGCCATCAATGTCTCTTCCACCCCAGCTTCTCCAGCATCATCAACACCACCATCACTTGTCCCTACATGCTGTTGTTGCTGCTGCTGCTGCTTGGAGGAGGTGACAAGCAATGTGACAGAGGGTCACCTAATGTCACACTTGACATTGCCTTTTGACCCTGAAGAAGAAGGCAGACAAGCACTAGCAGAAGGAGCAGCAGACACAGGCAGCTGATCTGTGCTCTTGCTGGTGGTGGTGGCATTAATACTCAGCCTGCTCTCCTCCCTCAACACCATTTCTGACCTCTTAAGAATCATGTTCACCTTGGACACTGTAGTGAAAGGAAGGGAACTTCCAGAGCCAGAGGAATGGTGAGGGCTCCCTTGACCGTTAGTCTGGACGCGCTCAAATGTTTTCCCTACCACTCCAGCTGCTTCACCATTACTGCTACTTCTACTAACATCAACCACATCAAGTGCAGCCACAGAGTCTTCCTCATCAGTCTCACAGTCAATAGTAATATGAGGATATTGTTGATTACCCCCTCCTTCACTCCTAAGGCTAACAAGCTGCTGGACCTTAGTAGCAGTAGTACTAGCACTGGCAGGACTGGTTGGAAATGGCAAGTGTGATTTAGGGTCCCTTGCTTTCACACTTGGCATCTACTTCCCACCTGAGTACTACAAGAAACACTAGCAGCAGGAAAAGTATTGGTGGCAGCAGGTACAACACTGGCAGCAGGTTCAGTACTAGCAGCAGGTTCAGCACTGGCAGCAGAAACAGGTTCAGTACTAGCAATAGGAACAACACTAGTGGCTGCAGTTACAGAAATGGTGGCACTGGCAGCAGGGGCAGCACTTCTGGAAACAGGTGCAACACTAATGGCTGCAGTTACAGAAATGATGGCACTGGCAGCAGGGGCAGCATGTCTTGCAGCAGGCACAGGCAGTTGACCTGTCCTGCTCTCACTATCCTTTTCTCCCTTCCTTCCCAGTCCCTTTTCTCCCTTCCTTCCCTTTCCCTTTTCTCCCTTCCTTCCCTTTTCTCCCTTCCTTCCCATTCCCTTTTCTCCCTCCCTTCTTATTAAATTCCCCAAGATCCCTTGGGGTGATTTAGAGGGACTGGACAGCATACTGCTAGTCACTTCCTCCTCCTCTTCCTCCTCAGACTCAGTGGACACATAATGGTCCTTCCAGCTCTTCCACTGATTATTTTATACCCTGCTCATAGTGATAGGAGTCACTATGAGCCTCTACTGCCTCAATTTTTGCGACATATCACAAGAGAACAGCACAGCACATCTATCTCGCTCTGTAGCTGCGAAAACATCTAGTTTTTATAGCGGAAGTGCAAAAACAAAGTGAAAAAATGGTGAAAAATTTTGGCCAATGGGCGAAAGATGCGATTATTTTAACCACTAGTTTTAAAGTGAATTTTCCCATGAAAAAGTGGTAACAACGTGGTTTTCACTAAAGTTTTTGTGGGAACATGGTGACAACTTTCATCCACCCCTAACCGGTATATACATAGTTTAGGTGAGATTCACACTTAGGGACATGGGAGTGGTGTTGGGGCCATCATTTGGGTTTTCTAAACCCAAATGATTGCTAGAGATTGATCAAACACCTTGAATCAGAATGCTTTGAAGACCTATCTAGCAGGTTAAAAATTAAAAAAAAAAAATCCACAGATTGTTTTATGTGTTCCGTGCTGTATAATTTGTTTTACACTTTTATCTTTTTGCCTTTGGCCTTATGAGTTTCTGCTCGAAATAACAAATTACTTCAGTCCTTAAAAACCTTATTTAAATAAATGAAAACATTTATGTGCCATCTATGTAGCAGTTGATTTTCCCCAGATTTACTCCAGAGACTTAGTCCTTGTCAGACATATGCAAGGCTGGAGTAATGCATACTTGGCATTATGCCTAGTGCAACAAATCAAAAGGATATATGATTTAAAAAAGGGATAGTAATGTTCCACAAAAACAGCAGTTCCAATTAATCTTCATAGTATTTGAGCCATGGAGAGTGTTATTTCATTACTGTCAGAGTTGTAGTTCAAGAGTAATTGAATGATAACGTTTCCATGTCCCGCCCCTTTTACCTAGTGTAAGCCACCTCACCTAAGATGTTCAATCTGATCCATAGACCAGACAACTCACAGCAAGGGGCAATCTTTTTACTGTGAGAACAATGAAAGACCTGCCCTCATTGACAGGTTTTTCCCTTATCTTAATTAAAGATTGTCCCTCTCTGCAATCCATCAGGACAGTCTTGCTGCTCTGAGGTGAGCAGTGTTACATCAGTAAAAGGGGCAGGAGGGGGACACTTTTTCATGGAATTACTCTTGAACTACAACTCTGACAGTATTGAAATAACACTCTCCATGTCCCAAATACTATGAAGATTAATTGGAGCTGCTTTTATTATGAAACATTACTATCTCTTTAAAAAAAAAAAAAACATTGAATTTGACAGATGTCAAACACTTTTTTGTAGAGCACCTGCAGCTAAAATTTGCACTCATGTAATTAAAGACAACTTTGCTGTAGTTTGCTGCATTGACCACATATTTTTGCTAATACTTAAACACACCTTACATTACAACTTCTTGTATAGACTGGATTTTGACAAAGGAGAAAAGATTTATCACATCGCTGGTTATAAAACTAACTGATCAACTGGATGACATGTCTTGCACTAACCTCAAGATTTATATAAAATAAACCTCTAACAACTATTGACATTTTTATGGCATATTGGTCCTCTTTAGTGACATGAGACATTCATGAAATGCATTAAGCATTAAAGAGCTAAAGAATTATTGAGCAAATATAATATCTTGAATCATACCCATTAGGGCTATTTAGTTATAAAAAAACCCTCAGTGTAAAATAAATGAATTAATATGTTTATGTATATAGCATCACAAGTGTATGCAGCACTGTGCAATTTAAGGCTTTAGACAATACAGTGTTACAAGTGCTTTGTAGTGCCTTCATTCCTCAGATCCAGTCAATCTCCAAATCATGCTGCCTCCACCTCAGCAACATCTCTAGAATCCGACCCTTTCTCACACAAGACACTACCAAATTTCTAATCCAAACACTCATCAACCTTCCTGATCAGCCTTCCTCTCAGCTGACTAACCCCTCTAGAGTCCATAAGGAATTCTGCTGCAAGACTAATCTACCTCACTTATCGCTTCTCTAACACCAAACCGCTCTGTTAGTGCCTACACTGGCTCCCATTAGCATACAGAATTAAATTCAAAATTCTGGTGTTTACTTATAGAGCCCTCACTAACACCACACCACCCTCTATTTCATCTCTCATTTCCAAATACACTCCCTCCCGCCATCATCGCTCTGCACATGACCTTCTGCTCTCCACAGCTCTTAACAAATTCTCCCACTCCGGCCTACAGGACTTCTCCCGTGCTGCACCTCAGCTCTGGAATTCCCTGCCCCGCAGAAATCAGACTTTCACCCAGCCTTCAGATCTTCAGACGCTCCCTGAAAACTAACCTCTTCAGGGAAGCCTATCAACTGCCTCCATAAACATTAACACTAAGAATCACCCCTTGCCTGGACCACTGCAGTCAACAGCACTTCTCACTTCCACCCAGTTCATGTGGCAGGAGGCACTTACACCCAATAGCACTTACCCCTTCTGTGTCAAACCTACCTTCATCTAGACTGTAAGCTCTTACAAGCAGGGTCCTCTGATCCTTCTGTTCTCCACATCTGATTGTACTATTTAATACCTCTGTATGTCTATTCCCTACTGTAAAGCGCTGCTGAATTTGTTGGCGCTATATAAATAAAGATAATAATAATAATAATAATAATAAACATTGAGTGTGAGGTCCCTGCCTGAAAGCTTACAATCTAAATGTATGAAGTATGAAGAATGTGATGGAAAATGTTGTTTACTTAAGTGAATAAAGTAGCAAGTTTTTTTGAAGAGCCATCTATTTAATGCTGGTTTATACTGCAGATTTTCTAAATAGCAGCACAGTTTACAAGGAACTCTTTGTCAGGGAATTTTTAGAAGCCAATTGATATCACCTTCGACCAGATCTGATTTGGCAAACTCCATTAAAACCTGTTAATCTTCTTTGCAAAGCATTGTATTGACTACTTGTGTCACTTTACCTGGGTAAGATAACCTAGACTCTAATTTGAGCTGCCGGTGATGTAAGATTCTGGGGAATGGTCTTGAGTGTCAGAGAATGTTGACACAGACTATTTTGCAGTCTTGCTGCAGCATAAGCTTGGTTGAAAGTGCCAGCCACAAGGTTTGTTGGCACAGACCACCTGAGTGGGACAATGCTCAGGATAACTGGGCAAGTTCTGTAGAAATGATCACAAGTGGAGTTTTAGTGTCTATTACTAGGCAACAACCAACATAACTAGAATTGAGGGCTGACTGCAGTACAGGAAATGAACACTAGGAGGAGTATCTGGAGTCCGGCTGCAATGCAGAGACTACACCCAAGGTGGATTCACTGGACACAAGCTGCAATACACCATGGACTGGCACAGGACCGGTTCAGAAACAGTGGACCAATGCAGTCACAAATAGGAATCAAAACCGTGGTCAGAAATAAAGCTGATCAATAACTGGAGAACAGGAGCAAACAGCTATCAACATACAAAGGACAAGGCCAAATGGGAAACCTTGATCAAGAACCATTGCAAGTAAGATGTGGCTCTATAAAGGAGACCAGGTGATAACAAGAGCTGGAATGATCACTCTTTCAGGCCGCATGTTGGGCAACCGGTAATATCCAGTCTGGACTATGACTAGATCTCTAGAATTCAAGTGGACAAAGTCCTCATTTAAATCAATGGCAATCCTCATTTAAATCAATAGGAATTGTATTTATTTCCTAAGGTACAGTTGGTTTGCTATAGAATTTCACCACTTCCCCCTAGTACATTCGTCTCCTTTTGTCTACCACAAAATTAAAAAAAATATATGATTAATTGCTAAATTGATGAATTGCCCTGTTGACCAATAGAAAAGAAAGCATGCAGAGATTTGTAACAGCAAAATGTAAAGACACTCAGACAAATCTAGAAATCTACCAGTGAAGCTTATTTGCTAATTTGTACACAACTCCTTCAGAGAATACTTTTAAAGGGATAATAATGTTTCACAAAAAAAGCAGCTACAATTAATCTTTATATTATTTGGGCCATTGAGAGTGTTATTTCAGTACTGTCAAAGTTGTAGTTCAAGAGTAATTGAAGGATATTCGCCTCCCTCCCCTTTTACCTAGTGTAAGCCTCCTCCCCTTAGAGCAGCAATATTGTCCGTAGGGATCGCAGAGAAGGACAATCTTCAGTGAGGATAAGGAAAAACCAGAAATACCTGTCAAGGGGGTCAGGATTTTCCTTATGCTAACAGTAAGAAGATTGCCCCTTTGTGTGAGCTGTCTGGTTTCAAGGGACCAGATTCCACTTCTGAGGGGAGATGCTTACACTAAGTAAGAGGGGTGGGAAGGGAATACTTTAACATTCAATTACTCTTAATAGATCAGCAAGGAGGGACTGGTGTTGGTTATGATGATGAGGGTGATGTTGGAGCAGCTGGGATGGAAGAGACATTAATGGCATTTTTACCTGAAACCCAGAAGGAATGGGAGACAGATATGGGGATGGGCATCACCTCCACCACCAGCAGAGAGACTGCAGAATTTGAGGAGTTTGCTTCTGCTGCTGTAATTCCTTTTGTTGCTGAGTTTCAATGGCAGCAGGATGCAGTGGAGCAGGCTAGTGTGCCATAGACCACCTTGGACACAATGGGAATGGCTTATAAATTAGATTTGTATAAGCCTACCCTATTCATTAAGAGAATCAATACTTCAACTGACTGGTAAAATGCCAAATCTTAAAGCAACAGCCAAAGTCATGTCTTGTTAAATTGTTTACTAATACACCACAGTTTGATGAGGAAAAGTTTCAGAGTTTCTTTTTGGACTTCTCTGTTTTAATGAAGGTCGTAGACAACTCAACAGACCTATATAGATTGAGGAGATTGAAAATATAGTTAAGGATTTGAAAAACAGCAAGAGTCCAGACCCAGATGGCTTATAAATGTTTTTTAGAAGAGTTGGCACCTTAGTTAAAACAATTTTTGATGTAGTGTTATGCAAGTGTGAACTGAATAAAAATTCAAATAATTCCTTTATTATAAAGGTTGGCAGATATGGAAAGGATCCTTCGTGAAGATTAAAATAACTATCGACCAATTAGTTTGAGCAACAAGGACCTTAAAATTCTGTCAAAACTTTTAGCTAACAGACTTGGGGCTAGATTCTGTTGTAGGTGCTAAATGTTAACACCCTTTTTATCAAACATTTTCCTATTGAAGTCTATGGGAAAAACCGGGGATAACAGTAGAGATAAAATTAGCACCCGAAATAGAATCGAACCCTAGGTGAGTTTTTGATATTATTGATATCTGTTATTGTTACAAACTGAAGAATACTCTTCTAGGGCTCGATTCTATTACAGGTGCTATTTTTATCACTGCTTTTATCTCCAGTTTTCCCCATAGACTGCAATAGGAAAATGTTTGATAAAACGGGTGTTTACATTTAGCACCTGCAATAGAATCTAGCACCTACTCTACCTTGACATTTCTAAAGCCTTCAACCTTATTTACTGGATTTATCTAAGGAAATTTTTATCCATTTTTGGACTGAATGGGTTATTATCACGGCGCCCGTGATCTGGCGACATTCTGACCATCCTTCTATTGTTGCTTTCCTATTGGCTGCGCTGTACTGCTCCTCCCAGTGACAGCCTTTTCATACCCTGGGCTGTCACTCTGCAGTTGTCCTTTCATGGTGTACCTGATGCCTAGCGCTAGTTTTGCTGTCTTGATACCAGTGTATGACCCCGAACTGCCTGACCACGCCATTGTCTCGTTCCTGACTCTGTGTACTGGTTCAGATTGGCTGACGTTCCTGCTTCCTGTTCTGACCCGGCCTGGCTGACGTTCCTGCTCCGTGTACCGACCCTGTGAGACCAACGATCCTGCTCCGTGTACCGACCCGGCGAGTCTGAGGTTCCTGTTCCGTGTACCAACCCAGCTTGGCTGACGTTCCAGTGCTGTGTACCGAAACAACTTGGCGGTGGTTCCTGCTTTCTCTGTGCCCGGCTGGGCTTTTACCGGACTGTTCCTGCTGCCTGCCTGCAACCGTTGACACATTACTGGGCCTGCCTGTATTCCGGTACTCCGGTGGCCGGTTCTATTCTGTCCCTGGGTCAGAGTCTCAGTGTGCCCCACACCATGTTGCAATCGCTTGGTCTATATGTAGTTCAGTTGGGTGCCTCCGGTGGTTGCCGTTATCCAGACCATAGCTCTATTAACCCCTTCGGGGGAGGTGCCTTGTTCCGTTACTACTACCCTGGTACTGTTGGGCTCCGTTACTCTGTGCGATTGAGTCTCCATTAGATTCCGTTGGGCGCTTCCAGTTGCCATCCATTTATACTATCGCACATTAACCCTTGAAGGTAGTACTTGCACACGGTGGTGGATAGTCTCGATAGGGCCTCCGTTCTGGCACGAGCTCTGACCAGTCTTGTGTAGTCATCGGTGGGCGGCCACCTTAGTATCCTCCATACAGGTGATCCTTGCCTGTTGTTTGCAGCCCTGTCACTGTCACCTCCCACTGCCTATAGGCGACATTGGGTCTTCGCTAAACTCTCACTTTGCCAGTGGCTCCACCGGACACATTGAACTTTCATACACTGTATCAATCTAGTTTACCTGAACTGTGTCAGTATTGTGTGTGTTATCCATACTGGACCCATGTGGGTTAACTTGCTTGTAACCTGTCCTGTGTCAGTTTCTGCTATTGTTACTGGACCCGTGAGGGTTACCTCATTCCTTGTGTGCTTTAATAAAATTGTGTTTTACTAACATCTACCGTGTCTGAGTGTACTGAACCATAACAGTTATATATAGACCAATACTTGAATACAACACAATGTAATGCTATTGGTTTCTTGAGATTGATGGGTTAGGAAAGTGAAGAGATTTATATTAAAATGGTACCAAGCAGGGATGTCCTTTATTGCCTATGCTCTTTGCCTTATGTTTTGAGCCTTTGGTGGCAGTAATTAGAGGTGATTCAGAGATCAAAGGTATCGACGATGGCATACATTATAAGTTAAATCTTTATGCGTATGATCTTTTGCTTTTTATCTCAGAACCTGAAAGATCTATCAAGAAGTTATGGGACAAGTTGGTCATGTTTGGAGAGATATCTGGCTTGGTAATTAATCAAAATAAGTCCAAGATCCTTAGTTTCATCTTAAATAAAAATATCAGATCTTCTATTCCAATTCAAATGGAGAGAGGACTTTATACTGTATATGGGGATTAAAGTTCCTAGGTTATTAAGTAATGCTTTTCCTTAAACTTTAAACCTCTTTGGAAGTCTCTGTTAGAGAAAACTGGACATCATTACCTCTCTCCTTCACCAGGATAAATGCTGTTAAGATGTGTACTCTTCCAAACATTTTGTATTTGTTCAGAACTCTTGCAATTCAAATAAACAGATCTGGGGCTGGATTCTATTGCAGGTGCTAATTTTAAATTTGCTTTTATCTTCAGTTTTCTTCAAACGAAAATGTTTGATAAAACGGGTGTTAACATTTATCACCTGAAATAGAATCTAACCCCTGATCTCTTAGGTTTTCAAAACAAACTATTTAATTTCATATTTATTTATTTAGAAAATGTTTTACAAGGAAGAATACATTGACATTTCTCTGGTTTTCAAGTATGTCCTGGACAGTTTTCAGTAAAGGGCTACATTTTAAACAAATTGAGAAACATTATATAGACATAGATACACATATAAAAATACATACATATAAAATATTAAAATTATATACAGTTATACACTGTTTTTAGATATAAAGAAGCATTTAGACTTAGATTTTAGACTGGTTATACCAGCACCCTTGAGAAAGAAGAGAAACTCTATACAGAGAGAAACAATATGGAGGATTACTTATGCAAAACTTATATAACTACTGCCTTACTTCTAGATTGTCTCAACTTACTGCTTTTTGTGCAAAGTATGACATTCAGTGGCTAACTCCTGGTTGGATAAAATTACAGAACCATTTAGTCGTGAGACAACAACTATTGGAGTGGGTATTGTTGTTTCCCCACCAGCTATTGTTATGCTACAAAATATCACAGAGATTGTGAAAAATTACTTATGGGTCTTGGACAGAAACAGGTTTAAGTTAATGGAATTTAGGACAAAACTTGGGGTTTGGAGCAATAAAATCTTGTAAACAATCTATTTGTTAATAATTTTGAAAATTATAAGTCACTGATTTTTAGAGACAAGTTCTTTCTTTGGGAGACTTCTTTTGAAGAAGAGAACATATATGATTCTATTCAAGATGCTTTGTCTCATTTTCTTGGAGAATATATTATTATCCCCCCCCCCCCCCCGAGGTCCTGGGTGTGGGACTTTTTTCTCTTGGAGCAGGCATAGTGCAGTCATCAGCAACAGCACTGTACACAATTTTGTGACAAGTCAGTGAAAAGGGGAAAGGAAGGAATGTATCTTGGCACAACCGCTTTCATCTTGCATATGAAATGTAGACACTATGACATTTATGTGAAACATGTTAAAGCCAAACCCACACCAAAGAAATCACACACCGCTGTTGCTGCACCCCCTGACTTTCCTCAAAGGAAACAAGAGGTGAGGTGTAAATCAAAGAGGAGGAAGAATAGAGAATCCCAGCCAGAGCCTGAAAATTCGATGGTGAGTGAAACAACTGGCTCTCCATCACCTTCTTGCTCTAGGGTCTGGCCCTGAGATGATCATAGTAACATAGTAACATAGCAAATTAGGTTTTAATAAAGACACAAGTCCATCAAGTTCAACCTTCTCCTCATACCCCAGTAATTTTATAGCTTTCCTGCTACCAAATAAGTTAGTCTTTATCAGACCTTTCTGATCTGCCTACTAATAAACAGTATAACTTTGTATGTTCCCTTTGGAAAGAAATGTATCTAATCTTCTCTCAAATGTATCCATTGTACCTGCCATAACCACCTCCTTGGGCAAAGAATTCCACAATTTAACAGACCTCACTGTAAAAAACCCTTCCTTTGCTGAAGTCTAAACCTCCTTTCCTCTAATCTCAAGGGATGTTCCCTGGTCATCTGATCAGGCCTTGGAATAAATAGCTCACTGCAGAGATCCTTGTATTGACCTCTTATAAATTTGTACAATGTGATAAGGTCTCTTCTTAGTCATCTTTTCTCTAGAGTAATTAACCAAGTTTGTCTAGTCGTTCCTCATACATCAAGTCCTCAATTACCTTAATTAATTGTGTTGCTCTTCGCTGTACCCTCTCCAGTTCTAGTATATCCTTTTTTAGAACTGATGCCCAAAACTGCACTGAATACTTAAGGTGAGGTCCTACCAATGATTTGTACAATGGCAAAATAATGTTATCCACTCTTGCTTCAATACCTCTTTTTATGCAATACAGGATTTTGTTTGCCTTTGCTACTGCTGTTTGACACTGGTCACTATTTCCAAGTTTGTAGTTGGCAAGGATACCAAGGTCTTTCTCTAGCAATGAGTCCCCTAAAATGATTCCATTAAGTTTATAAGTAGTCTTGGGATTATTTCCTCCCAAATGCATGACTTTACACTTCCCCACATTAAACTTCATATTCCATTTGTTTGCCCAATCTGCCATTTTATATAAATCTCTCTGTCGAGAGCAATTATCCCGTTCTGAATTAATTACCCTGCATAATTTAGTATCATCTGCAAATATTGATAATTTGCTTTCTATATCTATTTCAAGGTCATTTATAAACATGAACCCTGAGGTACGCCACTCTCCACTTTAAGTGTATTGGAGAATTGTCCATTTACAAAAACACACTGTTCCCTATCCTTCAACCAGTTTTGTATGGAATTGAAAAGGTCATCTCCTAGCCCCAATTTCCTTATTTTATACCCCATCCTTCTGTGTGGCACTGTATCAAATGCCTTTGCAAAGTCTAGATATACTACATCAACTGCCTTGCCATTATCAAGGTTGCAGCTTATTTCCTCATAGAAGCTGAAAAGGTTAGTTTGGCATGATCTAGTCTTCATAAAACCATGTTGATTCCTGCTAATGATCTTATTTTTTGTGTTGTAATCCTGAATATAGTCCCTTATTATCCCTTCTAGCAGTTTTCCTACTACAGAAGTCAAACTCACAGGTCTATAGTTTCCAGGTTCTGTTTTAGTTCCCTTCTTAAATAGAGGCACTACATTGCAACTACATCTTCTAGTGATCCAACTCATTCATCGTTACCTCCCCCATCAACTGATAGTCATTGTCTAGATGTCAGAACACTGTGTGGTGTGCTGACCACTTAAAGCAATGTGGTACAGGATAACCATAACCAGGGCAACAAGCTGCATCTGAGGAGATTCCATCCCATAGAATATGCTAAGCAGGTGTCAGGGAGAGTTCAACATTACTATTAAAACTGCAATTGTCATATGTCCTTAGAAGGGTGTGAACAAGGGGCATAGTGAAAGCAGCATTACTTGGTTTCTTGTGGGATGATTTCACATTGGGGACCCTAAGCATCAAGACATTTTGAAAGGGGGTTTTGTTCTTAGTGCATATGTGCCCATATTTCAATAACACACCCATGATTTAGGAGTAGGGGCAGGCGGAGAAGCATTATTAGGCAACTTCTTTTCACCACATGTAACTGAAGTGGTGGGGACTACTTTTGGTGCTGCTACTGCCTCAGGCACATCACTGCAGCAAGTAGTGGCAAGTGGAACCATGATCATCTATCACCCATACCACTGTTATTTTTGATTCCATTCCCTTGGAGTTGCCTAATCATCCTGCTGCTTAAAAAATTCTGCTGCAGCAGCAAGAACAGCAGTCACAGTTTCACAAATGCCGCAATGACTCAAGGGCAGGCATTTAACAATGGCAAGTGGCTGCTGGACACCATAAAATTACATGCTGGCACTAGGCCAGTAGGGCATTTTTTTCTAAGGGCTTGTCTTTCCATGCAAACCAGAGGTCTACAAAAAAAAAATATTTTTGGGGCTTGTTTCTAACAAGCCAAAGTCCTACAAATCACTGATTCCTCAGGGTTTGTGATGCCAACAAGCCAAGGTCAATGTCTGGGCATTGGCATTTGGGCCTAACACAAGTCTAAGTCCTACAAATCAATGTTTTTCAGGGCTTGGGTCTAAAACGAGTTTATATCCTACAAATCAATGTTTCCTCAGGATTTGGGCCTAACACAAGTCAAACTCCTATAACAAATCAATATTTCCTTAGGGCTTATGCCAAAGAAGTCTAAGGCCTACAAATCAATTTTTCCTTAGGGATTGGACCTAACACACGTATAAGTCCTACAAATCAATGGTTTTCAGGTCCTGGGCCTAATACAAGTTTATATCCTACAAAGCAATGTTTCCTTAGAACTTGGACCTAACAAGCCTATGTCCTACAAATCAATGTTTCTTCGGGACTTGGGCCTATCACAAGTCTAAGTCCTACAACAAATCAATGTTTCCTTAGGTCTTGTGTCAAACAAGTCTAAGTCCTAAAAATCTTAAAAAAATTCTACCCCTTCAAGTTCCAGTCTACCCCAGTCACACAAACGTCATGGGGTTCCTGTCTCTGTCATGTTATGTACCAATTTCTTATTTTATTTTGTTTGTTTATTATTGTATTTTTTGAACTGTCCCACAATCCCAGTCAACAATCCCCCCAAAAAAAATTCCCTGTTCAACTGATTCTTTCCTCAGATTTCACCAACACAGGCACCCACTTCAGAGCCCTTTTGTACCATGTCTTTTTTTCTTTTTTTTTAATTAACTTCCTCCCTAATCCCAGTCAACAAACCCCCTAAAAAAAACAAAAAACTTTTCAACTGATTCCTTCTTTTCACACTCTACCAACAGCAGGACGCACAGACACCTTTTATACTATCCCTTTAGAAAAAAATATTATATGCTGTGTAATGTGCATAAATTCAGTGTTCCTATTGATTTCAATGCAATGAGCTAGGTGAAAAAAAAGCAGAAAAATTGTATTTTTCATTGGAAATTATTCGCCAAGTGGGAAGTGCCATTATTCTCGGCTCATGGTTTGAAGTGAACATTTTTGCGCATCCCTAGCTATTAGAGTTTAGTGTATGTGGCGAACAGATACATTTGCATATGAACTAAATCTTGCATTTCCATTTGGAAACACACTTACATGTGTTATGTGCAAAATCATAAATGCATTGAATTATTGGCAGTGACACAGATTGCTGACATATTGGAGGGGATTTGATGGGCTAGTTTATATTGGCAATGTGCTTCCGACACAGATAGACAATATCACCATCCTGAGCCCTTGTCAAACATTAGTGCATCTTGGCCCATATCTCTAGAAGGGCATCCATATATTAGATACTATTCCAACTAAAATGGTGCATCTGCTAAACATACCTTAAAATCTCAGGTATAATACGCACCTGTGTATAATATGCAGGTGTTTATTATGCCCAAGTTTTATTGGAAAACAAGAATGCCTATGTATAATACGCACCCTTGTTTTCCCCTTACCAAAAAAAAAAAAAAAAGTTAGAGCTTCCAGCTCCCTCTCTCTCCCTGCGCGATCTGGAGATAAAGTAAGACTTTCTTTTTGAGGCTGTTATGGTGTACCAGTATCTGAAAAAAGATCCCTCTCTCCCATCTTCCCTGCGGGCGGCACTATTGCATCTGCCGCCTGCTTCCTTCAATCAGTTTTCAAGACCTACCTCCTGTGGTATTGCCCCTGAGGATCTCAAGGTCCTGAAAGCCGATTTGAAGGAAGCGGGCGGCAGATTCAAGCGTGCCGCCCGCAGGGAGATGGGAGAGAGGGATCTTTTTTTAGATACCGCTACACCATAAAAGCTTCAAAAAGTAAGTCTTACTTTATCACCAGATCGCAGGGAGAGAGAGGGAGAAGGAAGCGCTAACTTTTTTTTTTTTTTAAAGTCTGAAAAAAACTCTTGGGTATAATACGCACCCCCCACTTCACATAAGGTGAAGAGGGGTAAAATTGTGCGTATTATACCCGAGATTTTACGGTATATGAGGAAATATTCTAGAATCTTAATATGTCTAGTTTTGAGAGTAAAAGGTAGAGTGGTGATATGATTGAAACCTATAAATATTGAAATATTTTAAGGAATTTAATAAAGTTCAGGAGGGATCAATTTTTCACAGTAAAGGGAATATTAAAACAAATGAGCATGCTATAAAATTGTAAGGTAGAAAAATAAGAGAAAATGTAAGAAAAACATTGCTTTATGGAAAGGGTGTTAGAAAAATGGAGTAGCCTAGTGGTTGAGGCTAAAACAGTAAATAAGTTAAGAAGTCTTGGGATAGACATATGCCTGTTCTAAATATAGAGTATACCTGAGCAAACATAAAGAGAATTGTCCCACTATATTAGCCAGTTGGTTCTTATCTTCTGCCAAATTATATTTTTGTATGTGTCTAAATACAAATGTACATCAAATTACTGAGCTCTTTTTTTTTCTTTCCACATAAATGTGTCATGCAGTATTTCAGGACAGTAAATTACATTATTCTTTATTATCAGTTTTTACACAATACAAGTTCCATTGAGTGAGTTGAGTGTGCTCAGCTGTCACTTTACATGTTATTGTCCATGCAATTTATTGTCCACATCAGCTGGTTGCCCATCACTTGTATAGCTAGCGACACTGCATACCCTAAAATACCTGGCCAACATAATAATGTAACTGAGTATATCTGATTTGTTGGTGCAAAAAATAAAATGTTGCAACTTGTCCTATATTTGTATGCATGGGATCAGCAAATGGAGACCCCAAACGGAAATAGTTTATGTGGTCTTAGATCTGTATTCAAGAAGCTAAATTAATTCAGTTGTGGGGTAAATCAACTGCAACATAAGAAACAAATGAAAATACCCAGTCTTTTAAATGGGAATTTAATCCTCTGAGTGCCAGAAGGGTAGCTAATGTATTGTTTCGCAGTGTGTTGGCTACCCATCTGGCATTCAAAGGGATAAACGCTGTGAGTGCTAGAGTAGTCCCTAACACCATGGGGGAGATGCAGTCAGGTGTGATAAAGAGGGGACAAAGTAGAGATAACTTCACTCCAGAGATATCACTTCTTCAAGTCTTATGTTATCATATGGAGCCAATGCACTAAGATTTCTCCAGTTCTGGAGATCTTATTGCATAGTCTCTATAGAATAACATAGGAACTGGAGAAGTGATATCACTAGAGAAGTTAATTCTACTTTATCACCTTTATATCATGTGTTAGTGCATACCCTCCTTGAAAAGCACTAACATCCAAGGGGTTAAATGCCCCATTTAAATCACTCTTCTGTGGTTGCATTGATTCTCTTGTGCAGACATGATTGTTAAAACATTTTGGAACTGAACTGCAGGTGGGAGGCTGATGTGGACATTGAAATTTCTTCTTTGCAATGGTACATGGGAGCAAAAAACATGACTTGTAGCATCACCATGCCTTAGAACAAAATACTTAATTTTTTCGTTCTCAGTGAGTGCTCTTCACAATCTTTCTGTAAGTGTTATTTGTCCCCTATGGTGCAGTTAGTTAGCATCAGAATTGCACCTGTTTCTCTTTATGAATAAGGCCCCAAAGATTGATAACCTTTTTCTTTTGTTTGGTGAGTTGACCAATCAACCCCTGCTTCCCAGACAAACCATCATCTTTTCCCTACGTTAAGGTTTCACTTAAATGATCAATACATTTTTACTATGGAAATAAGTATATATTGTAGGGTTTTACCTACTGAATAAAACAAACATACTCCCACTGCTGGGAGATGGCATATTAAAAAAAATTATAACAGTTTACACTGTCTTAAAATGATGAAGCTGTTACTATCACATTCAAGTAGAACTGTAATTAGTTATTTTCCTCTCCCACAGAACGCAGTAGAATAACTGCTGGGATGTCAAGAGATATGTAGACAAAATGTCTGAGCAACTGCTGGAACAAAATAAAAAAATCATATACAAATTTATGTATTTATTTTTTCATAATAAAGGTTTTCTACTTACTTAATATAGGTTCAGTTAATTTTAAAGAGAATGAAAACTGACTATATGTTGTGCCAGTCATGTATATTTTATATTTTTTAAAATGACCTTTAACACAAGCAATGCATTGTGCACCCTTTGGCACTTAATGGGTTAATTTCTGTGATTCAGTGTGGCACTTTATGCTAATTAGAAAAACAAATAGAGATTATGATTGCATTTTTTGAATTTAATAATAGCAGTAATTTTGAGCCCCCTCCCACTGAATTGTATTTATTGACAAAGTCATTGCTAATCAGGCCAACTTTTGCCAATGCACATATACCTCTAAGTGTAGCACATGTGGTATATATTGATGAAAAGTCTGTTCTCTCTTTTGTTTTTAAATACATTGTTGGGGATTATTACTCAATCAGTGGGCTCTACCTTGTTACATTCCTGTGTTGTTATCTCCTGCATACATCATTCAATCAGTGGTTAAACACACACACACCACACACACACACACACACACACACACACACACACACACACAGACACTACCATTCTGAGAACTCTTGGTATCATTGCTTATCCTTTGGCAAAATTGTTGCACAATATCTCTGTTACATTTCATGAAATTTTCTGTTCCATCTCTACATATGTACTAGATAGACATAAGAGTTTATGCACTAAGGCGTGATAAAGAGGTGATAACTCAGATGACTTCTCCAGTGATATCACTTTTCCCGTTCCTTTGTTATTCTATGGAACTAATGCACTAAGATTTCGCCAACTCTGGAGATCTTAATGCATAGGCTCTATAGAATAATATAGGAACTGGAGAAGAGTTATCACTGGAGACGTCATCGCCACTTTAAAAAAGACAAAAAGGAGGGAATAGACATATGGTGTAGTACTGTTCATGTTATTGAGAAATATATTCAAATGTAAAGTACTCTGCTTCCACACAGATAGCTTGATGACGGCCACTCGATCACTCAAAAACCACAACCACCAAGTGGGGCTTGAAAACACAAAACAAACAAGAATGAGAGCGGCAGTGTTACCATATAACAAATAGTGGTACTTACTTGGAATATCCAATCTGTTCCAAATAATGGATCCCGGTTTTTAAAGGGATATTAATGTTTCATAATAAAAACAGCTCTAATTAATCATCATAGTATTTGGACTTTGTAGAATGTTATTTCAATTCTGTCAGAGTTGTAGTTCCAGAGTAATTCAATGACAAAATGTCCCCCTCCCGCCCCTTTTACTGATGTCACACTGTCCAGCCTGAGCAGCCCAGGTAGACTGCAGAGAGGGACAGTCTTCAATTAAGATAAGGGAAAAACCTGAAAAGCTTGTCAAGGGGGGAAGGGCTTTCATTGTTTTCATAGGAATAAGAGTGTCCCCTTCTGTTATCTGTCCAGTCTATGGACTGCATCTGAGAAGAGATTGTTTACAGTAGGTAAAAGGGGCGGGAGGGGGAAACTTTGCTTGTGAATATCTCATAAACCATAAAGGTTTGAGAGATAAGACTTACAGCATTCTTCATGTTTTTTTAATGCCTGCAAAATAAAATAAAGTTAAAATGAAGTATTACTATCCATTTAAGGCCAGCGGGGAAGGGTGATGCTGGATCTCCCTGCTACAGAACCCAACTTGCAAGCATCCACTGATGTGTTTACCATTTTTATACAATGTGAAAGTATGAAGACAGTCCAAGCAACATAAAAGCCATATTTATTACTTAAAAACATTAAATATCCCTCAACATGTTTTGTGGTTGACATACCACTTCATCAGGAAAACAAAAATAAAAACTGATCTTCCTCAAACTACAAAAATCATTTTTGTTGGCAGGCTAATTGGAGCCCGCTACAATTGGTAACATGGGATTTAAATGAACAAATCATCTGAATCCCATCTGCAATAGGGTCATACAGCCACACAGACTAACAAAATAAATGTAACTATAAATATTACAATTCATATTGTGAAATTGGAAAAAAAAAGTTTGTGCATAAAAATACATGAATAGTATACATAAAAAAGAGCACACTTCATGCCTATCACAAAAAAAATCAAACCTCCCAAAGATGCGAGTGGGTAAATGAGACATTCACCCCCTGAGTGCCAGAATCACAGATCTCACCAGTAGTCACCCATGCACAATGTGAAGCCCAGCGGCAAGACAAGACAGACAATTATACCCAAAGTACAAAGACTATCGATGCATAGGATAGCATGGGGGGCAAACAATGACTCGTCATTAATGCTAAATGCATCTATAGCACCCGCATCCATGGGCACAGAAAATGGCAAATGGAGACACTGGCCACTTAGATGTCAAAATCCCGAGTCATGCCACAGGTTTCCCCCATGCTTCCACAGTCCGGCAATCAAGGTGAACAATCTTATCTTAAGTCCCACCCAACACCAAATGTAATGCACAAAGAGGACAACCATATCTACTTTGATATAACATACAAATTTGTAATACCAGTGAAAATACTGGCAGTTAACCTGTCAATAACTAAATATCTGAAACAAAGGGCTTATAAACTACCTGGAGACAGTCACCCCTTGGGTAATAAATAACTCTAAAATAAATTATCTAGACCCTTCCCTTGTGAATGTATACACCTATCAGGTATCAATGGTCCAAAAAGAACATGCAGAAAATCTGCACGTACATGGAACCTGGTGATAGAAAGAGGGGATATTGTAAACCATGCAAAAAAATATTTACAGGATTCACATATATAACCAAAGGATCAAAAAAAGAGGATATCATACAATGTGAGATATCTAAAACTTATATAATGGATATATATGTATTAAAAAAGGGTCTTTGGGAAGTTTGATACTTTTTGTGATTTACACGAATTGTGTTTATGTTATTTTATATGTATACTATTTATGTATTTTTATATACAACTGTTTTCAAAAATAGTTTTTTCAAATTTCACAAGGTGAATTGTAATATGTATATTTACATTTATTATGCATAAAGATGTGTTAGTATGTGTGGCTATATGGCCCCTCTGCAGTTAGGATTCAGATGCTTGGTTCATTTCAATCCCATGTTGCCAATTGTACCGGGTTTCCAATTATTCTGCCAACATAAATGCTTTTGTAGTTTCACTCAGATTAGTTTTTATTTTTGTCTTACTGTTAAAGTGATTTGTCAGTTATGAAACATGTTGAGGGATTTTTTGATGTTTTTAAGTAATACATCATATATGGATTTTATGTTGTTTGGTCTGCCTTGATACTTTCACTTCATGGAAAAATGGTGATCACATCAGTGGATTCTTGCAAGTTGGTTTCTGTAGCTGGGATAACCAGCATCGTCATTCCCTGCTTGCTTTAAAAAACGAGATCCATTATTTGGAACTGGTTGGATATTCCAAGTGAGTATCACTGTTTGTTACATTTAGGATACATGTTGTAATATGGTAACAGTGCCGCTCTCCTCTCAATCTTGTTTTTTTTGTATCTCTAATTTATCATCTCTTTATCACACCTTAGTGCATAACCCCCATACAGTGACTGTAATCCTTATTACACTTTGTATACCACCAGTTTATCTATGTATTAATTGTTTTACTTCTGTCAGTCTCTGAGATGGACAAACATAGAAGTTGTTCGAGACAGGACAGGATGGCCTAGTCGATAAACACTGAAGAAGTTTGAGACAGGGCAGGACTGCCTAGTCGAAGGCTTTAGTGACAGTTCAATATTAAAGGGAAATTGCGAGTCAAGCCAGGAAGGTTCAAAGACTCAGAAGTTCTAGTGGGATGATGGGGTCGTCAACTTTGAGTTGCAAGTCGAGGAGACAGGTCTTCACAGGATTGGGTTGTCGACTTGACAGGATGGTCAACGGACTACAACTACCAGTGCTCTCAACTAGTCAGAGGTTTAGAAGAGGACGACCAGATGTCGGGTTCGACCCCGTCGACTGGATGGACAGGCGGGAGGCAGGGAATGTGTGGTCGAGGATAGCCGAGGTTAAGCCGATACAGAGACGAGAAGCCAGGGGATCAGATGGAGTCATAGTCAGGAGGGAAGCCAGGTCGATATCCAAGACAGAAGGCAGAAGACAAGGTCAAAAATCAAGGCAAAGGTTCAGTACATGGATTCAGGAACTCTGTGACAAACACTCTCAGAATTTTGGAGCTAAAATCGAGCAAGACTAGGAGGTTGACCCAGGTAGATAAAGCCTGCAGCAGCCAATAGGGATGATGGTAGGAGGAAAGATCTGAAGAATCGTGACACCTTCATGTGCTTGTTTCCATGTATGTTTTGCTTTTCATTGATAAATACTGCATGCACTACGCTATTTTTACAACATTTGCCTATGCTTCTAAAATTTAACAACAATAATTGTAATTTTTTTTTTCCAAAGAATGTTAACAATTTTAATATGAATTCACATTTATGTTAGCAATGCTAATCCCATTTCAAGGCATATAAAGCTACATGTACTTTATTTCTATGCAAAGTTTTAGATATATTACAAAATGTTTATAGATCATTAACAAAAATGAAACTGGTGTTAAATGCATTAATAATTTAAGTGCAGTACCTGTTTGCCCTGAAATTTGCAGATGCAATTTTATTAATGGTTTAAAGGTATAGTAATGTTTCACAATAAAAGCAGCTTTAGTTAATCTTCATAGTATTTGGACTTTGTAGAGTGTTATTTCAATTCTGTCAAAGTAGTAGTTCTAGAGTAATTCAATGACAAAGTATCCCCCTCCCGCCCCTTTTACTGATGTAACACTGCTCAGCCAGATCAGAAGGGAGGTGCCCAGGTAGATTGCAGAGAGGGACAATCTTCAATTAAGATAAGAGAAAAACCTGAAAAACTTGTCAAGGGGGGAAGGGCTTTCATTGTTTTCATACAAAGAAGATTGTCCCCTTCTGTTATCTGTCTGGTCTATGGACTGCATTCCACATCTGAGAAGAGATGGCTTACACTAGGTAAAAGGGGCGGGAGGGGAAACTTTGCTTGTGAATATCTCTTAAACCATAAAGGTTTGAGTGATAAGACTTATATCATTCTTCATATTTTTTTAATGCCTACAAAATAAAATAAAGATAAAACAAAGTATTACTATCCCTTTAAGGACCAGAGCAGAGTGCAATGCACTTTAAAGAAATCTTTTGCACAACCAACTGGTTCTGGTTATTCTTTTGAATGCCAAAGGGGTGCAGATTGTATTGCAGAGCAATGCTCTCCATACCCCTCTGGTGCTTTGGTTAAACAGAGCTCCACAAATTAATTTTTTGCAAAACTAAGGTGCCTGTCTCCCTTCCTGTAGCATATGCTTGCAGAGATAGTCACTCTGCCTACATCTGTACATTCCTCAGCAATAAACTTTAGATTTAATTTCCCAACCACACTAATACAGTATAGTTTTGTGTAGTAATTATTCTCTGGAACTGGATATGATGATCTTGTGCATAACATCATTAAACATTCCATTAGTCAGCAGAGCTGCAACATGACATAAGATGTGCAAAAGCTGGGTTTATTCTCAAATTGGGATGGAAAGAGAATTCCCAGCACAGATTTTTATGTAATTTTTGGGGCCTACACTAAGCCTTATGCACAACACAAAAGCAGAGTAATTCTTGGGAAAACAAACTGCACCTTAAGGACAAATACATATTCCCACCGATTTAAATGTAGTTTTGAACCTCATTTAACTGTCTAAATTTGGAAAATGTTTAATTGTCCCCATTATACAGCTGCTTAGTGCACAATTCCTCCACTTTCCTTTTGTGCATAAAGCTCAATGGTGAAAAGTACAAATGTGACTATGCACAAAAACAAGCATTGGAATCTATTATCTAGTCCTATGGCAGCAGAACATTCATTTACAAGGGTGACTTATGCAGAAAATTCTCTCCTTAATGCTACTTTCATCAAGGGGAGAACAATGAGGTAGTCCACAGGCATTTCTTTGATTTACACCTTGCTTAATGCCATTTATTAAACAAAGAATGCAGAGTAGCTTTACCTACAAATTGCTTAACTGTAGTGCAATGTGTCTGCCAGTATGCACTAAAGCAATTATATGATGTAGCTCATACCATGAAGTGGTATGAATGAAATGTTCTGAGAAGTGTTGCCAATATTCCTGAACTGCTTTTTGCCATTACCAGGGCACAATGCAGAATAAACATTATCGCACATGCATGATTAAGTCATCACTCATCTATTAATATGTCCTCACACACACACACACTCAGTACTCACATCTCTTCATGGATGTGAAGAGGATGAAGAAATGTGCATTCTAGTGAGAATTTGCACTATAGGCCCAATTTTAAACTGAAGCTTTACCCATAGAGAACATGTCTGCACATGTTGATTCCATACTATTCTCAATGTGATATATTTATTAATCTGAAAATTTAGCCTTGTTGATTAATTTGCAGCTCTATGAACTGAAATGGAAGAATACATTTCTCTTGTTGACAAAAGTGAATAGAAAACATTAAAGGAACAATAACACCTAACAATTAAAATGGTTCATATCCATTTCAATATTTTCTGCCCTTAGCCATCATTTATAAACATTCTAAGCTTCAGTTCTTTTATCCATCTGTGAACAGTGTAAATATATTCATATTAGAAATATGCAAGGATGGGTGAAAAAGTTTGACTCAAAAGATAAAAGTTTTTCACTATTAATGGGAATATCTGCAAAAAGTGCAGTTTTTCCACTTTTATCCACTGCACATATAAAGAACCCCAAGTCTTGTCCCACTGCACTTGCAGCAACAGAACCACACATACTGAACCCTGTCAGACATATCCCACTATAGCCATAGAAGCACATGTTCCACTAGCTTGTCCCACAGCAGTTACAGAAGCACACACACATGACTCCCCCACCCCTTATCCCAATGTACTGGTACCCATAGAACCATATATATTGATGACAGCAGCCTTGTCCCCCAGTAGCCATTAAACGACAAATACTGATCCCCCCCAGACTTCTCCTACAGCAGTTACAGAAGCACACACACATGACCATCCCCCAGCCTTATCCCAATGTGCTGGTAGCCATAGAACCATACATATTGATGACTGCAGCCTTGCCCCCCAGTAGCCATAAAACCACAGATACTGATCCCCCCAGGCATTTCCCACAGTAGCAACAAATATCACAAATATTGACTTACCCCAGCCTTGCCTCATAGTAGCCAGAGACCACACATACTGATCCCCCCAAGTCTTGTCCCACTTCACTAGTAGCCACAGAACCACACATACTGACCTACAAGAAAAAAATCAATATGTCATAGAATACATCAGAAATAAAATAACTTTAATTCAGACTTTGCACAACACTCATACTGAAGTAGAATCAATTTATAGAAAACAGCAGGTTGGTTACAGTCTTCTCTTTTCCTCTTTGAGGGAAAACCTCACAAGCAAGAATATGTACTGATATAATTCTGTGCTAAACTATGTTCTGGAACTGATTTGTGCATTCTATTCCTGTCCAGTGTCTATATACTAAGCTATCTTGTACTCTTTTCTAGAAATGGGCAAAACATTCAGTTTTGTTCTCACAAGATATTGTGCAAAAACCAAATGGCTTTTTGCTTTTTTTGTCAATAGTGAGACCACTAGATTTAGGAAGCAAACAATGGAATGAGACAGAGAGAGAGAGAGAGAGAGGAAGAAAGAGAGAGACAGAGAGAGAAAATCGATATTTAAAGGGAGTTATAACATGAAATTATCACAGTCTCTCAGCCTGGCGAGGTTTTACATTGTGTGTAGAATGAGAAACACACAAGCTCCGACACAGAGTCAGAACCCTATTGCAGAAGGCTGGGATTCGACAAACAGAGCAGGCAGATGTCTTTAAGATAGGCGACAGTAAATAGAAGTCTGCAAGTCAACAATATCTGGAGTCGAAGAATACAGGAGTGTTGAGGTTGAGCAGTAGTTGACAAGTAGTCGAGTATAGTTGAATGTCGAATACACAGGGTTGAGACGAATGGCAAGTTGTAGGCGAGCCGGGTCCAGTACACAGAGAGTCGAACAATGGGATAGTCGTTTCCTTGGGATAGTTGAGAAGAGGAGAGTTGTAGGTGAGCCGGATTCGGTACACAAAGAGTTGAGCAAACTTGGTAGTGGATATCACAGTTTTGGAGATATGCAGAGAGTGGTCAGGCTAGCCGGAGTCGGTACACAGAAGGTCAAGCAGATGACTGGAGCAAAGAGTCAGAACTCTGGAATGAGAAGGATGGTCTTAGACAAAGCCGAGGTCAGGAAGCCAGATAGACAGAAAAACTGAGGTTAGGCAAGGGTCACAACAGGAATCAGAAATAATAGGTAAGCTGAGCACAGACCATCTGAGGGCATGCATAGTAGGAAAGTCCCGGGCATAAGTAGGCTATAAACAGGTGTAGATGTTCCGCAATTAGGAGTGACACTGCCTTGAAGGAGGAGGGGCGGACGGGTTTGTGACAGTACTCCCCCCTCGAGGGCCGACCCCCAGGAGGCTGGCACTAGGATGATTCTGGTATTTTCTGTGGTATAGTCAGACAAGACAAGGAAAATTCACATTATTGGCCAACACCCAGGCTCTCTCTTCCGGACCATACCCTTTCCAATATATGAGGTACTGCAAGGAACCTCTGAGAAAACCGGAATCCACAATAGCCTGTACCTCAAACTCATCTTCATGGACAGCAACAATTCTCCTAGTATACCTGTTGCAGATGAGGGGTTTCAGGAGGGAAACATGGAAGACTCTGGGACTACAGAGTGCTCTGGGAAGAGATAGGGGAGAAGATAGTTTGTAGGCTACAGGGTTAGTCCTCCTACTAATGCGGGATGGACCTATGAACCGAGGTGCCAACTTCATGGTGGGCACCTTGAGACGTAAATGATGGGTAGAAAGCCACACTCTGTCACTAGGAGCATAAGTTGGAGCACTAGATCGCATCTTGTCAGCAGTTCTTTTTTGTCTTGCTGTAGCCGAACACAAAACTTCCCTCACAGAACTCCAGAGCTCTCTGACTTTATCCAAGTGAGTGTCTAATGCAGGGAAACTGGACTCAGAGAACGATGTGGGAAGAGCCACTGAATTCATACCGTACAGGCAGAAGAAGAGAGACATCTATATAGACTCCTGTAAAGAATTATTTTTTTGTGAATTCGGCCCAGTCATCTTGGCTTTCATTGCAGAACATACGGAGGTATTGCTCCATCTCCTAATTAGCTCGCACTGCTGCTTCATTATACTGGGGATGGTATTCAGAAGAAAATGCCAAGGAAATTCCCAGTTTCTTGCAGAATAACCTCCAAAAGCTTGATTTAAATTGACTGCCATGATCAGATACTATTTGGGTGAGAACACCATGCAGTCTAACGATCTCTTTGATGAAAATCTGAGTCAGTTCAGCAGCAGAAGGTAGTTTGCGAAGTGGGATCAGATGTATCATCTTGGAGAAACAGTAAGCTACCGTAAGTATAGTGGTATTCCCCTTGGAGGGTGGTAACTATACCACAAAGTCCATAGAGATGTGGGAACAGGGCTGAAAAGGTATTGAAAGTGGATGCAGCAAGCCGACAGGAAGAAACCTAGGAGTTTTGGATGTGGCACAGATCCGGCACGCTGAAACAAAGTCCTGAATCCCTTTTTTCCATCCTGGCCACCAGAAGAGCATGGAGATCAATTCCTTGGTACAGGCAATTCCTGAGTGACCTGCCAATTTGGAACTGTGACTAGACTTCAAGACCTCCTCCCTTTTCTCTGGAGGCACAAAGAGTTTCCCTGGAGGTATGGCATCCGGGGCTTCATTCTGGTTATTACGGATATCCTCTAGAAGTGGAGATTATAGACTGGAATGGCAGGTACTGGCCAAAACCCTGCTCTGAGGAACAATGGATTCCATGGGTTGATTCTACTCCGTGGGTGCTGTGAACATTCTGGACAGTGCGTCGGCTTTAGTATTCTTGGTTCCTGGTCGATAAGATAGTTAAATTGAGCCAGAAACAGTGCCCATCTTGCCTGTCGGGGATTAATTCTTTTAGCATTACTGATGTAAATTAGATTTTTGTGATCTGTGAGGACTGTTATGGTGTACGTGAACCCTTTAACAGATGTCTCCACTCCTCTAAGGCGAGAATGATGGCAAATAACTCCCTATTAGCTACATCGTAATTCTGCTCCGCTGGAGAGAATCTCTTAGACATGAATCCACAAGGGTGAAGTGGGCTGTTATGAGTGCTTCTTTGGACAGCAACTGCACCAATCTCAGAAGCATCGACTTCAACTCTAAAAGGCTGTGTAGAATATGGATGTCTCAGAACTGGAGCAATGGAAAATTTTTGTTTTAAAAGTACAAGGGCCTTGACAGCTTCAGGAGGCCAATTAACCAGATCTGCTCCCTTCTTAGTAAAGGCTGTGAGAGGAGCAGCAATCTTGGAATAGTTTTGGATGGATTTGCGGTAATAGTTCAAAAATCCCAGGAATCTCTGGAGAGGTTTCAGCCCAGAAGGTTGAGGCCAACTGAGAATGGTTTCCAGTTTTGAGGGGTCCATCTCAATGCCAGTAGAACTGATAATATAACCCAGGAAGGGCACTCTTTCCACCTCAAATAAACATTTATCCAACATTTATCCAGCGTATAGGCGATTCTCTCGAAGGTGGAGTAGTACTTGTTTGACGTGGGAGCGATGAGTATAGAGATCAGAAGAGTGGATTAGTATGTCATCCAAGTAGACAATGACAAACTGCTGCAGAAAGTCCCAGAGGCACTCATTTTTAATCTCCTGAAAGACTGCAGGAGCATTGCAGAGCCCAAAGGACATGATTTTATGCTCATAATGTCCCGAGCGAGTATTAAATGCGGTCTTCCACTCATTTCCTTGTCTTAACCGGATCAAATTGTAGGCTCTGCTTAAATCCAGTTTAGTAAACACCTTGTACCCCTTTAGTTGGTCAAACAATTCACAGATAAGAGGTAAGGGGTAGGTGTTTTTTATTGTGATTTTGTTGAGGGCTCTATAATCAATATAAGGGCGAAGATCTCCCTCCTTCTTCCTGAAAAGAAGAACCTCACTCCTGCCGTGGAGGTGGACCGTTGCATGAAACCCTTCTTGAGATTTTACTGAATTTTTCTGAATATACATATACATATAGCCACAGTCTCAGGTAAGGATAAAGGATACACTATACCTTGTGAAGGAATTTTGCCAGGCAGAAAATCTACAGAGCAGTCCAAAGTTCTATGAGGAGGTAGTTTTTCAGACTCCTTTTTACTGAAGATGTCCGTGAATTGTCGGTAATGTTCAGGAATCACAGGATCAGATGCTTGGACTGGCTGAATGCATAATGGTTCAATGGTCTCCAGGCAATGAAAGGAGCAGTAGGAACCCCAGGAAACAATTTGTTCAATCTACCAGTTCATTTGTGGTAGCGATAATATGCGGTAGAAATAACAGGAGTATCCCCGAGTAACTGGACAGGTAGGAGAAGTGATAACATGAAAGCTCAAAGTCTCAGAATGCAGAGCCCTTACTTTAACGTGCAGGGGTTGAGTCTCTAGAGTTACTGTAGAGGGATGAAGTGGCCTCCCATCCATGACCTGTAGTAACAGAGGTTGATTCTTGACAAGACATGGTATCCCTTGGTTCTTGCAGAAAGTATCATCAATAAATGAGCCTGCGGCTCCAGAGTCTATTAAGGCAGAAGTTGACACATGAAGATTCTGTCAAGAAAGTTGTACTGGAACCATTAAGCATTTTTCCTTTGACTCAGGGGTATGAGATATTACACCTGGAGTAGGGCCCCTGATCCCTTTTAGGTGCAGGCGTTTCCCTTCCTCTTGGGACAGTTGCAGGCATAATGTCCCTCTCCTCCACAGTACATGCATCTTTCCCTCTGTGTTGCCTTTCCTCCTCACTCAACCCCATGGACCCTATTTGCATGGGTTCCTCTGGAGGGGGAATGTCTGGAGGTTCCAGAGAAGAAAATTTAGTTGACAGTCTAACAGTAGGCCTCCTGATGCGGTCCCGCTGGAGTTGTCTTTCTCAGAGTCTAAGATCTATGTGGGAGACAAATGCTATGAGTTCTTAAAACTACATGGGTAGATCTCTGGAAGCTAGTTCATATTTCAAACGGTCAGACAACCCATTATTAAATGCAGAGACCAAGGCTTCATTGTTCCAATTAACTTCTGCAGCAAAGGTGCAGAATTCAATAGCATAGTCCATTAATAAACATTAGCCTTGTCTAATGGTGAAGAGAGATAAAGAAGCAGACCCCACTCTGCCAGAAAGATCAAAGACTTGGCTGCAATTGCGGGAAAATTCAGAATAGTTGTTAACCAGTGGAGTGACCCTCGCCCATAGAGGGGAGATCCAGGCAAGGGCATGGTCAGTTAACAAGGAAATTACGTATCCCACTTTAGCTCTGTTAGAAGGAAACAAATGGGGTGTCATCTCAACATGTATTGAACACTGATTAAGGAGACCTCTACAAGCAGTAGGATCAACTCCATAATGGGGGGGGGGGAGGTGGCAGTTTCATGGTTGGCATGGAAGTAGAGTAGAGCTGAACAGGAGAAGAAGTATCAGGAGCAGTATAGCATGCAGGATCAGTGCGAACTAACAAAGTTTGTAAGGCCTGAGCAAACTGATCCACGTGGTGGTCTAGGCCTTCAATCCTGGCCTCATATGTGCTGAGTTTTTGTCCGACCTCTGCAGGTTCCATGATACTGGCCCTCATATACTATCACAGTCTCTCAGCCTGGCGAGGTTTTAGATTGTGTGTAAAATGAGAAACACACGAGCTCCGACACAGAGTAGGAAGTTGTAGGTGAGCCAGGTCTGGTGCACAGAGAGTCAAGCAATGGAATAGTTGGTACCTTGGGATAGTCAAGAACCGGAGAGTTGTAGGCGAGCTGGATACGGTACTCAAAGAGTCGAGCAAACTTGGTAGTGGATATCACAGAGTCGGAGATATGAAGAGAGTGGTCAGGCTAACCAGAGTCAGTACACAGAAGGCCGAACAGATGACTGGAGCAAAGAGTCTGAACTCTGGAACGAGAAGGATGGTCGTAGACAAAGTTGAGGTCAGGAAGCCAGATAGATGGATCAACGGAGATCAGGCAAGGGTCACAACAGGAATTAGAAATCATAGGTAGGCTGGAAACAGGTACTAGGACGCTGAGTACATACCATCTGAGGGCGGGGATAGTAGGGAACTCCCGGGCATTAATAGGCTAAGGACAGGTGTAGGAGTTCCGCAATTAGGAGTGAGACCACCTTGAGGGAGGAGGGGCAGACTTGTTTGTGACAGAAATAAGGGTATTACAGGCTCATAGTACTGGCTTATACTATAAGCAGCAGTTTAAAAAAAAAAAAAAAAGAGAAGCTGACCATCATTTACCCACTGAAACAGTGGAGGAGGAAGTCACAGCTAATGATGCCCAGTCTCCCAACATTGTCACCTGAGTAACTGGAAAAGCCTGTCAGCAGTGGTGTAATAGTCTCCAGAAGAATCAAATGCAAAACCTTTTGGGACCATTAACATGGAAATATTCTCTGAGGTACACAACTAAAACCTCTTTCACCCTGGAGTTGATGTGACCCCTTGGGTACTGGGCCCTGTTACAACTTTCCCTCTCTCTTTGTAGTTACACCCCTGCCTATCAGTCTGCCTGTGGGGTTAGTATATTATAGTTATATTTAAGTCCCAACCCAAATGTAAATTGTCTAGTCAGGAAAATTCTCTGATTCTTCACTTCTGTTTCCATGCACAAAGCAGTGGTATACAATCTGTGACCTTCTATGTAGTGTTGTACTACATAAGGCCCCCTCCCCCAAAATAATTGTGACTTTGGAAACATCAGGGCAATTTTTAATACTTGTTTTAGCAGATTTTCCCATGATAATAGTTCCATTTTCCCCTATATTTTCATTGGTCATAAAAGTTCCCATATCATTCTTTAAAAATTCAGAAATCCTTTATGTAGCATCTGCTAGAATAGAAGGGAATAAGAGAGGAGTCAGAGAGACACAGAGAAGGAGAGAAACAGATTTTTTTTTAAATTAAGTTGATTTGTGCTGAAGCAGTAAAAGCTGGAGGGCTGCTACTGTTGAAACAAAGGTGGAGGAATCCAGCAACAGAACAGGAGCCCAGCTGCCTCTGCCAAAGTGAGCCCCAGTCCCTTCTTCCCTGTGCCTGCTGATATTGCTATCAGTGTGTCTTCTGACATGATGAAAAATGTGGCAACAGGATACTCTCTGTCATATTTGTCATTACCAAATAGTTCTAGAGAGCAGCAAGAGACTGATGGTGGTCGTGGTAGTGATGAGAGTGAGGGTGCTGCAGCACTTGGGGTTGAAGAGAGCGTTCAGTGCAGAAAGTGATAACATTTGGGAGAAAGAGATGTATTTTTGATTGACTGGGCATCAATACTACTGCCATCAGTGACATTTTGGCATTTGCTGATAATGTAATTCCTGCTGCAGAGTCATCAGAGAGTTACATTAATCTATTACAGCAGCAGGCTGATGGCCAGGAAAGTGTATCACACACCACTGTGGCCACCATGGAATTGGGTTCAACCAGCAGTGATTTGACACTAGGACAGATTTATGGGGTTCCACCTGCCAATACTCCTAGTCCTAGCACTAATGTTAATGCAGAGGAATCAACAGCAGCAGCAGCACCACTTACCCTATCCATTGCAGATGCATCTGGAGAAGAAGAACATTCTTCTTCACCTCCCCCCAACTAAAATCATGGGTGTGGAATTATTTTTCCATAACCGTGAAATCATTAGCAACCAGTGTACACAGTGTTTGAAAAGGTAGTGATGAGGGGAAAGGAGGGGACCCAGCTTGGCACATTTGCCCTCATCAAGCATATGCAGCATAGAGACCATGGTGTTAATATTAAGCATGTGAAAACCAAACCCAAAAAAGAAATTGGGAGCCACTGTCACTATGCCCCTTGTCCTTCCCCAAGGGCACAAATACATGTGAGAAAATACAATAGAAATATATGTGAAACCCACCACCAGCCTGGAAGTTCTATGACAACTGTAAAACCTGCTTTGTTGTCTTCTTTTGTTAGGGTCCAGGTGGAAGAAAATATCCCCATTACCCTCTTGGCACCCACAGGGTCCTCTTCCAACTCCTCCTCAGCAGTACCATCATCGTTGGCATTACCACCACTAGCTGATATTGAGTCTGCAGATATTAGGATCTGGGAGTTTATCTCCACCCACTGCACCTTGTGTGGTGCACTGACAACACATGGCTATGTGGTGGAGAGGATTTGATTGCATGGAATCAGGAGCCATCATAATACTTTCAATCCCAATGAATATTACAAGCTTTTGGCAGGGAGTATTCATTATTTTTATTAAGTCTTGTCACCCACCACTATCATCCATTCACTTGTTCTTAGCTGAGTGAGCAAACACCATAGGAACTTAACCTCCTGATTCCTTTCGGAATGGTTAAACATTGCTGACAAAAAACATCAAGGTGGAGATATTAGTTGTGCTACTTGCTTATTATGAGAGCTGATGTGTAAAGTGTAGTTCTCTCCAGTCCCTCTCTTCCTTCGAGATGTTTACACATATTGTGCACATTGCAGTTGCTGATGATAACTGCACAGTTACTTCCTTTCACATCATCTAACCCTGCTATCACTAGACCAGTAGTGCATGTAATCTTTTTTAGGGCTTGTTTTTTACATGCCTGAAGCCAGCAAACTTTTTTTTTTTCAAGCTTGTTTTTTTTCAGTTCAAAGCCTGCAAATATTTTTTTTAGGGATTGCCTTGTTGGAAGCTCACAATCAATTTTTTGATGGCTAGCCTTTCCATAATATATTGTAGGTTTGTCTGTATACCTGCTACTACGCTAATTATTAACTTCAAAATTATTTTTAAAAAAGTTACAGTTAATGAGGTGGATATGTATGTGATTAATAAGAATGGATGTTTGACAAATTATTTGCATTATTGTGCTGAATCCAATAAAACCTTTCATTATTTGGTATTAGCAGTAGTACCAACTATAGAAGATGGTGACAACTCTTCAAATATCTCCTTCTCCTCCTTCTCAGTGCTGCTAATACTACGTGAGCCATAGGATTCTCTGTCTTGTGTGTTTGCTGTTTTTTTCACTTATGTTTCCTGTTACTAAGGTGGTATAAAATATACTGCTTCATTTTTAGAAATGAGTGGCTCCCAGCACTGCTGCTTGATAGCCATGTCTTAAGGTAATTTACAATATAACAAGCAGCACTGAAAACTTGCAGTGACTGTGTGCTTGCTGGTGGACAATTAAGGATTTCCAGGGTAGTATGAGTCTGTGCTGACAGCCCACACTGCTCTGTTTGCAAGTAGTCAATGGGGTATTGTTTGGACTATAACACAGCTTTCCTGCAAGTATGCAGTATCCTTCTCACCTGCAGTGCAACCACTCCTAGGAGCTACACATTGTTTGTGTGTCTCCGTTACCAACCCAAACTCTGGGATCAAAGCCCAAAAGAGATGTGTCTCCACCACAAATGTTAGACTGCCATCCTTGGGACCCATAAATAGCTTTCTTTGATAATGATGATAATGTGTTCAGATGTTCAGTTAAATGTTCATTTTTATGTTGTTGTTGCTAATTCTGTTCATGGTATAAACCCTTTGCCTACTTTTTTCACAATGCAACCCTCCACTCAATCTATAAACATATCTCTATATTCTACCATAGAATCCGATTCCACAGAGAGTGGCTGCACAAAACAGTTGATTTTATATTTAAAGCTGGGGGCCAGTATATTCTGCTGCACTATATCATATGATGACTATAGTACTTTCCACTGCACTACATCATATGATCGCTGTTGGTCATTCCACTGTGCTACATCATAAGATCAATGTAGCAAATTCTACAGCACTGCATCTTATGATCACTGTATCTTATGATCACTGTAGGTCATTCCAGTACAATACATTATAGGATCACTGCAGGCCACCACATAATATGATCACTGAAGTATATTCTCTACAATACAGCATATGATCACTATAGGTCATTCTACTGTTCTACATCATATCACCACTGTAGGTCATTTCACTGCACTATATCATATGATCACTGTAGTTAATTCCCCTGTACTACATCATATGATCACTGTACTACATTCCACAGCACTACATCATATGACCAGTGCATTGCTTTTCACAGCACTACATAATATGATCACTGTAGTATTCCACTACACTACATCATATGATTTTTGGTATATTCCACTACACTACATCATATGATTACCTTGGTTCGTTCCACTACACTACATCATATGATTATTGTAGTACATTCTACGGAACATACTTCACTGTTCATAAGATGTGGGGAGCCTATTTGACTTAAATAGCCTAGTAAGTTGGCATTAGACAAGCATAGGGCTAGTGTCATGGTTTTTGATGAACACTCAGACAAGACTTGTAAGGTTAAAATATCTTTATTGAAAATAAGTACGAACAGCATAAACGTTCACACCCACACAATCCCAGAATAAGACTGTACAAGTACTGTCTACAATGCACAATGTTTAGGTAGGTACAGTATAACAACAATGTACAGACAAGCAGCAAGTTCCCTAGAGAGCTAGGGTGAGGAGTAGGCAGTGACTTGCTGATGTTGACACTGGGACCCAAGAACCCTAGGGTATAGCGGAGGCCCACGACTTTGGGCTACTGGCAGCAAAGACCCTAGAACTCTAGGGATGAATGAAAGCCCAAGACCAATGGATTCTGGCAACTAGACCCTAGGACACTAGAGTAGACACAGGCACAAAGACCACGAGTACTGTCACGAGGACCCTAGAATGCTAGGAGTCCCAAGGCTCACAACTGGCGAACACAGGCCCTAGAATGCTAGGGTCAATCAGAAGCCCAGACTATGTATACTGGCAGCTAGGACCCTAGAACTCAAGGGTATAGGGAGGCCCAAGACAACAGCTACTGGTAGCAGAGACCCTAGAACGCTAGGGGTGAATCAGAGGCAACAGACCATGGAAGGCAACAGGTGTCCAAGTACGAGCGTACAGAGACTGGTATACCTCCCTACAGCTGGCTCTTTAGCCCAAAGGCTACAGCGGATGTTAGGAAGGACGAAGCAGTTAACCAAACCTAGGATACCTAGGTACAGCAAGGTTCACAGATGGTAATGCGCCCAGAGTAGTGCCTGTAACTCCCCACAGGGAGTGAGCCCAGCTTAAGGCAGTGGTAGTGACGGACACATAATAAGTAATGAGTAACGTGACCCAAACTGCAGACAGCCCGGAATCCGATACTCTGTGTGTGAACACCGCCAGAGACGGTAGATACCAGTATGAGCCGCTGAAGCAGTGAGTGCTCAGCCCAACGGTCAGCAACGTAAGTGGTTTAGAGCTAGCTCAGTCAGCAGCATCAGCTGTGTCTCAGCCAGTACGGTCAGCAATGGGTGCGTATACTCAGCCAGTTGAGTTGGCAACGTAGCAGGTTCTCAGCCAGATCAGTTGGCAACGTATCAGTCAGCAACGGAATCGGAACAGATCAGGTTACACAGGAACGTCGTCAGGCAGGCCAGGTCATACACAAACAAAGCAGCAGCAGGAACTAGCACTAGGTTCAGGTACAACATGAAAGGGCGCCTGACTACTGACCTGACAGGGTATAAAAAGGGCTGGCCCTGGGTGGAGTCAAGTTCAAGGACCAATAAGAATGTGGCAGTCAAAACAAGGAAGTGAGAATGTCTCCGCCCACAACCAGGAGCACGGGCATCGTGATAGCTAGGAACTAGGGATAGGTGAAAATTTTCACCTCAAACTGAAATCAGAGAATAATGGCACTTTCCACTTGGCAAACAATTTCCTGAGAAAAATGCACTTTTTCTGCTTTTTTCATGCCTTTTTCATCTAGCTCATTATGCATTGAAATCAATGGGAAGACATTTTTTCTCCACCATACGAATGTTTTCTACAGCCATATAAAAGGGTGTCAGGCTCTCACAGCAGCCATTTTGTGTTTGTGAGAGGAGATAGCTTCACTTGTTTGAGCTAAAGAAAATAGGGGAATTGAAGTTTAGTATAGGGAATCTTTTAGGTAGCACATTTGTTCTATGTAAGTGTTTATTAGGAAAGTCAGTGAGGCACTCTGGGGAGAAGAAGGGAGGAAGGAGGTTGACCCCAAATACTCCAAAATTCCATGTGACTGACTGGCAAAACACAGACAGCTAGGGACCTATTTGCTGGCTGATCTTGCTGCTATTGTCTCTGTGCTGGTTGGGGAAGTCTGGGGAAAGAAGTTCTTGATTTTGTTTTTCAGATATAATTTTTTTTGGACAGACTGTTATAAGATAACAGGGTGGACAGATTAAAAATAAATACATAAATAAATAAAATAAAAAAAAAGGAATAAAGAACTAAATATAGGTGACAGTGACAGACAGCTGACTGGGCTTAGGCAAAGCACCATACAGCTCCATCAGTTGTGTTGTGTACCGTTGAGTAATGTCCAGCAAATGCAAAAGGGGAAGCAGAAGGGGAAGGGGTGGAGCAGTGCAGGGACATAAGAGTAAAGTAGTAGTTCAAAAACTGACTGGAGCAATGGTTGCTGCAGCGTGTGCAATCAGTGATGATGATCCCTCTACTCCAAGGGAGGATGCAGTTTGTCAAGGTCCCAGCAAAACTAGTTCCAGCACCAACAGTGCCAGTAGAAATAACCATATACGAAGAATACTGAAGACGACAACAAGTCAAATTCAAGTGTTGCTGATGCTGGCAATAACATAATAGAGGAAGGCGTAGCAGCTGAACCACCTGCTGCATCAGATAGTGAGACAAACAAGCACCAAAACACCTGTTCTCAAAGTAGTAGGGAACTTTGTTACAGTAAGAATAAAAAGAAATTGTTTGAGACCTCCAAAAGCTTAGAGGAATATAAAGGTAGTGGGTAAGAATTATTGGGTGATGCTGATACTGCTGAAGATGACCTAATGATGACTGATGATGATGCAGGTCTAGAATATATCTCTCCAGCATCCTTCTCTTGTTCAGATTCAGATGAAGTTGAGAGTGAGGATGATGACATGGCTATAAGGTTAGCAGAAAGTCAAAGGCTGAAACTTCCACCACTTTTAAGGAGCACTGTGCCTATCTATAAATTGTTTGAGAAAGCCATTGGAAAGTCTAGTGAGTGCCTCTGCTGCTGCTGCTGTAAGTGATACACCTTTGGCACCTAGCAGTAGCTACAGTAGAATTGCATCAACATCTAGCCCCACTATCAGTAAAAGTAGCAGAAGCACCACCTCATGGAACGCCTCATTCCATGAAGTCCACAGTATGGAGATACTTCACTTAGGATCCTAAAGCTAAGCACGTTGCTATCTGTTGTCTGTGCAAAAAGCACGTAAGCAGGAGGGAAAGCGGGCTCAAATCTAGCCACCTCCTCTATGAGATCCCACCTAAAGCACAATCACAGTTCTGACTAGGAGACACACTATCAGCAGGCCAAAGGTACCACAACTAGCAGCAGTAGAAGAACTTTAAAATTTCCCAGGGTTCTAGGGTGGAAAAAAAGAAATATTGAAGTTATTTATTTGTCAGAGAGTGTGCTACTGCCAAATAACAGCTATGGCTCCTGCTGCAGAGGAGTGTGACAGACAAAGCCAGGACAAATATATTAACAACAGCACAAATGAGGAGGTGGAGGAGGGATGTGAAGAAGGGTTTCCACCATCTACCCCACTTGGGACCACTGCTATGAGTGACAAGTAATGTGTGTAACTAATCTAGGAAGGAGGATAGAGATTTGATGCAAACATGACAATAGTAAAAACTATATACATACAAAAATTACACCATACCAACCAGTCCCCCACCACCACCACTACCATACACATTTGCCACATTGTAGGATGTATGTTTTTTAAATCTCTTGACATCATCATGAATATGTGCCAGTGTCACTTAAGCAGGAAGTTAGTGTTGTGGGCAAAGGACAAAGGCATTCTGCATGCTAACACATTTTTCAAAGCATATGTTGCTGTAGGACTCACAACTTTGACTTCCAATTACTTATTTCTCCACTACAGCCCTCAGAAGAAGTAATATTACAGTGGGAAATGTAGTACCTATAGAAAATATAGCAAACAATTAGTTAAAATACGCAAAAAAATTGTTAAAATAAACGAAAAAGGAGTACATTTTTTCATAGGTGGAAATGCAAAAACTTTCAAGGAAATAGTGAAAAATTGGCAATTTTTGGCGAAAAGTCATGCCGGAAATTTTTTAACACTTTTCACCCACCCCTACTAGGAACCAGCTCTTGATGTAGAGTAGAGTCCTATTTGTAAATTCACTGCAAAGTGGAGCAATTCTGAAGAAAGTCAAATGCTCCATTTTTTTTTACATAAGTCCCTGTATATCTCTTGTACTTGGAGTAGAGTTATGGGCATTTGTTTTCACTGCTTTCTGTGGCAAGAATTTTATTGAAATGGATATTTCTAGATTGTTTAGTTTTACGTGTTTCTGGTAATAATGTGTTGACGAGTTATAATTAGGATGTTTATAAGCTGATAAGAATGAAGCAGTATAAGCTAGAAATTGCAGTGTTGGTGGATGAATATTGCAAGGCTATGCTAAAGCAGTCATCCCCTCTAAAACATAGCAATATCTTTTCTACATTAAACCGTCACTTTCCATGAACAAAATCATACTCTTTTTGCTTTCTCCAATATCAATATAAATAAGTAATCTACTTGCCTTCCTTGTTTTTAATTTGGAAACAGGGTTACTTTAATCCTTTGAATGCCATAGGGATGTGCAAGGCATTGCTCTGATTTTTAATTAAAAATGAAAAATATATGCAATCACCCTTCATTTAGTAATCCTGAGGAAGGCAAAAACACGTTGAATCTGTTTCAAATTATAACACAAATGGTTAAAAAAATTCCTTTCTGACTCCAAAAGGCAATATCTAATCAACACAAATGATGAGCTATACGTCAGTTAAATGAAAACATAAATGTCATAAACACTCATGTACTACATACACATTAGTTAGATGGGAGAGCACCAGACTAATGCTTTTCACTTACTACAGGAGAACTTCATCAGAGTACAGAGTTCTAAGCTCTGGCTATAATGGTTCTTACATATAGACATGGGGGAAATGTCAAATTTATTCCCTCAGGAAATTCTGCCATTTTTTTTTCTTTTCCTGAGGTAAAATTCTGCCCAGAGAAAAGTAATTTTTTCTTCATTTTATGCTAATATTTGACATTTTATACCTATGTTTCTCTATGGGGTGGGATTTCCTGCAGTCATAGAATCAAAAGCCTGAACTTCTCCCATTGCTGAACAATGTTCAGAGTTACATATAGCTACATAGGTGAATTTAAACAGACAGTAAGAGAGAGAGAGAGAAATTATAAGCAGACTTTCATAACACTATAAACTTTGAAAAAAATGTGAACAGGCTTGCACAGCAAGTTAAGCGTTTTAAAGAAATTAGTGGTCGTCAAGCCAGGCTAGTAGTATGCCTATGCCTCTGGCGCCAGCTGTGACATTATGGTGTTTCCTGCAAAATTATTCCGGCTGCTGAGTTTACTGAGTATCATATGTCACAGCACATTCTGTAGCAGCAGCAGCAACGTACAAAGTCACTTCAGGCACACTCAACATACTCCTTCTCCTAGCACTTACACTGCTGGCGCGTTCCACTGGACTAATATATGGTACAGTCTAATATTATATGTGTGTGGCTTGGCCTGAGAGAAGGAGTAGTATGGACCAAAGATGCTTAGGGCGTTGCAGCTTCCACTTGTTGTGAGGTTAGTACACTTCCTCACAGCCAAATCTGCAGAACAAAAAAACAAAGACAAGAGAGTGCAATACGCCTCTAAGTGTAATATTTTGTATCCAAATCGGTTCTCCACTCCCAATAAATATACTCCCAGGAGTGAGAGGCTGTGACCTGCCTCTAGGGATACACGCATAGCCTAGTATTAGCCCCAGTCCTGCTCTCCTCCAGATATCACTGGGGTCCTCTTATTCAGCTCCTGATTGCCCACTTGAGATTCCAACACTCGGTGAATGTCGTAGATATTAATTTATTGTATATTACAGAGATGTTAAAAGCATGTATAAAAACATGTATAATAAAACCCAACGCGTATTGTGAGGTACTCCTACACTTCATCAGGGGTTAAACTCTACCTAATCTAAAAGCATGTCTTATATAGACTATACGTTATTGTAGAAACCAATTGAAGTGCCACACTACTTACGGTTAGTCCGTCGGTTATCAGATGCTTAAAATTCAAGCCTCGCTTCCAATATTAACGGGCTAATGTGCAATATGCACATATGCACATATGCACATATACATGCTTTTAACATCTTTGTAATATACAATAAATTAATATCTACGACATTCACCGAGTGTTGGAATCTCAAGTGGGCGATCAGGAGCTGAATGAGAGGACCACAGTGATATCTGGAGGAGAGCTGAACTGGGGCTAATACTAGTCTATGTGTGTATCCCTAGAGGCAGGTCACAGCCTCTCACTCCTGTGAGTATATTTATCGGGAGTGGAGAACCGATTTGGATACAAAATATTACACTTAGAGGTGTATTGCTCTCTCTTGTCTTTGTTTTTTTGTCCTTCTCCTAGCACTCCCCTAAAATCATGTGCACAGTGTGTGAAAACAAATGTTGTAAACAAGGACAAGGACTGGGATCCCACAAGTGGTACATCAGCATTTCTAAAGTTCATCCAAATTACCAACATCAGTCTCAAAGTGTTATGTTAAACCATGCCCAAGACATCACATGCTGTCAATCACTGACTGAGACCCTTCTCCATTCCACAGCATATATAAACCAGTCACTTGATGGTGGAGGGGTGACTCACTCTTAATAAAAATAATGTACCCTCCCAGCTATCACCATGGCATATTTAGCAGTGTGTTGTGCTATCTACAGATGCTCCCTTACACTGTATTTTCTATTGCTCTCCACAACATTGCCATATGTGGTTATAGCACATTGGGCATGAAGAGGATATTGAGTATTTAACCGTCCATGCCCCAAAAGAAAAATAATACTATACCCATGATTTCATGGAAGGGATAGATGTAAAGGGATTGGGCTGTTGATTGTCACCACCTGTACTGTGCTGTTGCTGCTGTACTTTCTGGCACATCTGCACATGCTGCTGCCTTGCTAGTACTGCTGCTATCACACTACATGGAAATGAAAAAACTTTGACCCCCCCTCCACACTGCTTGCTCCATGTTACCACCACTAGGTGAAAATCCATAGTCAATGACCTCACCACTATTCACACCACCAATACTTACACCCATGGTTGGCAAGGTGGAGGCATCATAAGCAGCCTGAGACTGGGGATTATCATGCTGTTCTGACTGCTGAAGCTGTGACATATGATCAGCACTGGGGGCACCTAAAGACAACTCAGCAGCAGGAACAAAATTTGCAGCTAATTGCATAATTGCAGTAGTACTCTGGGTGGTGGTGGTGGTGGTGACAATTAGTTATTCCAGATCTCTCCTTCAATCTTCATTTGTCACCTACAAGACCACTCTCATGCTTGGCCCAATGTCAGTTACAGCCTGTAGGCTATCAATACCAGCCACCACCACCTATCTCTCCCTCCTCCTTCTGTAATGGTATTGAGTCCACTCTCAAGGTGCTAAACATCAGTGCAGCTGCTTTAGGCTCACATAGCTGCACTGTTGTGGTGGCGCTCTGATCATGTGCTCAGGTGACACTTCCTCACACAGTGCAGCTGTTTCAACCTGAGACAGCTGCACTGTGTTCACATTGTTCCTGCTGGGGGGTCTCAAAGTGGGATATGGTAGGGTGCTTGGACTGGGCATGGTGGTGGCCATGGGTGACTCAGACTGGTAGTGGTACATGGGGGGGCACAAATCAGTGGTGTGGAATGGAACATATTGCACAGCTGATCTTTCTTTAATACATTACCATACTTTATTACTGGAGTTCTACTGCTGACAGTGTTGGCACCAGTGGGCAGGCTGTGTGTAGCTCTCTGGGCTTGATCACTTGCAGCTGCTACTTGTTGTATGAAAATCCTCCTCCAGAAAAGCAGCACCCCCACTCCAACTTTTCCTACTGGCTATAGGGATTCACACTTTAAATGTTCTCTCTCTCTCTCACTGCCTTTGACTCTCTTTAAATTCACCTATGGAAATGCTCATAATTTTCTGCACGTTTTGCATCACTATACAAGCTTGTAAACAAATTTTCTTAAGACTTTGCTTGTTGTAATTAAGCCTGAAAACGTTAGTTATTAACCCCTTAAGTTAAGGTCCACAGGACTTTTTTTTCCAAAATCAATTCAGGGGTCCCCGAGTGCATGCAGCCACTTGTGGAGCTCTGAATTCCAGGATCATCAAGGATCCTTGTGTAAGTTTTCCCATGATGGTCCTGGCATATCATGGGTTCTTAAGGGGTTTAGGATTTCCTTACTATAAGCCTGAAAAAATGTTGACATACAGATAATATGAACATTAATTGTGGATGATGCTGTTGGTTGTGTTGTGGCACTGTAGACAGAGAATATATATAATGATAGTATGGCCCCCCTTCATGGCAGGCAGTGGCCTGGCAACTATGCAAATCCCTCCTCATCATCAACACTGCTGCTGGTTGTACATGTGTCATATGCTTCTGTGGCTTGTGTGTTTATTTCCACTTCTGCTATGTGATAATCAGATGGTATAAGATGCTGGTTCATTTTTCAAAAAGCTAGTTTGATTACACTACTATGGAACAGTCATGTACTATGCTCAACAATATAACCAGCAGCACTGAAAACCCTCTCTGGCTGGTGGGCAACCAAGAGTTTCCACTGCAATCTGAATCAGTGCTGCCACACCAATTCTTTTGGATGGCAGTACTCTAGTAAGACATAATTTCTGCTTATAACATAGCTATCCTGAAAGTAGGCAGTAACCATCTCACATGCAATGGGCTCACTGCTTTGAGCTAGACTATGTTCATGAGTATCAGTTATCATCCCAAATTAAAGGAGCAAGTCCCTTAGAGAAGTGCCCATGTCAACACCACCAACACCCAATCCACCCCTACTCACCACTACCACTTCATCCCAACCACCAACTATGTTAGACTGTTGCTGCCCTTGAGAAACCAGAATGGTTTTCTGTGATTATGATGCCATGTCTGACATTAAACTACCATTGATCAGGTGACAAAGAGTCCTTCCATTTAAGCATTGTATATACACTGATGTCCTTATTATGCTCATACAAATGTACTAGCATTTACAATGTGAAATTCCACCTAGTAGGGACCTTCATGGTGGTGCAGGGGGTTATACTCTTGAGATTTGTCTATCACATGCTGCACTTACTGTAAGATATCTACATCTTTGTGGGACTGTCTTTCCAAACATGCAACTGGGGTATTCTGCAACTATACTTTGCTTCTAATGAAAAAAGTAGTGGTGGTGGTGACATGCTGCTGCTTTTGATTGCTGCTACTGCCTGCTGATGGGAGGGATGCCCAGTGATCATGTAGTCTGTACTTTCTTCATTTTTGTGATAAGGTGAACTTTCTTGCCATAAGATGTTTCAGCTCTTTGCCCACCAGACAAACCATTATCGTGTACAACTTTTTCACATGACTTTGCAAAATCTAGATATACTACATCAATTGCCTTACCCTTATCTAGTTTGCTGCTTACTTCTTCATAGAAGCTGAAACAGTAAATTTTGCATGATCTACTCTTCATAAAACCAATTTGTTCCTGCTTATAATCTTATTTTTCCATTGTAATGTTGACTATAATGTCTTATTATCCCTTGTAGCAGTTTTACCATTTAGGAGGTCAAACTCGCAGGTCTATATTTCCCAGGTTCTGTTTTAGTTCCTTCTTAAACAGAGCACTACATTTACTTTATGACAATTTTGTGGTACTGAACCTATGGTGAGAGAATGTTTAAAGAGTAAAAAGATGGGTCTTGCTAATACTGCACTGAGTTCCCGAAGAACCCTTGCCTGTATACCACCAGGACCCTGTGCTTTGTCAGCCTTGATTTTGTTCAGTTTTCCCATGACCTTTTCTTGTGTTAACTAGTGTTGAGCGAGCACCCCGATGCTCGGGGGTTCGGGTGCTCTGACCGAGCACCCCCGGAGGCTCGAGTGCTCGGCCGAGCACCCGAGCCCCATTGAATTCAATGGGAGGACTCGAGCATTACACCAGGCACCCCCTGCTCTGATGAGGGGAGGGTGCCTGGTCAATGCCCCCCTTCATCTCCGCAATGCCCCCCTTCCACAATGTCCCCCTTCCACAATGTCCCCCTTCATCTCCGCAATGCCCCCTTCATCTCCGCAATGCCCCCCTTCCACAATGTCCCCCTTCATCTCCGCAATGCCCCCTTCATCTCCGCAATGCCCCCCTTCCACAATGTCCCCCTTCCACAATGTCCCCCTTCATCTCCGCAATGCCCCCTTCATCTCCGCAATGCCCCCCTTCCACAATGTCCCCCTTCATCTCCACAATGCCCCCTTCATCTCCGCAATGCCCCCTTCATCTCCGCAATGCCCCCCTTCCACAATGTCCCCCTTCCACAATGTCCCCCTTCATCTCCGCAATGCCCCCTTCATCTCCGCAATGCCCCCCTTCCACAATGTCCCCCTTCCACAATGTCCCCCTTCCACAATGTCCCCCTTCATCTCCGCAATGCCCCCCTTCCACAATGTCCCCCTTCCACAATGTCCCCCTTCCACAATGTCCCCCTTCATCTCCGCAATGCCCCCTTCATCTCCGCATGTCCCCTACCTCCAGTCCCTGGAGGTCCAGCGGAGCGTCTGTAAGATCTGTGCCTCCTTCGGCACAGATCCCTGCCACCCGAACATGGCGGGCGAGCACATGGCGGTACTCGTACGAGTACCGCCATGTGCCGAGCAGAGCGATGCTCGAGCCGATCCGAGCATCGGCCGAGCATGCTCGCTCAACACTAGTGTTAACCCAATATCTGATAATGGTAAGGTTTTATTTGTTTCTAGAACATCAGACTTTCCTTATCCTCTCTAATCAACTCACTCATCATCATTTTTGAAAGGTCCAATGTACTATCTCTTAAGTTTTACTCAACTGGTATATAATTTTGGATACATTTCTGCAACCTAAATTTGAATGCTGGCCATTTTTCCTCACTATTTTGCCTTTAAATAATTTATCCCAGTCTATTTGTTGCATTGATGCTCTTAACATTTTTAAGTTAGCTTTTTTAAAATTAAGAGATTTGGTTGAATATATACAGTTTTGCTTTGCTCAAATGTAACCATGTTGTGATCACTGTTTTCTAAATGTTCACCTACCTTAATACTGGATACCATGTCTATGTTATTCTTTGTCACTAGGTCCAATACATTGCTATTTCTTGTCAGCACTTCCACCATTTGTGACTTGTAGCTTTCCTAAAGCATGCTCAGAAATCTGCTTCCCTTAGCACTCTGACTGGTCTCATTTTTCCAGTTCACATCCAGATAGCTAAATTCTTCTATAATTATAGTATGCCCAAACTGCACAGCTTTCCTCATTTGCAATAGCAGTTTATCCTCAACATTCTCATCAATATTTGATGGATTGTAGGATATATCCACCATCACCTTTTTTTTGAGTTTTGTGTATAGAGTATTGCAAATAGCATCTTGCATTTTGCATATATCAGTTTGGTTATAGTGGCTTTCACTTAGCATTTTGCATATGTTGTATACCGTATTGAGTATAGTGTTTTGTGTATTTTATGTGTGCATTGTGCATATTGTGGGTGGGTGCTTTGTGTACATTATGTTTGTAACTGTGTGTATTGTTTTTATTGTATGTGTTGCATGTATTCTGTGTGTGTTTTGTATGGTTTGTGTTTGTGTGTGTGTGTTTCTGTTTGTATATTTATTGCTTGTGTGTGTATTGTGTGTGCATTTGTGTGTGTATGTTGTGTGTGTATTGTGCATGCACTGTGTGTGTTGTTTGTATTGTGTTTCTTGTGTAATTCTTGTGTGTGTGTATTGCATGTGTGTGTTTTGTGTGTATGTTGTTTGTGTGTTTGTTGCATGTGTGTGTTGAGCACCCGTGTGCATTTTGTGTCTTGTGTATGTATTGTGTGTGTTGTGCATGTATGTGTATTGTGTTTGTGGGCTGTGGGTGAGCATGTATGTGTGTGTATTGTAGATGTGTGTATTGCAGGTGTGGATGCTGTGTGGGTGTATTGTGTTTGTGGCTTGTGTTGTGTTTTGAGCATGTTCGTTTTGCGTATGTGTGTTGTGTGTGTTTTGTGTGTGTATGGGGTGAGTGTATTGCTTACATGTGTTGTTTTTGTGTCTGTGTATTGCATGTGTTTGTGGTGTGTGTGTGTGTTCAGTGCATTGTGTGTATGTGTGTTCGTTGTGCATGTGTGTATATGGTGTGTGTGTGTGTTTTACATTTGTGTGTTGTGCATGTGTTTGTGTATTTCTTGTGTGTTTGTGGTGTGTGTATGTTGAGTGTGTGTATTGTGTGTGTGTTGTGCGTGTGTGCATTGCATATGGGAGTGTGCATTGTGTATGTGAGTGTGTATTGTTTGTGTGGTGTGTGTACTTTGCACAAGTATTTTGGTGCATTGTGTATGTGTGTGTTGTGGTTTATCGTGCATATATGTGTGTTGTATTGTTTGTATGTCATGGTGTATTATGTGTATGTGTGTATTGCATGTGTGTGTATTGTGCATGTGTGTGTTGTGGTGTGATATACATGTGTGTTTATGTGTGTTTTTTGTGTGTGTTTTGCTTGTGTGCATTTGTATTGTGTGTGTGTATTGCATGTGTGTTTTGTGGTAATGTGTGCTGTGAGCATGTGTATTGTGTGTGTTATGGGCATGTGTGTTTTGTGTTGTGTGTCTGTTGAGTGTGTGTTATGCGTGAATATTGTGGGTGTGCATGTGTGTATAGTGTTTGTTGTGTGTGAGTGTGTATGTGTATTGTCTGTGTTGTGTATGTGAACTGCATGGATCTATTATGTGTGTTGTGCGTGTGTGTGTATGTGTGTTATGTGTGCTTTGTGTGTGTGTATTGTCTGTGTTGTGTATATGCATTTCATGTGTGTATTATGCATGTGTGCTATAAGTGTGTTTTGCATGTGTTGTGCATGTTTATGTATTGCATGTGTATGTATTGTGTGTGTGTTCTATGTACTGTGGTGTGTGTGTATTGAAGGTGCCTGCATTTCCTTGCAGAGATATTCATAGGAATGGCAAGGGGTCAACTCGAGAAGCCATGTTTGTTTTTTGGAAGAGGTGATAGTGGGGTAAGGTGAACTCCTTGTCCTGTCAAAAGCACCCCCCCCCGTTCGCTAGTATGTTTGCATGTATGTATGTTTCTATGTATATTAGTGTTGAGCGAGCATGCTCGGCCGATGCTCGGATCGGCTCGAGCATCGCTCTGCTCGGCACATGGCGGTACTCGTCGAGTACCGCCATGTGCTCGCCCGCCATGTTCGGGTGGCGGGGATCTGTGCCGGAGGAGGCACAGATCTGAAGACGCTCCGCTGGACCACCAGGGACTGGAGGTACGGGGGCATTGCGGAGATGAAGGGGGCATTGCGGAGATGAAGGGGGACAGTGTGGAGATGAAGGGGGACATTGCAGAGATGAAGGGGGCATTGCAGAGATGAAGGGGGCATAGCGGAGATGAAGGGGGACATTGCAGAGATGAAGGGGGCATTGCAGAGATGAAGGGGGCATAGCGGAGATGAAGGGGGACATTGCAGAGATGAAGGGGGCATAGCGGAGATGAAGGGGGACATTGCAGAGATGAAGGGGACATTGCAGAGATGAAGGGGGCATTGCAGAGATGAAGGGGGCATAGCGGAGATGAAGGGGGACATTGCAGAGATGAAGGGGGCATAGCGGAGATGAAGGGGGCATTGCAGAGATGAAGGGGGCATTGCAGAGATGAAGGGGGCATAGCGGAGATGAAGGGGGACATTGCAGAGATGAAGGGGGCATAGCGGAGATGAAGGGGGACATTGCGGAGATGAAGGGGGACATTGTGGAGATGAAGGGGGCATTGACCAGGCACCCTCCCCTCATCAGAGCAGGGGGTGCCTGGTGTAATGCTCGTGTCGCCCCATTGAAGTCAATGGGGCTCGGGTGCTCGGCCGAGCACTCGAGCCTCCGGCGGTGCTCGGTCAGAGCACCCGAGCACCCGAGCATCGGGGTGCTCGCTCAACACTAATGTATATCCTTATTTATATGGCACCACACAGTATAAGTAGAACATTACAATAGAGGTATGTTACAATAAATAAAAGGGGATAAAATAAGTGTCACAGTCATAGAAATAATAAGAAAGAGGTCCCTGCCCCATTTAAATGGGTAATAGGAGGATGTCAAGTGCTGAGATTACAAGGTCTGAGTTTGCCCAAAGGTAGTACATGGTCCTAGTGCTCCAGAAGATAAGAAGAGATGGGAGAGGGCAGAGGGTGTGGCTGGTGCAACAAGAAGGGTGTTGTGTGCTGAGCGAAGGAGGCTTACAGGAACATAAGAGGACATCAGGGAAGAGATGTGAGGAGAGGTGGCAATGTGGAGAGCATTATATGTGAGAAGAAGGACTTTGTAAGTGATGCATTGCTAAATATGGAGCTATGTAAGATGTCTAAAAATGATGTGAGCAGATTCAGTTTTTGGGGAGAGTGTGGTGGTTCATGTAGGCAAGTTTAAAACAGATTACATAGGGGAAAGATGGGTAGCAGGGAGGACAGTTAGTGATACAGGCAGTATACAGATTTGAATATCTCCTCCTTACTGCCGCCCCAGGGTGTGTGTGGCAGACATGCAGGTGTTTCTATATTTTGACTATATATATATATATATGATTATCACATGCCAAATGAAATGTCCACATATCCCTTTAATTTAACTCAAAAAGACTTGCTTGCTTCGGCAGCACATATACTAAAATTAGAACGATACAGAAAAACACTTGTCACAATTTCATTCTTCAGGACTGCAAAGGAGACAATGGAACCCTGCAATGTGTGTGTTTTATAATTGTCCTTAATTTGAAATGATATGGCCACCTTGGTCTCAAGGGACTTTATCTAAACCTTGATGTTACATATACATGTACTCACTGCTGTCACAAATAAAAAGAATCAATTTTAGTGATGGTATTATGTTTTACAATCAGTGAATCACACTCAGTCTGCTCAGCTCTCAGTCCAAAGTCTCTCTCTTCCCAAAGATAAACTTTATCTGGCTCATTGATAAATAGAATCCCATTGAGATTAATTAAGGATCAAACACATACGTTGAAATGTCCCCAATTTGTCACATTTCCTTAAAATAATAAAAAAGATTCTCAGCCACTGATGATTCACACTCCCGAAGGTGCAAGTGCCTGCGTTAGTTTAATAATATACATTTATGTCATCCATAAATATTTTAAGTCATCCCAATATTTCACATGTAGCACAGACCAATAATTATGGGGTCATAATCTAGTGCTTTAGGCTGACTCATAAACCATTGAATGTGCAAATGTTACTAGTATAATCCACATATCAGCTGGGCTCTGTAAGGCACTGTATCATCTTTATATAAATAATGCCATACCATTAACGGATCAGTTGCAGTTTGCATTCCAATGCGTTCTTCCTACTATCAATGCCTCTCTGGGAATTCTCTGCCATCTGCTTCATCTTTCCACAGTTTATTTAATGTGTCATAAGAATATTGTAATTTCTCTCTCTTTGCAGAAAAGCAAACTTTTACTGATACTATCAATGAGCAAACTGGATGCAGAAAATATTAAACGAGAACTAACACCTACTAATAATACCCTCCTACTTAAAGGGATCATAATGTTTTACAATAAAAAGCTGCTCCAATTAATCTTCATAGTATTTGGGCCATGGAGAGTATTATTTCAATACTGTTAGAGTTGTAGTGTTATTTCAATGCTATCAGAGTTGAATTCCAAGAGTAATTGAATGATAAAGTATCCCCCCCCCTTTTACCTAGTGTAAGCCACGTCCCCTCAGATGTGGAATCTGGTCCTGGGACCAGACAGCTCACAGCAAGGGAAAATCTTCTTACTGTGAGCATAAGGAAAATCCTGCCCCCCTTGACAGGTTTTTCAGGTATTTCCTTATGCTAATTGGAAATTGTCCCTCTTCAATCCATCCAGACAGTCTTGCTTCTCTGAGCTGAGCAGTGTTACATCAGTAAAAAGGGCGGGACAAGGATACTTTATCATTCAATTACTCTTGGAATTCAACTCTGATAGCATTGAAATAACACTCTTTATGGCACAAATATTATGAAGATTAATTGGAATTGTTTTTATGAAACATTACTATCCTTTTAACTTTCTATGACCAGAAGAGCCTTAATAACCCCTAATTATTTGCTCTTAGTCCTTTATTCAATAATGTATTCAATCCATGTAGGCGGTTATGACAGTTGCAAGCAGACCCACGGGATCTTTTGACCCACCAAATGGCAATCTTAACCCTTTAAGACACTAGAGAGGTGTGCAACTTATTGTTTCCTAAACCATTTGAGTGCCAGAGGGGTACGCAATGCATAAGGGTAACTAGGTCTTTCTAACCATAGTAAGATAAAAGTGGGAGTTATTAGGCTGCAATGGAGACCTCTCTACCATTCAATAGATTAAAAGCCCCATTTAAATGTGAATTTTTTATTTCTCCCCATTGGGGTAACTGGTTTGGTCCTGTTACCTGAATACAAGTTCGGTTTGTTTTACAGATATTTAAATTTTGCCTCTATATTATACTTGACATTTTCCTGAAAAATAAATAACATTTGGGAAAATAACAGTTATGTGGTGGCAGAGTGTGGCATGTTATGCTAATTCCGTGCTCAGTGTGCCGATTAGTTCTGTCTGAGACCATTAGCAATAGGTGCTGTGTGAGTGCTGCCTACATTCATTCATAGCACAGTGTGGTAATATTGGCCTCAAACAGAAACAAATTAGCATAAACAGCTGCACTGTACTACCAATAAATAAAGGTTAATTGCATATATATCTATATCTATCTATCTATATATCTATATATATCTATATATATATATATATATATATGTATATCTATATATATCTATTTATATATCTATATATATATCTATATATATATATATATATATATATATATATATACAGAAGGTGAATATGAGCACTCCAAAACATAAAAGTTAAGTGAAGAAAAACTTGCCTAGGTGCTGCAAAAAATAAATATATAAAGTAGGTTATGTATGGTAATCTGTTATCATACAAAAAGAGCACTTTATAGAACTTAAAAATCAAGTGTTCATTTATTATAGGTTGATGTTTTGGACATACCCAAGGGCCTTCATTAGGACAAATAGGATACACAAGCAAAATATGCCTCAAATACATTAGCCAGAGTTAGAAAGGGCACAAAATATAAATGTAATCTGGGGCTGCTATACTAGCAGAGAATGAACTACAGCACAAATAAAACTGTCATCTATTCTTTACATCATTAAAGCTATTCCCATGCCCTGGTAAACAACACCTAGTCATCATACAACACCTAGTCATCATCCAAAAAACAAGTATAATAAAACAACCTATGAAAAAGAAAAGGGTTAAAAAAGAACATTAATATTGCCAAACAGTTTGATAGTATGCCCAAGTTCCAATTTCTCACCTGATTAGACTCACTCTGTATCCCTTGGATCATTTTGTTTTCCACATTCCATTTGTACTGTTTGATGTCTCTTGAACAGTAGCATATCAAAACTGGTGAATGTTTGGAAGGTTATTAAAAACATGTACAGTCCCACCTATCCATTACCACCTATAAACTATAAAAATAGGCAAAGAAACAATACATGCCCCATAGCAATAGCTAATGCATTTAACAGCTACTTTGTTGCATGTGTCACCAACCTGATTACACAAACCAAAGGTAATTCTGAAGTAGAAACATGCATAGAACAGTCTCTGTCACCTGCTACCTAGCCCAATGATGCTAATAAATTAAATTTCATACCAGTAAATGATAGTGAAATATATGACCACCTTAATCCAAAAATGAACTCGCAACCTGGCCCTGACCCATGGAGTAACTATAGGGGTTATTGGACAAACATAAAATAAACATATAATATCTCGAATAAAAATATATATCCCACACTGCCCAACGTGTTTCGCTAACGAAGCAACATAGTGTTAGTGAAACGAGTTGGGCTGTGTGGGATATATATTTTTATTTGAGATATTATATGTTTATTTTATGTTTGTCCAATATATTTTTATTATTAATATTAAAACATTTTTGAATGGATATGGTGTCCTGTACCCTTAAGATCACAGACGAGAACGCTCCATAAGCTTGGATAACGTGTGTGAGCAACATTTGTATCCTTACAGAGGTTACAGTGTAGCTAGATACGCTTTTTATTTAAGAGAAGCGGAGAACGCCTGGATAATACGAGGGAGGGACTGTGCCGATTGGAGACCCGTGACTGGAGGTCTGATCCAGCGAAAGTGACGTTCCCCGAGGCGGTAGTAGCCTCTCTATTTGTGAGTATCCATCTGAAAGTTGTAATTGTCTGACGCTACTTTAAATATAGATAATGCTTAGAGTAGTGGTGCGCTGTCCTGTTTCTTTTGTTTTTCTATGTATTTGATTATTTCTTTTTAGAAACATATGATCGCCTTAGGAGTAGATTATTTGCAACTATCTTAAAGGAGTTACGTCTTATTTGATGGACAATTGTATTGGTTGTTATAGTTGAACTTATAGTTTATGAAAGTATTGTATCCCATTGTACGAGTAGAGCATTCAAACTAGTTGAGAGTGAGCGCTTTATTCATTTTTTTGCTTCTAATTACGCCTCTGGCCCTGACCAACTACGAGCAATGCTTATAAAGTTCAGTGCCTCATAACAAATTAAGACTTCCCTATCTAAAATCCTAGAAAAATATGTCCACATGCAACTATATAAGTATTACCGCCTGACCAGCTTTTTCACCCATCTTCAATCAGGCTTTCATTCAAATCACAATTAACAGTCACTGCCCTCCTAAAAGTATCCAATCATATACAGACTGGTATAGAAAATGGTGAACTCACAGGAGCTCTTTTCCCATATTTTGCAAAGGCCTTTGATACTGTAGACCATAGTATTCTGATAAGTAAACTCCAATGTTCAGGATTGGGTAATAAGTCTCTAAACTGGTTTCAATCCTACTAATCAGAAAGAACACAGTATGTCTTTATTGATGACAATATTTCCTTTTCCTTTCAAAGTAACAAGTGAGGCCCCCGACAAGACTCCATTCTTGATCCTCTTTTATTTTCACTGTAAATGATCTACACATGGTTTGCAAAGCATTTTCTGTGTACATGTATGCAGATGACAACATAATCTATGACAAAAACTGAAATGTATCTCACCTAGAAGCCAGATTACAACATGATTTCTCTGATGTTGAAATATATACATATATCAAAGAACAAACTGTTCTTAATCACCGGCAACACAGTCACAATGTTAAATGGTACAAAGCACAAACTGCGTAATCTCTGCTATACCCATTTATCCATTATAACATAGTCTAATCATAACTAGGGATGGGCAAAGCTTTCACCTCAAACCAAAATTGGTGAAAAATGGCAATTTTCACTTGGTGAAAAATTTCCCGTGAAAAGTGCAGTTTTCCCGATTTTTTTTTTTGCCTAGCTCATTGCATTGAAATCAAAGAGAAGAAAAAAATGTTTCTACCACACAAAAGTTTTCTCAACTTTTCTACAGCCACATACAAGGGTGTCAGGTTCTACACAGCATACCATTCTGTTATTGTAAAAAGAGAGAGCAGCACGTTTTTGATCTAGAGAAGACAGGGGAACTGAAGTTTAGTTTAGGGAATCTTTTAGGTAGGACAGTTGTGCTCTCTATTAAGAGAGTCATTGAGGTATTCTGGGGAGAAGAAGGGAGGAAGGCGGTTGACCCCAAATACCCCAGAATTCCAAGACACAGAAATCTGGGATCCAAATTGCTTGCTGAGTTTGCTTTTATTGTCTCTGTTCCAGTGGAAGTCTGGGGAAAGAAGTTGTTGATTTTGTTTTAGTTATATACACATATATATATCCAATTTGAAAGCACTCTCTCCATAACTTAAATTCGCCCAGGTGCACAATCCCTTAGATATTGAACAACACATAGAAAAATGGAGCAGCACCCGTGGATTGACAGAATTATGGATGTCCACAGTATGGATGTACTTCACTCAGAACCCTCAAGCTAACCATGTTGCTATTTGTTGTCTGTGCAAAACGCATGTGAACAGGGGGAAAGCAGGCTCACACCTAGGCACCTCCTCTATGAGATCCCACATGAATAGGCTGACCATATTTCCTTGAGCGAAAAACAGGACGGGGTTATATAATATCCCTTATTTTATTTATCATGAAAATTACCATTGAGTTTTGGACCGTTATGACTCATAAGACTCTATGGTAATCAATGTGTACAGTAAAACCACTAGTGTGATGAAGTTCTGATTATATTAAATACCTGTTGCTTCCATACTGCCTCCACCTCCACACCCTGTGTCCACCTCCACACCTTGTGTCCACACTCTGTGTCCACCTCCACACCCTGTATCCACATCATGTGTCCACCTCCACATCCTGTCAACCCTGTGTCCACCTCCACACTGTGTCCACCTCTACACCCTGCCCACCCTGTGTCCACCTCCACACCCTGTGTCCACCTCCACACATTGTGTGGACACAACCTGTGTCCACCTCCACACATTGTGTGGACACAACCTGCGTCCACCTCCACACATTGTGTGGACAAACATGTGTCCACCTCCATACCTTGTGTCCACACCTTGTGTTCACTTCCACATTGTGTCCACCTCCACACCCTGCCCACCCTGTGTCCACCTCCACACTGTGTCCACCTCCACACCCTGCCCACCCTGTGTCCACCTCCACATCCTGCCCACCCTGTGTCCACCTCCACACCCTGTGTCCACCTCCACACCCTGTGTGAACCTCCACACATTGTGAGGACACAACCTGTGTCCACATTGTGTGGACACAACATGTGTCCACCTGTACACCCTGTGTCCATACCCTGTGTCCACTTCCACGTTGTGTCCACCTCCACACCCTGCCCACCCTGTGTCCACCTCCACACTGTGTCCACCTTCACACCCTGCCCACCCTGTGTCCACCTCCCCACTGTGTCCACCTCCACATCCTGCCCACCCTGTGTCCACCTCCACACCCTGTGTCCACACCCTGTGTCCACCTCCACACCCTTTGTCCACACTCTGCGTCCACCTCCACACCCTTTGTCCACACTCTGCGTCCACCTCCACACTCTGTCCACACTATGTGTCCACCTCCACATCCTGTCAACCCTGTGTCTACCTCTACACTGTGTCCACCTCCACACCCTGCCCACCCTATGTCCACCTCCACATTGTGTCCACCTCCACATCCTGCCCACTCTGTGTCCACCTCCACATCTTATGTCCACACTCTGTGTCCACCTCCACACCCTGTGTCCACACCCAGTGTCCACCGACCTGAGACTGAGTCAAGTCCACATTCGGAGCACTCCTGATTCTGAAGCTGGCTGGCCTCCTCCTTGTGACCTGACGCGTGCATTGCCTGAATGCCGAATGCCTGGTGACGTCTGTTCCTCTAAGGCAACACAACAGCGCCGTGCCTCAGAACAGTCACAATCAATGAGAGAGGAGGAGTATCAAGCACTCCTCTCTCATTGGCTGCAGTGAGACAGAATCTAGACTAGGAAGCCAGGGAAGGAGAAAATGATAGAGTCTAGAGAGGGAGGCGGCCCGGGGCACATCTAGCCGTCCAACTCCATCATCATACTTTTATATATATTATTGTTGTGGTGCTTGCACATCGCTTTGCCGTGCTGCTTCTGTGCAGCTAATTAATAAAAATGGGACAAAATGAGAAAATGATGGGACGGTCCTGAAACATTAAAAAAATGGGACTGCCCTGTTCAAAATGGTACATATGGTCAGCCTACACATGAAGCACAACCACAGGTCTGACTGGGAGACACACTATCAACAGGCCAAAGGTGCCACAACTAGCAGCAACAGAAGCACTTTAAATAGTTCCAAGGGATGTAGGGCAGAAACAAAGAAGTAGTGAAGTAATTTATGTGTCAGAGGGTGTGCTACTGCCAGTGCCAACAGTTAGTTCAGTCCAAATAACACCTATGGCTCCTGCTGCAGAGGAGTATGACAGACAAAGCCAGGACAAATATATTAACAGCAGCACAGATGAGGAGGTGGAGGAGAGATGTGAAGAAGGGTTTCCACCATCTACCCCACTTGGAATCACTTTTATGAGTGAACAGTAATGTGTGTCAATTATCAGACAGAGATTTGACACAAACATGACAATAGTAAAAACTATATACATACACAAATCACACCATACCAGCCAGTCCCCCACCAACACCAGTACAATACACATCTGCCACATTGTAGGATGTATTTTTTTTTAATCTCTTGACATCATCATGAATATGTGCCAGTGTGATTTAAGAAGGAAGTTAGTTTTGTGGCAAAGGACAAATGTATTCTGAATTCTAACACATTTTTCAAGGCACATGTTACTGTAGGACTCACAACTTTGACTTTCAGGCACTTATTTCTAAACTACAGCTCTCAGAAGAAGTAATATTACAGTGAGAAATGTAGTACCTGTAAGAAATATTGGTGAAAAATGTGTTAAAATAGGTGAAAAGGAGGACATATTTGCAAAGAAATATTTTGTGGAAAAAGCAAAAAATCAGCAAGTGTTTGTGAAGTCAAGTGGGAAATTTTTCACAGTTTTCACCCACCCCTAGTCTGTAATAGAGCAGCAGCAGCATGTAGGGACTAGTGGTGGTGGTGATGATGATGGTAGAGAAGCTGAGGTGGAAGAGACATTGATGACCTTTTTATCAGAAACTGAGAAGGAATAGGAGACAGGAATGTGAATGGGCATCACCACCACCAACACCACTAGCAATGAGCTTTTGGAATTTGTGGATTTTAAACTGCTCTAATTCCTGCTGCTGCTCAGTTGCAAGGGCAGCAGGATGCTGAGGAGCAAGCTGTGTGCCACAGACCAATGTGGACACAGGGGGAATGGGGTCAACAAGTGATGCAGGACTAGGACTGGTTCCACTTGCCAGCACCAGCAATATTCCTGGTCCCAGATGAAGTACTGATTTTGATGCAGTAGGAGCAACAACAGCAACATCATCTGCTGCAGCACAAACAGTGAAGGGGAATGTGGAGGACAAAAATAAAGAGGCCATTCTTCTCCGCTTGTTCCCTCCCCCCTGAAGTCATGGGTGTGGGACTATTTTTCTATTGGGGCAGGCACAGTGCAGTCATCACCAGTGGCACTGTGCACAATTTGTGACAGGTCAGTGAAAAGGGGAAAGGAGGGAAAGCATCTTGGCACAACCTCCCTGATAACAAACATGAAACAAGACACCATGACATTTATGTGAAACATGTTAAAACCAAACACGCATCACAGAAATCAAGCACCACTGTTGTTGTACTCTCTGACTCTTCCAAAAGGCAACAAGAGGAGAGGTGGAGATCAAAGAGGAGGAAGAAAAGAGAAAACCAGCCACATGCTGAAAGTTCAATGACGAGCGAAACGACTAGCTCCCTATCACTTTCTTTCTCTAGTGTAATTAAATCTTCTGCCAATCCACCTTGTTCATAATTACCTCCCCTATCATGTGATAGCCATTCTGTAGATGTGGCAGTTCGTCTATCCATTGCAAACTGGAAATGGAGGGAACACTCCTTGGAACAATCACCCTAATATCACACATGAAAAACAGACACCATGACATTTATGTTAAACATGTTAAAGATAAACACCCACCACAGAAATCAAGCACCACTGTTACTGTTCCCCCTGACTTTCCAGAAAAGCAACAGGAGGAGAGGCGGAGTTTAAAGAGGAGGAAGAATAGAGGAACCGAAGCAGGCACTGGAAGTTCTATGAAGAGGGAAACAACTAGTTCGCCATCACCATCACCTTCTTCCTCTAGGGTAACTACATCTTCTGCCAATCCACCTCATTCTTTGTTACTTCTCCCACCAAATTATAGCCACTGTGTTGATTTTAGGATGATGCAGCTCATCTCTACTCAGTGCACACTGTCTGGTGCACTGACCACACATGCCAGTGTGGGCAGGGCATCAAGTGGCATCTGAGTAGATTCCATCCCACAAAATATGCTAAGATGCTGGCAGGGAGGGTTCATCATTACTATTAAACTGTCAGCAAGTTGTCATGTATCCTTAGCCGGTTATGGACAAGGGGTATAGTGATAGCAGCAGTACTTAGGTTCTGGTGTTTGGATACAGTTGTGCCTCCAGATGTTATTTACCACACACACTGTGCACATTGCAGTTGCTGATGAGAGCCACAATTTTGGAGGAGGGGCGGGTGTAAAAGAATTATTGGCCAACTTCATTTTTTTCTCCACATATACTAGGGGTACTTATTGTGCTACTGCATCAGACGCATCACTAGAGCTAATCGTGGCAAGTAGAACCTTCATCATCCATCACCCATGTTACTGCTGTTGTTGATCCCATTCCCTTTGAGCTGCCTAATCATCTTGCTGCTTAAACAATTCAGCAGCAGCAAGAACAACAGTCACAAATGCTACATCTTCAACAGGCATTTGACAATGGCAAGTGGCAACTGGCCAACAGGACATCACCTGCTAGCATTAGGCCAGCAGAGCATTTTGTTTCTCAGGGCTTGTGCTTTAACCTTCTGAGTGCCAGAGGTGTACAGAATGCATTAGGCCTCTCTGCCGGGGTGGAAGCTTGAGCAGCCAAAATCCCCTCATCCAACGGAGATGTAATACTGATACGTAACTTAGCCAAGATGTGGTTAGGAGGAATAATAGGAACCGGAGGAGACTTTTCCTGGGACTCGCCCCCAAACTGTCGAGAAAGAGCATCTGCTCTAATATTTTCTGTACCAGGGAGATAGGAGACCACAAAATTAAACCTTGAGAGGAATAGAGCCCATCTGACCTGATGAGGCGAAAACCTCTTTGCCTCAGACTAGTATGTGAGGTTCTTGTGATCAGTCAGTATCAGGATTGGAACAGTGGTCCCCTCCAACAGATATCACCATTCTTTTAAGGAAAGGATGATGGCGAGTAGTTCATGACCGCCCACATCATATAAACTCTCAGCCTTAGACAATTCCTTAGAAAAAAAATTGCACGGGAGCAGCGGTTTCCCAGGGCCCATGCGCTGGGACAGCAAAGCTCCTACTCCAGTCTCTGAAGCGTTAACCTCCAGGGTGAAGGGTAAGGTGGGATTTGGGTGGTACAATCTTGGGGCCTTCACAAAAGCCGACTTCAATTCCTCAAATACCTGCAAGGCTTCTGGTGCCCAGTCTGAAGGGTTAGCCCCCTTCTGAGTCATGTCAGTAAGAGGTTTGACTACTGTGGAGAAGTTTAGTATGAACTTCCTGAAGTAATTTGTGAAGCCCAGGAACCTTTGAATAGGCCTTAGCCCTTCTAGAAGTTGCCACTGTAAGACGGCAGACAGTTTTTGTAGATCCATGCATAGGCCAGAGGATGAAATCACCTATCCTAGGAAAGTCTGCTCTATGTGCCTCCAAGGTAGGAGACTGGATGAGCATATCGTCCAAATATACTACAAAACGACTCTGTAGTAGGTCTCGCAAAACATCATTAATGAATTCCTGGAAGACAGCAAAGCATTGCACAATCCGAAAGACATCACCAAATATTCCTAGTGCCCGCTCCGGATATTAAAATCTGTCTTCCATTCATGGCCTTCTTTTATTCATACCAAATTATTCGCGGCCCTCAAGTCAATTTTCGTGAAAACAGTAGCGCCTTTGATACGATCAAATAGCTCAGTCATCAACGGTATCGGATAAGCGTTTTTTACCATCAGTTTATTCAGACCCCTGAAATCAATCCATAGTCTGAGCTCACCATCTTTTGCGCATGCAGGTGAGGAAGACTTCCGGATAATGCCCCTGGCTAGAGTGTCAGTAACATAATCCTCCATGGCCCTGTTCTCCCCCACAGACAAGGGGTATACTCGGCCCCTAGGAGGTCTGGCCCCTGGTATCATATCAACAGTACAATCATAAGGCCTGTGTGGTGGTAACAAACTGTCCTCTACCTTATTAAATACCTCTTTGAAGGACTGGTACCCAGCAGGTAAAAAGGCAGAGGTACGTAATATCCTGGTAGACTGCTAGAGGCAAGACTTTGTGCATTGAAAAGACCACAACAGAATATCACAAGTCTGCCAATCAATTCTTGGGCGTGAGTCTGCAATCAGGGAAAACCCAGAATGATGGCATGATGGGGAGAATGTATGACTTGGAACTGTTGTGACTCCACATGGAGTGCCCCTACCCTTAGAGACAAGGGAGCCACTACTGATGACTCTGCCAAAGACAATACTACTTCAGGGATAGATTTGTCCTGAAGTCTTATTTGGCACAAGCCCCCCAAAATGTTTGCTTTTTGTATGCCTCTGTTTTTTTTTTTTTTTAAAAGAACAAGCCCTGAGAAAAAAAAAATGGCATACAAGCCTAGGACCAGCAGGTTATATCGTGTTGCCCAGTGTCCACTGGCCATTGTCAAATGCCCAGATATAATTGCGGGATTTGTGACTGCTGTTCTTGCTGCTGCTGTTGTTGAATTGTTTAAACATTAGGATGATTAGGCAGCTCAAAGGGAATGGGATCAGCAACAGCAGTAACATGGGTGATGGATGATGAAGGTTCCACTTGCCACGACTAGCTCCAGTGATGCACCTGAGGCAATAGCAGCACCATAATTAGCACCCTCCACTTCAGGTATATGTAGAGAAAAGAATAAGTTGGTCTTTAATGCTTCTCCACCTGCCCCTCCTCCAAAAAAATATAAATTTTTCCCTTGAAAGCAGGAACTGTGCTTCTTACATCAGCAACTGCAATGTGCACAGTGTGTGTGGTAAATAAGAGAAGGACTAGGAACAATAGCTATATTTGCACTCACATCAAACACCTGACAAAATTCTATCCAAACACCATGACACTTAGGTTCCCCAATGTGAAATCCCCCCAACCAGAAACCAAGTACTGCTGCTGTCATTATGCCCCTTGTCCACTACCCTCTAAGGACAATTTAATAGTAATGATGAACCCTCCCTGCTACCAGCTTAGCATATTCTGTGGGATGGAATCTCCTCAAATAACAAAATAATAACACACTTATGGAACCAGTAACAACAGATTAAAAAATATAGTTCCAGAAATGAACATATAGTTAATTTTCATGCTCCTGAGTTCTGACTACAACATTCTTCCTACAGTAAGTTAATTGTACAAAGATAACTATGTCCCGTATGGTCTCACTGCTCACTTCTGTGTTGACAGTGGTTGAGAAAATTATTTTTCTTTATACTAACAAAACATATTGATTGCTGGAACATATACTTCTTACAGTTACTAAGACTTTCTCCCTGGTCACACACACTGTTAGGATTACAATATTCCATGTTACCAAGGCAACCCATCCTAAATCTTTAAGTGGCCTTATCTGCTCACAGTGGAATTTAAGCGGCTTGAGATCAAATGTGTGGGATGGCCCCTTATTTAAACATACATTCATTTAAAAAAGCAATAATGAATAATGAAATGGAGGAGAGGATTTATTCATTTCTCTCACTCTTTCTATTAAAACATTTAATGGCAGAGGCTGAAGTTTGACTCTACATGATTCTAATAGGGCTTTAAAGGGATAGTAATACTTCATTTTAACTGTATTTTATTTTGTAGGCATTAAAAAACCATGAAGAATGATATAAGTCTTATCTCTCAAACCTTTATGGTTTAAGAGATATTCACAAGCAAAGTTTCCCCCTCCCGTCCCTTTTTCCTAGTGCAAGCCATCTCTTCTCAGATGTGAATCTGGTTGTAAGACCAGATAGGTAACAGAAGAAGACAAACTTCTTTGTATGAAAAGAATGCAAGCCCTTCCCCCCTTGACAAGTTTTTCAGCTTTTTCCCTTATCTTATTTGAAGATTGTCCCTCTCTGCAGTCTACCTGGGCACCTCCCTTCTGATCTGGCTGAAGGGTGGGGATACTTTGCTTGTGAATATCTCTTAAACCATAAAGGTTTGAGAGATAAGACTTACATCGTTCTTCATGTTTTTTTAATGCCTACAAAATAAAATAAAGATAAAACGAAGTATTACTATCCCTTTAAAGCAAAAGTAACATGAAAAATAAGTTAGGCTTACATTAGAAGCAGAATATAGTCTTACCTTTTGAATTAACCTTGGCAATTTTACGTCATCTTATGGAGGCAACCATCTGGCAACCTTTTGGCTTTCTAAAGCTCATCATTGAGTTGGGATAAGGGGGTTATAGGTATTGGATCGAAACTGAGGAAAAACTTAGGGAAGATTTAATGTTAATGGAATTATAACCAAAAGAATATGAGGGACTTAATTGGTTTAACAGATAGACTATCATAGAAGATAGTTGAGAGTGGAGAAATGTCTGCATTTTTTGATGGAGGTGAATTATCTCTGAGAGAAAACAGTTTTCTGCTTTTCCTGTAGAAATTCCATTGCAAAGAAAATACATAGGGGGATATCAATAAAGTGTGATAAAGAAGTGATAAATAGGGATGGGCGAATTGAAATAAGCAAATAAAGGCACTTCCCACTTGGCAAATAATTTCCCATGAAAAGTGCCATTTTTCTGCTTTTTTCACCTAGTTCATTCCTTTGGAATCAATCAACACTTAACAAATGTTATTTTAATTCCAAAGGCATAGTATTAAACAGACATGAGGGTGCCTATGTTGGTGGAGTGTGGAGAAAGAGTCAGTTGAGCAGATCATGTTTTTTCGGGGTTTTGGTTACTGGGATTGGGGGGCAGTTAATAAAAAAATGAATCCTAAATACAATTAAACCCCCCCATAACATATGGTATAAAAGGGTTCTGAGGAGGGTGCCTGTGTTGGTGGGTGGAGTCTGGGGAATGAATCAGTTGAACAGGGAATTTTTAGGGTTTTTTTTGACTGGTATTGAAGGGGCAGTTAATAAAAAAATGAAATAAAATAAAATAAGAAATTTGTATGTAAAGTGATAGAGACTGGAACACCTCGACATTAGCTGCCACTGGGGTAGACTGATACTTGACATGATAAAGTATTTTGTAGAGGATGATTTGTAAGATTTGTTGTTAGAGGCAAGCTCTGAAGAAACATTGATTTGTAGGACTTAAGCTTGTTAGAAACAAACCCCCAAAAATTGTTTATTGTTTTTTGACTATTGGGATTTTTTATTATTATTTTTTTTTTTAAAGCACAAGCCCTGAGAAAAAAATGCCCTACTGGCCTAGTGCCAGCAGGTCATATCCTGTTGGCCAGTGGCCACTGGCCATTGTCAAATGCACTGATGTAGATGCAGAATTTGTGACTGCTTTTCATGCTGCTGCTGATGATTTGTTTAAGCAGCAGGATGATTTGATAGCTGAAAGTGAATGGGAGCAACAACAGCAGTAACATGGGTGATGGATGATGATGGTTCCACTTGCCATGACTAGCTCCAATGATGCACCCGAGGCAATAGCAGCACAATAAGTAGCCCCCAGTCTATGTGGAAAAAAGAAGAAGTTGGCCAATAATTCTTATCCACCTGCCCCTCCTCCATAATCATGGGTGTGTTGTTATTAGAATATAAATGTTTCCCTTGAGAGCAGAAACTGTGGCTCTCGTCAGCACCTGCAATGTGCACAGTGTGTGTGATAAATAACACCTGGGGGCACAACTGTATCCAAACACCATGACAGCAGAAACCAAGTACTGCCACTGTCCTATTCCCCATGTCCAGACCCCACTAAGGACACATGACAACTTGCTGACAGTTTAATAGTAATAATGAACCCTCCCTGCACACAGCAATTGTCCAATTTTGGGTCACCTAAAATGTAGATATATGTATAAAGACGGCTGTAATTCCAGCATGGTTCATGGTTTATGGATGTAAATACCCTCAAATTAAAACAAATATAGCAATATGTAATAATACCTTTTAATTGGACTAACATTCAATTTTAGGGACAGCTTTCGAGTGATGTCCCTTTTTCAAATCAGAAGAATATTGGTTTAAAAAAAATGAAAAAATGAAATTAAAAGCCTTGCTATGGAAAGCAGAGACCGATAAGCAATGTCACTTACAGTTCTTATTAGGGGAATGCAGTGGGAGTGGGGAGTAGGAGAAAGAGAGAGATCTATACATAGAAATAAATAGAAATATAATACGAGAAAGAGGAGTAATCATGTACTAAAACAAAATAAACAGAAGGAAATATTATGGTAATGTGCAAGGAATACCACATCCTTATTTAGTTCAGTGTGTCTGGTTTTGACAAAAACTGATAATCTTAATTTCAAATGTTTTTTTCAGAGTATTTTGATTTTAGGGTTATTGATACAGTGGTGTTTCTAGGTGAAATGATGAACAACCGATTTATGGTCCTTTGTTTTATGGTGTTTCTCAAGGGCAAACTCACACCAAACAAGACATCATTCATGCTTGATACCAATGACTATGGGTGGGCAAAAGGTCTTGTCATGTTCCTCTTTAATGTTGGGAAAATCCACTTTAAATACAATGAATAAGATCTTCGCCATTTTAACCTATTTGCAAAATTTTTTTGGCCATTTCTTCAATAGCTAGAAAATTTTGCCCCTTTATTAAAGTGGAACTTAAGTTAAAATGAAAGTGCCCCCCAAATCATGTTTCAAATAGCAATATGCGTATCAACAGTAGTATTAACCTAATTAAGTCCAGAATGTTTGAGATGTACAACTTCTTCTGCAGGCATCAGTGAGCATCAGCACAGACATCTTGCCGAAAAGGCCTCTTGGAGTCTGTGCTGTCTATCCCAGTATCTTCCAGGATTACTAGGAGGTAACATAATAAATTAGGTTGAAAGGCACAAGTCCATCAAGTTCAACATTTGCCTCATAACCCAGATAAATGAGAATTAGGTATTACTTCTACTTTTAGTAGAGCAAGCCTAAACATCTCCCCTATAATATCCTCAGGAAAAAGGAAGAATTTTAGTATACAGAGTTAAACAAGGTACAGAGGAATGGAATACCCTGAAACAGACACATATTTCCATATTGACCCCTTCTAGGTGCAAAAAGCATATTGAAGACCATTTTCAGGACAAATAGCTTGAAACATAAGCATTAAGTAGGCTCCTCTAGACTGTAAGATCTCAAGGGCAGGGCCCACTGATTCTTTTCTTTTTTACATTCCATTTGCACTGTTTTAAGTCTCTCTTTGTCTAGGCTCTATTGTACAACACTGACGAATAAATTAACACTACATAAATAAAGAATATTATTAAATCAGCACAAAAAATAAGTCTCTTGAATCTAATTTACCAAGGAATTGCATTTGTAAAACCACATCTGTATTTTGTCTAACTTCTATTGGTATAAGTAATTAGTATGGTGTGAACCTTAGTGTAAGCCCAAAGCAGTCTATGAATTGAATTGAATTTAACCATTTCAGGACCAGAGGGATATGCAACACACTGCACTGAGCACCCCTCTGGTCATTAAAGGATTATGGGCTAGATTCTATTACAGGTGCAAATTTTATCACTGCTTTTATCTCCAGTTTTCCCCATAGACTTCAATAGGAAAATGATAAAACAGGTGTTAACATTTAGCACCTGCAATAGAATCTGGCCCTATTTGTTTAGTTTTATCAAGAAAGGAAAGCAAAAACCAAAAGTATTTAAGACTTATCTAGCATCCAAGGGGTTAATAGGGACCAATTCTCAATACGTTATCTAAGATGCAACATTTGAGATCTCTGTAGTGTCCAAGGGGTTAATGGATACCATTTCTTAATAAATTATCCAGGTCCCAGCACTGGAGACCTCTCTGGCATTCAAGGGTTTAAAAAGGACACGTTCACAGTATATTGTCCAAGGACCCAGCACTGAGACCTCCCGAGCACTTAAGGTGTTCAGCAACTTACGCCTATAGGTATAATTTCCCATTAAACCTTTGTGTGCCAGAGAGTTATCCAACGTACTGCTTTTCAAGGTCTGGATACCTGTCTGGCACTCAAAGGGTTAAAGTTAATGGAAACATATATATACCATTAACTGTTTGTTATTCCAAAGTAGTGTAATGGCCATATGCAATAATAAAGTAAATATGGCTGATTCAACAGACAATATTCCCATTATTTATCAGGTGCACTTGATTTGTCCACCTATCGTGACTAAAGTCTGAGTAAATAATCCAAGGGAAGATCAACAGCCTGATGTGCTAAAAAGAATAGGGAAGGGGAGCCCTAAAGTGTGATAAAGAGTTAACAGGTAAAAGCCCCATTCGAATCAGGGAGAATCTGAGGAATCTGCATACATCCCCTATAGTGCGGTTGGTTTGTTCCAGAATTAAACCAGGGGAGTGATAAAGAGGTGATACAGTGGACATGACTTCTCCAGTGATATCCCTTCTCCTGTACTTAATTAAGATTTTTCATGTGGGAGAGATCTTAGTGCATTGGCTCCATAGAATAACATAGGAACTTGAGAAGAGATATCACTGGAGAAGTCATCTCCACTTTATCACCCCCCACCCCCATTTCATTCTGGAACAAACCAGCTGCACCACAGGGATGTATACAAATTCCTCAGATTCTTCCTGATTTAAATGGGGCTTTTGCATGCTAGAGAGGTCTATACAAAGCCATGCATTGGAGGCTGCTCTAGTATTCAAGTGGTTAAAAGTCCCATTCAGATCAATGGAGATTTGTATTTCTCACCTTTTGTTGAAAGTAATTTTCTCCAGAATTATTCCATGAGGGTTATGCACTGAGGGGCAATAAAGATGTGATTCACTTGCCTTTCCCATGTTTTTCTATGGAGCCTATGCAATAAGAACTGTCCAACCTGATACCTCTTAGTGCACAGGCTCCACAGGATAATTTAGAAATTGGAGAGTCTATCACAATGGTGAGTTTATCTTAAATCTATTACACCTTTCCCTTATCTCAGTGCATTTATTTCCCCATTTATTCTTAGTATATTATCGTTAAAGGGGATCTATCACCCCTACACATGCTGGGCTACATAGCTCGTGTATGTGGCAATTAGCTGGGGTAAGGTTTTCATTTTTTTTTTTAAACTTCGCTATTTAGGAAAATGTAATCCATTAAATACTGCCCTAGGCCTACTTCTGGACAGACTGTGGGTACAGATCTATACTGTCACTCTTCCTCTTCTCCCCTCCCTCTAGCCAGCCTCCTCCAATGATGGAGGCTTTCTGCCTGTAACCTGGTGCTCTCTCATTGGCCAGAGATTGCTCCAGCTTACAGGTAGAAAGCCTCTGTCATTGGAGTTTTTCATTAAGTTTTCAAAAAAATGAAAGCCTTACACCATGTAGTTGCTACATGCATGAGCTATGTAGCCCAACATGTGTAGGGGCGATAGATCCCCTTTAAGAGGTTTGTGTACAGTAAAACACTTGCGGTCCAGCCTGGTTCACTGCACACACTTAATTGAGTTCACTCATCTCTTGTTGTCACAAATATCAGGAATGTTGTTTTTTATTTTTCTTACATTTCTATGGTAAATAAATAAGGTTTTATGATGTTTGTCAAACATTACAGAAATATCCACATTATTAGTTTAGCACTTGTTCTTTGGCTTGAAGAATAATTAAGGAGCTATCCTTGTTCAAATAGCTAACCATATGCTACCAATATGCTTATGTCTAATGTTCAAGAGAGGTTACATTTTCATTTTTCACAATAAATAGAGAAACATTTTTATATATTTTATTTGGATGCTAGAGAAGTCTCAAAAATTTTTCCAATAGAGTTGGGTGAAAAGTTATTGTTTTTTCATCCCACTGGAATTTCCATGTAATAGGAGAAATGTTTCTCTTTTCTGCTGAAGATCCAAAAAGGAAAATAATGAACAAAATCCTCTACAATGATTGGTCAGAAGATTAAACCCATTGATTGCAATGTAATTAAAGGGATAGTAATGTTTCACAAAAACAGAAGCTCTAATTAATCTTCATAGAATTTGGGCCATAGAGACTGTTATTTCAATACTGTCAGAGTTGTAGTTCACAAGTAATTGAATGATAAAGTATCTCCCTCTCCCACCCCTTTTACCTAGTGTAAGCCACCTCCCCTCAGATGTGGAATCTGGTTTTGAGACCAGACAGTTGACAGGTTTTTCAGGTTTTTTTCTTATGCTAATTGAAGATTGTCCCTTTCTGAGATCCATCTGGACAGTGTTGCTGCTCTGAGGTGAGCAGTGATACATCAGTAAAAGGGTCAGGAGGGAGATACTTTATCATTCAATTACTCTTGAACTACAACTCTGACAGTACTGAAATAACACTATCCATGGCCCAAATACTATGAAAATTAATTGGAGCTGCTTTTATTGTGAAACATTACTATCCCTCTAACCTTCAGACATACACAACCATCAAATATGCATGCATTATCATGCACGGATAATCAAACACATACATTCAAATATGCAGGAACATATTCACTAAGATTGCCACAAGCAGACATTAGTGGAAATGGGCTTCCTGTAGGGATTTCTGCAGGAGGCAAAACAGGGCATTTTTCACCAATTTCTTCCTGCCACAAACAATTTCAACCAAACCTAACTGTGAATCAATGTGATTGAGACCTCTCTACTATTCAGGAAGTTAAAGATTGAATAGTTATGCTGCTAATGGTTGAATTTAAAAGAAGTGTCTGAAAATTGTAGTTCGTATATATGATAGTACTGAATGCACAATTAATTTATCCATTTAGAGATGCTGCATTGTTGTTAATAGACTCATGTCACAGTGCTTCTTATGAAAAGACACACATGGAAAAACTTACAGCCATAGCTGCCTTGAGACATTTTATTTTTATGTTACATTTTTTTAAGCCTTCCACATATTTTCTATAAGACATGTACATATTTAAAATAAATGTACATACAAATGCATGTTATTTTGTTCATATCATTTAAATAAAAAAGTAATTTCTGTTGCTATTTTAAAGTTAAACCTTAGTAAATTTGTCCCAAAAACTTTTATTTCAAAAAGTATCTAGTAGTAAGTGGTGTATACACTGGAAAGATGCTAGTGTTATCCTACATAGTGCTATTTGCACATTCGGTAATTAGCAAGCGCAGCTTTAACCTGTTGAGTGCCAGAAATGCATTGCATACCCCTCTGGAACTCAAAGGGGTAAAGGGTTATGTTTTTAATGATCATGAGTAAGCGTCTTGCACGCGAAACGCGTTGATCTTATGTAGAGCCTTGTTGGATCAAGCTGCTGCACTATTATATCTTCTCCAATGAGATTCAGCATTGATCATTTGGAGGTACTTTTTACAAGATTCTAATAAAGAAGTGTTTTTATCTTAAGCTTTGAGTACTCTCATGAATGGTGGTGCATTAAATTTTTGTATTTTGTAAAGGGTTAAGTTAGCAGTTATGCTATTTCCATGTCAGGTTATTCCTGGCATGCTCTGTTGAAGTCCGGAGCCACATGACAAAGGCCATATAATGTATACATTGCCTTTATCAGTGTTCTGTGCCTCTCAGTGAGGAAGAGAGAAGCAGAGAACACACATGCCCACAGTGGAAGTTGCCAAAATGGGACACTTTTAATTGAATTATATGTGCTGGGGGAAGAACTAGTGGTAGAACAGGTATGGTCACTTGATGACCCACTGCCACCTCTTTGTGCTACTAAATAAATGATTCAGCAAGACCAAAGGATTTTATTAACACAGACTAATTTTAGAAGACATATACTGACGTTTAAACGAGCTTTATGTGGGTTTTATTACTATTGAGCAATGTGATACACTTATATACACACCACAAGGTCTGATCACCTAAAAGAGGAACACCAGGGAGGTAAAGAGGGACATAGCGATTTTCATCATAGAGAGACAGTACCTTCCTTTTATCCAGTCCCTAATAAAAATGAGCCAACTGAGCACAAATTATTACAGGTAAACCTGAAAAAACATTATTTTTTAGTTTTTTCTCATTGTTTTATTGTCATCACATTAAATGGTGGGTTATCTAAATTTGATATCAAAATAAAGATCTGCTTATGATGGTATTTCATTTGTCTGGGTGTACTAAATTAATTAGAGATAAAATATGTTTAAACAAAGGCATACTAAAAAATCCAAAACTGCTTGGTCTGCCTATGCTCATTCATGGATATCCTGAAAACAGGAACTGTCAGTAACTCTTGAGAGCCATGGATGACTTGCCCTGGTGTATATCAAACAGCCTGCACAAAACTCATTTCATAGCACAGAATAGGCTATAATTGGACCTCCTCCGGTTGGAGACTTCAAATTCCATCATTCCCAATCAGTCAGTTGCTGGATGAGGATGATGGGAGTTGCAATCCCCAGTGACTAGTATCCTGTATCTTATTGGAAGATTGAGGCATGTAATGTGCTACCCTCCCTGCTAGCAATGGTGCAATTGAGCTGCACAGTGCATGTATAATGGAGGAACCCTGTTCCCTAAGAATGAGGTCCCAGTGGAGGTGTGGGGCAACAAAATCAGATGCTGTAATTTAGTCAGTTAGACAGTTAGTGTATTGAGTATTCAGTGTAACAATAGAGAAGATGGAGGAAATACTCACTTTTGCAACAGGGAGCAGATTGGCTAATTTCCAAGCCAACTGAGAAAAAGCTTTATTGGTTGTGAGTGAAACCTGGTGTTTGCCAGGTAAAGTGACATGGAAGGAAGTTATACAAAAGTGATTTTGCACTGCTGGTATTGCATTTTGTGAGTAGACCTGTACTGGACCTGTACTGGTGCAGAGTCTGCATCAGAAGAACTTAGCAAAAGAGAAGACTGCTGAGGGCATAACTTGAAGATTTGTTGTACCATATCAGAGAGAGGGCAGAGAAGACAGGAAAGACATTGTGGCCGAGAAACTGGTTTGAGCCCATACCTTCAGGAAGGATGTCAGAGCAGATGTCAGCCAATGAAAGCAGCTAAGGAGAAGACAAAGCTACAGAGTTTGACTGGTTGCCAGGCCAATTCTATTGCACTGCAAAACACATTCCTCCTGGCAACTCCAGCCAGCATGTCTGAACTCTGCTCCAGTACTGCGGGCACAATATCTGACATCGCCTTCCTTTTCACCAGTGAGTGAAGGTGAATATCTGGAGACAGGGATATGCCTCCTCTCTATTGTGGCCCTACCTCTGTAGCTTCATCTATCTCTGTTCTCTGCCCTCTCCCAGGCCAGGCAGTTTGTCTTTTTAAGAAAGCAGCCAGCAAGGTCTCAGTGCTGGAAAGTATAGATGTTCATGCCAGAATACATACTTTGTGATGATATTTGGTTCTGATAGGGAAAGATATTCATAGGTTTGGGGAGCCCTAGGTTCTCCTATGCTTCAGCCATTACAGGGTGACAAAAGGTTTTTTTGCAAGTGTTTCTGCTGCATTGAATGTGAACAATTTGGGAATTATTCCTACCCCGGGATAGTAATTGGTGCTGTACAGATTGATCAATAATTTGTGTCTGCTGTGTTGTGTGATGCTGACATCCCTTCAATTAGTGAACTAGTATTGCAGAAAGATCCCATAGTCATGTATTCTTTGGTGGTTCACATGCCTGGGTGGTGTAGACACATGTTAAAGAGAGGCCACTGGATGTGAATCTACTCCTCAGTTTCCACTTGAAACAGGTTTTTTGGAAGGAGGATTATTTTGATATTTTGTTATTATTGCCTGCATCAAAGGAATACCTGGAAGAGTGAAAGATAAAGCAGATAGGAAAAGCAACATTGGATTGTTGGACACGCCTTTGTTTTTTGGACACACAAAAGAGATTAGAATCAGTCTTATTCTACCAGTTTACTTTTAGACAAAGACTAGTTACAAAGCCCGTATACATGGGCTGATCCAGAGCGGGGAGCTCCAGATGGCTCACAGCCTGCCTGTGCTCTAAGCTCCGGGGCAGCAGCAGAGGCGCTGGGTGACAGTTTGACACCTAGCCACCTCCGCTGTTGCCCCGGAGCCGGGATCACAGACAGGCTGTCAGCCTTCTGAAGCTGTCCGCTCTGGATCGGCCTGTTCTGAGAGTCCCTACTGCGCATGTGCGGTTACGCACACAGTGAGCGAAGCATTCTAGTACTTTATGTTATAGGATACTTGTGGCATCTATTGGCAAAGTGTCAGAGGGTTCTTCTTTACAATTCCCTCCTGTCACACTTGCTATCATCTCCTCCTCATCCAGAGGACCAGAAGGCATGCTGGCAGCAGTAGAAGTAGGCACAGGTAGCTGACCTGTACTGTTCATACTGCTACCAACTTCTTCATGTGCCTTTGCTGGTTTGATCATAAATTTACCCCAGATCCCAAAGGACAATGTCAGGGGACTGGGTATCATTGGGTCTGGTGAATCAGGGCTCCCAGACCCTTCTATGCTGGTGGTGGTCAGTTCCTCCTCCAACTCACTGGACAGATAACAGTCCGGCCAGCTCCTCCTTTGTTTTTAGATGGCTGCACATCGTGTTAGTCTGAGCTTCTGCTGCCCCTATTTCACCATATAAATCACAAAAAAATTGCTTAGCACCCTCTCTATCTCTCTAGCTGCTTGGTTTTACTTTTCGCTTCATCGAAACCACATTTTTGGTACAAAAACGTATTAGTCTGAGCTTCTGCTGCCCCTATTTCACCATATAAATCACAAAAAAATTGCTTAGCACCCTCTCTATCTTTCTAGCTGCTTTGCTTTTCACTTCCTGGAAACCACATTCCTTGTAAAGAAGGAACTTTTTAGCCATTAAAAAATAGTGAAACATTTTGGAAGTAGGTGAAAAAGGCGAAGATTTTAAGGGGTTTGTTTAAGGTGGATTTTCAAGTGAAAAACCAGACAACCATGTGGTTTTTGCAGATTTTTTTGTGGGAACACAATGGTACCTTTCTCCCGCCCCTACCAACAAACCAGAAACACTTCCCCTTATTGCATGCATAGTGAAATGGATGATATAAATATACCAACTTCTTTGTGCTTTATTAGAACATAGTGTTAAGGTGAAGGGTAAAGGAATGCCTCTGCACATCTATACACTTCTCCATCACCATTCATTTGACACAAGCAATATTAAGGGGAGAATTTCTAGGCATAAGTAGCATAATAAATTAGCATTAAACAGGTGCAGGACTAATACATTGGTTTCAGCACATGTGATATAACTAAAATGCACTAGTACACCACACTCTAGCATGCTATGTCATCATGACTAGCCTAACACAATGGTAAAAACTTCCTTCGACATAGCTTGACAAAATGGTAAGATTTAGACCAATTTTAACATAATGCTTCTTTTCAGGTTTGACTTAACACCTTAAAGTGATAGTAATACTTAAGATGTAAAAAAATATATTTTGTAGGGTTTATGTCCCCTAATAAAACAAGGGTACTCACACTGCTGAGAGTTATTTTATTAAAAAAATTATAACAGCTCAAACTTCTTTTGGTGCAATATCACAGTGGCCTGAACATTTACAGTGGTGATGTTGCTAAATCATCCTATGGAGATTTATGGTCTACAGACCAGAGCAGTCCATAGGATGGTGTAGCAACAGCACCACTCTAAATTTTCAGGCCACTGTGATATTGCACATAAAACATTCAAGTTTGAGCTGTTATAATTTTTTAATAAAATATGTCTCAGCAGTGGAAGTACCCTTGTTTTACTCAGGGAGGTTAACCCTACAACATATATTCTTTTACATTTTAAGTATTACTAACCCTTTAAGGATACTGTATTGTTTACCCCAAATGTAGGGTGTAGGGTGTATATATATATATATATATATATATATATATATATATATATATATATATATATATATATATATATATATATAAATATATATATATTTATTTATTTATTTATTTATTTATTTTTTTAATAGAATATGTATTTTGAGGTGATAATGTGGATTTAACCATACACAGCATGGTTAAAGTAACACTGGTATGGCCAGGAAATCATAATTATCCTTATGAATTTTGCCCTTGTACCTTGGTTCAAGAGATAACAAATTCAGTCAGTCCTGGATGCGAGGCCCACAGAGGAGGACATGAGAGTTGCTAGCCGGGCCACATGACTTCAAATTCTGCTCACTGCACACTGTTATGTTAGCCCTTTAAGGACTAAAAGGGTGTTTAATGCATTGCTTTGCAATAGGTTTCACACCTGTCTGGTTCATGAAGTGTTAAGTAGGTTTGTTCACTCTGCTTGCTACAGTTTAAAAAAAACTGAAACAATGTTCATGTCTTCCTCCATGGACATTACATACTGGACTGATTGAAGTCCAGTTTGTAAAGACAAGTGCAAAATTCAAAAGGCCATTAGGATTTCTTGGCCAGTGTTTGGTAAGTGGGGAGTTACTATGAAGAGAAATTAGTTCTCCTTTAATCAAACATTGTTCGATTTGCTAACTGCTTGGCTTCAGTTCAGATGTCGCAGTGAGACACACCCAATTTATATTCTGCATCAGCCTCGGATAGGTGTCTGTGACAGAGATATTTCTCCTCATACATTTTACAAGTCCCGCTTGCTTGCATTCATTCACAGAAGGAAAATATCATTGTTTGTCTCTTTAGAAACTGCTTACGGGAAGTTCGATTTTAGCTGAAACAATTTAGAACACAATGAAATTTTATCTTGGATCATAAAATTGCCATTTCAGTTGAAGAGGCTGTGACTCCCGGGAATAAGGAATTAAAAGAAAAAGAACATTTGTTAACCACTTGACCTCTGATCTGTAATGAAAAAATAAACCTATTACTTTCCTGAGTTTTGTTTCTGTTTAAAACTTTGCATCTACTAGTGAACATCAGGGAGGCACTAAAACAACTGGAGCAACTGTTGGGAAAACCAACTGCATAAAAGGGGAAAGAGCAAAAATTCCCACTGATTTAAGCATCACAGAGCAACGCAATAAGGACTGCTGTAGAGTTTAAGGAGTTAAATACCCCATATAAATGAATGGGTATTTTAGGAAATTTAATTTGTCCACTATGGCACAGTTGGCTTGCCGGAGAATTGCTCCAGTTTCTTAGTACATCAGTCTCCTGAAAACCTCATACCAGTTCTAGGAACTTTGTAGGTCAGGTTATCACTGTTTCTTAAAGGGCAACTATCACAAGAATAGGGCCTTATCAACAGGCAGGGCCGGACTGGCCTGCCGGGATACCGGGAAAAATCCCGGTAGGCCGCCAGCACTGGGCTTCCCAGGGGCCGGCCGAGGGCTTCTTCTATAATTATTCTCTCTCCCCCTTGTGCCTCTCTCTCCCGTACCTCTTTTTCACTTTCCTGCACTGCCGACATCCGGAGCGCAACCACTCCAAATGCGGAGACGCCGCGTGGAGCGTGCAGGTATTTTCTTCCTCTGTTCCGAGGCCAGTTTAAAACTGGCGCCCAGACAGAGGAAGAAAACCCCTGCACACTCCATGCGGCGTCTCCGCGTTTGGAGTGGTTGCGCTCCGGATGTCGGCAGTGCAGGAAAGTGAAAAAGAGGTACGGGAGAGAGAGAGAGAGAGGCACAAGGGGGAGAGAAAGAGAGAAGTACATGGGGGAGAGAGGCACAAGGGGAGAGAGAAGTACATGGGGGAGAGAGGCACAAGGGGAGAGAGAAGTACATGGGGGTGAAAGAGGCACAAGGGGAGAGAGTGAAGTACATGGGGGTGAAAGAGACACAAGGGGTAGAGTGAAGTACATGGGGGTGAAAGAGGCACAAGGGGAGAGAGTGAAGTAGATGGGGGTGAAAGAGACACAAGGGGTAGAGTGAAGTACATGGGGGTGAAAGAGGCAAAAGGGAGAGAGAGAGAAGTACATGGGGGAGAAAGAGGCAAAAGGGGGAGAGAGAGAGAAGTACATGGGGGAGAAAGAGGCAAAAGGGGGAGAGAGAGAGAAGTACATGGGGAGAAAGAGGCAAAAGGGGGAGAGAGAGAGAAGTACAAGGGGGAGAGAGGCAAAAGGGGTGAATCAGGAAAGGGGGAGAGAGGAAAGAGGGAGAGAAAAAGGCAAAAGGGGGATGAAGACAAGAGTCAAGGCTGGATTAAGGCAAGAGAGGGATCAAGAGGAGGAGAATGGCGAAAGAAAAATCAAGAGGGGTAAAGAGGGGCAACTTGACAAGAGGAGGAAAGAGGCAGAGGGGGGTCAAGAGTGGGGAAAAAAGAGGCAAATGGAGGGGGGATCATGAGGTGAAATGAGGGGCAATCAAGAGGCAAAAGGAGGGAGGGACCAAGAGGCAAAAGAAGGGGGGATCAGGAGGGGGAGAAAGAGGCAAGAAGGGGAGCGAGGCAAAATGTGGGATCAAGAGTCAAGGAAGGGGTGAAAGGGGGATCAAAAGGAAGAGAAAAAGGCAAAAGGTGGGGGCTAGAGTCAAGAGGGGAGAACGAAGCAAAAGGTGGGAATGAAGAGTGGGAGAAAGAGGAAAAAGAGGGGAATCGAGAGTCAAGAGGTGGTGTGTATGTATATATATATATATATATATATATATATATATATATATATATATATAAAAATGTACTCAGCCTAGGGTATCCCCAACAGCAGAGAGGAACAGCTGTTGGGGATACCCTAGGCTGAGTACATTTTTATATTTACCTTTATGGGACGTGCACTGCCATACTATAAAGTGTTATATGATTTATTTTAAATTTCAGTGTGTGCCACTGTCAACCATATATACATATATATATATATATATATATATATATATATATATATATATATAAATAAATCTCTATTGTTCTGGTGGCATTGAGATGTCTTTTAAAATGCGTGTTTTCCCCTTTTATAAACAAGAAAAAAATGCCATTATGCTATGGGACTAGTATAATGACGCAATGCTATGGGGCTGGTCAGCAATTTTTTCCAGGGCTGGTTTTTATTCCCAGTCCCGCCCTGTCAACAGGTATGTTGTCTTGCTCCCGACAAAGCTGTGGATATATTATGAGCCCCAGAAGACCAGAATGGGAGCAGAATGGGGTTGTGGGTCCTGTGAGAAATACTGACCTGTGAGTCTCTGAAGTCTCACAATTTACTTTCATTGGGCTGTATGCACAGTTTCCATAATCCCTATAAAACAGCTTCCAAGCTTGACACTAGGGGTCAATGGAGGATGAACACATAAGCAGCAAAGTCTGTTGCTGCGAGCCACACATTTATGGGTTGTATTCCGCACAGCTGCCAGTCAAGGAGGAGAGATTTCTGACCCCCTAAATAAAACTGGCAGGAGATTTTTTGGGACTTTGCAGTTCCATTTTTTTTTTACCAAGTATATTCCCATAGGATAAAACTTGGCAAACGTGTTAACTATTCTTTAAATTTAATAATGAGAAGCTAATGAGTCTTTGCTTTGTGACATCTTGTATTGTTCCTTTCGATCAGGGATTGTCAGTCTTTGGACCTCCATGTGATGGAGACTGCAACTTCCATTATTCTTAACCACAACAGCTATTTGAGGATGATGGAAGTTGTAGTAACTAATAGCTGGAGGCACAAAGATGGCAAAAGTTGCATATTCAAGGCTTAGGTAACGACATATAGATGGTAGAGGACATACTGAGGTTAGGGGTATGTTGTACTACAACTGGGTAATGCATTATAGAAACTTGAATGGTCCTATGAAATGAGGATCAAGTTCTTCCAATAACTGTCATAACTTGAAATTCTTGGTGGAGAGCCTTAACAAGTCTCCAGGGGCAGGAGAAGGACCATGATGCTTTTAGGCTGACCACTTCTCATAAGCTTGAGCAAAAAGAAGAGTGGACTCCTGGTGATGGCGAGGAAGGTAGTGGCTCTGCACTGGATGTCGAACAGGGCTCCCAATTGTAAAGCGTGGATAAATCTAGTTTCACAGTGCTTTTCACATTATAAATTGGTTTATTTGCATCAAGATATTCCGGCAAGGTTTGATCGGATTTGGGGGCATTGGCGGCTTTGGTGGGCAGCTAGGGCGGATGCTGCTGATAATCCTGATGGTGTGCAACCTATTGGACCTGATTGCTTGTGATTATATTTGGTTGTTGTGCGACTGGTGGTGATATGTATTTACTGTGTACGGTTTGGGTTTGAATCCTGTCTCTATTGGGTCTTTGAGGACTTGTTGGCAGGTGGGTGGGGTCGGGGGGTGCCGTAGGCTCGGGGGAGAGAGGAACTGGAAGTGGGGGTTTTAGGTTAGTTTAGATAGGTTATCTGGAGTTTGGGTTAATTCATTATAACAAAAACCTCAGGTCGGCTCTGTACATCTCTTTTCATATGTATCTATTCTTTTTACTGTTGTGTGTGCTTGCATAATTTTACTATATTTGACAGTTATTCCATGTACCTCTTTTTTTTTATATATGTATGGAGTGATCTGATAATAAAAATATATTAAAAAAAAAAAAAGAAGAGTGGCCTGGATTATATCTTATAGTTACAAAAGAAACTGGCCCTGATGAAGATTATGCCCCAGAGCAGAGAAAAATGAAAAACATCCTAGGGAGTCCAACAACAAAGGATTACAGGAGACTTATGCAAGAGGAATCAGTTTGACCCAGTTGTCATGACACTGCTTTCAATAACACCTCAAAAACTGTTCAAGGTTCTGTTTTTAGACATTTAGGGCTAGATTTAAAGGCTAACGTTAAACCAGCTGCTAAGTGAAAAAGGCATATCGCTCGCAAATAATACATGAGTTACGGCAGACTCAATAGGTACTCTACAAGAATAGCTATCGAGCGTAGGCACAGCCAAAACACGTAACACAAAAGCCGTTGTCGCTCATGTTAATGCACAACGGGCGGCCAAATCACACAATAACATAGCTCAAAACAACATGTAACATAACGGTTGCCGTTGTCTAGCAACCCTGATTGATGCAACAACAAATTCAAACACACAGCCAATCCCAAAGCCCCAAAGTATCAAAAAACTTCAAATACACCTATATATACCCAAAAATAACCATCTGTCTGTTATCGAGTTCTTGAGAACTAGATATCAGGACCCAGGAGAGGAGGATAATGATCAGAGAGAGGGAGAAAGGAGCGTACATTGGAGGTAGAGGAGTTTTGGAGTTTGGAGAGAGGAGAGCATTGCACATAATACAACACATATCACACCTTTACACATATTACATACACCCATACAAACACAAACACATACACATACATACACATAGTCCTTTTATTTTATAACACCTTACGTATATACGAGGTATGTTCATATCCATCATTTCAATCCAATGTATTATTGGATGGGTGCACATATATAGCCAGTAAGGCAATCACACTTACTGAACTGCTCTCTGGCTTCACATCTTGGAAGGATATTTTTGTATCCATATGAAGGGTACGTATCCATATACATATTTGACCATTTCTACTTGTGTGTGACTGTAATGGGACAGCAATGGGTAATGTCATCATGATGTCATATCATTGGATTCGTAAAAAGATGTGTCTCGATGTAAGTCCTATCCCTCCAACCCTCATAGTTATACAGATATTGCTCTATGTGACAGGTGGAGATATCTTTCATTTAACCACACGGAGGTTCTTCAGCAGAGCAAAATTTGCAACATTTCGAGATACATACCTCTTTGGAATGGTCCACAGAGTGTGCTTGCAAACCACGCACACTCTGTACACCACTCTAATTAAGTATTGTTCTCTAAATGGGGCGATTTTGGCTCTGCTGAAGAGCCCTCGTGTGGACAAATGACTGAAATCTACATCTGTCACATAGAGCAATATCTGAATAACCATGAGGGTAGGAGGGATAGGACTAACAGCAAACAACATCTGTTTTCACAATGTCTGCAATATGACATCAAGGTGGACTTAACCTTTGCTAGACCCTTGGAGGGGATAGCCATCCCTAAAAGTTGTAAAGACAAATAAATGTTGTAGGATTCACCCCCCGAGTTAAACAATGGTATTCCTACTGCTGAAAGGTGTGTTGATTCAAAAGCTATCACAGCTCAGACATGGATATGTCAGGGGCAATATCCCAGTGGCATGAAATTGTACAGTGGTGCTGTTACTACACTATCATATGGACAGCTCTGGAACAGGGACCAGATCTCTACATGGGAGGGTGTTGCTACAGCCCCACTGTACTATTTCGGGCCACTGTGATATTGCACCTCAAAATGAAACCTTTACCCATAATAACTCAAACAACACCTTTCAGCAGTGGGAGTACCCTTGTTTACCCAGGTGGATTAACCCAAACACATATATTTTTCTTCACCACATATTGAAGTATGACTGTCTCCCCAAACCTATGGCTAAGTTCACTAATCACAACATCTCATTTCTCCACACAGCTTTCGGCCCTCAAGCCCAGCGGGAGCCCATGGAGAAGGCTACATCATGCCCCAGTGAGGAGTACACAGAGGATGGGACCAGCCGGTGGTCACCATCCCCACCATCCCCATCTCCTCCAACACAGGCTGCACCACCACCTTTTGCACCACCACAGGCTGCACCCCTCCAAGCTGCACCACCACAGGCTGCACCCCTCCAAGCTGCACCTCCCCAGTACAGTGGCTGGATGCAACAGGAGGAGAGGTGAATGTATCCAGCCACCTCCACCAGCTACTACCCTCCAACAGCAGCACCACCACCGCCAGGGAGGCAATGGCTGCCAGGGACAGTGTCCACCACCCAATATGGGCCATATGCCTCCCAGATCAACCCACCCTCCTGAATGTCTCCACAGCATGCCCCAAGGTATGATCCCAGGTGGGGTCCAAGGACCTATCAGTGGCCACCATATGACCCTTGGCCACTGGACTACCCACACCTGGGCCTGATTGGTGAGTCCCAGCGCCCCCTACCCAGGGACATATTCACACCTCCACCAGCACACACATCATTGGGCAGCTCAGAGTCACTTGATGTGGTGGGCACATGCCCATCATCTGCACAGCCACTCCAACAGCTGTCACAGCAGCCACAGCACCTCCAGCAGCAGCAGAGGAAGCAGCACCCTCAGCAGCAGAGGAAACAGCACCCTTATCAGCAGAGGAAACAGCACCCACAGCAGCAGAGGAAACAGCAGCACCAGGGTCACCAGGCACATCCACCTCCAGCACTGCATGCCTCACAGGGATGGAGGCGGAGTGTATGGCCCTGCAGAGGAGACTACTCCAGTCGAGCAGAAGCACAGATGGCAACATCACCAGGGGCAGGAGGGAATCCAGGAGGAACACAGCCAGATTGGAGACCAGAATCCAAGCCCTGCAGTCAGAGGTGGCCAGGGTGAACACACACCTCCACCAGATCAAGACAGGTATCATGGACATGTTCACACAGGTACTTGTGGAGTTGAGGGAGATCAACCGCAGGGAGACCCTGAGGATGGAGAGGGAGAACTTGCGTTCCACGGAGGGGTCTACTGCAACCACCACCCCCTCCAGTGTTACCCCTGAAGCCACACCTAGGGGGCAGAGGATGACCAGGTGATCAACAAGGGCATCCACCTCTGGCACCCAGTCTAAAGCCCCCCCAAAAAAGAAAAAATGAAAGGCCCAACCTGTTAACTGCCCCCTCAATAAAGAAACATTGTGCTTTTGATTCCTGTCTGATCTGCTGTGTCTTCAGTTATGGATTGGGTGGCAGGGTTGTCTCCAATGCATTGCCATACAATGCAGTGAACACAACCTCTGCCTGGGTGAAATGTTTGTGGGATGCTACAACATGGGTTCACACACACACACACCATTGTACAAATTCAACTGGAAATACATCCCTGGAGCCATATTACTCAACTGTGTTATATGGTGATGTGTGTTAAATCTGAACAACAAAACATACCCCTTAGCACAACAAATGGTACAACACTGAACATTCGTCTACATCATATGTTGTGTTTAACCCTTTGAGTGCCAGAGTAGTAGGCGACGCATTGCCAAGAAATGCGTTGGGTACCACTCTGGCACTCAGAGGGTTAAGGGGATAACAAAACAGCTATGTGACTTAGCGGTGACATAACAAGCAGGACAGATAAATGGGACATGCATCAATATTGTCTTGGATTCAAACACTCATTGTGCAACTGACTTACTGGGGAACCCAATGTTTTTAACCTATGATTTCAATGTGTAGCACACACATTGATATCCTAGGGTGAGCACTGGGGTCTCCAGTAAGTTGAGTTGTTGTTTTCCTAAGGGTGTAACAGACTTCACCAGTGATAACACATGCCCACTTAGTCTGGTTGTTCGTTGATGTAGCCCATGTACTGAGATATGTCAAAGTGGAGTAATATCTCAGAACATTGATTATACTGAGCAACACAGAAACTGTGGACAGGAATTCACTGTGGAAGTATGTCCCCTGTATCACCTCTTCATCACTCCCACAACACATTAGTGTATCACTGCCACCATCATCTGTTTGCATGAATACATTCACTGGCAAACAAGTGGTGGACTCCTGTGATGTGGGTGATGCCTTTCCATGTATGGGGGATACTCTATCCTGAGTTTGGTTACGCATTGCATATGTGTAATCCAATATATCCTCATACAGACACAGATTGAATAGTGATGGTTCATCTTTATTGTGTCTCAAAGTAAATTAGAACGTATATGTGTTTTCTGTGTGTATTGCCTATATGCATTGAACACTTGTATGAGAACACTAAATGTACTTTGAAACAAAATAATAGTACTTTAGTAACACTGCTGTCCTGCTCATGTGTTGTCCACAAGGTTTGACCACTCTGTTGATGAGCATCCTAACTTTACAGGTTATTACACTCGTGAATTTGTGTTTTCTGTGTCTATATGAGAATGTTCCAGTAGAGGTTGCTGTGAACCTCAGGTCAAACATTGCCTCACCAACAAAATCACCAGAAACAGCAAGGGGTGAGCTTCTTGAAGGTGTTGTCAAGACATCAATTCAGTCACATGGAAGATCTTCAGTTCAAGGATGGATCATGTTATGGATGCCTGTGGGACAAGAGGACAGGATTTTGAGCAGTAGACCTGAACTGATCATCAAGCAACAACAATTTCGACTTTATAATCCCCTCAATTTTCTTAATTACAGGTGAGTACACAAACCATTGCTTGGTAATGTGTTGTGTACTCATCTGTAACCAGTTATGTCGAGAACTAAGGACTTGTGCACCAGCCCTATGGATATGTGCCCCTGATATGAATACACACATCAACAAGTGTTCTGAGAGCTCCATGGAGGTAATGAATTTGGGTTGCCACTGTGAAAGTGACAGTGGCAGCCCAATGTCATTTGTTCCATGGAACTATTAGGACATATTTGTTGATGTGTGTATTCATGTCAGGGGCACATATGTCTGCACACTCACAGGTCAGCACAGAGTCGCTGGTAATCTGATCTACATTTCATGACCTCTACGTTGTGTGACAATACCACTGTACATCCACCCCTCTGCTGCTCTTCTCAGCTCTAGTACAGTACAGGTCCCATATTGAGTCCAATGGCCCTTTAACCCCTGATGTGACGGGTTTGGATAACACTCTTTCGCTACAAGGCTAGCATGGTTGCTCAGGCTATGATCATGGAAAATCAAGTTAGTTGCTGTCAATCAAGCCCTGTAAGGTGATGAACATGGGTTATGTGTTGTACCTTGTTTCTCCTGGGGGTGTGCATGATATCCTTGGGGTCTGTATGTCAACGTGGAGAGGGGAATGGAAGATGGTTTTTGAATCCCCACACACAATATGCCATGTCCATGGTATGGTTGATGTTTGGGGCCATGCTGCTGCCAGTGCAGTGCTGTGTAAATGTTCCTGTGGGGTAAGACAGAACATCAAGTACAGCGTGGTTAGTGTGTTGGCACCAGTTCACAGGACTGATGGGGGACTTGCATGGATTGTTTGCATGCCTGTGTTATACTCACAGGTAAAGTGTTCCGTGATGAGCTTGTCTCTGATCTGTGCCCCTCTCAAGGTCTCCTCAACATGGCCGATGTCCATGGGCACTTCAGGTATGGGGGTGTCCTGGATGTGATCCAGCAGCCTGGTGTCCACTGCCATGTTGTGCAGTATTGTCCACGCCACAATTATGTCACACGCCTTTCTGCCATGAGCTTGGTTGTACCTTTCCTGGGTATGTGTTTGAGGATTAGCCACATGTGTCAGTAGCCAGGACTTGCAGCCATAGCCAGCATCACCTGTGTAATGTGAGTGACATGGTGAGACAGGGAGTACATGTTGTGTGAATGATGTTTTGTGTGGTGGACGTACTAGCTGTGGGTCAGGAGCATGCTGAGCAGCGTTGTGTGTACGCCTGTGGATGTGGTGTGATTTTGTATTGTAAACTCACCCAAAAGCCATCCCCCAGTATAAGTTCCATTCTCGAAATCTCTGTGGACTGTGGAGTTTTGGAGAATGTAGGAATCATGTGAGCTGCCAGGATACTTTGCTCAGACATCATAATCCTCATATTGCTGTCACACACCATCTGCACGTTCATGGAGTGGAAGTTCTTCCAGTTGATGAATAGCTGTGCGTCACGTGCTGGGGCTTTAATACGGACATGGGTGCAATTTATAGCACCCATGACCCTGGGCATGCTTCCCCTTGTGTAAAAGGCCTGCTTGAGGTGTATCCAGTCCATGTCGGTGGTTGGGAAATGTATATAAGTACTGGCCTTGCTTTTGAGGGCTGGCCAGACCTTGGCCAGCACCCTGGAGAATGTGGCCTGTGACATGCCAGATGCGTAACCCTCAGTGGACTGGAAGGCCCCACTTTCCATGAAGTGTATGGCACACAGTAGTTTTTGCAGGCCAGATAACGCATGGTTGTGGATGTAGATGGGATCCACCTGATCCTTGATGACCTCATACAAGGCAATGATGCTGTCAGGCCTCAACCTGTAGCAATCAATTACCTCATCATCTGTCATTCCAAAGAGGGTGAACCTTTGGCGGTATACCCTGGGCCTTGGTGGTCGTCTAATCATCCGCTGCTGCTGTGGAGCATCCTGTTGCTGCAGCTGTGTATCTGCAGGCAGGTGCTGTCCTCCAGGTGGGGATGGACTCCTGTGTGGCTGCTGAGCCAGAGCCTCCTCACTTGCAACAGGTGAAGGCTGAAGGATCAGGTGTGCCTGGGGGTTGCTGGTGTTCCCTAGCTCTCTCCCTTGCATGCCTTCTTTGCATTCTTCACAACAATATGTAACCCAACATACTGATTGCTCTCTCTATCTCTCTCTCTCTCTCTCTCCCTCCCTGAGTGGAAAACAAGCCACAGGTGAGTGTGGTGAGTTGTCCCTTTAAATACTTGATAGGGCGTTGTGTAGGTGTGGTGATGATGTGAGTGCTGACCAATGGAAAGTTGTTTTTATCCAGGTAAGTGTTTGCAGGTGTGTGTGTGTGTTATAAGATGTGGTGTGTTGTGCTTGGTATGTGTCTACCATTTGCGGGTGTGTAGTTGTGGGGTGCAGGTTGCGTGTGCATCGAGTGTTGATGTCGTACAGATGAGCTTGTATTTGCAGGTGTCCGTGTTGTGTGAAACCCCCATTGTTCCGTGCCATGTTGTGTTGGTGTTTTTTGGGGGGTCCTTGTCCCTGTGGTGTTGCTTGTTGTTGTGTGTTGAGTGATTTGTGGTGTCTGTCCATGTTTTTGTGTTGTTTTGGCATCGCACTGGTTAATTTTTTCATTTACATGCTTGTGCGATAAGCATTTTGTGTATTTTCCTATGTAACGGGTGTTTGGTTTTGACCGTTAAGTGTCTAACGGATAAGAAAAGTGGATCTTAACTTTTTCCCGTTAGGTGTCTCTATTTTTCAGCCATTAACAGTACCGCAAGCCTTTGAATGGCTCTGGGGAATCTTGTTCCATGCGTCTCAATGCACGTAAGTATATCGGCCATAAGGATTCTCAAACTGCCGTTAGCTGTTCTTTAAACGGATCTTTGAATTGCTACATGAAACTTAACGCACCCGTTAGTGCTTTTTTTTACTAATGACTGCCTTTAAATCTAGCCCTTTGTCTGACCACTGGCCTGCAGATTGTAGAAGAAAGAAAAGTCTAGTTTCAGTCCCAAATGTGTGCAGACAAACTGATAACATCTGTTACATGCACTCTGCTCAGTGATTCAATAAAGTTTATAAATCTCTTTAATAAAGACTTACTACTACAGAAGAAGGTAGGAGTTCTACCAAAAAGTCCACAGCAATATAGGACCAAGAAGGACAGGGGAGGAAGAACCTGACATAGACCTACAGGCTTGGCTCAAGGAGTCATATTTTGGGCACAGACTGGGAAAGAAGCAACAAATTCAACAAAATCTTGTTTGTTTTTGGGGCAATAGACTGGGAAACATGTAACAAATTCAGCAAAATCTTGTTTGCTTTTGGAAACCAGAAATCACAGCCAAAGAGTGTATGGGTACCCTTGAAATGGCCAGCAACAACAGAGTGATGCCTGCAGTGGAGGAGCATGAAGAACAAAGAGTGGAGTACAAATATTCTTCCAAAAGGGGCAGAAAGGTTGGAAGGAATTCTGTGCTCTTCAGAAGTTAATTTCTGATGCAATATGGAGGACAAGGTTGACACAGTACCAGGAATATAGGAAATTATGTAATTCATTTTTCTTGAAGAACAAGTTCAACAATTTTGCCTGTGGTTAACCCTTTGAGTGCCAGGGGGTACTCAAAGGGTTAAGTCTCTTAGTGTTATCCAAATATTCAAGGTTAAGGTGGTCAGTGAGAATTGACATAGGGTTAACTGCACCTTACAGGAGGCAACAACATTCATCAAGGACTAACATGTTGCAAGAAATTCTTGTCTGCCATATAATAATTCTTTTCCACAGAAGACACAGCTGCCATCTCAGAAGCATCAATCTCAACAACAACAAAAAAGGATCTTTAGAGGATCAGGGTATGTCAGGAGAGGTACAGAGATGAAGGCTGCTTCTCAAACTCACAATTTTCTATTTTTATAGAAACCATGAATATACAATAAGGAAAGCACTTCAGAGACTTAAAGAGAATGGAATATATCAGGATTACATCTGGACACACAGGTACAACTCAGTTAATGAATAATATTGTTTACAAAGGATTGGCAACTCTGTAATACATTGTGGAACCTACAGCACATAACTTGGTACTATTAATAATCAGAGCATGTGTTAAAGGGTGCCTTCACTTTATCACTTTCACAAATTCTTACCAGATTATAGTTTCCCCAAAGGTCAAGTTTATAGAACACTGTGGGCCCTCTCAGGTAGTCATTCAATTGAGTAATAAAGGGAAGAGGGTAACATTTATGTTTGGTGGTGAAATTCAGCCAACAAACAAAGTCATGGCCTAAGAGAGTTATCTTTCTTCTGAACAAAAAAAACCTTCCTCAGATGGAGAAAAGGATGGTCTGATGAAAATGAGGACAAGGTTCTCCTTAATGTGCTCCTCATTAGCAGAAGTTTTGGGTACAGAGAGTAGATAAGTGCAGCCATTGGGAGGAGGAGTTACAGACAGAAGATCAATAGAACGATCACATGCTCAATGAGGGAAAAGTGCTTCAATCTATCTTTTGTAAGAGAAATCAGTAAAGCTGCTGTACTATTCAGAAAGCTGAAGAAGAACTTCAGAAGTAATTGTAGCCAAGGAAAAAAGGGTGCACAGATTTATTTAGAACCAATTGAAGGATTATGCTGTACCATCCATGGATACACCAGGATAACAGGAATGACAGGGGAAAAGATAATCTCTACAAAATCATGTTCTTTGGGATTGTTGCCCACAGTCTGTTTAAACTTCAAAGTGGAGACCTGACCACAGCTGAGGGGACTACAGATTAATAGGAAGCTCCAAGTCAATGTTCATAGTAAGATTCATAGAAAGCTCCAAGGCAAGGGTAGGTAGCTATGTGAGTAGTCACATTCTTGGCCAGAATCTATTAATGCTATATACTTGACCCTTTTGTCCTCCCAGGATAGTGTTAAACACAATTGCAGGAAACTCTTCTTAATATTAGGGATAGTATTCAGGTGCAGGGGGTTTCCTGTGACTCTGCCCAGAGTTTCTGGCCTTGATGAGAAAATGTAGGTCCCCATCCCAGTTGCAGCACAGTAGATACATGTCCTTTTAGATCACCTTCAGGTCTTTCAGAATCTGAGAAACAATGAGGTGATCCAATTTCATGGGTAGAGTAGATACTTAATATAAGGCTTGAACTTTTAAAAAGATGAGAAAAGCCACCCTGGAATGATGGAAGGAAAACATATCAATATGACTGAAAAAATGAAGCAAACTTTGTATCAAGAAACCTCTTACTTCAGCAAAGTTTCCATCAAACCATTCAGGAAGAAGTATCTTGGGAGATCTTGGAGAAAATGCATTAACAGAGTCCGTAGAAGCAACAGGCACAGCCAATGGGAGGCTGATAAAGAAGTAACTACAGCTTTCTTTTGGAGTGCATGCACCAGGCAATGTCTAATTTCATGTCCTGATTTTTGAGATGGGAGGCACTGATGCCAGTTACTTAATGGTAGATGCAATATCTACAGGTCTCTGGTAATGATGCAGCTATAATTTGTAATGCTATTTGTTAGGTAGGCAGAAGGACCCACTGTGCAGAGGCTAGACGAGACTGAAGAACCTCTTGTTGGTTTCTCACCAGGAGAATAAACTGCTGTAGTTGGGACATGCCCTTGGCTGAGCCAGGGAAATGACTGGAACAAGGACCACAGGTTGTGCAGTTAGAGCAGAAACTAATGGTTGAGTGAGAGATATCAATGGAACAGTGACTGCTGCAGTAGGAATATGCTACCTGTTAAGCCAGGGGAGTAACTGAAATAAGTGGCACTGGTTGAGCTGTTATCTGACACCTCCAGTTGAGCATGGGACATCACTGGAAGAACTGACAAGCAATTGGGTTGAGAGATGTGGATACCTTGACTTAACACAGAAGCAATCAGAAAGCAAGCCATATCAGAACAGTTGGCTGCCAAAATGGGTAGTCAGAAAAGATCAGATTAGGACAAGCAGATGGCAAATGCGATCACCAGAAAATGGACTGTAAGTATAAGGTGCAGATGCTATAGTAAAACACCATAACTGTGTACTGTACAGCTTTTTACTGGGAAGTTTCAAATGTATGTTTATGAGAATTATTATGCACTGCATGCTCATTTTTGTCACTCTGATTGTGAGACCCAAAATAACTATACTTATGCATTTGTCCATTCATTATATACTTGACAAATGACCTATAAAATGATAGGGTTCCCTGAAAATTCCAGTGGGTGTTAGCAGTGTCTTGAGCAAAAAAAGGATTGAGAACCACTGGTCTGAGTGATTACAGATTTGCAGACTGTAAGGGCTCAATTTAAAGGCAGCTGTTAAACCAGCTGCTAAGTAAAAAAGGCACATCGACCACAAATAACACATGATTTATAGCAGATTTAAAGGTAAGAGTACAAGAATAGCTATCCAGTGTAGGCACAACAAAAACACATAACAAAAACCAGCTTCGCACCTGATTTCACATTACCATGCATCCCAAACACATGTTAAAACACAACTTAAGTGAAAATGTAACATTACAACTGGCGTTGGCTAGCAACCCTGATAGATGCACAAACAAAATTCAAACCTACAGCTAATCCCAAGGCCCCAAAGTAGCAAAAATGTTCAAATACACCTATATACCCCAAAGTAACTGTCACACCATTTCTGTGTTTCGAGTTTTAGCAAGCTAGGGCACAAGACCCACGAGTGGAGGCTAGTGATCGAGAGAGAGAGAGGCACGTACACTTGAGGTAGAAGGAGTTTTGGGAATTTGGAGAGAGAAGAGCATTGCACTAAATATACACATATCACACATTTGCACATAGTAAATACACACATACACACAAACACATACACATACATACACATAGTCTTTTTTTTTTACAACACCTTACACATTTTTTAAACTTTTGTTTGACAGTATGAATCGGTGAGTGAAAGTGTGTGACAGAGAGTGAGTGGGATCGAGTGTGTCTGTGAGGGAGTGGGAGTGCTTAGGTATGAGTGGGTGAATGATGGAGATGAGAGGAGGACAGGAGAGAGGGATAGGGAGAGTAGTGGAGGAGGAGGAAGGTGAGCAGGACATCCCTGTTGAGAATAGGGGTGGGAGAGGGAGATCCGCAGGGTGGAGGGGGACAGGCCCAGAAGATCAGGCGCATGGAGGACAGGGACAGAACCTGCAGTGGGACGAGGGGTAGTTCCTGGGGACCACCACAAACAGGCAGGGGCAGAGCAGACAGGACACTCTGGTTCTGACTCCTTGCATGCTGGAGCTGAGGGGGACAGGATCAGGGATCCCTGATATACCGAGGAGGAGAACATGGCCTTCGTGGAGGCTGTGCTGGAGAGGGAGAGTGTCGTCTTCCGAGGGAGAGGGTCCCTGGCCTGGCTGCAAGGAGGAAGGCTGCCTGGAACCAAATCTGCAACTGGGTTAATGAGGTGGCCACCTGCAGACGGGATGTGGACTCAATCAAAAAGAGGTGGGGCGACTGCAAAAGGCAGGTTAAGAAGTAGATGGGGGATGCCGCCCTGCACGCCCAAGGCACCGGAGGTGGTCAACCTGTCCCTATCATCTTCATCGGGTGGGAGGAGAGGCTGTGGCAGACCCTGTCATCTACACTTATTGAGGGGGTCCCTGGAGGATCAGACACTGGGAATGAGAGGAGCCTCCACACTACCGGTAAGTGCATCATCCCGTAACCACACACCACCTCAAACCATTCACCCATCACAAACAAACTTAGTCACATCCAAACACTTGCCCATCATTCATCCACACAACTGCACCAACACAGAACCCTGAGGGTTCAAACAGGATGCAAGACAAGGACAAATGTCAAGGTTCAACAAGGCCCAAACCTGTCCAACTCCCTGGTTAACCCTCACGTTGCTGTGCTAATCACACACAGTACACACAAACCATGCTCAGAAAAGTGTGATATTTCAAACATCAGAACTGCTCCAACACAATGTCACCCGTGTACCCACAGGGAATCCAGCAAATAACTCCATGAGTGCTAGAAGGATTATCAATGCATCGATCAACAATGCTTTGGCAACCCCTCTGATCCGCAAAGGGTTAACCAGACATCAAACACAAGTCGATAGGCTAATGATTACATGATACACAGGGGACATTCACTAAGCGGTGAAAAAGAGTTGATGTACAGAATTTTACACTTACATACCCTCACTTTACCAATTGCAATGTTATTCTATGGAGAATATTCAATAACATAAATCAAGTTGCAAAGGTCCCATTGTATAGACTCCATAGAAAGCAGATGAGGAAATGAGATCACTGGAGAAGTCAGCATCATGTTCAGTTCATCAGGTCTACTGAACCACTGACTGAATCACAAAAAGGATGGAGCAGGTCACAAATCACAGTGCCACTGAGAAAAACTGGTTGTATGTGCAACACATAGGCCAAAAGCAATTACACGTAACTAAAGGTGAAAAAGTCGCCCTTGGTGTTTTCTATCATTTAGTCTAACCTGAATTTACATATCTCACATTTGATTCACACATGGATCCTCAGGAGTGTTGATGCCATGGATGGATGGTACACCAGCCACTATTTGCAGGATACATATGGGAAACAAATATGAACCATTGTAGTTTGGTCAATAACAGGCCATGAATTGTGGATATCTATGATTGGGTATGGCTGCCTCACATAGAAGGATGGATGGCCTGATCCAGGAAAATGACAGCCCTTAATCAAAGATATCCTTCAATACTGGCTTGATTGTTGCCGTTCTGGATTCAGCTTGAACAGACCTCATGGACAGGATCCTGTAAAGTACATCAATCCCCAATTGCCACGGTGGTATTCCATGCAACACAATGCAATGCATAGGATACCATCATGACAACCAGAGTGTGACATGTCAAATCAGAAAAAAACCTGCACTGTACGGGATTGTAACGGTTTTCAGACACTCAGACAGCAGGTTTGAATAAAACACAATTTTATTAAAAAAAATAATGAACAAGGTCACCCTCAATAGGCCACACAGTAAATAGCAAGAGATAGACACAGAGACCTTCACAGGACCAGTATACAGGATACAGATGATACATATACTGTCACAGGACAGGCTCAAAATAATAATAGGCAATCAATAGTTAAAGGGATAGTAATACTTAAAATGTAAAAAAAAATGTTGTAGGGTTTATCCCCCTGAGTAAAACAAGGGTACTCCCACTGCTGAAAGGTGTTTCATTCAAAAGTTATTAATTTTCAAAGTTGAATTTTTTTAGGTGCAATATCACAGTGCCTGAAATTGTACAGTGGCGTTGTTGCTACACGATCCTATGGACAGCTCTGGTCAGTTGACCATAAATCTCCATAGGATGGAGTAGCAACAGCGCCACTGTACAATTTCAGGCCACTGTGATATTGCACCAAAAAAATTCAACTTTGAAAATTAAAAACTTTTGAAAGAAACACCTTTCAGCAGCGGGAGTGCCCTTGTTATACTCAGGGGGATAAATCCTACAACATATTTTTTTTTACATTTTAAGTATTACTATCCCTTTAACATGTAGAACTCGTCAGTCTCTGTTGTGGTGTTTGGCACGCCCAAAGGGAAGAAGAGGCAGCAATAGGTGCAAGATAGCACAGCACTTTCAGTCCACTGATGTAGTAAGCTGCTTGGATAATGCAGAGACTGACCCAGAACGCTTTAGAGCAGTAGCGAATAGCCCCCACAGGCGTATAACGGAGACCACTTGTAATGCTGAAGTGTGAGTCGTTAGCCCCTACGGGTGTATAATGGAGACTACTGATACTGCAAGAGCGTGAATCGCTAGCCCCCATGGGCATGTAAACGAGACCAACCGTGCAGTGATAGCTAGAACCAAGTAGCCCCCACGGGCGTATGACAAGACACCTTGCACTGCAAGAGCGTGACTCGCTAGCCCCCACGGGCGTATAAGGAAACCAACCGTACAGTGATTGCTTGAGCCAATAGCCCCACCGGGCGTATAACTAAACCACTGGTGCGAAGGTGCTAGAGCCAATAGTACCTAACCGGTACGTACCCGGATACTGACTACTCTGCTTTGGGGATGACAATATGAGCCACCGTCTACCAAGGCCCAAATGCAGCCGGCTCAGCAGGAGTAGCGGGAGTGTCACGGATCTGAAAGAGTTAACCACAGCACCCGGTTAGAATAGAGCACAGCAAGTAATCAGAGGCTCAGCGTATATCGGTATCGCCCTGCAAGTGCCACAGCAGACTCAGCTTTTAGGTAGTACAGCTCTGCAAGCGTAACCAGAGACTCAGCTTGGTAGTATAGCACTGCAAGCGTAACTGGCAACTCAGCAGCACAAGGGTTAATGGGTGCAGTCTCGATCAAACAGACGCGACTCAGCAGGAATCAGAATGTCGCCCAAGCGATAACAGCAGCAGGAAAGTCAGCCGGGCCGGGTCAGATCACGGTGGAGATTCTCAGACAAGCCAGATCAGCAACGAGCAGGAACGTCAGCCAGGCCGGGTCAGATCACGGAACAGGAACACAGGAGAGTCGTCAGTACATGCCAAATCGCTTCAATGGAAATCAGGAACACAGGAACTCAGCAAACAGCAACACTGGCTCTGGAACACCACGAAAGGGCACCTGACAGGTGCCATAGTCTGGTATAAAAAGGGTCACCAGGGGCAGGCCAAACAGGCTCAACCAATGAGGGAGCAGCACAAGAGAGAGTGACAGAGGGAGATCACAGGGACCGTGATAGGGATAAACTGATAACATAGGCATGAATACCACTTGAATCACACTGCAGATCAACTACAAAAAGATATGTACAGAAAGGAAAATGACCAGATACGTATGTGGATATGTCCCTTTCAAATGGGTACAAATATTTCCCAACAAGATGTGAACCCAGAGTTCAGTTCAGTACGTGTGATTGCCGTACTTCCCATATATGTGCACCCCTCACAAACTAACTCATATTGATATCATCATCAAGTACACATACCTAGTATATTACACCTTACTTAGATGGGATATACAAGGTATGTTTTCATTCATGGTATCAATGAAAGTTAGTCTGTGATGGGTGCACATATATAGGCAGTAAGACAATCACATATACTGAACTGATCTCTGGGTTCATATCTATCAAAGATATGTTTGTACCCATATGAAAGGTACATATACACACATATCTGTCACAGCTTACCTTGACTCCAGCATGATTACAGGCGCGAGGCTTCAAGAAGGCTGCAGGCCTCTGATTTATCTGTTTGCTTACTGTAGTCTCCTCCTACCTACTTCCTCACTCCTACTTCCTGTGGAGGGGTTTATAAGGCAGACTGAGGCCTGACTCAGATGCCCTTGCGTTGTTGTTCTTAGGTGAAGTACTTGGGCTCTGTGTGCAACCTGGCTATCTACGAAAACCCACTCTGTGTATGACCTGGCTATTTATGAGAACCCGCACTGTGTATGACCCGGCTAAGTAAGAGAACCCTCTCTGTCTATGACCCAGATACATATGAGAACCCTCTCTCTGTGTATGACCCAGCTAAGTACGAGAACCCTCTCTGTGTATGACCCAGTGATCACGAGTACCCCTTACTGTGATCAATTTGTACTATTAGCCTATGACAGACCACTGTTGTGGATAGAGAATCTGATTGGTGACTGCAGATGTGAGTCACAGGGTCTTGATATAATTACTGCAGGCGTGAGTCACAGGGTCTCGATATAGTGACTGCAGGTGTGAGTCACAGCATCTCTTAGCGGTGATTACAGGCGTGGGTCAGTTCTCCAGTCCAGCAGTCCTTGTGTTCCTGTTCATCGGATCAAGATTACTGTTCCGGTGTTCCAGTCGACGGATCAAGAGCTAGCGTTCCTGTTTCCTGCTGAGACTCACAGGGGCTTCGGCCCAGTCTCCAGCATTTTGGTTTAGCGTGAGGCCTACTATTTCTCGTAGTAGTGTCGCCAGCTAGTAACCCTTTGCTTGTTGTACTACATATTTATTGCTGTGATTTATTCTAATAAATATTTTGCATTACATTACCGTACTGAGTTCTGAGCTTTCCTGGGTGCCCGTGACAATATCAGACCGTATTCCTCTATGTGTACTTGCACAGGATGGCAATGGTTAATTTCACCTTTATGTAACATTGTAGGCATTATAAAGAGATGGGTAGACAGACATTGCTGTATGTGACAGCTGGAGATATCAGTCATTTGACCACACTGAGGCTCTTCAGCAGAGCCAAAATTGACCCATTTGGAGATAAATACATCATTGGAATTGTCTACAAAGTGTTCCTGGTTTGCAAGCACACTCTGTGTCCACACGTTTTGAGCATCCTAACTGTACAGATTAGTACACACATGAATTTGTGTTTTCTGTGTTTATATAAGAATGTTCCAGTAGAGGTTGCTGTGAACCTCAGGTCAAACATTGCATCACCATCAAAATTACATGAAACAGCAAGGGGTGAGCTTCATAAAGGTGTTGTCAAGACAGCAATCCAGTCACATGGAAGATCTTCAGTTCAAGGATGGATCATGCGATGGATGTCTGTGGGATCTGATCATCAAGCAACAACAATTTCGACTTTATAATCCTCTCAATCTTTTTAGTTACAGGTGAGTACACAAACCAATTCAGCAGCGCATCAATTACAAAGCCCTTCTTCTGACCTTTAACGTTCTCCACACTCCTTACATCTCTTCCCTCATATACTATTATGTTCCTGGCCGCTTCCTTCGCACAGCACACAACGCACTTCTTGTTGCACCATCCACACCCTCTGCCCTCTCCCGTCTCAAACCTTTATCTGCTCCATACCTATGGAACTCCATACCCCTCTCCTTACGTCTTGAAAAATCCCCCTCTGTCTTTAAGTCTACCCTGATATCTTATCTTCTGGAACACTAGGACCATGCACTGCCTTTGGCAAAACTCAGCACTTGTAATCTCAGCACTTAACACCCTCTTACCCCATTGTATGTCTCCTTTTATCCATTTAGACTGTAAGCTCCTTGGGGCAGAGACTTCTCTCCCATTGGTTCTATGAATCTCACACTTATTTCATCCCCTCTTATTTATTGTAACATATGTCTATTGTAAGGCGCAGCGTACACTGTGTGACGTCATATAAATAAAGATATACATACATACACAAACCATTGCTTTGTTATGTGTTGTGTACTAGTCTGTAACCCATTATATGGAGAACTAGGAAATGTGCACCAGCCCTATGGATATGTGCCCCTGACATGAATACACACATCAACAAGTATGTTCTGAGAGCTCCATGGAAGTAATGTTGATGTGTATTCATGTCAGGGGCACATATCTCTGCACACTCACAGGTCAGCATGGTGTCCCTGGAGATTTGATCTATGTTTCATGACCTCTACGTTGTATAAGAATACCACTGTACATCCACCACTCTGCTGCTCTTCTCATCTCTAGCACAGTACAGGTCCCATATTGAGTCCAATGGCCCTTTAACCCCTGATGTGACAGAGTGTTATCCAATGCATAGCACTGGATAACACTCTTTCGCTACAAGGCTAGCATGATTGCTCTGGCTATGATTATGGCAAATCAAGTTAGCTGCTGTCAATCAAGCCCTGTAAGGTGATGAACATGGGTTATATGTTGTAACTTGTTTCTCCTGGGGGTGTGCGTAATATCCTTGAGGTATGTACGTCAATGTGCAGAGGGGTATGGAAGATGGTTTTTGAATCCCCACACACAATATGCCACGTCCATGGTATGGTTGATGTTTGGGGTCATGCTGCTGCCAGGGCAGTGCTGTGTAAATGTTCCTGTGGGGTGAGACAGAACATCAAGTATGGTGTGGTTAGTGTATTGGCACCAATTCACAGGACTGATGGGGGAACTTGCATGGAATAATTGCATGCCTGTGTTATACTCACAGGTAAGGTGTTCCGTGATGAGCCTGTCTCTGATCTGCTCCTCTCTCAGGGTCTCCTCAACTGGCCGATGTCCATGGGCACTTCAGGTATGGGGGGGTCTGGGATGTGATCCACCAGCCTGGTGTCCACTGCGATGTTGTGCAGTATTGTCCGTGCCACAATTATGTCACACACCTCTCTGCCATGAGCCTGGTTGTACCTTTTCTGGGTATGTGTTTGAGGATTGGCCACAGGGGTCAGTAGCCAGGACTTTCACTCATAGCCAGCATCACCTGTGTAATGTGAGTGACATGGTGAGACAGGGAGCACATGTTGTGTGAATGATGTTTTGTGTGGTGGACGTACTAGCTGTGGGTCGGGAGCATGCTGAGCAGTGTTGTGTGTACGCCTGTGGATGTGGTGTGATTTTGTATTGTGAACTCACCCAAAAGCCATCCCCCTGTATAAGTTCCATTCTTGAAGTCTCTGTGTACTGAGGAGTTTTGGAGAATGTACGAATCATGAGAGCTGCCAGGATACTTTGCACAGACATTCATAATCCTCATGTTGCTGTCACATACCATCCGCACGTTCATGGAGTGGAAGTTCTTCCTGTTGATGAATAGCTGTGTGTCATGTGCTGGGGCTTTAATACAGTCATGGGTACAATCTATAGCACCCATGGCCCTGGGCATGCCTCCCCTTGTGTAAACGGCCTGCTTGAGGTGTATCTAGTCCATGTCAGTGGTGGGGAAATGTATATAAGTACTGGCCTTGCTTCTGAGGGCTGGCCAGACCTGGGCCAGCACCCTGGAGAATGTGGCCTGTGACATGCCAGATGCGTAACCCTCAGTGGACTGGAAGGCCCCACTTGCCATGAAGTGTATGGCACACAGCAGTTTTTGCAGGCCAGATAGGGCATGGTTGTGGATGTAGATGGGATCCCCCTGATCCTTGATGACCTCATACAAGGCAATGATGCTGTCACGCCTCAACCTGTAGCGATCAATGACCTCATCATCAGTCATTCCAAAGAGGGTGAACCTTGGGTGGTATACCTTGGGCCTTGGTGGTCATCTATACATCTGCTGCTGCTGTGGAGCATCCTGTAGCTGCAGCTGTGCATCTGCAGGCAGGTGCTGTCCTCCAGGTGGGGATGGACTCCTGTGTGGCTGCTGAGCCAGAGCCTCCTCCCTTGCAACAGGTGAAGGCTGTTGATCAGGTGTGCTTGGGGGTTGCTTGTGTTCCCTAGATCTCTCCCTTGCATGCCTTCTCCGCAGTCTTCGCAACAATATGTAACTCAACATACTGATTGCACTCTCTATCTCTCTCTCTCCCTCCCTGAGTGGAAAACAAGCCACAAGTGAGTGTGGTTAGCCGTCCCTTTAAGTACTTGATAGAGCATTGGGTAGGTGTGGTGATGAGGTGAGTGCTGACCAATGGGAAGTTGTTTATTGTCCAGGTAAGTGTTTGCAGGTGTGTGTGTGTTATAAGATGTGGTGTGTTGTGTTCGGTATGTCTCTGCCATTTGTGGGTGTGAAGTTGTGGGGTGCAGGTTGCTTGTGCATCACGTGGTGATGTTGCACAGGTGAGCTTGTTTTGTATTTGCAGGTGTCCGTGTCGTGTGATAACCCCCATTGTTCTGTGCCATGTTGTGTTGATGTTGTCTTGTAGGTCCTTGTCCCTGTGGTGTTGCTTGTTATTGTGTGTGCCATTGATTTGTGTTGTCTGTCCATGTTTTTGTGTTATTTTGGCATTGCACTGGTTAATTTTCCCATTTACATGCTTGTGCAGTAAGTATTTTGTGTGTTTTGCTATGTAACAGTTGTTTTTTTTTCCCGTGAAGTGTCTAACGGCTAAGGGAACTGGGTCTTAAATTTTGTCCGTTAAGTGTCTCTTTTTTTCAGCCGTTAACAGTACCACAAGCCTTTGAATGGCTCTGGGGAATCTTGTTTCATGCGCCTCAAAGCACGTAAGTCTATCGTCCGTAAAGATAATCCCACTGCCGTTAGCTGTTCTTTAGACAGATCTCTAACCCCTTAAGGACTTTGTGACGTAATATGACTGTCATAGTACTTCACATACTTTTTACTTACAGCACTCCACCGGGAGCGCTGTAAGTAAAAATGAGGCCTAAAATTGACCGCTCCAAGACTGGAGCGATCTCTTTTAGGCCCCAAAGTGGCATGCCAATACACGCAACAGGTCACATATACCAGCTCTTCGGCAAGGATCAAAGCGTTCCTTATGGGATGGAAACGTCCCAGGGCCGCGGATCCTTAAGGGGTTAAATTGCTACATGAAACTTAACACACCCGTTAGTGCTTTTTTTTTTTTTTTTTACTAATGGCTGTCTTTAAATCTTCCACTAAAAGACCAGGATGACTGGGATGGACCTCTGCAGGTAAAGACAGGTAAGTTCAGGTTAGGACAGACAGGAAATGTCTGAATTTCAAAACTGCAGGTGAGAACCAGCAATAACAGACGGAATTGCCTGCACTGGCTAATAACACTAGAACTCCCATCATGCTCTGATGTGCTAGTCACTTTGGCAGGTTGCACACCATTTTTATATACAGTAACATCACAGGAGAGATGCTGGATCCTAATACAGAAGCTATTTTGAGAATTAAATATGTTTGAGCTTTTTGAATAGATAAAGAAATGTGCAGACTAGATGAGTCAATTAATCTGCAGTTAAATTCTAACCTTCTGCATTTCAAATTCTGTATAAGCAATAAAATGACTGTTTGGGATAGAGAAAGATCTATGCTGAATGCAAAAATTGAAATAAAGGCTGAGGTTTTAAAGCAGGTAGTAAAAAGACAGATTTTACTTGAGCCAGAGCCATCACCATTTTTTCCCCCTTAAGGGCTGTTGATGGTCGTGGCACGTCAGGTACTTTGTGCTTACAGCGTTCCTGCTGGAGTACTGTACGCACGAATGAGGTCTGAAATTGACTGCTCCAAGACTGAAGTGATATCTCTCAGACCCCCATTTGGCACACCGGTACACGTCACCTCTCACATGTGCCAGCATGCTGACAACAATAACAGTGGTCCTTAAGGGAAAGTCACTTCCCCGGACTACTGGTCATTGGTTATTTGGTTTACTTTTAAAAGGTCGCGTGCGAAAGAGAGTATGACCAAATGACCTAGTTACCATGTCCCCTGGATAAAAATGTCAACAAGAGAATCTCGCACTGCATGACATCGAGTGATTCTCATTTTGTGTATTGTAATGTTGCTTCACCATTTAAATAGCATCCCGCTTGAAGACAGGCATGAAGACAGCCAGATGCCAGTGCTGGAGTCATCTGTTTTGCACGACGGAGAGCTTCCTGAGCTGCAGCCCATAGACAGCCAGATCCCAGTGCTGGAGTGATCTATTCTGCACATCGGAGTGCTCCTTGAGTGAACTCCCCAGCAGTAACATTTTAACCCTTTGCGGGCAATACCTAGCCCATCATGCTGCCCCGGCATTTTTTCCTTATGCAGTGAATTGGCATGTTCGCAGTTGCAGCCGGGGCAGCATGATGGTATAGGTATTGGACATAAAGGGTCAAAATATTACTGCCGGTGAGTTCGATCACCTGTAACTTGGTATTTAATGCAACATTTCAGTAAACAACACGGGAGTCTCTTGCTGTCATGCAGTGCGAGATTCTCATGCTGACATTTTTATCCAGGTGACCTTTTAAAAGGATACCCTGGTCATTAAGGGGTAAATGTTCTATGTTGCAGCTATGTATAAGCAAAATGCCCACTGTTCATTTCCCTCATCAGTTTGGCTTATATACTGCATTCCTATTGGTTCCAGCTGAATCAGACTGCACCAGTGATTCTCATATTTTGAAAACATACCTGCTTGTTTACAGGTGGGTAAGCAATGGCTCGGTCATTTTGACTGTGCTTACTGTGGATTATTAGGGATATCCTTAAAACCTGACAAGTTTAGTATATCCCAAAGACTGGAGCAGAGAATCACTGAACTATACCAAATTCGTTAAAGGGGAGGGGAAAAGGAAATATGCAGGATAGAGGAGGTTGAGTAGAGTGAAGAAGTAGTAGCAGTAGAATGAGAACGTAGTAGTAGCAGAGTAAAGGTGACACCATTATTGGTTAACTGAATATTTTAGAGTGCAAACCCCAATATATACAGTTAGGTCCGGAAATATTTAAACACTGACACAATTTTCATAATTTTGGCTCTGTACACCACCACAATGGATTTGAAATGAAACAACTGAGATGCAATTGAAGTGCAGACTTTCAGCTTTTATTCAAGGGGTTGAACAAAAATATTCTATGAAACGTTTAGGAATTGCAATCATTTTCATACACAGTCCCCTTTTTTCAGGGGCTCAAATGTAATTGGACAAATGAATATAATCATAAATAAAATGTTCATTTTTAATACTTTGTCGAGAATCCTTTGCAGTCAATGACTGCTTGTAGTCTGGAACTCATGGACATCACCAAACGCTGGGTTTCCTCCTTTGTGATGCTTTGCCAGGCCTTTACTGCATCTGCCTTCAGTTGTTTGTTCATGGGTCTTTATTCCTTAAGTTTTGTCTTCAGAAAGGGAAATGCATGCTCGATCGGGTTGAGATCAGGTAATTGACTCAGACATTACAAAATATTCCACTTCTTTGCCTTTAAAAACTCCTGGGTTGCTTTTGCAGTATGTTTTGGGTCATCTGAATCTGAGCAGACAATATATCCCTATACACTTCAGAATTCATTGGGCTGCTTCTGTCTTCTGTCACATTATTAATAAACACTAGTGACCCAGTGCCATTGGCAGCCATGCATTCCCATACCATCACACTGCCTCCACCGTGTTTCACAGATGATGTGGTAGGCTTCGGATCATGAGCCGTTCCAAGCCTTCTACATAGTTTTTTCTTCCCATCATTTTGGTACAGGTTGACCTTAGTTTCATCTGTCCAAAGAATGCTGTTCCAGAACTGGTCTGTTTTTTTTTTTTTGGCAAAGTCTAATCTGGACTTTCTATTCTTGAGGCTAATGAATGGCTTGCACCTTGTGGTGGACCCCATATGTATTTGCTTTCGTGAAGTCTTCTCTTTATGGTGAACTTGGATAATGATATTCCTACCTTCTGGAGAGTGTTCTTCACTTGGCTGGATGTTGTGAAGGGGTTTTTCTTTACTATGGAAAGGATCCTATGATCATCCACCACTGTTGTCTCCCATGGACGTCCAGTCCTGTTTGTGTTGCAGAGCTCACCAGTGCGTTCTTTTTTTTCTCAGAATGTAGCAAACTGTTGATTTGGCCACTCCTAATGTTCCTGCTATCTCTCCGATGGATTTTTTTTTTTGCACCCTAAGGATGGCCTGTTTCATTTGCATTGAGAGCTCCTTTAACTTCATGTTGTGGGTTCACAACAACAGCTTCCAAATGTGAATGCCACATCTGGAATCAAGTCCAGACCTTTTACCTGCTTAATTGATGAAGAAATAATGAAGGAATAGCCCACAACTCTTCATGAAACAGATATTGAGCCAACTGTCCAATTACTTTTGGTCCCTTGAAAAAGAGGGGGCTACATATTAAAGAGCTGTAATTCCTAAACCCTTCCTCCAATTTGCATGTGAATACCCTCAAATTAAAGATGAGAGACTGCACTTTAAGACTATATTCATTATTTAACTGTAACTTGAATGTATTTTGGTAAACAGCCAAAATAACAAGACTTGTGTCAGTGTCCAAATATTTCCTGACCTAATTGTTTATCTATCTATCTATCTATCTATCTATCTATCTATCTATCTATCTATCTATCTATCTATCTACATTCATAACAGTGGGATATAAACATTATTGATTACTTTGGATTCCATTTCACTTTTATCACCAGTCTTTCTTCAAATTAATCCTTAGACTTTAATAGGTCCTTCTTTTAGTAAGCAATAGCTGCCTCACAGTACGGAATGTGGGCAACTAGTGCAAAAATTATCTCACTTTGTGTGTGTGGTAATTGATTCAATATTGGTCATTGTGTTTTAGGATATGTGACATTTGCAAGCAAGAATGGCAAAACATATTGTGCTAAACTTGGTGATCATCTTGTACTTTGATGTTGTGCCCATGTCCCACTGTCTGGCTATAACAATCTGGATTCTAGTTTGAACTACCACTATGAGCCACAAGTCATCAGATTACAGTGCTAGAGTGTTGTGTTTGGGAATGTAGACAGACCGCTGTGCAGTTTTGTTGTGGCCTACTGCTGGTAAAGGTGCTAACTACAAGGTTGGTAGTAGAGTTCAAACAGACTAGGCTCAAGATGACTTGGCAGGGACGGTAGGAATGGTCATGAGTGGAGTGGAGTTCTGGCAGCAACAAACAACACTAGACAAAGATTCTGCACTTCTAACTAGACTGGGCAAAAGTAGAAGATACTGGAAACTGAAAGCAGCAAACTGAAAACAGGAACTGAACATTGAACTAAACAAGTTGCTGGAGACAGGATGAGGTGGTTCTATAAAGGAGGTGATGACAAGAGCTGGGACCAAACACTGCATCAAACCACATGTAAGGCAACAGGTAAATTCGGAACAGGTACAATCACAATCCATTTTTGAAAAAACGTTCCCCAACAAATGTATATTTTTTTTTCTTTTTGAAGCAACACAAATATATTGCTTTCTTAGTTTGTCCTGCTTACCTATATATAATTCAGTGTTGGGACATTTTACATTCATGATGAGGTAGACGACATTAGATGATGTACAATGTGCCCTTGCTGTTGTGGTTTTGGTAGGTATGTGGTATGGGCCCTTGTTTGTGGTATATATGTGTGTGTGTGTGTGTGTGTGTGTGTACACAGGTTTCACATCTGTTTGTAGGTAGGGAGATGTACCATTTTCTGATGTACTGTTTTACCAAAAGTGTTTCCATACTAAGAAACTTCTTATAGGATAGCAAAGAAGTGTGTGCAGTGTGTGCAGTATTGTTTGAAGTACTTTTGAGAGTTTGCACAGAATTTCAAGTGGGGGTAGTAGGTGACTACTAATGGCATCATGTTATGTCCCTGTGGTTATATTCCAGAAGCGTTCTTCTGGGTTTTCTTGGTGACTCACTGAAAGAGAATGTCTGTGACCTTTGCATTATATCCATGAGTGATAAAATCTCTCTTATGGTTTTTAGATGTTAATTCCAGTCAGAGATCTCAGAGCACATACAGTTATACCTTATGGCTTCTATAGATAAAAGTTTTTTGTGTAGCTGGGATGAAAATTGTTATTTCTGATATAGTTTGTCCTCCCTGTCAGTTTACAGTGCAGACATGGCTGGGAGGAGTTGTTTTTGATACTGATTGTGGTGTCCAGAAAGTTAACTACATGGGTGAATAGCTGTGTTTGAGGTTAATGGTGGGATGGAAAGTACTATATTTTTCATCTTCACTGCAATCCAAACGATTAGAATACAATCTGTATCACTGAGTTAGGCAAGAGGTTTTATTTGGCATGTGGACAAGAACTTCTGTTTCAATTTTGGCATGAATAAATTGGCATTTCAAGTCTCATATAGGTAGAGGTTTTGCTTGAATGTAAAGTAATTATGTTTTAGCATGAATAGTATTAACTATGTAACACTGAAATGCATGCAGAACTGTGACAAGACATTAATGTTGCATTATTCTACAGAATAAACGTATCTACTTACAAATTTAATACATTTTGCTGCTTTGGCTTACAAACCGCAAACTCTCTAAAACACAGTGACCAATACTGAAGCAATTAACATTTAAAAATGGAGATACTTCTTCTATCATTTGGCCATGTCTCATACTGGGAGGTGGATTTTATTACTGACCATAAAATGCCCCTACTGATGTCTTAGGAATTATTTAGAGACTGTAATAGTAGCTGTTTTTGAGAAATGCATACTGTAGGGTTGCACTAACATGATTTTAGCTGTACAGCAGGGTATGAGCTGGATCTCTGTCTATTACTTTACAATAATTCCTATCATATTCAACCAGACACTAGCTGACTGAGAATGATGGGAGTTGTTGCCCAGCAACAGCTGAAGAGATAAGGGCTTCTGGCTCTTGCTCAATCACTCCAGTAGTTTCTATGCAGCAATATAGGTATGAGGTTGCAACCCAACAAGCCTATTGTTCTAAAAGGCACTTGAGCAAAAATAACCCATTGTTTTAAATGGGGCTTTAAACCCCTAGAAAGCTGAACAGGTCTCCAAGACATTGTTTCGTGAAACCAAATTAGAGCTTTATCAACCATCCATGGTGTTAAAGCCCCATTTATATCAAAGAGAATATTGGGGAATATCTATTTGTCCCCTATAGTACAGTTAGTTTCCTCAAGAATGTCTGCATCTCTTGCAGCCAGAAGCAGCTCCCCATTCCACCATTTGTGTTCATGATTAATGGTATATGGGACTTTGTTTCACAGGAAGAGATATGACTGAAAACCGAGCCTTCCTCCTTGAGTAAGTATAACCGTAGGAAGGCCCTTTAGGCCAAACTCTTCCATGTGATAGAAAGAAGTGAACAAATGCACGTGTCATGATGCATCCAAGCTTGACTCTTAAGGTAAGTGTACACACAGAAAAGACTAACTTGATACCAGATGAAGCAGAGGTATATTAGATGCCCTTAGTGTGAAGCAGCTTCCAAATTAATAAAACAATTTTTATTAAATGTATTTAAATACACACTGACCAATGTAGATTTTCATAATAGTGTATCTCTGTTCATAGATGGCACATATTCATACCTGGGAACTCTCCGGATTTGCCCCGGAGACTCCGGTTCTGACAGAGATTTACCGGGGCAGAGGCTGATTACTCCGGATGTGGGGAGTTTCTATTGAAACTCTACCCAGTTACACGCTTTCTCCCGCTGTTCCTCCGTCCCCAGCCTTCTGTGTGACATTTTTAACCCTTTGAGTGCCAGAGTAGTACTGAATGCATTGCTTTGCAATGCATTCCGTACCACTCTGAGACTCAAAGGGTTAAGAGCACACACACACATACACACACACACATACACACACACACACACACACACACACACACCGCTCGCGTCAAGCCCAGCCCCTTTTTGACGCGATTAGCATCATTTTTGTCACCCCCTGCTGAACAGAGGACTCCCCTCCGGGTAGCCCTCAGCTGGAAGTTCCCAGGTATGCACATATTTCATTCGGCTCAAAAAAGTGTTCCATCATGATCATTCAATATTGCATTTATTTAAACTCTGATTTTTGTGCAATGTTTAAGGCACTGGTGCTTTGCAAAACCATAGAATGATGAAATATTGGTTATAATTGACACTATAAATTGAACTTATTTTCAATACCCTTTGAGTGCCAGAGAGGTATCTGTACATGCATTTGATTCCTCTCTGGCACTCACAGGGTTAAAGATGTTCAAAGATTATTGCCCAGCCGACTTCAACGGGGATAGGGGTAGAATCTACAAGATCCTAACAGAGACAGACTTCTTAAAAATTAAAACCCTGTACTCAATCTGCACAAAGCACATTACACTGTATCTGTAAGTCCATTTTCAGATCAGCTATGTTGTTAGAGCAACAAGGAAGTTTGTCCTTTCTCACCATTCATTAGACCCAAAAACGCAATAGTCACCCAATCTCCTAGAAACCTAACAATCAAGATTTATAGTGATTTCCATTTCTAGTCCTTGGAACACAGTGCAGTCTTCAGGTTCTGCTCATAGGTGCACAGATGAATCAATCAGTGGATCAGAGTATCCTGTGCTAATGATATTTCTCTATGCTCATATAAAAAGAATCCTGAAACAATGCACTGCTGATATTTTCTGAGGTCTGGCACTGGGAACCAGTGTACTAAATTTGGATCATATTGGTATGTAAAAGGCCTGGAGTGGTTACGGTATGGTGTCACAGCATGGTGGGGTTCTATCTGGGCAAAGCATTGTCTTTGTGGTTTATCGTCCAGGATCATGGCTGTAGAACTTGGTCTCTAAGAGTCATGGGTAAGGTATTGGTCTACCATATGAAATATTTTAGGGTTTGGATTGTGCCTGGCCTTCAGTCAAGTAGTGTTTGATGAGGTTTGTATAAAAATATGTTGTTAGAGTCAGGTAATCACTATGTATAGCAAGCTCAGGGATTCTACAATGTGATTTATTAATGTTTAATAACCTATACATTTTCTTAAATATATGCCTTATGGTTATAATACATTCTGTAGCCTTTCCAATAGTGCAATGGGTGTGAATGCTTTAATAGTGGTACAAGTAAGGACTAAGGGGTTTAGGTTCTAAGGGCTGAGAGACTTGCCAATGCCCCATCATGACTGCTTGTGCTCATCATGAGGATGGTTCTCTCCACATGTATCAACATTTATGATGCTTTCTCTGTTTGCATTTTCTGTATATAAGGATGATGTACTAAAACAAACTGCACCATAGGGAACACATAAGAATCTGATTACTTTAAATGGGGCTTTTAAACCCTTGAATGCTAAATAGGTCTACAGTGCACATGCAGTGGAGACCTCTCTAGCATAAAAGGCAGGGGTGCCCATGTTTAACATGAGTCCCTCCAGTTGCTACCTGAGTATAATGCCCATCATTCCCCACCAGTAAACAGCTGTTGGGGAATGATGGGAACAGTAGTGTGTAGCAGCTGGAGGGCTTCATGTTGCTCATGCCTGATAGATAAAAGACCCAATTAAATAAATGTGAATTGTTGGAATTTTGATGTGTCCCCTTTGGTGCAATTGAATTTTATCACTATCCCTTTAACCTCTACTTAAAGTAAGAAAAGGTTACCATTTTCCTTCTAATTAGGAATAAATAGATCATTATCAGGTGTGCTGTTACTGAACAAGAAAACCAGGATTAAAAGGAAATGAACAGTTTGTTTTCTGTCTGTGATTTTCACACCAGTGATAGTCATTCCTAATTGATATTGAATCAGATACACTGATGTAGAACCTTTATCATCAATTAATATGAACAAAGTTTCCAGTGTTGTGCGTTTTGCTGAAGGATTTGCAGTGCTTTCCTTGCAGGCAGCTGCTCCCTGACAATTAGGAGGCGCAGATGCAACAGATGCTTTGGCAAATTGAAGTAATGCCATAATTAGGAAGCCTGATAAAAGCCATTTTGCATGTTTGAGATGCATTTTATTCTAGCCAAAGTCTTTTTCCTTCTTTATGTTACCAAGCTTCTGATGCAAATTCACTGAAACAAAACACAATAAATCAGCAATAGGTTCCTTTTGAATACAAGACTTGATAAATGTTGTGGGATCTTTTTTCTGCATCCCAGCTGAACGACTGGTAAAAAAAATATTCTATATTCAAGATTTACTAACTGAGACACTAAATCAGTGCCACACAGTTGGTCAAAGAAAATAAAAAACATAATACCCAGACATACGTATGCACATAGAAAGATACAAACACACGCATACATAGATACACACACACACAAACACACTAAAACACTCATTTAAACACATACACAGTAATACATATGCAGACACACTATACACACACAAAAACACACACACACACACACTAAAACAAACACAGAACTAAACACACACTCACACACAAAGATACAAACACATACACAAAGACACACACGTATGCACACAAAAAGATACACACACAAACACACTAAAACACTCATATAAACACACACAATAAATATGCAGACACACTATACACACACAAACACACACACACACTAAAACAAACACACAACTAAACAAACACACAAACACACACACACAAAGATAAAACACACACACAAAGACACAAACATATGCACACACAAAGATACACACACAAACACACTAAAATACTCATATAAACACACAAACACATACACACACAAACAAACACACAAACACACATATACACACACAGTAAAACAAACAAACATGATCACAAACACATACACACAAAGATACAATCACACACAAAAAGACACACACATATGCACACAGAAAGATGCAAACACATACACACAAAGATACACACACTAAAACACTCATAAAAACACACACACAGTAATTCATTCAGACACTCTAATATACACACAAGCACACTCATGCATACATCCAAATACACACACACAAACACTCATACATGTGCATCCTATATAAAAATTCGCTAAAACGTGTGTAACAACGCAGTCATGTGCAGTAGAGACTGCCTGCACCACTTTGAATCATCCAGCTCTGTATCAGCCGCAGCGCAGGAAGTCTCTACTGCGCATGACTGCCCCGCAACCGGCTAGCAGTTGCACTGTGGCCCGTGTAATGGGCTCTTCAACTAGTACACACATAAACACTCACACACATGTATTCACATATGTGCACAGACACACTCATAAACACTCATACACAGGCTCATACAAACACAAACTGTACTTTGCTATAAGATTTTTTTCCCACATGATAGCTCTCACTGAAAAACTGTGGGCTATCTGCAATTTAATAAGAGAAGCTTCCGAAGTTGCCTCCACATCTGTACCGGATGTATCATTTTTACTAGCACTGAATAAATTGGGATAAAAGTAGACATCTTCCTTTATAGCGTGACCTCAGTCAGTCTTTTCTTTGATCAGACTTAAATGTAGGCTAGGATTGCCAGATCATTGCTTTAAAAAAGGAAATAAATGAAAAATGTATGCTGTGGGCTGAAGTAATTATTTATGGGCTGCAATGATTTAAATATATCCCTGTAATTTGCATTTTTCATATGTGTACCTTTTTAAAGGCATCATCTGGCAACCCAACAATAGACCTAATATGAAAGGGTATATTATGCATGAAGAGGTACATCTGGCTAATAAAGTAGACAAATTAGTTTACAAACTGTATATTGCTGTTATGTAAAAGCTGGTAAATAAACCAAGCACCATAAAGCAGGAGTGAGTGTCTATAGTCCCAATTATATCTAATAGAATTCTGGGAAATGTGATTTGTTCCCTAAGGTGCAGAAGGATTGTTCCAAAATTCCATCAGTTTTCTTCTTCAGCCTGACTGACCTGAAGCACGGAAAACTCAAGTTCAATCCTGTTGTGACCTTAACCCTTTTGAGTGCCAGAGGGGTAAACAACGCATTGCAAGGCAATCCGTTGTGTACCCCTCTGGCACTCGAAGGGTTAAGCAGTCACTTTAACTTCCTATGTCTCAGACACTTGAAAATTAGATTTTAAGCTCTTTGGGTCATGGACTTACTTTACTGTGCCTGAAAAACGTATATGTGTACATTTTAGCAGTGCTACATAAGTATAAAGATATGATTATCATGCCGAACACCCCAAGGCTAATGTACAAAGCGGAACTGGAGCAATTTGGGGCAAACAACCTGTACCGAAGGGGAAAATTAAAAATCTATTGATTTTAATTTGGATTTTTAACCTTGAATGTTGGAAAGGTCTTTGATGCATTTCAAACCAATACAATGGAGAATCTGACCACTTTCAAGGAGTTAACCATTTGAGTTAGGCTGACCAGACCTCACCTTTAACCGGGGACACATAGAAAATAGGCATATTTCAGGACTGCACTGAAATCAAAGCAGCCCTGCGGTATGCATTTTTCATATCTGTCCCCGGTTAAAGAAGAGGTCTGGTCACCCTAATTTGAGTGCTAATGGAAAATGTAATGCATTGCATTCCCCTCTGGCACTGAAAGGTTAACATTCTGGATTAACACTTTAAGAACCAGGAGTGCCATGTTAAATATATATCCCATCATACGATATGTATAATTTATATGTCGGGATTGCCATGTATTTATGTAATGTCAGAACGGATTGATGTGCATGTCAATGATTCTAAATGGAAGGCTAAGGGCACAAAATAAACCAAGAAAAGTGTATATTTTTGTAAAACAGGCAATGGAAGAGATTTGCACCTTCCTGGTCATTTTCCAGAATAAAGAGGTAATAAAGTGAAGATAAATTATCCAGTTTATCACTTCTCTGATTCCTGTGTTATTCTATGGAGCCTATGCACTAAGATTTCTTAGACTTTGGAGATCTTACTGAATAGACTGCATAGAATAACACAGGAAATGGAGACATGATAAACTGGAGAAGTTATCTCCACTCTATCACCTCTTTATCATCTCTTAGTGAATCTCCCCCCAGAAGTTGCAGAGCTGATGATTTTGTCCATGCACTTATACAGCATCCAATGGGGACTGATGTACTGTAAATATCATTGCACTATAGAAAATGACTTAACCCTCTGAGTGCCAGAGAGGTATCAAATGCATTGCATTGCAATGAGTTAGATGGCTCTCTGGTACTCAAAAGGGTTAGACAGCCTAAGCTGTCACAGGTAAGCAACTCAGTCCCGAAAGAGTTAAAGAGGGCTGTTTGTGAAGGTATGCATGGAATAGCAGATGTATCATGCAGCCTTCGCCATTTTAATTGCTCTTTTAATCCTTTCAGTGCTGCGTCACTAACCTGTGCTCACCTTAGAAGGAACTCTGCCTATGAGTGCCAAAGGGGTATCCAACGCACTGCTTTGCAATGCATTGAAAACCCATCCAGCACTCAAAGGGTTAAAATAACTTTTTAATGTTTTATTCTTAAGACTGAATCATCAGAAGGCTAGTGTTCTTGCTCCCCCTTGCAAGCAGGATAGTTAGTATATTGTGATCCAGCTACAGATCTTGTTGAATAAGTCAAAGTGGTTCCAGGAGTTAAACTCGGACTCTGGGCTGTCATTGACAGCCTGTTCCCATTGGCTACAATGTTCACAAGAGCTCTCTGTGGCCATTAAACTTGTCTTGTATATGTATAGAAGATAAGGGTTATTAAGGGGTTAAGATATATTTGTTGAATAGTAATTTCTATCCTATGGTGCAGCTGGTTTGCTCCAGAATCATTACAGTTTTTGTTATTTTTTTTTGTAGTGCATCAGCGTTCCTGAGAGTACCAGCACCACTGGGGGACTGATCTACTATATGAGTGTCTATTAAACATATTGCCTCTTTATAGTATAACTCTTCCTTTAACCCTTTGAGTGCCAGAGGGTACCCCTTTGGCAATCAATGGGTTAATGCAAATAGAATGCACTTTTGGTAACGGTGCCTAAAAAAATAAGCGAAACTAGACTAGCCTGCGTTTAAAGCTCCATTGACAAATGGAAGACTGGTGAAGTAAAGAAACAGAATTAAAAACTGACAACATTGTGTCACAATACTGATCTTTGGTAAGAGAAAAAAAAATCAGGGAAAACATGAATTTAGCACTTGCAATCAATAATGAGCAATAGGCTATGAAATGATTGAAGTTGCATCATGGACTGTTACTTGTTACTGTGAGTGCCCAATTGATGTTTCTCTCTCTTGCAGGTCTCTTTAATAAGCTGGTGCTATCAGAGAGCAGTGCAAGTCAGCTGTTGTGTTTTATTTATAATTATATTAGCGTCATTGCTTATAAATATCCCATATTTATGCTATGCAGAGATGTAAATATAATCATGTAAGGAGATGTTCTCTCTGCATCCTCTAAACAACAGACCTGTATAGTGATTTTTTTTCTTCTTCTGCAGCTAAATATTGTGTTATTTCACCTGATTCTGAGTGAATTAGCAGGAAGAAGCAAATAAATGGGTCTGCTGTTTAGAGGATGCAGAAAGACACCGCATGTTTGTCCGATGCAGTCATGCGCAGTAGATGTATGTTTGTTCGATGCACTCATGTACAGAACCGATGAAGTCATGTGCAGTAGAGATTGACCAAACGCAGGCCACATGTATGTTCTTTATGCACTTTGGCCAGTGTACATGGGCTTTTACACTAGTATGATAATATTTAAATATCTTCATAGCATAAATATAGGGTTTTTTATATATAAACAATGGAATTAATATAAAACATAGAATTGGTGGCTTGTAAGAAAAATTTAGTCTTTCCAGTCTGGCCATTTTTCCTACTGTGAAAACATTCAACTTTACTTGGACTCTGGACTTTTCTTATGTTATGCCTATCCCATGTATTCTTACATTCACTCCCTATATTAACCTCTACCTCTTCTGCTGGTGTGCTATTCCAGTTTTCTACCAGTTTAAACTTTATTAGATTACATCTAAGCCTCTGTCCCACCATTTGACTTGATATGCCCTCTTGTTCTAAAATTTCTATTCCTCTAAAATGTACCTTTTCCTGTACTTTGCTGAATCCATTTGTATTTTAATATATCTATCATATCACCCCTCTCTTCTCTCCTCTAAGCCAGGGTTTATAATTTTAAGTCATTTGCTACTAGCCAGACCTGAAAAGTTACTCGCCACTGCAAGCCAAAACATACCCACCAGGGCTGAATTTCTACTTGCCAGGGCTAAATTTTCACTCGCCATTGGCTAGTAGCGAGTGGAAATTTTGAGCCCTGCTCTAAGCTATACATATTCAGATCCTTTAGAATTTCTTGATATGATTACACACTAGTTTGAGACATGCTATAATAGAACTTGTTTATTAAATATACCCCTTAATTTTATTGAGGCTAATACACTAAGTATAACCGGAGCAAATATAGGTGAACAAACTGAACCAAGCTGACATTCAAGAAAGGATGTGACTTATGTGTGGGATCATGTGATGAGTGGACATGGTCTGGCTGGGGTTAGGGGTACCTTGTCTAGGGAGGTCAAACAAGTAAACCAAGCAGTGGGATTAGAAAATCTGATATGTGATAAAAAACTGGATTGATCCTGGGTCAAGCAAGCTGCTTAACAGCATATAAATAAAAGTTCAGATCGCTATTGATTTAAATAAGGCTTTTGAATGATAGAAATTTTTCCAAAGGATTGCAAAACTTTCTACCATTCAGAAGGATAAAGAACCCAATTTAAAATCAATAGAAATTTTTACTTATGGTTCAGCTTGTTTACCCCATAATTGCTTTATTTTCTTAGAAGAGCTGCCTCACTTAGTACATCAACCTCTCTGAGGCTTATGCACCAAGATAGCGGTGCAATTCCAGGACAAACAAGCTGCACCTCCTTGAATACTAGAGAGATGAATAAATAAGTACATTTATATAGCACCACAAGTGTACATGAGGATTTACAATTTAAAGAAGCAGTAAACATTTTAAATTAAAATATACATATTTAGGGCTTTTCCTGTTGATTAAAATGAGTGTACTTCCGCTACTGAGTGATGCATATTTATAGAGTTATTACAGTTACAGCCGATAAGTTATTCTGTTACAGTCTAATGGAGAAGAAAGTCAGTGAGTTCTCCATAGAATGTGGTTGAAACTGCTGAGTAACTTCCTGTTAAAAGTATCAGAAAGCAATCTCCCAGTAAATTAAATTCCTGATTATTTTAACCATTATAACATTTGAATAAAACAACTGACAGCAGTGGGAGTCCTCTTGTTTTACTCAATAGGAAAAGCTCTATAACATATAGGTTTTCATAAAAAAGTTGACTTCTTCTTTAATGGTTTGGACAAAAGAAGGTGACAATTGCTTAGCAAAGTGAAACACTGGAAGATGGGTTCCTGCTCGAATGTTTATAATCTAAAACATAAGCGTGTTAAATACAGTGCTTGATTTCTGGTTGGGATAGGGAAACATAAATACATAAATTATAAGAGCCTGACATGTGTGACTTCTGGCTTGTTGAAGCCTTGTTGAGGAGGTGTCATTTTAAGTGAGTCTCGAAGACCAAGAGAGAAGTTCAGTGGCATAGGCTGGGAGGTAGAGTATTCCACCGATAAGGAGCAAGGAGCGAAGAGTTTGATATGAAAGAGAGCTGTAGAAAAAAAAGAGCTGAAAGACGAATGTAGTTGGCTGATTGTAAGTGGTGTGACTGAATATAGCTCAAGATCAGAGTGGAAATAATGGCAGGGGTAGAGAAGAGATGGGTCTTAAATGAGAGAATCAGTACTTTATAAGATATCTGGAGTTTTATAGCTATCCATTGGAGTGAATGGAGGAGGTGGGGGCAGGGACAAACCTAGGTGACAAAAAGGTAACTTGTGCTGCAGCATTCTGTATGTGTTAAAGTGTATGGAGTTGTGAGACAAGTAGACCAGAGAGAAGATGGTTACGGTAGTATATGTGATATAGGACGAGTGCTTATGTAAGTGTTTCAGCTGTGGAGGATTAGAGGAAGGGGTAGGATTTGGTGATTAATATGAGGAGAAAATGAGAGAGCTGGGTCAATCATTACCCTGAGGCACCATTTTTCTGATACTGGATTTATGGTAGATCCATTTACTGCCACCTGGAAGGACACCATGGGGTAAGGTCCAGGTGAGATAAGGAGTAGCTAGTCTTTTACATGTTGATGTTGAGTTTGAGATGCCTGGGAGCCATCCTGCCTGAGACTTTAGACTGAACATCAGGGGTTAATTGAGGTGCAGAACAATAAAGATTGGTGTCATCTGCATAGTGGTCCTGGTCCTGGTTAGTTAGATAAGAGAACAGAAAGTTAAGTTACATTTGCCTAAGGAGTGCAGAATTTGGAGGAGGAAAGCATAATTAACAATGACAAAAGCAGCTGAGAAATCAAGCAGGATAAGAATTGAACAGCGACATTGGCAATGTGTAGATCATTGATCACTCTTGTGAGAGCAGTTTCTGTGGAGTGAACAGTGTGAAAGAAAGATTGTAATGGGTTGAGCAGGTTGTATGTGTTAAGGAAGTCAAGCAGGCAGGAGTATGATAGGTACTGTAAGAACTTAAAAGCAAAAGGCAGGAGATAAACTGGTAGATTGGTAGAGACTGTGGTGCTGTCATGAGTATTGTTCTTGAGGACAGGTGTCACTATGTCATGTTTGAAGTCTTCAGGAAAAGTAGCAGTGGAAAAGAAGGAGTTAAATATCTGTAGTAGTATGGGTATTAGTGAGAGGGGAGAGGAACTTGGAACCAGATTGTGCGTACATGTAGTGGAGTGAGAGGAAGATAACTGGTTAGTCCATGCCTCTACCAAGACTGGTGAAGAAGAGTCCAGCATGGCAAGATGGGAATGAGGGAAGATATCGGACAAGTTAGCAAAGTCTTGCAGTTGTATAGAGTTTGGAAGAGAGGCAGATGGAAGGCAGAGGAGGGAGACAAAGTTAGAGAAAAGACAGTGGAGTTTGGATCTATGCATGTTGTAGGTTTTGACAAGGCAGTTAGTGTTAGCATTAGCAAGAATTGAGGAAAGTCCTGTCGTCAAGGAAGACTGGAGAGCCGTAAGAATGAGTGACTTGAGGTTGTATATGAAGCAGGAAGAGGAGGTTGGGATTACAGAAGAAGTAAGAGTAGTGCTGAATGTTACATGGTGTTGACCATATAGTAGGAAAGTGGAGATATTAAAATCAGATAGTACACAGCTTCTAGTGAACACAAGGTCTAAGAAATGACCATCCATGTGAGTACTAGCAGCTGTCCACTGGTGTAGGCCATTGTTTTGCAACAGATTAAACCAATTTCTAGCATTGAAGGGGTTAAATCTCATCCTGCGCTTTCTGAAGCATATGTTGCGGTACTACCCAAGCCTGGGAAAGACTTACAACATTTTGCTAGCTACCACCCCATTTCCTTGCTGAATTTGGATTTTAAGATGCTAAAATATTAGCTGAACGTCTCAAACCAATCCTTCCTTTGATTCATTTGGACCAAGCAGGATTCACTGAAGGTCGAGAAGCTCACGATAATACCCGCAAACTTTTAAAAATACTTCACCAGCTCTCATCCCACTCGATAACTGTGCCTTTTCTGTCAACAGACACTGAGAAGGCGTTCAATAAGGTGAATTGGACGTGTCTTCGCTGGACGTTGGAGATGTTAGTGTTAGGTCCTCAATTTATGGGTACATATTTTCTTCATATCAAACTCGAGTACGGGTCAATGGGATAATTTAGGACAAATTTTTCATCAGTAATGGCATGATATAGGGGTTCCCAATGTCCCCTCTCTTGTTTGTTCTAGTGATGGAGCCTTTGGCACAACATATTTGTTTGAACCTTTCCATTTCCGGTGTACATTTGGGGGACATGGAACACAAACTTGCCATGTTTGCAGATGACGTCCTTCTCGCCTTTTCTGACCCATCTAGCTCAATGCCAACAGCTTTAGATGAGTTAAATGCTTTTTCTGCTTTGATTTTAAAATTAATTTTTCTAAATCAGAGGCTCTTAATATAGGCCTACCCTTACCTGTGAGAAAGGATTTGCAACCTCGCTTCTCATTTAAATGGGCACGCTCTTTGGATATTAATAAATCTCCCTCTTTCTCTGCTCTCTGACTTGATTTCCCTCCTCTCCTGAAAAAGATCTCATCAGACTTACACAAGTGGGGTAATACATGGATCTCCTGGTATGGACGACTCAGTATGGTTAAAATGAACATACTACCACGTGTCTTGTATTTGCTTCAGACTCTCCCTGTTAAAGTACCGTATTTTAAAAAAAAAAACAATTAGAGGATATGATCCATTCTTTCCTCTTGCATTCCCGCTCTCCCCGAGTGAGTCTTGATACCCTTTACCTGAGCATGTGTTGTGGAGGACTAGGTCTTCACAATTTTCAGTAGTATTACCATGCATCCCTTTTTAATTGGTCTCACAATGGACAAACCAAGCTCTGTGTCAAGATGGAGAGACTAACTTCCCCGAAATCTGATCCATTAGTATAGGTATTTTTGTATCCCTCTTTCCGCAGCAGACTATTTCACACTCTTCCAATTATTTCCAATGTCATTGAGACCTGGACAGCTTGTAATAAAAGGGAGATGTTGTCCCCCTACCCATCTTGTGCATCCCCGATATTCTGTGTTCTATAGTCCCGATATTCTCTTGTACCTGTGGACTTTCCAAAATGGTCTAATGATAATAAAATCAGGATTGGGGATTGCTTAGTGAATGATGAACTCTCCTCTTTTTCCACATTAAGCTCCACTCTTTCTTTGCCCCAAACTGAGATATGGAATTTTTTTTGCATCTGACATTTTCTAAATTCTATTAAATTAGCCTGGTCTTCTCCATCATCTAAATTTGAACAACTGTTGTTGATGACAAGACAACTCAAAGGAATAATGGGGAGGATTTATGCAATTCTTTCTTCTACCTCTTCCTCTATAAAACCTAGTTATGCTTTAGCTTGGGAAAAAGAAATAGGAGATACATTCTCCGAAGACTCTTGGTATACTAGTTGGTCACATACTGCTCATTCCTCTATTTCTGCGCAAACATTGGAATCTCACTAAAAATTTATCTCATGGTGATATTTTACACTGTCATGGTGGCATTCTATGTCTCCAGGACTAAGTCCTCTTTCCTGGCGCTGTTCTTGGGAGATTGGCACACCATTTCATATCTGGTGGAAGTGTCCTGGAATTCAGCTGTTCTGGACAGATTGTCTGTCTGAGATTAATAAACTCCTTAGTATCTCACTTAGCAAAGATCACTGGCAAATTATCTTTTTACATAATCTTCCGCATCTTCTATATCTTCTGCTTTTTACCATGCTTCATTCGACTGAGTCTTTGATTCCCAGACATTGGTGGAATTTTGACCCACCTACTATTGGGGAATGGAAAGAAGCGGTACGCTATCAGCTTACTATATTACAATTGACACTAATAGGTAGAGGTAAAGATCTGGAACATATCCACTCTTAATTTTATTGACCTGGATGCAGCATAAGGATAGTTTTAACTTTTACTATCTCATCTATGTGTGTATGGTGGGTTTTTAAGAAGTTTTTTCCCCTCTCCTGTCCTCTCCCCCATCTCCTTTCCTTCTTTTTCCCCACCTTCTTCTTTCTACTTCTCTGTTCTTACTCTATATGTACACGTTCTATTTACTTTTTATGTCACATTATTTTTTTACATGAGGATGTTACTGTACTTTACGGAAGCACATGTAATACCTTTCTTCTATATGTAAGCCTACCTATATTTTTTCTCAATAAAGCTCTTTTAAAATCTAAAAAAAAAAAAAAAAAAATCCATTTGACAAATATCAGTAGACCCTGTATAATAACATGTTGTATAAGTATTTATATTATATAGTATAACAAAAGTTCGGCTGTCGCAAAGAATACAATTTTTGGAATTTTTATTTACAGTTTATATATTATTGCATATTGTGCAGTTTGCATCAAAGCGGTATCATATTTACTACATCATGCCCACTGTCTAGTATCTAAAGCATATCAGCCATACATTTCTCATCTGTCTAGTGTGGTTAACCTATGTTCAACATCTGCAGCGTTGGTAAAAGATACCACATTTATTGTGAAGATATTTGTTTCCACTGAGTATGGAAACTTAATGACATCTTAACCCACATCCCTCTGGTGATTTGCTCTCCTCGATACACATTAAATAACCAACATTATTTATATAATTGTGACTGACTGAGAGCTATAATGTTAATGTGATGTTTTATATATGTAAAACCTTGATAAAGGTCTGCGATAACGCTGAAACATTGATCATTAAAAAAACTCTCCTATCTGAGTCAATAATGAAGAGTCCTGGGTGTGAAACATAAACATAAGCATTTTTTCTAGCTGCATGTCACCCAGTAAAAGAGTGCTCCCGATACCTTTACCTCTCTTGATAATACAGTTGCCTACTCTTCTCAGTGGGAGATCTGGCCCCAGTCAGAATGTTATACTGTTATAAAGTGATGCTAAAATAAATAGGAATCCACAAAATGCTGAGATTACAACAAGAGCCAGGAGTCATGAATTGTCAGTTTAGACCAAAAGGAATAAAGCAAAGGTAGTCCATTGACTATTGGTATTGCAATTCCCATCATCTCCAGCCAGCTAATTGAAGTCTTCAACAGGTGTGGTCAAGCAGTTAATTATCCCTAGCATAAAATCTTATATTATACCAAATACATATACTATGTATATGTATTTGGTATAATATAAGCACAGTGGCTCAGTGGTTAGCACTGGGGTCCTGGGTTCAAATCCCACCAAGGACAACATCTGCAATGAGTTTGTATGTTCTCACTGTGTTTGCATGGGTTTCCTCCCACATTCCAAAAAACATACTGATAGGTGAATTTAGATTGTGAGCCCCAATGGGGACAGGAACCAATATGAGTGTAAAGCGCTGCGGAATCTGTGTGTGCTATATAAATAAAGGATTATTATTATTATACTATAATCTATATTTCAGTGACACAGATTTAATACATATATCCTCATACAAACTCATAAAGTAACAATTGTCATTTAAAACAAAAAAAAAAAAATATATATATATATATATATATACTGTCCACAAAAAGTTACTAGTTAGGATATGAAAATGTACTAGTCCACCCAATACGTAACACAAGCACTGCAAAGCTTTCAGGTGGTTAAATCTCTATTTAGATTTATTTCTCCCTGTAGCACAGTTGGTTCCCCCCAAATTACTCCACTTTTCATTTGTTCATGTAAATGCCAAAAATGTTGTTTAACTTATTGCTTGATGCCCCTCTGGCACTCAAATGGTTGATAATTAGCTTAATTTTCCTTCATTGACTTTAATTATTCTGTTTAACATCCCCGATAACTGTAGCTAGCTTTCTTCTCTTTTTGCAAATTAATTATAAGTCATCAGATTTGGTGTCTCGACAAAACGGAAAAAACATATTTATTTAGTGTTCACAGAATACAGATTAGTTGCACAGCTACATCAAGCAGGAAAAGGTCTTTCCAAAGCAATGAAACAGGAACACAGTAAAATGTAGTTCTTGAGCAGAATAACATAAAAAACAATAACATATATATATATATATATATATATATATATATATATATATATATATAAATAACGCACTCACAGTTCTTTTACTATAAAATCACACCATTTACAAAAAATAGCAACATAGCAGCCACATTTTAGTCCGCTCCACGGGACCTTTCTCAAGCTAAGAGGAAGGTCTCTAGCAACCAAGGTTTTTTGTCCTTGCTTGTTCTAGGCCAAGGTATTTTCTGCACCAGGACATTGTGGATGGGACTAGGGAGGGGCCATGTGAGGAGTGGCTTGTGTAGTCATGAGCAGGGCTAAGGGCATCTATTGACTCTTGCCTAGGGGCACCTGGGATGCAAATCCAGCCCTAGAACCACAGGAAAAAAACATTTCACCAATTACATTAATTTAAGTTGGTTTTTTTTTAGCCCAAGGACCCATGACAATCCAGACGGCTGCACGCCATCCGGGGAGCCCCAAATCGGATAATCCCCCCAAAACAATCCCCCCATGGTCCTTATGTGGTTAAAGGGATTAAAATAAATAAATTATATTACTGGCTTAATAAAATAAGGGTGCCTCTACTGCTAGAAGAGCTTTTTTAACAAAAGTTATTACAGTCCAAGTTAGTTTTTTTAATTAAATGGTATTTTTTTTATATTGGATGGGATGGGGAGAGATACACCAAGGGGCAATGCTATGGTGAAGTGTGTTTGGCGATTAGTGGCTAGCACATTGTCTTGGTGATGGAGACACACATCGCCATAAGCAATAACAATTAGTGATACAAGGGGAGGGGTGAGAATCTCCTCAATAGCAGGCAGGGATACTGAACTGCTGGCAATAAATATGACATTTAAACTGTATTTCCATATACAAATAGGACATTGTTGATGTAGTGAGTACAAAGTCATAAACCTGTCAAAGGTGTAGCAGATTCATGTTGATGTTGGCATATTGTGGCAGATTAGTTGCGGATTCTCAGGGATATGATGGAGAAGACATCTTAGATAGTGCATGCTTTCAATATGCCATTATCATGCATTCACCCCCATATCACCATCTTGGTCCTTATTTCACTTTAGTGCATCCAGGTTCCTAAAGTCATAAACCTGTCAAAGGTGTGGCAGATTCATGTTGATGTTGGCATATTGTGGCAGATCAGTTGCGGATTCTCAGGGATATTATGGAGAAGACATCTTAGACAGTGCATGCTTTCAATATGCCATTACCATGCATTCACCCCCATATCACCATCTTGGTCCTTATTTCGCTTTAGTGCATCCAGGTTCCTATCATTTAGTACAGTGAGCTTTAGACAAGCTCTCCTATGGAGTGAATCATAAAAAATGCAGTATATACACCAGCTGGCACTTTTGATAACAGTTTGATTGAAAAAAATACTATGTCTGAGCTGTAATCACTTTTGAATAAAAAGTGGGAGACATATTTTTCATAAATAGCATTAACATCTTAAATGCTAGAGAGATTGACAATGTATTAACAATCAAGTGGCTAAAACACCATTTAAATCAATGGATTAACCCTCTGGCACTGAACTGGTTAGTTTACTTGTTCCCTATGGTTGGTTTTCCCCAATATTGCTCCTCTTTATTTTGTTCGTATGGATCTTCAGCATATTTTTATGTTTAACCTTTATATTAAGCAAAGCTAACCAAGGTGTTGTACCCCCTCTGGCACTCATTGAGTTAAGAAAGCTTTATGTTAATTCCAAGAGATTATCAGTTCCATCACTTTATAAATCCTTACCATCTCATCTGGGCCACCTTCCTGTTAACCATTTGAGTGCCTGAAAAGTATCCAATACTTTACCTCTCTGACACTCAAAGGGTTAATCCACTACCCTTTCACACCACATGCTGCTGTACTTCATCAGATTTCCTGTGTACAAAAAAACATACTTGTTCTATTTTAAAGCTGACATGACATCTATTGCAAAGCTTAAGCCTTCTTATTTTTTTGTCAATGTTTTCCCAGTACCTCTTCCTCGACCTGAATTATCTTTCAACATGTTAACCGAAAATGCATAAACAGAAAATCAATCGTGCAAGCTGACATCTGCATCAGCCTGGGATGATTCTGGGCTGCGGGGAAATGTGCTTAATGAATGGCTAATACACATCAAGTCTCTTTTCCTGCCGAACATTTTAATAAAGAACGGAAGGTTTAGTGACGGGGAATATATTATGAACTGCTTGCTTAATCCCGCTGCTTCATTGTTTGAAACATTAGACTTACAGCGGTAGTCATTCTTTAATCAAGTTATTTTTAGATGACTCCAATTTATCTAGTCTGTGTGAGCGCAGTTGCTGGGACAAATATATTGGAAGTTTTTTGCATTATGCTATGTGTTGGATACCTCTCTGACACTCAAATGTTAATTGACACATGAAGCAGATCCAGATTGCCTTCTACTTGTTTTGTCCTTCACTTGTGGACTTATACATATAAGAAAAGTAGATACATTCTGGAGCAAACCAACTCCACCATCTGGGAGAAATAAAACAATTCTATTGAGTTAAATAGCACTCTAGTTTTAACCCCTTTGAATGCTAGAGAAGTCTCCAATGTGCTGGAGAGCTGCTAATGTTCTACAACTAACCTAGTTCCTGTGTTTTTGAGACTGCCGTTCTAAGAGAGAATGTGGTGCAGGTCTGGGCCAACCCATTGCACCATAGGTAACAAATAATATGGATTTGTATTTAAATTGGATTTTTAACACAGTCAATGGGTATCCTTTGAAAATGTCGCACACTATTGTGTGACAAACTAAAGGGAGTATTAACCATGTCACCATGATGAAAATGGCGATATGAGAATCTTGCCCATATCAAAAGGGTGAGATTTTCACGTCGGGGGATTAAGCATTGCATCAAGATACCTTGCTCATGTCACTAATTTGACAGGAGTGAGAAGCTGAAGAAAAGAGTTAATAATTACCAGGGAGTAGATTGCAGCTCCTCTAAGCTGATGTGGGCACTGGCAAAACTCTGGGAATCAGGGGACAGTCCACATCAGGTCACTAGCTGCTTGAAAACATAGTTTAACCCTCTCAAACACAGATATGTGTAGATACTATAGGTACTGTATTGCGTGCCTGTTTCAGCAGGTGGCGATATGATAATCATAATTGAACAAATCTGCAAAAATAAAAATTGTTGCCTTCTTTTTCATGGGAAAATCCACTTTAAATAAAGAGATTAAAATCTTCACCATTTTCGCCCATTGCCAAAATGTTTTCTCTATTTTTCAGTGACTACAAACCATGACATTTATGTGAAGCATGTTAAAGCCAAAACTCCACCAAAGAAATATGGCACCATTGTTGCTGTACCCCTGACTCTCCCCAAAGGTAACAAGAGGCAAGGTATAAATCAAAGAGGAGGTAAAATAGAAAAACCCAGCCAGAGCCTGTTTTATGGTGAATGCAATACCTAACTTGCCATAATCTCGTTCTTCTTTACCTCCCCCACCAAATTATAGGTAATATGTAGATGTAAGGATGTGTCAGTTCATATCCACCCATTGCACTCTGTATGGTGCACTGACCACATGAGGCAATGTGGTGGAGGATAATCGTAACCAGGGCATCAAACAGCATCTGAGGAGATTCTATCCCACAGGATATGCCAAGCTTGTAGCAGGAGGGATTCATAATTACTATTAAAACTGCAAGTTGTCATGTGTCCTTAGCAGGAAGTGGTCAATGGTCATAGTAACAGCAGCAATACTTGGTTTCTGGTGGGATGTTTTCACACTGGAGACCCAAAGCTTCATGGTGTTTGGTTAGAGTCATGTCAGGTGTTCGATGTGAGTGCAGATGTGGTAGAAGTTAGTACAGTGACAGAATTTAAGCATGCATGGGATAGGCATAAGGCTGTCCTTAACATGAGAAAAGACCAAGGACCAAAAAAAGTTTGAGGTTTTTACAGAAGGAAAATGGGAAGACTAGATGGGCCAATGTTTTTTATCTGTTGTCAGATTCTAGGTTTCTATGTTTCTATGTACCCATTGTTCCCAGTCCTTTCCTTATTTACCACATACACTGTGAAGGTTGCAGTTGCTGATGAGAGGTACAGGCCCTTCCTGCTCTTAAGGGAAAAATTTATATTCCAACAACACACCCATAATTTTGGAGGGGCACGTGGTGAATCATTATTGGTCAACTTCTTTTCTCCACATTCCTGAAGTGGTGGAGGCTAGTTGTGATGCTGCTACTGCCTCAAATTCTAGTAGTGGCAAGTGTAACCGTGATCATCCATAACCCATATCCCTGCTGTTGTTGAGTCCATTTCCTTGGAGGTGCCTAATCATCTTGCTACTTAAACAACTCAGTAGCAGCAACAAGAACAACAGTTGTAAATGTCACAATGATACTGGGGCATTTGACAATGGCCAGTGGCCACTGGCCACAATAACATTACCAGCTGGCACTATGCCAGTTGGGAATATTTTTTTTTCCAGGGCTTGTTCTTTACACACAAACAGAGGCCTACAAAAAAACTGGGGGGCTTATTTTTAACAAGCCTTATTCCTACAAAACACTGATTGATCATGGCTTTTGATGCTAGCAGCCAAAGTCCTACAAATCAATGTTTCCTCAGGGCTTGGACCTCTAACAACAAGTCTACAATATATCCTCTACAAAATACTCTATCCCATCAAGTATCAGTCTGCCCCAGTTACAGCATACATCAGAGGGATCCCTGTCATGTTACATTCCAATTTCTTATTTTATTTATTTATTCATTTTACTGTTCCCCCAATCCCATTCAACAAACCCCCCACAAAAAATTCCCCGTTCAACTGATTCTTTCCCCACACTCCAAAAAACACAGGCACACCCAGACCCCTTTTATACAATGCCTTTTGGAAATAAATTAACATTTGCTATGTGTTGTGTGTAAATTCAATGTTCCCATTCATTTCAAAGCAATGAGCTGGGCAAAAAAATTGTAAGTATGGTACTTTTCATGGGAAATTATTCACCAAGCAGGAAGAGCCACAATTTTCCCATACCTCAGTGAAAGTATACCCATGCCACACACCTGATGATGAGCATGTAAACACCCTAACCAGGCTGCCATTCAATGACCTGATGATGGGTCAAGATTAACCAGAAGGCTGGCCACAGGCCCAACCATCCTCCCACCAGGAGGACACACTATAACTAGTAAGTACTCTGCCCTCTCCCAATAAATAAAAGGCCATCTCTTTACCATCTTGTAAACTACATATCAATACTTATCAGAGTGACATGTGCACCATCAGACCCAATCAAGCTATGGGTCCTTTCCAACTGCTGATATCTGATAGAAAACCCTCCCTAACGTGCCAGAGAACCAACATCTTAAGAGATACCTACTACATCTCTGTATGGTTCTAGTATCCCTAGCCCCACTCCAAAACTTTTTCAGCATAACATCACACTAAACAATGAGAACCATAGAGAACATTGAGTTAAATCTATTAATACCAGAATGAATGGTGTTTATAAGGTCAATCTTCTTGATGTGTTCAGGTCATCATTACCCCCATAATGAATACAAGCACCAATGTCCTCTCAATTCTGTTACTGACATCAATAACAAGAGACATTCATTTATTAATCCATTTTAGGCCACTCAGGCCCAGCCAAGCCCAGATTTCCAGACCATGGGATTACCTTCATTTCTCCGATCATCTTGATGGATACACGAATGCCAAAAAATCTAACTGCTATTGGTAACTGACCTGGACAACAAGAAAAGAATTAATAAGACATCATGCGGGGTTTAATTCTTGTACCTAAACATTTTCCACCATCCCACTGCCTGAATGACATCATCACATATGCACCTGGGTCAAAAATCCAATATGAAAAGAGTCAGTGGCAACGCAAAAAGAAGGTAGCCCAGCAGCTCAATAGCTTACTGAAAGACATCTAAGAATTGATGGTGAGTGAGTGGTACCAAAAAAATGTAGTCCAGTTTTACACTAAAATAGTAATTCCAAATTCATAGACAGAGTGCCACCCTTAGCCTCAGTAGCCCCCACAGCCATATCTATGCTTTTTCCCCAAACATCAATTTTGGAAACAACAACATATAGCCACTGAAACAACAACATATTGCAAAACTCACTCTCTAACATAACTTGGCACTAACAAATTCCCTATGCTTTATGCCTCCCCCCCAAAAAAAACCCTGCACATATTCAACTTTGAATAGAGCCACCTTAACCCTTTAGCGACCAGGAAAATCTGAGGTGGATTGCATTAAAGGGGAACTATCACCCCAAATAAAGTCCCCCTCCCCAATAATTAGCCATCTAGAGATAAGCATACCGATGGTACTATTAGCCAACATAATTACCTACTTCTACTAAGACTGACAGCCAGGCAACATTGCTTTAGAGGCATCTGTGTGCCTTATCGCTAGATGCCTAATTATATGTGGGAGAGTTCATTTGGGGTGATAATTTCCCTTTAAGGACTGGAGCAATTCTGGCCTTTTTGACTATGTCTTTGTTCAATAGTGTTTACCCTTGAAGCCTTATTTTTTCATGCGCAACAGGACTTTTTTCTGATAACACGACTGTGACGGAATGGTTGTCACCCAGAGAACGACATGTGTCTGTTTTCAGTGATCGCCATTGTCTTAACATGTGTTCCCATTCTTGAAACATTAATGTCCCCTGTGTGTGCATGCATTAGAGAGTGTTGTCCAGTTACCAGCAGTGAATGGGTTGGTTAGTGTGTATGACGTACAGAGGGATGGTGCCATCCAGCTTAGCTAAACCCAGAGATTATGTTATAAGATAGCCAGTGTTGGTCAGATGGGGGGGGTTAGGGCAAATCTGTGTGTGGAATGTGTGTATCTTCCCCCTCACATAAGGCCAAGCAGAACAGACATGGTAGATGGGAACTGTGACATCACATCCTGTAGGGGGTGGGTAGAAAAAAACCTGTGAGAGAGTGTGGGGGAGAGAGTTGAAAAATGTAGGAACAGGAGGTAGGCCTCTCCATAATGGTGGGAGGCCTAGGGTCCATGGGCATTCTAAAGGAGTACTGCAGAAACTGGGACTGGTGAGTGCCCTCACCGGAAGAGTTACAGTGAGCGGGCACTGTAGGGCCAGGTCCCCTTTTCAGTTGTGGGCTGTAAGTCAAGGCGGCTTCAGACACAGAGAGAGTACCCTGATGTTCCCACCACAAGGATCTTAAGATGTCTTCCCCAACCCCTCTGCCAGGACTAAAAGATACAAGGAACCTTCATGTAATCCAGCAGCATGTGTAGTGGGCATGATGCCCACTCTTGCCTCTAGTGGGACTGTGTGTAAGCTCCAGCCTTAAGCTAAAATGGACTGTGATTATTATATGTAACCCCTGTCCATCTGTGCAACCAAGAAGAGTTTAGTTTTTATGTTTTACCCCTGTTTGTTTGCCTGTAATTGTTGTCCTAAGTTTGTGTGCCGTGATCCCTCTAATAAATGCAATTTATTATATTTTTGGTTGGATAAATCGCTTAACCCTCAGTCAACCAGTCAGTAACCCCTGTACCCCATCACACTGGTGGCAGCTTGTGGGATATACAGCTTTTATGTTCAGGGTGTCTGAGGGCAACCCTGACCACTATGTGTGCTAGTTGTGCCAGTTCAGTAGCGTGGTCACTTTAGCACCCAGACAAAAAGATACGGCCAAGGACAACAGTATGGGAACCCCTCCTGTTATTTTTGTTTTGCCTTAGAGTTAGCCTAAGGGACATGTGAGCACATTCCCTATCAGCACTGCCAGACAAAATGGGACTAGGGGTGTAGTCTGCATCCAGCACCCACTATGCCCTAGCAATGCAGTGATTTACAGCTTTACAGACCTGCCTGGATGATCCTGTACCTCAAAGCAAAGTGGTCAAACATAGAAAAACAGAGCTCCAAAGCAGCTGGATCCAGAGTGAAAATTCAGAATGTGCTGAACAAGTGTTGTGCGACACAGAATCCAAGCATGGGGGTAATATGACACAGAGACCAGAAGGATAATCCAGAGAGACTATTGCACTACCTTCTCAGCCTAAAGGAAAATCCAGTTGAGGATGATCTATTCAGAAACCAGTTACAGTGGGAATTTTAATGGAAAAGCAATGTTGGAAGTCTTTGCAGGGGTAAGTGACACTCCTGTGGGGACTGATTGTGATGGGACTGGTTCTGATTATTTATGTTGGACTGATTTAGGTGGGATGGTGTTCTGGGATGGTCTCTTAATATTGATGGCAGTAAGCTATTGTGTGTGTGTGTGTGTGTGTGTGTGAGGAAAATGCATTGCCACACCAGATCTGCCTATTTGAAATGTTTTGGGCCTACTTTTTCCTGCACCCTAATCGGATATATCTTGCCCTGGGAAGTATCCTGAATCACTGGACTTTGTTTTGGAACTATCGCAGCTAAAGATACAAATGATATACTGTATATAAAAATGCTTTGTAGGCTTGATGTTTGTACTGATAGAAGTATACGAAATTAGTTAATATGTGGGGACCCAGTGATCTGTCCATGTGGACTGAACTCTAGGGTCCCCATCTGAAAGGGGGGACAGACTGTGATGGAATGGTTGTCACCCAGAGAACGAAATGTGTCTGTTTTCAATGATCGCCATTGTCTTAACATGTGTTTCCATTCTTGAAACATTAATGTCCCCTGTGTGTGCATGCATTAGAGAGTGTTGTCCAGTTACCAGCAGTGAATGGGTTGGTTAGTGCGTATGATGTACAGAGGGATGGTGCCGTCCAGTATAGCTAAACCCAGAGATTGTGTTAAACCCTGACCTGTGTCAGTATTGTATATTGTGTTTACATACTGGACCCGTGTGGGTTAATCATATCATTGTAACCTGTCCTGTGTCAGTTTACCATTTATCTGTATACTGGACCCGCGAGGGTTACTGTTATTCCTTGTGTGCTAATAAAACAGTGTTTTACCAAAACCTTCCGTTTCTGAGTGTACTAAACCGTAACAGTACGAAAAGGCCACACAGCAGGAGCATGAAGACTAGCAAGCAGGAACAATACAAGAACAGGATCTTCAGCCAAGCAGAGTCGGTACACAGAGTAGAAACGTCAGCCAAGCCAGGTCAGTACACGGAGCAGGATCGTCAGTCAAGCCGGGTCGGTACACTGAGCAGGAACGTCAGCCAGGCTGGGTCAATACACAGAGCAGGAACGTCAGCCAATCCAGGTCAGTACACAGAGCAGGAATGGTAAACAGGCAGAATAGTCAGGTAGTCCGGGTCATACATTGGTATTATCGGAGAGTAACAGAACAAGCGCTAGGCAACGGATAAACCACGAAAGGGCAGCGCATAAGTGACAGCCCAAGGTATTTAAAGGCTGTCACTGGGAGGAGCAAAGACAACGTAGCCAATAAAAGACGTCAGGAAGTAAACATGTAAAAATGTCGCCCGTATATCACGGGCACCGTGATACTTCCCCCTCACATCAGGCCAAGCAGAACAGACATGGTAGATGGGAACTGTGACATCACATCCTGTAGGGGGTGGGTAGAAAAAACCTGTGAGAGAGAGAAGAGTGAGGGGGAGAGAGTTGAAAAATGTAGGAACAGGAGGTAGGTCTCTCCATAATGGTGGGAGACCTAGGGTCCATGGGCATTCTAAAGGAGTACTGCAGAAACTGGGACTGGTGAGTGCCCTCACCGGAAGAGTTACAGTGAGCGGGCACTGTAGGGCCAGGTCCCCTTTTCAGTTGTGGGCTGTAAGTCAAGGCGGCTTCAGACACAGAGAGAGTACCCTGATGTTCCCACCACAAGGATCTTAAGATGTCTTCCCCAACCCCTCTGCCAGGACTAAAAGATACAAGGAACCTTCATGTAATCCAGCAGCATGTGTAGTGGGCATGATGCCCACTCTTGCCTCTAGTGGGAGTATGTGTAAGCTCCAGCCTTAAGCTAAAATAGACTGTGATTATTATATGTAACCCCTGTCCATCTGTGCAACCAAAAAGAGAACAGAAGAAGTGTTTAGTTTTTATGTTTTACCCCTGTTTGTTTGCCTGTAATTGTTGTCCTAAGTTTGTGTGCCATGACCCCTCTAATAAATGCAATTTATTATATTTTTGTCTGACTGGATAGATCTCTTAACCCTTGGTCAACCAACCAGTAACCCCTTTACCCCTGTCACAACACTTATATGGATAACCCATCATTTATTTAATTAAAAGTAAAGAAAACGATGAATAAAATGTAAAAAACCCCACCATTTTTATTGGTTCTCTTGTGATCATTTGGGAATAATGGGTTAATTTTTTATGGAGACGGCATTAAAGGTATCATTCATAACTATATACCTACCAGTTTTAGGGGGGCACTGTCCACCTGGGGTGAAAATCCCCATGTCCCTCTTTCCCTCCCTATTTTCCCACTTTTCTTGATAAAACTCTGTAGTGTGTATAAGTGTATTACATTGCTCCACATCAATAAAACTCTGATTATCGTTTGTTTAAACTTCTATACTTTGATCTTGCTTGCATGTATTTATACTGCACCCAGAACCAGCACTGAAGGGGTTAATACCCCCAACTTTTACCTCAATTTACTTCATTTTTAGTCTGTTCTCTGCTTCTCTCTCCCTTACTCTTATAGTAAGAAAAAGGCAAAGAACAGTCACAAAGGCAATGTGCAAAACACATTGCCTTTGCGAATGCAAAAGCAGGTACATGTGACCTCTGTAGTAGTGATCATGTGTACCGGCAGAACAGAGGAGGACTGAAAATGAGTGCTCTGGTTCTGGAGCGCTCAGTTTCAGCCTGTGCAGCATGATAGCAGAGCGTACTGAGGCAAGCTGCTATCATTCAACCCTTGACGTGCCAGGACTGTCATAGGTCCTTATGGACAGTTTATCCATGAAGGTCCTGGCCCATCATGGGTCATTAAGGTCATTAAAACTGAACTACAAACTTGACCAAAAACAGAAACCAAAAACTTCCATTTACAAAATGTTTGCTTATATCCTCAACCTCCAGCAGCTAAAAGAGGTGCCAGTACTGCAAACTTTGTCTGAACATACCCTCCAGAAACCTGTTATTTCCCTCAGCCTTTGAAGATACTCTATAGTGGCACTTCCCTTGAATGTAACTACACCATTATACCTCAGATAATCGGACTATTCCATCCAACTCATTCAATAAGCTCACCAGAACATAAGATCCACAAGAAATCCAGGCAGCTTGAATCAATGGTGTTTGCCTATAGTGCCAGCCTCCAAAATTTCTCCAACTGTAAATAAAACAAAGCAATAGCCAACTTGTTTTGACCTCTGGAACATGGCTAGCCTTAAAACAAATATTGAGCTCAAACAAGTGCAGAGACTGAAAGAAGTGAACTTCTGTTAAACCCTTAACGACCCTTGAAGGTCATAGCACATCATGGGTTGTTTTGACTTAACGACCCATGACGTGCCATGACCGTCATGGAATTCCTGGCTTCCCCTGTGGCTGCACGCCATTCCGGGAGTCTGGAATCCAAATCTGCATTAAAAAAAAAATGCTCTGTGGTCATTTAGTGACTACAACGTGCCTGCGTGCCTGGTCGTTAAGGGGTTAAGGACCTTGACAATAATTTATTAATTGCAAAGACAAAAACTTGATGTTCTTATTGCACTACTCATGTTACCGCAACTTTCCATTACTAAAATGGGGGAAAGTTCAAGGAGCTTTGACTCCTTGACCGGCACATCTCTACACACCACTGCTCATCAAAATAAATGCTGAAACTGATCTGATCTCTAATTAACATTGCTTACTCTCCAGATGATTTGGACGTTGACCCTGGGAGCCACCTCCTTCCCTTTTCTTCTTTCACTCTTCTCCTCTCTTCTTCTTCTTACCCCTCCCTCTTTCCTTTCCTTTTCCTCACAAATTCCCTTCTATTTCTTTTCTCTCTTTCTGTTTCTTGCTGTTTCATTCTTATTTATTCCTCCTCACATCCGCTTCTAACATATTTACTAAAAAAAAAAAAAAGATTACTCCAGCGCACACAGACTTGAAGTTTATCGAGTCTTCACTCACATCCTACTTCTCCGCACTCATATATTAGTCTAAATGAACACCTTCATTAGTCTCTAATATTTTTATACTTTTCTTTTGTTTCATGTTAACTGCACAGGATTTCTACTTCTGTGTCATTACTGGATTGCAACTTCTCAAAGGAGAATTGTTCTTTATTTCTGTCAAGTCGATGTACCAGAATATGTGTTACACTGCAATATTTTGTTGATGTACTTCTCATTCTTTCAATAAAGCTTTTTAAAAAAAAAAAATAAATAAATAAATGCTGAAACAAGGGAAGAATACTAGTAATATTCTGAGTTAACCAACATGATTTATCATTGAAAGCAGCCAAAAAAGTTTTGCCAAACAGTCAAGGCATCCTCCAGCTCTCCAGAAACTAATAAGATTCTTGGGATTAAACACTCCTTAGAAAACCAATGACATCAGACTCAGCATTTCCCAGTTTTATATATATATATATATATATATATATATATATATATATATATCTATATATAAATCCTACAAATCAATGGGGCTTCTAACAACAAATCTAATAAATCATCCTCTACAAAATACTCTGTCAAGTATCAGTCCACCCCAGTGGCAACTTATGTCAGGGGGTCCCTGTCTCTATCACTTTAATACAAATGTCTTATTTTATTTATTTATTTATTTATTTATTTATTAACTGTCCCCCCAATACCAGTTAAGAACCACCCCAAAACAAATTCCCTGTTCAAATGATTCCTTCCCCAGACTCCACCCACCAACACAGACACCTTCCTCAGATTCCTATTATATCATGCCTTATGAGGTTTTTATTTGTATTTAGGATTTATTTTGTATTAACTACTCTCCAAAACCAGTAAACAAACCCAAAAAAACCAATACTGGTTTAACTGATTCTTTCCCTACACCTCACCAACACAGGCACCCTCATGCCCCTTTTATACTATGCCTTTGGGAAATAAAATAACATTTGCTATGTCAGGTGTGTAAATTCAATGATCCCATTGATTTCAATGCAATGAACTGGGCGAAAAAAAACAGGAAAATATTTGCCAAGCGGGAAGTGCTATTATTCGCCGATTTCAGTTTGAGGTGAATTTTTCACCCATCCCTACTGCAGAGGCCACAGTGTACAGACAGATGCATGCTTTGTCATGAGTCTCTCCTTGGATGGCAAGAGGAGTGATAAGAAGCTACTGCAGAACCTTTACAGACTGGTGGGCACTCTGCTGAAGGCGACAGTGCTACTGAGAGGAATCGGCAGGCACAGAAGGGTGGAAAGTTGAGACAAAGAGAGGAATTTACATCAGCTGTGGGATGCCAGTATATATATATATATATATATATATATATATATATATATATATATATATTTTTTTTTTTTTTTTTTTTTTTTTTTAAATGTATTTCTTTAAGCACAAGCCCTGAGAAAAAAATGCCCTCCTGGTGATGTCCTGTTGGCCAGTGGCTACTCGCCATTGTCAAATGCCCTGATTATAGATACGAAATTTGCGACTGCTGTTCTTGATGCTGCTGCTGAGTTGTTTAAGCAGCAGGATGATTAGGCAGCTGAAAGGGAATGGGATCGACAACAACAGTAACATGGTTGATGGATGATGAAGGTTCCACTTGCTCTACTAGCTCCAGTGATGCATCTGAGGCAGAAGCAGCACAATACATAGCCCCCAGTATTTGTAGAGAAAAGAAGAATTTGGACAACAATTCTTCTCCACCTGCCCTCCTCCAAAATCATGGGTGTGTTATTAGAATATTCATTTTTCCCTTGATAGCAGGAACTGTGCCTCTCATCAGCAACTGCAATGTGCACAGTGTGTGTGGTGGTAAATAACATCTGGGAGTACAAATGTATCCAAACACCATACACCAGAACCCAAGTACTTCCGCTGTCACTATACCCCCTTGTCCAGAAACCGCTAAGGATACATGACAACTTGCTGACAGTTTAATACTAATGATGAACCCTTCCTGCCAGCATCATAGCATATTCTGTGGGATGGAATCTCCTCAGATGCTGCTTGATGTACCTGCTTGAAACTCTCCTGTAGTGGTCAGTGCACGACACAGTGTGCATTGGTTGGAGAAGAACTGCCACACTCTAACATCAACAGAGTGGCTATCATTTAGCAGGGGAGGTAACGATGAAAGAGTTGGATTATCAGAAGATGTAGTTTGCCTAGAGGAAGAAGGTGATGGCGAGCTAGTTGTTTTGCTTGTCATGGAACTTCCGGCCTCTGTCTTGGTTTCTCTATTTTTACTCCTCTTTGATTTCCACCTCGCCTCTTCTTGCCTTTCTGGAGAGTCAGGGGGTACAGCAACAGTGGTGCTTGATTTCAGTGGTGGGTGTTTGTCTTTAACATGTTTGACATAAATGTCATGGTGTCTGTTTTTCATGGGTGATATCAGGGTGATTGTGCCAAGGTGTGTTCCCTCCTTTCCCCTTGTCACTGACTTGTTACAAATTGTTCACAGTGGTAAAAAGGCCATCAATGTCTCTTCCACCCCAGCTTCTCCAACACCACCACGACCACTAGTCCCTACGTGCTGCTTCTCTATTACATATATCTCACTGCTGCTTGGAGGAGGTGACAAGTGATGTGACAGAGGGTCCCCTGCTGTCACACTTGGCATCATTTTCTCCCCCCCCCCCCCGAGTACTACAAGAAACACTAGCTGCAGGCAAAGTATCTTCTCCTTCCCCCCTCCTGAGTATTCCAAGACACACTAGCAGCTTCAGCACTGGTGACAGCAGCTTCAGCACTGGCAACAGGCACAGCACTGGTGGCACTAGCAACAGGAGCAGCACGTCTGACAACAGGCACAGTATTGGTGGCAGCAGGTTCAGCACTGGCAGTAGGTTCAGCACTGGCAGCAGGCACATCACTGGTTGCAATGGGACAGCACGTCTGACAGCAGGCACAGTATTGGTGACAGCAGGTTCAGCACCAGCTCTTGTATGAAAGCCAGGTAGGATTTATATCCCAGTCGACCCTAGGCAAGGCAATCTAGGTGCTCTTAACTCCACCCATGGCCATGCCTCCATTCCTTATTTGGCTTCTTCCCAATCTCATCCAATATTTCTTGGTATGGAAAATACCCTTAGCCTATAAAAACAGGGACAAAAAAGGCTTTAACCCCTTGGATGCTTGAGTGGTTGCCAATGTATTGCTTCAAAAACAGTGGACATCTTTTAGCATCTAAGGGACTAAATAATAGTCTGTAAAGTGGTATAATACTGGTGCAGGGACAATGAGATTGTTAAGGCCACACCAATAATTTAGAATGTGGGTGTGACCAGAACAGCTTAGATGACACTCAAAAATTTTAGCTCTAAGCAATTGTCTATTCTGCCTATTGGGAAATCCAGCCCTGCATGAAAAGTGTACATGTGGCATCATAGGCCCACCATGCAGACATTTGTTACTACAACTTTACTGCATTACTGAGGGATAGCAGTTACATCATACTGGAGTTTAATGCATTTATGAACGTCAATAGTCTCCCATGTGAATGGAACCATTGCCTAGCATTGAACCTTTCACAGCAGGTAACTAAATGAATGCAGCTTTGCTGTGTTAGTGCCACCCATGTGAAAGAGAACAGAGAAATTCACAACTATAATTATGCACCTAAGTGCAGCATGATTTGTGCAGACAGTTATTCCCTTCCCTTATGATAGAATATGCTGCATTTTAAGGTGTATGAACAGAAATTAGATTAGCATTCCATACAGCAGGAAGTAAAGCTTCACTGCAAAAACTACAGTACTATTAAAATTCTCTGTTAATTACACGGCGTTAATTATATAACCACTTAGCCGTTTCTCCTCTTTTAATGAGCACAGCTGTTTTCTGTCCAGCTACAACAAGGAGAATTTCCCCTTGCTAATTTAAAAGTAATACACTGGCAAAAAAACTCCAGGGGGATAAGAGAACCATACTGGGTAACATGTTTTAATGTTCAGTGGTACCTAGAACATAGTTAAACTTAACCCATTTCATGCTGGACAGAAGGATAGCTATGTAGACTGAAACTGGTTCTTCCAAAGCTGCACGGGTTAAGTCAATTAAAGGTTTAAGCTTGTACAGCTAATGATCTTTTAATATACCAAAACTGCAATAAAAGTTAACGTTGCTCAGAGTGGTTTGTTTTGATTAAAAGGACCCTTGGGTATAAAACGCACATTTCTCAGATAAGCAGATAACTCTGATAAAATGGTTTATTTACTCATTTTCTTCCTGATTCTTCATCAACTTAGAAGGCAGTTGAAATGCATTTTATTTTAATAAGCAAAGTTTTGTACCGAATTAAGAAAATCTCTCCAAAAGTTTTGTTTTTCCCTATGAAACTAAGGCCCATATTTATAAAAGCAAAGTGGAGCTATTCCCAAAAGTGTACAAATACAATTCCTCTTAAATTAACCTATTGAATGCTACAGAGGTATCCACTGGCTACCTCTCTAGCATTCATGGGGTTAAAAATCTGTATTTGGGGGTGTGGCCTGGCAGCAGCTCTGAATGGACTCTTGATTCCAGAGCTCTGACTCAGTGAGGTGGCATAACACGATAACCGGTATTCAAAGTTAAATTTTTTGGCTCTAACCTGCCTCCTCTTACAACGTCCAAGACTAAACCCAGCAAAAGAGATCAGGACGTAAAAGAATTTTCTTGTAAACCCAGTGGGACCACAGCATCACAGACTCCAGCCAAGATGGCAGACGCTCTTGTGATTACACAAAAAAAGTCTGGTGAATCAAACCTAATATACGAAGATCATCATGTATCAGATGACGACACCTCAGACGAACATCATGGTGCACCTTTCACCAAGAAAGACTTATCTGACCTGCTAACAGACCTAAAAATCCTTCTCAGAGAAGAAATGGCAGAGATAAAATGCATTTTGACACATTTGGGCTAGAGAGTGGAGGCCCTGGAGGATGATCGAGAATCCTGGATGGCATCCCGGAAAGACATTATCACACATACTGAAACACTGCACAAAAAACAACTGGATCTAATCCTAAAAATGAATGATTTAGAAAATTGACAACGGAGAAATAATCTCCAACTTCACGGGATCCCTGAGGAGACTGGGTCTGATCACTTACCTTTGTTCCTCCAACATCTGTTCAGGTTCCTTACAGGGTTGGATGACTCAAAACAATTACAAATGGACAGGGCACACAGATCTTTAAAACCTGAAAAAATGTCTTTAGGGGCACAAAACAAGATGCCAGTTAAATCTGATGACCACGAGATCTCAATTTATGGGGACTTCTCACCTATGGCCATCAAGTTGCACAGAGATCTTACGCCACTTACTCAGGCCCTAACCTCAAAGGCCATAAAATTCAGGTGTTGTTACCCTCTTCTGCTTCTGGCATCCAAGGATGGAAAAACACATGTCTTACTATATCAGGGCAACTATCAAGAGTTTATTATTAATCTACAGCTACATGTTCTGGAGAATTTCTCCCTAGCTACTGATCTGGAGGACTCATGTCAATGATGAAAAGCAATGGAGGTACAGACTCCTTGAAGCACTACCTCGAAGAAAAGAAGGGTTCCAGGATCTCCACAATCTTCTGCTGTGGCCAAGAAATTTGCCTGCCAGTCCGAGGGCTGAAGATCAGACCCAGACTCTGTTAATGCATACAAATGGATTTGGCCCTCCTGATTTATTACTGCACTGCATGCTGTTGATTCTCTATTGACTCTGAGTCATGGATTGCCTATTTCAAGTTTTCACTAATCATTTTGTAAAGTTTTGTGTACTTAAGGTTATGGTGGGTGAAATGAGGACCTCCGTCCTGATAATTGAGGCCCTATGTTCTGCTTCATCATGACACAGATACAGGAATTTATAGTGGCCATTGACAAGATATGAACCTGGTAATGTTACTGACACTCCAGTGTTGCAGGCGGAAAGGGAAAGGGTAACTTCAATCAAGGGGTTCCGATGATCAGGTGACTGTCCACCCAAGTTACATAGGAATGCAAACTACTGGACGGATGTCCCAACTGTAGTGAGGGTGAGATATCTTTTTCTTGAAAATGAGGATTTTAGAGGGTAATATGCTCTGCTTCAAAGAAGTGACTGTGCATTAGATGCCTAAATACTTCACCTTCTGTGCTACATAGGGTCTTTGTGATCCCATCTTATTTAAGGGATGTGCTTTGGTATTATACTTTATTTTCATAAATACGCTATTTCTGAATGATATCTTAGATCTGGATTTTGATTGCATTAGATGCTCCTTTAATTACACCTCTATAAATTGAATTCCTCGGCTTTGTAGGAGATGCAATAATTGAGCAAATGCACAAAGCCAACGGAATCTGCTAAATATGGCCACTCACACCTTTCTGGCCCTCCTTAAATACTTGGTCATCTAACCTCCTGGGGACTGGCCTGAGAAGCAGCTTATTCTCCCTCCCTCCCATGAAGGGACCAATTATATTTATCCCCACTACAGAGATGTTTTGGATGCATGTTCTACACCTCTACAGGCTCACCCTTCTTACACATTACTCTCTGGCACTAGCTGGAACACACACACAACAAAATAATAATAATAAAAAAATAAAAATAAAACAATAGTTCAATACTTTACCATGACGTACAAATTGTAAGTACGCAGTTGGCTCTGGTCACTCTTGCCCACCATATTACAGGTCCAGAAATATGTTCAATACCAGTTACTTCATGAAATGTTTACATTAATGTTGCATAGTTTATCTCTTTGTTTGAATATGTTAACTTTATATTTACCACCACTGGGAGTAGCATTGTCTCCTAATCTTCTACACAGTTTTCTGTTTTAAGGGATCTTGAGTTTCTCAGGATTAAACTTTAGTGACATATACTTCATCCGGTCCCCTACATACTCTGCTTACATATGTTCCTGGGATGGTCATCATGGTGCACCATGCATCCCAGACAGAGTATAATATGATACATTTCTCTCTTACCACTTTTCTTTCTTATTCCCCACTTTTCACTTTCTCTTAGAGGACCTGAGTCCTTCTTCCACCCTTTCTCTCCCCCTTCCTTTTGGACCTGTGGTGAGTGAAGAAGATCAGGCAGACACCCTGACAATCAACTTGAGCTTCATCACTGCAGGAGTACTTAAGCTCCCACTGCTTGCACAACCCTGTATGTTATGGCTCCTCAAGTGATGAACCCTTTGTAAAACATCTCGCTCAATGTGAAAGGGCTAAATTCCCCTCGTAAGCAGTCTATGGCACTAGCGGATTTCCACCACATGGGGAGTGATGTGATTATGGTTCAGGAAACACACTTCAACCATGGTCAGGAGATGCGTCTAACTAATAGGTTCTATTCCAAAGCTTACCTGGAATCCTTTTCCATTAAAAAAAGGGGGTCGCAATTTTGATACATAAACATATCCCATTCATACTCACTGACTCCAAAGTTAGATATTTGTTTGTCAAAGGACTAATTAACAAGTGTAAATTCACCTTTTCATCTATTTATGCCCCCAATACAAATCAAGCTGTTTTTTTGACCCACGTGCTAGAATCCCTGGCAGACTTTCAGGAAGGGAACCTAATACTTTGGGAAGTATCACGGCGCCCGTGATTATGCAACATTTTGACAGGCTTATTTTACTGGTGCCTTCTCATTGGCTGCGCTGTACAGCTCCTCCCAGTGACAGCCTTTATATACCCTAGGCTGTCACTTAGAGTTTGCCCTTTTGTGGTGTACCTGATGCCTAGCACTAGTTCTGTTTGTTTGATACCAGTGTATGACCCCGGACTGCCTGACTACGCTTTTGCTACTGTTCCTGCTTCTGTGTACCGATTCGCATTGGCTGACGTTCCTGCTTCCTGTTCTGACCCGGCGAGACCGACGACCCTTCAATTACTTCAAAATTACTATCCCTCATATTGTAGCCCTTAATAAACTGATTTAAATGACACCAGTGGCATCTCTCAAACCTTTATGGTATAAGAGATTGCCACTTTCAAAGTTTCCTCTCCCCTGCTGTCAGCATTCTGCTGCCAGCAGGGGAATCCGGTCCCGGGACAGGTGGAGGCTCTTAAACAGAGCCGATATCTCGTTATGGAAGGAAAAATGATTCATTGAAGCAGTCTTCTACGTGTTCTTGGTTAAACAATCACACGTAAAAGACTGTTTCAATGAATCATTTTTCCTTCCATAACGAGATATCGGCTCTGCTGAAGAGTCTCCGCTTGATTCAGAGACCAGATTCTCCTGCTGGCACCAGAACGCTGACAGCAGGGGAGAGGAAACTTTGAAAGCGGCTATCACTTAAACCATAAAGGTTTGAGAGATGCCGCTGGTGTCATTTAACTCAGTTTATTAAGGGCTACAATATGAGGGATAGTAATTTTGAAGTAATACTATCCCTTTAAGTTGTTTGGCACAACAAACCCTAAGAAAACATTGATTTGTAGGACTTAAGCTTGTTTGGCACAAGCCCTAAGGAAACATTGATTTGTAGGACTTAGGCTTCTTAGAAACAAACACCCCAAAAATTGTTTATTTTTTTTTAGGGTTTTTTTTTATTTATTTATTTATTTTTTCAAAACACAAGCCCTGAGAAAATATAAAAATGACCTACTGGCCTAATGCCAGCAGTTCATGTTGGCCAGTGACCACTGTCAAATGTCCTCCTGAGTCCTGAGTTGCAACTGCTGTTCGTACTGCTGCTGCTGAGTTGTTTAAGCAGCAGGATGACTAGGCAGATGAAAGGGAATGGGATCAACAATAGCAGGAACATGGAGGATGGATGATGAAGGTTCCATTTGCCACGAATGTCTCCAGTGATGCGCCTGAGGCAGTAGCAGCAGAATAAGTAACCCCCAGTATTTGTGGCGAAAAGAACAAGTTGGCCATTAAATATTCTCCACCCGCCCCTCCTCCAAAATCATCATGGGTGTGTTGTTATTAGAATATATTTTTTTCCCTTGAGAGCAGGAAATGTGGCTCTCATTAGCAACTTCAATGTGCAGAGTGTGTGTGCAGTAAATAACATGTGGGGGCACAACTGTATCCAAACACCATGACACCCAAAACCAAGTACAGCCGCTGTCACTGTACCACTTTTGCAGACCTACTAAGGACACATGACAGCTTGCTGAGAGTTTAATAGTAGTGATGAATCCTCCCTGCCACCATATTAACATATTCTGCAGGATGGAATCTCCTCAGATGCTGCTTGATGCCCTGATTGCGATTCATCTCCAGCACACTGGCATGTGTGGTCAGTGCACAACCCAGTTTGCAATGGGTGGAAAGGAACTGCCACATCTTAACATCAACAGAGTGGCTATCATTTGGCGGGGGAGGTAATGAACGAGGTGGATTTGCAGAAGATGTAGTTACCCTAGAAGGTGATAGAGAGCTAGTTGTTTCACTCGTCCTGGAACTTCCAGTCTCTGTCTGGGTTGTTCTATTCCTCCTCCACTTTGATCTCTGCCTCGCCTCTTGTTGCCTTTCTGGACAGTCAGGGACAACAAAAGCAGTGCTTGATTTCTGTTGTGGGTGTTCGGCTTTAACATGTTTGGAGTAAATGTGATGGTGTCTGTGTTTCATGTGTGATATGAGGGTACTTGTGCCAAGATGTGTTCCCTCCTTTCCTCTTTTCACTAACTTGTCACAAATTGTGCACAGTGCCGTTGCTGATGACTGCACTGTTCCTGCCCCAAGAGAAAAATAGTCCCACACCAATGATAAGTTCCGAGGGAAGGGGAAAGATGGAGAAGAATGGCCTCTTTCTTCTTCTCCTCCACATTCCCCTTCATTGTCTGTGGCAGCAGATAAGGTTGCTGCTGTTGCCACTATTGCCTCAGATTCAGCACTGCAACTAGGATCAGGAGTATTGCTACTGCTGGCAAGTGGAATCTGTCCTAGTCCCCCACCACTTGTTGACCCCATTCCCACTTTGTCCACAGTGGTATGTGGCACACTAGCCTGCTCCTCAGCATCCTGCTGCCCTTGCATCTCATCATCAGAAGGAATTAGAGCAGTTGCAAATTCCTTTAATTCCAAAATGTCATTGATAGTGGTGGTGGTGGTGATGCCCATCCTCATCCCTGTCTCCCATTCCTTCTCAGTTTCTGCTAAAAAGGTCATCAAAGTCTTCTCCACCCCAGCTTCTCCAGCATCATCACCACCACCACCACTAGTCCATGACATGCTGTTAATGCTGCTGCTCTATTACAGACATCTCACTACTACTTGGAGGAGGTGAAGAGCAATGTGACAGAGGGTCCCCTAATGTCACACTTGCCATTTTCATTTGACCTGAAGAAGCACTAGCAGAAGTAGAAGCAGGCACAGGCAGCTGATCTGTGCCCCTGTTGGGGGTGATGGTATTAATTCTGAGCCTGCTCTCCCCCAACACCAGTTCTGGCCTCTTAAGGATCATGTTCAACTTGGACACTGTAGTGAACGGAAGGGGACTCCCAGAGCCAGAGGAATGGCATGAACTTCTGGACCCAATGAATCACTCATATTGTCTGGGTCTATGGTGTGGCAGCAGTGATAATCTGCTTCAGAATTCTCCACTGCAGGAATGTTTATGGCTGACTATGCTGGAACATGGTTTTCTACCCAGAGGAGGATTTTTTCCACTTCCATCCAAGCAGCTTTGCTCTTTTTTCCTCTCTTGTGATTTATGCAAGCCACTCCTGTGACATTGTCAGACTGAATCTGAATGGGACGGTTCTTGAGATTTTTTTTGTCCATACTGAAAGCACATTGCGAATTGCACTCAACTCCAGAATTTTGATAAGGAGGTTTGATTGTGATAGAGTCCATTGACCCTGAACGGAGAAATGTTCATACACCGCTCCCTATCTGAACAGACTGGCATCTGTTGTGTCTATTTTCCATTCTGTTATGGAGAAGCATTTCCCCATGAACAGGTTTAGACTTGTGAGTAACCAAAGTAGTACCTCTCTGTTGGTCTATGATAAAGCGATCATGTGATGAAGATGGTTTAGATTTTTAGACCAACTACAGAGTAATTCTGGTTGTAGTGGTCCAATGTGAAATTGGGCAAAAGCAACTACCTCTATTGTGACTACCATTTTTTCCACAATCTTCATACAGTGCTTGACAGAGATTTCTGGTCGGATGAGAAATCTCTGGATTTTCCCATGAAAATCTAAAATTTTCTCATGAGCACACCTGCCTGCTGTGTGGATGGATGCGATGTATAATTGATGAAAGCCATTATGTATGAACCCTGTACATGCCGGGACTTCATGAAACTGCTGGTTTATGGGCGGATTGGGGGGGTGCTGCGGGTTCGGGAGAGAGAGCAATCTGGGAATGGGTGTATAGTGAAATTTAAGTTAGGTTAGATTTTAGGAGTTATGGTTATTGGAGGTTAAAATAATAATAAAAACCTCAGGCTGGCTCTGTGCGCCCTACTGATATGCATATGTTCTTTTCACTGTTACAAACGTCTACATACTTTTGCTGTACTTGAACGATTATACAAGTATTTTTCTGTATTTGAGATGTGTATGGAGCAAACTGATAATAAAATCTATTAAAAAAAAACATTTTCTCAAGAGGTAATTTCAAATTTTGATTTTTGATCTTGAATATCATTCATAAGAATAGAATCTATTGAGACTGTACCAGCTGAGTTTTGTTTAGGTTGATTATCCAACCATGATTCTTCATTGTTAGCAATGTTAGATGAAGATGTTGTTGAGTTAGCTCCTGGGACCGAGCTTTTTGTAATAGGTCATTCAGATATATAGTTACGTTTTCTTCCTTGGATTGGATGTGCTTATAAAAGTAGCCATCACCTTGGTAAGCATTCTGTGTGGTGTGGCTAGTCCGAAGGGAAGTGCCACAAATTAAAAGTGTTGATTTTGGAACAAAAACTTGAGATAATTCCATATTTGGAAGTGTAGGTACGCATCTCTGATGCCTTGTGTTGTCATGAATTTCTCTGGTTCCATGGCTGCTATCATTGATTAGATAGACCCTTCTTGAACTTGGTTACGCTGAGGAATTGGTTCAATACTTTTAAATTCAGGCTAGGATGGCATCTTCTGTCTTTTTTGTGTACCATAAAAATATTGGAATAAAAGACTTGGAACTGCTGTTCTCTAGGAATTGTCAAGTCGCTTGATAAAATGCTTCCTGCAGAATATTTGCTTTGGGTACTCTGGAAATGAATTGAGGTGAAGGTAGCTTTGTGACCGACAGTCTGTTCCCTTCTTGTATCATTTGGAGTACCCATTCATCTGAGATTGGTATCCTCCATTCTTGAATATAGTGCTGGAGTCATCCCCCTAGTGGAGAATCTCTGGGAGGCTCCATACCCACATCTTCACGCTATGGTGGGTTTGAACTCAGCTGTCTTGGGCACAGTTTTCTTTTGAATACACGCTGTTTTTGTTTTACCATAACAAAAGATGTCACACTGAAAATTTCTGCTCCTTTCCTGTGAAAAATTGTGACAATGCTTGCTACATCTACATTCAGACAATTTTCAAAAGGCATGTACATTAACTCTTAATTGTAGTGGTTCTCAAACCTGTCCTCCAGCCTCCCCAATAGTACATGTTTACAGGATATCCTCAACTGAGCACAGGTGATCGAAGGATGATCTTTCAGAATGACTAAACTACTGAGTGATTATCCTGTAATCATGAGAGGATATCCTGAAAACATCTACTATTATTAGGGGGACTTGAGGACAGGTTTAAGAACCACTGCTTTATTGGTTCTGTGCACAAACCAGGTTGAGGCTTCCCTTGGATTTAGGGTGTAAGGAATAAAGAGATTGTTAAAGGATATGTTAGACAAACAATTGGATTTTTTAATTTGAGATAAAAATGTCCAGTGTGTGGGATGTGTTAGATCAAACATGTCAAGCTCAAATACAGGTGAGGGCAGTATACTCAACATGTTCCTCCAAGGAGAGCTTCAAGTTGTCTGGTAGGGTCTGTGTACACACACGCACTATAAATAAATATATATCCTATACAGGGGTTAAAAGTTGAAGTGCTTTGCTACTAGCTAGACCTGAAAAGTTACTCGCCACTGCAGCCATAACCTACACATGCACAGTAAGGACTGCCCCAGAATGCACAGAAGCAGCCATCCACAGTAGAGACTGCCCAAATGAATGCTTCTGTGCATTCTGTGCATTTGGGCAGTCTCTACTGCTCATGATTGTATCAGACAAACATACATCTGGCCTTTTATATTATTTTATGATAATATATTAACACTCTGAAAATTTTTTTTTACGCACTTTGGTCCGTATACATGGGCTTTTACACTAGTAAAGAAAATATTTTAGTAATTCTTTGGCAAAAAGGAGATTACTAGTAAAAGTGGGAATGATTAAAATATGCAATATTAAATGCAACCAAACTCTATATCAGGTATGTTAATAAAAGTGAAAGAAAAAACTCCACTCTGGTTCTCTAGGAATTCAGAAGGTATTGTTAACCCATTGAGTGTACCCCTCTGGCACTTTAAGGAAATAAAAAAGAGTAAAGTACACAAGAATAATCAGCTCAGTTGGTTAATGCACCAGCTGTAGAGTCTGTTCAAACCTCAGGGTTGCAGATTCTAGTCCTAGCAATGCCAACTCAGCCTTTCCTCCTTCTGAGGTACATAAAATGAGAACCCAGTACATAATTGAAAATAAGACAATCTCACCATATCGTTCCTGGTAAAATACTTTAATAAAAAAGTGCAAGAGCATAATCAACGATGCCAATAGTCTAAGCAGAAGAAAAAATAGCCCAGACAGAGAAAAGGGGTAACAAAGCTTTCTTTAGCTATATCAACCATAAGGAAGAAAAAAGTTATTGTTAGACTTAAGACAAAAGAGGATAGATATATGGAGACTGTAGGTGATATATAAATTAAAAGTCAGCTGGTCCAGATTTAGTATAGTACATCCAAGATTATCACAGGAAGTTAGGGGTATACTTGCCTCACCATTAGGTGAATTTTTAATTATTCACTGGTGATAGGAACAGTAACAAATGGATAAAGAATTACAAATGTAGTCCCATTTCGTAAAGGCTAATAAGGAAGACAATAGCAACTACAGGACTAGAGTCTACATCATTTGTTAGAACATGAATGGAAACCCTTCAGCAAGAAAATAGTTTTGGTTATCTAAAATCTTCAGATCAATATCAGACTGGATTGACTTCAGTAATATTTTGAAATTAGTTTTTTTAACTTTAAGACTTAAAACATAGATCAGGATGGGGCAGTAGATGTTATCTGGATTTTAGTAAAGCCTTCAACACTGTCCTACATAAAAAGCTAAACAAAAAGATGCATGTCTTGGGACTGGATTAAAAGGTAGTTAGTTTCTACACTCCTGTCCTGGAAGGCTTGGAGTGGAGGACCAAATCCTTTTTATAAGACTTACCTTGCTACATAGGAATTTGGATGCAGATTCTATTTGGTATCTGTTGAATGCCTGGTTTGACGGTCAGGCATCTACTTAGCAAACCTATACTTTATATTTCACCTGCTCCCTCCTTTCTCCATACTGTAATATTGGTTTGCACCTTGTATATGGTAACTCAATATCTACCAAATTCCAGGTGTCGTTTTCCTTATTTTCCTTATTTTCTCTCTCTTCTCATCCCCTTCTCTCAGATATTCTTGTTCCTGTCTGGCTTGATATGGCTGGAGCGTAGGAGCAGGGAATGCTATCTCTTGCCAGACACCCCTACCAGGTGATCCACAGAGGTATACAGGTAGAACACCTAGGTAGGAGTGACAGCACGGGAGTGCAAGGGTTAAGCAAAGAGTAGTCAAAAACAGTCCAGAAGATCAGGGCAGGCAGCAATCAGGCAGAATCAGTAAAACTAGCCAAGGTCAGGAAACAGGCAAGCAGGGAAGTCCAGGAGGCAAGCAGAAGGTCAGGCAATGGGAAATCCAGCAGAGGGTCTGTAGCACAGCAAGGAAGGAGGCACTGAGCACTGGAAGCTTAGAGCACACAGGAACCAAAGTTCTGGAACACTGAAGCAAAGTGGACACAGCCTAAGGGGTTTTTATAGTGTCATGGGTTTTCACCCCTCCCCTCTGCTGAACAAACCTCTCACTGGATTGGCCAACAGAGGGGTGTGCAACCACAGCACCTGTCTCACTGTTTACCTGGAGGCACACTATTGGTGGACAGTTGATGAGAGAGGCAGGCTTCACCTCCCCCCTACAGGTGTACAACACCATGGTTTGATCTGGGCACCCTGTGGATACCTTTCCTGAAGACTCCTTCAACTTTAGGCCATGGCTTAGGCCTACCGCACTATCGCGATCGCGATCACAACCGCGGGCAGACGCCGCTACTCGAGGCCGTGGCTTCGGCCTACTCAGTGATCGTGGAGCATCTGGGAAGCCCCCAGCAGTGGAGGATGGCTGGGACATGGAGGTAGGAGCTAGAGGGGCATGACAGTTCCCCTCTTCTTGATCTCTAATCTCTCCTGTACTGCCTCTGCTGCTCTTTCTATCCTAATTTTTGCTCTCTCTCCCACTGTTTGTGGCTATGAGGGTCTAGCACTTCATACATAAATATTTATGTTATCTTTGTTGATTGCTATAATTTTTGTTCTCTGACCATATTTTGTAACCCACGAGGTCAGTGTTCTTGTCACTCTGTACTTTCTTGATTCAATAAAGATCTAATTACAAAGAAAAGTAGTTAGTTTGATAAAATATTGGCTGAGTGTTCACACACAGAAATTCATACTCAGTGGATTACATTTAGAAGGATAGATTCCTAGTGGAGTACCTAAGGTGCTGGGCCTATTCTAATTAATGTATTTATTAGCAACTTACTGATGGTTTTCAAGGAATGTGGGGTGTTTTGCAGATGACACTGTGATCTGTAACATGGTTGACATTATAAGAGGGGTACATCAAATCAGAAGGGATTTAAAAAAGTTAAATGAATGATATTGAAAACTGAATGCCACAGAATGCAAAATAATGGACATAGTGATGCGAAAACCCAAAGACAGAAAAAAGGTACTCTGATGAAAACAGCACCAGAGGAAACGAATTTGGGAATATATATACAGTATCTGATGATTTAGGCAGGCAATCAATGCAACAAAGCTATACCAAAAGCCAGCAGGGTAATAGGTTGTATAGTAAGAAGTATTAGCTACAATAAAACAGCTCCTGATGCCACTGTACATGTCCCTGGTTTTATCTTGCCTAGAATATGGTGTATAGTTATGAAGAACATCTCTCCAAAAGGACATACAATATTAGAGACTATTCAGGGAAGTGTCACTCAAGCGGGCTCAACAAAATATCAGGAAAGACCCCGGGACCTTGATATGTAGAGCCTGGAGCATAAAAAGAAAAGGGATAATGTGACCGAATCAGCAGGTCCAATTGGACTAATTGCCAGCACCATCAATAGACAGTGGATTGCAAGAAATCTGAGGACTGACTAACGGGCTGGAGACAGAGAACCAGAGCATCACAGGAGAGACCAGAGGAAACCTGCCCTATTGCTAGGGACATCTTGCTACGGGCCCATAAGCAAGAAATAATCTTGTGAACAGTTAGCACTACTATATATGAGCCTCTTATTGTCTGATAGTACTATCCTATTGTTGGAGGGCAGACAAGCATCTGACAACCCATAGGGATAAGCCACTTAACAAACATTGAAGATCCTGTAGTTTGTAATACTACTATATTTGTACACTGAAAGTAGTTTTTAAGCATTTTTTATGATATTTTAAACTATTTTTAATTGAATATTGTTCTCTAGTTAAATAAATTACTATTGTGCTTTACCTACATGTTTATGAATTATTCAGATTTGAACAACTATACTTAGAGGGCCTCTGTGAGCTGTCTTCTATTTTTTCTTTTACATATATTTAGTAAAGTTCTCAAAGTAACAATTTTTCAAAATAAAAATCAGAGAAAGAGGGCATGGTCTAAAATTGGTAGGTGTAAAAATAAGAAGAAATGTAAGGAAAACACCTTATGGGAAGGATACTAGGTATATGGAATAGCCACCAAGCAGAAAAGGGTGAAGATAAAACAGTAAACTAATTTAAAGGGACAGTTTCACATAAAAAAGCAGCTCCAATTAATCTTCATAGTATTTGGGCCATTAACAGTGTTTTTTCATTACTGTCAGAGTTGTGGTTCAAGAGTAATTGAAGGATAAAGTTTCCCCCTCCTGCCCCTTTTACCTAATGTAAGCCATCTCTTCTCAGATGTGGAATCTGGTTGCTAGACCAGGCAGATAACAGAAGGGGACAATCTTCTTCCTATGAGAACAATGAAAAGTCTGCCCCCCTTGACAAGTTTTTCAGCTTTTTCCCTTATCTTAATTGAAGATTGTCGCTCTCTACAATCTACCTGGGCACCTCCCTGCTGCTCTGGCTGAACAGTGTGACATCAGTAAAAGGGGCGGGAGGGAGAAACTTTATCAATTAATTACTCTTGAACTACAACTCTGACAGAATTGAAATAACACTCTCCAAGGTCCAAATACTATGATGATTAATTATAGCTGCTTTTATTATAAAACATTACTATCCCTTTAAGAACTCCTGGGATAGACATATGGCTTTTTATAAGAATACAATATATCTAAGTTGACTAGACAGCAAGATAGTCAGAAACAGTCATTTTCTTCTGTCAATCTCCCTTTCTAGTTTCTATATTTCTTTATTATGAAGCAATAGGCTGTATACATTTCTAGTATTCAGGGGGTTAAAGGCAATACATGGCAAGCTTTTTTGGATAAATAAGTCTGAATAATGTAATTGGCCATTAATGAGATAATGATGAATAACTGACCTGTAACTACTGACTCTTACGAAAGGTGTAGCAGTTAAACATGTAATAAATCTATTTACACTCCAAAGAAAGGGTAAGACCTTGAACACTCACAGCTCAGACCTCCTTCTAATGTGTGTCAATGGTGTCACAGTAGGCATATACACAATTAGTAATAGGGAGTCTGCTCTGGATCAGTGATCTTATAATAAGGTGCAATGGTGTAGAGAAATTAAATTCTATAATCCAAACTGATGTATTGCAATTAGCACACAATACCCATATTCCCAGTGGCCTTATTAGTCCATACAAACAGATCCTATTAGGAAATTAATTGGAAGGTGGAGACATCCATATGGAGAGAGAAGACTGGTTTACTGCATAATCTCAAGCTGGTGACAGTGAAAAATAGACACTGGTTTGTATTTATCAATAAGCTGTTGGCACCACAGGGGTATTTTTTTCACCCTTGCAGCACAGCTGGTTTATTTATGAGGAACAGTTTAGAATCTGGAACTAAGGTATTACAGAAATAGTCTGCAACAATATCTTCAGCCAAAGACAGATTTAATACTAATGTGTGAATTTCCCCTTAACAGAGAACTAATACCTTCACCACTTATCTTACTATGGTGAGCAAATCTTATGGTCCCAATGAATTGATCCTTATGAATTTTGGCTTTTGCCTTTGTTCAACAGATAGCATCTTAAATCAGTCCTGGATGTCATGTTCATGAAGGCAGGCATGACAGTTGCTGGCACCCTTTTAAAACTGAACAATGTAGAGTGCATGAATGTTCTTGTCATTTTAAAGACCAGATGGCTGTGCAACACAAGGCAAATCAATGCATTGTACACTGGTTCTTACAGACTTAAGATTACAATATACAGTAGGCAGAATCTGAGGTCCTGTGGTCCTGCTGGCAGCTGTTTGTCCGGCGCCATGGACATGACATCCAGGATTGTTTGAAGATGTTATCTCTTGAACAAAGGCACAAGGGCAGAATTTATGGTATCCTTCTAAAAGGTTGGATGCAAAAGATCGTGCGACCTTTCAACACAGTAACCATGTCACCATGGTTAAAATGGCGACATGAGAATCTTGTGCTGCATGACAGTGCGAGACTCTCATGTCTCATAGTCAAACATCGCATGACCGTAACTACAACTCCCATCATGCTCATCTGCACATTGCATACAACTCTGCAAGATATGTGTGTGCTGTCTTCTGGGACTAAAAGGGTTAATTTAGTAGAATATTTCTGGGGGTCCTTGGAATACAGTCAGAGGTACTTTCCACAGTATGGAAGTGCTGGACTGGCCCTCAGCAACATTATGGAAGCAGTGCCAGTGCCTGTGGTTCCATAATGTGAATTAGGGCTAGACCAGAATTTCTAAAGAGCTGGTATGTCCTCCTTATTAACCCTTTAATCAATGTTTGTCACATAGTCAAACATTGCATAACCATAACTATAATTCCCATCATGCTCACCTGCGCATCGGATGTGTGTGCTGTCACCCTTTACATATACATTCTTATCCACATATACATTCTTATGCCACCCTTCACATTTATTCATTGCATTAATGCTCAGCTCTGCTCTGGGTTCTCTCTCACCTTCTCTGTCAGTTTGCATGCAGAGAAGGGGAGAGAGCACGGAGAGCGCTGAGCATTAATGCCATGAATAAATGTTAATGCCATTACAGCATTACTTTACAGGGGTCTCTTTTGGCACTGAATATCAAAACGTGAGGATAAGAATGTATATGTCAAGGGTGGCAGCACATACATATCTTGCAGAGTTCTATCCGATGTGCAGATGAGCATGATGGGAGTTGTATTTACGGTTATGCGATGTTTGACTATGCGGCATGACAGTATCGTGCTGTCATGCAGAGCAAGATTCTCCTGTCGCCATTTTAACCATGGCAACATGGTTACTGTGTTGAAAGGTCACACGCTCTTTTGCGTGCGACCTTTTAGAAGTGAACCAGAATTTAGAGCGATCATTGAATTCCCTATAGCAAGATGTGTTTCTGACATCAGATGTTTCATACCTCTCCAATTGTTCTAGGGGGGGTATTCGCCAAGCTACCATAGCTCAATTGATAATTATCCCTGTAGAAGAAGACTATTTTGAATGCTCTGTAACTGTCATGTAATTTTTACAGAAAAATCATTTAGTGCACACTGGAATGATTAGTCAATTACATTGGAGCAGACTCTTGAGTAGAAATGGGTAACGTAAAAAAATATGTAAAAAAAAAAACAAATAAACAGCACAATCAATTGGAATTCCTGTGATATGCGTTTTTTTTTTTTTGGGGGGGGTTCCTGCTCTTTTCATTATATTGAAATCAATGATAAAAGTGTAATTTTCCCCACAAGGAGAGAATCTCCCATTCTCCATGCTAAAGTGTAAAAGTAGGTATCACTTAATCACATGTTTTCAGTCTATGATTGGAAGAGAGATAGAAAACTTATGACATTTTAATGCTAGATAGTATAGGCAGACAGGTAAAGAAACTGAGATGGAGTTGCTTGATGTGTGAATTGTGAGGTAGACACTAGTTCTACTAGTTGTTCATTATGTTTTAGTGTAAATGGATAAATTAGAGTTTAAACAGACAGGTAGTTAATTTAACTTCCTACCTGAGTTGGCGGAGCCTGGAAATCTATGGACACTGAGTGACAGATACTACAAAAACATAAATACATCATGCAGATAAATGAACACACTGTGTGTACTTGAAACACTCAATCCAACATCTGGAAGAACAAGAGGGACAAGCATACACTTTTATGATGGTGGTGCTTCTGCAGTAGCTGCTGTACTTGCTTTTTATCTTTTATTGCAAGCTACTGATTTTAAGACTAATTGCTCTATAGTCATCCTGTGCTGCACTACTATAACAACTAACACTGAAGTGACGTTGTGAGTGAAAGATAAAGCTTCTAGTAACATTCTGACACTAGCTATGTGGTGAGGCAAAAAGGCAAAGAGGAGAAGCTGGAACTGATTGTGGTTGCAGAGAATGTCAATATAATATGTAGACATTGACAGAAAGAAACAGTTAAAAAAAATTTAAAAAATACAACTTTTGACTGATAGGTGAAAGAGATAGGCAGGAGAAACTTCACCAACTGAGATGGACAGTGACAGACACTAGAGTAGAAACAGCGACATACATATTTTTGTGCAGACAAAATATCACACTGCATTAATATCAATATATCCACCAAATGTGGAAAAGGAGTAGGATGAGTGCAAGAATATATTGGTCTTATTAAAGTCATACTACAAAAACTGACTAGGGTCATGGTTCTTACATCGTGTGCAATAAACAAAGAAATAAAAGGGTCTTTGTAAAAACAATATGAAAAGTTTCATCAACAGTAGTACTAGACCTTTTAACAACACTAAAGATAACAATAAGTCCCATTGTACTGTTGATTCCATAGTGTAGGTAGATTTCTCAGCGAGACCAACTTCTGTGTCAAACAGTGACAGTGATGATTACACTCCACTGAAAATTAATGGTCAGTGTTCTGTAAATTCCATAAAGGAAAAAAATAAAAGAAAACTTTTCAGACTTTAAAACAAACCTACAATAATATGAAAGTAGTGGGGATGAAGTGGATGATGGTGCTGCTACTGATTATGATTTTTTTGATGATTATGTTGATTTAAAATATGACCCTCTACTCTCTTCCCCTTCTACAGAGATGAAGTAGAAATTGAGAGCAATGATGATATGGTAAAAATATAGCTGAAGGGGGGGCGGAGCTAGCTAGCATCCAAGATGGACGTGTTTTGAGCTGGGTCTGACGCTAGACCCAAAGTAATGGTCTGATTCCCTTGCTTGTTGATTTTATAACTGAATTCTGCTGCGGGTGAGACACCCAGAGACCTCTGCACTCTATTTATGTCGAGGAAACGGTCATCGAGATCAGGGCGTCTCTCTAATAGACCACCGACGGAGGACCCTGCTCTCCGCTCTATACCCCGATCGTCCAGATTACAGAAGGCCGAATATTTAGTGCTACTTCCTGTGATTTCCCAGCCGCTTCACCGGTGCGCTTGTCTAATGGCCTCTGACGCAGAGATGGCAGATGATAAAATTTGGCTGGCCTTACATGATTGGCCTACTAAAGCGGACTTTAAGGAACTATTCCACATGACCAATCTCAAAATGGATGTGTCCCAACTGAGTCAAAGAGTACAATCGGTAGAGTCGGAGCACGCAACTTATCAGGATCACTTTCCCTTTCAATGGCACTCATCTGCTGACTCCAAGTCCAAAGGTGCTTCAATTTTAATACATCACTCAGTCCCCTGTGTTCACATAGATAATTTGGTAGATTCACAGGGTAGGTTTGTTATGCTTAAAGGTACTATCTATACTACCAAGGTCACATTTGTCACTGCTTACTTCCCTAACGATCAACAAGGAACCTTCCTGAGGGAACTTTGGACCAAACTTGACTCCTTTCGGGAGGGTGTGCTAGTGTTAGGGGGTGATTTGGATTTTCCTTTAAATCCTTCTTTAGACTGTAATTCTCCCCACTCTTCGTACAAACAATCAGTTATTAAACACTTTAATGACACTCTGACACGCTTTCAACTTCTGGATATTTGGAGATTAGAACACCCATTTGATCCCAGACGGAGGACAACAATCTCCTTTGTGGAGGTTGAATGAACTACTCTTGGAGGATGAGACTGTGTTCTCATCTTTGACCAAGACTCTGACGCAATATTTTGCCGAAAATGTTACCGAGGAGTTGGCCCCCCCGATTTGGTGGGAGGCTCACAAGGCAGTGATCCGAGGTGAGTTTATTAAGATAGGGGCTCTTAAGAAAAGAGAAAGAGTACAGTTGCTGAATGAAAAGCTAACGCAGTTGAAGACTCTGGAGAAGAAACATAAGTCCTCTTTGGACATGGATGTGGGCAGAGAATTGCAACAGCTTAGATCGGACGTTGCATCCCTCTTATACTCCGCCACATTTAAATCATTCCAATGGTATAAATATCGTTTGTACCTACAAGGGAACAAATCGGGCAAATTGCTGGCCCGAGTGATACGGAAATAGCAGTGTGCGGCAACTGTCCGATGTATTTGTGATGCTCAAGGGAGCCAGTGTATTAAAGGGATAGTAATACTTAAAATGTAAAAAAAAATATGTTGTAGGGTTTATCCCCCTGAGTAAAACAAGAGTACTCCCACTGCTGAAAGGTGTTTCATTCAAAAGTTATTGATTTTCAAAGTTGAATTTTTTAGGTGCAATATCACAGTGGCCTGAAATTGTACAGTGGCGCTGTTGCTACACGATCCTATGGACAGCTCTGGTCAGTTGACCATAAATCTCCATAGGATGGTGTAGCAACAGCGCCACTGTACAATTTCAGGCCATTGTGATACTGCACCTAAAAAATTCAACTTTGAAAATTAATAACTTTTGAATGAAACACCTTTCAGCAGTGGGAGTACTCTTGTTTTACTCAGGGGGATAAACACTACAACATATTTTTTTTTACATTTTAAGTATTACTATCCCTTTAAGAGTGATCACATAGCAAATGCCTTCCGATCTTTCTATGCTTCTTTGTATAATTTGCCATCATCAACTCCAGATTCTGATGGTGACTGTGAAGCTTCACCTCTTAAACAATTTTAGATTCGCATCTTCATCAACGCTTGATGCAATCTGCCATGCTTTCACTTGAGAGAAACTTTGAACTGGACGAAGTGAGACAGGCAATTCGCACCTTGCCTAAGGGTAAGAGCCCGGGACCGGATGGTCTTCCGGCCATCTACTATAAGAAGTTTTTGCCCACCCTACTGCCCTGGATTACCACCACATTTAAAGCGATCACTGATTCGATAGCATTTATGCCACAGACTTTGGAGGCACAGATTACAGTGATACTGAAGGAGGGAAAGGATCCAGAATGTTGCACCAGCTACCGACCGATTTCACTTTTGAATGTGGATCTGAAATTATTTGCCAAATTATTGGCAGCCCGCTTGAAATTACTGTTACCATCCCTTATACATTCTGACCAGGTCGGATTTGTGGTGGGGCGGCAGGCCAAGGACAACACTGCCTGTTGCTTTACTACACGCAGTAGCGAAGTCTGGTACCCCCTCTATTTTGCTTTCTTTGGATTCGGAAAAAGCATTTGATCGTGTGAACTGGTCATTTTCGTTTGGTGTCCTGCGACATTTGGGGATTGGCCCCCGCTTTCTACATCTGGTACAGGTGTTATATTCCGCTCCGTACGCGAGAGTTAAGGTGAATGGGACCCTGTCGGGTCCTTTTGCTGTCTCCAGTGGCACCAGTCAGAGGTACCCCCTTTCGCCATTTGCTGTATGTACTAGTTCTTGACCCCTTGCTAAATGCCATTTGATCGCACGCTGACATTTGGGGGATTAGTACGACGGGGAGAGACTTTAAAGTATCCAGTTTTGCGGATGATATATTACTCACGCTCTCTGACCCCGAACGGTCTCTACCGGCTGTGATACAGCTGTTAGATGACTATTCTATTCTCTCCAGATCCAAAGAGAACGTGGGAAAATCCAAAATCCTTAATATTAATCTATCCTTAGATAGGTGCAGACAGTTACGAGCCAGATTTCCCTTTGCTTGGCCTACTAAGTCGATTAAGTATCTCGGTATTAAGTTGACCCCCATTACAACCGACCTCTATGCCCACAACTTTCCGCCTATTCTTCAGTCCATTCCTGATTCCTTGAGGAGCTGGTCTGATCAGATTGTGCTTCCTCGTCTGTTATACCTATTTCAGACTTTGCCAATATTCATACCTAAATTCTTTTTTAAAAAGCTACAGACTGTGTTGGGGAAATTTATATGGCGAAATAAACCATCTTGCTGTAATAGATCCCTTTTGTTTACTCCCAGGAAGAGGGGTGGTTTGTGCGTCCCAGATTTTGAATGATACTATGTAGCAGCAGTGCTGACTAAGCTGGTCGACTATACCGATCCATCTTCCCCTGCCGGTTGGCTTCGGATTTCATTGACTGCCTATCCGGACTTGAGTCCGAGTTCATTGCTCTTTATGCCCCAAAAGTGTGTTCCGAGAGATATTAGAAAGTCTCCGATTATGGGTAGGATTTTGTACCTTTGGCACCAGTGGGGTAGTGTTACGGTTTTCTGACACTCAGACAGGGTTAGAGATAAAACACAGTTTCATTAAAATGAAAATAAGGGACAGCGCCCCTGAGGGCCAGAATCGGTAATACAGTACTGAGTTATATACAGGCTTGATATAGAAAGAGGAAGAAAAATATAGCATAATACAATAAAGGGTTAACACCCAAGCTGGAGTCAGTCTCTGTGATGGTGATTAGCCAACGCCCGGTATACAACAGTCCCAGAAGTAGTGATGTAGCAGGTAGCTCAAGCAGAGCGACCAAACTGAATCACAGCCAGATCTTGGTCTGGAGATGCTCAAGGGTATTGGGTAACCAACTGCAACAAGAGCCAATGCCCCTACAGGGGTGAGCAACAAGGAGAGATACTGCCTGAGCCAATGGAGCCAGACTAGGAAGCACCCCTGGTGCGGTAGAAGCGTACACTGCGAGTGCTAATGGGACCTGAGCCTAGCACCCCTTAGGTGCTGTAACGGAGGAAGCACTGCCCAAGCTGACTATTGGAGCCAATGCACCAACAAGTGCGGATGGATGGACACATACACAGTGAGCGAGTAGGACCTGAGCCAAGCACCCTTCCGGTGCTGACATGGAGCTTCCACTGCTAGAGTATCGGAATGCCCTTTTCACCACTCGGCGCAATACAATGGAGAATGGCACCAAACAGATATATGACTCTGCAATGTATAGCTAGGCTCGGTATACAGGGAAATGCTCAACCAGTGTAAAAGAGGCTCAGTAACGGAGGCAACAAGCTTGGCAGGCATATGCAACGGCTCGGTATCACGGAGGCAACCGGCACAGCAAGTGTTAAGACAGGCACAGACACAACGGTCACAGCTCAGCAGTAATCTCTCAGGCTCAGTATACGGAGGAAACCAACAGGCTCAGAAACGGAGGCCACAGAGAACGAAAGTGTGATCAGTTGGTGCTGACTGCAAGCAGGCTCAGAATGTCGCCAGGTGGAAGCAGAACGCAGAACTGGAAGGATCACAGAGCAGGAACGTCAGCTAGAGTCTTTTGATCACAGAGCAGGAACGTCATCCGGAACTGGCTCAATCAAGGAGCAGGAACGTCAGCCAAAACCGGGTCAATCACGGAGCAGGAACGTCAGCCAGAACTGGGTCAATCACGGAGCAGGAACGTCAGCCAGAGCCGGGTCAATCACGGAGCAGGAAGTCAGCCAGAACAGGGTCAATCACAGAGCAGGAACGTAGAGTAGTCAGATGAGCCGGGTCGGTACACAGGAATACAGGATCACTGCAAAAATAGCACAGGCACAGGAACACCACAAAGGGCACCTGACAGGTGCCATAAAGCTCAGTATAAAGGAACACCCTGGGCGGGCCAATCAGCCTCCACCAATGGACGAGCTCCAGCACAGAGAGTGACAGGACAGCACGGGCACCGTGATAGGTAGACCTCGACAGTGGACCATTTACCCCTTTCCGATGATGTTTTTTTGTGGCAACCTGGATTTCTTGCCTGGAATGGAAAGAGGGGCTTTCCATGCTTGGTCTGAGTGCGGACTTGTGACAGTCGGGTCTTTGGTGCAAGACTATGCTGTTCTTTCGTTCACAGATTTGATGACGCGTTATGCTGTCCCTCAGCAGGAATCGTGGAGACATATGCAACTCCCGCATTATATTGGACAGCTCCTACGCATAGGTTCCCTATCCCATTCTAAGACTGAGATAGAAGAGTTTTTGACCTCCCCACGGAATCGTAAGAGATCACTTTCCAAATTGTACAGACTTTGTGGTACTCCAGCTGAGATACATCTCCCCTCTTACACGAGGACCTGGCAGATGGACCTAGATTTGCCGGCACTAGCGGAGGAGGCGACGTGGAGAACCATCTTCAATCAAATGCGCTTTCTGCCTAGAGATGCTTCCTCTCAGGAAGGATTCTATAAACTAATCTCCAGATGGTATCTAACCCCGGTGAGACTGGAGAAAATGAAGATTGGGCTTTCAGATATGTGCTGGAGGTGCAGTGAGGCTGGGGGGACGATGGCTCATATCTGGTGGAAGTGTAAGGTGATTCGAGAATACTGGTTGCAGATTGAACAGATATTGCAGGAAATATTGGGATTCCCGTTACCGAAAGACCCTTGTCTCTACCTGTTTTCTTTCCATAACACCTTTACCCCGAGGAAGTTTAAACTGCTTCATTTTTTACTTACTGCAGCAAGGTCCTGTGTAGCTGGTTGTTGGCAACAACCATCTGCTCCAGAGATAGTGAAATGGCGGGGAAGAGTAAACTATTTTCGGGACATGGAAAATTACAGGCATATAGCAATCATTCTTCACACCTCTATAAGGAAATTTGGTCACACTGGGATATGTCCAGATATTCCTTTGGACTGGAGTCATGCAACAACGGACAAGGTTAGGCTCTACTGTGTTAGTGGATCTTCTTTTCTACACTCTTGATTAGGGGCAACAGCCAGATTCTATCCCCAATCTTCCCCTCTCACTTTCTTTTCCTCTTCTACTTACTTTCTCTTTCTTTCTTTTCTTTCTCCCTTAACTGGATGTGTCACATACTACATTTGATTATTGTACTACCCTTTTACACTGCGGGATGTGCACTATCAGACTGAGATATATGTATTATAGCAGATGAACCAAACATGACTCTTACTTACTGTATGTGACCTGTGGGTACTCATATGTATGCTTATTTTATTATACTTTGTTTCATTTCACTTAGCTATATAAAACTAGTGTAATGTTTTGTTATCCAGGATCATAATGTTACCTCTTTTAACTGTATGCTATGTATGTCTTTAAAAACTTCAATAAAAATTATTAGATATAAAAAAAATATATATATAGCTGAAAGGAAATGACTCACATTTGCTACATTCACCCTTTAACGATGTATGACGTGATAAGATTGCTGACAGTCCTGGCACCTTTTTTTCATTGCACAGAAAAAAAGTGCCATGTTCTTAATAGGGGTGGCCGAAAGGTCCCGTTGTGTTTTCGTGAAAAAAATCTGTGAAAACCATGTGGTTATCCACTTTTTCCCTGGAAAATCCACTCTAAATAAGCGATTGAAACCTTTGCCATTTTCGCCCATTGGAAAAAATCCTTTGCTATTTTTTAAGTGTTAGAAAGCTTTCACCCCTTTGTTGACATGTTTTTCACCTTTTTGCTATACAAACATGTGTGAAACACAATACAAGCAGCTACAGAGTGAGAGAGAGGTTCTGCATTGTTGTGCTGTGATATTTATAGAAAAATTGAGGCAGGAGAGGCTCATAGTGACTGCTATTACTATGAGCAGGTTTACAAACAATACAAAGAAGAGCTGGAAGGATCCTTATGTGTCCAGTGAGTCTGAGGAGGAGGAGAAAGTGACCACGTTTTGCTGGCAAATCCCCCTAAATCACCCCTAGGGATCTTGGGGAAATTAAGTTCACGGGAAGAAGAAGAGGGTGTTAGTGACAGCAGGCCTGTGTCTGCTGTCATTGCTACACCTGATGCCATTACTGCCCCTTCTACCAGCACTGCTGTTCCTGCTGCATGTACTGAACCTGCTGCCAGTGCTGAACCTGCTGCCATTGTGTTTTTTAATTCTCAGGAGGTGAAGGAGACGATGCCAAGTGTGACAGCAAGGGACTCTAAGTCACACTTGTCATCCCCAAACAGTGCCACCAGTGCTAGAACTACTAATACTAAGAAGGTCCAGCAGCTTGTTAATGTTACAAGTGAAGGAGGGGATGATTATCATATTACTAGCGACTGTAAGCAGGAAGACATAGGGACTGAAATTGATGTGGATGGTGTTAGTAGTAGTAACAGTGATGGCGAAGCAGCTGGTGGGACTAGCTTTAGGGGAGTGGTAGGGGAAGTAATGCAGAGCATACAGACTAGCAGCCAAGGGAGCCCACACCATTCCCCTAACCATGGGAGTCCTGTTCCCACCCACGGCATTGTCCAGCTGGAACATGATACATAAGAAGTTGGAATTGTTGCCTAACAGCAATAATACCACCACCAGGAGTACAGATCAGCTGCTTGTGCCTGCTGGTAGTGCTGCCAGTCCACCTTTTTCCAATCCCCAAGAAATGGCAAATGTAACACTACGACATCCTCTGTCACATTTCTCATAACCTCCTCCAACCAGTAAGATGTCTGTAATAGAATAGCAGCAGCATGGAGTGACTGGTGGTGGTGATGATGATGGTGGAGAAGCTGCAAAGAAAATACATTGAAAGCCTTTTTAGCCTTTTTAATTCCTGTTGCTGCTGAGTTGCTGCTGAGTTGCAAGGGCAGTAGGATGCTGAGAAGCAGTGTAGTGTTCCACAGACCACCGTGGAAACAGTGGGAATGGGGTGATGCAGGACTAGGACAGATTCCACTTGCAAGCAGCAGCAATATTCGTGGACTTAGCTGCAATGCCAATTCTGAGGAACTAGCAGCAACATCATACTCTGCCCCAGTCAGTTAAGGGAATCTGAAAAGCCAGTAGGGCCATTTTTCCTAAAGATCCCTTAGCAAAAAGTTCTAGTGAACCTATCCAATTGCCCTACTAGTTGAAACCACAATGGATAGCATAAAAAACTGACTTATGGCCAAACGTCCGTTGTGTTTTTTTAAGGTCCTAAAACTCATGCTAAATAGCATGAATAATGGGAACATCAATGAAAAAGAGCTAATGATCGGTGTCTGACACACTGCAAGCACAGAGTGTGAGCTCAAATACAACTTCGCCCTCCCACAAACTAACCCTAAACTACCTCTAACAGTAAAGTGCAACAATACTACCCCTAACACTACCCTAACATCCAGATCTTTGGACCTGGCATCCACTGTCCATCTACTACTATCTAAGGATGGACGAAAATTTCCACCTGAAAACTGAAATTGGCGCAAAATGGCACTTTCCGCTTGGTGACAAATTTCCAGCAAAAAGTGCAGATTTTCTGCTTTTTTCCATTTTTTTTTTCCATTGAAATCAGTGGGAACATAGAACTTACACACAACACATTACAAATAATATTTTATTTCCCAAAGGCACAGTATAAAAGAGGCATGAGGGTGTCTGTGTTGGTGTGGAGTGGGGAAAGAATCAGTTGAACAGGGGATGATTTTGGGGGGTTGTTTACAGGGGTTGGGGGGCACTTAATAAAAAAGATATCCTAAATAAAATAAAAACCATAAGACATAGCATAAAGGGGTCTGAGGAGGGTGCCTGTGTTGGTGAATCGATGAATCATTTGAACAGGGAATTTGTTTTCCTGGGGTTTCTTGACTGCTATTAGGGGGAACGTTAATAACTAAATAAAATAAGAAATTTGTATTTAAAGTTATAAAGACAGGAACCCCTTGACATAAGCTGTCACTGGGGTGGACTTATACTTGACTTGATAGAGTTTTTCATAGAGGATGATTTGTTAGATTTGTTGTTAGAGGACTAAGTCCTGAGGAAACATTGATTTGTAGGACTTAAGCTTGTTTGGCACAAGCCCTAAGGAAATATTGATTTGTAGGACTTAGGCTTTGTTAGAAACAAACCCCCAAAAAATTGTTTATTTTTTGTAGGACTATGTTTTTTCAATATATTTATTTTATATTCTTCAAAACACAAGCCCTGAGAAAAAAATAAAAATGCCCTCTTGACCTATTGCCAACAGGTAATATTGGCCAGTAGCCGCTGGCCATTGTTAAATGTCCTCCTGAGTCCTGAGTTGGAGCTGCTGTTCGTACTGCTGCTGCTGAGTTGTTTAAGCAGCAGGGTGATTAGGCAACTAAAAGTGAATGGGATCAACAATAGCAGAAACATGGAAGATGGATTATGAAGGTTCAACTTGCCATGGATTACTCCAGTGATGCACCTGAGGCAGAAGCAGAAGAATAAGTAGCCCCCAGTATATGCTGAGAAAAGTTGGCCATTAAATCTTCTCCACCTGCCCCTCCTCCAAAATCATCATGGGTGTATTGTTATTAGAATATATATTTTTCTCTTGAGAACAGGAACTGTAGTTTCCATCAGCAACTGCAATGTGCATAGTGTGTGTGTGGTAAATAACATCTGGGGGCATGACTGTATCCAAACACCATGACACCCGAAACCAAGTACTGCCACTGTCACTGTACCCCTTGTCCAGACCCCGCTAAGGACACGTGACAACTTTCTGACAGTTTAATAGTAATGATGAGCCCTCCCTGCCTCCATCTTAGCATATTCTGTGGGATGGAATCTCCTCAGATGCTGCTTGATGGCCTGATATTGATTCTCCTCCACCACATTGGCGTGTGTGTGTTCAGTGCACCACACAGCGTGCAATGGGTAGAAACGAACTGTCATATCCTAACATCAAAAGAGTGGCTATCATTTGGCGGGGGAGGTAACGATGAATGAGGTGGATTGGCAGGAGATGTACTTGTTACCCTACAGGAAGAAGGTGATGTCGATGGCGAGATAGTTGTTTCACTCATCATGGAACTTCCAGTGTCTTTCTGGGTTTCTTTATTCTTCCTCCTCTTTGATCTCCACCTTTCTGGAGAGTCATGTGGTACAGTAACAGCGGTGTTAGAGTTCTGTAATGGGTGTTTGGCTTTAACATGTTTGACATAAATGTCATGGTGTCTGCGTTTCATGTGTGTTATCAGGAAGGTTGTGCCAAGGTGTGTTCCCTCCTTTCCCCTTCTCACTAACTTGTCACAAATTTTGCACTGTACCGTTGTTGATGATGACTGCACTGTGTCTGCAGGAGAAGAATAATAGTCCCACACCCATGACTTATGGGGGAGGGATAGGGAACAGGTGGAGAAGAATGACCTCTTTCTTCTTGTCCTCCACATTCCCCTTCACTTTTTGTGGCAGCGGATAATTTTGCTGCTACTGCCTCTGATTTAGCACTGCAACTAGGACTAGGAGTATTGCTGGCGCTGGCAATTGGAACCTGTCCTAGTCCCGCATTACTTGTTGACCCCATTCTCAATGTGTCCTCGGTGGTCTGTGGCACACTAGCCTTATCCTCAGCACCCTGCTGCCCTTTCATCTCAGAAATTAGAGCACTTGAAATTTCCGCTAATTCCAAAAGCTGATTGCTAGTGGTGGTGGTGATGCCCATCCTCATCCCTGTCTCCCATTCCTTCTCACTTTCTGATAAAAAGGCCATCGATTTCTCTTCCACTCCAGTGTCTCCAACACCACCACCACCACTAGTCCCTACATGATGCTGCTCTATTCCAGACACCTCACTGCTGCTTGGAGGAGGTGATGAGCAATGTGACAGAGGGTCCCCTGCTGTCACACTTGGCATCATTTTCTCCTCATCCCCCCTGAGTACTACAAGAAACACTAGCAGCAGGCAAAGTATTGGTGGCAGCAGGTACAACACTAGTGGCAGCACATCTGGCAGCAGGTACAACACTAGTGGCTGCAGGTACAGCAATTTTGGCACTGGCAGCAGGGGCAGTACATCTTGCAGCAGGCACAGGCAGCTGACCTGTCCTGCTTTTACTAGTGCTACCTTTTTCTCCCTCCTTTCCCATTCCCTTTTCTCCCTACCTTCCCATTAAATTCCCCAAGATCCCTTGGGGTGATTTAGGGGAACTGGATAGCATTGGTTCAGTAGTGGTGCCTTCCTCCTCCTCCTCAGTCTCAGTGGACACATAAGGGTCCTTCCAGCTCCTCCATTGATTATTTTTTACCCTGCTCATAGTGATAGGAGTCACTATGAGCCTCTCTTGCCTCACTTTTTGCAAAATATCACAAGAGAACAGCACAGCACGTCTATCTCGCTCTGTAGCTGCTTCTTCTGTGTCTGCCTTCAGCGAAAACGTCACATTTTTATACCATAAGTGCAAAAACAATGTAAATCAATGGGCTGAAACTTTCTAGCCATTGAAAAAATGGTGAAAAATGTTGACCAATGGGTGAAACATGCGAAAATTTCAGCCGCTAGTTTTAAGGTGGATATTCCTGCGATAAAGCGGATAGCAACATGGTTTTCGTGTAATTTCCCGCCAGAACACGGCGACAACTTTCGCTCACCCCTACTACTATCAACTTCCATCTTCTTTTTTCCTCTCCCTCTCCATGTTCTGTCTTTTTCTCTTCTGTGTTACAATCACATTCCTGTAACAAGAAAGAAAAAAGAAATATTAAATATGTGCAACAAACATAACTCAGACATAAGTGCATAGTTTAAACCCTTGAGTGCCAGAGTGGTACGCAACACATTGAACAGCAATGAACAGCAAAAGGGTTAAACTATGCACATATGTCAGCATTAAATAGTAAATGTTGCCAACCAAAAACACAAATGTTCCCATTTTTTTCACAAAAATTTAAATTTCCTTCTTAAAGATAAAAAATATGTAAGCGAAATATTACACTGGTTTTAAGAAACCTTCTTTGTGGTCTCCACTGTGGGATGCAGCTGTATCTGGGGCAGGAAGAGGAAAATACAGACCCCATCCAGGTACCTCATGGGCTGATGCCCATTCCAGTGTGAGGGACTATTGAACAGAGACTGCCTTTTTATATGACCAGTCTCTGTTCAAAATGACTCACAGTTTAATAGCTGGGATGTGTGCTTATACACCTCCCAACCAATCAGCTTCTAGTGGTGGATTGATGGAACCTACTCAAAGCTGATTGGCTGGGAGGTGTATAAGAACACATCCCAACCAATGGATGGGAGACATTTTGAACAGAGACTGGCCATATAAAAAGGCAGACACTGTTCAAAATTCCATCACACTGGAACAGGCATTGAACTGTGAGATACCTAGGAGGGTCTGTCTATTCCTCTTCTTGCCACTTCCACCACCGCCGACAGCAGCGAAAAACACAAAGCAGGTTTCATACAACCAAATTAATATAGAAGTATAGTTATGTACTGGACCAGGACCTGATAAGGACCATCCTTTGCCTGAAGCCCCCAGTGTACGTTGTTTACACCAAGGCATTAAAATGGCCTTGAAAGTTGGATGTATCTATGTATCTATCTATCTATCTAAATGGCACTTAACCCTTAAATGTGAAATAGGACTCAAATGCATTGCAAAGCAATGAGAAATTTCATTTGTCTCCAATGGTGCCTTCACTTGTTCCAGAATTACTGCACTTCTTTTTAGTACATCAGTCACAGATATTGTTACTCTACGAAGAAGCATTTGGCGGTCTGCTTTATCTGCAGGTCTTTAATTTTATTATTTTTTTCTCTTGCTTTGCTAGGATCAAGCTAATGCTCTGTAAAGAAGCATTATATTTTGTAATAGCAAAGACAAAATTAATTTAAAATAAGTTTAGCCACCAACAGATTTTAAAAGGAAAAAATCACAAGCACTGTTTCATTATCATTTTGTTTTTATAAATTGCAGCTCAGCATTTACATACCGGTTTGGAAAATAATGCTATTTCACCAATCTTAATCATTTTAAGGGATTACGTCTTAAAGGTTACATATTTCAATCATGTCCTAATCTAGGGAGTGCTTCCTTTTATAGAAATCTTTTTGAGCACTCATGAAAATGGAACATTCTATTATTTATAGCCAACACTGCACATCTATATTTAATGCAACTTTCAATGTCTTTTACAATACAATATTTATTCATTCACTGACAAGCTTTCCAATTTATCAATGTGATCTAGAATATTTTATAATAAGCTTGTGGCTTTTACAAAAGCAAATTTTTGTAAGAGTCATTTCAGGAGACCAGCTTCATCACACATTTGGTCCTTTTATTCTCCTGTACTTCCCAGTGTTCCTGGGACTATCTCAGTTTTTGGAAGCCTATCCCAATGTTCCAAATACAGCTGACCAGGACTATTAATCCCTTAATGGCGGGTCTCAGGACACACTGTGATCATGGTGGGAAGGTTGTTCCTGACTGCTAGAATAACATAGGAAATGGAGAAGTGATATCACTGGAGAAGTCATCTCATCTTTACCCCCTCTATCACACCTTAGTGAATCTCCCCCCAAGTTTAGAATTAAATTCTACAAGCTTTGTGAGAGTGGCACAGGTAATATTCAGACTTTCCAGCGGGGAGATTCACTAAGCGGTGATAAAGAGGTGATAAAGTGGAGATGACTTCTCCAGTTTATCACTTTAACAATTCCTGTGTTATTATATGGAGTCCATGCACTAAGATTTCTTCAACTTTGGAAATCTTAGTAAATAGGCTTCATAGAATAGCATAGGAACTGGAGACGTGATAAACTAGAGAAGTCATCTCCATTTTATCACCTCTTTATCACAGCTTAATGAATCTCCCCCCAGGTGTATGAGGGCAAGGACTGCCACCTTTATCCTCCTGGTTGCCCAGACTTTTTGAGAATCAGTGCAAAGATCATTAACCCCTTAACTAATAAAGGGCACCACTTATATGTGGATCATTTTTATAACAGCTCCCAGTTCTTTAAAGGGATAGTAATGTTTCATAATAAAAGCAGCTCTAATTAATCATCATAGTATTTGGGCCTTGGAGACTGTTATTTAAATTCTGACAGAGTTGTAGTTCAAGAGTAATTGAATGATAAAGTATCCCCCTCACTCCCCTTTTACTGATGTAACTGCTCAGCTCAGAGCAGCAGGGAGGTGCCCAGGTCGATTGCAGAGAGGGACAATCTTCAATATTTTGTGCATACTCCTTTAGGAGATGTAACTATCCTGACCACTTGGTGGTGTGGGGACGGGCACTGGGGATGGTGGTGGCCCTTCTGGGGTGGAGGAGAGAATAATATTACTTTTTTGTTATTTTGTGGGTGTTGTTTTGTTAGTTTAACAGTTAATAAAAAAAATTGGCATTGCCTTGGAGTGCTTGTTTTATACATACCTGCTCTACTACTAATCTACTGTGTTGCTAATAATGTTGTCAATATCCACTATGCTGAATTGCTTTGTAACATATCTCAGATTGTTTTTCTGTCTGTACCCTGAGGTTGCCTCTATTAATAAAAATTTAAAAAAAGAAAAAAAAGTTATTTTTCCATGACTAGACCATTTTTTTTCTTTAGATTTAGCTCTGTCAAAAATGTAGGTTAGCAGGCAATGCCAAGCGAAATCCCAAATCCACCTCATGCAGTGATAAAACCAACAAGTTTTCAAATCTGACTTATACATTTCCAGTGCAGTTGACAAACTACACATATGTTATATCTCCTTAACCCCTTAATGACCTTGTGACATTCCAGGACAGTCACCAATTTTTTCCCTTAAGAACTGGTGACAGTCCTGGCACGTCACATTCTTTTTACCTACAGCGCTTCTGCAGGAAAGTCAGATTGACTGCACTATTTGTTTATTTATGTAATTAATCAGTTAATTATTCATTCATTCATTTTCACCTATTTTTTACACTTTTTTACTCTGACAGTGAGCGCATCGTTTTTCTTTTTTCAGAGAGTTTTCTGGTCAGTCAGGAAATCTAGAAAGTGATGCAATGTAACACTCCCCCTGCAACACGGAGTGCTCCTGAATTCTGAAATGTCATTGTGGGCATCCTGAGGCCATCCAGCTGTCCACAAGTCATGACTACAAATCCAATCAACCTAGTCACCCCTTAGATGTCTCTGTTAACATTTAAATCAAGGAGAATTTTCATTTCACACAAACTGAGAAATTGTTTTGCTCCAGCAGTGCACTTCTCCAGCTTGATGAATATGGGAGAACATTTTTAACCACCTGAGGGCCAGAGCAATACTTTACAGAGGAGTGTTAAATACTTTGCAATGCACTGAACAAAACCTTTGGCACTCAAAGGGTTAAACCACTGATAGTGGAGGTGGAATGCTTTTTTTGGGGGGGTTGATGGAATCCCCATTTTGTTTTGAAATTATACACGCTCTATGGATGGCTGGACAAACATCATAAAATTACGCCATATTGATTGGAATATTAATACATTACAAATAAACAGTCATTTTCTTTCTGGGGTTTTCCTTGTATTACTTGGTGCACAATACCTGTCTCTATAACTTTATAATTTAATAAAAATGTGTTTTAAAAGCTCAGTACAAAGCAAATAGCAGCTTCGTGTTTCCTAAATTCATATTGATTATAAAAAAGTGACACTAATAAAAAGTAGGATTTATTATAAAATAAAAAAAGTATCAGTGTCAAAAATATTATCACAAAACATCTGTGCTCGACATTCAAGAGTACAAGACTTTTTTATTTTCAGAACTAATGCAGATTTTTGAATTGGCAAAAAAAGCTGTTTCCATCCTGCCCAAAGTACTGGGTGGAAGTGGGCAGGATTGGGAAAGCCTGTCTGTTGATGTGGGAGGCTTTCCCTGATCCTGCCCACTACTACCTCATAGTTGGGGTAGGATGAAAGCAAGGGAGCCCAGATGCTCCCCTGCATCACCTCTACTGATTTTTCAAATCAGCTGGGATATCAGCAGCAGGGGGACCATCGACTTCATACTTACACATAATAAAACAATACTCACTCATTCGTAAAACTTTTTATCTTTTTAAGTGAACATCGTCTAGTGAGAAGAAAAATAAAAATTGACTACAAAAAAGAAAGAAAATAATCAAGTAGACAAATGAGAAGATGAACACTAGTCAGCTATTGAAAAATCAAAAGAAATTTGAGTTAGCACTGTCTAATTGCTTCAGTGTGCTGCAAGACCTTCCAGACAAAGGCATTTCTACCCACAGTGAAAAAGGTATTGCGACACTGCCCATGCCCTTACTCTAAAAACCAGCCTGCTTATCAAAAGAAACAGTTGCCATGATAAAAATGACAAGACATTAAGCAAAATGTCATATTCTTGACAGGGTAGAATGTGTAGAAATGTGCAGGACCATAAGGAAGAGCATAAAAGAAGTTCAATGCTGAGCTCATTAAAAAGGACACTGGAAGAAAATCAAAGGCTAAAGAAAGCATGACAATAGATGGCCACACGTAGGAGCCAAATGTTTGCATTAACCCCTTAGTGACAATGGACGTAAATGTACGTCCTCTGTGGGTGTCACTTAGTGACAGAGGACGTACATGTACGTCCAGGAAATCCGGATCCCCGCGCGGCTGCACGCCGTTCGGGGACTCCGGATTCTGTTTAAAAAAAAAAAAAAAATGTTAGACGGACGTTAAGTGACGGCCGCGTCTGCACGCGGCCGTCACTAAGGGGTTAAAGGAGCAGTAAACTTTTATTTATGAAAACACATATTTTATAGAGCATTTCCTGCTGAATAAAATAAGGGTACTCCCACTACTGTCAGATGTTTTATTCAAAATTTATATCAATTCAAATAATCAGGAAGTGAATTTACTGTGTTTACTTTCTGATAGTTCTAACTGACAGGAAGTTTATGGAGTTCTATGGAGAACTGTATGTTTCTGACTTTTCTGACTTTTCTCTCCATTAGAATCTAACAGGAAAACTAATTAGAATTTGACCACTAGAGGGCACTGCTAATGTAAAAAAACATGGGTTTAAACTGTAATAACTCTGGAAATATAAATCTCTCAGCAGTGGGAGTACCCTTATTTTAGTCAATAGGAAAATCCCTACAATATATATTTTTTCATAAAAAAAAGTTTACTGCTTCTTTAAAGCTTAACGCAATGATAAATACTAAAATGAGTGGATGAATTTTTCAAATCTTTCTAAAGATGAAGGACAACAACTGAATGCAGTGCCAGAGCCCGAAGCTGTGCCAGTACTTTTGGTAGAAGTTGCAATAAAATCAATGAGAAATGGCAAAGCAGATGGACCTGATAAAGTTACTATTGAAATGTTGAAAGTCAAAATTTAAACCCTCCTTCAAAGCCCTAGATAAACTATTTTCAAAATTAATTCTACTCAGCAAAGTGTCTGAAACATTGAAAAATGGAAAAGTCATCCTTCTGAAAAAAAATGTGATAAGGCAGACCTAAAATAAGCTACAGGTCAATAAGCCTATTGCCAGTCTTTTGCAAGGTTTTTACAAAGGAACTATAAAGAAGAATGATGCAACACTAAATGTGTCACAACTAGTGTTGAGCGAGCACCCCGATGCTCGGGTGCTCGGGTGCTCTGACCGAGCACCGCCGGAGGCTCGAGTGCTCGGCCGAGCACCCGAGCCCCATTGAATCCAATGGGGCGACACGAGCATTACACCAGGCACCCCCTGCTCTGATGAGGGGAGGGTGCCTGGTCAATGCCCCCCTTCATCTCCACAATGCCCCTCTTCCACAATGTCCCCCTTCCACAAAGTGCCCCTTCATCTCCGCAATGCCCCCTTCATCTCCGCAATGCCCCCTTCATCTCCGCAATGTCCCCCTTCCACAATGTCCCCCTTCCACAAAGTGCCCCTTCATCTCCGCAATGCCCCCTTCATCTCCGCAATGCCCCCTTCATCTCCGCAATGTCCCACTTCATCTCCGCAATGCCCCCTTCATCTCCGCAATGCCCCCTTCATCTCCGCAATGTCCCCCTTCCACAATGTCCCCCTTCCACAAAGTGCCCCTTCATCTCCGCAATGCCCCCTTCATCTCCGCAATGCCCCCTTCATCTCCGCAATGTCCCACTTCATCTCCGCAATGCCCCCTTCATCTCCGCAATGCCCCCTTCATCTCCGCAATGTCCCCCTTCCACAAAGTGCCCCTTCATCTCCGCAATGCCCCCTTCATCTCCGCAATGTCCCACTTCATCTCCACAATGTCCCCCTTCATCTCCGCAATGCCCCCTTCATCTCCGCAATGCCCCCTACCTCCAGTCCCTGGTGGTCCAGCGGAGCGTCTGCAAGATCTGTGCCTCCTCCGGCACAGATCCCTTCCACCCGAACATGGCGGGCGAGCACATGGCGGTACTCGTACGAGTACCGCCATGTGCCGAGCAGAGCGATGCTCGAGCCGATCCGAGCATCGGCCGAGCATGCTCGCTCAACACTAGTCACAACCTAAAGAACAAGCAGGCTTCAGGCGCATTTTCAGTATAATGGCCATATCCAAACCTTCCATTATGCATAGCCTTCATTGACTACAAAAAGGCCTTTGACTGGGAGAAAATGCAAGCAATAATCAATGCCCAGATCCAGGGATGATCTCAAGGGCCACCAGCTTGTTGGACAGGATGTAAAGATTTCCCTGATTAAGCACAGGTGAGTTAATCAATGGCTCATTCACTTTGACTCACTCACCTGTGCTTAATCAGGGAAATCCTTGCATCCTGGACAGTCTTTGAGGACTGAACTTGGTCAGCCCTGCCCTGATCAACCAAGGAATGGACAAAGCTTACATCAGTATCATCCAATCAATATATGAAAATGCAACTGCATCAATATAGTTCACCAATTACAAAGTCCACATCAACATAGAAAAAGGAGTCTGACAAGGAGGCACAATCTCCCCAAAACAATTTCTGCTTCTGCTAAATTTTGACCAAAAAGAAAATAATATCAATGTAAACTACACACAAACCACTTACAGTTTGCAGATAATATCATACTCTTTGCCAGTAGTCCCGAAGAACTGCAGGAATGCACTGAAGAGCTTCAAGAAGAAAGCAAAAATTTTGGTCTGAAGATGAATATCAGCAAAACAAGTCATGTTTAACAAATTTACCATACCAAGGACAATCACAGTAGATCACAAGAACTAAAAGAAGTTGACAAGTATGTTTACCACGGACAGGAAATGTTAACAGATGGAAACACCATTATGGAAACTGAGCAGAGAATAAAATTGGGATGGCAAGCATTTGGAAAACTTAGTAATACTGTCTTTAAGACAAATGTACCACTCTGCCTCACGTGAAAGGTTTTTGACCAGTGTGTCCTCCCAGTACTTATATATAGCTACGAAACACTGAAGGTCAAAGCCATACAAAAACTTAAAGTCACACAGATAAGTATGGAGCAGCAAATTTTAAACATGACAAAAAATGTGTGCGTGGCTTTGTCAGCAAACAAAGGTGTATGACATAACTGACAGACTAAAGTGCCAGAAATGGAAATGGGCAGGCCACATAGCAAGAAGACCTGATGGTAGATGAACCAAATGAATTTTGGAATGGATTCTACTCAATACTAGATGCCAAAGATGAAAAAGACCAAAAGACAAATGACCAAATTTGTTGGTACACAGTGGCAATAAAAGGAACAGGGTTGAAGTCGTTGAAGACTTGCTGAGGAGGCCTTCAGCATGCAGTGGATCAACAATGTCTGAAGATGATGATGATGATGATATATATTATGTACAGACACACTAATACAACACACACAAAGAATACAGACACAGGTACATGCGTATACAAAATAAACACACACCAACATACTCAGACATATGTAAGCATACACATCTAGGCATGCAACCACACATACAAATATAGATATACAATATATTCCTGAAATATGAATCTCTATTTTTACCCCTTTACTGTTGTTTAGAATGGATTCTCAGGCAATCCACTGAATTGGTTAACCCCTGACCTGTAACGTACCAAGACCATCAGGGATGTCAGGGCGTTAAGGACCAGTGACAGTCCTGGCACGTCACGGAAGTTTGTGATCACAGAGTGGCTTCACACTGAGCTGTGATGATAGAACACATCTCTGAAAAAAAAAAAAAAATAGCGCTGAGTTCCCCACCCTGGGACTGAGCAGTCCTTCAGGGGATAGTAACAGGGTCTCTTTTATCTACATATTGTAAATGCAAAAATAAATAAAAATAAATACAAATTTATATACATATCTATTTAACCCCTGAAACGCTACTGAGGCCTCCAATTAATTGCAAAGCAATATGTTGGAGACCTCTAGTTTCTGAAGGGTTAACCCTTTCAGTACCAGAGGGGTACGCAATGCATTACAAAGCAATGCATTGCGTACCCCTCTGGCACTGAAAGGGTTAAATATATTCATTCATACATACATACATATTCATACATGTATAAACACATACATACTTATGATTATGCTGGCAGACTACAATACAGTTCATTGGTGTCTCGGTCAGTCAAGGTTTAATTGAAAGCGAAACACAAATCAGTTATTTATTTTTTAAACAAATGCTGAGTTTCATCTCCCTTGTACAACAAGTGGAGGTTGTCTGCTGCAGCTAGTTCACTGCTAATTGCATAAAGATTTTTTGCACGCCAGCGGGTAGATCCGTGTAGAATTACCTTGCATGAGTTCTGCAGTTTTTATACTTGTACTTTACGGCAATCCTACAGACTGATATCATTAATTGAAGCTGAAACAGTGGAGAATTGAAGTTGAAATGTGATCTAATTTGATTTGTCGAGAAGTTAAAGAGCCAATTAATTTAAAGAACTTTTGACAGACCCAGCCTTTTAAAAATTGTTCCCTGTTAAATTCTCCTCCAAAGTAAATCAGTTAAGTTAAATTATTTACAAGCAAATTTCTGTGGGAGAACTTCAGAAACCCTTCGGGCAATTATAAAATGTTCTAGTGTGTTCAGGTCACAATTTGTCCTGGATAATTGCCTCTTTTCCCAGAGGCCTGTTGTACTATAGGGTGGTGCTTCTGCAAATGTGTGTCTGTCTTTGGTGTATATCTTTAGAGATACAGAGAGCAGGTTATTTTAACCCTTTGAGTGCCAGAGGGGTTTGCAGTCTGTTGCTTTGCAATGTGTTGCATACCCCTCTGGTACTCAAACGGTTAATAGAATCTCCTGATTGAATTGCTAAAGGAAAACACTTACATTCTTTTAAAAAAAAAAATTTTCCCCACCATGAATTCTAGAGATTTCCCCAAAACCTAGCAAAGCAAAGCAAAGAGATGCACCAAGGCGTGATGAGGTGATAAAGTGGAGATGACATCTCCAGTGATATCCCTTCTCCAGTTCTTGTTATTCTATGAAGCCTTTCTTCAACTTTAGGGATCTTGGTGCACAGTCTCCATAGAATAACTTAGGAACTGGAGAAATGATATCACTGGAGTAGCCATCGCCACATTATCACCTCTTTATCACGCCTTAGTGCATAACCCCCATTGTTGTAGTGACAGCATAACATAAGAAAAACTATGAGTTATGAATAATTGAGGGTTATGCACTGAGGAGTGATAAAGTGGTGATAAAGTGGAGAAGGTCTGATAAAATAACCAGGAGCCACCCCTTGAGATTAGAGGAAAGGAGGTTTCAACTTCAGCGAAAGGGTTTTTTTTACAGTAAGGTCTACAGGTTGAATATCCCTTATCCAAAATGCTTGGGACCAGATGAATTTCGGATATCAGATTTTTTCAGATTTTGGAATATTTGCATATACATAATGAGATATCTTTGGGATGGGACCCAAGTCTAAACAAAAAATTCATTTATGCTTCATATACACCTTATACACACAGCCTGAAGGTAATTTTATTGTGTATGAAACAAAGTTTGTGTATATTGAACAATCAGAAAGCAAAAGTGTCACTATGTGGACAAAAATTTAGGTTTTTGGAATATTTCAGATTTTCGTATAAAGGAATGCTCAACCTGTAGTAAATTGTGGAATTCCTTGCCCAAGGATGTGATGATGGCAGATACAAAGGATATATTTAAGAGACGATTAAATACATTTATATCAAGAAGGAGCATACAGTGTTATACTGTGTATTAGTAGACAAAACAGGAAGTTCAGATAAAGACTGACTTATTTGGCATCATGAAAGCTTATATAATTCTCATTTATCTGGGTTATCAGGTAAAGGATGAACTTGTGAAACTTGTGTCTTTTTTTAACCTAATTTGTTATGTTACTATGTTAATAACAGGACTTGGGGAAGTGATATCACTGGAAACATCATCTCTACTTTATCACCATCTTAAGCATCTCCCACATTGTGTCCTAAGGAGAATGAACTTTTGAAGACAATAAAAGTATGCTGCAACTTTCCTCAGACAAGGTGAAAACACAGCTACACATTGAAATCATACAATTATCACAGATAGCTGCATTCTCCCTGAAATTTTAGCACTTCTATTTACATTGAAAAGCCTTGCTACATTGTAGCTCTAAAAAATGCATGAACATTTTACTTGCTACAAAAACTCTTGGTACAAAAAAAATAGTGCTGCACAGAGCCAGGTGGGGAATGGTCGGGGGATGTTTTTCTGGGGTCTGGTGAGAAGGGGGCCCAGACCCACATAGGTCAATTGCGTTCAATTAGCACAATATATTAAGGGATATCATTAACTCTTTGAGGAGCAGAAAGATGATTTGCAAACAGTTCTGGTCCTCAGTGGGTTAACCAAAATGGCTGCTACACTTTGTTAAGGTGGCTTTGGTGTCCCAGGGTGCAGAACCACTGCCGGTCTGTCTTTTCACAGCTCAGTATTATATAAGCTCCACAGCATGCATTGCTGTCACCATACAAAGGGAGATCTGGCTCAACATGCTCTGCCATGTTCTGATAAGCTCAGGATACTGAGAAGAAACACATGGACCATCTTTTCTCTAGAATAGTGTTGGCAACACAGCACTGTGGAACTGGTATAATGGAGCAGTGTGATAAAGAAAGACCAGCATTCGCTCTGTACCTTGCACCTGGACATTGATGTTAGAACAGAGCACCTTTCAACATGGTTGGGCAATCTCTGCCCTTTATTCTGCTGTTAGAGCAGCTCCCATCATCCTCAGATACAAGATGGGAGGCTGAGCTTTATGACAGTTGTAGTCCAAAAGCAGCTGGATGCCACATGTTCCCATGTTCGATATTGGAGGACAGTGGGGGAGAAAATATTATCTTCCCACTCTTCCCTCATCTTTGATCCTTTCTCTTTCCCTCACCCATTTACTATGATCAAATTGAGCTATTCTAGAGCAATCCAATCACACCATGATGACAAATGAAAATTCCAGTTGATTTAAATATGGTTTTTAAACCTTCAATTGCTAGAGATGTCTCTAACTCATGGCAAAGCAATTCTTTGACAGATAATGATACAGTTGAACTAAATGTCTTATCTATTTGCAGAAGCTGGCTGGCATTCTTTCTAACGTAGTCTTTTGCTGTAGGATGGCTTTTAGAATATCAGAAGGGTCCATAATCTTTATGGCTATATAACAATATGTCACAATGCAAGGTACTGATGATCTAGAACTCTACCACAAAAGGCTAGAGTATGGTACTAGAGTGCTGTTCTTGCAATTGTAGATAGACCACTGAGCAGTGTTGCTGCAGTCTAAGTCGGATAAATATGACAACAGCAAGGCTGGATAGCACAGACCATATGAGTTAGAATATGGTCAGAATCATTGGGCAGAGAGTGTGGAAATGGTCATGAGTGGAATTCTAGAGCCTATTGTCAGGCAACGAAAAGCAGGACTAGAGCAATGATTTGAGACTGCTAACTAGACTGGACACAAGGAGAACAAGCTGGACACTGGCTGCAGTACAGGAACTGAGCAGTAGTTGGAGCTGCTGGAGAAAGACTGCAATACAGATACTGGAACACAGGTGGAAGTGTGGAGGAAACCAGGTAGAGAAACACAGCTAGAAACACACCAAGAGTTTAAGTGCTCGATTTAAATTGGCTACATACCGACAGAATAAAATGTCCAAGTTGTTATACAAAGGTGCTACCAGTTAAAAGCACAACTGACCAAAAAGGACTTGTGGCTAAATGTAAGTTTTGTCCGTTAAGTTCCCAAAATGCAGCTAAACAGCGGCAATAATGGGACCATCAAAGGAAAAAAGCTAACAATCGTTGCCTGGAACACTGTCAAGCACCAACCGATAGCTCATATGTGTTACACTCACCTGTCATTCACTCTCCTTCTAGCTTCTTTCTTTTTCCTCTTATCGTCTTTCTTCTCTCTTCCTTCTTCTCCATCTTCTTTCTTCCTCTGGACTGCCTTCTTTCTTCCATCGTCTTGTCATTTACCTGTAAAAACAAAAAGAGATATCAATAAATATTCCATATAAAGAACCCACATATCTATGCATAGTTTAACCCCTTAAGTGCCAGAGGGCTTCGCAACACATTACTCGTTGTGTACCTCTCTGGGACTCAAAGGGTAAAGCTATGCATATATGTTCTATGAATACTGTAGAACATGCCCACAAGAGATGTCCTCATTATACATGTCCCCATTTTAATAGATAATAAAAATAGTATCCATGTTCTATTTCTTTGCTGCTCTTTGCAGCGGCGGTGGTGGCAGAGTCAGAGAAAGGAAGACTGGGCACCCCCCCACCTGTGTACCTTATGGGCCGATGCCCGTTCCACTGGGAATTTGAACAGATACTGCCTTTATATATGGGAAGTCTCTGTTCAAAAGGACTCACAGTCATTGGCTGGGATGTGCTCTTACGCACATCCCAGCCAATCAGCTTTTAGCAGGGGATTGGAGGAACTTAACTGAAGCCGATTGGCTGGGATGTTGGGATGAGCATAAGCACACATTCCAGCCAATGACTGTGAGTCCTTTTGAACAGAGCTTAACTATACATAAAGGCATCAGCCCGTAAGGTACACGGGGGGGGGGCATTCTGTCTTCCTTTCACTGCCACAAACAGCAATAGGGAAATAGAACATGGGTAATATTTTTTTAAAAACATTTTTGCAGGTTTTCTATTAAAATGGGGACATGTATAATATGGCCATCTCTTGTGGGCATGCTCTACAGTATTCACCACACATCTATGCATAGCTTAACCCTCTGAGTCCCAGAGAGGTACACAACATATACCTCTGCAATGTATTGCATATCCCTCTGGCACTCAAGGGGTTAAACTATGCCTAGATGTGCTGGGTTCTTTTAAAAAAATGTTTATTTGCATCTCTGTTTGTTTTACAGGTAAAATTGAGAGAAGATGGACCAGAAGAAGAAAAAAGATGAAGAAGAAAGATGAGAGAATAAGACGAGAGAAGAAAGAAGATGTACAGTAGCTGACCAGGGTGCTGAAGACTCCATTGGACTTCAGGATTACTGGTAAGTGTTACTTTTTTTGGGCTGTTGCCTTCGTTAACAAATCAGATTAACCCTGTATGTGCCAGTGGGGTAATTATACACCATGGCACTCATAGGGTTAATTCTACTAACTTTGGACATACCTAAGAATGCAGTGTTGACTGATAAGCAAGAGCAGAATATAAATGACTGTGACAAATTCAAGGGTACAGCACACCTAAAACAAACAATAACACCAGGCTGGAACAAGTGAAGAAGCAGCACAAACAGAGTACAGCAATGGACTGGGACAGGTCTGGTTCAGCAAACAACAGCAATCAAAATGTGGCAGCAAAGATAGAAACAGTTTTGGTTCAATAACTGTAGATCAAAGCTGGAACAAGCATCCAATGATAAGAGTGGTCAGAAATAGTATTGGTTCAGCAACAGCAGATCAATACATGTACAGGAATCAAATAATAGGGAGATCTGAAACAGGACTGGTTCAGCAACAGCAGATTAATAAAGGAAAATGCAGAAAACAATATCATGGTCAGAAAGAGGACTAGTTTCACAGCAGCAAATCAATACAGAAACTAGATGCAAATGATAGCACAGTAAAAAACAGGATGGTTTCTGCAACAGCAAACTAATATAGAAAAAGGAGTCAAACGATAACAAGGTCTGGAACAAGACTGGTTCAGCAACAGTGGACAATACATAAACAAGCAGCAAATGATTGTGGGGTCAGGAAAAAGCCTGGGTCATCGACTGGAAAGCAGGAGCAAACAGCATACATTGGACAAGGTAAGCCCATTGCAAGGAAGATGTGGCTCTATGAAGGAGACAAGGAGATCACAACAGCTCCATTGCACCAGCAAATCAAGCCACAGGTAAGGCAACAGATAAATTCAGGCCTGGAGTATGGTGCCCCTAGACCTAATTTCCTTATTTTATTGGGCAGCCTCTATGGCACTTTATTATATGCCTTTGCAAAGCTTAGATATACTACATCTACTGCTCGGCCATTATCTATGTTCCTGCTTACTTATGTATAGATTAAAGAATAACCTTATTTGAAAGAACCATTCCTCATAAAACCAGTATTTTTTTTGCAGGGCATTCCGGAATATAATATCATTTTATCTTTCAAGCAATTCCCTCAATACCAGATCTAGAATTCTCAGGGTTTGTTTTATTCCCTTTCTTAAGTAAAGGTGGCACATTTGCTTTGCTTCTGCTTTGAGTATTTAAAGACAAAAACTGAGTGGTCTTGCTAACATAAACACTAGGGATGTGCAAAAAGTCCCATTTTTCTCATGTGGGGATTTTTGTGAAAACCTCCCACAATTTTTGACTTTTCGTAGAGAAACCCATAGATTTTACACTATTTTGCTAAGACTACAGAGAGAAAGAAAATAAAAATTCTAATTATTATTCTTTATTAATATAGCACCATCTAATTCCGCAGTGCTGTACAATTGGGAATAGACATACAGAGGTATTAAATAGTACAATCAGATGTGGGGAACAGAAGGATCAGAGGGCCCTGCTCGTGAGAGCTTACAGTCTAGAGGAAGGTAATTTTTGACACAGAAAGAGTAAGTGCTCTTGGGTGTAATCATTGTTACAATAAAGATAAGAGCTATTTATAGTGCTGGCAAACTGCTGGAAAAGGTGTACGGACCCTGATGCTGCTGATACAGAAGTGGAGGAGAAAGTCAGCAGCACCAGCAGTAAAGGGAGCCTGAATACCCCTGACCCAATGATTCACATTCCCTCAGCATTGCCCCTCAAGGGAAGTGAATTGAATAAGGCAGAACTGACTATCAGCAGCATCGGACATTAGTAGCCTGTGCTTGCTTCTACTGCTTCCAGTGTGCCAGCGTGCCTTCTTCTGATGATATGGCAAGTGTGACAGCAGGGGATCCTCTGTCACACTTTTCATTCACAACCAATCCCATCCTGCAGCAACATGCTGGTAGTGGTGATGCAAGTGAGGGTGATGGTGGAGCCACTAGTTTGGAGGATTGAGCCAAGCACGTTTGGCAGAAATTAGAATGGCATGCTGCAAGAAACTGGCACCTTTTATCACCCTGTGGGAAAAGTGGTGATACTTGCCATGTGTGTGTTTGTGTGTGGGGGGGTCAGGCTTACCATTAATTTCAATACAATGAGCTAGGTGGGAAAAAAAATCCCAGCTGATGAGAAGTACCATCTTTCATCTGTTTTGCTTTTGAGGGGAGAAATGTTGCCCATCCCTAGTTAACACTACACTAAGTTCCTGATAAACTCTTGGATTTATATCATATGAAGGACGGGACTTTTGAAATATCCAGAGCTATCAGTCTTAAGGTTGTTTTGTTAGTTACGTATTTGAAAAACTTTTTGGGATTGATCTTGATCATACTGGGAGCTCTTTTTACATGGGTTGAGCAATAAAAAGCAAGAAAGTATCCATTAACATTATAAGAAATACACTTTCATCTAAAGAAAGGCAAGGATACTTTTTCAGCATTGGCAGGAAAGATGTGCAATTCCTTGTCACTATAGGTTGTGTTGGCAGATACTATTGATATGTTTGAATGACTATTAAATACCTTTGTAGCTACAAACAATCTAAAGAATTAAGGCAGTTGGTTTCAATGCAAGAAGAATATTGGTACAGGTTGATTTCTTCTAGTCTGGAAATATATGTATTTTACCCACATGCGACATAATTTGTAATAGTTTTTTTGGTGTTTTGTTTGCCTTCCTCTAGATAAACAAAGGAGATCTGGAAAAGGTTGATCTTCATGATCATATTTTTTTCAACCTCATTAACTATGTAAATGTATGTCTGTGTATATATATATATATATATATATATATATATATATATATATATATATATATATATATATATATATATATATCAGTGGCTCAGTTATTTTAAAGCAGAACTACCACCCTGCCTAAAGTTGTAACGTTGCCCCCAAAGAATTACCCATCTGACGACTAGCTGCTCAATAGAGCTAGTCGCCAGAATTATTACCTTGTTATAGAGAATTGCTACTGCTCCCAGGACTGACAGCCAGGAAACAGCGCAGACATCTTTGCATAGTGACATCTGCGTGCCTGTCCTGAAAGTCCCTTCTGGTACCATTTGGCTCCTATCAACCTCTCCTAGTGCAGAATGGGACTGAGAGCGCAGGCGCACAGACCTCACTATGCAAAGACGTCTATGATGTTTCCTGGCTGTCAGTCTCAGGGAATTCTCTATAATGAGGTAATAATTCTGGTGACTAGGACTATTGAGCAGCTAGACACCAGATGGGTAATTCTTTGGGGGCAACTTCAGGTGGGGTGGTAGTTCCGCTTTAATTGATATACCTGTATACAAACAGGATGTCCTTTTAGTTTCTCACGAGGTCAGGAATTTCATCCCCCAGGTTTAACCCCTTGAAGGCCTTGGGGTTGTTCATCACATTGCTTCACAATACATTGCATACTCCTATGGTCTTCCAGGGGTTAAGAATATTTCACTGAAAATGTTATATACTATTCTTTCTGTGTATAGGTGTTAACCATAATCCCTTTGAAAAAAAATTGTAGTGTCTGTCTCCAGTAATTTGTGAAAATAGGCCGCAGTAACAGATGGCAGGTTGCAGAATGAAATGCTGCCCTCACACAACATATCACTGCAGAGTATGACAGCTCTCAGACCCCTGGCTTGCAAACAGCCTCATTTCTCTGTGGGCTGATGGAAATGGATTAGATGTGAGACTCAAGATGATATACAGTTGTATGCACAGGTGTTTGCAGTTTGTGATAGGTTTCCTTAGCTTCACTTACCACTACACAAATATATTCCTTAGTGCCGTCAGTTTCTTCCTGCCAGAGAGACCACATCATATTCAAATCAAATGTGGCATGCATTACATCGTTATAAAAAAATAAATAATAATGGTTCCTGACAAATAACTTTTATTATGCTAGAATGAATTGCAATGCAATGCAATACAGACGTTTCTAGTATCCAGGATATTAAAAGTACATGCAGCAAAAAATTACACTTAGTTGATGTACCAAAGAAAAGTGATATAAACCAAGTATACCATCCTATATAAAAATTTGCTAATGTATGTTTGTCAGAAGCCGTCATGTGCAGTAGAGATGGCTGCATGAGCTGCAGTCATGCACCGCAGAGACTGCCCATGCCGCGGCTGATACAGAGCGGAACTGAAGTCCTCTCCGCTCACCTTCCTGGGACCAAGCATGGGCAGTCTCTACTGCGCATGACTGCAGCACAGTCACCAGCCGAGGTTGCTGGGTGGCACTGTGGCACGTGCACACAGGCTTTTCAACTAGTTAAAAATAATTGATCAAATGGGGCTTTTAACCTCTTGAATGCTAGAGAGCTCTCCAATGCATTGTTTCACCAGGACTGGCCCAAGAGTTCTTGGTGTCCTAGGAGAAGTGTGACTTTAGGTATCTCTTTCTCTATGCCACTCCGTTCAATATAGAGAGAAAAAAAAGAAAACTACAATCAAGCAGAACATTAAATTGGAACAAAAAAGTACTTTTGAAAGAGATTCCAAAGACATCTATATTTATATTAGCCATATTTTATTTTGGACAATAGTGTATGAGATATTTATATATATATATATATATATATATATATATATATATATATATATATATATATATTTTTTTTTTTTTTTTTTTACTTTATGCAAATTAGATAATGCTGGCTGGCAGTAAGTGGCAGTTGGAATGGGGTGCAGAGTGAAATATTATCTGCTGGCATGCTGACCAGTAGTGTCTAATTTGCATAATTTAACAAATCTATAAAGCCAAATATCGCATTAACTCTTGTTTGCATTTTTTTTTTAAATGGCTAACATACATTTTTTTTAAACTCTTTCAAAATCTCATTTTTTTAAAAGAGATTCTACTTTAACTCATTTTTTTAAGACTTGGTTATCTTTACTTTCATAGAAAAACTGTACATGAAAACATTCAGAGAAAAATTTAACATTTGACTAGAACAAAACGATCCCATTTAATGAGAATAGCACTCTATAGGATCCCATAATCAAAATTTTTAAATAGGATTTATGAAAGATACATAATGCAGGGCTGCACTGCATATTTTTTTGTGTCCCATTTAAAGTAGCAGATCATGCTTGGAACCTGTCAGTGTTACAGGAGGCTGGTAGAGCATACTGTCCATTACAGGAGACCAGCAGAGCATTTTCTTAATTCAACGTATGGAGTAGATGAAAGGGAAGCAGCCAAACACTATAAACACAAATTATCTGAGGTATTTAATGGGGACATGAAGACTATTTACAAATATATTCAAGTCTAATACAAATAACTTTTGGGGGGACTCTTTATTCAAAGAGCTGATAAAGAAACAAAAAAAACAAAAAACAGTACATCCTTGAAGACTATAGTACAAATGTTTATGATTAAAAAGAGGCAAGGATTTTTACAGAGGCAATAAGGATGTTGAATTCTTTACCTCTGGACACAAGGGGGGAGATGCACTAAGGTATGATAAAGAGGTGATAAAGTAGAGATAGGATAGGCATAAGGCTGTCCTTAACTTAAGAAAAGACCAAGGACCAAAAAAGGTTTGAGGTTTTTACCATAGGAAAATGGGCAGACTAGATGGGCCGAAATGGTTCTTATTTGCTGTCAAATTCTATGTTTCTATGAGATGACTTCTCCAGTGATATAACTTTTCCAAGTCCTATGATATTTTATAGAGCCAATGAACTAAGATTTCTCAAACATAGACTCTACAGACATAGGAACTGGAAAAATTATATCACTGGAGAAGTCTTCTCTGCATTATCACCATCTCATCACGCCTTAGTGCATAACCCCCAAGTTGTTATCTCTTCTAAACACTTTTAAAAAGGAACAGAATTCTATTTTATCTCAGGAAAATTCTGAGAATGACAGTTGTTTTCAATGCAGACAAGATTTTGATTCAGAAGAATCTAACAATACACACATACACTCAAATGCAGCAGAAAGGATAAAGAGGCAGTGGGTCTGAGTAGAGGAAGGCAGAAGATGGTGAAATGAGCACGAAGAGAGGCAAGGAAACTCAGAAACATAGAATTAGATAGCTGATAAGAATCATTTGTTCCTCACATTTTTCCTACTCTAAAAACCTCAACTAATTATTTGGTCCTTTGTCTTTGTATTAGGAATGGATGGGTCAGCTCAAAAGAGAAACAGGAGAAAAATGGCACTTTTCACGAAGTGAGAATTTTTTCATGAAAAGCACTTTTTTTGTGCCTAGCTCCTTACATTGAAATCAATAGAAAGACAGAATTTCTCCCCACCACATGAGCTAAAGACAGGCTAAAAAGGTGAATATAAAGCTTAGTTTAGGGAGTCTTGTAGGCAGGAAATCTGTTCTCTATATAAAGGGAGTCTGGGGAACTCTGGGGGACAGGAAGTGAGAAAGCAGTTTGACCCCAGAATTCTGCATGACTGACTGAGAAGACACAGGCAGCCCTGTTGCAAATTTCTTCCTGATGTGGCTGTTACCTCTGTCCTATGGGAATCTGGTGGTGTGAAAAGGGAGCAAAGGTGTTTTACCCCAAATATCTGAAAAGTTTGTGTGATCAAGTAGACACAGGCAGCTGTGATCCTAGTTCCTTTTTGATCTGGCTGTTATCTCTGTATCAGGGGAGTCTAGGGGTGTGAGAAGGGAGCAAAGGAGAATGATCCCTAATACCCCAAAATTCTGTGTAACTGACTAGGAATGCGCAGGCAGAGGTGATCCAGTTTTCTTCCTGATCTGGATGTTGTATGTGTCCTAGGGGATACTGCGCATGTGAGAAGCGAGCAAAGGTGTTTTACCCCAAATACCTGAAACTTTTGTGTGATTGAGTAGACACAGGCAGCTGTGAACCAAGTTACTTCCCAGTATGGCTGTTACCTCTTCCCTAGGGAAGTCTGAGTGTTTGAGAAGGGAGAAAAAGAGGATTACCTACCCCAAATTCTGTGTCACTGATTGGGAAAACACATGCAGCTGTTATCCAATTTATTTCCTGATCTGACTGTTATTTCTGTCCTAGGGGAATCTGGTGAATGAAGCAGTTGAACAGGGAGTGTGTTTTTTTTTTTTTGGTGACAGTGATACAGAAAGGGGGAGGTTAGTTAATTAAAATAAATAAATAAATTGATAGGTGACAGAGACAGGGACCCTGTGACTGAGGCAGACTGATACTACACTAGATAGAACACTTTGTAGAGATCCAAGTCAAGGGATAACATATAATCAGTTCTATTGTGTACTTTACATTAAAAACAAAGAGTAGGGGGACAATGAAAAGACTAGGAGAAGTGAAGGGACATGTGAGTTAAATGGCAGTCCAAAAACTGACTGAAGCCATGGTTGCTGTAACATGTAAAATAAATAACCGCGATACTTCTCCTCCCAAGGAAGATATATTTTGTCAAAGTTCCACCACCAGCACCAGTACTATTACTAAACCATCTAATAGCACTGTAGACAACAAGTCACATTCCAATGTTGATGGCATAGTGCAAGAATGTGTAGCAGCTCAACCAATTGCTGCATCTGATGGTGAGACAAACAAGCACAAAAACACCTGTTCTGAAAGTAGTATCAAACATTGTGAAATTCCCTAAAAGGAGAAAGTAAAAATAAATTGTTTGAGATCTTTAAAAGTCTAGAGGAATATAAAACTAGTGGGGAAGAAGCTGCAGGCAATTCTGAAGATGATTTATTGACTGATGATGATGTTTTGAGCTACAAAAGTATCCCATACATTTTTAAATTATCTACATTATCTGTAAACAAATCTTTCTGAGTAAAATAATTTAACAACCTTACTGCTTTACTATAAAAATATCTGCCTTTATTTTAGATAAAAGGGTGAGAAGTTAATGGATACCCCATCACTCCCTCACTCACCTATCCCCTCACTCTCCCATGTGTCCATATCTTAAAAACATCCTACTATATTTTAGCACTTAACACATTCAGAACCAGATGTAGGGAGTGAGTGAGGCTCACCTGAAAAGAAAGACATCTAGGAAATGAAGACCAGCTATACAAGAGAGCATTCAGACAGTGCTCTCTTGTACATAATTAGTTTTTTTCTTCAGTGCAGCAGTTGATCTGACAGGTGCAAGTTAAGCATTACTTGTACTTATCACTTCTACTGCATTTGCCTAATAACTATTATGCTGCCACTTGACAGCAGCCTTAGTATGCAGCTCTGTATCACAAACGTCAAATAAGTATCTGAGGGGGACCCCCCCACACACACTAGTTCATACACCCATAACAACAATTCCTTCCCACTCCAAGGAAATCCATCGCCGGGCATCAGGAAATGTTCCAGAGACCACAGGCAGAATACGAAACATGTGCAATCACTATTTAAAGTGTACTTTTGATGGCAAAATGATTAACATCAAAATGTTACTGAACTGTGCATGTTTTTTTTATGAATTATCAAACATTTGCTCAATTTTTAGCATTCCATTCCATGTGGCCTGGTCTCGGTGGTACAGCCTATGTTTTAGTGTGGAGACACAGCACAGATTCCTCTCAAGTCACAGAGCATGTTTGACCCTGAATTCAGTATTAAGACTAAAGTCAAAGCTCCAGCATATTATATGTAACCTAGGACATAAAGTAGGAGGGAGACACTTCTACAATTTATGAATTATTTGCACTTCTTATCCTCAGTCTTAATGATATACCTGTTTGAGTGTTTTCTACAGCTGACCCTATAAACAACCTACTTGGCAGGATGGGAGCCACTCTGCTGGGTCCCCTGGACTCACTGTGGCTGATGTACTAAGAATTGTATTAACTCTGGGGTAAACTAATTGCACTGTAGGTTACAAATAAAGTCCTCATTGATTTAAAAGGGCATAGTAATGCTTAAAGGGATAGTAATACTTCGTTTTAACTTTATTTTATTTTGTAGGCATTAAAAAAACATGAAGAATTATATATGTCTTATCTCTCAAACCTTTATGGTTTAAGAGATATTCACAAGCAAAGTTCCCCCTCTCACCCCTTTTACCTAGTGTAACCTATCTCTTCTTAGATGTGGAATGCAGTCCATAGACCGGACAGATAACAGAAGGGGACACTCTTATTCTTATGAAAACAATGAAATCCCTGCCCCCCTTGACATTGAGATTGTTCCTCTCTGTAATCTACCTGGGCACTTCCCTTCTGTTCTGGCTGAGCAGTGTTACATCAGTAAAAGGGGAGGGAGGGGGGCACTTTGTCATTGAATTACTCTTGAACTACAACTCTGACAGAACTGAAATAACACCCTCCAAAGTCCAAATACTATGATGAGTAATTAGAGCTGCTTTTATTATGAAACGTTAATATCCCTTTAATATGAAAAAACATGATATATATATTGCAGTGTTTATCCTACTGAGCAAAACACAGATCTTTCCACTGCTGAATATGTTTTATTCAAATATTATTGCATATCACACATTGCATATCCTCTGGAGGTTTATGGTCATTACTGTCCATAGACAGGTATAGCAACAGCGCCACCTTAACATTTCAGGTCATGGAGTTACTGCTCCCAAAAATGCAAGTCTGTTATTCAATAACTTTTGAATAAAACATCTCTCAGGGGTGGAAGTGCACTTGTTTTACTCAGCAGGATAAACCTTTCAATATACCGTTTTCTGTATTAGGATTTCATATCCGTTGCTTGAATGTTAGAGACTGGTCTCAAAGGCATTGTGAAACAATGCATTGGAGACCTCTCCAGCATTCACAGGGTTAAAAGCACAATTTAAAGCAATAATCATTTAAGACATCTTCATGTGTCCCCTGTGGTGTTGTTGGCTTGCTCCAGAATTGCTACCGTTTTTAGCACATCAGCTACACTGTGATGATCCCCAAATACAATTCCTCTTGTATATATATATATATATATATGTATATATTTTTATATATATATATATATATATATATATATATATATATATATATATATACCATGCTATCTATAGATCAGAGGTTTTCTGGATTTCCATGTCTGAGTAGTGTACAGGAGAGAAATGAGTATTTCTCTAGTCGATATGATTAGCTCAGTGTGCTGGATTTGCCTGTCTGAGCACATTGAACAAATCAGTTTGTTCACTGCAGATTTCCTGGATTTACCTGCCTGAGTGAGCACACTGATTAGCTCAGTGTGCTCAGGCAGGCAGATCCAGAAACCCTGCACTGTTAGGGGTACTTGGAGACTTTGGAAGAGAAATTCTGCTTTTGATTGTCAGATGTTCTGGACATGGACATTAATATGTAACTCTTGTCTGTGTCCATCAGAGTCATTGTTTCTCTCATTGAGCACTGCTGGGGAATATACTGGCTCTCAAACTATAATAATAATTTATTGATGCAGTGGTCAGTACACACATGATTTGAGGAGAAGGGATTGCTCTCCTTTCACATAATCATTTTAACAACAGGGCAAAGTGGAAAGTGCCCAGAATTCACTAGTGAAATACCCCCTCCCCCCACCAGTGAAGGAGAAACTCTGTCATGCAACACGTTTGGAAGCCACCTGCTGCATACAATATAGTTTGCTTAATGTGTGAAGGTAGGTGTAAAAACATAGCATTGCAAGAAGAATTTAAGCCAAACTACTATTAGTGTAAGTGCTTAGCATTGTGTGAATCTTGGTGTGCTCAAACAACATTCCATGAAGTTATGTTAATGTGCATTCAAAACTGTGTGAAGCTAATTTTAATCAAGAGAAACAGATATAGCTATGTAACTCATGAATGGCAGACAGGTCTCCAAAGCATTGCTTCACAATGCATTGGAGAACTCTCTGTCATCCAAGGGGTTAAGGTGACCCATTACTTTTACTTTACTCTTGGTCCAGTAGTGGCTTAACCCCTTAAGGACCGGCTGTGAAAGGCAGCGCTTAAGGACCAAGGAGAATATTTTGTTTTCCTAAACAAATGGAGTGCAGCCACGTGGGGAGCACTGAAATTCATGACGCGGTGGGAATGTCATGGGACCCTATCGCACATTGGATCCATGAAGGTCCTGCCACGTCATGGGTCCTTAAGGGGTTAAGGGAGCTCTGTTTCTTCATCAGTTACATTATACAATACTGTGTGTGGGGGGGATTGAAGGAATACAATTCTGTACTAAGGAAGGAGTTGTAATAGATGGAGGGTAATGGTTTAGTCTATGGGCACTGTGCATCATTTCTTTCCTCTAAGCCTTGTTTAATTCCATGGGCCCTATGATGAAAAAAAAGGCATTTGGAAATTCTGATGTAAATCTAAGTCAGTTAGCATCACTTTTTGTTATTGGAATGTTCAAAAGCCAAAGTGAACTTTTAAAATGTGATGGTATAAGCGCTGTTTTTCCCTAACATGGGGGGAAATACATATATATATTTTATTCAGAAACATTAAGCCTTATATACAAAGTAGTGGAGAAATTCTGGGGGAAAATAATAGCACCAAAGAGGTCTTAATTGGCTGACATTTTGCTGCATTTCAGTAATATACCTCAAACAATGAGAGCAATGTGTAGAGGAGCTCGATGGAGAAAGGTAAATATCACCTGAGAAAAGGAACCAGATCTGCTTAACCCTTTGTGTGCCAGAGGGGTACACAACGCATTGCTTCAATGAGTGTATACCCCTCTAGCACTCAAAGTATCAATTCGTACACTAACAGGTCCCCATTCATATGTGTCCTGCAGCCTCCCCTCCCTGGGAGGTCTGACTACCTCGGAACAACCAACATTTTCTGTATAGTAAATATATAGGAATTGGCTCTGACACCTCTCAAATATAGACACATAAAATAAAACAAAAAAAAATATAAGTATTTATAACATCTATATAATAGAAAATCTAAATAACTGAAAGAAGAAACTGTATAGTTATAAAAATAGTACTTTAATTTTTGCATTCCATATATATCCATACGGGTAATATCAAAAGACAGGCACATAAAATAAGTAGTAAATGCAACATAAAAATAAATATAATTATATACATTGATATGTAAATTAAGAAATCTCTGAATTAGCAGTACAGTCCCATTTTGACTGTCGATAAGTCCAGGTCATGGAGCCATGTCTATGTATTTATTTTGGGTACCTTATTCTGCTCAATGCCCAGGGTAGCTTCATTAAACACAAAAAGCCAGTGGTCTCAGATCCTATGAAAATGTTGCGGTGAGCCCCTGATAGTATAAACTATTATTAGTTGTTTTATTTTAACAAATTTTATTGAAGGCAGTGTTTCAGTAGTAAGAAATGTACATTAAAACAACATACATTGCCAGGTAAGAGTACAGTGCAAAACATAGAAAACATTACAGAATAAATGACATTTTTGGTTGAATCATACCTAGTCAAGGTTAGAAAATACAGCTTTAGGCATGCTTTCCTCCTCCCCAGTTTTCAACAACCAAACACCCCAGATTAGAACACCCCAACAGAAAAAAGGGGGTCTACCACCTCTCCCCAAACCCACAATAGCAAGCACCCTCCTGTTCATGAGTGTCACCAAAGCCTGTCCCAGCAACACATACAAAAGGCCATCAACTCAAGTAGGGGGGTTAATATCTGGGAAAGAAATCAATCCAGTTACACCAGATCTTTTTTTTTTTTGTGGGCAGCCTCGATGCACATATACCAGATGGTAGTATAGCATATTTTGTTTAATAAGATTCAGCAGTGGGAAAGCGAGGGGCATATAGGAGACATCCACATCATATGTACAATCTTACAAGCCATTACCAATGTTTATTGTAATAAATGTCTCATACAAGTTGAGTTTAGATCATCAGCGATGATTAAAAGGATACCCAACTTATGAGACAGCAGGAGCTTTCCACCAACCACATCAGTTAAAGTGTCAAAACATGCCGTCCAGTATTGAGAAACCCCAGAGCACTGCCAAATCATATGATGGAAACCAGCATTCGGTATACATCATTTAGGACAAGTACCAGTTGTCCCTTCATCCATGAGTCTCAGTGTGAAAGGGGTATATAGTATATTGTTGAGATAGTTGGTGTACAGTATGTAAAGTGACAGATAAGGGGCCAGCCTTGGCCTTCATCTAGTCCCAATCCTCCATAGCACCTAGGTTTCCCTCCCACCTGAGTCTCAGTAGACTATCATCTAATACTATATGATTAGCTAAGTATTTGTATGTGAAGGAAAGAGGCCTGATTAGCCACCTCTCCCTGGAGTTGTTAAAAGTTTAAATTCCACACTGGCAAATGGACGTTCAGACCATTGCATCTGTAATGCATAGTGGAGACAGAGATACGATTATCTCCAAAAAGTTTTAAGAGTGTGGTCACTGTATAGCTGGCCTAGAGTGAGAATACCTAAATGAGCCCAAGCATTGTTAATGTCAAGGTTGCTATGGTGGGGCAGTGCTTTGTTATTCCAAAGAGGTGTATTAGGATCCAGATCCTAATATATTGATATGGTCTCTAATTCCTTCCATGCTCTATACTGTCAAGGTGGGCAAAGTCACTGAAGCACTAGCACCGGGTCTCACAAGAAGTAATTGAGGAAGGTAATATACACCTCAAAGAATTGCATTTTACAGGTTCACAAATGCAAAGGCTTTATTGGGGTCAGCCATCTCGTGGGCATCTTGGTCCTGTGCTACCAAGAAATAGTGGCAAAAATCTGGGAGAGCAATTCCATCCTCTTCCCTCTGTACAGTCGTTAAACAAATTCTAGTTCGTCTCCCGCTCCACACAAAGTCAGTGGTTATTTTTAAGATTTAGCAATATACAGTGAGGTACTCTTGAAAATATAAAGAAGTTTAGGGAGGAATATAATTTTTAGCAGATTGGAATGCCCTATATTATTAAGAAGGAGATTGTGCCTTAAATATGCTTTTTCCCAAAACATTTCCATAACAGGTAATAAATTATCAGTGAGGAAACGGTTTGGAAATTTGGTGACAAAAACCTCAAAATTATTTAAAGGAGACCACCACCTCCATACTAAGGTCATCAGAGGAGAGTTTCAAGCTAAATCCAAAAGAAGCAGAAATGACCAACTAATTGTGAGTGCAGAGTAGCACCCAAAGTTATCTACCAAGTAAAGCAATCTCCTTAAGGATCTGTGAGTATCTCCCAAGAACAGAAGCATAATGCCCCAAAGGAGTGCAATTTTGTCTTCTACTTTTCCTACCTGAAGTCCACAAATTCGGGGTCCGTTCGGATCAAGGAAGCACGAGGCTCCAGTGCCAGCACGACGAGACCTGGCAAAAGTGGACAGCCGTGTTGTGTAGTGTAAATGATGCCAAAGCCTGCTCTCCCGTGAATACACTCACTAGGGGTTTCCAGTATAGAGTCTGACCTCCGACAGATATGCCATCTTTATTGAATCAATTGCCTTATTTGCATCAAGCAAAGAGACAGCTCTATCCCCCACATTTTCACCTGAGAGAGATAAATGGATAAACAATCTTCTAAGATTGTACATTGTGGATTTCCCAGGCATGAAACCTGTTTGGTCGGCATGAATAAGTGTCAGCAAAACCAGGCTCAGCCAGTTTGCCAGTATTTTTGCTAATATTTTGGTGTCAGTAGTCAAAAGCGATATAGGATGATATGAGTCACATAGTGTAGCATCCTTCCTCTGCTTTGAGATGAGCATGACGGACTCTGAGTTCATAGAGGGCAGAAAATCTCCATTATCAAAAGCCAATAGAAGAACATTGAGAATATGGGAAGCCACAATGTCAACATAATTGTAATACCACTCTGAGAATAGTAAATCAAGTCATGTAGCTTTCCCAAAGAGACCAACTCTATCGCCTCAACTACCTCCGTAAGTGTTAGTGGGGAAACCAGCATCTGTCTGTGATCATGTGTAAGTCTAGGGACATTGCAGTCAGAGAGAGATGAAACAATCTCTGAGCTATTACTACAGAACCGTGATCCGTATAAACTCTCATAGTATAATGCTAATTTTCAGTTGATTTCTGCATCATTAGAAAGCATGTATCCCATGAGTCTTTAATATCAGCTGAAATAGCAGTTGAAATATCAGTTGAACCTCTACTGGATTTTAACAAGTGCACCAAGGTTTTACCTGCTTTGACCCCATTCTTAAAAATGAAACAGGTGAATAGCATTCAGGTCAGACATATGCAGGTTTACACTTAGACTAGTGAATTAAAGTCTGCCATATAACATCAGGTCCTGACTTTACACGTACTCCCTTTTGGCATCTTGCTCCAGTTTAGTGATTTTATCTTGATTGCGGAGCCTATGTGCTAAAGTGTGGGAGATCATTGGCATCTTAAGCATCTTGCTCAAGTTTAGTGATTTGATTTTGCTTGTGGTGCCTATGTGCTATAGTGTGGGAGATCAATGAGCCCCGCATACACGTCTTCACTGCCCCCCAAACCACCATGTTGCCAGTGGAGTTGAGGTTAATTAAAAAAAAAAATCAGGTAATTCTGTACCATGTTTGTCCCCAATCTGGTATATAGCCAGCCATGTTGGATTGAATCACCATCAATGAGGAGAATCAGTGAGACCCCACTCAACCCCCAGAAAGATAGGAGCATAACCGGTTGCTATTCCAGGCAGAAATTCACAGTTTTTTATGTGCGGATGAACTCCCTCACTGACAAATACAAAATCAATTTGTGTGAACATGCGGTGGGTAGATGACTGGCACTAGAAGACTCTATCCCCCTTGGATGTAACAATTGCCAAATGTTTATCAACCCCATGTCATGGTTTGCCCCCTGAAACAGGCTCCAAGTCTTTCACTTATTGTGAAATTTGTGCCCGTTTAATCCAATTTAGTATCATGCATAGTATTTGACAGTCTGGTCTAGTTGCAACATACCCAAGTGCCTCAGTCAAGATTTGTGTGGAGGAGGTAGGTGGTATATAAATGTTTAGTAATGTGGTCAAACCTTCTCCCAATTTACAAGTCAAGAATAGATTTCTCCGCTGTCATCAGATTTAAGATCAACAAAAGTCAGAGTGTACATTTTTTTAATCAGCACAGAAACACCTCTGACATAGGAGGATATTTTTATCTTATTGTTAATCCTCTTCACATTCCAGAAGAGAAATGTATATACACGACCACTTGCCACTTAATACTAAAGTGATAAAGTGATAAATTCTCAGCGCAGACAGTCAAATCTGCCCGCCAGGCAGACCCAAGAGGGAGACCCAAAGGCAAAAAAACCTCTGCCACTAGTCTTGGATTAACAAAATAACAGCTTTCCACCCTATCCTCACCCTCCCCAACTGGATGAAGATCTACATCCATAACTAAACAACTGGAATAACAACATCCCACTCTATCCTAACCCTCCCCAACTGGATGAAATTTGAAATCCCTAACTAAAGAAGGAGAAAAAATATCCAGCTCAGAACTAAACCCAGAAAAATAAACCATTCCTGGAGACAGACCATGTCCCAGCCCAACAGTGAACCCTCAATAGGGATCTGCAACCTCTCATCAATTCAGTATCATTAAAATGTGTAAAACTGGGCAACGGTGAAGCAAAGCAGAGACAAAAAAAAGGAAAGGGGGGATAAAAATGGTGAAAGAGGGGAGGGTAAACATCATCTTTTCCCCAGGTCATCCCTTTTTCTAACACAGTAAACATTGTCATTTTTGTATATCAATTGAGACAATCTAAACATGTGTCAATACCATAGCATGGAGATGCATCCCCTTGCTCATCCATTCCCTCAACCAGGTAACCAGCATGTAATACAAGCATGTAGTACTAGTCTTAGTGTAACTTAATAAGAAAACAGCTATGAGAGCTTAAATCTTTACAGGACCCCTCTCCAAAATCATATGGAATCAGAATCTACCACTAATTTTCCATAAGAAAGACACATATTGGGACACAGATATATTTTCAGAGGATAGGTCCCCAACAGGTAGCCACAAGCCATCAAGTAGAGTGTAAAGGAGCATTCTAAATAATAAGCAAGTAGTTCAGGGTTAGGGCATTCCCTTCATAAGAGAGAAACCACAGGGGGACTATTTTTATGACAAGTGCCCATATAAATATTTTTCTATATAATCACAGGGATGTTAAAAGAAAATCGCAGTTATTCTAAAACTGCATAGGCCAGAGCCACTGCAGACCTTCCCTCACAACACCTGATCTTAGAAGTAACATTGGTAAAAATAGTATAAATCAATGTAATTAAAAAAAGAAAAAAGGGGGGTGGCTATGACCCCTTGCAGATGACCGTGCCCACTGAAGAGATTAGAGCAAAGACTGACAAGTTGAAATAGTGAAATGGGGACAGAGACCCAGCAGGATTCAGTCATATCATCAACACCTACCTAACATGATGACAAAAAGAGTATATTGCATAATCCTATATAATAATTCACTAAAACATGTGTAACAAGGCAGTCATGTGCAGTAGAGACTGCTGCGTGTTCTGAAGTCATGCGCAGTAGAGTGTCTACTGAGCATGATTGCCCCACAACCGGCTGGCAGTGGCACTGTGGCCCGTGTAACGGGCTCTTCAACTAGTTTAGTAATATATAGCACCCATCCATCCCCATTCCCCCAACAGGATACGGGGCGGACTGACCATACGGGTATTCGGTCACGGACCGAGGGCCTGGGACCGAAGGGGGCCCACCTCCACCAGAAATTATAATTTTAGTGTAGCTGCCCTGTCCTCTTGCCTACCTGCCGCTTAGATGCCTGTCTGTAGCTTAGCCGGCGCGCCGCTCTAATAATACAGAGAGCTGGAAGATGACATCATCTCCCAGCCTCTGCATTACTAGCAACACGCAGGAGCTTCAGAGCTAGAGATCTGTGCCGATGGAGGCACAGATCTGTCAGGCCACGCCGCTAGACTACCAGGGACTGGAGGTAGGGGTTTTGTGGAACGAGCAATGTGTAGATGAAGGGGGTATTGTGGAAGGGGAAATGTGGAGATGGAGGGGATATTGTGGAAGGGGAAATGTGGAGATGGAGGGGATATTGTGGAAGGGGAAATGTGGAGATGGAGGGGGCATTGTGGAAGGGGAAATGTGGAGATGGAGGGGGCATTGTGGAAGAGGCAGTGTGGAGGTGGAGGGGGCATTGTGGAAGAGGCAGTGTGGAGGTGGAGGGGGCATTGTGAAAGAAGCAGTGTGGAGGTGGAGGGGGCATTGTGAAAGAAGCAGTGTGGAGGTGGAGGGGCATTGTGGAAGAGGCAGTGTGGAGGTGGTGGGGGCATTGTGGAAGAGGCAGTGTGGAGGTGGAGGGGGCATTGTGGAAGAGGCAGTGTGGAGATGGAGGGGGCATTGTGGAAGAGGCAGTGTGGAGGTGCAGGGGACATTGTGGAAGAGGCAGTGTGGAGGTGGAGGGGGCATTGTGGAAGAGGCAGTGTGGAGGTGCAGGGGACATTGTGGAAGAGGCAGTGTGGAGGTGGAGGGGGCATTGTGGAAGAGGCAGTGTGGAGGTGCAGGGGACATTGTGGAAGAGGCAGTGTGGAGGTGGAGGGGGCATTGTGGAAGAGGCAGTGTGGAGGTGGAGGGGACATTGTGGAAGAGGCAGTGTGGAGGTGGAGGGGGCATTGTGGAAGAGGCAGTGTGGAGGTGGAGGGGGCATTGTGGAAGAGGCAGTGTGGAGGGGGCATTGTGGAAGAGGCAGTATGGAGGGGGCATTGTGGAAGAGGCAGTGTGGAGGGGGCATTGTGGAAGAGGCAGTGTGGAGGTGGAGGGGGCATTGTGGAAGAGGCAGTGTGGAGATGGAGTGGGCATTGTGAAGAGGCAATGTGGAGATGGAGGGGGCATTGTGGAAGAGGCAGTGTGGAGGTGGAGGGGGCATTGTGGAAGAGGCAGTGTGGAGGTGGAGGGGGCATTGTGAAAGAAGCAGTGTGGAGGTGGAGGGGGCATTGTGGAAGAGGCAGTGTGGAGGTGGAGGGGGCATTGTGGAAGAGGCAGTGTGGAGGGGGCATTGTGGAAGAGGCAGTGTGGAGGGGGCATTGTGGAAGAGGCAGTGTGGAGGTGGAGGGGGCATTGTGGAAGAGGCAGTGTGGAGGTGGAGGGGGCATTGTGGAAGAGGCAGTGTGGAGGTGGAGGGGGCATTGTGGAAGAGGCAGTGTGGAGATGGAGAGGGCATTGTGGAAGAGGCAATGTGGAGATGGAGGGGGCATTGTGGAAGAGGCAGTGTGGAGATGGAGAGGGCATTGTGAAGAGGCAATGTGGAGATGGAGGGGGCATTGTGGAAGAGGCAGTGTGTAGATGAAGGGGGAATTGTGGAGATGGAGGGGGCATTGTGAAGAGGCAATGTGGAGATGGAGGGGGTATTGTGGAAGAGGCAGTGTGGAGATGGAGGGGGCATTGTGGAAGAGGCAGTGTGGAGATGGAGGGGGCATTGTGGAGGTGGCCAATGTAGTTGAGGGGGCCAATGTGGTCGGGAGGGGCCCACGGCAATTCTTGCACCAGGGCCCGATGGCTTCTACTAGATGGCCAGGAGGGGTACTGGATGGCTGTGGGGGGTACTGGTCTGGATGGCCTGGGAGAGGTAATGGATGTCCTGGGGGGGATAACTGGATGGCTTGGGGTATAACTGGATGGCCTGGAGGGGTATTTAATGTACTGGGGGTTAATGGATGGCCTGGGAGGTACTGGAGGGGCTACTGGATGTCCTGGGTATTAATGGATGGCCTGGGAGGTACTGGAGGGGGTACTGGATGTCCTGGGTATTAATGGATGGCCTATGGGGTACTGGATGACCTGGGGGTTACCGGACCTGGTCCAGTACCTCCCCAGGCCATCCAGTACCCCCCAGGCCACTACACTTTTCCAAAAAATATATGAACCATTACTCGCTACAGACACAGCCACCAGGCCAGCCAGCCCACCATCAAGCTATCTACCCAGTTGCTAGCAGCCTCTAGCAAACCGGCAAGAAGCTAGCCAGCAGTGTAAGGTTATGTATTTATTTATTTTTTTTAATTCTTGTATACGCATGTCATGGGGTGGGGTCAATGATGTCATGGGGTGGGGCTTATGATGTCATGGGGAGGTGCCAATTATGTGATTTCGTTAGGGGGCCCAGACCTCTTTTTGGACCAGGGGCCCTGGGTCCTGTCAGTCCGCCCCTGATAACCCAGTAAGAGATGAGCAATGAATCATATAAGCATGTACCAACCCCCCCCCAATGTATAGTAGTCAAAAGCTGCCCCCACCGACTCCCTGTATATTTAGAGGTTAGATCCTCAGCAGGTAGCCTCATGCATTCAGGTATGGGATGAAGGAAGACAATACCTGATAATATAGGTTTTTCTGGCCGGCATTCCAGGGGTAGGGCAAACCTCTAGATCCTGCTCCCAAGTTAGATGCCCATACAAATCTTGATACACTAATATAAAAATGTTAGTACGTAAGTGAAGTTTTGTGCTGACCAACCCACTGCCAACCATCCCCATGCCACCCCATTCTGAAAGTTTCATTGGTATAAATGAGTGGGGAAGAAAAAGAATACTAATTTTACATTTAATCCCTTCCATACATCATTACTCCCCCATAACATGTAGAGGTTACCAAGTTTTAGATAATTTTTGAGACCTGTAATGACATCCAGATCTCCCTCAGAGTCCATCTATCCATGCCTGAGGTTCTACTTCTGCGATGAAGAAGATGGCTCTTTCATTGTAGGTAACCTGAAGTTTGGCTGAATAGTTTTATCTCTCAGCTTATGTTTCACATCCTGGAACTTCCTTCTCTGCCTCTGAACCTCCGCCGAGAAGTCAGGATATATTGAAATTCAGTGATTCTCTAACATGATTTGTCCCTTCAGTCGGGAGAAATGGAGTATGGCATCTCTTCCCTATACTTGAGGAGCTTGGTAATCAGTGGTCTTAGCATTAGGGGTGGGCCAAAGTTGTAGCGGTGTTCCCGCTGGAAATTTTGCGAAAACCACGTTATCTGCTTTTTGTGGAAAAATCTGCTTTAAAACTAGCGGTTAAATTTTCACATTTTTCGCCCATTGGCCAAAATTTTTCACCATTTTTTCAATGGCTAGAAAGTTTCTGCCCATTGATTTATGTTGTTTTCACACTTCCGCTATAAAAACGTGACATTTTCACTGAAGGCAGACACAATAGAAGCAGCTAGAGAAAGAGATAGACATGCTGTGCTGTTCTCTTGTGATATTTTGCAAAAAGTGAGGCAGGAGAGGCAGGGTAAAAAAAATAATGAATGGAGGAGCTGGAAGGACCATTATGTGTCCACTGAGTCTGAGGAGGAAAGGACCACAACTGTAACAATGCTGTCCAGTCCCCCTAAATCACCCCAAGGGATCCTGGGGAATTTAATGGGAAGGGAGGGAGAAAAGGGTAGTACTAGTGAGAGCAGGACAGGTCAGCTGCCTGTGCCTGCTGCAATATGGTCTGCCCCTGCTGTCAGTGCCACCATTGCTGTACCTGCAGCCACTAGTATTGAACCTTCTGCCAATGCTGAACCTTCTGCCAGTGCTAAACCTGCTGCCAGTGCTGAACCTGCTGCCACCAATACTTTGCCTGCTGGTAGTGTTTCTTGTAGTACTCAGGAGGAAAGGAGAAAATTATGCCATGTGTGACGGCAGGGGACCCTCTGTCACATTGCTTGTCACCTCCTCCAAGCAGCAGTGAGATGTCTGGAATAAATCAGCAGCATGTAGGGACTAGTGGTGGTGGTGGTGTTGGAGAGGGTGGGGTGGAAGAGACATTGATGGCCTTTTTAGCAGAAACTGAGAAGGAATGGGAGATATAGGGATGAGGATAGGCATCACCACTAACAGTCAGCTTTTGAAATTAGCGGAAATTGCAACTGCTCTAATTTCTTCTGCTGCTGAGATGAAAGGGCAGCATAGTGCTGAGGAGCAGGCTAACGTGCCACAAACCACCATGGACACAGTGGGAATGGGGTCAACAAGTAATGCGGGACTAGGACAGGTTCCACTTGCCAGTAGTAGAAATACTCCTCCTGATCCTAGTTGCAGTGCTAAATCTGAGGCAGTAGCAGCAACAGCAGCAACATTATCCACTGCCACAGAAAGTGAAGTGGAATGTGGAGGACAAGAAAGAGGCCATTCTTCTCCACCTGTTCCCTATCCCTCCCCCAGAAGTCATGGGTGTGGGACTATTATTTTCTTCCGGCAGACACTGTGCAGTCATCATCAACAATGGTACAGTACAAAATTTGTGACAAGTTAGTGAGAAGGGGAAAGGAGGGAACACACCTTGGCACAACCACCCTGATAACACACATGAAACATAGACACCATGACACACCAAACCTGTTAAAGCCAAACACCCGTTACAGAAATCAAGAAACGCTCTTACTGTACCCCCTGACTCTCCAGAAAGGTGGAGATCAAAGAGGAGGAAGAATAAAGAAACCCAGACAGACACTGAAAGTTCCATGACGAGCAAAACAACTAGCTCGCCATCAACATCACCTTCTTCCTCTAGGGTAACAAGTACATCTCCTGCCAATCCACCTCATTCATCATTACCTCCCCCGCCAAATGATAGCCACTCTGTTGATGTTAGGATATGGCAGTTCATCTGTACCCATTGCACATTGTGTGGTGAACTGACCACACATGCCAGTGTGGTGGAGGACAATCGATACCAGGTCATCATGTGGCATCTGAGGAGATTCCATCCTGCAGAATATGCGAGGATTCTGGCAGGGAGTGTTCATCATTACTATTAAACTGTCAGCAACTTGTCATGTGTCCTTAGCGGGGTCTGGACAAGGGGTACAGTGACAGTGGCAGTACTTGGTTTCGGGCATCATGGTGTTTGGATACAGTTGTGCCCCTAGATGTTAATTACCACACACATACACTGTGCATATTGCAGTTGCTGATGAGAGCCACAGTTCCTGCTCTCAAGGGAAAAATATGTATTCTAATAACACACCCATGATGATTTTGGAGGAGGGGCAGGTGGAGAAGATTTAATGGTCAACTTCTTCTTTTCTCCACATACACTGGGGGCTACTTATTCTTCTGCTTCTGCCTCAGGCTCATCACTGGAGTCAGTTGTAGCAAGTTGAACCTTCATCATCCATCTTCCATGTTACTGCTATTGTTGATTCCATTCCCTTTCAGCTGCCTAATCATCCTGCTGCTTAAACAACTCTGCAGCAGCAGTACGAACAGCAGTTGCAACTCAGGAGGAAATTTGACAGTGGCCACTAGCCAACATGACCTGCTTTAGGCCAGTAGAGCATTTTTATTTTTTTTCTCAGGGCTTGTGTTTTGAAAAAAAAAAAAAAAAAAAAAAAAAATAAACAATTTTTGGGTGGTTTGTTTCTAACAATTTTTAGTCCTACAAATCAATGTTTCCTTATGGCTTGTGCTAAACAAGCTTAAAGCGGAACTTTCACACCACCATGACTTTATCTGTGTGTAGCATTAATATAGTTATAAAGCGCTGTGTAATTTTAAAATCCAGAAAACTGGCACAAAAGAAGATTAAAGATTAACCTTGTGACGTGTAGAGCATTGTGAGCTCTACTGCGCATGTCAATCTGGTTACCGTGCGGTTACTTAGTGACTCCCACCATTCTCTTTTATCCACCCACGTCCTCCTTGTCCTGCCCTTATGTGACACATCATCTGGCGCGCACGAGCCTGTACTAGACTGGAATGAACTTTCAGCCTCCTTTTGCCCATAACTGAGCCGGTGCTGCAAACGGTATGCTTAGGCATTTCGCTTGTGACAGGTTGGCACAAACGTAGACAATATGCCACACATGCCAACTGCCCAAAAAGTTCTAAGTTTGTAGAGAGTAAAAGTAATAAGTATTCCAGTCGACAATTCATGGTATGTAATAGTATAGATATTTATTTATTGGAATGTCTATATGCCCTTCATTATGTGGGGAAAACAAAACTAGCATTTGAAAAAGAGACTTTATGAACATAAACAGAACATCCAGAATAATTTGATTAACCACACCTTCTCATGCCATTTTCTGGAATTTCATGAGAGCAATTCCTTACACTTAATGGGTTTTGAAACTGAAAAAGTACAGTTAAACTTCCAAATAGGTGATATAGATGGGACTTTGAATAGGCGAGAGGCCTTTTAGATATTTAATTTGGGAACTTTAAGTCCTAATAGACTTAATAAAATATCAAATTAGCATGTTTCCTATAATCAGATTTTCATATTGATTTTACCTTTACTTTTATGCTGATTTTTACCTTTACTTTTTTCCTCTTTCTTTTTTAACTATATTTTCCAAGCACTGATGGTTGAAGTTAGAGGCTATTGCTGCTGGGAATAATATTTGTATATGAACCTTTTTGGCTCATTGTGTGTGGTGCATTTAAGGAGACTGATCTAATGCATATATATGAAGGTGTATTGTATGTATATTGGAACCTACAGCAAGGGTATTTACTTGCCCTTACCTGTAATAAGGTACTATGTTAATGTAGAAAAACGTTCAGTATTGTAGCAAACTATGGGATTAATCCTAATTTATTGTACAGATCCACATGTACCTCTGGGTGGTATAGGTTTTGATTCTGTAGAATTTCAGTAGTTAATTGCTAATTAAGGAATCAGCTTGAATGGTGACATATTGAAGAAGCTGCCACAATTGATGCACCCTAGAGATGTATACTGCTTGACAAAGCACTCTGTTTCTGTGTGAAATGCATTGCTATTGGAGGAGATCTTTCTTTCCTGGACAGGAGATATCTAGCATGCATCAAATGCTAAAGATACTCTCTTTATATAAGTTGCCTCAGTTGTTACTTTTGTGTGGGAATTTCTTCTATGATTGATGTCAGTTTGTTTTATGTGTTGGAGTTTCCTTTATATCTAACTAGCAATTTGGGATGGCGTTGCCTGTCATGCTATGCAGGGAATGTTTTCTTTTTTTAAAATAAATGTTATGATAGTGAAATATACCGTAGGTTATACGTGTCAGAAAGGTACACACAGTGGTACACAGACACATGTGCAAACACATATACAGGGGGACACACAGTGATAGAGAAGCATGCAACACACATACATATACACACACATGCACTGACATACACAAACAGTGACACACAGATGCAAATCAGAACATACATACATACAGGGTGAGCAGTGTAAGCAACATACCACCCAACATTTCAAATGGCCAAAGAGGGACACTTGTGTTTTAGGTGGTGTTACTGGGGGCGTGGCTGGTGGTGTATTTTAGAGAATTTTTAACCCTTTGAGTGCCAGGGGGTAAGCAATGCATATCATACCCCTCTGGCATTGAAATGGTTAAGTTACTCTTTCTGTAAGTGAATGATTTAGAAGAAGATGAAAGTATTTTTTTATACAGACTAATTTAACAGATATATACAGAAGTTTATACTCGCATTACTGTGGGTTTTATTGATGTGGAGCAATCTGTTACACTGGTATATACACCACACAGTGTGATCTCCAAAATAGAGGAGCAGAGAGATTTGGGTGTCAAACAGAGACTGTCCCTCCTATACTGTATAGTGCCAGTCCTTATACACAGACACATGCAGACTGTATACTATACAGCAGAGGTTCTCAACCCATGCCCTCAGTGGCCACTAACAGGCCAGGACTTACGAATTTCCCTGCTAGAACACAAGTGTGTTGATCAGAGTCTCAGTTGTATCAATTAACTCACCTGTGCTCTTAAAAGGAAATTCTAAAATCCTGGCCTGTTAATAGCCACTAAGAGCACAGATTGAGAATCACTGCTATACAGTGCCAGACCATTGTAGAGAATGTTTAACCCTTTGAGTGCCAGGGGGTAAGCAATGCATATCATACCCCTCTGGCATTGAAATGGTTAAGTTACTCTTTCTGTAAGTGAATGATTTAGAAGAAGATGAAAGTATTTTTTTTACACAGAATAATATAACAGATATATACAGAAGTTTATACCCACATTAATGTGGGTTTTATTGATGTGGAGCAATGTGATACACTTGTATATACACCACACAGTGTGATCTACTAAATAGAGGAGCAGAGGGATTTGGGTATCAAACAGGGACTGTCCCTCCTATACTGTATAGTGCCTGTCCTTATACACAGATTGTATACTATACAATGCCAGACCATATATAAATAGTTTGTCATACATGCTATACAGTGAGCTATGTACAGCATGGAGATGATTGCAGGAACTGGCACCTCTACAGACAGATTGACAAACAATCTGCTCTCTTTCTCTCTCTTTGTGCAATATATAAATACAGTCACATCCATGTCTCTGCCACTTACCAGCTCAGCTGAAGCTCTACTCTGCACTGCCTGATCATGTCCATTGTTCCACTTTCCCAGGTTCTCTGTGCTAGCAAGTCAGCTCCTCAGCATCCTGCCTGCTGATTGTGTAGAAATCAGCTCACTTGTAGTAATTGGCAGGGCTGTGCAGACTCACAGACAGGGAATGAAGAAGCTGCATAATACAGATTGGACCATGGCCTTCCAGCTGTAGCTTGAACATAGTTCCCATCATCCTCAGCTGCTCAGCGTGCGTGTGTCTCTGTATGAGTGTGTGTATATGTGTGTATGTATCTGCCAGTGTGTGGGGAGCATGTGTGTGTGTCTGTGATGTAGGAGTGAGTGGCAGCCATTTTTTTTCCAGCCTTAGATAATGTTGGGCAGGCTGGATAGTGGGGGAGGGCCAAAAATCACACCCCCATTGAATCACCCAATGGGAGCAGTAATCCTCTTTACTGCAGCCCCTGTGTGTGTTTTGCCAGGCACAAAGTCTTCTTTTATATATATTTATATCAGATGATGTTACATTCAATATTATTATTTTTATATTATAATATTATTTTATATTATTATTATTATTATTATTTAGCAATTGTGGACATCTTGTAGTCTGACCACTTGTTTCCATTGATTTTAACTTTTGGACAATCAGAACGGGACTGTACTGCTAATTTAGACTTTTTTCCTTTGGCCTCTCTAATAAAAAATATATACTTTTTTATTTTTTATGTTGTATGTATTCCTTATTTTTTATTGTGCCTATCTGTTGATGTTATCCCTATGGATGTATATGGTATGTAATAAAGCAATTACTATTTTTATAACTTTACAATTTCTTCTTTCTATTTAGATTTTGTATTGTATAAATGTTTTAGATACTTGTATATATTTTTATTTTATTTTAAGGTCCGTGTTTATATTTGAGGTGTCACCACCAACTCCTATATTAGAAACATTCCTGCCAGTTATCTGTTACTAGACTTCTTTCATTGAACCTGATTCTCATACATCTGCTAGTTTTACCCATATAGCCATTCCCACATGGGGAATTTACATAATACCTTAGTCCTTTGCTCTCACCAGTTGTAAACTTTAAGCTGCTTACCTATTAATGGTGAGTTACATATTCCTCTTTAATTATGCCTGCACAGTTTCTACAAGTAAGGCATGTATACGTTGTAAATTTTGTTTCTTTTTACCTTATCTGTTCTAATTTGTATTACTTCCAGTGGTTTTATCTCTTGTATAGATGTGGGTAAGGGTGAAAAGTCCCATTTTGTTCCTGCAGGAATTTGTGTGAAAAAGCATGATCTTCCATTTTTCCCATAACACCACAGAGTGTCCTTCTAGGACTTTCATTTCCCTCCTATGGTTACCAATGACGGCAAAACTTCCCGTGTCCATTCTACAAAACACAGAATTTCCCACATTGTAGCATGCTATAGTTAAGGAGACAAAAGATGGACACAGCAGGCAGAGAGCGAACAAGAGAGGAAAAAAAATAAAAATAGAATTTAAAATAAAAAAAGTTATTTGAAGTGATACCTAGTACTGTGACCAGCAGGAGAAGTTGGATGGACCCTGATGCTGCTGATATAGGCATGTAGGACAACATCAGCAGCACCAGCTGTAAAGCAAACTCACATAACCCTGCCCCAATGATCTCCTGTCCCCCAACATCTTCCCTCTGGGGAAGTGTATTGAAAAAGATAGAACTGGCAAGCAGCATCACACGGCAGCTGCCTGTGGCTCTTGCTACTGTTGCTAGTGTGCCTTCTTCTGAGAAGGTGGAGTGGAGTGTGATGGCATGTGACCCTTTGTCACACACGTCACGCCACCAGCAGTGATATTGTGGAGTTTGCTGTTGCTATAATTCCTGCTGCTGAGTTACCAGTGGCAGATGTTCATCTGTCATGGCAGTGGGATGATGATGATGAGCAGGCTAGTGTGTCATAGACCACCATGGCCACCACTTGACTGTGTTCTTCAAGTAGTGATATGGGTCTAGGGAAGGTTCCACTTGCAACCAATACCCCTTGTCCTAGCTCTATTGCTGATGTTGAACACCATCAGCATCACTTGTCCCAGCTAGTGAAGGTAATTCTGGAAATAAGAAGGCCATTCTTCACCTCTCCCCACAATAAAATAATTGGTATGGAAGTATTTTTCTCTTGGGGCAGGCCCAGTGAAGTAATCGGTGACTGCATAGTTCACTATGTAAACCATATGTAATCAGTGCTAAACGGGCTAGTGTAAGAAAAGAAATCTCATCCATCAACCATAAATAAATAATTTGCTTTTTTTCTAATATAAACATAGGTACTTTTCATAAAAACTCAGTTTATAATAGTAGAAGGAACCCTCTATCGCACTCCCCTGGCTCTGAAATAGCTAAATCTCCCGATATTTTAAAGCCAGGCCCACGAGTATTCGAAATCTCAGACAGTATCACAAGACCCTAAATGAGCTTCCACGTTTCACATGTGACTTGTGGTTCTCTTATAGGTACACAATAACTGTGTCTGGATCCCAACAAATGCTGGTCCTGCATACATAAATGGAGAGATCACCACCGTTACCCTGAGCGAAGGATCACATATCTATACAAATATGTTCCGAAATCAATATAAAAAATCTCACATTAATTGCAAAACCCCTTAAAACATATATCAATCGATGACATAAACATCTGTGACCACTTATCTAAATAATCCAACATTAAGATATATGTGTATCCCGGACTATATAATCCACATTTTATGAACCATAGTCCACAATGCCACATAAAATCTGATAGTATACACCACCAATTACACAAGTCTGTTTAGTACTTACTACATCTGCTTTATATTTTAGTTTTATAGCCCATAGGGAGTTAGGCACAAACTGCTTGCTTGCAGTCTGATCAGACAAGACTTGGTCCACTAAGGCACAACAATTACATTAGTTGCATATGTGTACTATGTGTGATAATGTGATGAAAAGAAGAAAGGAAGGGACATACCTTGGCACATCTTCCCTCATAATGCACATGCAACATAGACACCACACCATTTATGTTAAGCCTGTGAAAGCCAAACACCAAAAAAAGAAAATGAGAGCCGATATCACTGTGTCCCTGTCTGTCCCCAAGGGCACAAAGAAGGGGGGCAAGAAATCCCAGAGGAGATCAAGAGAGATTCAGCCTGGAAGTTTGATGATGAGCATCACACTTGCATCATCATTGTCTTCTTGTGCTTGAGTCTGGGTTCGGGAATATGTACACAACTGATTCCACCCCATCACTCTCAGAGCCCTCTTCCTCCTCCTCTGGCATATTACCTTTCCCTCTGTTACCTCCCAAACCAGCTGATGGCGAATCTGTAGAGGGGAGATCTGGAAGTTTCTGTCCATCCTTTGCACATTGCCTGGTACATTGACCACATATGTGGTGGAGAACAATCAAATGCTGGGTATCAGGTAGCAGCTGCAGATATTACATCCTGCTAAATATGATAAGCTGGTAGAGGTAAGATTCTTTATATATTATTAAGAAGTATTTTATGTTGACACCAAGTTTCCTTAGCAGAGAAGACAAAGGCCATAGTGACCGTGGTACTTGGTTTCTTGGGAAATAGTTGCCAACCTAAGCGTCAAGATATTTAATATGAGAGCAGATGTGCCAGCTATTGTAAGATAAATGTGTTGATTCTTCTTATCTATGTCTTCAAGATGAACCACGAGATCCAAATTATTTTTGTGTAGTTTGACCATCCTGGTAGCTGCTTCTTTATAGAAGGGACACCGTTTGCTGCTGTGCTCCTCAAATTCTTGAACATTGTCTGCCAGATGGGAGATATCCTGTTTGATCTCTCACAACTTCTTCTTCACAAATGATTTTAGATCCAGAAGTAGGTTGTGAATATCTTGCTTAGTGGGGGGTTTCTGTATCTGTTTAATCCTTCATATCTAAAAGCTCTGGTGCACTCTTTTGTGTCTGAAGCATCAGGATTTCCCCTGCCTTTTTATTGACAGACTAAAAAATCCATTCTGAAACAAATCAAGCTGGGAAGCTCTCTGAAAGCCATCATTTTGAAATACAAGCTGAAATATTTTGGCATGTGATGCAGTCTCACGATTCCCTGGAGAAGTGTCTTATAGTGGGTAAAATAGAAGGTTGTAGGAGAAAGGGCAGGCATCATATGAGATGAATTGATGGAATCCAGGAGGCTACAGGATTCACAATGCAAAAGCTGCATGAGAACATCAAAGACAATGAGAAGTGGGGGGCTATAGTCCATTAGGTCACCAAAAGTAAAAAAATAACTTGATGGAGTATAATGATGATGATTTATGACCCCACATCACACCATATTTGGCATATCCAGGATATTCTGAGGCTCTGAAAGTTTCAGAGAAGCCAAGTAGCAAACACAAGTTCTAAGATGTAATACCTAGCAGAAATTTGCCAGTTTCTGTATATAATAACAAATGTTTGAGAGGAGAAAGTGGGCAGGTTGTTTATTTAAATCCATGTACAAGTTTGTGCAGGATCTGCACATCTTCAAAGCAAAATGCCTGGGTACTTTTAGTCTGTGGTTATTGCTCTTTGCCAACAGTAAAAAATAATAAATTATATCTCTCACTAGTCTTGAGATGCTTATATTTCCAAATATTTATTTGCATTTCAATAGAACAAACAGTGGCAGTAGGAGATGTTACCATGGAGCCTTGAATTTTACAGTCTGTTGCTAACCTCAATGGCACCAAAACATGTCACTGTAGGATAGGTGTACTGAAAGAAATAGCAGAAGCAGTTTTGTGTACAGATATAGTTATAATAGTACACAACCTCATGTGTTGACACTTGATAATTCCTCCTTAGTTTCTCACACAATAATATTTCACTATAATCTCCAACTTTTCACACAATATTGTCTCTTTTTAAAACATTCCTAGCTGCAGAAGTGCAGTGCTTTGTGCAGGAGATCCAGGAGTGCTGTTTGTCCTGTGACCATAGTACCCATGTTTCCTGGTCACATGCTTTTCAGTGAGGCTAAGTACCCCATAGATATGGAGGCTACTATTGGCTAAGGCGCACCTTGGGCTCCACACGCCCATTCCTGAAACTTCAGACTATGTGCAGCATGACACCCCTGTTTCAGCATTTCTCACATACCTTAGCAGGTACTGCACTTGATCTTAGCCAGAACGTCCTATAACTGGTTTCATAACTGATCTAGTAAACTAATTTACTAATTTCTCCTATAACTAAAGTTTTTTTCTTGGTTAGCCTTCCCCTGTCTACTTCACCTACCTTTTCACTACTCCATACAGTTCTTCATTTCACTGCTTGCTATAACCCCACCATTACCTTTCCTATTATTCTGTCCTAAACTCCTTCTCTAACTACTCTCTATATCTACCTCTCTATCTTTGCTATCACTACTCCTATTTCTCTCCAGGGTGTTTTTTCTTTACATAAATTTTTGGATAAACTGGGTGAATAGGTGGATAAGTGGCAGAAGAGGTTTAATAAAGATAAATGTAAGGTTATGCATTTTGGTTGTAGTAAAAACTCCCTACATATACACTGAATGGGAAACTACTTTTAGAAAAAGATTTAGCAGTATTGATAGACAATAGACTTCACAGAATGTGCAGTGTCACTCAGCTGTTGCAAAAGCCAATTGGATTCTATCCTAAGTAAAAGCTGTATAGATGCCTGGTTGCAAATATAATTCTACAGTGCCTTGCAAAAGCATCCCCCCCCCCTTGGCATTTTTTCCTATTTTGTTGCATTACAACCTGGAATTAAAATGGATTTCAATTTGGATTTCATGTAATGGACATACACAAAATGAAATGAAGAAAATAATTTGTGTTAAAAAATTCTAAAAAAATAAAAAATGGAAAAGTAGTGCTTGCATATGGATTCATCCCCTTTGCTATGAAGCCCCTAAATAAGATCTGGTGCAACCAATTACCTTTAGAAGTCACATAATTAGTTAAATAAAGTCCACCTGTGTGCAAGCTAAGTGTCACATGATCTGTCACATGATCTCAGTATATATGTTCTGAAAGGCCCCAGAGTCTGCAACACCACAAAGCAAGCAACACCATGAAGACCAAGGAGCTATCCAGATAGGTCAGGGACAAAGTTGTGGAGAAGTACAGATCAGGGTTGGGTTATAAAAATATATCCCAAACTTTTAACATCCCATGGAGCACCATTACATCCATTATAAAAAAATGGAAAGAATATGGCACCACAACAAACCTGCCAAAAGAGGGCAGCCCACTGAAACTCATAGACAGGCAAGGAGGGAGTCAGAGAGGCAACAAAGAGACCAAAGATAACACTGAAGAAGATGCAAAGCTACACAGAGGAGATTGGAGTATCTATCCATAGGACCACTTTAAGCCGTACACTCTACAGAGCTGGGATTCATGGAAGAGAGTCCAGAAAAGAGACATTGCTTAAAGAAAAAAATAAGCAAACACGTTTGCTGTTCGCCAAAAGGCATGTGGGAGACTCCCCAAACATATGGAAGAAGGTACTCTGGTCAGATGAGACAAAATTTTAGCTTTTTGGCCATCAATGAAAATGCTATGTCTAGCTTAAAGAAAACACCTCTCATCACCCTGAGAACACCATCCCCACAGTGAAACACGGTGGTGGCAGCATCACGCTCTGGGGATGTTTTTCATCAGCAGGGACTGGGAAACTGGTCAGACTTGAAGGAATTATGTTTCAATCTTCCAGAGATCTGAGACTGGGATGGAGGTTCATCTTCCAGCAGGACAATGACCCTAAGTATACTGCTAAAGCAACACTCGAGTGGTTTAAGGGGAAACATTTAAATGTCTTGGAATTGCCTAGTCTAACCCAGACCTCAATCCAGTTGAGAATCTGTGGTATTGCTGTAAATCAGCGGAACCCATCCAATTTGAATGAGCTGGAGTAGTTTTGCCTTGAAGAATGGTAAAAAATCCCAGTGGCTAGATGTGCCAAGCTTATAATGATGTACACCAAGAGACTTGCAGCTGTAATTACTGCAAAAGGTGGCTCTAGAAAGGATTGATTTTGGGGAGGTGAATAGTTTGTTTCACAATAAAAATATGTTGCATCTTCAAAGTGGTAGGCATGTTGTGTAAATCAAATGATACAAACCCCCAAAAAATCCATTTTAATTCCATGTTGTAACGCAACAAAAGTGGAAAAATACCAAGGGGGAGAATACTTTTGTAAAGCACTGTACCTCTGTATAAATCCTTGGTTAGGCTGCACCCAGAATATGGAGTACAGTTTTTGGCAGCAGTTCTTAAAAAATCCATTATTGAACTAGAAAAAGTAAAGTGATATGCAACAAAACTGATAAGAGCATTGCAGGATCTGAATTATGAAGAGATACTAGCCAACTTGGGCTTGTTTCTATTAGAGAAGAGATTTCTAAGGGTGACATGATTACCTACCATCATATACAAGGTCAATACAATGAACTATCTAAGGAAATATTTACTCAAAGAGCTGTGTAAAAAAAGAGAGTTCATCCATTAAGACTAGAGAAAAGGCACTTTAGAGTAAAACAAAGACAGGGTTTTTTTTACAGTAAGGGTTGTAAAGTTATTAAATTATTTGCCTTGGGATGCCATACTTACTGATACTGTAGTTAATTTCAAAAACATAATGGACACATTTCTAGCTCGCAACAATATTGTGAATTATGTCAGTTGGCTTCAAAACAGGCTGTGGATCCAGAGAAATATCTGACTGCTATTTAAAAAGATGAAGGATTTTTTTTACCCACTTGGGGCTTAATTGGAAACTGTTTTTTTTTTCTTTTTTTGGATCAAAAGGGGTGATATCGCATGGGCTGAACTTGATGGACGCATGTCTTTTTTCAGCTTTATCAACTACGATACATGTATCATGGAAATGGATGCACTTACTGAATTTCTTTGAGTTTTTTTGTATGCAAGAAAGGGAAATGATTGATCATTGATAAACACCTACATTTATCAGTAATTGCATGACAACAGCAGCATTTTGATCATGCAGATCTTAATTAACTGTTTGATAACCTACTCCATATAATAACTTTCCTATCAGGTAAATGAGGAAAAACACCATATTGATAATTGCTGTTAGGTTCTTCCTTTGATTATAATGCACCAATAAATTCTGTTAGCAAAACACACACAAGCATAATGTGAACGTTGATTCTCTTGATATCCCTCAGTGCTTTTGTACACATCTCATTTGGCAATTGCTGTGAGCTAGGTAACAAGGTGATTGAAATAGCTGATCTTGACCTTCATTTAATATTTGAAACATTGTTAAATGAGGACAATCATTGTCCCTTCTAACCTGCACTTCAGTCTATGTTTCCTGTCCCTACATAGCAGAGCAAAAGCAGGTCATATATAATGCAAATGGCACATTATGCTCACACTTAAGCAACATTTACCAATTAACCAGCCCACCATCATGTCTCAGTGATACATTCATCATACAAAAGTGTGTGGTAAGTTAACCCCTGTGATAATTCACTCCAGAAACAGACTCTTAAAGGGATAGTAATGTTTCATAATAAAAGCAGCTCTAATTAATCATCATAGCATTTGGACTTTGGAGAGTGTTATTTCAATTCTGTCAGAGTTGTAGTTAAAGAGTAATTCAATGACAAAGTATCCCCCTCCCGCCCCTTTACTGATGTAACGCTGTTCAGCCAGATCAGAAGGGAGGTGCCCAGGTAGACTGCAGAGAGGGACAATCTTCAATTAAGATAAGGGAAAAACCTGAAAAACATGTGAAGGGGGGCAGGGCTTTCATTGTTCTCATAGGAAGAAGATTGCCCCCTTCTGTTATCTGTCTGGTCTATGGACTGGATTCCACATATGAGAAGAGATGGCTTACACTAGGTAAAAGGGGCAGGAGGGGGAACTTTGCTTGTGAATATCTCTCAAACCATAAAGTTTTGAGAGATTAGACTTATATCGTTCTTCATGTTTTTTTTAATGCCTACAAAATAAAATAAAGATAAAACAAAGTATTACTATCCCTTTAACATTGTGTTTGAAAATCACAAGGCAAATAGGTAAGGTGTTTAATTTACTAATGCATTTAGAGCAACTGTTTTTTATTTGATGAGCTAATAGAATTTGCATTGCATCTAAAAATGTTTAATAGAAAAATTCATGCAAAATTAGATACTGGAAACAATTTATTATCATTGCTAACTTTACTTAGAAGCAATTATTTTTTTTTATCAGAAATGCAAATTCTTAGTAGCATTACTAATTTTATATTAGCGTTGATAACTCTTTTTACCATGGTCAATTTTTTCGAATCTATGTCAAATTTATTAGCGGTGCAATTTTTTTCTATAAGCTATGCACAGTTTTAATAAGAAATGCTCATTTTTTAGTTGCAAAATAATACAAAGTTGTCATAATGAATATTTGCTTTGTTATTCATTTTTAAAGCGCTATTTTATTAAATAGACTTAGCAGGAATGGCAATATAACATATGTTTCATAAAAAAGTTTACTACTCCTTTAAGAGCTTTGGGGACTATCTTAAAGGGATAGTAGTGTTTCATAATAAAAGCAGCTCCAATTAATCTTCATAGTATTGAGGCCATGGAGAGTGTTATTTCAGTACTATCAGATTTGTAGTTTAAGAGTAACTGAATGATAAAGTATCCCCTCCCACCCCTTTTACTGATGTAACACTGCTTAGCTCAGAGCAGCAGGGTGCTGTCCAATTAGATTGCAGAGAGGGACAATCTTCAATTAACATAAGGGAAAAACCTGTCAATGGGTTCAGGGCTTTCATTGTTCTCATAGAAGATTGACGCTTGCTGTAAGCTGTCTGATCTGTGGACAAGATTCCACATCTGACGGGAGGTGGATTACACTAGGTAAAAGGGACGGAAGTGGGAAACTTTATCATTCAATTACTCTTGACCTACAACTCTGACAGTATTGAAATAACTGTCTCTATTGCTGAAATACTATGAAGATTAATTGGAGCTGCTGTTTTTGTGAAACACTACTATCCTTGTTGGATGATAGATATGACTTTGATGCATTGTGAATCAATGTATTGGTGACATCTCTTTCAACCAAGGGTTAAACAAGGCAAAATCAAACATGGTTTGATGAGGAACAGTGGAAGGACCAACCAGACAGACATTTGCTCTCTGAAGAAATATTCTGCAGTGTCTCATAACCCCCTTCACAGCTGAAAGGGTTAATAACTTTTTGACTGCAGTAAGTTGGCAATGAAATTTCACATTACTCCTGATATATGCAAATCCCTCATTTCTATCACTGCTACTTTGATGTTTCTTTGAATTCCCGCTAGATTCATTGATGTCAAACTGATGTTAAAGCCTTTTGAAATTGACAAGGGCCATGAAACTGATAGATTGCTGCAGATGCAAAATTATTTAAGGTGCCTGATGTAGTAATTGATTCTACGCTAACACACATTTTTTAATCTTTCATTACACATGCTGGCTTTTACCCAGTGCTTTTTTAAGAATTGCCAAAATGATACTGAGAAACGCGTCAGTCTTTTAAGGAATGCAGAATAGAATTATACATCTATAAAGTATCATTATTATATGTAATTACATTAGATTAGCTGGGCATTTATGAGCTGGAATATTTGGCTGAGTATTACAGGTAATAATGGAATTGTTGTCCTGTGTGTCTGTGAAACTGCCCCTTTAACTCCCCTTTCTTTCGTTCATATTAACCATTTAAGGACCAGAGCAATGTGCAGTGCATTGCACAACAATTATCTGCACACCTCTCTGGTTCTTAAACAGTTATAATATTTTACATTTACTTAATTCTAGGTCCAGATTTAAAGGATCTGTAATGTACAAACATGATATACATACATTATGAGTAAAACAAGGATACACCCACTCCTGGTATTTCATTTAGTCAACTTTGTATTACAGTTCAAACTGTCAAAAATGCTGTTATCATGTTCTATGGAGATTTGTAGTAACAGAATCATCTGTCTCATAGAATGCAGTAGAATAACTCTCTGGACACTAGATGACATTGCTAACAGTTTAATCTTAGAAAAAGTCTGAGCTGTAACATCTTTTGAATGAAGCAGGGGAACATTTGTTGTTCTAAGAAAAGCATCACAATATTTGTGGTTTTATAATAATGTCAGGAGCTAAACGAAGGGAAGAAAAAGTCCCTTCAAAGCAAGGACCCTAAATGGGGTACTCCACCACGAGTCAAAAACAACACAAAATATTTTATTTGGTATGACACAATTCATGAATAACAAACATCTTACAGATTTTAAAACATACTTAACCCCTTAACGACCCTTGACGGTCATAGTATGTCATGGGTAGATCTGACTTAAGGACCCATGATGTACTATGACCGTCATGGAATTCCGGGCTCCCCCCACGGGCTGCATGCCATTCTGGGAGTCCGGAGCCGGAAACAAAAAATAAAAAAAAAATCCATGGTCCTTAAGTGACCGCCGCGTGTGTGCGTGCGTGGCCAGTCCTTAAGGGGTTAAAAGCACAGAGATGAGAACAAATGAGGCATACAAATAAACCAGACGTTAAAGCAATACATAGTAGGCAATAACCCCAAACAGTTAACTATGATGATTATGAGATCATTATGATCATAGTTACCTTTTTGGGGTTATTGTTTTAGTTGTATTCCTCATTTGTACTCATCTCTGTGTTTTTAAGTATGTTGTAAAGTCTTTATGATGTTTGTGAGTCATGATTTGTGTCATACCAAATAAAATATTCTGCATTGTTTTTGACTCGTGGTGGAGTGCCCCATTTAGGGTCCTTGCTTTGAAGGGACTTCTCCTTCGCTTCATTTAGTTCCTGTTGTTTTTTGAGTACCTGAGTGCACCAGACCATTTAGGTCATTATTGCCCATGTGCTTTAATTCATGAGTGCTGACAAAATTTCTGTATTTATTTCATAATAATGTCTACTGCTCCTTAAATCTCAGATGCAGCAAGGCAATGGCTCTTTAGTTGCCCTTGGCCCTTGCAGTGGCCTCACCCCCATTTTTTCAGACAATTGCAGCCCCATACACTGCCATTTGTTTAATCATATAACCTTTTGTCTGAGTGAACTTCACACACATGATTTACCTTTTTTTGTGTTTTGTTCCATTTGTTTGATTGAGTGTGTTTTGCGTGCGTGATCAACCATTTTTTGTGTTATTTTTATATTCAATTTTTTTATTCAATCAAATGTGCTTATATGCATGAGTTACCTTTTTGTGTTAATTTTATATTTCATCTTTTGTTTGTTTCTCGCATACAATCAAACGTTTTAGTCATGTAATGTTTTGTTAAAGCAAGAAAGCTTCACGAGTATGATCATCTTTTTTATTTTATACTCTTTTATTCAATCAATCCTGCTATGCATGAATGATTGTCCTGCTTACTTTTCTTTTTAATTTTTTTTGTAACTTTTTTTATTGTGACCCTTTTTCATTGATGCATCACTGCTGCGCTTACACAAATCTGCAGTTTTCTCTGCACAAAACATACTGTACATGCACAGACTTGTTTTATCAGAGCACAATATCTCAGGGACAGGACAAAGGATGGGCAAAAGTTTTCACCTCCTATGTGAAGCAGGTTAAAATGGCACTTCTCCAACAAATTAGAATCCTGGAGATGGATCACAAATCTCGTAGAAACCCCTCCACACACTCATCTCTCTATACAGAAATAAATTACAATACGCTAAGAGTGTTAGAAAGTCCTATGATCTGCATGACTGAGATAATACGTGCAGCTGTGATCCATGCTTTTTTCATGAAAATTCCCACCCATAGAAAGTACATAAAATTTTTGCCACTGAAAAAAAGTTTTACACGATAACTGCCATTTCACCTATGTTTTAAATGACTGCAAGATTTCCAACCTAAATATTATTTCTTCTGAGGACTGAAGTGAAGAAATAGCTGAAAGTAAAAGTTGAGCCCTACATAAACATGCCTTGAAAACTTTGTTAGCAGGCTGAGTGCCTTTTTTCCTTGGCACAACTATCCTTAAAAAAAATTAATGCGGCTTGGGATATTCTAGCAGGGTGCAACATATGACATCAGTTCTTTAAAGTCCTTTTAATAAAAGAAAAGGGCTTCATATCAACCACCAACATGTCAGCAAGTTTACTATTCCACAGGCATACTTTGGTGCAGGTTTTGGTTTCTTTCTAAAAACTCAGTTAGTGTATGTAACGGATCCTACCCATTACTTGAACCCTTGTCTGGACCTCGAACGATTTATTGAAAGACTATGGCCCTTTGGCCTTGTGTGACCTTAGCTGGGGGCTTTAACATGCGAACTGGGCACCCATTCTCTATGTTAAAAGACTTATGTTTTATGTACTGTCAAATGTCACATGTTTAAGGTATGTCGAATGTGTTTTATCGTATGTAATTATCACGGTTCCCGTGCTGTTCTGTCAATCTTGGCTGAATTACCTGTGCATTGGAGGATGCTGATTGGCCCACCCAGGATGTGCCTTTATATACTGGAGCTTGGGCACTTGTCAATTGCCCTATCGTGGTGTTCCAGTATCTGCGCCTTGTTGCTGAGTTCCAGTATCTCCTGTGTGCCGACCCGGCTTGTCTGACTCTTCTCCTGATCCTGCTCCGTGATTGACCCGGTTCTGGCTGACGACCCTGCTCAGTGATTGACCCAGTTCTGGCTGATGATCCTGCTCCGTGATTGACACCGGCTCTGGTTGAAGACCCTGCTCCGTGATTGACCCGGTTCTGGCTGATGATCCTGCTCCGTGATTGACCCGGCTCTGGTTGACGACTCTGCTCCGTGATTGATCCTGTTCTTCGGCTGTTGTTCCTGCTGTGATCCGGTTCCGGTTATCGCTCTGTTCCTGCTTGCTGTTCCGGTGTTCCTGCATTGCTCCGGTCACTCCGGAGACATTCTGATCTGTTAGTGACTCACTGTTCCTCTCACTGCTCTAGCTGAGCTTGATGTTGCCTTGCCATCCGCTGTTCGCTGCTGTCTCTCCTGTACAGAACCTGTTAACCCTTGCAGGGCCTTGTAGTCTCCGGTCTCGTGCCTCCGTTACCTTGCCAAGCATACGGTTATCCGTTAGAGCCGCTACTCTAGTACCTGTGATACTCCTCACTACCTTCCGCAGAGCATTGTCTGTCCGGTGTTTGGTGTGCACCGTGACCGCGCCGTTTGGTGCTGGTAATCCGTTCACTCTTGCTGGGAAAGTTACGTACGGCACCGGAGGGGTGTCCTGGCTCCGGCCTACATACGCTCAGAGAGTACGCTATCCATTGCACTATCCAGTGCTTCGGCTCTTAGTAGCTTGTGCAGTCGCTATCAGTATTGACATCCAAGGGGTGTCAGGGCACAATCCATTGGGCGCACGCAGGGTTAACTTCTACTCTCAGTTAAGGGCGATTCTGGTTCTTGTACTTCAGCTTTGGCAATAGCATTTCTCTATAGCCCACGGAGGTGGTATTGGCTCAGCTCTGGGCACTTGTGTGCATTTCTAGTCCAACTTGAGAGTGAATTCAGTGCAGACACTTTACTCCAGCTTCTCTATTCAAGGGCTGTGTTCCAGAGACTGCTATATATCCTGGGCGTTGGCCAAACTAAGACTGAGTTTCTCCTCTTGCACTTGTTAACCCTTTGGGGTTATTCCCCATCTATACATTGCACATTATTCTATTGCTGTATTGCATTCACTTTGTCTGTGTTTGCCATTACTGTTATTCCTGTGCTGGCCCCTAGGGGCACTGTGTTACATTCTTGATACAATAAACTGTGTTTTTTACTTCATACCCTGGTCTGAGTGTCAGAAAACCGTTACAGTAATATGTGCAAGGGATACACGATCACCGAATAGCAGCCGGTGGTTCCCCGGTTCCTTTGTTCGAGGCATCAATGCCGCCTCGAATGCAGGAAACCAGAGGCAGCGAGCAGACGCCGGTTTGGTCGACAAATGACTCACTGCGCACCCTGATTGGCCAGGATTGAAGCCGCATATTCAAACTAGTGTGTACGTGCTTCAACCCCTGGCCTGGTCCCCTGAATGTGTATTCCCTCTCATCAGGCCTTTGACTTTTTCTAGACTTAATTAAACATGTTTGTATTGCAAACGTTGTAACCTCTTGAGCAATATGTTTATTAGGTCATCTGTCATTGGCCCTTTTTCCCCAGTTGCTATTGGCCCTTTGTCTTCACCTACCATTGGCCCCTGTTGTCCCCTGTGTCACATACCTAATGTTTTGATTGGTCCCTGGGCCAAAGCCACTATTAGAATACCTGGCCCTTCCCATCCCATTGTAGTATTGTGTTTTACTGTATAAAAGATGTGCTATTCGTTCAATAAAGTGTGTTATGTTTGGAGTGAACCAGAGACCTGGAGTCCTTTATGTTCTTATGGTTAAAGTGGCCACTTTGCTGCCCCTCTGACTCAGGTTCCTGTATCGTTCATCCGTCTGCTGCCAGGATCCCGCTACCGGACTTCGGATCCTGTCAGGCGGCAACGTGGACTCTGCCTTGTGGTTTTCCTGTTCCAGCTAAAACCTTCGATTCGAGCACCGGAGTGCTCGAACATCCTGACTACAGCTACTTTGGGTTCCAGCATCATTTTTCCCTGTTCTGGTTCTGCGGCGTTCGATTGTTCGAGAGCCCGTGACCCCTCCGGTATCCGCAGCCTTCGAGATAGAGTATCACGGTGCCCGTGATTGCTGCAGTTCTCTGTCTATCACCTGCAGGGGGCTCCCATTGGCTGTCTGCAGTCAGCCCGCCTCTGGTTGCCTTTTTAAACTCAGTCCGGGCACCCTTTAGTTGTCCTTTCGTGGTGTCTCTGACAGCATTCACTTTGCCTGTCTGCTGAAGCTATTGGGCCTGTTCCTGAGTTCCTGAGTTCCTCTGTTCCTGTGTTCCTGCCTGCTTGTCAGTTCCAGTCCGGTTCCGGTTGCTGTCGTTCCGGTTGCCAGCCGACTTGCGGTGCTCGTCCCGGTTGAGCCTCGGCTTGCTCCTGCTGTTTCCTGTGTTCAGTTCCTGTGGCGATTATTTCTCTCCTGTCGCTCCGGCGACCTTCTGTCTGTTGGTCCCAGCGTGCGGACGCTAGTTTACTCCATTAGCCTTGCGGCTCACAATACAGTCTGTTGGTCCCAGCGTGCGGACGCTGGTTTACTCCATTAGCCTTGTGGCTCACAATACTGTCTGTTGGTCCCAGAGTGCGGACGCTGGTCTACTCCATTAGCCTTGCGGCTCACAATACTGTCTGTTGGTCCCAGCGTGCGGACGCTGGTCTACTCCATTAGCCTTGCGGCTCACAATACTGTCTGTTGGTCCCAGCGTGCGGAAACTGGTTTACTCCATTAGCCTTGCGCTCACATACTGTCTGTTGGTCCCAGTGTGAGGACGCTGGTTTACTCCATTAGCCTTGCGGCTCACTATACTGTCTGTTGGTCCCAGCGTGTGGACCCTGGTTTACTCCATTAGCCTTGCGGCTCACAATACTGTCTGTTGGTCCCAGCGTGCGGACGCTGGTTTACTCCATTAGCCTTGCGGCTCACAATACTGTCAGTTGGTCCCAGCGTGCGGATGCTGGTTTGCTCCATTGGCCTTGTGGCTCATTCTACTGCCTGTTGGTTCCAGCGTGCGGACACTGGTTTACTCTATTTGCCTTGCGGCTCAGGGTACAGTTGTTGGTCCCAGCGTGCGGACGCTGGTTTACTCCCTGACTTGCAGTCAGGTTTCTGGTGCTGTCCAGTCCTAGCAGCACTTGTTTCAGATGTTTACCGACACTAGCCTCTCCTTGGGTGAGACAGCTTGACCGTATACTCTATTTACCATCCTACTGTCATTGTCTTCTGACAGTCACTGGTCTTAGTGGTGTCTCCCTTCTTGGGCTGCCCTGCCCGGTATTGGTAAGACCGGTAGAACCTTTCACGTTGCCACCTTTAGGTTGCCTTACCTGGTATTGGCAGGGTCGGTAGAGCCTATCCTTGGGTATCCATTCTGGGCTGCCCTGCCCGGTATTGGTAAGGCCTGTAGAACCAGTACGTTACCATCTTACATTGACACTCCACGGTTGCCTTACCTGGTATTGGCAGGGCCGGTAGAGCCTATTCCTTGTGTATTCCTCAGGCTGCCCTGCCCGGTATTGGTAAGGCCGGTAGAACCAGTACGTTACCATCTTACGGTTGCCTTACCCGGTATTGGCAGGGCCGGTAGAGCCTACTTATCACTATTCCTTCAGTATCGCTTGGGTTGCCTTGCCGGTATTATTTGCAAGGCCGGTAGAACCTATCTCAATTGTCAATTGCTTATATATATGATGTTTGTATGTGTGTGAAAACCCTATGGGATTGCCTTAACTTTTCAATAAAGTTATGTTTTTACCTAAACCTTATGTCTGAAAGTCTTAACAAACCGTGACATAGAGTCGGTCATCCCGGGTTTGAGTCGACCACCGGAAAGTTGATTTGCTCGACCGGTACACTCGACAGCGCCAGTCCGGCGTCGAGAAGGAGAGACCCGGGAACGACGGCAGAAGGCGACCCGGTCCCTTCTTAGCTTCCGTTACAGTGTGGGATGGCAGTACACTGTGGAAGAACTGTGTAACTTGACTGCTTTAAAGAGATAGTAATGTTTCATAATAAAAGCAGCTCCAATTAATCTTCATAGCATTTGGGGCATGGGAAGTGTTATTTCCGTACTGTCAGACTTGTATTTCAAGAGTAATTGAATGATAAAGTATCCCCCTCCCGCCCTTTTACTGATGTAACATTGCTCACCTCAGAACAGAAAGGTGGTGTCCAGATGGATTGCAGAGAGGGACAATCTCAATTAGCATAAAGGAAAACCTGAAAACCTGTCACAGTAAGAAGATTGTCCCTTGCTGCCATCTGATTCCACATCTGAGTGGAGGTGGCTTACACTAGGTAAAATAGGCAGGAGGGGGATACTTTATCATTCAATTACTCTTGAACTACAACTCTGACAGTATTGAAATATCACTCTCTATGTCTCAGATACTATGAAGATTTTTTTGTAAAAATTACTATACCTTTAAGGTCATGACTTGTTGAGATGGTGGCTGTATGTGTGGGCACTCAATGACTTTTGTCATCTCCAGAAACAAAGAGTCAAACTCCTCTGTAGAAATGGGTGATAGTTTTTGCCTGAAAAGGGAGAGAAGAAAAAAAATAGCAGCAAATTTCCTGCGAAAGGTTTTTCTGCTTTTTTTCACCAAACTCATTGGATTAAAATCAATGGGAAGACTGAATTTCACCCCACCACATGGCAAGTTTCCATTCTTTTCCCACAGGCATAGTATAGAAAGGAGTTTCAGATAGGCTTTTTTCGCCTAGCTCATTCCATTGAAATCAATGGGAACATTGAATTTACACACAACACGTAGAAAATATCATTTTGTTTCCCAAAGCCATAGTATAAAAGGGGCATGAGGACTGTCTAAGCACATGCTAGCCAGTGGCTGTGAGGGAACTGGAACTGAGGGCAGTCTCAGTTCCAGTTTCCTCTGTGTATCCACCCCAGTGACAGCTTATGTCAGGGGGTTTCTGTCTCTATCACTTTACAAAGAAACTTCTTTATTTATTTATTTATTTTTTATTAACGGTCCTCCCAATAGCAGTCAAGAAACTCCCCAAAACAAATTCCCTGATCAACAGATTCATTCCCCAGACACCACCCACCAACACAGGCACCCTCCTCAGACCCCTTTTATACCATGTAATATGTTTTTTTTTTTTTTTTTTATTATATTAACCCCTTAGCGACCCTTGACGTACCAGGACCGTCAAGGGTAAATGTGACCGAACGACCCTTGACGGTCCTGGTACGTCAAGGGTTAAACTCTTCCATCGCGGCCGCACGGAGCGATGGAAGAGTTCAAGCCGCTTGTTACTAAGTGTCCCGGTATCGGGACACTTAGTAACAAGCGGCTGAAACATTGTTGCAACATGCGATTCGATTCAAAAGCGAATCACATGTTGCAAAACCTGAATGACAGGGACAGTATTTGTAAATACTGTCCCTGTCAGATCTCTCTGCCTCCCTCCACCTTGCATACTGCTAAGGTGGAGAGAGACAGAGGGAGATGGTGTTCCAGTAAGCCTGTAAAAAAAAAAATAAAAAAAAAGTTTAAATAAAGAAAATTAACCCTTTGATCACTGTTCTGCAGTGATCAATAAGTGCCCCCCCATCTGATCACTCTTGGAGTGATCAATTTGCTGCAGATCAGTGTTTTCTGATCTGTGGGACACCCCCCATCCCCCTTGAATTTTTTTAGATTTTTTTAAAAATTTTTAAAAAATTTTTAAAATTTTTTTAAATTTTTTTTTTTTTTTTTTTTTTTTTTTTTTTTTTTTAATATTAAATATAGTTTAGGTATTTTGGTAGGTAGTTGGGTAGGTTTAGTGTAGACGTGTGTTAGGGAAAGTTTTAGGGATAGATTTAGGTTTAGGGGGAACCCCCCCCCCCAAAAAAAAAAATATATATATCTAACAAGCACAGTTTAGATAGGTAGTTCAATTGGGTTAGGTAGGTTCAGGATATACGTAGGTTAGGGTAAGTTTTAGGGTTAGATTTAGGTTTAGGGATAGCGTAAGAAAAATAAAAAACCCAAAAAACCCCCAAACCCCCCCCCAAAAAAAAAAAAAATATATATATATATAATAAGTGCAGTTTAGATAGGTAGTTCACTTGGGTTAGGTAGGTTCAGGATATACGTAGGCTAGGGTAAGTTTTAGGGTTAGATTTAGGTTTAGGGATAGCGTAAGAAAAAAAAAAGTTTTTTTTAGTGGGCAAAATGCAGCGCAGGTACAGCGTTGAAGAGGCATATGCCTTTTTGGCGTCTGACTCTGAGGCAACAGACACTGCGTCAGATTTTGACATAGCGCAGTTTTCAGAAAGTGAGAGCAGCTCTAGTGATGACGCTGGGCCTTCTGTCAAGAAAAGACGCACTGCCCCAAGAGCTGCTCTGGCAACTGCCCCAGCACCTGCCAAAAGAACTGCCCAAAGACCTACCAAAATACCTGCCCAAAGAAATGCCCCAAGTGCTGCCCCAAGAGCTGCCCTGGCAACTGCCCCAGCACCTGCCAAAAGATCTGCCCAAAGACCTACCAAAGAAATGCCCCAAGTGCTGCCCCAAGAGCTGCCCTGGCAACTGCCCCAGCACCTGCCAAAAGATCTGCCCAAAGACCTGCCAAAAGACCTGCCCAAAGAAATGCCCCAACACCTGCCACTCCGGATCCTAATGAATGGGTATCAATTTATGCCCACAAATCTCAGAATTCACAGGCAACCCAGGGATTCAAATTGATGTGGAAGGATTTATCCATGATCATTTTTTTGATTTGTTTTTGGGGGAAGACATTTTAGGTGAAATTGTTTCCCAAACCAATTTGTATGCAGCCCAGTATACTGCCGCCAACCCTAAGTGTGAAAAACGCTGTTTTTTTTTTTTTTTTTTACTTACATCATGGTTTACGAGGGATTGGTGGTAAAATGGCTGTGTATAAAATTGGAAAACACACCTAAAACGAGAGCCTGGGGTGTCTACTTTCCAAAAATATACACTTTTGGGGGGAAATCTTAAAAAAAGAGCACTGTTACACAGCCCCAAATGAGACATGGCACCAGTAACGCAAGCTGTGAAGATTCAAAGTGTGAACCTGGAAACGCGCATGTTCCAATTTGGCCCCCGTAGCTCCCCCAAACCATGAGAAAGCTACGCATATGGGGTATTGCCGTACTCAGAAGAAGGAGCTGAACACTAATCAATTCAGTTTATAAAATCTTCACCTATTCTGTGCTTGAAATTCACATCAAAATTGAAGGCAAAGTGTGAAAAATGCTGAATTTTTTTTACTTACGTCAAATTTTCACAGGATTGGTGGTAAAATGGCAGTGTATAAAATTGGAAAACACACCTAAAACAAGAGCCTGGGGTGTCTACTTTCCAAAAATATACACTTTTGGGGGGAAATCTTAAAAAAAGAGCACTGTTACACAGCCCCAAATGAGACATGGCACCAGTAACGCAAGCTGTGAAGATTCAAAGTGTGAACCTGGAAACACGCATGTTCCAATTTGGCCCCCGTAGCTCCCCCAAACCATGAGAAAGCTACGCATATGGGGTATTGCCGTACTCAGAAGAAGGAGCTGAACACTAATCAATTCAGTTTATAAAATCTTCACCTATTCTGTGCTTGAAATTCACATCAAAATTGAAGGCAAAGTGTGAAAAATGCTGAATTTTTTTTACTTACGTCAAATTTTCACAGGATTGGTGGTAAAATGGCAGTGTATAAAATTGGAAAACACACCTAAAACAAGAGCCTGGGGTGTCTACTTTCCAAAAATATACACTTGTGGGGGGAAATCTTAAAAAAAGAGCACTGTTACACAGCCCCAAATGAGACATGGCACCAGTAACGCAAGCTGTGAAGATTCAAAGTGTGAACCTGGAAACGCGCATGTTCCAATTTGGCCCCCGTAGCTCCCCCAAACCATGAGAAAGCTACGCATATGGGGTATTGCCGTACTCAGAAGAAGGAGCTGAACACTATTCAATTCAGTTTATAAAATCTTCACCTATTCTGTGCTTGAAATTCACATCAAAATTGAAGGCAAAGTGTGAAAAATGCTGAATTTTTTTTACTTACGTCAAATTTTCACAGGATTGGTGGTAAAATGGCAGTGTATAAAATTGGAAAACACACCTAAAACGAGAGCCTGGGGTGTCTACTTTCCAAAAATATACACTTTTGGGGGGAAATTCTAAAGTGCAGCACTGGAACATAGCCCAAAATGAGTAATGGCATCAGTTAACCAAGATGTGAAAATTCAATATTTGTTCAAAATTGGGCCCCGTAGCTCCCCCAAACCTTGAGAAACCTATGCATATGGGGTATTGCCGTACTCAGAAGAAGGAGCTGAACACTAAACAATGCATTTTTAAAAATCTTCACCTATCATGTGCTTGAAATTCACATCAACATTGAAGTGCAAGTGTGAAAAACGCTGTTTTTTTAACTTACGTCAAGATTTACGAGCGATTGGTGGTAAAATGGCTGCGTAAAAAAATTGAAAACATACATAAAATGAAAGCCTGGGGTGTCTACTTTCCAAAAATATATACTTTTGGGGGGAAATCTTAGAGTGGAGCACTGTTACACAGCCCCAAATGAGACATGGCACCAGTGATGCAAGCTGTGAAAATTCAATGTGTGAAACTGGAAACGCGCATGTTCCAATTTGGGCCCCGTAGCTCTCCCAAACCTTGAGAAACCTATGCATATGGGGTATTGCCGTACTCAGAAGAAGGAGCTGAACACTAAACAATGCATTTTTAAAAATCTTCACCTATGATGTGCTTGAAATTCACATCAACATTGAAGTGCAAGTGTGAAAAACGCTGTTTTTTTAACTTACGTCAAGATTTACGAGCGATTGGTGGTAAAATGGCTGCGTAAAAAAATTGAAAACATACATAAAATGAAAGCCTGGGGTGTCTACTTTCCAAAAATATATACTTTTGGGGGGAAATCTTAGAGTGGAGCACTGTTACACAGCCCCAAATGAGACATGGCACCAGTGATGCAAGCTGTGAAAATTCAAAGTGTGAAACTGGAAACGCCCATGTTCCAATTTGTGCCCCTTAGCTCTCCCAAACCTTGAGAAACCTATGCATATGGGGTATTGCCGTACTCAGAAGAAGGAGCTGAACACTAAACAATGCATTTTTAAAAATCTTCACCTATCATGTGCTTGATATCAACAGTAGTATTGAAATGTAAGTGTGAAAACTGCAAAAAAACAAAATATTACCACAATTTTGAAATTTTTTTCTGGAAAAATAGCTGCATGAAAAACTCCAAAATTCTCCTGATTATTTACCTTATGTTGTGTAGTTTTCAGAAACATATACCTTTGTGGGACATTTTTGGTTCTGGCACCGTCAGCTAAGCTATGATGCTCACATGCCAATTGTTGAGAAATTACAAGTTGGAAATAATGGCATCCATCTTGTAATATTTACCTTGTAAATGTGAGGAAGTGATTGAAATACTAGGCATATGGGGTATTCTTATATTCAGGAGAAGCAAATGAATATATTTAGGGGTATTTTTTTGTCATAAACTAATTGTATGCAAATCCTGACACGAAAATATAAGCAAAATGTTGTTTTTTTTCAATTTTTTTCCTCTTTTTTTCTATTTTAATCAAATTAAACAATGAGGTATTCATATAATTGTGGTATCAAAAGAAAGCCCTACTTGTGCTTAAAAAAACAGTATATAATTTATGTGGGTGCACAAAAGGAATTAAAGAGAAAATATGGTTGAACAAAGACATAGTCAAAAAAGTCAAAATTGCTCCGGTCCTTAAGTCAAATCAAACTCAGATTTTCCCGGTCCTTAAGGGGTTAAGGATTTTTTTATTAACTGCACCCAATCCTAATAAACAAACCCCCCCCAAAAAATTTCCTTGTTCGCCTGATTCTTTCTCCACACCCCACCAGCAGCACAGGCACCCTCATGCCCCTTTTATACTATGCCATTGGGAAATAAAATAATATTTTCTATGTGTTGTGTGTAAATTCAATGTTCCCATTGATTTCAATGGAATGAGCTAGGTGAAAAAAAGAGGAAAATTGACACTTTTCGTGGGAAATAATTTGCAAAGCAGGAAGTGCCATTATTCACTGATTTCAGTTTGAGGCAACATTTTTCACCCATTCCTAACCATGACATTTATGTGAAACATGTTACAGCCAAACACCCAACAAAGAAATATGGCACCACTGATACTGTACCCTCTGACTCTCCCTGAAGGCAACAAAAGGCGAGGTGGAGATCAAAGAAGAGGAAGAATAGAGAAACCCAGCCAGAGGTGAAAGTTCAATGACAACGAAACACCTGGCTTTCCAACACCTTCTTGCTCTAGGGGAACTACATATTCTGCCAATACACCTTTTTCATCATTACCTCCCCACCAAGTGATAGCCATTCTTTAGATGTCAGGAAGTGGTAGTACGTGTCCACTCATTGCACACTGTGTGGTGCACTGACCACACATGGGAATATGGTGGAGTATAATCGCAACAAGGGCATAAAGAGGCATCTGAGAAGTTTCCATCCTGCAGAATATGCTAAGCTGGTGGCAGGGAGGGGAGTGGACAAATGGCATAGTGTCAGCAGCAGTGCTTGTTTCTGGTGGGGGGGATTTCACATTGGGGACCCTACGTGTCATGGTGTTTGGATATAGTTGTGTCAGGTGTTTGACGTGAATGCAGATGTACCCATTGTTCTCAGTCCTTCCCTTATTTATCGCACACACACACTGTGCACTGTAATGGTTTGTACGACACTCAGACACAGTAGGTTAGAATAAAACACAGTTTTATTAAAAGACACAATGAAAATACTCACAGCGGGTGGCAGCATATCACAGTGGAATAGACAGGAAACTATAGATCATAGACATATGCCCACACAGGCCCAGTATACAATGGGAAGGATGATAAGATACTGTCACAGGTCAGGCATAACAAGGCAACTACAGCACAGCCTGGGTTAAAGTCCAATGATAATAATCAGTCTCTGATGTGGTGTGTTTGGCAACGCCCCGGGTATGATGGTAAATGGCTATCAAGAGACTGTGGTGCAAGATGTAGCCAAGCACCTAGATCTGCAAAGCAGGGCTGAGACTTATACCCTCTGCCGTAGCAGTAACGGAGGCCACGATATTCTGCTAGAGCTGAACAGACTTGAGCCACGGGCACCGGACCGGTGCAGTAACGGAGGCACAGTACTCTGCAAGAGCTGGTAATATTGAGCCAATGGCACCCGATCGGTGCCATTACGGAGACAACAGTATTCTGCAAGAGTAATAAGAAATGAGCCAATGGCACCCTGCCGGTGCTGTAACGTAGGCAATCGTATTCTGCGAGAGCTGAACGGAATGCAACCACGGGCTCACTGCCGGAGCAGTAATCGGAGGCAACAATAGCTCTGCAGGAAATAACGGAAGGCTCAGTGGTAACGGAGGCAACAGTGCTCTGCAAGAGTTAACGGAAGGCTCAGTGGTAACGGAGGCAACAACAGCACTGTAAGAGTTAACGGGAGGCTCAGCAGTAACGGAGGCCACAGGGATTCTTAGTCTGGCTGGGCCAGACTAAGCGGGGGTCAGAATGTCGCCCAGGCAACATGGAGAACAGGAACAGGATAGCTGGGCTGGAACTCAGCTCAGGAACATCAGACAAGCTGGGTCAGGTCACGGAGCAGGAACATCAGCCAGGCCGGGTCGAATCACGGAGCAGGAACTTCAGACAAGCCGGGTCAGGACACGAAGCAGGAACATCAGCCAGGCCAGGTCAAATCACGGAGCAGGAACCAGAAACGGAATAGTCAGACAGGCCAAGTCGGTACACAGGAATGCAGGAACACAGCAACACAGTAACTCAGAAGCACTGGTACAGGAACACCACAAAAGGGCATCTGACAGGTGCCAGAGGCCCAGTATAAAAAGGCCACACTGGGTGGGCCATACCAAGCTCAGCCAATGGGAGCGCAACACACAGAGACTGACGGGAAAGAGCACGGGCACCGTGATATGCACATTGCAGTTTCTGATTAGGTGCACAGTTCCTACTCTCAAGGGAAACATTTCTATTCTAGTAACAACACACCCATGATTTTGGAGCAGGGGCATATTAAGAAGCATTATTGGCCAACTTCTTCTTTTCTCCAGATATACCTGAAGTGATGGGGGTTGGTTATGGTGCTGCTACTGCCTCAGGTGCATCAATGGAGCTAGTCGTGGCAAGTGGAACATGCATCATCCATCACTCATGTTACTGCTGTTGTTGATACCATTCCCTTTGAGCTGCCTAATCATCCTGCTCTTTAAACAACCCAACAGCAACAGCAAGAACAGCAGATGAAAATTCTGCATCTACATAAGGACATTTGACAATGGGCATTGGCCACTGGCCAACACAACATGACCTGCTGGCAGCAGGAAAGTAGGGAATTTTTCTTTTCTCAAAAAAAAAAAATCAGAGGCCTACAAAAAATAATAAACAATTTTTAGGAGCTTGTTTCTATGTCCTACAAATCAATGTTTCCTTAAGGCTTATGCCAAGCAAGCCTAAGTCCTCCAGATCAATGTTTCCTTAGTGCTTGTGCCTCTAATAACTCTACGCCCTACAAATCAATGTTTCCTCAGGGCTTTGATCTAACACAAGTCTAAGTCCTACAAGTCTTCCTCTACAAAATACTCTATCTCGTCAAGTATCAGTCTATCCCAGTCTGAGCTTACATCAGGAGGCCCCTGTTTCTGTCATGTTAAGTACCAATTTCCTATTTTATTTTATTTAATTACTTATCAACTGTCCCCCAATATCAGTCAACAAATTCCCTGCTCAACTGATTCTTTCCCCAGACTCCACCCACCAACACAGGCACCCTCCTCAGACTCCTTTTACACCATGTTTTACGTGTTGTTTTTTTGTATTTAGTTTATTTTATTATTAACTGTCCCTTCAATCCCAGTAAAAACACCCCCCATTAATTCATTTTTCTTCTTTCCCCCACATCACCAACACAGGCACTCTCATACCCCTTTTACACTATGTCTTTGAGAAATAAAATAACATTTGCTATATGTTATGTGTAAATGTTATGTTCCCACTGATTTCAATAGAATGAGCTAGGCAAAGAAAATGGAAAAAATGCACTTTTTACAGTAAATTATTCGGCAAGCGGGAAGTGCCATTATGCTCCGATTTTGGTTTGAGACGAAAATTTTTACCCATCCCTTTTCATTAAAAGGCAGTCCGTTACCGTTCTGTGACCTGCGATCTTTCTTTGAATAGTTATCCTGCTTCTGCTACCAGGTGAGGGCAGCACACATAAGATGGCATCAAAACAATCATTCTATCATGTATAGGTGGAAGATATGTTCCTTTCACTCCCATCCCTATATATATATGCAAAATACAAAGGATAAATGGAGAAATGGAGACAGCTAACGAACACTGTACATCTATAAATAAATATTTAATAAAAAATAAATAACACAGACAAAAAAGAATATGCAAAAAAAATATAGTATTTAACTATACCTGGGAAATTCTAAATCAAGGAGATCTAATGTCCAAGTCACTCTGGAGGACTCTAAATGTCTCTGTGTTCAGACTATAACCCTTGACAGGTCAATCAGTATAGATAAGATACAAATTAGCAACTTGCCGGTTTGAAAATCTTTCAAGTGCAGTGTTTAGCTTCAGTGTGTCTAGATTTGTATGCGGGCAGGCCTTTATATGCTGTTCTGTGGCTGTTGTAATACACCTCTCCCATCTGAGAATTTGGCTGCCAACTATATATATATATATACACGTTCTAAGTTTGGAGCAAAGTTTGGGATTATCCTGTTTTACTTAGCAAGAAAAATATAAGCTTTTTAATAATAAACTCACCTTAAAGAAAATTTACCTTATTCCCTTCAGTAATCATAAGGTAGATTTGATAGTTTATTGATATTTAAATTATATTTTTACAGACTTGTAGCATTTCATTGGCTACTGGAATCTCTTTAGCAAAACTGGGGAAGAATATCCATCAAATAACATAAGCCATATATTTTACATACAAATAGATAGTGTTGGTGTGAAATCTGTAACAAGTGAGAACATTTTTCATCATGTTCAGCTTGATACATTTCTCAAAAGAAATTATGTCAATAATGAAGCAATAAAATAGAACAACTTCACAGAACCATCTTAAGTAAACCTATTACATGGATCCAAGTTTTATGTTAGTTGCCACCTGTGTTCACATTTATGATACAGCCTAATGTTTCTGTTGTCTACAGTCTTTGAATGACAGGCAGCAGCATGTTGTTATAAATGAAATTCACTGATGTAGCCAGATTTAAAATTCCATTTTCTGTGCAATCTTATCTCCTTAGACTTGCATGGAATATTTGTTTACTGAACCAGACATTGTGCATAAGGTCTGGATTAATTATAAAATTAATGATGGCTACATCTGTAGTCAAATGCAGTTCTAGTTGAAAGTAGGGTGTCTTGGCACTCAAATCTTGGTTCACTGCTTTTTAAACCTCTAAAATAATGGAGAGGTCTCCATAACATTACATTATTATACAGAAATTCATTTTAGTAAACTTGACACTATGTATAATTCATTATGCCTCTTTAGCCTCCAATGTAATTACACTAACCATCAATGTGAAATGCTAAAAGAACTACACTGATTAACACTCAAATCTAGACGTGCCCTTCACCTTTCTTGCTTAGTACACAACCACTTCTCTGGAAAACTACCAGACTACCTGAGCAGTATGCTCACTCCTGCTCTCCATACTAACTATAACCTCCACTCCACTGCTAACAACTCACTGCGTATACCACAATACAAGAAAGAAGCAGGAAGATCTGCCTTCTCTTTCAGAGCTCCAAGGGCTGTAACAATCTGCCTGAAATAATCAAATCTGCTCCCAGTCTAAAATCCTTAAAAGTAAATGCTTCTTTATAGCTAAAACAGTGTGTAACTGTATATAATTTTAATATTCAATATGTATGTATATTTATGTCTATGTATATATAATAACATGTAATATATAATGTTTCTCAATTTGTGTAAATATGTAACCCTTTATTGAAAACTATACAGGACATACTTCAAAACAAGAGAAATCTCAATGTATTCTTCCTGGTAAAACAGTTTCTAAATAAAAAAATAAAAAAATAAATTTCTAATCACGGTCTGGTCATTCAGAAGATTAGCCAGATAATTTCTGGCCGCAGCATATATAATGACTGCTAAACTGCAATTCATAAACAGCTAATTGTTTCAATACCCTAAGGATTGTAGTATTCCATAGTATAAAAATGGTTTATTTCAGACTATCTAGGGAACGCTGTGTCATTGACAGATATGTGCCTGAGAGGTGTAGTATGGTCGGGAACCTGCATGAACAATAAGTGATATATTAATTACACTCATAAATCTAAAACATCAATAAACTTGAGAGAAACATTCATACTGAGGGTACTGTGATTTATTTCACCCTTTGCCCCTTTTAAATCTAGAAGCTTCTATTTAGCCCAAAAACATAATCTTCAAAGCTTTGGGTCTTTAACAGTAAACACTTTAAATCTGTCCTTAAGGGTTAACTCTATTACAGAATTTCTAATGATATACAGATGCATTCAGATCCACTACCACCCAATCATTCAACTCTATGAGCTACAAAACTATTAGGAGATATCCCTTTTAGCAGATATTGGGTACATTTTGAAGGAGTTCTAGGTCTGTTTTCTAGATCCCTGAAAGTATAATAACAATGGTCAAGACTTAAACCTATACTGAATCAAAGCACAAGTGGCTAATTGGTCCACGTAATTTACTCTGTCTCTATTCATTTAAAGGAGCAGTAAACTTTTTTTATGAAAATATATTTTTTCATAAAAAAAGTTTACTGCTCCTTTAAGAATCCTACTTCTAAGGGTAGATTTATTCATCTCCTTTTTCTAAAACTTATTTCATGGATTCATTCATTCCCACAGGTTACACGGAGTATGAGGTAATATTTGCTTTGAAAAGGAGGAACTAGCGAACTGACAACAGGGATTCTTACTACATGGTTGATAACCCATACTACAATTAAGAGGGAATTTATAGAAAATCCAACAATGTCAAGGTTTCATTCATGCATTTATATATTATACCCTTTTTAGCCCCCTGAAAGCTACTCTAGAATTATATGATGCAATATCTGATACACAGATTTATGTATGTATATTTTAATGTATATATCACTAACCTGTGTACCTGGCAATTTACAGTTTAATTTTAATATAGAAGGGGTACAATAAGGAAGTGCATTTTTTTACATATGAGGTAATGTTTCCCTATTACGGCAGTGCTACACTTAAAGGCACTCTTTTAACTTGTATTTGAAGATGTTGAGGACTGAGTCTTGGTGAATGCTGGGTAGTAGGGAGTTCCAGAGGTAGGGAGCAGCAAGGTAGAAAACCTTCAGTCATGATACAGCTATAGTGGTTAAAGGGGCAGAGAGTTGTCCACCATGAATGGTGCCTAGTGGACAGGTATATGGTGGGATATCAAAGATGAAATATAAGGTGATGATATATGTTTCTGCAGAGAAAAGTCAGCAGAAAACAGATATCACCAGCTTCTCCTTGGGGCAATAAATACAAAGAAGTGAGAAGACTGAAGAGAAGAAGAAAGAAAAGAAGAAGACAGCAGCGATCCCTCTGGATATCAGGATTGCCTGTTCTGAATTTTGAGTCAAGCTTTCTGTCTTGGAAATAAAGTTTCACTAAAAAAAGAGCTCATTGGACCATTCCTCCATTTACATCTGGAGCTATATTGGGGACTTATTCTAAGAACTTACTGCACTACCATCCGGAATACATAAGGGATGAGCACCAGGGACGCAGTTCGTTGGCTGATAGAGGTTGGGCCTCTTATGTGCATACAGCCCAATATGGGCAAAATGTGACTGTAACCTTGTAAATTCTTTTCATTAAATACTACACTTAGTTTGGATCTTATCTCTCTTTTGACCTGTGTTTGTTTGTGCTGTTATACATTGCAGATTCAATATTTCATAATCGCTTATACAAGGGTGATACAATGCAGATATATGTGCTTCACTTACACGGAGAAGGTACACGTTCTAACACATGAGGGACTTCTCTTCATCAACAGGAAGAATTTCCACTCCATTATCGTGCAGATAGTGTGTGACTCCAACATGAGTCTCATTAATGACTGTGCAAAATATTCTGGTAGCTGTCATGATTTGTACATCCTCCAGCACTCCTCTGTACACAGTGACTTTGAGAATAGAATATATTCAGGAGGATGGCTTTTGGGTGAGTACACACAACACTGCTCAACATGCTCATGACTCACTGGTAGCACTTCCCCCTCACACAGCATCATTCACACAACATGTGGTCCCTGTCTCACGATGTTGCTCACTTCCCACAGGGGATCCAGGCTATGGGTGTAAACCCTGGCTACTAACACCAGTCGGAAATCTCCAAACAGAGGGCCAGGAGCTCTACAATGAGACTCCTGTGAGAACAAGGAATGCCACTGAGTGCACTTTTGGTCTGTTAAAAACAAGATTCCAATGTCTGGATCACTAAGGGGGAGCACTACAATATGCACCAGGCAAGACATGTGCAATCCTACATAACATGCTCTCCTGACCTTCCTCCTCTCCTGTTGCTCTCCCCAGTCCTCTCTACTTTTCTCTTCTCCTTGCCCTCACACACCCACTCACACCCAGGCACTCCCACAGACCCTCACTGACAAAGTGGATCCCATTCATGCTCTCTGTCACTAACTGATTCACACTGTGAAAATAGCAGATAAATATGTGTAGTGTGTTATAAACCAAAAAGCTATGTGTGTGTGTGTCTGTGTTTCTATAAGTGTATGACAAATTTGCAAAGGTGTATTATGTGTTAATTTAATTGCAACTCTCACTGCTTCAATATCCTTCTACCTGCCTCCAATGTACGAGCTTCTCTCTCTCTCTCTCTCTCTGATTCACTATCTTCCACTCCTGGGTCCTGTGCTCTAGCTCGCCAAAACTCCAAACACAGTTATGTCAGTCATTTTGGGGTATATATAGGTGTATTTGAATGTATGTGGCACTTTGGTGTTTTGTGATTGGCTGTGGGTTTAAACTTGTCCTGACAACAAGTAAGGTTGCTAGATAACGTTGACCATTATACTTTTCCTTGGCTTTAGACGTATCTTACATTGATTATTGGTTGATTGGGAAACACGGTGATGTGAAAAAAGGTGCAAAGCAGGTTTTTATGTAAAGTGGATTTGTTGGACCTTTGCTCTTTAGCAATTCTTGTAGACTACATCATGAATATGATGTAAAACATATAGTATTACTGAATTTTGGCCTTTTTTACTTTAACAGCAGTTTTACCGGTTTTCTTTAAATTGACCCTATGTCATGTTGGAGAGATGTTAGTGCAAATGCATCATAGAATAATATAGGAACTGGAGAGTTTGCAGTCCTGGAGAAAATATCTCAGCTTTATCAGCTCTAGTTGCATATCTCTTCCTCACCCTCTTATCAGTTATTCTTCAGTAAAACAAGTGCAAAGATGACAAATAAAAAGTTGCAAAACTCTGGTTCATTTCAATAGGGACTTTAGCCCCTTGGATGTTAGACAGTTCTCCAACACAATAAAAAATGCACCAAAGACTCTAGCAATAGAAGAGATGAAAAGCTCTATTGCAGTGAGTGGGAATTTGGGGAGATTTTATTTGTCCACTCTGGTACCGCTGGTTTTATCCAGTCTATCTTCAAACATCAGACATATTTTATGCATATTTTTATGATATTAGATATCAAGCCATTCCACATTAAATACAAACTTTTAACATAAGTTCCTGTTCATTAATATGAGAAGGCCTTTGTTACCAAAAAAATTAAACCATTAGGGATTCAAAGAAATTACCTCCTTATGGTTTAGAGAAGGACCGTATTTGTTGTTTAATCAATTTCAGGTAATTTCTTACCTTATTTTGCTGAGCTGCAGGCTCAAAACCTTGTTTCAGAACATAAAACAACTTACCTTATGTTTACATTAGGGGTAGGACTACTCAATGTTTGGCTATTTTAGTTGTTGGACACAGCAACTCCCATCATCTCTAACCAGCCATTATCTAGTTGGGGATGACCTAAAAGGTAGTCTCCAACAACTGGAAGTCAAATGTTGCCTATCCCTAGTCTACATCGATTTTATTCAGGTTCCTCATATTTTCTTCAGAATCACTAAAACATTTAAGAATATCCTTTCCTTAAATATCTTTAGCACAGATTTATCAGTTTTAAAACCAAAGTAATTGATTGCTCTGTTGGGGTTAACTTGTTGATATTCTGTCCTTCTCAAGGAACCAGCTTGGGAATCATCTGCCTTAGGTAGCAGAGGTTGACTACCTGCAGTGTCTGTAACTGCAATTTCACAATGAACAAGCTGTTATCTCCAGTTCCCTGCAGGGAATTTATTATGACTCCACTTGATATGTGACATTATGGGGGGTCCTTGCAGGAGGAGGAGAACAATAGTAGATGGAAGAGGGGCATATTGGAGAAAAAAATACAAATGTACTAAGAAGAAATGGAAAAAACTCTGGAGCAAACAAATGAACCATGAGGGAGAAATACAAATTCTCCATCTCCCATTGTGGGGTGGGGGCTCAGGAGGACAAGGGCACTTTTTTCCATATATGTGATTTATGATCACAGTGCGGCATGCAGCCACACTGCGATCATAAACTTCTGGCATGTCAGAACCGTTACCGGTAGTTAACGTCCAGACAGGTATGATGGTCCTGGCACTTCATGCATCCTTAAGAGGTTAAATAAGGCTTTTAACCACAAAATGCATTTGAGACATCTCTAGGATTCAAGGGGTTGAAGGCACCTTTAAATCAATAGGAATTTGCATTTGTCCCTTCTGGTGCAGCTGATTTTGCTCATAATTACCTATGTTCTTCTTAGTAGATCAGTCTCACTGTATCTCGGATATACATTAGCACTTTTACACCTGGTCTATGCCAATCTCAACATGCCACAGAGTGTTAGGACAGCAGTCAGGTCAGCTTCATGTGAAGAGAAAGAATGCGAGTACCCGGGAACAGAAATGTGCCACTATCCTATATAATAATTCGCTAGGATGTTTGTCAGAAGCAGTCATGCGCAGTAGAGACTGCCCGAACACACAGAATGCTGGGAGTTCTATACTGGGAGCATTCTGTGCTATAGGGTAGTCTCTACAGTGCATGACCGCATCGGCTGCAGGATGCAGAGCAGGACCAGTCTTTTAACATCACCCGGACCTTGGCCCATGTACACAGGCTTTTACACTAGTTTTGTATACACAAAAGTGTTACAAATTGTCAGTAATTTCTTCATATATATGTCTACAGGTTTCTTGTTGATCAAAACCTTTGCTATGTTGTATTGTTAAGCTAACAACAGAAAAATAATTAGTTTAAAAAAGAGAGAGAACAGCAATTAAAAGACAAGATCATATTTAAATGGGTTATTCTTTACCAAAGAGATAAAAATAAAATAATTTATTCTTTGGACTATGCTTTATACTTCACAATGTATTGTTGTCTAGTATTCTATAGACAGAATAAGAGTAAGCATTGTTAGTGAACATTTTGTTCTTCTGATTATGTAAACATGTTGTTATTTAAAATTTCTGCATCAACTGGCCAAGCTTCTCAGTCACAGAAAACTATTGTCAATGGCAATAATCATAGTATGATTGATTGAACAGACAGAATAATAGGCTGCTTTCAGGAGCTCATTTGTAATGAATGGAAAGTAGCTTAACAACCAGTGAATTTTAACTAGAAAATTGCCTGTGTGTGACCTGTAATTCCTGTGAATTATGAACTCAGATATGTACCTGGCATGTAACCTTCATGGTCCCAAACATAATCGTTTTTTTTTATTTATCAAGTGCTTGCATTTCCTTCTCAGGAAAAAGCAATATCTTATTTGAAGAGACTACTTTATGTGGCTATACCAGTAATTATCTTTTATTAAAGATATTAGATATTTAGATATTTCAGTGCATAATAACATTTTATATGTCATTTGTTAAGGGCATTATGAAGGGCACAAATAAGCAACGTATAGTTATTCTAAGGTATCACAATCAGAATAAATAAACAAACATAATGTATGTAAATCTATACATATAAAAGAGAAAGCCTCATTACATAACTTATGTCTCCTCAGGAGACACACACATAGAGGAGAATGGCTCATTACATTATTTATGTCTCCTCAGGAGACACACATCCAGGTGTGGCAGTAAGGAGGAGTTACTGCTCCCATTGGGTGATTGTTACAGTTTCAGCCTACCTTGTTTCCAGCAGCATCTACAGGCGCGAGGCTTCTAGCATGCAGCAGGCCTCTGTTTTATCTGTTTGTTTCCTGTAGTCTCCTCCTACCTACTTTCTACTTCCTCCCTCTGAGCTGCTCCTCCTACTTCCTGTGGAGGGGTTTAAAAGGCAGACTGAGTCCTGACTCAGTCGCCCTTGCGTTGTTGTTATTAGGTGAAGTACTTGAGTGACCTGGCTATCTACGAAAACCCGCACTGTGTATGACCTGGCTATTTATGAGAACCTGCACTGTGTATGACCCGGCTAAGTAAGAGAACCCTTTCTGTGTATGACCCAGATAAGTACGAGAACCCTCTCTGTGTATGACCCAGTGATCACGAGTATCCCTTACTGTGATCAATTTGTGCTATTGGCTTAAGACAGACCACTATTGTGGACAGGGTCTGATTGGTGACTGCAGGCGTGAGTCACAGGGTCTCGATATAGTGACTGCAGGCAGAGTCACAGGGTCTGGTGTAGTGACTGCAGGCGTGAGTCACAGGGTCTCGTGTGGTGGCTGCAGGTGTGAGCCACAGGGTCTTTATATGTGACTGCAGGAGTGAGTCACAGGGGTCCGATATAGTGACTGCAGACAGAGTTACAGGGTCTCTTAGCGGTGACTGCAGGTGTGGGTCACCGGGTTGCTGCAAAGGTGTGGTGTTGCTGGTTTGACTGATTGCAGGCGTGGGTCAGTTCTCCAGTCCAGCAGTCCTTGTGTTCCTGTTCGTCGGATCAAAATTGCTGAGCCAGGGTTCACAGTGGTCGCCTGTTCCAGTGTTCCAGTAAACGGATCAAGAGTTGGCGTTCCTGTATCCTGCTGAGACTAACAGGGGCTTCAGCCCAGTCTCACGCATTGTGGTCTAGCAAGAGGTCTACTATTTCTGGTAGTAGTGTCGCCAGCTAGTAACCCTTTGCTTGTTGTACCGCTTAGTTATCGCTGTGATTTATTCTAATAAATATTTTGCATTATATTACCGTACTGAGTACTGAGCATTCCTGGGTGCCCGTGACAGTGATTCAATGGGGGCATGATTTTCACAGCCTGCTCACCACTATCCAACTGAGGAAAAAAAACAAAATGGCTACCACGTGTTCCTACACCACAGACACACACATCATGCCCCACTCACCCAGCACCAAACAATCAAGCACACACACACACAGCACCAAACACACACACAAAACCAGAAAGAAATATGGCTGAAACACACACACCACCCACACACATACGTACAAAGTCACTCACTCTGACTCCCAGTGGCCTCAGCAGGACCTGTAATACACCCACTGAAGGGAAGCTGCACCACTTAAGGAGTGTGTTCAAACACCTCACACTGTAAACTTGCATTTCCCTCCCACTTCTCCTCCTTCCCGAGCCTATAACTAACACTTTTCCACATTTCTCCTTAGCCCCACCCCTACACTAACACTTTTTCCACATTTATGTTAAGCCTTGCCCCACTCGCGATTAAGCCCCACCCACTTTTAATACAAATCATCTCATTGCTCTCTCCACATCAGCACCACATGAGGGACTCCACAAATAAAAGTTCCTAGGTATGAATACACTTCCCACTGCCCAGCCTGCCCACCACTATCCAACTGAGGAAAAACTTAAAATGGATGCCACTTGCTCCTACACCACAGACACACACATGCCACTCTCACACACACACAGCACCAAACACACACACACACAATCAGAAAGAAATATGGCTGACACACACATACACACAGTCACTCACTCTTACACCCAGTGGCCTCAGCAGGACCTGCAGTACACCCACTGAAGGGAAGCTGCAGCACCAGGGGAACAAAATGTCACTCAAAGGGTTACGGTAGGCCCTCATTGCTGAATTATTTCTTGACTGTCATAATTTGCCATGCAACACAGAGGACAGGCAGCCATCAGATTCACACTTAACCCAATGACTGCCACAGGGTTGTGTATCAAGTTTCACCCCTCAGGGAGTGTGTTCAAACCCCTCACACTGTAAACTTGCATTTCCCTCCCACTTCTCCTCCTTCCCCAGCCTATAACTAACACTTTTCCACATTTGTGTTTAGCCCTGCCCCTACTCCTGATTAAGCCCTGCCCACTTTTAACTCAAATTGTCCCCTTTGTCTCTCCACATCAGCACCACATCAGTCCCCTCCAGGGACTCCACAAGTCAAAGTCCCCAGGTATGAATACACTTCTCACTGCTATTTAACGCTGACATGCCTCTCTATACCTTAACCCTTTGAGTGCAAGAGGGGTGCACAACTCATGCTCGCATGTGTTTCTGCACATGTATTTTGCGTGTGTGTCTGTACATCTCTGTTACATATGTGTGTCCACGTGTGCATCTCTGGTGTGTTTGTGTGTGTGCCTGTCTTTTGCATGTTTCTGCCACTCACTGTGTGTATGTGTCTGCCTGTGTGTTGCATATGTCTGTGTTTATCAGTGTGTCTACATTTCACACACGTACGCCCAATGGTTATAACATGACAGGCAATGCCATCCCACATTGCTAGTATTTCTATATATATACAGCTGAACCTGAACATTCATATCTAAATAATATAAAACGCTAGCCTGCAAAGCTCCCTATGTGTGTAACCACACATGCGCAGTAGAGACTGCTGGAACTATGCCGTCATGCACAGTAGAGACTGTCCGAATGCGCTGATCCAGAGTGGGGAACTATATATACACGCTCTGTCACTATTCCTGGGACTTTGTCACACCACTCAGCTTCCTTCTATACCCACCAAGCAAGATCGGTTGAGCTGGATGGAAGCAGAGGAATCAATCAAAGTGGGCCTCCATCTGTCAGCAGCAGGATTCTCAGAATTTAGGAGGATTGCAGGGTCAAACAGTAGCAAGGATGATTAAGTACTGCTGCGGAGTCTGCTTGGCCAGGTCAGGGTCATAGTATGTGGGGGTCCAGTAGGTTGGGTGGGCTCCATGCACCCCTGGCCTTCTGGGCCCACTCCACCAAAATGGTTCCACTTACCTATATCTAATGGTCTCAATTTGCCATCTAACCACAAGGGACACCACTGATCAACAGCCAACTTGGATAAAGTTGCAACAGTGAGGAAGAAAGAAGTGTACACAATGCAGATCATCAAAATGGATGATAGTGGCAAGAACTGCTTCACCAACTGATGAGCATGAGTCTTTTAATTTTGATGTGGAAGGGACTCGGTCAGAGAGTAACAGGGTCTCTGGCTCAGTCTCTAAGGCTTTGAAAGCTAGTGTTAAAACATACAATGTAAAGAAAAAAGTTTCAAGATTATGTCAAGCAGAGGACACATATGGCTAAGAGAAGCAGGCTAGCAAGGGCAGCTGTGAAAAACATGTTTATATGGCCTGTCTCAGGTACCTATGCTCATATTTCCAGAAATACTAAAATGCAAATAAGGCAAGGTAGATATGTGGATGTATACAATTTAACCAGGGAAGCAGAAGCAACAAGAGAGGAAGGGGTAAAGGAGTACAAGCATAAGCAAAAGAGAGTGCCTAGGTACTTAGTCAATGAACACAAACAAAATATGAAAGGGCACTGGTCTCAAATATCATAACGGATCCCCATACAGCCACTAAAATAGTGGGGTGCTCTCTAGACCTGAACTACAAGCTATACAAATACATATAATGAAGTAAACCATTAGAAGATAAACCCCATTCACAGAAGTCTTACAATGAGGCACTCGGACCCAAAGGAATATATTACACAACAAAATAACTATAATTGTGAAATTTTATTGATACAAATACATTCAGACAATTTAAAACCAATTAAAATACACAAGAGATTGTCCTCATAGGGATCAAACCTCAATATACATTTACCATATGGTAGTATAATATCCCACAATTGTATACAATCACTGTAACAGATCCTAAGTCCTCAGATTGACTTAGCCTGCTATGCCGGGTCTCTCTCTTGCAGGGGCCGCCAGGGAAGGGTGATGTCTCCGGTGCTCCGCTCCAGCTATCCCAGGATGGGGGTCAAAAGAAGACCCTTGATACCACCTCAAACGAATGACACAGCACGCCAGTCAGGTTCCAAAACTGAACTCACTTTATTTTGGCTGAATTCAGCTCTTTTAAGCAGAGTTAATTGCATCAAGTCAAACAGTTAACAAAAGGGCACAGAACATTCTATAATTAAATTAACATGATTAAATTTAGCAACAATGGGCACACAATGTCACAAAGGGCTGAACGTCATGGATAAGGGGCAGGGGTAAACATGAGAACAATGGAAGTCCAGACTCTGTGGAGCCTCTGCACTTTGGCTGCTTCTTACAGCCAGCCAATGAGCTAACGAGCTACCAGTTCAATTGGCCAATCCCGTGGCCGCCGACATTTCTCCATGTTATGGCAATGGAGTCCCTTTAAATTGGTTCTTAGTCAGTCAGCCAATCAGAACCGGTAGGCGGGCAACCAATCGACCAATCAGGAAGTCGCCTACTTTCCCATGTAAAGCCTATGGGGTTTTTCTGACCAGGTTGCTCCGCATAGCAGCCAGCCTACGGCTCCGTTCTACCCGTGAATGCAGTCTTTTTGGTGGAACAAGTGAACTTCCATAGTAACGGCCTAGGGTCCGTTACATTTCCCCCCCTTCGAGACCCAAGCCAGAGGCAGCTTGGATGAACGCTGGCTTGGGAAGTCCGACACGTTCCTGCGTGGAGGAGGGTCGCCTCGTGTCCGGGCCAGGTAAAGGCTGGAGCCCCTTGTCTGGGCCAGGGAAAGCGTTGGGCCCTTTGTCTGGGCCAGTAGACAGCAGATGCGCCCCTTGTCCTGGGCCAAGGGTTAAACTGGGGCCTTTGGTCCTGGGCCATGGAACCCGGTGCCTCTTTGTCCTGGCTGGCACCAAATTGGGAGGTCTCTCATGGGCCATGCCCCCGACAGAGCTGAGGTCAGGCCCTCCTGGGTCTGGGGCCAGTGGCTCAGGGTCCATAGACAGTCCATGCGGAGGAGTCCTACTGGCCACTGGGATCTCTGGGCTCTTACAAGGCTGTAGATCAAATTGTGGGGGGATGGGTACACCTCCCCATTTTGGTTTGGCAAGTGCCCCATGGTGGCAGGAGAGGAAGCTGCTCCTACTCTCCTGAGTTGAGGCAATATGCAAAGGGCTGTTGTCAAAACTGGTGGACCTCTTGCACAGGGTAGGGGCATCCAGAGGACCGGTGAGGAGCGTACTCCCACTCATCAATCCAGGGCAAATGGATTCACTGGGGTAAAACAAACAGCACCCAGGGAGGACGGTGGTCCCACTCCCTGAAGCTGGGATAATGGCTGGCCTGGTGGGGAATGCATTCCCACCCACCAGGCTGGGGCAAAGGAATCCAGGGGACACCCCAACATCCCTGGTGAGGACAGTGGTCCCACTCACCAAGGCTGAGGACTCAAGCAAACGGGCAACAAGCGGTGGGTTGGAGATGAGGACTGTTGTCCCCCTCATTGCAGCTGAATTTTCACCGGGCCTGGTGGGCTTGCTCCCACTCACCAGGCCAGGGGTCACATAGGGGCTGGTGGGCTCACTCCCACCTATCAGTTTAAAGTCACTAGTAGCCCGAATACTGCATTGGCGTAGTCTGCAGGGCTCCTCCTCTTCCAAGTCATCAGCCTCCTGGACTTTTCTCTTCTTGAGGAGGAACACATTCCCCATTTTCCTGACAAACGTATCCATGCACCGGGAGAGCACACCTTTCCCATTCTCCAGGGCAGTAGCAATAGTGGAAGGACAGGGCCGGCTGCTGGGGACCTGCTTCCCATCCACCACAGCAGGGTTTCCCCTGGACCTGGTGAGCTCGCTCCCACTCACCAGGTCATGGGTCATGTAAAGGCTGGTGGGCTCACTCCCTCCCACCAGTTCAGGGTTGCCAGATGCCGCCGCACTGTAGTCAGTCAGCCTGTTGGGGCCACCTCCGTCGGGCCCAGCACAAGGGATACTGGTGAGTACCTGTGTCCCACTCACCATATCAGAAGGCATAGGGGTACTGGTGGGCTCGCTCCCACCCCCCAGTTCACAGTCCACAGGGACAACAAGAGGATCAGCAGCACTGTTTCCCGTCAGTCCGTTGGGATCCTCTTCTTCATGGCCACCCACTTCAGGGCCATTCTCTGCCCTGAGGAAGACCGCAGTCCCATTCCTCAGGCCAGTAACATCCGTGCCCCTGGAGAGCACACGTTTCTCCTTCTCCAGGGCAGGGCAAACACAGGGCTTGGTGCAGACCTTGGTCTCGCCTCCCAGGCCAGAGGAAATAGCGCCACTGGGGAGCACCATGGTCCCACTCCCCAGGGCTGGGTAATTACTGGAGCGCCGGAGTTCTTGAAAGTAGTGCTGCTCTACTGCCATTGTAAGTTGGGCCACCGTCTCTTCCAATGGGTTGGGTCCCAGGCGAGGCAACAGTTTCTTCACCCCCTCCGACACCGGATCACAGAACTCATCAAATGGGTGTTCATCTGCTGGAACGGAGCCACCATGGCAGGGCGGGTTGGTCAGCAGGGTCATCTCTTCCAGTGGTGCAGGATACAGGTGGACTGTCCCTGGTCCCTCTCTTGCACCAAGCCTTTCAATCTTCCGGAAAAGACTCTGGTAGGCTCTTTCAAGATGCCACTCCTGCTCCGCCAGGTCACAAAGTTCCCCCTCCAGCTCTGGGGTGTCATGGAGGCCCATCATCCTCTCCCGGGCATCCCGGATATCCCAAAAACGACTGTCCGCCTTGCTGCCAAAGTTGTGGTCTCTCCACAAGAGCGCCCATACTTTTCCAGAGCTGCCGTAGTCATAGCCATCAAGGACCCCATAGCGTGGTGCAGAGCTGTAGCCCTTCCGCTCCACTTTATGGCGAAAGGCTGTGTACCGGTCTTGCAGACGAACCTCCTCTTCGACGTAGCAGGCCAGACTTTCTTCCCACTCTGGTAGAGGATTGTCCCCCAACAGCGACCAGCGCAGCGCCAGTAGCTCCTCCGTCTGTCTCCAGTTGGGCGCAACATAGTCCCAGGGTTCTAGCGCTGCCATCAGTAACCGGCTGGATCCCCTCAGTGGAGTGAGAGAAAAGATCCCACGAACTGTTGCTGAAACCGGGGTCAAGCCAGCGGCTATATCTCCCCCTGCTGGGCTGGTTTCAGTTCGATCCAACCGCTTGCCACCAATGTAACAGATCCTAAGTCCTCAGATTGACTTAGCCTGCTATGCCGGGTCTCTCTCTTGCAGGGGCCGCCAGGGAAGGGTGATGTCTCCGGTGCTCCGCTCCAGCTATCCCAGGATGGGGGTCAAAAGAAGACCCTTGATACCACCCCAAACGAATGACACAGCACGCCAGTCAGGTTCCAAAACTGAACTCACTTTATTTTGGCTGAATTCAGCTCTTTTAAGCAGAGTTAATTGCATCAAGTCAAACAGTTAACAAAAGGGCACAGAACATTCTATAATTAAATTAACATGATTAAATTTAGCAACAATGGGCACACAATGTCACAAAGGGCTGAACGTCATGGATAAGGGGCAGGGGTAAACATGAGAACAATGGAAGTCCAGACTCTGTGGAGCCTCTGCACTTTGGCTGCTTCTTACAGCCAGCCAATGAGCTAACGAGCTACCAGTTCAATTGGCCAATCCCGTGGCCGCCGACATTTCTCCATGTTATGGCAATGGAGTCCCTTTAAATTGGTTCTTAGTCAGTCAGCCAATCAGAACCGGTAGGCGGGCAACCAATCGACCAATCAGGAAGTCGCCTACTTTCCCATGTAAAGCCTATGGGGTTTTTCTGACCAGGTTGCTCCGCATAGCAGCCAGCCTACGGCTCCGTTCTACCCGTGAATGCAGTCTTTTTGGTGGAACAAGTGAACTTCCATAGTAACGGCCTAGGGTCCGTTACAATCACAAATATTAAAATATAAGCAGTGGAAATATACAGTACCATACTCACATATCAAACAAGTACCAATACAATATTATTGCCCTTATTGAAAGAATAATCAATGAACATCATAATATGACAGCTTAAAGTGTAGTTAATAAAGAATAAACCGGACAAAGCATGGTACTTATCGTAACTAGAGGTCTGATCTCTATGGGACTCTCACTACAGGTCAACCGTCCCAACGCGTATCGCCTCCTCCGAGGCTTCGTCAGGGGATAACAGTGTTGGTTAATGACCAGACATTTAAATTCTCTGCCGTCCAATGAAATCAAGTCATTGGGATCATTTTTGTATTTTTTGTACCATGACGCCTTATACTTTTGAAAGGATATGTACGCGGAAGTAAACTTAGAGGATACATACGTATGCGGAAGGGAATTGATCAAATGGCCTCTTGTATTATGGCGCTTTTTGCTTCTAAGTGGGTGCGCATGTGTGAGCGAACTGACTATATCGTGGCTTAAAATCCTCTTCTACAAACTCGATTTTTTGATTAATAAGTGTGAGTGTCAAAGGTTACACTCTTTACATACAGGACTTATGTCAACTTAGTAAGGATTGTATGTTTTCAGTCCTTTTTGAGATTATAGCGTTCTCAATATTACGATCATGTGTATTTGGTCATGTGATGATTTCACGTGACCTAATTTCTTGATTTCATTGGACGGCAGAGAATTTAAATGTCTGGTCATTAACCAACACTGTTATCCCCTGACGAAGCCTCGGAGGAGGCGATACGCGTTGGGACGGTTGACCTGTAGTGAGAGTCCCATAGAAATCAGACCTCTAGTTACTATAAGTACCATGCTTTGTCCGGTTTATTCTTTATTAACTACACTTTAAGCTGTCATATTATGATGTTCATTGATTATTCTTTCAATAAGGGCAATAATATTGTATTGGTACTTGTTTGATATGTGAGTATGGTACTGTATATTTCCACTGCTTATATTTTAATATTTGTGATTGTATACAATTGTGGGATATTATACTACCATATGGTAAATGTATATTGAGGTTTGATCCCTATGAGGACAATCTCTTGTGTATTTTAATTGGTTTTAAATTGTCTGAATGTATTTGTATCAATAAAATTTCACAATTATAGTTATTTTGTTGTGTAATATATTCCTTTGGGTCCGAGTGCCTCATTGTAAGACTTCTGTGAATGGGGTTTATCTTCTAATGGTTTACTTCATTATATGTATTTGTATAGTAGGTACTTAGTCAAGACATGAACAAATGGTCCATGCTAGTTACATTTGAAACACACAGTATGGCATCACCCCCCCCCCCATCATTTTAAAGCTAAGGCACAGCTGCTGAACAGGAAACAATTGTGTTAAGCTTACAATGATAATGCATGTAGCAGGGGCTTTGTGTGCATGTATAGGCATGCTTGTGAGGCATGTGGGAAGATTGTAGGGCAAAGATTTCCTTTCATGGACCTGCTGTACAGCTAGACATGCTAATTAAGGCCTTGCAGATTTATCCTGATAAGGAAACTGTGCAGGTTTTGTTGATGAGTTTGTAATTCCAGTAAAGCCCAGGGAAGAACAATACACACTTCAGAAACAAGAAATATACATATCCAAGTCCTCGGGTAGTAGCAGATAAGTTGCAAAATAATTGGATAAGATACATTTTGCTGGCCCTCTTCTGGAGTTCAAGATATCCAATTTGGGTGTGGTTTCCAAGAAAAAGACAGGGTAATTAAGCTTGATTCAGCACCTACCTCATCCCTAAGGTGCATCAGGCAATCATGTATAAAAGACAAAACAAGGAGAGCCAATGGTGCCTTATCGCACTGGATATAGACTAATAAGCATATTACCAACTACTCACATAATAAAATTGCTGTTAATGTGCATATGCACATAAGCAGGCTTGCAGAGGATATTTTGCATGAGGTGCTCATTTTTACTTGCAGACCTTGATAAAGTTGCGAAATGCATCGATATTGTAGGCTGATTATATTACAATATATGTAATTTGTTTTTATTTTTTGTAAACATATTGGATTTTATAATAAATATATTTTGATGAGAAGATTTGAGAGCGGACATTGTCTTTTGGAGTGGTATTCACTGAGATGACTGAAGTGGAGTTGATCCTATCTATGCCTGTGGTGTTGGCATCTGACTGTAAGAACTGACCAGAGATGAATAAATATCCTCTGCAAGCCTTTTGCACTGCTTATGTGTATATGCACATGGACAACAATTTTATTATGTGAGTAGTTGGTAATATGCTTGCTACTCTATATCTGGAGTGATAAGGCACCACTGGCATTCCTTGTTTTGTATTTTTGTCTTTTATGTCTCATACTAGTCGAAGAGCTCGTTACACGGTCCACAGTGCCCACTGGCAGTCATGCACAGTAGAGGCTGTCCACGCAGCAGCTGATACAGTGGCAGCCGATCGCGGTGCAGTCATGCTCAGTAGAGACTGCCCGCACCGCGGCTGATACAGAGCAGTAAGCTCCTTCGGAGCATCCCGCTCTGTATCAGCCTCGTCACTGGCAGTCTCTACTGAGCATGACTGCAGCACGCTCAGCAGTCTCTACTGTGCATGATTGTGGCGTTACACACGTTTTAGCGAATTATTATATAGGATGTGGCTCTGCTAGTGGAGTTTCCAATGGTAAGCAGTTGGACGATTGGATACAGCTTGATAATATCCTGGGCTTGTTTTAGCTGGTTTACACATAAGTGCTACGCCACCAAACTTCTTTGTGAGTATTTGTTAACCTGGTGAAGGTGTGGTGATCATTGACTGTATCAACAATATTGCAGAAGGAAGCACCTCTTTCTTCTTCTTTCCTATCAGGCAATGATGTGCTCAATCAGAATCAGCAACCTTTGAATAAGCACTAGGCCTAGTAATCCAGGCAGGTTTTAGCATCCTTATGGCACAAATAGATATTGAATCAGTTTCAGGCTACTGCCTTTTCATCCTTATGGCTTTAAGTTCATGAGCTTCTATTTACAGGGTCATTGAATTGCATATCAAATGTTTCCCAATGGGCTGTGCTATTTCTTGTGCATATTTCAAGAAATTCAGTATCTTCATCCAGTGAGAACTACATAAAAGGCTTAAGTCACAGCTGAGGGCACATTACTTGCATGATTTTTTCTATGTAGGCAGTTAGCTCTAACCATGTGTGAGCAGACATTAGCAACAGTGGAGGAATTGTTTGAGGAATTAGGGGTACCCATAGCCCACAATAAGATGGTGCATTCTTCTACCATAATCACATTACTTTGGATTGAGGATGACTCACAGAACAGGTTAGTTAGTGTTCCCTAGGATAAGTTTCAAAAGTCCATAAGGGAACTGGCAAGGTTTAAGGGGGCTCAGAGGATATTGCTATGGGAAATTCAGCCATTGTTGGGTGTGCTCAATTTTGTGGTACATGTCATTCCCATGGCACATGTTTTTAGCAGTTAGAGAGGTCCACAGTAAGAATTAAGATAGCTATGCATAAGATTTGAATAACTAAACAGTTGTGAGAGGATCTACAGGTATGTCACACATTTTTTAGACAGTTTAATAGGGTTAGATTGTGGTGAGAGCAGACTACAACTAAACTCCAGTTCTAGCTGTATGCATGCAACTGAGGGATCTGGGTTTTGAAGTACTTTTATGGGGGAGTGGCTTGCAGGCAGATGGTCAGACCACTGGCATGGGGTAGTGCTGGCAAGGAACTTAACCATCCTGGAGCATTTTCCAATCCTAGTCTCTCTGTATGAGAACGTGTCGGTGGTATATCCCATTAACAACTTGCCCTCCTCACCTGTACCAGTGCTTGCACTTCTGCACCTCCTAGTGCTAAGATGTATGTCATATGATATTGCATTCAAATCTAATCAGGTACCTGGAATAAATAATGGGATGGCAGTTGTATTGTCAAGTGGGATCTTTTTCACAATAGCATCTAATGCTAACCTTAATGGTCATGTTTGTCCCTCTACCTTATGGCAGCTAGGGTCGATGATCTAGGTGATTTGTTAAGGGCATCACTAGAACCCAAGACATAGGACACATACAAGGATTTAACAGGTGGGGTAGTTTCTTTTTTCTTTTTATTTCTGTGAAAGTATTTTACCAGGAAGAATACATTGTCTCTCGTTTTCAAGTATGTCCTGGACTCATTTTATCTACCTCACAAGGGTAAAAGGTTGAGCTGACCTTGCCAGAGCTAAAACCTGCGACCTTGCGGTTTGAACAGTTTCTACAGCTGGTGCATTAACCAATGGAGCCATCTCACAGGCTAAGGAAGGACATCATGGACAGTGATTGTCAGTAGGCCAATTGTTAGTGTTAATAAAACCCAAACACTTGCAAGAGGCATCCAGTGCTAAAGTAGATTTGATACTGGTGGCAGTGTAATACTTTACCGGGATCATGGAACAGGAGGACCTTGCAGCTTATTATGAAGGGCTGGGCTAGGCAAGTGAAGGGTTTAAAAGAAAGAAGGTAAAACATTGATGTAGCACTGCCCAGAGGCATATTGAAAGCATTGTCAGTAATCTGTATGTCCAGGACAAGCTATTTCACTCAGCTTTTGTATACACATTAAATTTCTCATTTAGCTTGAGAGAGGCATGCGGCAGGGATATCCCTTGTCCCTGGGTTTGTTCGCATTGGCCATTGATCCACTGGCCAAGCTAATTCGTAGCGACCCGATGGTGGAGTGATTTGTGTGGGTAGCAGAGAGGAGAAGTTGGCATTGTATGTGCACGATATACTACTGTTTTTGGGTGAGGTCTCTAGATCTCTTCCTCGAGTTTTAGATTTGGTAAATACCTATGGTAATTATTCAGGATTGCAAATAAATTGGGCTAAATCATCTATTCTACCTGTTGATCCAGTTTTGCGTGGGGGGCCCGTACTATCTGCTCCTTTAAAATATGAAAGCTCGGTGAAGTATCTGGGACTTATAGTAACTGCCACTGCGGACAGTTATGTGAGAGATAATTTGGAGCCGCTAATTAATCAATTTCGATGTAAAACGACATCTTGGCTCATGCTACCGTTGAATGTTATTGGTCGCTCCAAATTGATTAAAATGGTGTTCCTTCCACGATTTTTTTTTCAAGGTTCTCCCGTATTTATCCCTAAGTGGTACTTTACCATAATTGAGAAAATCATTAGGAACTTTCTCTGGTCATGTGGCCCATCTAGGATTAAGTTATCTACGTTCGGTGAGTGAGGGTGGAATAGCCCTCCCTGACTTCTATAATTACTACCTGGCTGCACAGGGACAATTTGCACTCGCATATGCTCTGCCGGATACCCTACACACCTTTCACAGAATTGATGACTCTCTGCTCAAACTAGGATATTCTTTGTTGCATGTTCCTTTGCTGGGTCCAGGAGTGCTTGGGGATCCCCCCATCACTTTTCGGACGACCTGTAATGTATGGTCGAATATTCAATCTATTTCAAATTATGAGGCAAAAGACCCTGAAACTTCCCTCTGGGGGTTGGATGGGCTGCTGCATCTTCGACAGTTGGAGTTTGGTTGATCATGGATTATGTACGGTATTTCTACACTTGGCCATTTGCATCAGGGCAATGTTCTAAAAACTTTCGATCGACTGCGTGAGGAATTTGATATTCCTCCTGCCTTTCTAAACTCATATATACACATCAACAGAAACACTCCTGGTTGCTACTAATTGTCAGGCATACAATATAAGTGTATAATATGTATCCACTCACCTGGCCAAAAAGGCCTCGCAGGTCCGGAGCTGCTTCCTACAGCCCCGGCTTGCGCTTCAACAAACGAGAAGACAACTTGGTAAGGAGAGCTCTACAGACCCGCAACGCTCCAGAACATCCAAACACTCCACACAGCAGTAGCGGAGAAAATATCCAATTTTATTGCAAAAATACAAAAATAAAAATAAAAACACTGTAGTGGAGGATTCAGGAAACGTAGTAAAGATACAATAGCTACACAAATCGCCTAACGCATTTCATGTAAGGGTTACATTTAATCATAGGCTCATTGTGTGAAGTATACAGGTAACCTTTATAATTAGTTACACAGGTGTTCCAATTACCAAACTAAAACTTAACCCTATAGACGTCATATCAGAAGGTCAAATGATCAGTAATGTTTCTGTCGTCAGAACACCACAAATCAAACTACGGTATCACACCCGAATCAGAAAGACTGATTCCAAATCTGAAAATGGTGTCTAAACAACTTCAATAGTAAAATATTAACCCTTTCAGTACAACGTCTAAAGGGAAATAATTATCAAAGTTACACAGATGTTTCACTTATATCATACAATCGACTTAAGGATTAATAAAATATACATACAAAACAGACTTCTCGCTCTAGCCGCGAGACATAGATACACGCTAAAAGAAACTATATTATGACTGAACAAATATATCAAAAAAACCATATGATATATATGTGAATATTGTCATACAGTACTTGACATTAACATGTGTATTAATCTACTAAAGTACATTAGTGCCACTATATAAACATAAATGTGTCTAGATACATAATGACCATATCCACATGTCATGATAATAATAATATAAATCAGCTAGAAAAAACCATAGCGATAGATTTATGAAGAAAAGCTCAAAAAATGAGCTACAAAATGCACATATATACATAATATAAATGTAAATCTATCTATGTACAAACAGACTGACATCATGTTCAGAATTTAAACCAAACGGTTTTCAGGTGCACAAAAACAAAATCCATCTAACTTCAGCTTTATCTAGTAAAATTTGAATATCGCCACCCCTCTCATGCAATGTCATTCTCTCAATGCCCCGAAATGAGAACATATTTATGTCCCCATCCGAACAGTCCAAAAAATGTTTGCCTAATGGTTTTGTGATATCTTTATGTTTAACCGCAAGAATATGCTCCCTTATATGATCTTTCAAGGGTCGAATAGTATGGCCCACATATTGCTTAGAGCACTTCAAGCAAGTAACCAAATACATCACATAACTAGTTCTGCAGTTCATATATTGTCTTATAGTAAAAGACTTGCCATTTGCCGAGCTAGAAAAAGTCCTACCTACATCCACCAAAGGACATACTAAACATTTCCTAGCTCCACATTTATACATCCCCACAGTATTTAACCAAGTGGGTACAGGACTGCATACTGACTTAAATAGACTAGGTAAAAGGATGTTTCCTAAAGTCGGCGCTTTTCTAGCAACAAATTTGCAACCTTGTTCTAAATGTGGCTTTAACAGATTGTCACTCCATAAAATGGGCATATATTTATTAATAATTCCTTTAATATAATTAAATTCTGAACTGTAATCCGTAACGAACACTGGAGTGTTACCATGACTTTTTTCTCTACTCATCCTACCCCCCATCTGTCCTTGTATTAATGATGTACAGTCAGTAGATTTAGACCTACTATACGCATGATCCACAATGTCTGCAGTATAGCCCCTATAGATCCATCGATTCTTGTTGAAAGTCCAACTCCTTGGAGCAATTTCTGCGGACTCTCAAGAATTGACCAATGTGGATAGCGCGTATAGCATGCTTAGGGTGACCAGATTGTGCGTGCAGTAATGTATTACCCGCACAAGGTTTACGATAAATAGAAGACTCAATTTTTGAAGCACCAAAAGACAATTTAAGATCAAGGAATGCTATCTCAATCTCTTGAAACTCACTAGTGAACTTCAGTTCCAAATCGTTGTTATTAAGAAACTGTACAAATGACTCAAAAAGTATTTTGGTACCAGTCCAAATGAGGAGCAAATAATCAATATAACGATGATATGTCCAAATATATTCACGAAAACAATTTTCTGAGTTATAGATGAATTGCTCCTCAAATAAGCCCATATATAAATTGGCATACGATGGGGCAAATTTTGCCCACATTGATGTGCCTCTTTTCTGAAGATAAAAAACATTATCATATTTAAAGTAGTTATGTTGAAGTAGATAATGTATAGCTGACATTAAAAATTGTATAAGATCATCAGAATATGAGCTATAGGTAGTTAAATGAAAATGAATAGCTTCCAGACCTTTAATATGTGGAATGACTGTTTTAAGGGAACTTACATCCAAAGAACCCCAAACACATTTGTCATCCACTTGGATTTGTGACAGCTTAGATAACAGATGTCCTGAGTCTCTGGTATAGCTCTGTAACCTTAACACCAAAGACTGAAGATATGAATCCACCACCTGGGAGAGATGTTCATTTAAAGAGCCAATACCAGAGACTATAGGTCTCCCTACAAATGGCCTCTGGTTTGTGTACTTTGGGCATGTGATGGAAGATGGGTATACGTGGATGTCGAACCAAAATAAAGTCAGCCTCCCTCTGATTCAAAATACCTAAAGATAATCCATCCTCCACTAAATGCTTCAGTATTTTCATAAAGGCCTTAGTGGGATCCCTATTTAACACAAGATAAGATTCACTATCCTCCAATTGTCTTAAAGATTCTCGATGATAATCTATAGCATCCATAACAACAACGCAACCGCCCTTATCCGTACCTCTCACAACTACACTTGTATCATTTTAATTTCTCATATAACATTCCTTTCAGCTACAGTAAGGTTATCAGGGGTGTGGGCTGGGCTAGTCCCGATACTGTTATGTAGATCTATCAACTCCTGTTCCACAAGTGTTTGAAATGAATCTATATTAGATCCTCTTCATTGTATGGGATAAAAACTAGCTGAAGAAATCTTCCAATTATCTTTATTCACCAATTCAATCCCAACACATTTCGATCCATTGGAATGACTTTCTCTTTCTAAACATTCTCAATGCTAGTAAAACTGACACGTTTATCTTGTTTATCAGATCTTAATATTGATCTGTTAGATGATTCTTTTCTAGATATATATCTTCTAATTCTCCTCTCTTGGGGCCAAGTATAAACTCTGTTAATAATCCTCAGAATCCCTAACAAATTTTTTTGATTTTATAAGGGTAATATTATGCTCCAATTTCTGAATTTTAGCTTTCGTATCATTAATAAAGGTAGTGAATCTATCAATTTCACTATTTGCCTTTAAGTGTATTTGTAACGACTCCTTCCTCAGAGTGACATAAGTTCCTCGTTTATATTTCAAAATTAATTCCATTAATCGCATAGAGCAATCATTCAAAATCGCATGCCATTCCATCGTGAAGTCACCCTCATCGTGTGCAAAAGTGGGAAAATTCATAATTCGCAATCCTCTCCAAAGTCATTATGTCTCACCAAGTTTTAACTTCTTTAGTCATAGTTTTCTCCAACTTGGAATAAGACATATCCAAATCATATAATGAATCTCCTGTATATATACGGTATATATACGGCTGAAACATGCCTTAAGCGCCATGTGGAGTACTACTCCAGGTTTAAAAGAATTCCCATTAGTTACGTTGGCTAAGAGGAGACAACCCCTTAAACCTGTATCATTGATATATACATGGCTTGCTAGGGCTTCTGTTGTGGTAGAGGATAAACTCAGGCTTAAATGGGAGGTCTATGTGGGTGCCTTTGAGGATTGTGAATGGGACATGGCTCTGAGGAGTGCTGAATTGGTGGCTTCTATGGCCAGGCACCAACTGATCCAGCTCAAGATTTTGTACACATCCTATTACACTCCTGTGCATCTCTTTCGGATGGGTAGAGTTGTTAGTGATTGTTGCAGGAGGTATGGGGAGGCAGGCGCCGCTTTCTGGCACCTCCTGTGGGAATGTCCTCCGGTCCATAGATTTTGGGTGGAAGTGTTTTGTACTATAGCAGCTGTAGTGCAGTGGGACATGTCACTCTACCGGAAGACATGTGTATTTTCTATCCTTCCCGATCAACTTCACTTAAATTTTCACACTGTGCTGGCACGAAAGGTGGTGGCACAGTCGTGGATGTCGGAACATCCCCCCAGGCATGTCCAATGGATGAACTTAGTGACCCATCATCTTCCTCATTACAAGGGACTCAACCTGCATAGGGAAACACCGAACAAATGTCACCAAATATGGGGTCTATGGACCTCTTATTGTAATTCTAGAATTATCTACCAATGAGGGCTGCATGATACATAACTATTGCTTTGTGCTCCGTGTGTGATGTTCCTGGAGATCATGGCTACCTATTACTTTATCTATATGTTTATTTACAAATCGATGCCCATGCTGTTATCTGCTATGTTTATAATTACTTAAGGAAAGAGGTGTTGTGCTCGTCTCCCAGGGAGGGAGGGATGGTGGTCGGGATGAGTTCTTGGTTTGGGGTGTAGATAGAGGTGGGTAGTTTTGGCTTTGGTTTCGCTTAGCTTCTTAAACTTTAAAAATCAAAATGGGAGAGCTGTAACTCTCTGTTATGATATCTACTTGACTGTATTATCACAGTGCCTGTGATTCCTGTCAGTCTCATCTGTGGCAGACACTGATTTGCTGTGTTGGTTTGGCCCGCCCCCTGGTGACCTTTTTATACCTGGCTAGCACATCTGTCAGTTGCCCTTTCGTGGTGTTTCTGAACCAGTTATACTGTTACTGTGTTCCTGTGTTCCGGATTCCTGTGTACCGACTTGGCTTGTCCTGACTATTCTCCTGTGTTCCTGCTTGTGTATGATCCGGCCCGTCTGACTACCACCCTTGGATCCTGACCCGGTTTGGCTGACGTTCCTGCTTGTGTATGACCCGGCTTGTATGACTACCTCCTGCGTGCTCCGACCCGGCCTGGCTGACTTCCCGCTCCGAAGACCGACTCCTGCTTTCTACAGTGACCTGCGTTCCAGTTGTCGCCGCCGCGACATTTCTATCTGCTGTTCCAGCTTTTGGTGTGACTGCCTTGCCTGGTGTACTCCGATCAGTGCAGTGTATTTACCTATGCAGAGTTGTGCGTATGTGCGCCTCCCTCACACTGCAGAGCCTTGCTATACCCCTGAAAAGCCTCGAGTAAAAGGGCTATTTAACCCTAGCAGTGCCGCCTGGGTTCCACTCTCTCGCTACTCCCATAAGAGTCTCGTTCTCGGTGATACTACTGGCCGCTCTCCGTCGGCAGCTCCATACATCCTTGCAGAGTATTCACATCCGTTAGGCCGGTTGGGCGCCTAAGACTCTCTCTTGTTTACTGGGCGATTCTGCTATACCGAGTGGTGGCAGGCACAGGCATCAGCATTTGCAATTCCGGTAATTACGCCCGTGGGGCTGTTGGCTCTAGCGTGTTTTATCCCGGTGTCCGGTTAAGTCTGAGGAGGCTTGGCAGCTTTCGCATTGCAGGCCGGTTCCAATCACGCCCGTGGGGGCTATTTGCAATTGCATTAGTTGAAGCAGTTCCAGTAGGTACGCCCGAGGGGGCTACGTGGACTCCTGAGCTTCTTCTTACTGAACACCGTGGCGAGGCAGTCATGTATCCAGCCTGTGATGACCTTGGTCTCCAGCACAGCCTAATTACAACCTGGGCTTTCCAAACATCCACATCTGAGACTGACTGTTATCAAGGACTTAACCCTCTGTGGGTATATGCAATTCTACTGCTGTGTAATTGTACTTATAATTCATTTGTGCATTTACAATTGTATCTACTAGTCCTTACTACTGGTGTATATCTACCGCCACTAGAGGGCGTACTTCTGCCTTAACTTATTTTAATAAAATTGTGTTTTATTTAACACACTGGTCTGAGAGTCTTAAAAACCGTTACATGTATGCATTGTTTCTTTTATTTGACTACTATGTGCATTTTCATTGAATTTGTAATGTTTTCTTACTGTCCTCTCAATAAAAATGTTAAAAAAAAAAAATCTCATTTAGGGTGAGTACCCTAGCAGCAGCAGTCAGAAAAAAGTATTTGGGACATTTTAAGCTAACCAAGTGGCTTATTCATTCAATAGTGTTATGTGCTTTTGTGCACATTCTAAAACTGACCAAGAGGCTCATGGCCAGTGGATTAGGATTATGTTTAAAGCTGTGGAGCATGCGGCATGCCATGTGGTAGCATGGAAATGTGGGCCCCCTGGACCCAGCTAGCGTGGCTTAGCCAGGAAGATTACAGTGCACTGGACTATTAGTTAGGACACCATGAGGGCAGACTGAAGCCATGGAAGCACTGAGGAGGGAAAGAATGGTGGAATAGTCATGGCAAATTAGCTATGTCCAGTTCATCTCCTTAGAGAGTTGAAGTAGCCACTGTTTGGGTCAAGGTACAGATTTCATAGGAGTGGTGCCTGAAAGTTCCATTAACTCAACCCCCAGTGGCAGGCAGCTGGGTGCTAGCCATTCCCCAAGATGTGGCAATGGGTCTGGGATGACACATTTTGTATCTGCAGGATCTCCCATGGGCCCTTCATTAATAGATCAAAACCCTTTAATAAAAGCTGTGACTTCCTTAATTTGCTACCTACGTTGTTGTCTGTATCTACATTTTGCATTTTCTGTTTTGCCATGGTAAGGGGTTTGCTAAAAGAAGAAGACTAAAAAGACATTGGGACCTTATTACAAAACAAGGGACAACCATAAATGTATGAGGCACGCCAAAGTTCCATGGTACCCTGGTTGAGAACCACTGGGTTACACAATACAAGGTTGATACAGATGGGATAACTCATAATACTGTCCACTGGACCATCTCCACTACTGATCTGAGGAATTGAGAACCACAGAAAATTAGAAAGGGGAATGGGCTAGTTCATCTAATAGGGAGGTGCCAATGTTGCAGCCTGATAAAAGGCAAATACATTTTACAAAGAATGTAATTTTTCAGAATGACAAAAGATAAAATGTATGCATGTAAATGCATGTAGTCTAGCTGGTAAGATTGGGGAAATATAAATTATTGGAATTTATGAGCAGTATGATCTTATTGGCTTGTCTGAAACATGGTTAGATGATAAATATGAATTGGCAGTCAATATAGGGAGTTATACACTTTTTAGGAGAGATAGAGTTAATAAAAGTGGAGGGAGGTATGCCTATATGTTAATCATGCCTTAAAACCTAGTATAAGGGAAGATATAAATGAAGGGTCCAGTGAATATGTAGAGGGCCTTTGGGTTGAAATACACACTGGGGGTACATATAATAAAATATTTTAATGGAAATATGCTACAAGCCACCCAGTATTGGAGAGTTTGATGAAACTCAACTTCTAGGTCAGGAAATGCAAACATAATGGAAAAATTAAACTATCCTGAAATTCAGTGGAATAATATGACTTCCAGGACAACAAAGGGAAATTATTTTTTAAGTATGATTAATGACAATTTTATGTCCCAAACAGTAGAGGCACCAACTAGAAAAGAGGCCTTGCTTGACCTAGTGCTGTCAAAATGCTAACATAATAAACAGTATACAGTTAAAGGATCATTTAAGCAGCAGTGACCAAAATATGGCATCCTTTGAAATTTATGAGAAACCGAATGGCAAGGGTTTAAGCAAAACACTCAATTTTAAAAAGGTTAATTTTACAAAGCTAAATGCAGAATTAAAGGATGTAATCTTCAAAGATAAAAATGCACAAGAATGATGGAATTTGTTTAAAATGCTCTTAAATATCAATATATACATTTAGGGAATATGCACAAGAGGAGTAAATTGAGACCAGTGTGGCTTAATAATCAGGGTTCCAAGGAAATGAGAAATAAAGCTGGCTTCTTATATGTATAAGTCAGACAAGTCAAATGTGTCATTCAAAACCTATAAAGAATGTAATAAAATCTGCAAACAAGCAATTAGGCTAGCTAAAATTAAAAATGAGAGGATTTGCAAAAGAAAGCAAGAAACATCCTAAGCTATTTTACAAGTATATTAATAACAAAAATATTAAGGTTGATATTGGTCCTCTTAAGCTGAGACAGATGAATTTATTAGTGAGGATAAGGCTATGGCTTACACCCTAAATACAATCTTTGCTTCTGTATAGACAAAGGAAGCAACAAAGACAGGCTGTGGGCAAATAGACAAAACCACAGAATGTCCTCCATTATGTACATGGCTTCCTGAGGAAAAAGTCCAAAAGAGACTAGAAACTGTTATGGTGACTCAAGCACCTGGACCTGATGGTATACACTCAAGGGTACTTAAGGAACTTAGTTCAGTAATAGCAAGACGGTTATGCTTAATATGTATTGATTCACTTTCATCAGGAATAGTGTCCTGTTGTTGTAGTAAAGCTAAAGGGGCAAAATCCAAACCAGAAAATTATAGACCAGTTAGCTTGACTTCAATAATGGGTAAGCTATTAGAAGAGTTACTAACTGACAGTATTCAGAACTACATGAAATATTATTAGTAGGAGTAAGCATGGTTTTTATGAAGAATAGATCATGTCAGACTAATTTTCTTGTGTTTTATGAAAGGGTAAGTATTAATTTGGACAAGGGAATTGTTGTTAATATATATACTTGGATTTTACAAAAGCCTTTGATACAGTGCCTCACAGCTGGTCACTGCATAAATTAAACAGCTTCAGCTTCTGTACATGGATTAAGAACTGGTTAAATGATAGATTTCAGAGAATTGTTCTAAATGGAACCTTTTCAAGTTGTTCTAAAGTTTTACGTGGGGTGCCACATGGTTCAATCCTAGGCCAAATGCTTTTTTTATTATAAATGTTATTGAAAGAAGTCAAAAGATAGAACAATCAGACAATTCTATAGCGATTAGATATACAACATGTGGTACAAACAATTGAGTACTTGGAATATCTAAAGACATAATTACTGTACAGTTTCAAGCAAAATGTATCTACTTGGCCAGTTAGACTACTCTGCTTCTGGTGCCTTCTCCGTGATTCGACCCGGCCTGGCTGACGTTCCTGCTCCATGATCTGACCCGGCTTGTCTGACGTTCCTGCTCCGTGATCTGACCCGGCTTGTCTGACGTTCCTGCTCCATGATCTGACCAGGCTTGTCTGACGTTCCTGCTCTGTGATTCGACCCAGCCTGGCTGACGTTCCTGCTCAGTGACCTGACCCGGCTTGTCTGATGTTCCTGCTCCGTGATCCAACCCAGCTCTCCTGTTCCTGCTTCGTTGTGTCGCTTGGGCGACATTCTGTCTTCGGCTGTGACTGGGCCTACCTGGCAGAGTATTCTGTGTTGCCTCCGTTACTGCTACGGCAGTGTACATATTGCTGAGCCTCCGTTAATTCTTGCAGAGCTTACTGTTGCCTCCCTTACTGCTACGGCAGTGTGCCATTGGCTGGGCCTACCGTTAACTCTTGCAGAGCTTACTGTTGCCTCCGTTACCGCTACAGCTGTGTGCCATTGGCTGGGCTGTCCGTTAACTCTCGCAGAGCTTCACTGTTGCCTCCGTAACTGCTATGGCAGTGTGCCATTGGCTGAGCCTTCCGTTAACCCTTGCAGTACTCCTTGTTGCCTCCGTTACTGCTATGGCAGTGGGTATAGCCTCAGCTCTGCTCCGGCAGATTACCAGTGCTCTGTCTCCATTCTAGCACTACAGTCTCCTACTAGCTGTTATTCCATCATACTGGGCGTTAATAGAGAACTCACCACAGACTTCTCTACAACAGAGACTGATTATACCTATTGGGACTTTAACTCATGCTGTGCTGCTTCTCTGGGTATTCACCCTTTCATGCCTGACCTATGTCAGTATATGAACTCTCGTGCTTCCTATTATACTGGGCCTGTGTAGGCATATGTATCTAAGTCCTGTATTACACCTGTATAATTCTGCTAAGGTACGTTATAGCCCGTGAAGGGTAATTATCATTGTGTTTTCAATAAAACTGTGTTTTATCCTAAACCACTGTGTCTGAGTGTTGAACAAACCGTTACAGAGGTAGCTGTTTGTTAGTCACCCTATGGGGGGTGCAGGGCAGAGCCCCCAGAGAGGATGAAAGAGAAGCTTTAATATATATCAACAAGGTCACAGACATTCGTCCATGCAAGTACCTCCTCAAGTGTGAACCTATAGATTAGAGAGTCTGTGGCACAGACTAAGGGATCACCAACACAGAGTAATGCCAAGGTGTCAATACAAGATGACCGTGAATCAGTGTCGCTGGCTCAGAGTAGAAACCCCCAAGCCATGAGCATCATATAAGGCCATGGAAAGATCAGAAACATTTTCCCTAGGCCTCACTTCCCTGACGCAGCAATAAGGAACCTCCAGGACTCGGAGCATAAAGCAAGTCAAAATACAGAGGCAGTAAGGTAGTAAAACTTAATAAAGTCCTGAGGGGAGCATGTTTTTACAAATTTCTATGATAAAGTAGCCATGGGTCCCAAATGTGGTGGAAATCAGCAGTATGGTGAGCAAGGGAAGCACAGATGCCATCCACCTATCACAGTACCCATGATTTCAGTGACTGAGCGACATTGTTATTTACCGATTTACCCTGGCCTTATTCTTATTGGCTCTGTGTTGGTGACTCCTCCCAGGGTTTGCCTATATATACTCCCTCCTGTCATTCTGCCGGTAACTAGCGTTTGTTATTACTTGTTCCTTTTCTGTGTATGACCCGGCTCGCCTGACTACGCTATATTCTTGATGCTCCTGTGACCCGATCCCGTTGCTGACTTTGGACTGGCTGACTAACTCTGTGTGTACCGACCTGGCCTGGCTGAGTATCTGATTCTGTTACCTACTAAGAACTGGCTGACTAACTCCGTGTGTACTGACCAGGCTTGGCTGAGTATCCGATTCCGTTTACGACTAAGGACTGACTGACTAACTCCTTGTATACCGACCTGGCTTGGCTTAGTATCCGATTCCATTACCGACTAGGACTGGCTGACTACTCTGTGTGTACCGACCTGGCTGGGCTAGTGTCTGGCTATACTATCTGGACTGGCTGACTATGCTGTGTGTGCCGACCTGGCTGAGCATTTGGTTCCTTTGTCAACGGGACTGGCCAACTATCTCCGTATGTACCGGTTAGGGCAGCGCCAGCTACTGATCGGTTATGTTACGTACACTGCTCACTCCCACTCTATATACCGCACTGCGCCTGTTAGGCCTACCTGCCCCAGTAGTCTCCTGGGGCTTGTGGGAGCCCGGTTACTTGCCAGTGTCTGTGTTGCCTCTGGTAACCCTAGTGTACTAGGGTCCAGTCTGAGCCAGACTTCTGCTCGTGTTGCCTCTGTTAACCCTAGTGTTCTAGGGTCAGAATACTGCCAGTGTTTGGTCTATGTTGCCTCCGTTAACTCTAGTGTTCTAGGGTCAAATCACTGTCAGAGTCCTGTCCGTGTTGCTTCCAGTTACCCTAGCATTCTAGGGTCAAGTCACTGCCAGAGTCCTGTCCGTGTTGCCTTCATTAACCCTAGCGTGCTAGGGCCGAGTCATTGCCAAAGTCCAGTCTGTGTTGCCTCCATAAACCCTAGCGTTCTAGGGTCAAGTCACTGCCAGAGTCCTGTCTGTGTTACCTCTGTTAATCCTAGTGTACTAGGGTCAGATCTCTGTCAGTGTCCAGTCTGTGTTGCCTTCATTACCCTAGCCCTCTAGCGTCAGTCCGCTGCCTGTGTTGTCTTCGTTAACCATAGAAGTCTAGGGTCAGGTATCTACCTGAACACTGTGCTGCTTCCGATATCCCTAGTCTGCTAGGGGATTGCCCTGCAGTTACATATCGCTTGTGTCACCTAGTGGCAGTGTGGGGCTGTTGAGGATATTCTTGTTCCTGAAACTGTCCACGGATCAAGCCTGCAAAGTCCTGATCGATATATATATATATATATATATATATATATATATATATATATATATATATATATATATATATATAATTTTTGCTACTGTGATATTCCTCATACTGACCCGAGTCAGATCTGGGAAGTACTTGGTATGGACCTCATCTGGACCTGAGTGGGGTGATTGTTCAATAAAGCTTTTTAACCTTACCTAATTGTCTTAGTGTTCTTACGAAACCGTGACACCACCCTGCTGTGCCATTCATCAATCGTTGGGGGTTGCAGGGATTTCCAATGAAGTGATATGAGTTGTTGTGCCATGTAATTTAGAATGTATAGAGGTGTATGGTAGGCTTGGGCAAGGAGCATGAAGAGGGCAAATTCAAGAACAGCAAAGAGTCAGGGGTATTAGGGATCTTCATTTAAAGGAGTATATCAAGTACACCAACTACCAGATCCCAAAATGGTCTCAAAGTGGCACAAGACCACCAAATGTGCAACATGGATCCCTCCCTGCTCAAACATCTCCAGCATAATGAAGGACATTGGGGAAACATTTTAGCTAGCCTAAGGTAAGTATAATACCACCGTGTTAAGAATTTAAAGTTTGCTTACTTAGCTGACATGTCCAGAGTATCCCGGACATCGAAAAATAGTTGACCATTCAGACATGGACCAAGAAACTTGCAATTCTTCTTAAGCAGTGATTCAAATGGAGTTTGTGATCTTCTAAAGTATCCAGAGGGCCCTAGTGTAGAGGCAAAATGTGAAAGTTGTTTATATTGCTAGTACTGGGATTGAGGTAATCCTAGTGAGGTCCTCGAAGGGAAGGAAACCTGTGCCCAAGAATAAGAGATCAAGTGTGTGAATGCGTGGTTGTTTCCACAATAAAAAATGGACACATCTTTAGTCCCAGAAGAAAGTCTGGGTTGCCACAGATAAAGAGAAGGGGAAATGGATGCTTCATAAAGTGGTACAACTGTGACACCTTATTTCAAACTGACAATATGCAACGCAGGATAGGGTGTTTGAGCAACAAAGAAGGTGTAGATGAGACATATAACCGTGGAAGGTTATGTGGGTCGAAGTGTGGCAACCACAACAAAATCCTCAAGACCCAGTCTCAGGGTGTAGAATCTACACAGTCAGTGAGAAGGGCAAGCATGGTATGATATCTGGCAATCCCATGCCACCCTGGGTTCCCGGGCAAAAAAAATCTAGTGCACAAACTAGATTTTTTATACTTCCACAGAAAATGATTCATTACAGATTGTAAGTGAGTAAGGTGTGAGTGTGAGAATGGGAATGGGAGAGCATTAAACAAATATAACATTTGGGGTAGAGCCACCATTTTCACCAGATTCACTCATCCAAACCATGATATGAACAAAACATCCAAAGTCTGAAAAAATATTGTTTGACAGTGGAACAGAGTCAATCGAAATTTAATTTAAATGTAGAAGTGTTACAGTGGGAAAGAGAAACAGCCAAATAGTTTATCTCCCACTCCGCCCATTTAAATGGGAAAGGGTTAGTTAGGGTTAGGGTGATGATTACCATTTACAAATATATTCAAGTTCAATACAAAGAACTATTAAATTAATTATTTATGCAAAGAGTCAAGCTAAGAACGGGAAATAATCCATTAAGACTAGAGGAAAGGCTTTTCGAGCAAGACAAAGGCAGCAATTTTTTTACAGTAAGGGAAGTAAAGCTATGTAATTCTTTGTCTCAGAATGTTGTGCTTGCTGATACTTTAACTGCTTTCAAAAAAGCAATGGATACCTATCTAGCACAGAATAATATTAAGAATTATGACAGATAGCTTCAATGCAAATAGGTTGTTGATCCTGCCAACTATCTGTCATTTGGAGTCAGGAAGGATTTTTACCCATGTGGGGCTTAATTGGAAATGGCTTCAGGGTTTGTTTGTTTTTTTTACCTTCCTCTGGATAAACAGGGGGTGATTTGACATGGGCAGAACTTGATGAACTCCTCACCAACTATGTTACTATGTAGAAGAAGCAGTTGGAGGTACACATGATCAATTATTTATTTAGCAAAACATGGTTTCACAGCCTGTTTTGGCCATGTTTCACAATCATACTGTTTCTTCTGACAAGTGAGATATGGGAATTTTTTTATTAATTCACATTTTTAGTGGGTTATTAAGTGGTGTGCAGTATAGGTATCCTATTGAAATCTCGCCATGTATTGGGTGAACATGAAAATAGCGAGTTTAAAATGTCATGTCAATCAAAAAAGGCAATATCAGAATGTTGTGAGAATGAAAACACCAACATTCTCATATTGCATGGTGAAACATTGCATACATATGAATAATAAATATGCTTGGCTACCTCTTTGGTGCTCATAGTGTTAAATGATCTGGTGATTATTCTGCTTGCCAGGATCTTCAGCAGACATAGGGGGCAGAAGGTTGCTCAAAGTGATAGTAATACTTCGTTTTATGTTTATTTTATTTTGTAGGCATTAAAAAATCATTAAGAATGATATTAGTTTTATCTCTCAAACCTTTATGGTTTGAGAGATATTCGCAAGCAAAGTTTCCCCCTCAGTGATGTCAGCACTCTAGCTGACAGATTTGGAATCCGGTCCGCAGACCGGCGGTGGCTTTTCAGCAGAGCCGAGATCGCAAGATATAAAACTAATTACTTCATTGGAATGGTGTACAAAGTGTGCCTGGTTTGCACCAGATTCCAAATCTGACAGCTAGATGGCAGACTTGACCTTTTCAGTCAGTGAGAGGGAAACTCTGCTTGCGAATATCTCGCAAACCATAAAGGTTTGAGAGATAAGACTTATATCATTCTTAATGATTTTTTAATGTCTACAAAACAAAATAAACATAAAACAAAGCATTACTATCACTTAAAGTAATTGAAAGGGGTGAGCAACATATTATTGAATGACGTGGCACTAAAAGGGTTATCAGGGCCATGTAACCCTTTGTCTCCTATAGGACACCTTCACCCCCTATACATACCACCTTGCTACTTGCATCCATTCCTCACAATGCCCACTGGGGTCAGAGGCCCACAGAGCACACAGGCCAGAGAGAAGGTATAATTATCATTTAACACAATGAGTGCTAACAGGGATCCGATAACTCTTTGAGTGCCAGGTTTGCAATAATATATTGCTCACCCCCTTTCAATTACTTAAGGAACCTCCTGTACCCCATGTCTGTTGAAGATTCTGGCAAGCAGAATAATCACCGGGTCATTTAACACTATGAGCAACAAAGAGGTAGCCAAGCATATCTATTATTCATATGTACGCAACGTTTCACCATGCGATATCAGAATGTCTGTGTTTTCATTCTCCTGACATTCTGATATCGTCTTTTTTGATTGATGCAACATTTTAAACTTGCTGTTTTCATGGGCAACAAATACATGGTGACATTTAAATAGTAAACCTGCAGTATACATACCTTTTGAGAAACACAAAATGTTCCTGTTGTATTATTTCCAGTAATCAAAAAAAATATATATTAGCACTGGCAACCTTTTTGCAGATTTAAATCTGCCTCTGAATTAAGCCTTTTGTGAGATAATCTCTCCTGTCTGGACTGAGTCTGGATGTGTAAACAGGGATCTCTCTTTTCTGTTATGAATCTCTCTGACGAAGATAGTTTTAGTTTTGCTGTTTTGGAATGTGGGAAATTACAATTTTGGAGCATACTGCACCAAATGGGATTAACAAAATCTCACATTGTTTTAAAGTAGCAGTAAAACAGCATAAAAAATATGTTACAGGGTTTTTTCTAATGAGTAAAACAAGGGCACGCTATCTGCTGGGATCATTTTCATTCAAACATTTCTACAGCTCAAATTTGTTTTTAAAATTAAACTGCAAATATCTTTTCTGTTCTGCAGGTGGTGCTCTTCCTATATTTTACTATTGAGGACTATAGTCAGTGGTACACCTCTCTAACATAGTAACATAGTAAATTAGGTTGAATAAAAACACAAGTCCATCAAGTTTAACCTTTGCCTCATCCCCCTGGTGACATGGGAACTGTATAGCTTTCCTGCTACCAAATAAGTTGGTCTTTATTAGGGATGGGCAAAAATTTCCCGCTTGGCGAATAATTTCCCGCAAGAAGTCAGTTTTTCTGCTTTTTCCAGCCTTTTTCAGCCCATTGAAATCAATGGGAAGAAAAATATTTCTCCACCACAGGAAAGTTTTCTACAGCCATATAAGAGGCTGTCAGGCCCTCACAGCAGCCATTCTGTGTTTGTGAGAGGAGAAATCAGCATGTTTTTGAGCTAGAGGAGATAGGCAAATAAAAGGGAATTGAAGATTAGTTTAGGGAGTCATTAAGGTAGGACATTTTTTCTCTGTATTATGGGAGTCTGGGAGGAAGGAGGTTGACCCCCAAATACTGCAAAATTCCATGTGACTGACTGGAAAGCTAGGGACCTATTTGCTTGCTGATCTTGCTGTTATTGTCCCTGCGCTGGGTGGGGAAGTCTGGGGAAAGACTTTGTTGATTTTGTTTTTCAGCTATAATTTCTTTTTGGACAGACTGTGATAAGACAACAGGGTGGACAACTTAAAAAAAAAAAAAAAAAGAATGAAAAACTAAAAATCTTAGGTGACTGTGACATACAGCTGACTGGGCTTAGGCAAGGCATCATACAGCTCCATCAGTTGTGTTGTGTACTGTACAGTAAAAAAACACTGTTGTTGCATAATGTCCAGCAAATGCACAAGTGGAAGGGGAAGGGGTGGAGCAGTGCAGGGATGTAAGAGTAAAGTAGCAGTTCAAAAACTAACTGCAGCAATGGTTGCTGCAGCATGTTCAGTCAGTGATGATGATCCCTCTACTCCAAGGGAGGATGCGGTTTGTCAATGTCCCAGCAAAACTTGTTCCAGCACCATCAGTGCCAGTAGAAATAAAGAACCATATAATAAGAACACTGAAGACGACAACAAGTCGTATTCAAGTGTTGATGATGCTGGCAATAGCATAATAGAGGAAGGTGTAGCAGCTGAACCACCTGCTGCATCAGACAGTGAGACAACCGAGCACTAAAACACCTGTCCTTAAAGTAGTAGCAAATTTTGTTAAAGTAAAAGTAAAAAGAAATTGTTTGAGACATCTAAAAGCTTAGAGTAATATAAGGGTAGTAGTGGGAAAGAACTGTCAGGTGATGCTGATGCTGCTGAGGATGACCTAATGATGACTGATGATGATGCAAATCTAGAATATATCCCTGCAGCATCCTTCTCTTGTTCAGATACAGATGAAGTTGAGAGTGAGGATGATGACAGCTCTATAAAGTTAGCAGAAATTCAAAGTCTGAATCTTCCACCACTTTTAAGGAGCACTGTGCCTGTCTGTAAACCATTTGAGAAAGCTATTGGAAAGTCTGACCCTGGACAAGTACAGATGTCAAAAAGCACACAGTCTGCTTATCAATCATCATCAGCATCATCACCTTTTCAAAGTCAAAGTACCACTCAGCCACACACACCTGTTTTGAGTACCCAGCAACGGTAACACAGTTTAACACAGTATTAGATATGATGAGTACCTCTGGTGTTGCTGCTGTAAGTGTTGCACCTTTGCCACCTAGTAGTAGTGGCAGTAGAATTGCATCAACATCTAGCCCCAGTAGTAGTAGTAGCAGAAGCCACACATGACAGACAAAGGACAAATATATTGACAGCACAGATGAGGAGGTGGAGGAGTGACGTGAAGAAAGGTTTCGACCATCTACCCCACTTGGGACCACTGCTATGACCGATAAGTAATGTGTGTCAATAATGTGAGAAGGAAGATCGCATATGACAATGGTAAACACAAGATACATACACAAATCACACCATGCCAGTCCTGCACCAACAACAATACAATACACATCTGCCACATTGTAGGTTGTACTTTATTTTTTCATTACTTGACATCTTTATGAATATGTGCCAGCGTCACTTAAGCAGGAAGTTAGTGTTGTGGGCAAAGGACAAATGCATTCTGACACATTTTTCAAGCCATATTTTGCTGTAGGACTCACAACTTTGACACTTATTTCTAAACTTCATCCCTCAGAAGAAGCAATATTACCATGGGAAATGTAGTACTTATACGAAATATAGGCGGAAAATTTGTTAAAATAGGTGAAAAAGAGGAAATTTTTGCATAGGCGTGAAGGAAAAATTTTCCTTGGGAAAAGCCAAAAATTGGCACATTTTCCCGAAAAGTCATGTGGGAAATTTTTCACACTTTTCACCCACCCCTATCAGACCTTCCTGATTTGCCTACTAATATACAGTATAATCCTGTATGTTCCCTTTTGGAAGAAATGTATCTAATCTTCTCTGAAATGTATCCATTGTATCTGCCATGATCACATCCTTGGACAAGGAATTCCAAAATTTAACAGACCTTACTGTAAAAAAAACCTTCCTCTGCTGAAGTCTAAACCTCCTTTCCACTAATCTCAAGGGTTGTCTCCGGTCACCTGATCATGTCTTGTAATGAATAGCTCACCACAGAGATCCTAGTATTGACTAGTGTTGAGCGAGCATGCTCGGCCGATGCTCGGATCGGCTCGAGCATCGCTCTGCTCGGCACATGGCGGTACTCGTACGAGTACCGCATGTGCTCGCCCGCCATGTTCGGGTCTCCTCCCCGCACGTTTTGCGGCTGCTGCGCAGCCAATAAACGTGCAGGGAGGCTCTGACATCAGTGTAATGCCAGCAGCCATGTTGGCTGCTGGCATTACACTGATTGGCTGGCCAGAACCCGTGGTCGGGTGCTGTATAGCACCTGACCAGCGAGTTCGGCTCAGTCTTAGCCAGGGAGAGCTGAGGATAGGAAGGGAAAGTCAGTGTAGGGAGGAAAAAAAGCAAAATTGTGAAAAAAAAGAACCAAAAGTCCTTTTTAGGACTACTGTGTGTGGGGGCAGCAGGTTATTTTGTGTGGGGGGAAAAAAAAAAAAAAAATATATATATTCTGTTTAGTGTGCAAAGTTGCAGATTAGAGCACATTCTGTTTAGTGTGCACAGTTGCAGATTAGAGCACATTCTGTTTAGTGTGCAAAGTTGCAGATTAGAGCACATTCTGTTTTGTGTGCAAAGTTGCAGATTAGAGCACATTCTGTTTAGTGTGCAAAGTTGCAGATTAGAGCACATTCTGTTAAGTCTTCAAACTAAAATATCAAAGTCACATATTCCATTCAGTGTGCGTCGCCGCAGTTTAGCAGCACATTCTGTGTACTGTGCAGAGTTGCAGAATAGGAAGAAATACTGTTAAGTCTTCAAACTAAAATATCAAAGTCACATATTCCATTCAGTGTGCTTCGCCGCAGTTTAGCAGCACATTCTGTGTACTGTGCAGAGTTGCAGAATAGGAAGAAATACTGTTAAGTCTTCAAACTAAAATATCAAAGTCACATATTCCATTCAGTGTGCTTCGCCGCAGTTTAGCAGCACATTCTGTGTACTGTGCAGAGTTGCAGAATAGGAAGAAATACTGTTAAGTTTTCAAACTCAAATATTAAAGTCACATATTCCATTCAGTGTGTGTCACCGCAGTTTAGCAGCCTATTCTGTGTACTCTGCACAGTTGCAGAATAGGAAGAAATACTGTTAAGTTTTCAAACTCAAATATTAAAGTCACATATTCCATTCAGTGTGTGTCACCGCAGTTTAGCAGCCTATTCTGTGTACTCTGCACAGTTGCAGAATAGGAAGAAATACTGTTAAGTTTTCAAACTCAAATATTAAAGTCACATATTCCATTCTGTGTTCGTCACCGCAGTTTAGCAGCCTATTCTGTGTACTCTGCACAGTTGTAGAATAGGAAGAAATACTGTTAAGTTTTCAAACTCAAATATTAAAGTCACATATTCCATTCAGTGTGTGTCACCGCAGTTTAGCAGCCTATTCTGTGTACTCTGCACAGTTGCAGAATAGGAAGAAATACTGTTAAGTTTTCAAACTCAAATATTAAAGTCACATATTCCATTCTGTGTTCGTCACCGCAGTTTAGCAGCCTATTCTGTGTACTCTGCACAGTTGCAGAATAGGAAGAAATACTGTTAAGTTTTCAAACTCAAATATTAAAGTCACATATTCCGTGTAAGATGAAGAAGGCGGGTAAAAAGGGACGGGGAAGTGGACGTGATCCTGATAGTTCAGGGCGCGGGTCAGGACGCGGAGAAACTGTGCCTGGTGCCAGAGCACAAGAAAGAAAGACATCCACCATACCTAGCTTCATGTCTCATTTCACAGGGCGTCGCAGGACATCACTCTCGAGGTCCGACCACTGTGAACAGGTGGTCGGTTGGATGTCAGCTGATACTGCTTCCAGTCGGTTAAGCACCACCCTGTCTTCCACCAAGTCCACTCTCAGTAGCCAAGAGTCTGGTCAACATAATCCTCACTCTGATCATCCTTCCTCCCACCATACACGGTCTGGTCAAAGAAGTGATCCCACACTGGGATATAGTGAGGAGCTCGTCTCATCACCAATCCTTCATTTGACCCTCTCTCCAAGCACGCTTGCAGAGGAACATGACATCTTGTGCCCTGATTCATAACCTCTAGAGGGTACCCAATCACAAGAAGATGACAGATGTGAACGGCATTTAAGGTCAAAGGAAGTAGTGGATGATGATGATGATGATGAGACACAGTTGCCATTAAATCAACCACTATTTCCGTCTCAAGACCTTGTTGAGGAGAATGTTATACAGTTGTCAATGACTGAGTATGTGGTGGGATCAAGACATGAGGAGGATGATCAGAGTGAGGAAGTGGAGGAGGACTTGGTGGACGATGAGGTGACTGACCCCACCTGGGAAGGTGTAGAGCCGAGCGATGACAGCAGTCCTGAGGGTGAGCCATCTGCAGCACCGCAACAGGCTGGAAGAGGCAGTGGTGTGGCTACAGAAAGAAGGCGGACCGCACCAAACCGGCCCGCAAATGTTCCACGGAGCACCCCCTTGCGTAAATCTACCTTGCCAAAGGGTAGGTGTTCCGCGGTATGGCGTTTTTTTAAGGAAAGTGCGGACGACAAAAGAATTGTAGTTTGCAACCTGTGCCACACCAGAATGAGCCGAGGCATGAACACTAGAAACCTCACCACCACCAGCATGATCCGACACATGGCATCCAAGCACCGTAATAAGTGGGAGGAACGCCTGGATCGCCCATCTGTGTCTGCAGGCCACACCACTGCCTCCTCTTTCCCTGTTTTCGGTGCCGGCCAATCGCCTGTCGAAGGCGCAGGCCCGCATACCTCCCGCCCTGCACCTGTACCATCTGAAGCACCATCAGCGACCACATCCACTTCCCTGTCCCAGCACAGCGTCCAAATGTCGTTACCCCAGGCATTTGAGCGCAAGAGAAAATACCCAGCCACCCACCCACAGGCCATAGCACTAACCTCACAACTTTCCAAATTACTGGCCATCGAAATGCTGCCATTTAGGCTTGTGGACACTGAGTCCTTCCGCAGCCTGATGGCAGCAGCTGTCCCTCGGTACGCGGTCCCCAGCCGCCACTACTTTTCCCGGTGTGCCATCCCCGCATTACACCACCATGTGTCCCGTAACATCACCCGTGCCCTGACCAACGCAGTTACTGGGAAGGTCCACTTAACGACTGACACATGGACAAGTGCTTGTGGCCAGGGACGCTACATTTCCCTGACGGCACACTGGGTGAATGTCGTGGAGGCTGGGAGCGACTCGGACCCTGGGATGGCACGGGTGCTACCCACGCCGAGGATTGCGGGCCCTACCTCCATCAGGGTTTCCGCCAGCACCTACGTTATTGGCTCCTCCTCCTCCGTTTCCACCTCCGAATTCTCTACACGCAGCGCCACTCCCCCATCAGCCAGTAGCTGGAAGCAGTGTAGCACTGCAGTGGGGAAGCGTCAACAGGCCGTGCTGAAGCTGATCTGCCTTGGGGACAAACAGCACACGGCCTCAGAGCTGTTGCAGGGGATTAGTCACCAGACCGAGCAGTGGCTCTCGCCACTCAACCTGCAACCAGGCATGGTTGTGTGTGATAATGGGCGTAACTTGGTGGCGGCTTTGGAGCTCGGCAAGCTCACACACGTACCATGCCTAGCGCATGTATTTAATTTAGTGGTTCAGCGATTTCTAAAAACCTACCCCAATTTGCATGATCTCTTGACCAAGGTGCGCCGCGTGTGTGCACATTTCCGTAAGTCATCTACAGCTTCGGCCGGCCTGTTGAAGCTGCAGCAGCGCTTACAATTGCCAGCTCACCAGCTGCTGTGTGACGTGAGCACGCGCTGGAACTCCACCTTCCACATGTTGGCCCGGCTTTGTGAGCAGCAGAGGGCAGTAGTGGAGTACCAGCTGTTACACGGTCGTCGCCTCTCCGTTCAACTTCCTGTAATCAGAAGTGAGGAGTGGGAATGGATGTCAGACCTCTGCGAGGTTTTACGCAATTTTGAGGAATCGACACAGATGGTGAGCGGCGATAACGCTATTATCAGTGTAACCATCCCACTTCTGTGTCTACTGAAACGCTCACTGCTCACAATTAAAACCGACGCTTTGCATGTGGAAGAGGTGGAAATGGGGGAGGAAGAGCTTACACAAGGTGATAGCCAGAGCACCCTCACTTCGTCTTCTCAGCGACAATTGGAGGAGGCGGAGGAGGAGGAGGAAGACACGGTTGCCTCCGCTACAGAGGGTAGCCATGGAACTTTAGTTCCATCTCTTCAGCGTGGGTGGGCAGAAGAGGAGGAAGAGGATGAGGATATTGAGAGTCATCCTCCTGGTGAGGACAGCGAAATCTTGCCTGTTGGTACTCTGGCACACATGGCTGACTTTATGTTAGGCTGCCTTTCCCGTGACCCACGCGTTGTACGCATTTTAGACAACACGGATTACTGGGTGTTCACCCTTCTGGACCCCCGCTACAAAGAGAATTTCTCATCTCTCATTCCTCCGGTGGAGAGGACAAGCAAAATGGTGCAATACCAGAAGGTTCTTGTTGAAAAATTGCTCCAAAATTTTCCATCTGACAACGCTGGCGGCAGAGTACGTGCTACCTTGGCCAACCGAGAAGGGGAGAAAAGGGGAGCACACAGCAGTTCCGACAAAGGCAGGGCAACACTCTCCAAGGCGTGGGACACCTTCATGACACCCCGCCAGCACCCTCACCCTGATGCGCAGCCTAGTGTCACAAGGAGGGAAAAGTTTTGGAAGATGGTGAAGGAGTACGTAGCAGACCGTGTCAGCGTCCTCAATGATCCCTCTGTGCCTTACAACTACTGGGTGTCCAAGCTGGACACGTGGTATGAACTGGCACTCTACGCCTTGGAGGTGCTGGCCTGCCCTGCCGCCAGCGTTCTGTCTGAGCGGGTATTTAGTGCTGCTGGTGGCATCATAACAGATAAGCGTATCCGCCTTTCCACCAACAATGCTGATAGGTTGACACTTATAAAAATGAACAAGGCCTGGATTTCCCCTGATTTCTCCACTCCACTGGAGGAAAGCCCCGGGGGAACATAAAGTCACTTTATATATGTTATTTACAATGATGGGAATACTCTGTATTCCCATTCACCCCTTCCACCCAAAAAACGGGTATATGGTTGACTCTTAATCTTCTCATCCTCCTCCTCCTCTTCCATATGCCCTGTGCTATAATTTTTATATAGGGCCAGCTCACCAGCGGGCCCTGTGATATAATTTTTATATAGGGCCAGCTCACCAGCGGGCCCTGTTTGACAATTTTTATATAGGTCAGCTCACCAGCGGGCCTTCTCATATAATGTTTTATTGGGTCAGCTCTCTAGCGGGCCCTCTCATATAATGTTTTATAGCGTCAGCTCACTAGCGGGCCTTCGCATATAATGTTTAGGATGGTCAGCTCTGCAGCAGACCCTCACCCATAATGTTTTAGATGGTCAGCTCAGCGCACGTTTCCCTCTTAATCATGGCCTCAGTTCAATAAAATCAAGGAAATTTTTGGGATAATTTGCCTCTGCGCACGTTTCCCTCTTAATCATGGCCTCAGTTCAGAAAATCAAGGAAATTTTTGGGATAATGGCCTCTGCGCACGTTTCCCTCTTAATCATGGCCTCACTTCAGAAAATCAAGGAAATTTTTGGGATAATTTTCCTCTGCGCACGTTTCCCTCTTAATCATGGCCTCACTTCAGAAAATCAAGGAAATTTTTGGGATAATTTGCAGATAATATACAAGTAAATATACAGCAAATATTGTTTGGTAACAATTTTTCGCCTAAAGTCGTTTTTATTTTCCTTTTTGTGTGTTTTATGGTCAGTCTGTAAAAATGGCGTACTACGGGCGAAAGATCGTTCCCAGCAGCGATGTTGGAGTCCAAGATGCATCCAGACATCCTCCCTATGCTGTCCCTGAACCATTTCTGTGGTGTTTCCATCTTTTTCTGCCCTTTTCCTATGGACCAGGCACCCTCCCCTCATCAGAGCAGGGGGTGCCTGGTGTAGTGCTCGAGTCCTCCCATTGACTTCAATGGGGCTCGGGTGCTCGGCCGAGCACTCGAGCCTCCGGGGGTGCTCGGTCAGAGCACCCGAACACCCGAGCATTGGGGTGCTCGCTCATCACTAGTATTGACCTCTCATATACTTGTATGATGTGATAAGGTCTCCTCTTAGTCATCTTTTCTCTAGAGTAAATAAACCAAGTTTGTCTAGTCATTCCTCATACTTCAAGTCCTCCATTCCCTTGTTCAATTCCCTTAATTTTGTTGCTCTTCGCTGTACCCTCTCTAGTTCTAGTATATCCTTTTTTAGAACTGGTGCCCAAAACTGTACTGCATAAAGTCCTTTATAAATGCAACACTGGCAGGTTGTGTATTAGTAACTTTTGAATGGTGATCTTCCAGCAGTGGGAGTGCTCTTGTTTTATTAAGTTCTATAACATATATATTTCATTAGAAAAGGGTTACTGCTCCCTTGCTTAAATTATGCTGTTAATCTCATGAATACTTTGCAGTGTGTGGAAGATTGCCTTAGCATTCAAGGGAGTAAAATTATCATTTAACCCCTTAACGACGGATGACTTACCAGGTACGTCCCGCAGAAACTGTCACTTAGTGACAGAGGACGTACCTGGTAAGTCACGAAGTCCGGGTCTCCGTGCGGCTGCACGCCGCTCTGAGACGCCGGATTTGTTTGGAAAAAAAAAAAAATGTTCCTCGGGCGTTAAGGTGACAGCCTCGTACGAACACAGCTGTCACTAAGGGGTTAAAGAGGGTTTTCACAACTGACATTTCTCCTCTATGGTGTAATTGGTTTGCTCCAGAATTGTTCCTCTTATATTTAGCTTAATGTATAAGGCCTAAAGCTTCTTTGCTCTGGAGTGAGTCTAGATCAGGAGCATTCAGGTTTTTTCAGTCTTGGGCCACATGATCAGAAAGCCTAAGTGTGAGGGCAGCATTAATTTTTTGTATATCTATGGTGATATCTATGGCCTGTCAACTATTCAAAAATATGGATCTATTTATTGATGAACTCTGATATTTAGCAGACATCTATTTTTGAACTGTACATTACTGGATTACTAGTACATGTGTGCTTTTTAATTACGTAAAACATTTTTTTTAAATTATCAAGGAGGCTGCACTCTGGATTCAGGATGGGTTCAGCATGTTTAATTGCCATGATCTAGGGGAAGGAAACCTCTTTCTCCTGGAGTGACTGCAATTTATTTAAAGCAGCCTCAGAAAACTGCTCAAAGAATAAATCATTTTGTTCTTAAGTACATCATAATCACCAATAATTTGATGTTGTATTCTTGCTGCCTGTGGCACTCTCCATGAATCTTTTTCTAGAACTACACAGGAAATAACAATACTGAATCTTGGGCTCTGTCAAGCTCAGAACCCTGTATGCTGATGGGCTGTATGATTTTTACATGTCAAATTTGCAGTTTCAGACAATATGGTGCTCAGTGATCTGGGTTGCTTCCAAACCACATATGTTTGCTGTGAGAGGAAAAATCCTTAGATTTCAGAAATCCTGAGATTAAAAAGAATATGTTTTCTGGCTACAGTCTCTGCATTTAATTACACATATACTGTGAGCCACTCTCTGGGACTTATTTATAAAGGCAAAGTGAAATGATTCTGAGACAAATTAGCTGTACTGCAGGGAACAATTAAAAATGGCCATGGATTTAAAAGGGACTTTTAATTCAATGAATGTGAGAGGTCTGTAACACATTGCACTAGCATTTAAGCAGTTTAAAGCAACATTGAAATCACTGGATGTATGGGGATTCTTATTTTTTCCCTGTGGTGCATTTGGTTTGCTCCAGAACAAATCCATTTTCTTAGTACAGTAGCTTTTCTATGTGTATAAATAATTAACATTAAATTTTCTGCATTCATTCCATTACAAATACAAAATGTAATGAAAATTGCATAATTCTTGTCATTTGGATTAAAATGACAAATTAATGTATGGAATACATACACTAATAAATACATACATTCCTGAATGATTGCCCTGGGAATGGCAGATGCCCTGCTTCCTCCATTTCCTCAACCTAGCAGTCACACATTTTCTGTCAGACACCAAAACTGTCAGTGAAATGATGAATATTGCTAACAAAATCTGAGAAAATCTTAGCCAGCCCTTCAGTGCTTCCAAAGTATTATGTTCTATACAAGAGCATAACCATCTGCACAATCACCAGCTGAAAATAGAGGTCCCTACTTGGTGGGGACCTCCATTTTTATATGAGCAAAACAAGGCCATCAACAAACATTAAATGCTTACATGTATGGCTTTGGATGTGTCTTTTGTGTAACCCAATCACTGACCGCTTATGTGAAACCTCTGCGTGCCTCTGAAATTTTTTGAGGCAGCCATCTTGTTGGTTTGTGGTGTTTTTACAGGTATAAATAAAATATTTCTCTTGTTTATTTATTGCAGAAAAAAACTAAAGAGCATAGCAAATTATTCTGTTCAGAATAAAAACACAGCTATGAACCAGCTGGTGACATGCTTGGAGCAGGATCCTAGAACAGTGTCTATAAAAAGAAATGAGGAATACATTCTTGTGACGTTGCTAGACCTCACCCCCCCTCCCCACTTTAAGCATAAAATGACTGAATTTGTGCCAAAGCATGATCAACATTTTTCTGTCAAAGTTTTAAAGAAATCCTTTAATTACATTTAGTTGAACATTGTATTGTGGAGGAGGAAGTAGAGGAAAAATTACATGCTCAAAAAGAAATAGACAGCATTGGGAAGTCAAAAAGAATTATACCCTCAACAGAGACAGAAACTTCCAAAGATCTATACCCACATGATGTTATTAATAGTGGTGTAAGGATTAGAGTGATCTTGGAGATGATAAATGATGACTGGAGGACAGATCTGGAGGAAATGGTTATTACCACTTCCCCCACCCCTAGTACTATTGAAATTATTTAGTTAGCTGCAAATTTAGCTTCTGCTGCTGAATTGTCTTTAAATACCACAGATGATGATCATATTTCATAACAGTCACACCGTGCTGCCCACCATAAGATGGTAGATTCCACCTAGTAATGGTAGTGACATAGAGCAGTCAGTGGTTGAAGAGGTTGTTCCACTTCCAAGTATTAGCAGAAGTACTATTGAGGCAGCAGCTTGTGTATCAGCAAAGGTAAAAACAACACAAGAAGGCACTTCAGTAGTGATGAGCGAGCACCCCAATGCTCGGGTGTTCGGGTGCTCTGACCGAGCACCCCCTGAGGCTCGAGTGCTCGGCCGAGCACCCGAGCCCCATTGAAGTCAGTGGGAGGACTCGAGCATTACACCAGGCACCCCCTGCTCTGATGAGGGGAGGGTGCCTGGTCCATAGGAAAAGGGCAGAAAAAGATGGAAACACTACAGAAATGGTTCAGGGACAGCATAGGGAGGATGTCTGGATGCATCTTGGACTCCAACATCGCTGCTGGGAACGATCTTTCGCCCGTAGTACGCCATTTTTACAGACTGACCATAAAACACACAAAAAGGAAAATAAAAACGACTTTAGGCGAAAAATTGTTACCAAACAATATTTGCTGTATATTTACTTGTATATCATCTGCAAATTCTCCCAAAAATTTCCTTGATTTTCAGAACTGAGGCCATGATTAAGAGGGAAACGTGCGCAGAGGCAAATTCTCCCAAAAATTTCCTTGATTTTCAGAACTGAGGCCATGATTAAGAGGGAAACGTGCGCAGAGGCAAATTCTCCCAAAAATTTCCTTGATTTTCAGAACTGAGGCCATGATTAAGAGGGAAACGTGCGCAGAGGCAAATTCTCCCAAAAATTTCCTTGATTTTCAGAACTGAGGCCATGATTAAGAGGGAAACGTGCACAGAGGCAAATTCTCCCAAAAATTTCCTTGATTTTCAGAACTGAGGCCATGATTAAGAGGGAAACGTGCGCTGAGCTGACCATCTAAAACATTATGGGTGAGGGTCTGCTGCAGAGCTGACCATCCTAAACATTATATGCGAAGGCCCGCTAGTGAGCTGACGCTATAAAACATTATATGAGAGGGCCCGCTAGAGAGCTGACCCAATAAAACATTATATGAGAAGGCCCGCTGGTGAGCTGACCTATATAAAAATTGTCAAACAGGGCCCGCTGGTGAGCTGACCCTATATAAAAATTATATCACAGGGCCCGCTGGTGAGCTGGCCCTATATAAAAATTATAGCACAGGGCATATGGAAGAGGAGGAGGAGGATGAGAAGATTAAGAGTCAACCATATACCTGTTTTTTGGGTGGAAGGGGTGAATGGGAATACAGAGTATTCCCATCATTGTAAATAATATATGTAAAGTGAGTTTATGTTCCCCCGGGGCTTTCCTCCAGTGGAGTGGAGAAGTCAGGGGAAATCCAGGCCTTGTTCATTTTTATAAGTGTCAACCTATCAGCATTGTCGGTGGAAAGGCGGATACGCTTATCTGTTATGATGCCACCAGCAGCACTAAATACCCGCTCAGACAGAACGCTGGCGGCAGGGCAGGCCAGCACCTCCAAGGCGTAGAGTGCCAGTTCATACCACGTGTCCAGCTTGGACACCCAGTAGTTGTAAGGCACAGAGGGATCATTGAGGACGCTGACACGGTCTGCTACGTACTCCTTCACCATCTTCCAAAACTTTTCCCTCCTTGTGACACTAGGCTGCGCATCAGGGTGAGGGTGCTGGCGGGGTGTCATGAAGGTGTCCCACGCCTTGGAGAGTGTTGCCCTGCCTTTCTCGGAACTGCTGTGTGCTCCCCTTTTCTCCCCTTCTCGGTTGGCCAAGGTAGCACGTACTCTGCCGCCAGCGTTGTCAGATGGAAAATTTTGGAGCAATTTTTCAACAAGAACCTTCTGGTATTGCACCATTTTGCTTGTCCTCTCCACCGGAGGAATGAGAGATGAGAAATTCTCTTTGTAGCGGGGGTCCAGAAGGGTGAACACCCAGTAATCCGTGTTGTTTAAAATGCGTATAAAGCGTGGGTCACGGGAAAGGCAGCCTAACATAAAGTCAGCCATGTGTGCCAGAGTACCAACAGGCAAGATTTCGCTGTCCTCACCAGGAGGATGACTCTCAATCTCCTCATCCTCTTCCTCCTCTTCTGCCCACCCACGCTGAAGAGATGGAACTAAAGTTCCATGGCTACCCTCTGTAGCGGAGGCAACCGTGTCTTCCTCCTCCTCCTCCTCCTCCTCCTCCGCCTCCTCCAATTGTCGCTGAGAAGACGAAGTGAGGGTGCTCTGGCTATCACCTTGTGTAAGCTCTTCCTCCCCCATTTCCACCTCTTCCACATGCAAAGCGTCGGTTTTAATTGTGAGCAGCGAGCGTTTCAGTAGACACAGAAGTGGGATGGTTACACTGATAATAGCGTTATCGCCGCTCACCATCTGTGTCGATTCCTCAAAATTGCGTAAAACCTCGCAGAGGTCTGACATCCATTCCCACTCCTCACTTCTGATTACAGGAAGTTGAACGGAGAGGCGACGACCGTGTAACAGCTGGTACTCCACTACTGCCCTCTGCTGCTCACAAAGCCGGGCCAACATGTGGAAGGTGGAGTTCCAGCGCGTGCTCACGTCACACAGCAGCCGGTGAGCTGGCAATTGTAAGCGCTGCTGCAGCTTCAACAGGCCGGCCGAAGCTGTAGATGACTTACGGAAATGTGCACACACGCGGCGCACCTTGGTCAAGAGATCATGCACATTGGGGTAGGTTTTTAGAAATCGCTGCACCACTAAATTAAATACATGCGCTAGGCATGGTACGTGTGTGAGCTTGCCGAGCTCCAAAGCCGCCACCAAGTTACGCCCATTATCACACACAACCATGCCTGGTTGCAGGTTGAGTGGCGAGAGCCACTGCTCGGTCTGGTGACTAATCCCCTGCAACAGCTCTGAGGCCGTGTGCTGTTTGTCCCCAAGGCAGATCAGCTTCAGCACGGCCTGTTGACGCTTCCCCACTGCAGTGCTACACTGCTTCCAGCTACTGGCTGATGGGGGAGTGGCGCTGCGTGTAGAGAATTCGGAGGTGGAAACGGAGGAGGAGGAGCCAATAACGTAGGTGCTGGTGGAAACCCTGATGGAGGTAGGGCCCGCAATCCTCGGCGTGGGTAGCACCCGTGCCATCCCAGGGTCCGAGTCGCTCCCAGCCTCCACGACATTCACCCAGTGTGCCGTCAGGGAAATGTAGCGTCCCTGGCCACAAGCACTTGTCCATGTGTCAGTCGTTAAGTGGACCTTCCCAGTAACTGCGTTGGTCAGGGCACGGGTGATGTTACGGGACACATGGTGGTGTAATGCGGGGATGGCACACAGGGAAAAGTAGTGGCGGCTGGGGACCGCGTACCGAGGGACAGCTGCTGCCATCAGGCTGCGGAAGGACTCAGTGTCCACAAGCCTAAATGGCAGCATTTCGATGGCCAGTAATTTGGAAAGGTGTGAGGTTAGTGCTATGGCCTGTGGGTGGGTGGCTGGGTACTTTCTCTTGCGCTCAAATGCCTGGGGTAACGACATTTGGACGCTGTGCTGGGACAGGGAAGTGGATGTGGTCGCTGATGGTGCTTCAGATGGTACAGGTGCAGGGCGGGAGGTATGCGGGCCTGCGCCTTCGACAGGCGATTGGCCGGCACCGAAAACAGGGGAAGAGGAGGCAGTGGTGTGGCCTGCAGACACAGATGGGCGATCCAGGCGTTCCTCCCACTTACTACGGTGCTTGGATGCCATGTGTCGGATCATGCTGGTGGTGGTGAGGTTTCTAGTGTTCATGCCTCGGCTCATTCTGGTGTGGCACAGGTTGCAAACTACAATTCTTTTGTCGTCCGCACTTTCCTTAAAAAAACGCCATACCGCGGAACACCTACCCTTTGGCAAGGTAGATTTACGCAAGGGGGTGCTCCGTGGAACATTTGCAGGCCGGTTTGGTGCGGTCCGCCTTCTTTCTGTAGCCACACCACTGCCTCTTCCAGCCTGTTGCGGTGCTGCAGATGGCTCACCCTCAGGACTGCTGACATCGCTCGGCTCTACACCTTCCCAGGTGGGGTCAGTCACCTCATCGTCCACCAAGTCCTCCTCCAGTTCCTCACTCTGATCATCCTCCTCAAGTCTTGATCCCACCACATACTCAGTCATTGACAACTGTATAACATTCTCCTCAACAAGTTCTTGAGACGGAAATAGTGGTTGATTTAATGGCAACTGTGTCTCATCATCATCATCATCATCCACTACTTCCTTTGACCTTAAATGCCGTTCACATCTGTCATCTTCTTGTGATTGGGTAGCCTCTAGAGGTTGTGAATCAGGGCACAAGATGTCATGTTCCTCTGCAAGCGTGCTTGGAGAGAGGGTCAAATGAAGGATTGGTGATGAGACGAGCTCCTCACTATATCCCAGTATGGGATCACTTCTTTGACCAGACCGTGTATGGTGGGAGGAAGGATGATCAGAGTGAGGATTATTTTGACCAGACTCTTGGCTACTGAGAGTGGACTTGGTGGAAGACAGGGTGGTGCTTAACCGACTGGAAGCAGTATCAGCTGTCATCCAACCGACCACCTGTTCGCAGTGGTCGGACCTCGAGAGTGATGTCCTGCGACGCCCTGTAAAATTACACATGAAGCTAGGTATGGTGGATGTCTTTCTTTCTTGTGCTCTGGCACCAGGCACAGTTTCTCCGCGTCCTGACCCGCGCCCTGAACTTTCAGGATCACGTCCACTTCCCCGTCCCTTTTTACCCGCCTTCTTCATCTTACACAGAATATGTGACTTTAATATTTGAGTTTGAAAACTTAACAGTATTTCTTACTATTCTGCAACTCTGCAGAGTACACAGAATAGGCTGCTAAACGGCGGTGAAACACACTGAATGGAATATGTGACTTTAATATTTGAGTTTGAAAACTTAACACTATTTCTTACTATTCTGCAACTCTGCAGAGTACACAGAATAGGCTGCTAAACGGCGGTGAAACACACTGAATGGAATATGTGACTTTGATATTTGAGTTTGAAAACTTAACACTATTTCTTACTATTCTGCAACTCTGCAGAGTACACAGAATAGGCTGCTAAACGGCGGTGAAACACACGGAATGGAATATGTGACTTTAATATTTGAGTTTGAAAACTTAACAGTATTTCTTACTATTCTGCAACTCTGCAGAGTACACAGAATAGGCTGCTAAACGGCGGTGAAATACACTGAATGGAATATGTGACTTTAATATTTGAGTTTGAAAACTTAACAGTATTTCTTACTATTCTGCAACTCTGCACACTACACAGAATGTGCTGCTAAACTGCGGCGAAGCACACTGAATGGAATATGTGACTTTGATATTTTAGTTTGAAGACTTAACAGTATTTCTTACTATTCTGCAACTGTGCAGAGTACACAGAATAGGCTGCTAAACGGCGGTGATACACACTGAATGGAATATGTGACTTTGATATTTGAGTTTGAAAACTTAACAGTATTTCTTACTATTCTGCAACTCTGCAGAGTACACAGAATAGGCTGCTAAACGGCGGTGAAACACACTGAATGGAATATGTGACTTTGATATTTGAGTTTGAAAACTTAACACTATTTCTTACTATTCTGCAACTCTGCAGAGTACACAGAATAGGCTGCTAAACGGCGGTGAAACACAGTGAATGGAATATGTGACTTTAATATTTGAGTTTGAAAACTTAACACTATTTCTTACTATTCTGCAACTCTGCAGAGTACACAGAATAGGCTGCTAAACGGCGGTGAAACACACTGAATGGAATATGTGACTTTAATATTTGAGTTTGAAAACTTAACAGTATTTCTTACTATTCTGCAACTCTGCAGAGTACACAGAATAGGCTGCTAAACGGCGGTGAAACACACTGAATGGAATATGTGACTTTAATATTTGAGTTTGAAAACTTAACAGTATTTCTTACTATTCTGCAACTGTGCAGAGTACACAGAATAGGCTGCTAAACGGCGGTGATACACACTGAATGAAATATGTGACTTTGATATTTGAGTTTGAAAACTTAACACTATTTCTTACTATTCTGCAACTCTGCAGAGTACACAGAATAGGCTGCTAAACGGCGGTGAAACACACTGAATGGAATATGTGACTTTAATATTTGAGTTTGAAAACTTAACAGTATTTCTTACTATTCTGCAACTCTGCACACTACACAGAATGTGCTGCTAAACTGCGGCGAAGCACACTGAATGGAATATGTGACTTTGATATTTTAGTTTGAAGACTTAACAGTATTTCTTCCTATTCTGCAACTCTGCACAGTACACAGAATGTGCTGCTAAACTGCGGCGACGCACACTGAATGGAATATGTGACTTTGATATTTTAGTTTGAAGACTTAACAGAATGTGCTCTAATCTGCAACTTTGCACACTAAACAGAATGTGCTCTAATCTGCAACTTTGCACACTAAACAGAATGTGCTCTAATTTGCAACTTTGCACACTAAACAGAATGTGCTCTAATCTGCAACTGTGCACACTAAACAGAATGTGCTCTAATCTGCAACTTTGCACACTAAACAGAATATTTTTTTTTTTTTTTTTTTTTGTTTTTTTCCCCCCACACAAAATAACCTGCTGCCCCCACACACAGTAGTCCTAAAAAGGACTTTTGGTTCTTTTTTTTCACAATTTTTGTTTTTTTCCTCCCTACACTGCCTTTCCCTTCCTATCCTCAGCTCTCCCTGGCTCAGACTGAGCCGAACTCGATGGTCAGGTGCTATACAGCACCCGACCACGGGTTCTGGCCAGCCAATCAGTGTAATGCCACCAGCCAACATGGCTGCTGGCATTACACTGATGTCAGAGCCTCCCTGCACGTTTATTGGCTGCGCAGCAGCCGCAAAACGTGCGGGGAGGAGACTCGAACATGGCGGGCGAGCACATGCGGTACTCGTACGAGTACCGCCATGTGCCGAGCAGAGCGATGCTCGAGCCGATCCGAGCATCGGCCGAGCATGCTCGCTCAACACTACACTTCAGGTGTTAGCAGTAAGCAGCCCAATTTATCTCCACCTTTCCCTGTCCTGAAATTGTGGGTATGTCATTATTTTTCTTTAGCTCAATGACTGTTCGATACTCAACATCACCTTTGTGCACAGTGTGCTATGACCATATATCTAAAGGCAGTGTTGTGGAGAGCAATAGAACACAGGGCATAAGGTAGCATCTGCAGACAGCACACCCTGCTGAATATGCTAACTTGATTGTTAAGGTAGGGTACACTATTTCATTAAATGTAGAGTAAGTCAGTCACTCACCAACCATTAAGGGTCTGGTTTGCATACTTTATGATGTGGAAAAGACAAGGGTCTCAGTGGCTGTGATGGTACCAGGATTTACCAGACCATTTTGGGGTTTCCAGTTCCTGAACTGCCACTGCTGCTGTCCCTTTTCCACGGCTGGCTGTAGCACTGGTATTTGCTGGCAGTGTGGAGGTCCTGGATAGGGATGGGTGAAAATTTTCGCCCTCAAATTGAAATTGTTGAATAATGGAACTTCCCGCAAATATTTTATTTCTGGAGGCATAGTATAAAAGGGGCATGAGAGCAAACCTGTATTGGTGGAGTGTGGGGAAATAATCTGTTGAACAGGGAATGTTTTGGGGGGCTTGTTTACTGGGATTGGGGGTCAGTTAATAAATACAATTAAAAATACCCCATAAGACATGGTATAAAAGGGATCTGAGGAGGGTGCCTGTGTTGGTGGGTGGAGTCTGAGGAAAGAATCAATTTACAGGGAATTTGTTTGGGGGGGTTGTTGACTGGTATTTGGGGGACAGTTAATAAAACAATAAATAAAATAAAATAAGACATTTGGATTTAACGTGATAGAGACAGGGACCCCCTGACATAAGCTGTCACTGGGGTGGACTGATACTTGAATTGACAGAGTATTTTGTAGAGGATGATTTGTAAGATTTGATGTTAGAGGCCCAAACCCTGAGGAAACATTGATTTGTAGGACTTAGACTTCTTAGAAACAAACATCCAAAAATTATTTTTTTTGTAGGCCTATGTTTTTTTTGTTTTGTTTTTTATTTATTTTATTAAAACACGAGCCCTGAGAAAAAAAATGCCTTCTTGGCTAGTGCCAGCAGGTCATCTTATGTTGACCATTGACCACTGGCCATTGTCAAATGCCCTTATGTAGATGCGGAATTTGCAAATGCTGTTCATGTTGGTGCTGCTGAGTTATTTAAGCAGCAGGATGATTAGGCAGTTCAAAGGGAATGGGATCACCTACAGCAGTAACATGAGTGATAGATGATGAATGGATAGATGATGAAGTTTCCACTTGCCACAACTAGCTTCAGTGATGAGCCCGAGGCAGTAGCAGCACCATAACTAGCCCCCACCACTTTAGGTATATGTGGAGAAAAGAAGAAGTTGGCCAATAATTCTTCTCCACCTACCCCTCCTCCAAAATCATGTGTGTGTTGTTACTAGAACAGAAATGTTTCCCTTGAGAGCAGGAACTGTGCTTCTCATCAGCAACTGCAATGTGCACAGTCTGTGTGGTAAATAACACCTGGCACAAATGTATCCAAACACCATGACACTAGAAACCAAGTACTGCTGCTGTCACTATGCCCCTTGTCCACACCCCGCTAAGGACACATGACAACTTGCTGACATCTTAATAGTAATAATGAACATTCCCTGCCACCAGGTTAGCATATTCTGCAGGATGGAATCTCCTCAGATCCCGCTTGATGCCCTGATTGAGATTCACCTCCACCACACTGCCATGAGTGGTCAGTGCAGCACCCAGTGTGCAATGGGTGGACACGAACTGCCAGAACTAACATATGTAGAGTGGCTATTATTAGAAGATGGTAAGAATGAATGAGGTGGATTGGCAAAAAAGATGTAGTTAACCTAGAGCAAGAAGGTGCTGGCGAGCTAGTTATTTTGCTCATCATCGAACTTACAGTCTCTGCCTGGGTTTCTTTATTCTTCTTCCTCTTTGATCTCCACCTCACCTCTTGTTGCCTTTCAGGGGTACAGTAACAGCTGTTCTCGATTTCTGTGGTGTGTGTTTTGTTTTAACATGTTTGACATAAATGTCTGTGTTTCATGTCTGTTATCAGGGTGCTTGTGTCAAGGCACGTTCCCTCCTTTACCCTTCTCACTGACTTGTCACAAATTCTGCACAGTGCCATTGTTGATGACTGCACTGTTCCTGCCCCAAGAGAAAAATAGTCCCACCCCCATGACTTCAGGGGGGAGGGAAAAGGTGGAAAAGAATGGCCTCTTTCTTTTTTTCCTCCACATTCCCCTTCACTGTCTGGGGCAGAGGATGATGTTGTTGCTGTTGCTGCTACAGCATCAGAATCAGCACTGCAACTAGGACCAGGAGAATTGCTGCTGCTGGCTATCCTTGTTCCACATCACTTGTTGTCCTCATTCTCACTTTGTCCATGGTGGCCAGTGGCGCATTAGCCTGCTCCTCAGCATCCTGCTACCCTTGCAACTCAACAGTAGCAAGAATTAGAGCAGTTGCAAATTCTGCAAATTCCAAAAGCTCACTGTTGCTGCTGGTGGTGGGGTGTTGCCCATACCCATCCCTGTCTGCCATTCCTTCTCAGTTTGGGTTAAAAAGACCCTCAATGTCTCTTCCATCCCAGCTTCTCCACCATCATCATCACCACTACCACTAGTCCATCTGTGATGCTAATGCATCTCTTTTACAGACATCTCACTGCTGGTTAGAGGAGATGATGACAGATGTGACAGAGGGTCACCTAATGACACACTTGTCATTTCTTGGGGATCTGAAGAAGGCAGACTGTCAGCACTAGCAGTATCAACAAGCAGCTGATCTGTGCTCCTGATGCTGGTGGTATTGTTGCTGTAGGGTAACAATACTGCCTTCAGGATCATGTTCCTCATGGACAATGCCGTGGGGGTAACAGGACTCCCAGGGTCAGGGGAATGGTGTGGGCTCCCTTGACCGTTAGTTTGGATGCTCTCAATTACTTCCCCTACCACTCCCTAACACTAGCCCCACCAGCTGATTCATCATCACTGTTACCAGTGCTACCACTAACACCAACCACATCAATTTCAGCCTCTCATTCTTCCTCCTCACAGTCACTAGTAATATGATGATTGTCCTTCACTCCTATAACTAACAAGCTGCTGGAATTTCTTAGTAGTAGTACTAGCACTGGCAGGACTGCTTGGGTATGACAAGTGTGACTTATGGTCCACTGCTGTCACACTTTGCATCAGATTATCCTTCCCCCTCTTGAGTATTAGAAGACACAGTGGCAGCAGGTTCAGCATGGTGACAGCAGAGTCAGCATGTCTGACAGCAAGCACAGCACTTGCGGCAGTAGGAACAGAGCATCTGAAAGCAGGAGCAGTACTGGTGGCAATAGGGCAGCACTGCAGCAGGCACAGCACTGGTGGCAGAAGGGGCAGCACATCTGACAGCAGGCACAGCACTGGTGGCAGCAGGGGCAACACATCTGGCAGCAGGCACAGCACTGGTGGCAGCAGAGGCAACATGTCTGGCAGCAGGCACAGCAATGGTGGCCAGCAGGTGCAGCATGTCTGGCAGTAGGCACAGGCAACTGACTTGTCCTGCTCTCACTACTATGATCTTCTTCCTCCCTTGACTTTAATTTCCCCAAGATGCCTAGGGGTGATTTAGCATTGGTTCTGTTGTGGTCACTTCCTCCTCCTCAGACTCAGCGGACACATAAAGTTCATTCCAGTTCCTCCTTTTATTAGTTTTATACTTTCTCTTAGTGATAGCATTGACTATGAGCCTCTCCTGTCTCAATTTTGCTTCCAGATCACAGCAGAACAGTAGAGCATGTCTACCTCGCTCTGTAATTCTATTGTGTTTCACTTCCTGGAATACTTCAAATTTTTATAGTGGAAAGGTGAAAAAACACTTAAATCAATGGGTGGAAACTTTCTAGCCATTGAAAAAAATGGCAAATAATTTTTGTCAATGGGCGAAAAATTTGAATATTTTAATCACTGGTTTTACAGCAGATTTACCCATGGAAAAGCAGATTTTTTCTCTGAAACACGAAGGCACCTTTCACCCACCTCTAGTTCTGGATACTCAGACAGGAGCAACTGCTCTCTGTAGACAGGTTGAGCGAGTGAATTTAGCTGCAGAACCACAGGGAGGGTTTCCAGGGGTCCTACACCAGTAGAGCAGAGAGACAAGTGAATTTCCTTGGAAAAGATGCATTCTAACTGGACCATAATTAATCTCCCCTGAATGGTCAAGGAAGTGTAACAGGAATCAATCCACATCCCAACCCTTCCTTAGCCAGAGTGCTTGGCTTAACCTTTATTTTATCTGCACTCTGGTTCACCACTACAAAATCCCTTTATAGGACATACAGTATAATATCACACACACACACACACACACACACACACACACACACACTATTGAATTATACCACACAATATACAACACAATGAGAAGCATTTCAAATGGAGGTGCTGATCCCCCTGCAGGTGTCCTAAATCACTCCACTTAGTCACAGTGACTAATAACATATGATTTCTTGGGGTAGATGGTTTAACATAACTGTGCACCTTGTAATTGTTGAGAACTGCACAGTTTCTCCTTTTCCCAAAACAAACATATTCCAACACCCATGTTTTTAGGAGAATGGGATCAGGAGAAGGAGTATTTTGACTGCACCTGATGTGGCTTGTTGTCCTGCTGCTGATGCAGTTGATGGTGATGCTGCTGCTACAGAAGTTGCTGTGACATTTTATACTCAAATGACTTAGCAGAAGAAACTAATTTTGAGCAAACATAAAGCCTCAGATAGGTGGCTTCCACAAGGTGTGGAAATACTAATCCATTCTTCCTTGCCTTGGACATTGATCAATTCAATGTTTGATGTTGATGGTAGATATATGTTTCTAAAAGGTCATATCCACAATCAACCTTTCACTCTTGGAAATATATATGGCCCCAACATCTTCCAAATATCTCTCCTTTCTGAGGTCCTAGATAAACTTGATGAATGGTCTGATGGTAGACTCATGTATGGGTGTGACTTCAAGATTGTCCCGGACCCCTTCTTAGACACTTCTTCAGGACGCAAATTAGCTCTTCTGAGATCATTCCGTTGGAAATTATCTGACCTCCACCTGATTGACACATAGTGATCTCTTAACCCAGGCACAAAAGACTTCACATTTTTTTTAATCCTCACTTCTCTTACTCTCACATAGACCATATTTATATCTCTCAACTCCTGTTACAACACTTTACTGCTTCAAGCATTGAACCAGTTACCTGGTCGGGCCATTCGGCAGTACTAGCCTCCCCTGAGATTACCACCTCAGCAAGATCATGGAGGTTGAAAGAATCCCTTCTCAGAGACCCACATGTTGTGTCTTCTATCTCAATAGCCATCTCCAAATATTTTTCTTTAAATGCTTGGCAAGGTACTCTGAACAGCATTGTTTGGGAAGCACACAAAAGTGTGATTCGTGGTCATCTGATTAAGATAGGTGCATGGAAAAAATAAGGAAAGATCACATGAAATAGATTCTCTTATATACAAAACCCGTTCTTTGGAACAAAGACACAGATCATCATTGTCGGATCGAGATCTATTGGAACTCAAGTCTCATAGAGAGACCCTGAAATCTATACTCCAAACTGCCACTCTTAAGTCTCATATGTGGCTTAGATATAGGAAATTTATGACCGATAATAAATGTGGGAAAATGCTAGCTCGCCTGGTTAAAATGAGAAGGAGAGCCATCCGTGTCTCCCAAATTCACTCATCACAAGGCACAATGTTGTTTCCATATCCACAGATAACACAGGCCTTCAGAGATTTTTATAGCAACCTATATAATTTTAACCCTGAGTTGGACTGTGACCCCCTGACTATACTACTGCTCATTTAATAACCTGCACACCCAATACATGTCTCTAGCCCTCAATACAGTCTTGAATGGTCATCCCTTTCCCAAAAAAGCTCTTGAAGCACAGGTTGTTTTATTCCCGAAGCCCCACAAGGACCCATCTTAATGTAGCAGTTATCTCCCCATATCTTTGTTAAATGTGGATCTTAAGTTATTTGCCAACATCCGTCTATATGGCTGTAGAAAACGTTCGTGTGTTGTAGAAAAAATTTTCTACCCATTGATTTCAATGCAATGAGCAAGGTGAAAAAAGCGGGAAAATGGCACTTTTCGCAGGACATTTTTTGCTAAGCTGAAAGTGCCATTTTTTTGCCGATTTCAGTTTGAGGTGAACATTTTTGCCCATCCCTAACCAACACTGCTTTTGTCCACCGACTCAGAAAAAGCATTTGATAGGGTGAACTGGTAATATATACAGGCAGTGCTGACAAATGTAGGCTTCAGCCCTATCATAACCCAGGAAATCATGGGTATTTACTCATCACCCTCTGCTAAGATTCTGGTTAACCTAACATTTGTTCCAAGGGTGCCCACTGTCTCCCCTCTTATTTAATCTTACACTGGAACCACTCTTGAATACGATTTGCCTGGACTGCTACCACTATGAGCAGGTTTAATAACAATAAAAGGAGGACCTGGAAGTACCATTGTGTATCCAGTGAGTTTAAGGAAGAGGAAGTGACATCTACCACCAACATAAAAAGTTCTGGATGCCCTGTTTCCCCAGGCTCAATGCTGGCCAGTTCCCCTGCATAAACCCTAAGGATCTTGGGGAAATTTATCTCATTTGAGGAAGAAGAGGGTAGTTGTTTGAGCCGGACAGGTCAGCTGCCTGTTCCTGCTGCCAACGCTGCCCCTGCTGCCACCAGTGCTGCAGCTGCTGTCAGTTCTGATCCTGCTGCCATTGTGTCTTGTATTTCTCAGGAAGGGGTGGAGGAGGAGATGATGCCAAGTGCAACAGCAGGGGACCCTAAGGCATAGTGCCATCCAGAAGCAGTCCTGCCACTAGTACTACTACTAAGAAGGCACAGCTCAGGGAATCCCATAGGACCAACAGATACCTCAGAAGGCTCCAAAGGCATTCCCTAAAGAATGCAGCCACCCTCCACGCCCTGGAAGCACAGCATACAGTTCTGACCAGCGAGCTGCACCAGTACAGATGGAATGATGGACATGATGGGGGAGCTGCTGGTGTAAATCAGAGACCATAATCGCAGGAAGAACCAGCATACAGAGAGGGAGCAACAGTCAACAGAGGGGTCCACTGCACCCACCTCTCCCTCCAGTGTGACCACTGCACCAACTCAAAGGGTGACCAGGCAGTCAACCAGGCCATCCACTTCTGCAAGCAAGTGCAAAGCTCCCCCCCGCCAAAAAAAATAAAGAGCCCAAATAGTGAATTTTCCTTCTAATAAAAAAATAAATAATTCTGTTTTGCAATACGGTCTGAGAAGGCTTGTAGTTACTGAAGATAGATTAAGTGGCAAGGATGTCTCCAATGCATTGCAAAGTAATGCAGTGAACACAAAAAATATAATTGCCATCATCTCTTTGCATAAATACATCTCAAAGTCTACACATGGTCAAACAACTAGTGGACTCCTGTGATGTAGGTCATGCCTTCCTATGTATGAGGGATACTTTAACCATGAATATGGTTCCACTTTGAGAGATATCTAATCCAACTTTCAATTTAACAGACACATTGAATAGTGATGGTTTTCCTTTAATGTGTCTCACACTACATTAAAACATACATTTGTTTTTTGTGTATATTGCCTATATGCATTGAACACTTGTATGAGCACCCAAAAGGTACATAAACATACCAGAGGATACTGTAGAAACACTACTGAACTGCTCATGTGTTGTCCACAAGGTATTGTAACTGTGAAGATGAGTATTCTTACCGTTCAGGTATGAAACCTGGATGTTAGGAAACACATACATTTGTGACTTCTGTGTATATGTGAATGTTCCAGTAGAGGTTGTTGTGAACATCAGGTTAAACATTGCATCACCAACAAAAGCACTTGAAAGCATCAAGGGGTGATCTTCAAGAAAGTGTTGTCAAGGCTTTAGTACAATCACATGGAAACTCCTCTGTTCCAGGATGGATCATGTTATGGATGCCAGTGGTCAAGACAATAGGGTTTGGAACAACACCCTCATACTGATTGTCATGCAAAATCCCAGTGGCTAGATGTGCCAAGCTTATAGAGACATACCCCAAAAGACTTGCAGTCTTGCAGCTGTAATTGCTGCAAAACGTGGATCTACAAAGTATTGACTTTGACGGTGTGTGTGTGTGTGGGAGAGTCAACAGTTATGCACAATCAAGTTTTCTGTTTTTTTGTCTTATTTCTTGTTTGTTTCACAATAAAAAAATATCTGGCATCTTCAAAGTGGTAGGCATGTTGTGTAAATCAAATGATACAAACCCCCAAAATATCAATTTTAAAGGGATAGTAATACTTGAAATGTAAAAAAAATATGTTGTAAGGTTTATCCCCCTGAGTAAAACAGGAGTACTTCCACTGCTGAAAGGTGTTTCATTCAAAAGTTATTAATTTTCAAAGTTTAATTTTTTAGGTGCAATATCACAGTGGCCTGAAATTGTACAGTGGCGCTGTTGCTACACCATCCTATGGAGATTTATGGTCCCGGGACCAGAGCTGTCCATAGGATCGTGTAGCAACAGCACCACTGTACAATTTCAGGCCACTGTGATATTGCACCTAAAAAATTCAACTTTGAAAATTAATAACTTTTGATTGAAACACCTTTCAGCAGTGGGAGTACTCTTTTTTTTACTCAGGGGGATAAACCCTACAACATATTTTTTTTTACATTTTAAGTATTACTATCCCTTTAATTCCAGGTTGTAATGCAACAAAATAGTAAAAATACCAAGGAGGGTGAATACTTATGCAAGGCACTGTAAGTAGTGGTGTTATTTATGTGTCAGAGAGTGTGCCACTGCCAACATTTAGTTCCTTCCAAATAACACCTATGGCTCCTGCAGAGAGGAGTATGATGACTCTGGGTTTGCTGTAGGAGATGTCAAGAGTCATAGACTGCCCACTCCTGCTGCCTCTACCTCCACCACCTCCTCTAGTCATGTTGTTAAAGCAATAAAGTTACAGGTTCTTCTGCCATGCCCTGCCAACTCACACTGACTGAGTTCTTGGAAAGGAGTCAAAAACTTCACAAAAACAATCCCAAAGTATGTCTGTGGAACTGCATGGTTGCCAAGATCTTGGTAGTGGATATACTGTTGTATACTTTTTTTAGTAAACCGAGGTTTCAGAGAACTGATGTTATGTGTAGCTCCATGCTGGCATATCCCAAGCCACAGTTATTATATATGATGTTATGTGTTGCTCCACTCTGGCATATCCCAAGCCATAGTTATTTTTCCAGGACAGCTGTGCAGAAAGCAGAAAGCCAGCAGCACAGATGATGAGGAGCAGGACGGATGTGAATAAGGGTTACTTATTGCTCCAATAAGTAATGTGTATCAGTAATCTGAGAAGAATGATAGCTTACATTTGACACAAACACGATAATGGAAAAAACTGGTATAGGAATATAGTTAGATAGATAGATAGATAGATAGATAGATGGGTTAGTTTATTAGTGAGGATAAGGAAAAGGCTTATGTTTTAAACACTTACTTTACATCAGTATATACAAGGGAACAAGGAATGGTAGAAGAGCCTCAACAAGTAACTAATAAAACAATACAATTATCAGATATTGGGTTAACTCAAGAAGATGTCATGGGAAAACTGAACAAAATTAAGACTGACAAATCACTGGGTCCTGATGGTATAAGTACAAGGGTTCTTCTTGAACTCAGTGCAGTGTTAGCAAAACCCTATATTTACTCTTTAAGGATTTTCTCACCACAGGCTCAGTGCCACGATTGGCAAAGAGCCAATATTGTGCCTCTAGTTAAGAAAGGAACTAAAACAGAACATGTAAATTATAGACCTGTGAGTCTGACCTCTTTAGTGGGAAAACTGCTAGAAGGGATAATAAGGGACTACATTCAGCATTACAACCCAAAAAATAAGATCATTAGCAGGAATCAACATGGTTTTATGAAGAATAGATCATGCCAAACTACCCTTTTCAGCTTCTATGAGGAAGTAAGCAGCAACCATGATAATGGCAAGGCAGTTGACGTAGTATATCTAGACTTTGCAAAGGCATTTGATACAGTGCCACACACAAGGCTGGGGTATAAAATAAGGAAACGGGGCTAGGAGATAACCTTTGCAATTGTATACAAAACTGGTTAAAGGATAGGGAACAGTGTGTGATTTTAAATGGACAATTCTCCACTACAGTTAATGTGGAGAGTGGAGTACCTCAGGGTTCAGTATTAGGTCCGCTGCTTTTTAACATGTTTATAAATGACCTGGAAATGGCTATAGAAAGCAAAATATCAATATTTGCAGATAACATTAAATTATGCAGGGTAATTAACTCAGAACAGCATATTTGCTCTCTACAGAGGGATATACATAAAATGGCACATTGGGCATACAAATGGAATATGAAGTTTAATGTGGGGAAGTGTAAAGTCATGCATGTGGGAGGAATAATCCCACAGCTACTTATAAACTTAATGAAATAATTTTAGGGGACTCGTTGCTAGAGAAAGACCTGGGTATTCTTGTCAACTACAAACTTGGAAACAGTGACCAATGTCAAACAGCAATAGCAAAGGCAAACAAAATCCTGTCTTGCATAAAAAGAGGTATTGAAGTGGATAACATTATTTTGCCATTATACAAATCATTGGTATGGCCTCACCTTGAGTATGCAGTGTAGTTTTGGGCACCAGTTCTGAAAAAGAATATACTAGAACTAGAGAGGGTATAGTGAAGAGCAAGAAAATTAATTAAGGGAATAGAGCACTTGACATATGAAGAACGACTAGACAAATTTGGTTTATTTACTCTAGAGAAAAGATAACTAAGAGGAGACCTTATCACATTGTACAAGTATATGAGAGGTCAATACAAGGATCTCTGTGGTGAGCAATTTATTCCAAGGCCTGATCAGGTGACCAGGGGCCTTCCCTTGAGATTAGAGGAAAGGAGGTTTATACTTGAGCAAAGGAAGGGTTTTTTTTTACAGTAAGGTCTGTTATATTGTGGAATTCCTTGCCCAAGGAGGTGGTTATGGCAGATAAATATAGCAATTGTAAGAGAAGATTAGATACATTTCTTTCAAAAGGGAGCATGCATAGTTATACTGTTTATTATTAGGCAGATCAGGAAGGTCTGATAAAGACTAACTTATTTGGTAGCAAGAAAGCTATAAAATTCTCAGTCACTGGGGTATGAGGCAATGGTTAAAGTTGATGGACTTGTGTCTTTATTCAACCTAATTTACTATGTTACTATGTAGATAGATAGATAGAGTTCATGTCTGGTTAGACAGCTCTCTCAGGAATCATTTGTAGTAAAGAAAGGTGTTTTATTGATTTTTTTTTTTTATATATTTATTTTTTATTTTTTTCCTTCCTCTATATAGCCAAGATTTACCAAAGCAAAAGGGTAAGTAAGATTTGTTCCATGGTCAAGACACAAGGCAAGAGAACAGTTCTGCTATAGTTTTAGCTTTTTTATTATTTTCTGTTAGATATGGAATACCACCATTAGGTAGATTACCATCACTGACAATTCTCATCACCCAAATGTGGATAGCTCAGTTTACCAGGTGCTTTTGTGGACCTAAGCCCTGGGGGGAAAATCTTGGCTGCAAGTTCTTTCCCCAGGAGTTGCCCACTGAGGCTTCTTCTGGATATATATTAATCTGAAGACAGAAGACCTGCTGAAAAAGGTGAGCACCCTTTGAGTGCTGAGGTCCACATATTCCATGCTTCCCCTCTGCACAGGGGTCTCATTTGGAGTTCCTATTAAATACTCGTGCACTCATTGGGTTTATCTGTATATCTGTAAGGTGTTTGGAGCAAGTTTCTGTGTTTACTTAATCTTTTTGCTGCTGGTTAGTACCTTTTGGGTGTTTTTTGGGCACTTTCCCTACTGGGACCAGTGTTTATTGGGTCTACTGTTTTATTCCAGTGGACTTTTGAGTGGTTTTACATTTGGTATTCACCTCGTTAACTATGTTCCGTGCCTTTAAGGCGTGTGTTTACCACATAGACTCCATTGCTCCATTCACTTCTATGGGACTTTACAGTTTGGGACATATCTCTGCAACCGCTCAACGTAGCGAGGTCAGAGATGGCTCATTTTGTGGGTTTGCCCTTGCTCTATCATCTGGTTAATGATTTTGGAATGTTGGGAACTTTAGGAGGCTTCAGGCAGTGTAGGGGTACTCTGTTTTGCGAAACTACATTTCCCATGAGTGCTCGCTTTGCACGCTTGTTTCTGATTGGGTCCCGTTGAGACAGCCATTTTGTGTATTCGCAGATCGAGTATCCTACGCAGGGTTTAGACTCTCCTTCTCTCCTCTGCAGTTTAACCCTTCTCCTACCAGATAAGTCTTATTTAGCATTTCTGGGGTGCATTTATTTATTCACACACACTGTTTTGTGGGTGTTTTGATACTTTGACCGTTTGACTCTGTGAGAATGTCTACTCCATTACACCATGGGGCTAAACCTAAGACAAAGGACACTGAGGTGTCTGTGTCCCCCATTGCACATTGCTCCTCATGTCACTCAGGGTTACCTAGAAAATACTCAGGTCATGTTTGCCCAGCATGTGCTGCTACCCCTGGATCTCCTGCAGGGGCCTCCATCCATGCACTAGAGGCAGTATGGATGCAAAAGTTTACGGCTACTACCAGGGACCTCCGGTCCACCTTACAACTCCTTCCATCCACTTTACAGGGGGGTCTTCCACTTGTGGCAGGCCCCCGCTCCTATCAGATCTTCCCTGCCTAAACTGCCCGGTGTAACTGATGTGTCTGACTCCTCTGAGGAGGAATTATTGGTGGATTCTGATGATGATGACTTTTCAGCTGTTCCTTCATCTCAGTTTTTTGGGGACCCCTTTGAGGCTGACCCCATTCCCTCAGCTGAGGGCCTGATCAGGGCTGTGCTTACCATCCTGAACATTCCCTTGGTGCAGCAGGCATCTTCTGACCCCTCTGATGTGTTTCAGGAGCCTGTTAGGCGCCATACTTGTTTTCCACCTAACCCCACTCTTGACCGTTTGGTGTCTGAGGAGTGGAAATTTACAGACAGGAAACCATCTGTGTCTAGAAAGTTTTCTAAGCTTTACCCGTTCTCTGAAACATCCCTCATGCAGTGGGTCCATCCCCACAAAGTGGATGCCCCAGTTTCCAGGCCTTCTAAGTCCACTGCTTTGCCAGTGGCTGATACCTCTGATCTCAAAGACTGGACTGATAAGAAGCTTGAGACCTCTCTCAAGGCTATTTTTGTGATAGCTGGCTCTGCCCTCCTCCCTGCCTTTGCTGCAGCATGGGTGAATAGGGCTGTGGCTGTTGGGACTGAACAGCTCAATTCAGCTGTCTGTCAGGTGGCCCCTACTGCTGACATGTTGCGTCTTCTCACTAACATTGCTGTGGCTCAGCATTATGCCTCTACTGCCCTGTTTGACGCTGTGCGCATGGTAGCCAGGGCATCTACCATGTCTGTGGTAGCCAGACGTGCTCTTTGGCTCAAGATCTGGTCTGCTGGCACGGCCTCCAAGAAGGCCTCCTGTCTTTGCCTTTTCAGGGCTCCTCCCTGTTTGGGCCTGAGCTCAAGGATCTCATCAGAGAGGCCACTTGAGGGAAGAGTACTCTCCTGCCAGTGGTCCTGAGGAAGAAGGCGTCTGTCAAAAAGAATCAGATTTTTCGTCCCTTTCAAACAGACTCGTGCCAAGCAACCCAAACGGTCCCTCAGGCTCCATGCTCCTCATCCAAGCCTAAGCAGCAATGGAGATACAAGTCCTCCGTGAAGCCCAAGGCTTCCAAACCTCCTTCTGCATGACTCGCCGAGCCCAGGTCCCTACCCGCAGGTAGGTGGCCGCTTAAGCCACTATCTCTCAGCTTGGCAGGCCTCTGTGGCAGACCTGGGGGTTTTACAGGTGATGGCTACAGGTTACAGGATTCCCTTCACCTCTCTTCCTCCTCCCAGCACCTTCTCTTCTCATTCTGCCTTCGGAGCAGAAAAGTGCCGCCATTTCTAGGAAGATATCCAGGCCCTTCTGGACAAGGTAGTCCTGGAGCCCGTTCCTCCTCAGGAGAGGGGCTTGGGATTCTACTCCAACCTCTTTGTGGTTTCCAAGAAGGATGGTGGCTGTCGTCCCATTTTGGATCTGAAAGATCTCAACTCCTTTGTGGTCCGGTCCCAAAACCGCCAGGAGTATCTGTGCACAGTGATAGTGGCCATGTCCCCTGGGGAATTTCTGGCCTCTCTGGATCTTCAAGATGCCTATCTGCACATCACCATTCATTCAGAGAGTTGGCAGTATCTCCTCTTTGCCTGGAACCGAGGGCATTTCCAGTTTTCTGCCCTCCCCTTTGGCCTGACCACAGCTCCGCAAAGTCTTCAACAGAGTCTTGGGGGTGTTGATCTCCATCTTACATTGGAACAGCATCAGATTTACTTCTTACATGGATGACTGCCTTCTGAAGGCCTCTTCTCCAGTCCTCCTTCATCAGCAGGTGCAGGACTGCATTCATCCTCTCTCCAATCACAGCTGGATCATCAATCAGTCAGACCTTGTCCCTTCCCAGAGGATGGTCTTTCCGGGCATCCTCTTCAACACTCAGAGATGAATGGTATTTCTCACAGATGAAGTGGCTCATCAGATAGCACTGAAGGTCCAGGCTATCCTGTCTCAGGATCTGATTCCTGCCAAGAAGTTATCATCCTTGGTGGGGAAGTTCATTTCCACCATAGAAGCAGTTCTGTTTGCCATGGCTCACACCAGGGAACTTCAGAGGTTTCTAATCCTGGCATTCAGGGGTTGATAAGATCTCCTGGAAAGATCCCTATCTCTCCGTCTTCACGTGGAACAGAGCCTCTTCTAGTGGCTCAAACTGAACAATCTCCTGAAAGGCGGACCCTTCCTGGTGCTCTTCTGGACCGCGGTGATGACGGATGCCAGCCTTTCCAGATGGGGAGCGGTGCTGGGGCACTTGAGTGTTTAAGGCCGGTGGTCTCAGGAGGAATCTCTCCTTCCCATCAATGTCTTGGAGCTTCTGGTGATATTTCATGCCCTACATCACTGGACAAGGCAACTGGAGGATTGCCCGGTCAGGGTACAGTCGGACAACTCCACAGCAGTAGTCTACATCAAAAAGGAAGGACGCACAAGAAGTTTCGCAGCTTGGCTAGAGGTCAAGGCTATTTTATCATGGGCAGAGGAGCATGTCACTGCCATTTCCTCAGTTCATATTCCTGGCATAGACAACTTTCTGGCAGACTTCCTCAGTCGGCACACAGTGGACAGAGGAGAGTGAGAACTACATCCAGAGGTGTTCAACCTCATCATCCATCCGTGGGGTCTTCCATGCATCGACCTGATGGCAACCAGGCACAATGTTCTGCTCTCGCTGGGTGGATCTCCTGGCTCTGGCAGTGGATGCCTTGTCGATCCCATGGACATTTCCTCTGGCATACATCTTTCCTCCCATTCCCCTGATGAACAGGGTGCTATGGAAACTGAGACTGGAGAGCTGCCCAGTCATTCTGATTGCTCCTTACTGGCCTTGACAAGCTTGGTTTCCAGAGCTTCTGGACCTCTCAGTGGTGGATCTCTTTGACTTCCCCCCCATCCGGACCTTCTTCTACAGGGTTACCTCTGGAAGGAAGACGTTCATCGTCTGGCTTTGACAGCATGGGGATTGAATCCTCAATTTTGAAGAAGAATGGATTTTCTTCTGGTGTGGTGGCTACTATACTTAATGCCCGTAAGCCTGTTTTCTCTAAGGCCTACCATTGTGTATGGTTTACCTTTCTATCTTGGTGTGCTGCCAAAGACCTGTCTTAGGATTTTGACCTCCCTACAGTTCTTTCCTTCCTCCAGGATGGTGTAGATAAGGGTCTCAGTCTGAGCTCTGTTAAGGTTCAGACTTCTGCGCTCTCTGTCTTTTTTCAGAGGGTTTGTTTTACTCCTGTTCAGTGTCCGTTGACACTTTGATGGTGACTTTGGGGGCCTGCTCCTGGTCCTTGCTTTTCTTCCCGTCCTGTGGAGCTTAATGGTTGGACATCCCAAAGTTACCAGTAACCTGGATTGGACGACAGTGAAAATAGGATTTTAGTCTTACCTGTTAAATCCTTTTCTCTTAGTCTATACAGGTTACTGGTCTCTCACCCTGTCAAGGGATCATGCTTGGCTCTCCTGTGGCAGAATGTGGGGGTCCTTTCGGGTTCATGCTCACAGGAGTCTTCCTTTATCTTCTTACAACCTAGTCAATAGTTAGTCTGCAAATCTTGCTGGTTGGGGATTGGCTAGCTGCAAGCTAAGGAGAGGAGGTAGGCTCCACCCAGCAGTCACTTCCCAGAATTGTTGCTGCCTACTTAAAGGGGCTGATTGCCTACCCAAAGTTACCAGTAACCTGTATGGACTAAGAGAAAAAGATTTAACAGGTAATACTAAAATCCTATTTTAACTACAAATGTTTTTCACCAATTTTAGCATAGTATGCACAAAAAATAGGAGAAATTCTGGAGAAACACAACTGCACCACTGAGAACAAATGAAGATTACCATATGCTGTGGGTGCTAGGGAAGATATTTGGTCCTGTACTTCTGCCAGCAACTCTCAAGACTGACACTAGAAATTTCTGGCCATAGTAAGGTAACTAGGGGATTATTATTAGGAGGTGTTACTTCTCCTTCAAAGCAGAATTTTTCCATATAAAACAATAGTGCTCCCTAAGGTGATCACTTTAAATCAGAGATGCTTGCAAGAAAACACACACTGCAGGGTTACCCTGACTGCACTGCAGTTCTGCAGGATGATATTTATATAAGCATCCTGATTTAAAAAGAATGTGTGGTCACCTTAATACTCCCAGATTTTCCATCTGAAAATTATTACTGGTCATTTTTTTTTCATTTCTAAAACTGCAGTTTCCTATTATGGTCACTAGGGGATGCTGTTACTGTCAATCAGTGACATGCATTATAGAAAAAAAAGTTTTCTTTTGAACACTAGTTAGCTATTGCAGTTTGAGCTGTAATAACTTTTAAATAAAAAATGTCTCAGAAGTGGGAGGACCCCTGTTTAACTTAGCAGGAAAGTCCCAAGTTCAATGTTCTTTAATACACATTGCTCATAGCCAGATTGTTTGATTGTTATAAATTTCAGTAAGGAGCATGTGATATTATTACAGTCTCAGCTGCTTCTCAAGCTGTTTGTGAAATTTGAGGCTGATTTAACTCTTTGAATGCCAGAGAGGAATCCAACGCAATGTCCTTGGTACTTCTCTGGCACACAGAAGGTTAAAGGGATAGTAATACTTTGATTTATCTTTATTTTATTTTGTAGGCAATAAAAAAAAAACATGAAGAACGGTATAAGTCTTATCTCTCAAACTTTTATGGTTTGAGAGATATTCACAAGCAAAGTTTCCCCTCCCGCCCCTTTTACCTAGTGTAAGCCATCTCTTCTCAGATGTGGGATCTGGTTGCAAGACCAGATATATAACAGAAGGGGACAATCTTCTTCCTATGAGAACAATTAAGGCCCTTCCCCCTTTGACAAGTTTTTCAGGTTTTTCCCTTATGTTAATTGAAGATTGTCCCTCTCTGCAGTCTACCTGGGCACCTCCCTTCTGATCTGGCTGAACAGTGTTACATCAGTAAAAGGGGAGGGAGGGGAATACTTTGTCATTGAATTACTTTTGAACTACAACACTGACAGAATTGAAAGGACACTCTCCAAAGTCCAAATACTATGATGATTAATTAGAGCTGCTTTTATTAGGAAACATTACTATCCCTTTAAAAAGTGTAACTAGAGCAATTCTTGAGCAACGTCACCATACAGAACAATAAAAATACCCATTGATTTAAATGGACTTTCCTACCCCTTGCATGCTGGAAGGGTCTTCAGTGCATTGGTTCTCAATATATTGGAGACTTCTGTAGCATTTGATGAGTTAAAACATTTAAATCAGTGGGGATTATTATTTGTCCATTGTGGTGCAGATTGCCATAGAATAACTCCATTTCCTCAGCCTTTCTAGATTAACAAACTTCCTAATCTTATCTGTTCCCTACATTTTTATAGATCAAAAAATATATAGCTGGTGATTCTGGCATGGTCTCCTAAATACGTTACTTTTTATTAGGTAATTCAGCAATTGTGGAAACGGCTAGATTTAAATTTAAACTACCATATGTAGCTGGACAATATTTTGTGACAGAAATAATGCTTCGTCATTCCTTTTTTTTAAGGTACTTGCATTAAAGACTTTGTACCCACTGCTTCAAAGTGCAGTTGTATTTACATTCATTTCTTGGAGTCGCAGTGAAATAAAAACATTGTGCGTGCTGTTCATTAATCTCTGATACTGCAAATTCCAAATGGCCTGAAAACAGAAATTCATTTGATGTGCTAAAGATCTAAAGGTATATTTCAAAGTTGACTTAAGCATCTTCTTGGCATGATAGTGAAATAACATCATTAGTGTGTTCTAAAATTTCCTTATTTGTAAAATGAATTAAGCTAGTTTCACTAACTCTGCATACTCTGCTGTTGTGGGTGGATTTATAGAGAGAGGACATGTAATATCCAGAATAGTTTTTCTGTGTCACAAAATGATATTTGCAAAAATATTTGCAAAAATACACCTTAACCACTTGGATGCTGAAGAAGCCTCCAATGCATTGAAAGCAATGAGTTGGAAACTTGGGATATGTGAAACATCAGTAATTCATTTTGAGCACTGATTCAGAGGATCTGAAGAAAAAGCAAATTGCAGACATACTGGGAAAAGAGGCAAGAGTACAAGATTGGGAAGAGAAGCAGGAAAGAGGGGTAGCAGGTCTGCAGAGGCAAATGAGGAGGTTCAAAGGACTGAAAGGTAAAAGTGCTGAAAGTGCTGCAGAGGTAAGTGAGTGACTGAGAATGAAGATGGTGGCATGGTGAAATAAGGTAAGTGGGAGAAGGATCTAAGGCAGATATGTCAAACTCAAATACAGTCAAGGACCAGATACTCAGCATTTCACACCAAGGGGGGCCATAACATTGGCTGCTAGGGTCTGGGGGTTCGTATGTGTAAAGGATTTGTGAATGTTTGACATTCCATCCTTGTTCCATTGTCCTCTGGTATCCACAGAACCAACCATGCATGGTCTGACTCCTTGGAAAGAGGTAGGTGAAAGGCCTTGTGTTCCTGTTAGAAAATCCTCAAAAACCACATGGTTGTCCATTGTTTTGCTTGAAAAGCCACCCTAACAAACCTCTTAAAATGTTTTCCTTTTTTGCCTACTCCAAAAATGTTTTCACTATTTTTTTCAGTGGCAACTTCCCACCCATTTATTTAAGTGTACTTCACAAAAAAGTGATGTTTCCAGGAAGTAAATTGGAAAACTAAGCAGGTAGATGATTTTGAAGATATTTATTTCACGAAATTAATGCTGCAGAGGCTCAGACTGTTGGTTAAAAGTATGAGCAGCCATCTAAAAAAGTAAAAGAGGAACTGGAAGGATTGTGATGCATCCAGTGAGTGAGAGGAGGAGGAAGAAGTGACCACCAATAAAGTAGAAGGATCTGGGAGCCCTGATTCCCTAGTTCCAATGATGCTTAGTGTCCCTGACATCTTTCCTTGGGATTGGGATAAATTTGTGAGAAAAATAGAACTGGGTAGCAGTGTGAGCAGCACAGGTCCAGCTGCCTGTGCATGAACTACTGCTGCCAGTGTACCTTCTGATACTCAGGAGGAGGAGAAGGAGATGAAGGCAAGTGTGATAGCAGGGGATTCTATGTTTTGCCGTCATCAAGTAGTCCCAGTACTACCATGCAGCAGCTAGAGAGTGTTGGGCAGGAGGCAGGAGGTGATGGTGAAGGCGATGGTAATTTGTTGAAACAGCTGGTGGTGGGACAAGCATGACTGTTGTTGATACTCTTGCTGAGGTGGAAGGGGAAGAGATGATGATGAGTAGCAAGACTATCAGTCAAGGGAACCCACAACATCCCCCTAACCCTGTGATTCCCCTTCCTCTGGCTTTAGACCAAGGGAAGGCAGAACTAGCCAGCAGTATTAGCATCAGCATAGATCAACTGCCTGTGCCTGTGCTATTGTTGCCAGTCTGCCTACTTCACCTCAAGAAGAGCTGTCAATTGTGACAGTAGGGGGATCTACCATCGCCAACCAGTGCAACTCTCATAGAGCAGTAGTGACAGCAGCAAGGAGGGATTGGTGGTTGTGGTGATAAGGGTGATGGTAGAGCAGCTGGGGTGGAAGAGACAATTAGTGCATTCATTGCAGAAAACAAGAATGAATAGGAGACAGTTATGAAATGAGGATGGGCATCACCACCAATACCAGCAGTGACATTGCAGAGTTTGTTGCTGCTTTAATTCCTGCTGCTGCTGAGTTGCAAGGGCAGCAGGCTTATGATGAGCAGGCTAATGGGCCACAGACCACCATAATAACAGTGTGAATGGGGTCCAGAAGTTGTGATGCCAGACTAGGACAGGTTACACTTGCCAGCAATAATCCTGGTCCTAATTCTAGTGTTCAGTCTGCAGCAGCAACAATAGCAGCATCATCCTCTACTCAAGCCAGTGAAGGGGATCGTGGAGAAGAAGAAAGAGGCCATTCTCCTCCACCTTTCCCATCCCCCTGAGGTCATGGGTGTGAGACTATTTTCCTCTTGGGGAAGGCACAGTGATGTCATCAGGGATGGCACTGTGCATTCTGTGTGACAAGTCAGTAAAGAGGGGACATGCCTTGGCCTAACCGCCTGATAATACACAAGAAATTCAGATTTCATGACAATTATGCAAAGCATGTTAAAGCCAACCCAACACAAAGGAAATTGGGAACCGCTGTTCCTGTGCTTCCTATGTCTCCCCAAGGGCACCAAGAATCTAGGCAGAAATCTAAGAGGAAGAAGAATAGAGACATCCAGCCTTAGCTTGAAAGGTTGATGCTGACAAACACCTGGTTCACTATCAGCTTCTTCCTCTAGGGCCTGGGAGTGGGAAAATGTAGCAACTAGTGTTGAGCGAGCATGCTCGGCCGATGCTCGGATCGGCTCGAGCATCGCTCTGCTCGGCACATGGCGGTACTCGTACGAGTACCGCATGTGCTCGCCCGCCATGTTCGGGTCTCCTCCCCGCACGTTTTGCGGCTGCTGCGCGGCCAATAAACGTGCAGGGAGGCTCTGACATCGGTGTAATGCCAGCAGCCATGTTGGCTGCTGGCATTACACTGATTGGCTGGCCAGAACCCGTGGTCAGGTGCTGTATAGCACCTGACCATCGAGTTCGGCTCAGTCTTAGCCAGGGAGAGCTGAGGATAGGAAGGGAAAGTCAGTGTAGGGAGGAAAAAAAGCAAAATTGTGAAAAAAAAGAACCAAAAGTCCTTTTTAGGACTACTGTGTGTGGGGGCAGCAGGTTATTTTGTGTGGGGGGAAAAAAAAAAAAAAAAAAAAAAAAAAATATTCTGTTTAGTGTGCAAAGTTGCAGATTAGAGCACATTCTGTTTAGTGTGCACAGTTGCAGATTAGAGCACATTCTGTTTAGTGTGCAAAGTTGCAGATTAGAGCACATTCTGTTTAGTGTGCAAAGTTGCAGATTAGAGCACATTCTGTTTAGTGTGCAAAGTTGCAGATTAGAGCACATTCTGTTAAGTTTTCAAACTAAAATATCAAAGTCACATATTTCATTCAGTGTGCGTCGCCGCAGTTTAGCAGCACATTCTGTGTACTGTGCAGAGTTGCAGAATAGGAAGAAATACTGTTAAGTCTTCAAACTAAAATATCAAAGTCACATATTCCATTCAGTGTGCTTCGCCGCAGTTTAGCAGCACATTCTGTGTAGTGTGCAGAGTTGCAGAATAGTAAGAAATACTGTTAAGTTTTCAAACTCAAATATTAAAGTCACATATTCCATTCAGTGTGTGTCACCGCCGTTTAGCAGCCTATTCTGTGTACTCTGCAGAGTTGCAGAATAGTAAGAAATACTGTTAAGTTTTCAAACTCAAATATTAAAGTCACATATTCCATTCAGTGTGTATCACCGCCGTTTAGCAGCCTATTCTGTGTACTCTGCACAGTTGCAGAATAGTAAGAAATACTGTTAAGTTTTCAAACTCAAATATTAAAGTCACATTTTCCATTCAGTGTGTGTCACCGCAGTTTAGCAGCCTATTCTGTGTACTCTGCACAGTTGCAGAATAGGAAGAAATACTGTTAAGTTTTCAAACTCAAATATTAAAGTCACATATTCCGTGTAAGATGAAGAAGGCGGGTAAAAAGGGACGGGGAAGTGGACGTGATCCTGATAGTTCAGGGCGCGGGTCAGGACGCGGAGAAACTGTGCCTGGTGCCAGAGCACAAGAAAGAAAGACATCCACCATACCTAGCTTCATGTGTAATTTTACAGGGCGTCGCAGGACATCACTCTCGAGGTCCGACCACTGCGAACAGGTGGTCGGTTGGATGACAGCTGATACTGCTTCCAGTCGGTTAAGCACCACCCTGTCTTCCACCAAGTCCACTCTCAGTAGCCAAGAGTCTGGTCAAAATAATCCTCACTCTGATCATCCTTCCTCCCACCATACACGGTCTGGTCAAAGAAGTGATCCCACACTGGGATATAGTGAGGAGCTCGTCTCATCACCAATCCTTCATTTGACCCTCTCTCCAAGCACGCTTGCAGAGGAACATGACATCTTGTGCCCTGATTCACAACCTCTAGAGGCTACCCAATCACAAGAAGATGACAGATGTGAACGGCATTTAAGGTCAAAGGAAGTAGTGGATGATGATGATGATGATGAGACACAGTTGCCATTAAATCAACCACTATTTCCATCTCAAGACCTTGTTGAGGAGAATGTTATACAGTTGTCAATGACTGAGTATGTGGTGGGATCAAGACTTGAGGAGGATGATCAGAGTGAGGAAGTGGAGGAGGACTTGGTGGACGACGAGGTGACTGACCCCACCTGGGAAGGTGTAGAGCCGAGCGATGACAGCAGTCCTGAGGGTGAGCCATCTGCAGCACCGCAACAGGCTGGAAGAGGCAGTGGTGTGGCTACAGAAAGAAGGCGGACCGCACCAAACCGGCCCGCAAATGTTCCACGGAGCACCCCCTTACGTAAATCTCCCTTGCCAAAGGGTAGGTGTTCCGCGGTATGGCGTTTTTTTAAGGAAAGTGCGGACGACAAAAGAATTGTAGTTTGCAACCTGTGCCACACCAGAATGAGCCGAGGCATGAACACTAGAAACCTCACCACCACCAGCATGATCCGACACATGGCATCCAAGCACCGTAATAAGTGGGAGGAACGCCTGGATCGCCCATCTGTGTCTGCAGGCCACACCACTGCCTCCTCTTCCCCTGTTTTCGGTGCCGGCCAATCGCCTGTCGAAGGCGCAGGCCCGCATACCTCCCGCCCTGCACCTGTACCATCTGAAGCACCATCAGCGACCACATCCACTTCCCTGTCCCAGCACAGCGTCCAAATGTCGTTACCCCAGGCATTTGAGCGCAAGAGAAAGTACCCAGCCACCCACCCACAGGCCATAGCACTAACCTCACACCTTTCCAAATTACTGGCCATCGAAATGCTGCCATTTAGGCTTGTGGACACTGAGTCCTTCCGCAGCCTGATGGCAGCAGCTGTCCCTCGGTACGCGGTCCCCAGCCGCCACTACTTTTCCCGGTGTGCCATCCCCGCATTACACCACCATGTGTCCCGTAACATCACCCGTGCCCTGACCAACGCAGTTACTGGGAAGGTCCACTTAACGACTGACACATGGACAAGTGCTTGTGGCCAGGGACGCTACATTTCCCTGACGGCACACTGGGTGAATGTCGTGGAGGCTGGGAGCGACTCGGACCCTGGGATGGCACGGGTGCTACCCACGCCGAGGATTGCGGGCCCTACCTCCATCAGGGTTTCCGCCAGCACCTACGTTATTGGCTCCTCCTCCTCCGTTTCCACCTCCGAATTCTCTACACGCAGCGCCACTCCCCCATCAGCCAGTAGCTGGAAGCAGTGTAGCACTGCAGTGGGGAAGCGTCAACAGGCCGTGCTGAAGCTGATCTGCCTTGGGGACAAACAGCACACGGCCTCAGAGCTGTTGCAGAGCTGTTGCAGTCACCAGACCGAGCAGTGGCTCTCGCCACTCAACCTGCAACCAGGCATGGTTGTGTGTGATAATGGGCGTAACTTGGTGGCGGCTTTGGAGCTCGGCAAGCTCACACACGTACCATGCCTAGCGCATGTATTTAATTTAGTGGTTCAGCGATTTCTAAAAACCTACCCCAATGTGCATGATCTCTTGACCAAGGTGCGCCGCGTGTGTGCACATTTCCGTAAGTCATCTACAGCTTCGGCCGGCCTGTTGAAGCTGCAGCAGCGCTTACAATTGCCAGCTCACCGGCTGCTGTGTGATGTGAGCACGCGCTGGAACTCCACCTTCCACATGTTGGCCCGGCTTTGTGAGCAGCAGAGGGCAGTAGTGGAGTACCAGCTGTTACACGGTCGTCGCCTCTCCGTTCAACTTCCTGTAATCAGAAGTGAGGAGTGGGAATGGATGTCAGACCTCTGCGAGGTTTTACGCAATTTTGAGGAATCGACACAGATGGTGAGCGGCGATAACGCTATTATCAGTGTAACCATCCCACTTCTGTGTCTACTGAAACGCTCGCTGCTCACAATTAAAACCGACGCTTTGCATGTGGAAGAGGTGGAAATGGGGGAGGAAGAGCTTACACAAGGTGATAGCCAGAGCACCCTCACTTCGTCTTCTCAGCGACAATTGGAGGAGGCGGAGGAGGAGGAGGAGGAGGAGGAGGAAGACACGGTTGCCTCCGCTACAGAGGGTAGCCATGGAACTTTAGTTCCATCTCTTCAGCGTGGGTGGGCAGAAGAGGAGGAAGAGGATGAGGATATTGAGAGTCATCCTCCTGGTGAGGACAGCGAAATCTTGACTGTTGGTACTCTGGCACACATGGCTGACTTTATGTTAGGCTGCCTTTCCCGTGACCCACGCGTTATACGCATTTTAGACAACACGGATTACTGGGTGTTCACCCTTCTGGACCCCCGCTACAAAGAGAATTTCTCATCTCTCATTCCTCCGGTGGAGAGGACAAGCAAAATGGTGCAATACCAGAAGGTTCTTGTTGAAAAATTGCTCCAAAATTTTCCATCTGACATCGCTGGCGGCAGAGTACGTGCTACCTTGGCCCACCGAGAAGGGGAGAAAAGGGGAGCACACAGCAGTTCCGAGAAAGGCAGGGCAACACTCTCCAAGGCGTGGGACACCTTCATGACACCCCGCCAGCACCCTCACCCTGATGCGCAGCCTAGTGTCACAAGGAGGGAAAAGTTTTGGAAGATGGTGAAGGAGTACGTAGCAGACCGTGTCAGCGTCCTCAATGATCCCTCTGTGCCTTACAACTACTGGGTGTCCAAGCTGGACACGTGGTATGAACTGGCACTCTACGCCTTGGAGGTGCTGGCCTGCCCTGCCGCCAGCGTTCTGTCTGAGCGGGTATTTAGTGCTGCTGGTGGCATCATAACAGATAAGCGTATCCGCCTTTCCACCGACAATGCTGATAGGTTGACACTTATAAAAATGAACAAGGCCTGGATTTCCCCTGACTTCTCCACTCCACTGGAGGAAAGCCGCGGGGGAACATAAACTCACTTTATATATGTTATTTACAATGATGTGAATACTCTGTATTCCCATTCACCCCTTCCACCCAAAAAACGGGTATATGGTTGACTCTTAATCTTCTCATCCTCCTCCTCCTCTTCCATATGCCCTGTGCTATAATTTTTATATAGGGCCAGCTCGCCAGCGGGCCCTGTGATATAATTTTTATATAGGGCCAGCTCACCAGCGGGCCCTGTTTGACAATTTTTATATAGGTCAGCTCACCAGCGGGCCTTCTCATATAATGTTTTATTGGGTCAGCTCTCTAGCGGGCCCTCTCATATAATGTTTTATAGCGTCAGCTCACTAGCGGGCCTTCGCATATAATGTTTTATTGGGTCAGCTCTCTAGCGGGCCCTCTCATATAATGTTTTATAGCGTCAGCTCACTAGCGGGCCTTCGCATATAATGTTTTATTGGGTCAGCTCTCTAGCGGGCCCTCTCATATAGTGTTTTATAGCGTCAGCTCACTAGCTGGCCTTCGCATATAATGTTTAGGATGGTCAGCTCTGCAGCAGACCCTCACCCATAATGTTTTAGATGGTCAGCTCAGCGCACGTTTCCCTCTTAATCATGGCCTCAGTTCTGAAAATCAAGGAAATTTTTGGGAGAATTTGCCTCTGCGCACGTTTCCCTCTTAATCATGGCCTCAGTTCTGAAAATCAAGGAAATTTTTGGGAGAATTTGCCTCTGCGCACGTTTCCCTCTTAATCATGGCCTCAGTTCAGAAAATCAAGGAAATTTTTGGGAGAATTTGCCTCTGCGCACGTTTCCCTCTTAATCATGGCCTCACTTCAGAAAATCAAGGAAATTTTTGGGAGAATTTGCAGATGATATACAAGTAAATATACAGCAAATATTGTTTGGTAACAATTTTTCGCCTAAAGTCGTTTTTATTTTCCTTTTTGTGTGTTTTATGGTCAGTCTGTAAAAATGGCGTACTACGGGCGAAAGATCGTTCCCAGCAGCGATGTTGGAGTCCAAGATGCATCCAGACATCCTCCCTATGCTGTCCCTGAACCATTTCTGTGGTGTTTCCATCCTTTTCTGCCCTTTTCCTATGGACCAGGCACCCTCCCCTCATCAGAGCAGGGGGTGCCTGGTGTAATGCTCGAGTCCTCCCATTGACTTCAATGGGGCTCGGGTGCTCGGCCGAGCACTCGAGCCTCAGGGGGTGCTCGGTCAGAGCACCCGAACACCCGAGCATTGGGGTGCTCGCTCATCACTAGTAGCAACCTCTTCTGGTGATCCACCTCTGTCATCATGATCTCCCCCACCAGCTGATAGTGATTCTGTAGATGTTAGGATGTGGCAGTTCATGTCCACCCATTGCGCATTATGTGGTGCACTGTTCACACTTGGCAATGTGGTGGAGTATAATTGCAGGCATGGAATCAAGCAGCATCTGAGGAGATTTCATCCTGCAGAATACCTAAGCTGGTGACAGGGAGGATTCATCATTATTATTAATTCTGCTAGCTGTCACATATCCTTAGCAGTGTGGACAAGGGGCATAACGACAGCAGCAGTACTTGGTTTCTGGGGCGATTATTTATTCAACATTGAGGACTTAAACGTCAAGTTTAGAAATATATATTTAGGAAGAGCGCTATACATTAATAATAGTAACAATCCTAAGTATACTATTCCTTCCCCCAATGAGCATATGCTCCATCATGTTTTGTTCTTCCTTGTGCCATTACAGAGAAGTAATTTCCATATACCACAGATGGTCCAGAGTGAAATGTCATAAAAGCTTCTCTATGAGACAGAATCAGCAAAACCTCAGGTATATATATTTTGGCCTTCAGTGGACTTTGCCAGTATGGTTATTCTTTCTCTGCCTTGGCATGAAGAAGTGACAAATGTGGCCTAAGGGGCACAATCCCCTAGAAGGAAGTAGTACATTTGTTTGTTTTTTAGATGAAAGGAACATCAAGTGGAGTTAAGGGGAGAATTATCAGTTTAAAGGGGCTGTGTCTGCTATTAAAAAATATAGCACGTGGGAGTATCTCTTACACTCAACTATGTACTGAGATGGATAGGTGGGATTAAGAAAAATGCAAAGCAAATATTCTACTTGTTCTTATAGTAACATTAGAAGCTTGATAAACAATTTTATTTACATTTTTATGTGAATAAGTAGACAAAAAAACAGATCTGATTTATTTTATCCTCTTAATATATCACTGTAATTAGGGTATCACAAAATTGTCCTATAAGAGACTGCACATTTATGTAACTTAATAAATTAACTTTAGGCAAAGGTAGGGTTAGAAATCAAGTTTATCTTTATTTCTACTTGTACACTACTTGTTAGAAATCAAGTTTATCTTGATTTCTACTTGTACATTCCCCCAAACGTGTTTAACAATGTAGTCCATAAGTATTTGGACAGTAACCAAGTTTTGTTGTTTTGGCTCTGTACTCCAGCATATTGTATTTTAAATGAAACAATCACTATCAGGATTAAGAGCAGACTGTCAACTTTAATCTGAGGGTAATTAACTATGAACTAGGAACTAAAGCCCTTTTTATACATACTCCCTCCATTTTAGAGGACCAGACATAATTGGACAAATAGTATAATCTTAAACAAAATTATCATACTCAGTAGACTTGTGCACAGCAAAAAAAAATGTTTTGTCTGAATGATTAGGTAGTTCTTTTTACCCATTTGGTTGAAACAAATTTAATTTACCCCCCACCCCATTCGGTTAGTCAGAATTTCTTTGAAGATTTTTGTTGGTAAACGAAATTCATTCACTAATATTGTGCATCTTAAGTAAGTACTTACCTAGATGTCAGAGGGCCAGAGGTGTCCTTGATTCCCTGAGCCTCCTGCATCTTCTATGAAAAACATTTTTTTAAAAAATTAAGGAAAAAACCAAACCCTAAAAAAAGTTGCCGCCTACAAAAAAACCCAGAAAAACAAAAAAAACCCCAAACCTTAATCCTGCTAGAGATAATGCCCAAGTCAGAATAAGGAAAATTTGAACAGGCATTGTTTTTTAAAAGGTAAATGGTGATTGGCTTGGAGGAGAGGTTACTGTAGTGCACGCCTAATGCCCTGTGTTACCCCACAATTCCAGCCAATGGGAATGTGGGAAGTCATTTATAAATGCCAATCACTCTGAAAAAGCATGCTGCTCTGGTCTCTCCGCTCATCACTGTCATTCTGCATGCAGAGAAGGAGAGTGAGAGACCGGAGCTAGAATTTGAATGCTTGACATAAGTATTACAGGTAATTGCTTTTTCAGAGTGCTTTTGTTTAACTAATTTGATTTAGTAAGTGATGTTATGAGACGCGAAAAAAACCCTGGCTGGAAGAATATTTTGGTGAGATAAAGGCAAGAGAAGTTGCTTTAATGAAATAAAGGTGAAATGTATGTACTGTCATGCAGTGGTGAATTAGTTACATGATTGCATGCTCTTTCGCGTGCAACCTTTTAAAAGGATACCATTCTGGTACACGTTAATCTTCATCTCATCTGTCTCTAAGACTTTGTTATTGAATACTACAGGTTTTTTTAATGCAGTTTTTATAAAACTGTAACCTGGCCTTTCTGTTCGTGTGGCTTACCATTGGTTTGCATCCTGTGGTAAACCCTCTTTGGTTCTGTTGATGTAGTCTTCTCTTTATGGTGCTCTTTGACACTTCTATGCCTATATCTTTGACATTGCTCCAACATACCTTGAAATGGGGGGTTTCTTTACAAGTGTCCTATAACGTCCTAACATGGTCTACCATGCTCATCTGTGCATTCTTATAGTTTTAGTGATGTACCGCACAGTTGATTTTGACACACGTAATATTTTGGCTATGCCTCTAATTGATTTATTCAGATTTTTTAGCCTCCTTCTGATGGCCTGTTTTATTGCCAGTGACACTTCTTTGCTCCTTATGTTGATAGCAGCAGGCTCCAAATACAAATGCCACACCTAGAATCACCTTTTGTTATCTCTCTTGTCCATGAACTAAAGATGCATGACACACACCTGGCCAAGAAACAGCTGAGCAGCCAATTGTCAAATTACTTTTGTTCCCATTAAATGGAGGACCTATGTCCTCCATAGGGCTGTAATTCCTACACAGTTCATAGTTTATGGATGTAATTACCCTCAAATTAAAGCTGACAATGTGTAATGTATCCTCTTAGGCATTGTTTCTTTTAAAACCCAATGTGCTAGAGTAGAGAGCCAAAAAAAAAACTTGCCTCCCTTTCTAAAAACTGCAGTTATGAAGGTATGTTTCATACAGCAATCTAGTAGGCAAATAGGCTGATTTAATTTGTGTTTTATGTACAGATTCCTATATTTGCATACTTAAAAGACACAGATCAATTTAAAGTTATTAACCCTAAAAGAATAGTGGAGAAATTTGCTAAGTACTATTCCTACCTCTTTAGCTTACAATCTAACCCTTCCTTGCCCTCTCCCAATGAACTGTCAATTAACAAATTTCTTAATAGCATTTCACCACTCCGACTGTCTGACTGCCAGTTGTCTTCTCTTGGAGCCCCATTTGCAACAGAAGAGGTCATGAAAGCTATCAAATCCTTCCAATTAGGAAAGTGTCCAGGTCCTGATGACCAGGTGAGATTAATTCAGAATAGACAAACATTAGAAAACACTAGGAGACTTATAAATATCTATTCATTTTCTAAAACCAAAAAATTCCAGTTACTCCTGGCCTTGGCCACCAAGAAGGCACTTGACAGGGTTCTTTGGAATTTTTATTTTATCCTTGGTAAGACCAGAATGCCAGAATGGTTTCTTATTGCCATAATGATGCTCTATACTACCTCTTATTCCTTGACCCTTTCTGAAAGGTTGTTATCATCGCTGTTTACCATATCCAATGGAACAAGGCAGAGTTGTTCACTCTCCTCTCTTCTATTTTCACTAGTTATAGAGCTGTTGGCTGTATATTACCTACTTCAGAGTAAGATCACTAAATCATCTAGCAGTACATTCTCATTGAACTACGACCACTCCTTCAGACTCTTAGATCCTCTTTTTCCTATTGGAAGTCCATAGACCTTTCTTGGCTGGGGAGTATAGTGGATGTCAAAATTAGTATTCTACCAAAATTGATATATGTTTTCCTGACTTCCTCTTACATTTGGGGGAGGGGGGGTTGGTAGACCTCTGATCTTTCTGTCAATAATGCAATGATCTAGATGTCATAGAGGCTTGGTAGTACCACATTTTGCCTTTTCCACTTACATCACTTCTGGAAGAAGACCTGATGTTGCATGCCTCCAGATCTCTAAGCGCTGGTTTCATATTGAATTCCACTTTTTCTGTTCAGGTTCCCTGTTGGACATTTTATGGCTTCCCCCTAGGGGCCGATATTTTTTATCATCCCCACCATAAATCATTGGGATAGGCTCAATTAATCTCACAATCTTGCTCCTTATCCCTCTTCAGCCCTTCGCATCACATACATACAGTTTCAATTCCCAAACATATTCCTTACCAGTGCCACCTGGCAGACATTAGGCATAACCCATATCAGACACCCATTACCTAAGATCCTTTATCCAACTGGTGGCCTCCTCTTTCTCATTTTGAGTCCATGTCTCAACACGCTCAACTCCTCCGCAAGGCTAGTACATCAATTTATTGCCTCTTGTCCAGCCCACCCAAATCTGAATACAAAACTAAGAGTGTGAGACAGTGGGAACTAGACTTAGGCTGGTCTTTTGACTTACAAGATTGGATGGCAGCTTACGACCTCTCCGCCAAAATGTCAAAATGTACCAACCATATAGAAACTGCTATGAAGATAGCTTTGAGATGGTATTTAACAGAGATGGCCTTTAACACATTGGCTAGGATCTTCCTTGGCTCAGATAGTGGTTGCTGGAGGGGCTGTGGGAAATTAGGTACTTTTATATGGTGGACCTGCCACTTGTGCACCCATCCTGGGAGACTTGTTTTAAGGGCCTCACTTTAGTGATTGGCTGAACCCTGCAGGCCAGCCCCAAGATGGTGTTTTTTCACCTGGATCTAGGCTTTCATTCAGAGTCTACACTGAACCTCATAGGTTTTGTACTAACAATTGCACATCCTGCCTGACTAGGTACTGGATATCCAAAACTGTACCATCCTGGCCATCTGTAGTGGATAATGTGAATGAGAATCTAGTCTATAAAAGCATGATATGTACACTTAATGACACCATGCAGTTGTTTCACCAGATACAAGATAAATGGGAGGCAGGCTTAGCTACTTGGTGGATTCTGGAGAGGGAGGGCAATTGATGGCTAGCTAGCCATGGCAGGAGTCTGACAAAGGACTTACTGATTAGGGTATGAGCCGGGATTGTCTCTTTGCAACCTCTGTATTTTACCTTGCCTGCTTTTCCCTTTCTCTCCTCTCTACTAGCTTTATCCTTTTACCCTTTCTTTTCAGCTCACTTCCATAACCTCCATCACCCCCCCCTTTTTTTGCATGAGTTTCTTGCCATCTATTCAGTTTCCTGGTTAATGTGTCACTGTTCCTTTACTACAGTGTCAGGGCCAGATTTACATCTCAGGAGCCTGTAGGCACAGAATTCTGAAGCGCCCACCCCCCAATTTGCCAACTCCACTGGACACCTCCACAATGCTCATCAGCTCCATATTGCTTCCCATTAGCTCCATATTGCAGCCATCAGCTCCATATTGCCCCTCCCATTGCCCCCCATCAGCTCCAACATGCCTCCATCATCTCAATATTGCCCTAACATTGCCCCATCATCTCCATATTGCCCCCATCAGCTCCAAATTGCCCCCATCATCTCCATATTGCCCCTCAGATTGCCACCATCATGTCCATATCCCCTCACATTGCCCCCATTTTGTCCATATTGCCCCTCACATTGCCCCCATCATCTCAATATTGCTCCTCACATTGCTCCCATCATCTCCATATTGACCCCCTTTTCCTACCTCGCTGGAGAGGAGAGGTATGTGACTCCTTTGGCACACAGCTGTAGCTGCTGGAGCTCCCGCGTGGTCTGTAATGCAGAGCGCTGGAAGATGATGTCATCTCCCAGTGCTCTGCATTATTACTAAAGAGCCGACAGCGACGAGGGAGCTCAGTAGCTAGAGGTCTTCAGAGCAGACCTCTCCTCTCCATGTTGTTGCTGGTGCCAAGCGGGGGGGGGGGGTGTCAGGGGCGAATGGAGAGGCTAATAAAAAATAAATAAAAAAAAGGAAGCCAAAAAACTATCCCAATGACAGACGTCCCTCTGTGGGATGTGCTTGTAGGCAGGTGCCTTCTCTGCCTTATAGCAAATCCGGCCCTGTACAATGTCCTGTGTTATGTACATATCAATTGTACACTTATTGTGGATGCTGTATTAATTTTATGTTAACTCTAAGATTTCTTATTATAAAAAAGTCAGTCTCTCTCTATTGACTCTTTATGGCCTACTTACTGCTTGCTGGTACCCTTCTTATTAACTCTTTGAGTGCCAGAGGGGTACGCAACGCATTGCTTTGCAATGCATTGCGTAACCTTCTGGCACTCAAAGGGTTAAAGTGAAACTGTTACTTTTTTATATATTTGAAAATGTCATTAAGAACTGTCTATGTGTCATGTTAGTCAGAAGTCCAGCAGAAAGATGTTCAGTTTAGGAGATAGTCACACTTTTTTTCTTAGTGCAGCACAGAGCTTAATTAGTGTAAGAAACATCACTGAAAAGACTCATCAGTGTATGAAACATCAATGAAAGGCTTCATTAGCATATGAAACTGCACATATACAGTGATTAGCATATGGAAACAAGTATGAATAGTTCCTTAACTATACATTTGCTGGTCGTTTGACTAACATGACACACAGGCAGTTTTTAATGAAGATTTCATATATGCAGACTTGAAAAAGGTGGCTTAGTGACTCACCTTAATAATTACATTTTTAATGAATGTGAATGCCTTCGTCTTATTTCAAATATATCCATTTTAGGGGTAGATTTAAAGGAAGCCGCTTAAGCTCAAAATACACCAACGGGTGTTTTAACATGTAGTTAGCCATACAAAGGGCCATGTAACGAACTTCTAACGGCAGTTCATCCAGTATGCCGGCCGCTACACCAACGTGTGTTTTAGCCTATTAAAAAAAAAGCTCCATTTTGCCATTTAAAGGACTGCGTTAGCTGAAAAAAATCAGATAAGAGACTCATCGCACAAAACTTAAGATCCAGTTTTGTTGGTCGTAAAGTCCCTTATCAGATCTTTTGACAGCTAACGCAGCTGTTAACTGGCAAAAAAACAAACAATGTACACAGTGGATGCATTGATAAGGGGCCCTCAGGAAAAAAAATTGTCTCAAACTGAAATTGGCAAATAATGGCACTTCCCACATGGCAAATAATTTCCTGTGAAAAGTGTTGATTTTCCACTTGTAGTCTAGTTCATTTGATTGAAATCAATGGGAACACTGAATTTACACAAAACACATAGATATTTTTTTTTATTTCCCAGAGTGACTATCATTTGGCTGGGGAGGTAACAATTATTGAGATGGATTGGCAGAAGATGGAGTTATCCTAGAGGAAGAAGGTGATGGCGAGCTAGTTTCGCTCGTCATGGAACTTCCAGTCTCTGCCTGGGTTTCTCTATTCTTCCTTCTTTTTGATCTCCTCCTCTCCTCTAGTTGCATTTCTGGAGAGCCAGGGGGTACAGCAACAGCGGTGCTTGATTTCTGAGGTGGGTCTTTGGCTTTAACATTTTTGACATGAATGACATGGTGTGTGATATCAGGGTGGTTGTGCCAAGGTGAGTTCCCTCCTTTCCCTTTCTCAATGACTTTTCACAAATTGTGCACAGTGCCATTGGTGATAACTGCACTGTGCCTGCCCCAAGAGAAAAATAGTCCCACACCCATAACTTAAGGGGATAGGGAACAGGTGGGGAAGAATGGTCTCTTTCTTCTTTTCCTCCACATTCCCCTTCACTGTCTGTGGCAGCGGATGATGTTGCAGCTGTTGCTGTTACTGTCTCAGAATCAGCACTGCAACTAGGACCAGGAGTAATGCTACTGCTGGAAAGTGGAGCCTGTTCTAGTCCTGCACCACTAGTTGACACATTCCCATTGTGCCCATGGTGGTCTGTGGCACACTAGTTTGCTCCTCAGAATCATGCTGCCCTTGCAACTCAGCAGCAGGAGTATTAGAGCAGTTGCAAATTCCACAAATTCCAGAAGCTCATTGCTAGTGGTGGTGGTGGTGATGCCCATCCTCATCCCTGTTTTCCATTCCTTCTCATATTCTACTAAAAAGGCCATCAATGTCTCTTCCACCCCAGCTTCTCCAACATCATCATCACCACCATTAGTCCCTACGTGCTGCTGCTGCTTCTCTGTTACAGATATCTCGCTGCTACTTGGAAAAGGTGATGAACAATGTGACAGATGGTGCCCTAATGTCACACTTGTCAATTCTTGGTTACATGAAGAAGGCAGACTGGCAGCAGTAACAACAGGTACATGCAGCTGATCTGTGCTCCTGGTGTTGGTGGTGGTATTATTATTTCTGTTCCTGCTCTCCCCCAACAGTTCTGGCCTCCTCAAGATCATATTCCATTTGGACACTGTAGGGAAGGGAAGTGGACTCCCAGGGCCAGAGGAATGGTGTGGGCACCCTTGACCGCTAGTCTGGGCGTTCTCAAATGCTTCCCCTACCACTCCCCTAACACTAGTCCCACCAGCTGCTTCGACATTATTGTTACTACTACTACTTACACCAACCACATCAAGTTCAGCCCCAGCGTCTTCCTCTTCACAGCCACTATTAATATGAGGATACTGATTACCCCCACCTTCACTCCTAACTCTGACAAGCTGCTTAGTAGTACTAGCACTGGTGGAACTGCTTGGGGATGGCAAGTGCGACTTAGGGTGACCTGCTGTCACACTTGGCATCATCTTCTCCTTCCCCCCTCCTGAGTATTACAAGACACACTAGCAGCAGCTTCAGCACTGGTGGCAGCAAGTTCAGCACGGTCAGGAGGCATAGCACTGGTTGCATCTGGGGAGGCACGTCTGACATCAGGCACAGTATTGGTGGCGGCAGGTTCAGCACTGGCAGCAGGTATAGCACTGGTGGAAGCAGGGACAGCACATATGACAGCAGGCACAGCACTAGTGGCAGCAGGGGCAGCACGTCTGGCAGCTGGCCTGTCCTACTCTCACTAGTACAACCCTATTCTTCCTTCCTTCCTTCCCATTAAATTCTACATGATTCCTAGGGGTGATTTAGGGGGACTGAACAGCATTGGTTCAGTTGTGCTCACTTCCTCCTCCTCCTCCTCAGACTCACTGGACATATAAAGGTCCTTCCAGTTCCTCCTTTTATTAGTTTTAAACCTGCTCATAGTGATAGCAGTCACTATGAGCCTCTCCTGCCTCAATTTTTCCAAAAGATCACAGCAGAATAGCACAGCACATTTACCTCAATCTGTAGCTGCTTCTATTGTGTTACATTTCCACAAATACTTCACTTTTATAGCGAAAAGGTGAAAACCACATAAATCAATGGGCGGAAACTTTCTAGCCATTGAAAACATGGCAAAGAATTTTGACCAATGGGTTTTAAAGTGGATTTTCCAGCTGAAAATGTGGACAACATGGTTTTTGTAGAGTTTCTCATGGGAGCATGGCAAGAGCTTTCACCCACCCCTACTCTCTAGGTGGTTCATACATTGTGTAACTGACTCACTCTTGAGGATTCTGAGCAAAGTGGAAGCAACCACTTACATCCAAGAGTTGAACCCAAAGGTTTGACTGGCCACCAGTGGTCAGAAGAGATACAAGGTGAGGTATCAAGCCAAAAAGACAAACCATAGTCAAGAGGTCAGCAGTTGGGGCAGGGTGAGTTCAGTCATGGTCCAAGTTCCAAGCCTAGGGCCAGGTCTTTCATTCATAGTCCAAGTTCCAAGCAGAGGGTCTGGCAGAATGAACTAATTCATAGTCTAAGTTTAAAGCAAATGGCCAGGACAAGACAAGTTAGTTTGTCTCAATCTATAGGTTTTATATGTGTATATATATATATATATATATATATATATATATATATATATATACATATATATATAAAACAAAATAACAGCACAATAATAATAAACCCAGTGCATTCTAGAAAGCTTTCTAACATGTACTAGAGACCTCTAAAGCCTGAAGCCAAGGGATCACAATTCCTAATGCATTGCAATATAGTTGATACATCTCTGGCACTCAACAGGTTAAAAGAACATGTGTGTTTAATTATCTATATGTTGTCCAAGTATTTTGTTCCAGATTTTCTTCACTTTTCTTTAAACATATGGCTCTTCATTCCTCGGTTTGGAACAAGACAACGTTGCAGACTTTGGTATCTGACCAAAGCCTGTGTCATCCATTCATCAAACATGTACGATATCTACTGCAGCTTAACGCTGTCTGGCTTGCAAATCTTGCACAATTTGTAGTGATTATCCTCTCTCCACAAACACTGAGCCTTGTTAATCTAAAGGCTAAGGTTTCATAATACTGTTTACTGAGTTTCCTCCACTTGTAAAGATGCAATCAGCGGTACTCTTATAGGATTCTTAAGAACATCAGCAGGTAAATTGTGTTGCTGAGGACAGTTAAACCCATCATAAATATTCACAGATAAATCTTTGATTGGTAATTCACAGCCTACTGCACTCTGCCGCTATTATCTGTTACGTATCACAATCTGAAGATGGGAATGAAAGATTTTCAGATTTTCAGGGGGACTCAGGTGAAGGTTACTTAATTTACTGCAGGGAAACCTTTCTGTCTGCAAGAGCATAGCTTCCATTTTCCATGCGGGAACATAACATTCTTTTGCATTTGTGGGCTGTGAGACGTGATTCATAGGCAGGTAGAAATGGGTTTTCATTTAATATTTTATTTGGGTCACATAGCATGATAACAATTAAATGCTTTATTATAAATCCCATAGAATGAAGCAGAGTTCTTTCAGAGGAATGAAACGTTATTCATCAATTATTTTTTTAACTCATTGATGACCAGAGAGGTATACAATGCATTGTGATTCTCAGTTGGTTTATAATTTTCTTGCTTGCGTCTATGGAACTCATCAATTGCAGCACAATCCTTAGAATTTTTTTAACCATTGCTAAGCAATATGTTGAAGACTTCTCCAGAATCCACGGGGTTAAGCTTTCTCTAGAAAAATCACCAAATTGTTTTCTATTACTGCAAATTGTTTTTATATATAGTAATAATTTTCAGGCCTCTTATCCTCCTCCACGTGAAAGGATTATTATATTTTATTTCGAGGAAAATATACTTTTTATGAAGAAATATACATGTATAGGCCTGAGTAAGGGGCAAAACATTCACCTGGCTTCAATAAATAGTTTACTATGTAGAAGGGCTACTTCTCTTTAAGCTTAATTAAGGTGTGGAAGTTACACACATGCATATCTATTTATCTATCTATCTATCTATCTATCTATCTATCTATCTATCTATCTATCAATCTGCAGAGGATCAACAATGGCTGAAGATGGTGATGATTTTATATGAACAATTTTAATTCAATGGTTAATATAACTGATTGTGTTGTTTTTTTTTAAAAAAAAGACCTAACTGTACCATCAGATTGGAGGTAATCCCTTCTAATAATAACTCCCCAAATACCTTACTGTGGCCACATAATCATGATAGCCAGTGTGAATTTTGCATTTTGCCTCAGCATCTTCTATCTGTCCTGGACATCATGTCCATGAAGGTGAACATGACATTTGCTACCACAGGAGACAAATATTACATATGGCAAGTATTACCTACTGTACGTAGTAATCTTAAAGGGATAATAATATTTCAAAATAAAATCAGCTCCAATTAATCTTCATAGTATTTGAGCCATGGAGAGTGTTATTTCAATACTGTCAGAGTTATAGTTCAAGAGTAATGGAATGATAAAATATCCCCCTCCCACCCCTTTTACTGATGTAACACTGCTCACCGCAGAGCAGCAAGGTGGTGTCCAGGTGGATCACAGAGAGGGACAATCTTCAATTAGCATAAAGGAAAAACCTGAAAAACCTGTCAAGGTGGGCAGGGCTTTCATTGTTCTCACAGTAAGAAAATTGTCCCTTTGTAAGCGTTTTGCTGCCGGCTCCCTGGGTCTGTTCAGTGCGGCTCTTGACTCATTGAGTTCCTCTTCCGGCCAGCAGTATGCTGGCACGCATCACAGGGATTCTCTTAATGATGCAATTGGTATTTAAACTGCCTGGACACCACATCAGTTGCCCTTTCGTGGTATTCTAGTGCAGATAATGTTGTTGAGCTCTGTGTATTACCTGGTTTGTCTGACTACCTGATCTGGTGCTGACCTGTGGCTCTGTCTGACTATACGCTCCGTGTATGGCCCTAGGCTCGTCCGACAACCAATCTTCCACATCATTGAAAGACTCCTGATAAGAAGGAACACTGTGGCTGGAGTTCTTCAAGAGGCTTAAAGAGAAGAATACCTGAACTACATGATGTTGTAGAGCTTAAAATTTACAATGTAGGAACACAAGACACAACTGAGGTTGAAATCTAATGGGAATTACCTATAATGGGTCACTTTTGTTGAAGTCCAAGCTCTGTGGTGGCATAATACAATCTACGATGTCCAAGTTGTTCCCAGAAATTACTCCATATATGCCATGATTAAATAATGCCATGTTAAATAATGCCATGATAAACTAATTTCTCCAAAATACTTAGCTTAATGCTTAATATTGTTTGCTGTCTCCGCCACTGTGTGCAGCCACAGAGGCGGCGACAGTGGAGACAGCATCATGCAGCACAGACCCCCCAGTCTCCTTCCTCACGGGCCGATGCCCATTACACACTGAGGAGCCTGCCTTTATATATATTGAGCATTAAGCATTAAGTATTTTGGAGAAATTATCGTTTCATGGCATTATTTAACATGGTATTATTTTATCATGGCATATATGGAGAAATGTATTGGGAACAACTGGCAGCATATTTATGGATCCAGACAGTAGTATTACATTCTTTAACACTTTTGCGCACCAGAGAGGTGTGCAACGCATTGTTTTGCAATGCTTTGCATACCCCTCTGGCACTCAAGGGTTAAAGTATGCATTAGTGTGATGCTCATTTCTGCATTTTACTTATAATTTTTTTTTTTTTTTTTTTACAGCAAGGAGACTGAACACAAAAGAGAAGGACAGAAGATGACCAGCATGCTGAGAACTCAGCTGGACATCAGCATTAATGGTAAGTATTACTTTTAATGCAATGTGTTAACCCTGTGAATGCCGGCAGAGTAATTATACCCCACTGGCACTTATAGGGTTAATTCTACTAACTTTGGAGTCTTTTTAGGCACTTCGGATGTATTGGTTTGGGGGTTAGGGCCCCATATCAATACATCCACTGTGGGCTTATTTTTTTTTTGCCCGTTAATAGCTGTGTTAACTGCCTAAAGATCCGATAAGGGACTTTACGGCCAAACAAACTGGATCTTAAATTTTATGCGATAAAGTGAGTCCCTTATCGGATTTTTACAGCTAACACAGTCCTATAAATGACAACTTGGAGTGTTTTTTCTTTTCAATGAGCCAAAACACGTTAGTGTTGCAGCCAGTAGGGATTTTTTTTGCCGGCATTTTTTCATAGCACTGATCTTTAAATAGTGTACTGTGCTTGAAAAAATGATGACATCAGGTTTTTTAACTAATGGCTGCCTTTAAATCTACCCCTATATCTGTGTACCATCTTTGTTGCTAGAGGCATCCAGAAACCAATCTATACTACTGTCAAAGATTGATATTGGCCTTTTTTTTCTCTCCAGCTGCACATCCATTTTTCACTCCTGCATTCTGGCAAACTATTTCCACAGGGTAGGAACCTTGTTTGGAAACTGTGTGTGTGTGTGAAGATTTGTTTAGAATAGTTAGGGCAGCAGGTGGTTTTCATGTAAAACATAAACACTTTATTCAACAATAGAAATAATAACTTGTGTCCGTGGAGAGATTGTCTAGAGAATAACTTATCTCTCTCTTTCCCAGAAAAGGAACTTATCTTAGTCTTACATTATCTATTAGACCATTCTCCATTCTCTTACGACAGGAGGGCGCATAGCTTAGGTTTAACTTGCCTGATTTCTCTGTGGTTTCTCCAGGTGCTTCATTAACTTTTACTAATCCCCTGTAAAGTTTATAGGCCTCTCAGATGGTCCTCTAAGGCTGCCTCCCAGGTTGGTCTGCTGCACTCATGGGGCCCGATTCAATCCTGGCTATGGTGCCAAATATATATTTCCTCCCCTGACCTCTCCCCTTCCCTCCTGTCCCGAGTATCTGACTGTCTGTCCCTGTGTCTTCCTGGACTCAAACTTAACCTTGGCAAAATCGAACTGATCATCTTCCCTCCCACCACAACCAGCCTTACCCCAGACATTACCCTCACCATCAACAACACTACCATCACACCGACCCCTACAGCTCACTGTCTGGGGGTCACATTTGACTCTGCCCTATCCTTCATTCCTCACATCCATCATGCCTCCTCCACCTCCGCAACATCTCTAGAATCCAATCCTTTCTCACACATAACACTACGAAAATTCTAGTCCAAACACTCATCATGTCCAGTCTTGACTACTGTAACTCTTTACTAATTGGCCTTCCTCTCCCCCGACTAACCCCACTACAGTCCATAATGAACTCTGCTGCAAGACTAATCTACCTCACTCATTGCTTCTCTGACACCAAACCCCTCTGTCAATCCCTACACTGGATCCCATTAGCATACAGAATTAAATTCAAAATTCTGGTGCTTACTTATAGAGCCCTCACTAACACCACACCACATTACATTTCATCTCTCATCTCCAAATACACTCCGTCTCGCCATCTTCGCTCTGCACACGACCTTCTCCTCTCCACTGCTCTTATCACATCCTCCCACTGCCGCCTACAGGACTTCTCCCGTGCAACACCTCAGCTCTGGAATTCCCTCCCCCCACACAATCAGACTCTCCCCCAGCCTTCAGATCTTCAGACGCTCCCTGAAAACTCACCTCTTCAGGGAAGCCTATCACCTGCCTCCATAAACAATATCACTAAGAACCACCCCTTGCCTTGACCACTGCACTCAACAGCACTTCTCACTCCCACCCACTGACTGGCAGGTCAGGTGGCAGGAGGCACTTACACCCAATAGCACTTATTCCTCCTGTGTCCAACCTACGTTCCTCTAGACTGTAAGCTCTCACGAGCAGGGCCCTCTGATCCTTCTGTTCTCCACACTTGATTGTACTATTTAATACCTCTGTATGTCTACTCCCTACTGTAAAGCGCTGCAGAATTTGTTGGCGTTATATAAATAAAGATTAATAATAATAATAATAGTTTGTAATCATAAACGGGCCAGTACACAAGCATTTAGCAGGGGAATAGAGGTGACCTGAAACATATCTTATATAGGCTATGGAAATATTTGTCTATATCTATAAATGTTACAATGAACTTTTCAGTATAATGCAAACTGTTTTATAACATTACTGTTTCTTTATTAATCTAATATAGTGGATGAAATCTGGAAAATGATTATAAAGGAAAAAGTAGATGAATTCTTGGTTAAACCAACTGCACCAAACCAAAATGAACATTGATTTAAATGGGGTTTAAATGGGGCTTCTATTAGTTGATTGCATATGTGTTAACCCCTGGGGGGGGTCACCTGTCAGTGCGCAGATAAAGATCTGCAGTTTTGGCTACTGGAACAGTCTGTGACTCAGGGAATCTGGAGTTAAAAACTCCTGTTGCCAAGAGTTCTTTCACATAAAACTTGCTTGAGACGGGTGAAATTCAAGAAAAAGAATCTTGGGGGAATTTGTACTCTCTACCTCCCCTGGTTCCAACACCCATGTTGTCAGGTGCACTGTGTGAGTATGCTGATATTTTCTTATATTCAATTGCTGCATCTCAAACAATGTCTGATGGCTAATTAATATCCACCTTTCCAACACTTAACTTTTAAGCATTTTACTCCACTTGGCAAGGACAAAATGCACCATAGGACCAGTTGTTTCAACCCTAAATCAGCTAGTATTTTTCCCTTGATAAAGCCATGGCCTATTCATTAACCTCCATTAATTCAAATTTAATACATTTTAAACTTATATTCATGAGGTGAACCCCATCAGAATGTAACAAAAACAAACCTCTCACTTTAAAGATATGGCGGATAACCAACCCCCCATTTTGAAATACACATTTAGTAATCCTTCTATTGAACCTTATCTAAATTTTGAAAAGGTTCTACTGTCCCTGGAGCATATTCAGTATAGATGTGGTATGACCTCCAACCAAACAATAATCAACCAGGGTAAAATTACTTCAGCTGCTCCACATTGAGATTCTTCCTTTCAGTTGCCATACTCCTAAATCTTCCCTCCCAGGATAATCATAATACCTCTTGCCCTTTTCTCTATGAATGGCCATATCTAAGAGAAATGAAAAAGGTGAACCCACTATAGCCCCTGACAACCAAACCACTGCACATGAGGCACTGACTTGTGGGGGACATTTGGATAACCTGATACCAGAGAGCGAATCTCTTCCTGGCCATGTAAATAAACGAGTGTTCTACAAAACATACCTGAGTAGTGACAGACTAGTATAAGAAAGAAAACAAAGAGACAAAAGTCCTAAATATATCTGACTCCCACCTCCCCATGCATTTAACCATTTCATCATCCAGGTGAAGGTGAATGAAGCAGGAAAATCCTTAAATCTTGGCCTGTTGGTGGCCCCTTGAGGACTGAACTTGACAGCCCTGCTGTACAGAAAGGGTGGTAGATGCATAAAAGAGTCTCCCAGTGTAAGTGGCTGAGGCTAAAGCAGCAAATGAATATGAATTTAACAATCTTTGACCAATTTGTTCTTACCTTCAGATTTTATGAGCAAGACTTCCTAAAGGATGAATTATGTTTAAAGTATGAACCATATTAAAAAAAAAAAAGCAAAAGTGGATATATTGTGGAGCAAAGTATTTGCACTTTATTGGCAAATGAAATTTTTCAAAATTCCATTGATTTAAATGGGTCTTCTAACTACTTGAATGGTAGAAAGGTCTCCAAAGCATTGCACAACAATGAGATGAAGACCTTGCTAGGACTTACATAAAAATGTCAGATTGGGCAAACATATAGAATATGAAGTTTAATGTGGGGAAGTGTAAAGTCATGCATTTGGGAGGAAACAATCCCAAGGCTACTTATGAACTTAATGGAATCATTCTAGGGGACTCATTGCTAGAGAAAGACCTGGGTATCCTTGTCAACTACAAACTTGGAAACAGTGACCAGTGTCAAATAGCAGTAGCAAAGGCAAATAAAATCCTGTCTTGCATAAAAAGAGGTATCGAAGCAAGAGCGGATAACATTATTTTGCCATTATACAAATCATTGGTAAGACCTCACCTTGAGTATGCAGTAAAATTTTGGGCACCGGTTCTGAAAAAGGATATTCTAGAACTAGAGAGGGTACAGTGGAGAGCAACAAAATTAATTAAGGGAATGGAGGACTTGACATATAAGAAACGACTAAACTAACTTGGTTTATTTACTCTAGAGAAAAGACGACTAAGAGGAGACCTTATCACATTGTACATGTATATGAGAGGTCAATACAAGGATCTCTGCGGTGAGCTATTTATTCCAAGGCCTGATCAGGTGACCGGAGAAATTAGAGGAAAGGAGGTTTAAACTTCAGCAAAGGAAGGGTTTTTTTATGGTAAGGTCTGTTAAATTGTGGAATTCATTGCCCAGGGAGGTGGTTATGGCAGATACAATGGATACATTTAAGAGAAGATTAGATACATTTCTTTCAAAAGGGAACTTACAGAGTTATACTGTTTATCCATAGGCTGATCAGGAAGGTCTGATAAAGACTAATTTAATTGGTAGCAGGCAAGCTATAAAATTCTCAGTTACTGGGGTATGAGGAGAAGGTTGAACTTGATGGACTTGTGTCTTTATTCAACCTAATTTACTATGTTACTATATTAAATATTTATGAAGGAATCATAAAGAGGGGATAAAGTGGAGATAACTTTTCCAATGATACCACTTTTTCCAGCTCCTATATTATTATATGGAGGCAATGCACTAAGATTTCTCCAACCTTGGAGATCCTAGTGTGTAGTCTCAATACAATAATATAGGGATCAGAGAATTGATGTCACTGGAGAAGTCATCTCTACTTTATCACATGTTTATCACGTCTTAATACATCACTCCCCTGTGGGTTAGAGGACCCATTTATATCAACTGAAATGTTTATTTCCCCTCTATGGAACACATGGTTTGCTCTACGCCTTTGATTTATGCATAAGGAATACAGGCTGATCTATGAACTAAATAAACAAACAAACAAAAAAAATACTTTCAAACTCTCCTATCAATGGAGTAAAAATAAAGAAACATATATGGGACCCTAATGCATCAAATGGACCATGTATCAAAAAAGAAAATATAAATAAAACAGTATGAAAATACATACATAAGATGAATGGCTCCAAAAAGTCTAAAAAACCTACATCCATGAACATATATTTACCCAAAGCAAAATAAATTACAAATACAATTAAAACATAACAAAATGTATATATATATGTTATTTGTATCTTCTCTGTTATCAAACAAACAGGAGTGTTCAAATGGTGAGTCTCCCCTTGTACTGCACTGTAGGGGCTGATTAAAAAGCGACATACTCAAGTGTGTACATTGACCCCAAAAATTATTTTGTTAACTCCTTAGCCCCCCTTTTTCTTATCATCTATATGTTGCCAGTATTAATATATAGATTATGTGTGATCATATTCCCACACTCCATTTACCAGGAGATCCCAAACTGATTGCAAGGGGAGAGTCTGAGAGCAAGGAGAAGGTGCTGGGAGCAGGCTAAGACACTGGGAGCAGGGGGAAGAAGCTGGAAGCATGGAGGGCATGCTACATTATTTTTCACATCATCTGATTCTTCCTGATAGATCAGATGTGTAAAAGCTCTGAGAACCTGCCCTATAGTGTGAGTTATCTCAAGGCTGATCCTGAGCGGCAGCACTCTACACTTTGATCAATATGAAGTTATATTTCGGTTCTTTTTTATTTCTGTACTTCATGCTCTTGATAACTGTTTGGGTGGATTGTGTATACAGTTTATTTTAGATACTGCCATGTGATCTGCATGTGTATTGCTACTTCTTTTCTTTACGGTTCTATGAAGTAAACCTGCACATTTTCACTCGAGTTGCATTCAAGACCCTCCCTCATAAACAGTTTGCCAATTAGAGACAAGTTCCCACTAGGCCGTGCAGGATACGCACATGATAATTCAAGTTTGAACATATTGCCCCATCGAACCTGCCTCCTCCAACAATATTTTCATATGCATTTATAGTCAGATGCTAGTTACCACAAGATCGAGGTGGGCAATTATCTTATCTGATATTCAAAGGGTTATGTAGAAGTTTCTAAAAGGGGCAATCATGAATTACAGATATTTATATATGTTGAAGGTTTTTATTGCCTCTATTCCCTTGGATACTAGTGACATCTCCAGAGAATCATATTTAAGAAGTCTACAGTATCTATGAGATTGAGAAATAGCTACTCAGGGACACTACTACAGAGCATTCGGTTATGACAGTGTATGATATACAAGGCTCTACACTCTCCAGGGCTTCCTTATAATCAGAACAGTTTACTATATTTGATTGTCAGCAGTATTTACCAGGGAAGATGCATTAAGGTGTGATAAAGAGGTGATAAAGCAGAGATTACGTCTCCAGTTGTATCCATATCTGAGAAGTTTTCTTCTAGAGTCACTAAAGGGAACTCATGTGGTGCTGGTGAGAGGATAAATATGGCATGATTTGTGTGACAAAGGAGCGGGGCTTAATGAACTGTGTAATAAAGTGGGAAGTATGTGGGTTGAGCGTGGGCAGAACAGGGTGGGAAGGAAGAGAAGTGGGCTGAAAGTTGTTGGCTTCGGCGCTCCAGTCTGTACTGGCGGGGCATTGCTAGGCAACCATGCCGGCATCCCCATGCTCCTCTACATCGGACTATCGTGACATCAGCTGCCTCCCATATATAAGGCAGCAAGGTGGCTGGTCCGGTGCTCAGTCTCCCCATGTATGCAGTTCATGCTTCACAGTTATCCCTTTGCCTCTCCTGTACCAGACCTCTGCATTACCTCTTGACTACTCTCCTGGATCCCTTTAGCCTGTCCTGTCTACCAGACCTTTGCCTGATTACACCTTGCACCTTGAGCTGCCTGCCCTGACCCTTTTGGCTTGGAACTTGACATTGCACCTTGAGCTGCCTGCCCTGACCCTTTTGGCTTTGCACTTGACCTTGCACCCTGAGCTGCCTGCCCTGACCTTTGGCTTGAAACTTGGACCTTGCTCCTGGATTTTGCCTTGACCTCTGTTGTGGATTGGGAATTCCATCTGCGACTGCCTGACCGGATCTTCCCTATTCCACTGTTCAGCTCCCTGTGGACTTCAGGTACACTTCATTTATATTTTATGCATATGTATGTATTCTCTATATTTATACATATATATTTTTTTCTTTTTTTTAGCCTTGTTATGCTGCTTTCCTGCTTTTGGCATCCAGCCTACCTATTGTCTATTGTTTAGTGTATATCTGAGCTGCTTCCATGTACTCGTAGTAGCCTTTGCTTCGTGTGGGGTTCCATGCAGCGCACACTACCTCTAACCTGTCTGGGGGCTTATTAAAGTGGGAGAAACAGAGTGGGAAGGAGCAGAAGTGGGTAGAGTTTTATAAGAAACTCCCCACCACCACAGGATCAGACTTTGTCCCTGGAGACCTGGTAATTCACTGCAAAAACCATAGTCTTAAGGGCAAATCTGAAGTGTTCCCAGGTATGGTGATATCACTTCTCCAATTTATGTATTATTGTATACAGCTTATGCACTAACATCTCCGAAGTTGGAAAAATCTTAGTGCATTGGCTCGATACAATAACATAAGACTTGCAAAAGTGATATTACTGGAAAAGTCATTGCTGCTTTATCACATATTTATCCCACCTTAATACATCTCCCCCATCATCTCACATGGCCACTGTGACCCAGTATGACAAGAATAGCAATATTGAGCCCCTTCTCCTTTCTTAATTAACCTAAAGCACCAGAGAGGCAGCCAACCAGGATACAGCAGCTTCCTGGTGCTGCAAACAAACTGGAGTTGCTCTCTGTCTTACCCCATCACATGAACACCTTCTGAGTTCCTCTGCTGAGGAACATCAAATTGGATCTGTGTCAGAAACTTTCTCTGTGACTTTAAATAAAGTTTGTGTTGGCACAAAGCTAAACATTTATCCCAAACATGGTGGGGAAACAAGCCTCAAATCTCACCCTATGGTCTAGTAGGTTTCAAGTTATGCCACTGAATCTACTTAAGACTATAAGTGCCAGACAGGTTTGCAACACATTCCTTTGCAATGCACATTGCTTCCCTCTGGTCTTTAAAATGTTACATTTTTTCTTCAAATAGGAAATAAAATTCCCACAATTGTTTCTGTTGTTTGCCTTGTCCTCTGCTGTCATCTTTATACTTCACAAAGTATTACTTGAGAGATGTTATTTATCAGTAAGCGGAAAAAACCTGCTGCAATAATAGCATTGCTATTTAATATCTACACCACCACAATGTTATTGCAAGGAGGCCAAACTCCTCTTCCTGCCATGAACACCATCACTCTGCAATACTGCATCTGTTTCCAGACTAATAAACACATAGATAATTAGGTGTCATATCCAGATTTAACCAGCTGAGCAACACAGTGCGAAGAATGTGTCAAGCAGCTAATACACTGTTCAGACATTACCTTGGAGGATACTGGTGTGTGTGTGTGTATATATATATATATATATATATATATATATATATATATATATATATATATATATTACTTCTTCTGAATAGACATCTGACCAGTTACAGTCACAAAACACAGCAAGGCAGATGTACTTAGAGGAAAAGGATGAATTCTTGTTAAAACTGACTGCACTCTCATTGTTGTAAATGCATGGCCATGTTTCCCAGTAGGCAGAGTAGGTAGCGCCCGAGGGCTCCAAATTTTGAGGGGCTCTTCAGCTGTGCTGGCCACATCCACATTCTGAATTGTGGGTGTGGTCACTGGTCAAATTATTCTCATTGTCCCTGCACACGTTTTATATCCCTTTACAGGCTATTATTCAACCCTCTCAATGCTAGGAAGATTAAAACCTTTTTTGTTTGCTTTGCTTGTTACAGGCCAAAGGTATCTTTGGGGGACTGAGAGAGGGGCCATGTGGTGAATAGGAGTTTGGCCATGAGTGGAGCTAAGAGGGCCTAGAATGCCTTGCCTAGGAGTGCCTAGGATGTAAATCTGGCTCTGTTTAAAGGGTTTTATACCAGCAAGATTAAAATGGTATTTATGATGTTTTTAATTGCAGATTTTTTGTGGTGTTTTTGTGCATGATCCTAGGCACACATCAAGGAACTTTTCCTGTTTCGTTATTCTTGGTTATACAGAGCTATAGTATCAGGCTGACACATTTAAATTTATATTTCCTATGTTCAGTATATATATATATATATATATATATATATATGTATATTCCTGTTGCTATATATTTTATTCACACCGTCTCCTAAGTAGGGATGGGTGTAAGCTGTCACTGTCTTCCTGTGAGAAAATTTGCGAAAACCACATTATCAGCTTTTTCGAAGGAAAATCCGCTTTAAAACTAGCTCTTAAATTGTTCACATCTTTCGCCCACTGGCCAAAATCTTTCACCATTTTTTCAATGGCTAGAAAGTTTCAGCCCATTGGTTTACTTTGTTTTCGCTCTTCCGCTATAAAAATGTGATGTTTTCGCTGAAGGCAGACACAATAGAAGCAGCTACAGAGCGAGATAGATGTGCTGTGCTGTTCTGCTGTGATATTTTGGAAACATTGAGGCAGGAAAGGCTCATAGTGACTACTATCACTATGAGCAGGGTGAAAAATAATCAATGGAGGAGCTGGAAGGACCCTTATGTGTCCACTGAGTCTGAGGAGGAGGAGGAAGGGACCACTACTGAACCAGTGCTGTTCAGTACCTCTTAATCACCCCACGGGATCTTGGGGAATTTAATGGGAAGGGAGGGAGAAAAGGGAATGGGAAGGGAGGGAGAAAAGGGTAATACTAGTGAAAGCAGGACAGGTCAGCTGCCTGTGCCTGCTGCAAGACATGCTACCTCTGCTGACACAGTTGCTGCCCCTGTTGAAACCAGTGCGGTGCCTGCTGCCAGTGCTGCACCTTGTGCCACCGGTGTTGAAGCTGCTGCCACCAGTGCTGAAGCTACTAGTGTGTCTTGTAATACTCAGGAGGGGAGGAAGGAGAAGATGATGTCAAGTGTGACAACAGGGGACCCTCTGTCACATTGCTCATCCCCTCCTTCAAGCAGCAGTGAATTGTCAGTAATAGAGCAGCAGCACGTAGGGATTAGTGGCGGTGTTGGAGAAGCTGGGGTGGAAGAGATATTGGTGGCTTTTTTATCAGAAACTGAGAATGGGAGACAGGGATGAGGATGGGCATCACCATCACCACTAGCAATCAGCTTTTGGAATTTTACGTAATTTGCAAATGCTCTAATTCCTGCAGCTGCTGAGATGCAAGGGCAGCAGGATGCTGAGGAGCAAGAAATGTTAAGGAAGTTAATTTATTGTAATTAGTACCTAATGTTCTTTTACTTAAAAGCACTGTTACCTTTAGTCAATTTACCAACAATACTACACTCTCACTTTGAGATACCCTATCTACTTTGATATTCTAATGGGAGTCAGAGCCTTGCATAATACATGAATGATTTTCTACATACAGCATGTATAAAGCTATAGTTTAGGCCTCAAGGAAGAAAAATAAAACATTTTTACAGATTTAACAGGAAGGGCATGGTACTAAATGTATACAAGCCCAGTCCATTTTAGGTATTAGTGTTTCTTTAACCCCTTGGATGCTAGAGAGGTTTCCTACGCATGTTACCACAATGCGTTACAACCACTCTATCATCCAAGGTGTTAAAATAAATAGATTTACAATATTAGTATTGCAAATGGAACCAAACACCACCACTCTCTAAATTGTCGATGAAAATAGTCACCATGATCAAAAAGCCTAGCATATCATGATCATTGCCAGTGGTGTCCAGACACTTAAAATCATACTCATTCATAAAAGTACAGTGGACACAAATAACTGTCAAATATATGGTTACCACAATGGGGGACCAAAAAAGCCACTAGTCATAAACTACTGATTAAAATAACAAGAGATCATCCAGATGCTATCAGCTAAATACATACACAATATTACATATAATAAACATTGGTGCCCATGAACAAACTATATTATTATCTATAAGACAATGGACAGTAGTAAAAATTATGTGCAGAAACTCTAGCAACAGGGACTGCCAAACAAAATGTATAACAGTCACTGTGTGTGGGCACACATAGGCACACATTAAGGAACTTTTCCTGTTTCTTGGATACACAGAGCTGTATTATCAGGATGACACATTTAAGTTTTTGCTTTCCATGGTCAGTATATTGCATATATGTGTATATAAACCCTTCCGCTGTTGTAGATTAAATCTCCTTTCCTCAAGTCTAAGCGGGTGGCCCCTTGTCCTGTGTACTGTTCTGTTAATGAACAGGTCTTTTGAAAGCCCTTTATATGGGCCTTGAACATATTTATATAGTGTTATCATATACCCTCTAAGACGCCGTTTCTCTAGTGTGTACAAGTTTAACTTTTCTAGCCTCTCTTCATAACTAAAACTTTCCATTCCCCTTACTAGTTTTGTAGCCCTCCTCTGCACTTTCTCTAGTTCCATAATGTCCTTCTTCAGAAAGGGCGCCCAGAATTGAACAGCATATTCTAGGTGGGGTCTTACCATGGACCTGTAAAGAGGCATAATTATATCTTCCTCCCTTGAGTCAATACCCCTTTTAATACATGCCAATATCTTATTGGCCTTTGCAGCTGCCAGCTGGCACTGAATGCTACTGTTAAGTCTATTGTCTACCATTACTCCCAAATCCTTTTCATTAGTAGATTTCCCCAGAGAAACACCATTTAAACTATATGTTGCATTTTTATTATTATACCCAAAATGCATAACTTTACACTTGTCTATATTGAATCTAATTTGCCATTTGCCTGCCCAGTTACTCAATTTGTCCAAATCCTCTTGTAATGAAGACACATCCAGTTCAGACTTTATTACCTCCTTAATTTTGTGTCATCGGCAAACACTGATACATGGCTTCCTATGCCCTCTGGGAGGTCATTAATAAACAAATTAAAAAGAAGAGGACCCAGGACAGATCCCTGAGGCACTCCACTTATCACGTTTATCCAACTGGAAAACTTGCCATTTACTACCACTCTTTGCATTCTATCTTTCAGCCAATTTCCAATCCACACACAAACATTTTCCCCTAGTCCTATTTCATTCAATTTGTATAGTAACTAGTGATGAGCGAGCATGCTAGACCGAAGCTCGGTTCGGCTCGAGCATCGCTCTGCTCGGCACATGGCGGTACTCGTACGAGTACCGCATGTGCTCGCCCGCCATGTTCGGGTCTCCTCCCCGCACGTTTCGCGGCTGCTGCGCAGCCAATAAACGTGCGGGGAGGCTCTGACATCAGTGTAATGCCAGCAGCCATGTTGGCTGCTGGCATTACACTGATTGGCTGGCCAGAACCCGTGATCGGGTGCTGTATAGCACCCGACGGGCGAGTTCGGCTCATTCTTAGCCAGGGAGAGATGCGCTTAGGCAGGGAAAGTCAGTGTAGGGAGAATAAAATTGTTGAAACTCTTTCAAGACCCAAAAGTCCTTTTTAGGACTGTTGTGTGTGGGGGCAGCATTTATATTTTGTTTGGGGGGGCACAATTTCCTTTTTTTTGTGGGGGGGATATATGTAAGGTGACATATAATACTAGATGCACAGGAAGTCAGTGTAGGGAGAATAAAATTGTTGAAACTCTTTCAAGACCCAAAAGTCCTTTTTAGGACTGTTGTGTGTGGGGGCAGCATTTAATTTTTTTGGGGGGTGGCAGAATTTCATTTTTTTGTGGGGGGGGACATGTTCTAAGGTGACATTGTACTAGGTGCACAGGGACAAATATTTCACAGTGCAGTGACAAGCTGACATATTCTGTTAGGTGCACAGGGCCAATGATTTTACAACGCAGCGACAAAAAGGGCCATTTTAAACGTGTGCCTAGCCATAGATTATTGTCACATTCTGTTTAGTGTGCAAATTCACAAATTAACATCACATATTCCGTTCACTGTGCCTAGCCGCAGATTAGCGTCACATTCTGTTTCGTGTGCCTAGCCGCAGATTAGCGTCACATTCTGTTTCGTGTGCCTAGCCGCAGATTAGCGTCACATATTGTTTAGTGTGCCTAGCCGCAGATTAACGTCACATATTGTTTAGTGTGCCTAGCCGCAGATTAGCGTCACATTCTGTTTCGTGTGCCTAGCCGCAGATTACCGGCATATATTCCGTTTAATATGAAGAAGGCGGGTAAAAAGGGACGGGGAAGTGGACGTGATCCTGATAGTTCAAGTAAATATACAGCAAATACTGTTTGATAACAATTTTTCGCCTAAAATCGTTTTTATCTTCCTTTTTGTGTGTTTTACGGTCAGTCTGTAAAAATGGCGTACTACGGGCGAAACATCGTTCCCAGCAGCGACGTTGGAGTCCAAGATGCATCCAGACATCCTCCCTATGCTGTCCCTGAACCATTTCTGTGGTGTTTCCATCATTTTCTGACCTTTTCCTATGAACCAGGCACCCTCCCCTCATCAGAGCAGGGGGTGCCTGGTGTAATGCTCGAGTCCTCCCATTGACTTCAATGGGGCTCGGGTGCTCGGCCGAGCACTCGAGCCTCCAGGGGCGCTCGGCCAGAGCACCCGAACACCCGAGCATCGGGGTGCTCGATCATCACTAATAGTAACCTCTTGTGCGGAACTGTATCAAATGCCTTGGCAAAGTCTAAATAGATCACGTCAATCGCCACTCCCTCATCTATATTATTACTTACTTTTTCATAAAATGCGATCAAGTTCGTTTGACAAGATCTATCCTTCACAAAGCCATGTTGGCTATTGCTAATGATATTCCTGTTCCAGCAGAATTCTTGAATATATTCCCTTAGCAACCTTTCAAACAGCTTCCCTACCACAGATGTCAAGCTTACAGGTCTGTAATTTCCTGGCTGGGACTTTGATCCCTTTTTAAATATGGGCACCACATCTGCTTTACGCCAATCCATGGGCAACATACCAGAAATAAAAGAATCCCTGAAAATCAGATATATCGGTCTGGCCAGGGTCTGGCTTAGCTCTTTAAGTACCCGTGGGTGTATACCATCTGGCCAGGAGTTTTGTCTACCTTGACACCATTCAATTGTTTTAACACTTTTTCTTGTGTTAGCCAGTCCCATGCTTGCTGTGACTGTTCTGTAAAAGTAGTTTGCAGATTCTTGTCCAATGGGTCTTCCTTGGTAAAAACAGAAGAAAAGAAATTATTTAAAATATCTGCCTTCTCTCTGTCCCCTTTGACCATCTCACCCGTTTCAGATAACAAGGACCCAACATTATCAGACTTTAATTTTTTGCCATTAATGTATTTAAAGAATTTTTTTGGGTTGCTTTTGCTCTCCTTAGCAATATTTTTTTCATTCTCCAGTCTAGCTAATTTAACCCCTTAACCCCTTAGTGACAGCCGCGTGCAGACGCGGCCATCACTTAACGCCCGTCTAACAATTTTTTTTTTTTTTTTTTAAAGAATCCGGAGTCCCCGAACGGCGTGCAGCCGCGCGGGGAGCCGGATTTCCGGGACGTACATGTACGTCCTCTGTCACTAAGTGACAGTCACACAGGACATACATGTACGTCCTGTGTCGCGAAGGGGTTAAGTACCGGGAAAATCTGAGTTAGATTTTGACTATGTCTTTGTTCAACCATATTTTCTCTTTAATTCCTTTTGTGCACCCACATAAATTATATACTGTTTTTTTAAGCACAAGTAGGGCTTTCTTTTGATACCACAATTATATGAATACCTCATTGTTTAATTTGATTAAAATAGATAAAAAGAGGAAAAAAATTGAAAAAAAACAACATTTTGCTTATATTTTCGTGTCAGGATTTGCATACAATTAGTTTATGACAAAAAAAATACCCCTAAATATATTCATTTACTTCTCCTGAATATAAGAGTACCCCATATGCCTAGTATTTTAGTCCTTTACTCACATTTACAAGGTAAATATTACAAGATGGCTGTCGTTATTTCCAACTTGTAATTTTTCAACAATTGGCATGTGAGCATCATAGCTTAGCTGACGGTGCCAGAACCAAAAATGTCCCACAAAGGTATATGTTTCTGAAAACTACACAACATAAGGTAAATAATCAGGAGAATTTTGGAGTTTTTCATGCAGCTATTTTTCCAGAAAAAAAATTCAAAATTGTGGTAATATTTTGTTTTTTTGCAGTTTTCACACTTACATTTCAATACTACTGTTGATATCAAGCACATGATAGGTGAAGATTTTTAAAAATGCATTGTTTAGTGTTCAGCTCCTTCTTCTGAGTACGGCAATACCCCATATGCATAGGTTTCTCAAGGTTTGGGAGAGCTAAGGGGCACAAATTGGAACATGGGCGTTTCCAGCCCAAATTGGAACATGCGCGTTTCCAGTTTCACACTTTGAATTTTCACAGCTTGCATCACTGGTGCCATGTCTCATTTGGGGCTGTGTAACAGTACTCCACTCTAAGATTTCCCCCCAAAAGCATATATTTTTGGAAAGTAGACACCCCAGGCTTTCATTTTATGTATGTTTTCAAATTTTTTACGCAGCCATTTTACCACCAATCACTCGTAAATCTTGACGTAAGTTAAAAAAACAGCGTTTTTCGCACTTGCACTTCAATGTTGATGTGAATTTCAAGCACATGATAGGTGAAGATTTTTAAAAATGCATTGTTTAGTGTTCATCTCCTTCTGAGTACAGCAATACCCCATATGCATAGGTTTCTCAAGGTTTGGGGGAGCTACAGGGCCCAATTTTGAACAAATATTGAATTTTCAAGTCCTGCTTAACTGGTGCCATTACTCATTTTGGGCTATGTTCCAGTGCTCCACTTTAGGATTTGCCCCCAAAAGTGTATATTTTTGGAAAGTAGACACCTCCAGCTTTCATTTTAGGTGTGTTTTCAAATTTTTTACACAGCCATTTTACCACCACTTTCTCGTAAACTTGACGTAAATAAAAAAAACAGCGTTTTTTACACTCTGCCTTCATTGTTGATGTGAATTTCAAGCACAGAACAGGTGAAGATTTTATAAACTGCATTGATTAGTGTTCAACTCCTTCTTCTGAGTATGGCAATACCCCATATGCATAGCTTTCTCATGGTTTGTGGGAGTTACGGGTCCCAAATTGGAACATGCGTGTTTCCAGGTTCACACTTTGAATCTTCACAGCTTGCTTTACTGGTGCCATTTCTCATTTGGGCTGTGTAACACTGCTCTTTTTTAAGATTTCCCCCCAAAAGTGGATATTTTTTGAAAGTAGACACCCCAGGCTTTCATTTTAGGTGTGTTTTCAAATCTTGCAAACAGCCATTTTACCACCAAGCCTGTGAAAACTTGACATAAGTAAAAAAAATTCAGCATTTTTCACGCTTTGCCTTCAATGTTGATGTGAATTTCAAGCACAGAACAGGTGAAGATTTTATAAACTGCATTGATTAGTGTTCGGCTCCTTCATCTAATTACGGCAATACCCCATATACATAGGTTTGTCGGGGTTTTGGGGGAGCTACTGGGCCCAGTTGGAACATGTTAGTTTCCTTTTACAGACATGCCATTTTTACAGCTGGTGCCTTGTCTCATTTCAGTCTGTTTGGCAATGCTGCAATTAATTTTACCCCCAAAAGTATATTTTGTAGAAGAGTAGACGACCCTGGCTTTCATTCTGTTTGCATCTTATCAATTTTTTCACTGCCACTGTATCACCAATCCCTCCCAAAATCTGCAGTAAGGCAGAGAAACACCATTTTTCACATTTCTATTTTAGTGTTGCTTTGGATTTCAATCAGATGATATTTGCAGATTTTTTAAATGCTTTACATTAGTGTTGAGTTACATTGTCTGAGTACGGCAATGCCCCATATGCATAGGTTTGTCAGGGTTTGGGGGAGCTACTAGGCCCAGTAGGGAACATGTGTGTTTCCATTATCAGAGATAAATTTTGATAGTGTTAAATCTAAGGAGGGATGTGTTTTGAAAAATAAAAAACAGGATATTTCAGGGGGAAAAAGTGGCCAAATAATAAAAGAACCTTTACAGCACTACTGCATTGTGCCTGAATGGTATTCCTTGAAACAGTCACCAATGCAGAGGCCAGGTTTGGAAGGGCAATCAGGACAGTAAGTGGTGGTGTCTGTCCGTATTCCCTTTCTGTAGCAAACCCTGCAGCGCTTCTGTGGTTTGTTCTTTTGGGGAGTTGGGGGGATTTTATAAATAAAATGTACTAACCCGGGACTAGGTGGAATTATTTCAGATGCACCTTGAAATAAAAATATGGAAATAAGTTGTAGCTGGTACTGTAAAAAGCTACATGTTTGATTGGGGTTTGCCAGCTTGAAAAGTAAAAAGGAATTATGTACAGCAGTCTGCATCATATAGATGGCAACTTTTTTATACCATGCCCTGCACTTCCTCATTGCGAGGTATGGCTGCATTAGTTGATCACTCAGATCAACTCCCCCCATGTTTTTATTATATTCCCTGATGCAGACTGGCTTTCTCATTACCACTGTCCTGCCACGAACAGTGACTGCCACAGATCTGTCCTCATGCATTGTGGTCAGCATGTAGACCTCTTTTTTGTCCCTAAACTTCACTGCCAGCAGCTCCTGTTGGCACAAAGATAAGGAAGTCCCAGTTTTTAATTTGGTATCTATGAGTGTTTTGGGAAACTCCCTGCAATTGCGTCTGACAGTGCCACAGGCCACGGTGTCAAAATAAAACAGAGACCTAAATAAAAGGGGGCTGATGTAATAATTATCAACAAATAATTGATAGCCTTTATTTAATAAGGGGTAAATTAAATCCCAAACTATTTTCCCACTTGTTCCCATAAATTCGGGGCACCCAGGAGGATCAAGTTTGCTGTCCTTGCCCTCATAAATTCTAAAAGCCTGGGTGTAGCCTGTGGCACTTTCGCACAATTTATAAAATTTTACACCAAATTTGGATCACTTTGAGGGGATGTACTGCTTGAACCTGCCTTTGTATTTCATTAGGGATTCATCTACACTAATTTCTTTTTGGGGCATATACACTTGGGCAAACTTTTTCTGTAAATGGCTTATTAGGGGACGAATTTTGTATAGTCTATCATACTGGGGGTGTTCTTTTGGGGGGCACAGGGTATTATCGTTAAAATGCATAAAGTGCAAAATGATTTCAAATCTGGACCTGGTCATAGTCTTGGGGAATATACGGGTATCACATATGGGGTTTTTGCTCCAGTAGGATCGGATACTGGGCTTTTTTATTATACCCATTGCCATTATTAAGGCCCAGAATTGCTTAAATTCTATGAGGTCTATGGGTTTCCATATTTCTTCCTTAACTACAAAAGCTGTAAGGTTGGCGGCAGTATACTGGGCTGCATACAAGTTGGTTTGGGACACAATTTCCCCTAAAATGTCTTCCCCCAAAAATAAATCAAAAAAATGATCATAGTTAAATCCCTCAACATCAATTTGAACCCCTGGGGTGCCTGTAAATTCTGGTATTTGTGGGCAAAAATTTATTGGGGATACCCATTCATTATGATCAGGAGTGGCTGGTGTTGGGGCATTTCTTTGGCCAGATCTTTTTGCAGGTGCTGGGGCAATTGCCAGGGCAGCTCTTGGGGCAGCACTTGGGGCATTCCTTTTGGCAGGTATTTTGCAAAGTCTTTTGGCAGATCTTGTGACAGGATTTTTGGCAGATCTTGTGGCAGGATTTGTGGCAGGTGCTGGGGCAGGATTTTTGGCAGGTGCTGGGGCAGTTGCCAGGGCAGCTCTTGGGGCAGTGCGTCTCTTCTTGATAGAAGGCCCAGCGTCGTCAGTAGAGCTGCTCTCAGTTTCTGAAAACTGCTCTATATCAAAATCTGACGCAGTATCTGTTGCCTCTGAGTCAGATGCCAAAAAGGCATATGCTTCTTCAACGCTATAATTGCGCTGCATTTTGCCCACTAAAATTTTTTTTTCTTACTCTAACGCTATCCCTAAACCTAACTCTAACCCTAAAACTTACCCTAACCTACGTATATCTAGAACCTACCTAACCCAAGTAAACTACCTATCTAAACTATACTTATTATATATATATTTTTTTTTTATTATTTTTTTTTATTTTTTTTTTTTTTTTCCCTAAACCTAGATCTGTCCCTAAACCTTTCCCTAACACAAGTCTACACTAAACCTACCCACCTACCTACCTAAACTACCTAAATTATATTTTAAAACAATTTTTAATAAAAAAAAAAAAAAAAAATTCAGAGGATACAAGGGGGATGGGGGGTATCCCACAGATCAGCAGACGCTGATCTGTAGTTTATTGATCACTCTAAAAGTGATCAGATGGGGGGAACTTGGTGATCACTGCAAACCAGTGATCAAAGGGTTAAATTCTTTTTTTTTTTACACAGGTTTTTCACTCAGAATGATCTGACATGATCTCTCTCTGTCTCTCTCCACCTCAGCAGTGTGCAAGATGGAGGGAGGCAGAGATATATGACAGGGACAGTATTTACAAATACTGTCCCTGTGAATCAGCGTTTGCAACATGTGATTCGCTCATCAAGCGAATCGCATGTTGCAACAAACTTTCTACTGGTTGTTACTAAGTGTCCGGGTATCGGGACACTTAGTAACAAGCAGCCCGCGCTCTCCCATCGCTCCGTGCGGCCGCGATGGGAGAGTTTAACCCTTGACGTACCGGGACCGTCAAGGGTCGTTGGATCACATTTACCCTTGACGGTCCTGGTACGTCAAGGGTCGCTAAGGGGTTAATAGCCTTTTTACAAGTTTTGTTGATATTTTTGTATTCTGCAAATGCCTCTTCTGATCCCTCAGCTTTGTAATGTTTAAATGCCGCTTTCTTGTTATTTATTTCATGGATTACTTTACTGGTTAGCCACATTGGTTTTAATTTGCTTCTTTTGTATTTGTTTCCAACAGGGATACATTTATATGTGTATTTTTGCAATGTTATTTTGAAGGCATTCCACTTACCTTCTGTGTTTTTTCCTGAAAATATTTTATCCCAGTCAACGAGACCAAGGGATGAATTAAACCTGCTAAAGTTGGCCTTTTTAAAATTCAGTGTTTTGGTGGAACCCATATCAAATTGTTTTTTTGAATTAATCTCAAACGATACCATGTTATGGTCACTATTCCCCAAGTGCTCCCTTACTTGGATGTTAGAGATAAGTTCTTCATTGTCAGTTATTACCAAATCCAGACATGCATTCCCTCTGGTTGAGGTCTGCACTAGTTGTGACAAAAAATTGTCATTCAACAGGTTCAGAAACTTGCTGCTTTTAGCAGAGTTAGCTATTCCATTTTTCCAGTCTATTTCTGGATCATTAAAATCCCCCATAATTATAGTTCTCCCTATTTGGGAAGCCTTTTCTATTTGCATTAATAGCTGTGATTCTTCAAGGTCAGCAGAGGACAGACCTCCTAGGGGCCAAGTTAACTCTTGTCTGTGGAGGAGAACAAGGCCATGGAGTACTATGTGGAGGACACCGTTCCTTTTCATTAAGAGGACGTAGGCTTCTTTTTTGTTAAGAAAAAGTATGGGGAGCTCAGACCATGTATTGATTTCAGAGGCCTGAATATGAGAATCGTAAAGAACACGTATCCTATACCATTGATCACTGAGCTATTTGATTGTATCTAAGGCTCGACAATTTTCATGAAACTTGATTTGAGGGCTGCATACAACTTGGTACAAATAAGAGAGGGTGATGAATGGAAGACAGCGATTAACACTTGGAGCAGGCACTATTAGTATTTGGTAGTGCCTTTCGGCTTGTGCAACACTTCCACTGTCTTCCAGGAGTTCATTAATGACATTTTAAGAGACCTACTTCAGAGCTGTGTTGTATTATATTTAGATAATATACTCATCCATTCTCCTAACTTGGAGACACATAGAGCAGATGTAGTTCTACAACTGCTAAGAGAGAACAAGTTGTTCTGCAAATTAGAGAAGTGTGAATTCCACAAATCCCAGGTGACCTTCTTGGGATACAGGATTGCTTCCACTGGTCTAGCCATGGATCTGCAAAAACTGTCTGCTGTCTTACAGTGGCTGCTTTCCGTGGGGCTCAGATCCATACAGAGGTTCCTGGGCTTCACTAATTATTACAGGAAGTTTATACAAAACTTTTCCTCAGTCGTGAAACCACTCACTGACATGACTCAGAAGGGCGCTAATCCTTCAGACTGGGCACCTGAAGCACAGGCTTTTGAAGTCTTGAAGTCTGCCTTTGCGAAGGCCCAGATATTGTCCCACCCGGACCCCTTCCTGCCAGTTACACTGGAGGTTGATGCCTCAGAGACCGCTGTAGGCACTTTGCTGTCCCAGCACATGGGCCCTGGTAAACCATTGCTGCCATGCGGCTTTTTCTCTAAAAAACTGTTGAAGGCTGAGAGTTTATATGATTTGGGCAATCGGGAATTACTCGCCATCATCTTGCCCTTAAAAGAATAGCGTTATCTGCTAGTGGGCACAACGGTTCCGATCCTGGTACTGATGGATCACAAAAACCTCACATATTTATCAGAAGCTAAGAGGTTGTCTTCACGTCAGGCCAGATGGGCCCTCTTCCTTTCAAGGTTTAATTTTGTGGTTTCCTATCTCCCTGGTACCAAGAATATTAGAGCGGATGCTCTCTCTTGACAATTTGGGCCCTAGTCCCAGGAGGAGTCTCCTCCGGTGCCGGTTATTCCTCCAGACCACATCTTGGCTACAATACGCACCAGTATTACATCACCGCTGGGAGAGGAGATTTTGGCTGCCCAAACTTCTGCCCCAGCAGAGAGACATAATGGAAGAAATGTTGTGCCCAAGTCCCTTTGTATCAGACTTCTGGAGACATGCCATTCCTCAAAGGCTGCAGGACATGTTGGTAGAGATCAACTGATATGGTCGATGTCCAGACTCTTTTTGTGGCCCAGCATGAAGGCAGACTTTTCCGTGTGTGTTTCAGTATGTTCCACTTGTGCACGGACTAAGACTCCTCGTCACTTGCCGGTCAGCCTCCTGCAGTCCATCCCGAATGGGAAGCGTCCATGGTCTCACTTGTCAATTGCCTGCCGCAGTACAGTGCACAGCACGGTATGCAGCTTCCAGTGGAACCTAGGGCAAAGCTTGTTTGGGACTGGAATTGTGTGGCTTATTATCTACCTTACTGCATTTTCAATGAAGGTGGTTAAATTTTATACATTTTATACTGTGTCTGTCATTATTTGCCTGATTACCTTGACAGTTTAATATCATAATTATGTTTCACATGTAGTTTTCAATGAGAGTAAACGTGAAGTAGTTTGTTTTAACTGCTTGAATGCTAGAAAGGTCTCCAATCCATTGCTTTGTGATACATCAAAGACCTTTCTTGTATTCAGAGCGTTAAAAGTCCCCTTCAAATCAATGAAAATTGTTGATATTTTTATTTTGCCTCTATGGTGCAAATTAGTTAATACATCAGCCTTGGTGTACTTCTTTCATTTCTATAGCACAAGCCAAGAAATTCTACAGTGGAGTAATGCTATTAATGTTCAGTTTTATTTAGAACAAAGATTTAAGGCCTGTCTCTGGGGAGGTCCCTATATCTTTATAAAGTTAACAAGAATATTATTTCCACTGAGTTGGGCCAATGGGAATTAATAATGTATTTAGTCATTGAGTCTTCATCTCTGTTGTAAATTGTATTGGGATTGTGGGCCCAGAAGAAAAAGAGATGATAGATTGGTATTCAGTGTATTGTCCATCAATGAACACTGCACCCTTTTAGCATGCAAATGGTTAATCTTTCTGCTATTTTTTTGCAGTGACATTTTGATCAGATTTTAATTCAACAATTCTCAGGCAAATCGACTGTGCCATAGGGAACAAATAATACAATGCAATTGATTTTTATTGGACGCTTAACCCCTTAATTGCTAGACAGGTTTCCAACACATTGCTTCTCAGTGCGTTGGCAAACTTTCTATTATTCAGGATGTTAAAATGATAGTAAAGCTTAATATTGAATATATATATATATATCTATTCTGCTGAGTTAAACAATGGTGCTCTCACTGCTGAGTGGTTTTAGTCACAAGTTATTGAATTCTTGGGGGGCAGTATACCCTCAGCCCCAAATTTTACAGTGATGCTGTTGCTGCAGCATATTTTTGGAGGTTTATGGCTAAGTGACAAGATCTGTCCATAGACTGCTATAGCAACAGCACCACCATAAAATCTCAGGCTGTGGATGTACTGCACCAAAACAATGCAAGTTTGAACTAAATAACTTTTTAGTTCACTTGTTTTACTCAGCAGAATAAACCTTGCAAAACATAGTTTTCAGTATTTCAGTACTGAGTGTTACTATACTATATACTAGCATTGAGGGCCCATGTGCATGGGCCAGGGTGTTGCCTGGTGGCCTCGGTTGCTGCCCCGGGCAGTGGGCCGTTCGGGGAGCCATTCTCTGGATTGGCCGTGTCTCGGACTGGGGACCGGCGTGTTCAGGCAGTCTCTGCTGCGCATGACTACTGCGCATGACTTCGTCATTCAGGCAGTCTCTACTGCGCATGTGTGTGTTATGCACACAGGGAGCTTCCCATCATAGCAAATTATATTATATGATATACTAGTGTAAAAGCCTGTATACGCAGGCCAAAGTGTGTATTTACACCTCCCAGCATTCTGTGTGTTTGGGCAGTCTCTGCTGCTCATGACTGCATCGGACAAACATACATCTGGCCTTTTATATTATAGGATAAAAAAAGGATAAAAGACGCAGTAGAGGAATGTAAAGCAGTCCGAATATTCGGGCACTTTTAATCAAAGAAACATTTAGTGCTTCTGGAACAAAGACACTGCACCTCATTTTAATCATAGTAAACACCCAGTGAGAACAGCTGGATTTTATACGCCTGGGAAAATGGTCTGTTCATACTAAGCATTGTTCTTGTTGAATATACCTCAAAAGAAGGGAATGCCAGGAATAGCTCCTTAACCTTTTAAGGACCTCTAAGCATTGTGCTTCAAGGTGATCATCCATTATGTTAATTCATGGAAGTGTATAAATAGTCGGTTCAACAATTCAGTGAGCCCCTGAATTGAAAGGAGTTCAACTTAATGTGTTTGCACATCTCACTGGCCCTTAACCCTTTGAGTGCCAGAAAGGTACGCAACGCATTGCAATGCATTGTGTTCCCCTCTGGCACTCAAATAGTTAATTAGTTAAAAGCCTCCCAATTAAATCAATAAATGCAGGAGTACATTTATATTAAGACATCCTGACAGCTACACTTAAAAACAGCGACCTGAACTCCCAGATTCCCCTCCTTACTTTGAAAGGCATTAGCAGCCGGTTGCGGTTGCACTGCTTGCTGCTCCTATCTACAGCTCTTGGTCCTCTCAGATGGGGCAGCACTCACCGCTGCAGTCACACAAAGGGCCAGAAACAGTCTTGTCAGGAGCCCCCCGGGCATCTTCTTCATTTAGGATAGGGGCATAAAGTGAATGGATTAGTTCAGTTTTGGAAGATGGTCTACTTCAGGTTACTGAAGCATTTCCCAGAAATGTATGTGGATACAGGAAAATATATAACCAGGGGAAATAAAACAGGGCAGTGGATGCACAGTGGGTGCGCAGTATAAGGCCAAAGTGTGTATTTACACCTCCCAGCATTCTGTGCTTTCAGGCAGTCTCTACTGGTCATGACTGCACATTCAAGCAGTCTCTACTGTGCATGACTGCATCGGACAAACATACATCTGGCCTTTTATTTTATAGAATATACAGTGGGGCAAAAAAGTATTTAGTCAGCCACCAATTGTGCAAGTTCTCCCACTTAAAAAGATGAGAGAGGCCTGTAATTTTCATCATAGGTACACTTCAAGTATGAGAGACAGAATGAGACATAAAAATCCATAAAATCACATTGTCTGATTTTTAAAGAATTTATTTGCAAATTATGGTGGAAAATAAGTATTTGGTCAATAACAAAAGTTCATATTAATACTTTGTTATATACCCTTTGTTGGCAATGACAGAGGTCAAACATTTTCTGTAAGTCTTCACAAGGTTTTCACACACTGTTGCTGGTATTTTGGACCATTCCTCCATGCAGATCTCCTCTAGAGCAGTGATGTTTTGGGGCTGTCGCTGGGCAACACGGACTTTCAACTCCCTCCAAAGGTTTTCTATGGGGTTGAGATCTGGAGACTGGCTAGGCCACTCCAGGACCTTGAAATGCTTCTTACGAAATTACTCCTTCATGTGATTTCCTGTATTCTTTCCCCCCATTCTGTCTCTCATAGTTGAAGTGTACCTATGATGAAAATGACAGGCCTCTCTCATCTTTTTAAGTGGGAGAACTTGCACAATTGGTGGCCGACTAAATACTTTTTTGCCCCACTGTATATAGAGAGAGCTGGAATTATCCTTCTGAGTAAAAGGGTGCTACCACTACCGAGATGTGTTTTATTAAAATGTTATTGCAGCTCGAACTGACCGGAATATATTACAGTGTTTGAGATACAATAACTTTTGAATAAATTGCCTCTCAGCAGTGGGAGTACCTGTGATTTAATCAGGAAGATAAACCCAACAAAATACATTTTTTTTACATTTTAAGTGTTACTATCTCTTTAAAGCAATGAAAAATTTGGAAATGTTTATTTACCCCCTGTGGTGCAGATGGTTTGTCCCAAAATGACTCCAGTCCCACTTAGCACATTAGCCTCACTGTGTTTCTTTTTAGAGATCCACAACAAAAGATTCACCTTTATTATCAGTCGGCATGATTTTTTTTTCCTCATCTGTTCTGAAATGTGCAAATTAATTTATAAGTAGAGATGAGAGACTTGGCAGAGATTCGTGTCTCAGACCAATTCTACAAAACCATTTAAAGATTTGTGTTTCATTCTAATTGTTTCAATCAAATCATCATAATATATAATATTTTGTGCATGTGAGTCATTTGTTATATGAACAGATTTATAAAATGAACAAACCGAAAATAACCAAGTATTTTGTTCCAGTACAAGACAGAAACGGTGGAGTAATTCTGGAGATAATCAACTGGACAATAGGAGGCAAGTACAAATGACATTAATTTAAATGTGGCTTTTAACCACTTTAATGCTAGAGAGGTCTCCAACAAATTGGGGGGACATGCACTAAGATGCGATAAAGAGGTGATAAAGTAGAGATAACTTCTCAGTTGATATCACTTCTCCAATTCTTATCTAATAATAATGCACTAAGATTCCTCTAACATGAGATTTCTTAGTGCATAGGTTTCATAGAAAAACATACGAACTGGACAAGTCATCTCCACTTTATCACCTCTTTATCGTAGTGGCCTTTTGATTTAGTGCAAGCCATTGGCCACTTTAGTGAAAGCAGTCTCAGCAGAACTATGAGGGAGCAATCTAGATTGTGGGAGATATAAGCGGTAATAGAAGCAGAATTTGGAGGCAAATAGGAAAAGAGAAATGGGCTGGTAGTTTGAATCAATTGAGATAAGCTGTTCCTCCAGCAGGGTGGGAATAAGTCCCTGCATAGTGATTATACTGGCTTTGAGTCATCAGCCAGTATTATTTGGAAAGTAAGTAAACCTCTTTATTTATTATATATATGATAAATAGTGATGCTGTCAGCTTGCTCCATCTGGTTTTCTGTTTTAGGTCAGGAGGGACTCCTTGAGGATTTCCTATGTCTGGTAACAGCAGTGATGACAATTGTGACTGAGTGGAGACATTCCGATTCCTCCACTTGCTTTACTGACTGCTTGCAGTGGTGTATCTTACTGTGTGTACCCTAGTGTCTAGTGGATGTTTCCAGATTTCTAGAACTTATTACACTACTAGTTGAAGAGTCCGTTACACGGGACACAGTGCCACTGCCAGCCAGTCGTGAGGCAGTCATGCGCAGTACAGACTGCCCAGGCTGTGGCTGATATAGTGCCAGCCGGTCACAGGGCAGTCATGCGCAGTAGAGAATGCCGGCGCCACGGCCGATACAGAGTTGGAGTATGACTGCAGCATGCGCAGCAGTCTCTACTGTGCATGACTGCATCGTAACACACGTTTTAGCGAATTATTATATAGGATGAGCTCCCCCCCATTCTTTCTGTTCTGTTTTACATTGTAATTTCAGATAAGAGAAATAAGTTAGTTATACCAAATCACTAAAAAGTAAGTCTGTCATCTATAGGGAAGCAGCTGGTTACTATGACAACATAAAAAATATAGCTGGTGGTATTAAAGATGCATCTGACTGCCCCAATTGCAATCCGATCATCAAGATAAAAAGACAACTGCAGCTCAGCCATGTTAACACCCTTATGGAAGTATATAAGGTTCATGAGAAATGTGTGTCAGTCTATTAAGTGTGTGTAGAGACATAAAAAGATATAAATATAATATCCTAACCAGTAGGGATGGTAGGAAAGGCAATTTTCCCCCACAGGATTTCTAATGGAAAACCAACATTTTCCACTTTCCTGCAAAAATTCCTGCCTATAGAACCCCCCCCCCCCCCCCCAATAATCCTTCTTTTCACTAAAGGAGTTTCTGTCTATACCAGTGCAGTGGGACAAGGATGGGATGTGTAGTTCTTTGTATATCAGTGTAGTGGGGCAGGGCTGGAGGTCTGTAAAAAGGTGTGGTTGTATGACCACCATGGAATAAGGCTGGGGTAGCGGTTAAGGCCTCAATTCAATTTTTCCCTGTTAAATCTGTCTATAGGGAAAAAATGGATAATGACCAATATACTCACTGTGTCACTGCTGGTATTCAAATGCCCACCCAATAGAAACCACAACGAATGTTGGGCTAAAGAACCTGACTTTTGGCCCAGTTCCTGACATGTGTCTTTTGTTTCCAAAATTCACTTTAAATAGTGTGAGAAATTGGAACATCAAAGGAAAAAGGCTAGCACTCAGTGCTTGATATACTGTCAAACACTAAACGTGATCTAAAAACAGTCACCCTCCCAAACGCTAATTCTACACACCCCTAACATGAAAGTGAAACAATGCTAGCCCTAATATTATCCTAACACCCATAGCCTAGAGCTGTAACACTTACCTGTCATTCACTGTTGTTGTCTTCTTCTTTAACCTTGTACCTTCCATCTTCTACTTTCTTCTTATCCTCATTCTTCTTAGCTTCTGTCTTCTAATCTTCTTCATTGTCCCAAAATTGACACTTGAAAAAATAAAAAAAGTTCAAATTAAAGATGCCCATAAAAATCATGCATCAAAGATATGCTGGCCTTGACCCTTGGAGTGCCGGAAGGGTTTTGTCAGTCCCTGCTAGAACCTGATTTGCTGGCAGGTGTGTAAGCACACACTACATGGGAACCATTTTGAACAGAAACTGGCCATATAAAAGCCACTCTCTCTTCAATTTTTCCATAGAAAGGCTCAGGCAATGGCCTGAGAGGTAAATCTGGTAGTGGTGGTGGTGGGGTTCCTGCATTCCTACCACCGTGACAGCTGAGGCAGAGGCAGCATACTTTTAACCTTTTGACTGCCACCCTACAACTGCCAACATAAATTTTGGATTGCCTCCATATATTTTACAATTGGATTGTCAGCAACAAGTTAACCCTTTGAGTGTCAGAGAGGTACTCAACGCATTGCTCTGCAATGCGTTGCATACCGCTCCGGCACTTACAGGTTTTAGTCCAGCATATCTTTGATGCATATTTTTGGGGGCATATTTAATTTGGTCTTTTTTTTCTTTGCAGTGACATTTAATTTGCCACAAAGAAGAAGATAAGAAAACAGAAGATGAAGAGAATGAGGAGGGGATGGTAGATAGAAAATGACAGAAGACTGACAGTAGCTGACCAGGGTGCTGAAGACACAACTGGACATCGGGATTACAGTTAAGTGTTTATTTTGAGGAGATGATGTTTGCTTTAGTGGGGTTAACCCTATGAGTGGGGCGTAGGGCCTCATATCAATTTGTCCAGTGGTCACTTAGGGTTTTTTTTAGGCTTTTTTCCACTTCAGTTTCAGCATTGTCAGGTTAAAACATGCATTAGGGGACTCTGCATCCAAAAATAGTAGCTCTAGTTTTTCAGGCTTTAAAGTGGGTCCTTTAATGCATGTTGCTGCCTGATGCATGGAATTGAATGGCAAAATGAAACTCCTTTCATTGGATTCAAATGGGTGCAAAATTTAGTACCCAACGTGTTTTTATCCTGCTTCTTTTTTCATAGCACAGGTACTTGGCTTATTGTGCTTGAAAAAATACCATTGGCTGTTTTTTTGCAAAGTAAGAATGCTTTAAAAAAATAGACAGGTTATTAGTTTATTTTTTATCAGATAACTAATTGCAAAGTGAGTGAACAGAGGAAAAATCTAAATCAAAATCAATATTTGGTATGACCACCCTTTACCTTCAAAACAGCATCCAGGTACACTTGCATACAGTTTGTTAAGGACCTCAGCAGGTAGATTGTTCCAAACATCTTGGAGAACTAACCAAATTCTTCTGTGGATTTAGATAGGGATGGGTGAAAAGTTTTGCCTCAAACTGAAATTGGAGAATAATGACACTTTCCACTTGGCAAATAATTGTTCCTGCTTTTTTCACCCATTGAAATCAATGGGAAGAAAAATATTTCTCCACCACACAAAAGTTTTCTACAGCCATGTAAAAGGCTGTCAGGCTCTCACAGCAGCCATTCTGTGTTTGTGAGAGGAGAGAGCAGCATGTTTTTTAGCTAGAGGAGATAGGCAAATAAAGGGGAATTGAAGCTTAGTTTAGGGTCATTTAGGTAGGACATTTGTTCTCTGTATTAGGGGAGTCTGGGGGCACTTTAGGGCATAAGAAGGGAGGAAGGAGGTTGTCCCCCAAATACTCCAAAATTCCATGTGATTGACAGGCAAGAAACATGCAACCTATTTGCTTGCTGGGGAAAGACATTGTTGATTTTGTTTTTCAGCTATAATTATAATGAAATTACTTGAACACATGTTTTAAAAAGAAATTTAATGTGGACGTTCTTTCTTTTTTACAGGCAAAACTTTTAGAACAAAAAAAGATCAGAAGATGGAAGATAGGACAGAAGAGAAGACAGAAGATAAAGTGACAGAAGAAGAAGGAAGATAGAAGACTGAAGAAGAAGACTGACAGCTGACTAGGGTGCTGAAGACTCCGCTGGACATCAGGGTTTATTGTCAAGGGGAATTAACCCTGTGAGTGACAGTGGGTTATGCATATCCCTGGCACTCGCAGGGTTAAATCTTCTAACATTTGACACCTTATTTCATAGTTTGGATGTATTGATATGGGACTTAGGGCCCCATATCAATACATCCTCTGTGGACTTTTGGGGACTTTTTTCCTTTTCAATTCCTGTTTTCACCTGTTAGTGTAAGTCCCTTAATACATCTTAACTCCTTATGTATGGAATTGAATGGGAAAATGGATGTAGTTTAAATGGGTTTTAATGGGTTCAAATGGGAGCTAACTTTAGAGCCTAAAGTGTTTTTTCTGCTGGTATTTCTTCATAGGACAGGTAATTGAATTGCTTACAGTGCTTGAAAAATGCCAGTGGTGTGTATGATTCGAGGCCTTAGATGGGTGTTTTTGACCTCCTTTTTCAAAAGTCTCTAAGTAGATGTGACTTTACTCCCTGTGCATGCTATAGGCACGGTGTTTACATACAGTTATACTGTTTTTTAGTAGGCAGATCAGGAAGGCCTGATAAAGACTGACTTATTTGGTAGCAGGAAAGCTATAAAATTCTCAGTCCCTGGGGTAGGAGGCGAAGGTTAAACTTGACGGACCTGTGTCTTTATTCAAGCTAATTTACTATGTTACTATGTTACATTACATTTTTAGTGACAGTGAAGTATGTGCTTCTTAAAATTTAAAAGAAATCTTACAAAGTCCAAATACAGAATATGAATGGCACTGGCAGGATTTGTACATTCCACCCATTGAGGCCGATGTAGAAAGAAACTGTTGTAACTTTGGGGCAAACCAGCTGCATTACAGGGACAAAATTACCTTGAATGCCTACTAATTTAAACTGGTCTTTTAACTACTTCACGTGGTGAATTCAAATGGTTAAAAGACATATTCAAAGGGCAATTATTATATTTTATTAAAGGGATAGTAATACTTAAAATGTATAAAAAAATATGTTGTAGCGTTTATCCCCCTGAGTAAAACAAGAGTATTCCCACACCATCCTATGGAGAGTTATGGTCCCGGGACCAGAGCTGTCCATAGGATTGTGTAGCAACAGCGCCACTGTACAATTTCAGGCCACTGTGATATTGCACCTAAAAAATCAACTTTGAAAATTAATAACTTTTGAATGAAACACCTTTCAGCAGTGGGAGCACTCTTGTTTTACTCAGGGGGATAAACCCTACAACATATTTTATTTTACATTGTAAGTATTACTATCCCTTTAAGTCTGCTCCTACAAGATAAGACTTAGCAAAATGACCGGGGCAGTGTGCAGGCACAAAATGGCTTCTATCAGCAATTCATGGGAGGTGGTCAGTAAGGATGGAAAAAATTCTTCGCCTCAAAATGAAATAGGTGAATAATGGTACTTCCCGCTTGGCGAATAATTTCCAGCGAAAAGAGCAGTTTTTCTACTTTTTTTGCCAAGCTCATTCCATTGAAATCAATGGGAACAATGGGAACATTGAATTACACACAACACATAGCAAATATTATTTTATTTCCCAAAGGCATCGAATAAAAGGGGCATGAGGGTGTCTGTGTTGGTGGGGTGTGGGGAAAGAATCAGGTGAACAGGGAATGTTTTTTGTGGGCGTTGTTTACTGGGATTGGGGAGCAGTTAAAAAAAATCCTAAATACAAATAAAACTCCCCATAAGACATGGTATAAAGGGGGCCTGAGGAGGGTACCTGTGTTGGTGGGTGGAGTCTGGGAAAATAATCAGTTGAACAGGGAATTTGTTTTAGAGGGGATTTTGACTGGCATTGGGAGGACAGTTAATAAAAAAATCAATCAATAAAATAAAATAAGAACTTTGTATGTAAAGTGATAGAGACAGGAACTCCCTGACATAAGTTGCCACTGGGATGGACTCATACTTGATGTGATAGAGTATTTTGTAGAGGATGATTTGTTAGATTTGTTGTTAGAGGCCCAAGCCCTGAGGAGACATTGATTTGTAGGACTTAGACTTGTTAGAAACAAATCCCCAAAAATTGTTTATTATTTTTTGTAGGACTACAGGTTTTTTTTCATAATTTTTTATTTTATTTTTTTAAAGCACAAGCCCTGAGAAAAAAATGCCCTACTGGCTTATTGCCAGCAGGTCATATCATATTGGCCAGTGGCCTCTGGGCACTGTCAAATTCCTTAAAATAGATGCAGAATTTACGACTGCTGTTCCTGCTGCTGCTGCTTCTGAGTTGTTTAAGCAGCAGGATGATTAGGCAGCTGAAAGGGAATGGGATCAACAACAGCAGTAACATGGTGATGTGTGATGAAGGTTCCGTCTAGCTCCAGTGATGCACCTGAGGAAGTACCAGCACAAAAAGTAGCCCCCAGCATATGTGGAGAAAAGAAGAAGTTGGCCAATAATTCTTCTTCACCTGCACCTCCTCCAAAATCATGGGTGTGTTGATACTAGAATGGAAATGTGTCCCTTGTGAGCGGGAACTATGCCTCTCATCAGCAACAGCAATGTGCACAGTGCATGTGGTAAATAACATCTGGGGGCACAACTGTATCCAAACACCTTGACACCAGAAACCAAGTACTGCTGCTGTTACTATACCCCTTGTCCAGACCCCGCTAAGGACACATGACAACTTGTTGACAGTTTAATAGTAAGATAAACCCTCCCTGCCACTATCTTAGCATATTCTGTGGGATGAAATCTCCACAGATGCCACTTGATGCACTGCTTGCGATTCTTCTCCACCACACTGGCATGTGTGGTCAGTGCACCACACAGTGTCCAATGGATGGACATACTGCCACATCCTAACATCTACAGTGGCTATCATGTGGCAGTGGAGGTAATTATGAATGAGGTGGATTGACAGAAGATGTAGTTACCCTAGAGGAAGAAGGTGATGGCAAGCTAGTTGTTTTGCTAGTCATTGAACTTTCAGCCTCTGCCTGGGTTTGTCTATTCTTCTTCCTCCTCTTTGATCTCTGCCTCTTCTCTTTTTGCCTTTCTGGATAGTCAGGGAGTACAGTAACAGTGGTGCTCGATATTTGTGGTGGTTTTTGGCTTTAATATGTTTGACATAAATGTCATGGTGTCTGTGTTTCATGTGTGTTATCAGGGCAGTTGTGCCAAGGTGTGTTCGCTCCTTTCCCCTTCTCACTGACTTGTCACAAATTGTGCACAGTGCCCCTGGTGATGACTGCACTTAGCCTGCCCCAAGAGAAAATTAGTCCCACACCCATGACTTAAGGGGATAGGGATAGAGAAAAGGTGGAGAAGAATGGACTCTTTCTTCTTGTCCTCCACATTCCCCTTCACTGTATGTGGCAGAGGATGAAGTTGCTGCTGATGCTGCTAGTGCCTCAGAATCAGCACTGCAACTAGGATCAGGAGGAGTATTGCTACTGCTGGCAAGTGGAACCTGTCCTAGTCCCGCAACACTTGTTGACCCCATTCCTACTGTGTCCATGGTGGTCTGTGGCACACTAGCCTGCTCCTTAGCATCCTGCTGCCCTTGCATCTCAGCAGCAGGAATTAGAGCAGTTGCAAATGCCACAAATTCCCAAATCTCACTGCTGGTGGTGATGTCCATCCTCATCCCCGTCTCCCAGTCCTTCTCAGTTTGGGCTAAAAAGGCCATAAATGTCTCTTCCACCCCAGCTTCTCCACCACCACCATCATCATCACCACAACTAGTCCCTATGTGCTGCTGCTGCTCTATTACAGACATCTCACTGTTGCTTGGAGGAGGTGACGAGCAATGTGACAGAGGGTCCCCTAATGTCATACTTTCCATTTCTTGGTGATGTAAAGAAGGCAGACTGGCAGCAGTAGCAGAATCACAGGCAACTGATCTGTGCTCCTGGTTGTGGTGGTGTTATTGCTGCACCTGCTATCCACCACCAGTTCTGGCTTCTTCAGGATCCTGTTCCACCTGGACTCTGTCATTAAGGGAAGGGGACTCCCAGGACCAGAGGAATGGTGTGTACTCCCTTGACCGCTAATATGGATGCTCTCAAATGCTTCCCCTTCCATTCCCCTAACACTAGTCGCACCAGATGCTTCACAATTGCTGTTACAACTACTAAAAATATTCACATAGATTTCAGCTCCTAAGTCTTCCTCCTCCCAGTCACTAGTAATATGATGATTACCCCCTCCTTTACTCCTAACACTAACAAGCTGCAGGGCCTTGTTAGTAATAGTATTAGCACTGGTGGGACTGCTTGGGGATGGCAAGTGTGACTTAGGGTCCCCTGCTGTCACACTTGGCATCATCTTCTCCTTCCTCCACTCCTTGGTATTACAAGACACACTAGCAACAGGTTCAGCACTGGTGGCTGCAGGATCAGTACTGCCAGCAAGCACAGCACTGGTGGCAGCAGGGGCAGCACATCTGACAGCAGGCACAGTACTGGTGGTTGCAGGTTCAGTACTAGGAACAGCCACAGCACTGGTGGAAGAAGGGGCAGCACGTCTGACAGCAGGCACAGTACTGATGGCAGCAGGTTCAGAACTGGCAGCAGGCAAAGCACTGGTGGAAGCAGGTTCAACATTGGCAGCAGGCACAACACTGGTGGCAGAAGGGGTAGCATATCAGACAGCAAGCACAGCACTAGTGGCAGCAGGGGCAGCATGTCTGACAGCAGGAACAGCAATGGTGGCAGCAGGGCCAACACCTCTGACAGCAGGAACAGCACTAGTGGCAGTAGGGGCAGCACATCTGGCGACAGTTACAGCAATGGTGGCACTGGCAGCAGGGGCAGCACATCTGGCAGCAAGCACAGTCAGCTGACCTGTCCTGCTCTCACGACTTTCCCCCTTCCTCCCTTGACATTAATTTCCCCAAGATCCATAGGGGTGATTTAGGGGGACTGGACAGCTCTGGTTTTGTAGTGCTCACTTCGTCCTCCTCCTTTGACTCAGTGGACACATAAGGGTCCTTCCAATTCCACCTTTTACTATTTTTAAACTTTCTCATAGTAATAGCAGTCACTATGAACCTCTCCTACCTCTATTGGCGAATAATGTTGGGCAATAAACAAACAATGAGACAATTTTAATTGCTGGTTTTAAAGTGGATTTTCCCATGAAAAAACAGACAACAACATGGTTTTCATGGGATTTCTCACAAGAACATTTCAAGACCTTTTGCCCACCTCTATTAGTCACCTATAGTGCTGATCATTTGCCCCAGAATTACTCCACTTCTTCATCATACTTCAGCCTCAATGAATTGCTTTAGCTGCCTTTTAAAATGCAAGAATACAGTGAAAAGATACTTTTTGTTCTCACACACAGTACAATGTTATTAGGAATGGAAGGATTAAATGTAGCATTGCCCCGTGATGCAGCTGGATGCACCCACTTGTGAAACTGGCATGCTAAGCAAAAGAGAAAAAAATAATACATGAATCAGAAGGATCAGGGAGAGAGACAATGAAAGAAGTAGGACACGCACAGTGCTAAGGAGAAAATCTCAATTAATTTGGATAATACTTTAGTATTAGCAGTTTGTACAGGGAGAGGAGGTTTTAGAAATGAATGTTTTAAAGTGAGATCAGTTTGAAGCCTAAGAGGATTTAAAGTAGTTTTGAAAAGAGTCAAGAATGGCCCTCTCAGCGGGATTCATGAACCACTTATGTAACACCCCTAAATACCATTAACCCTTCATACAAGACAAGTAGTTCAGAATTTTACTTTAGAAGTGATTTTGTTAGTGGCTGCATTATATGCTTCTGAACATTACTGCCAATCAAACCATACCAGAATAATTAGTTAATTTGCATATTACAGAACAAGTGGAGGTTATATCTCAGGAGATCTTATTCAAGGCATCTTAGGTTCCCTTTGACCTGATTATCTATGGATCCCTGCTCTTTGTATAACTTTACCACTGCCCTAATAATCACCAACACCCTGAGACAGAAAACACTTTTACTCTTTTAAAAATAGTTTTTAACCCTTGGACAGTAGAAAAGCAAGGTATTGTGCTACAATCACAAAAACAGGAAGTGCTAACCTTAAGGACCTCTATATTAAAACTATTTATACAGCAATCCTTTTTCAGCAAAATTGTAGCCAAATAAAATATATAGATATATAAAGACATTTCTTTTCTTGCATCAAATTCAGACTTACCATGTTCACATTTGCTATTTACCGTGTTGTTATATGTTCAGTGCTCCCCAGGATTCTTATAAGCTTCAACTCTCCCATCTGACTTTCCATACTACATCCACATCTCCCCATCACACCTGTCTGCTCTTACACACTTCTCCAGATTTTAACCCCTTCTCCCTCTGCTTTCCCTATTCCTAAACTACAATTCAAGTCCCACTCCCATATTTCTGCCCTTTGTCTTAACCTTCTGCTTGCTGCAGGGGACATTGCTCCAAATCCTGGCCCAAACCACAACCTACCTTTTATCAGCCATGGTCTACCATTTCCTCCCACCGCTACTTCAAGGGTTCCAACCCCTCACATCTCATAAACATTCCTCTTTGTTCACCCTTCTTTCTTCACCCTCCTTTCTTCCCTTCTCCTGTGCTCTGTTGAACACCCGCTCCATAGTTAAAAAGACAACCCCCATTCAGGATTGTTTCTGTGAGCAATCACTGCAGTTGTTTGCTTTCACAGAAACTTGGTTGTCTACACAAGACTCAGCTGTAGAGTCTGCACTCTCTTATGGAGGGTTCTGCTTCTCACACACCCCTTGTTCTACTGGTCGGGGTGGGGGGTAGGTCTCCTTCTATCCCCCCCACTGCCACTTCCAGACCTTCTCATTCCCACCATCTGTGCACTTTTCTTCTTTTGAAGTACATGAAATCCAGTTCTATCACCCTCTGTCTATGTGCGTGGCTGTAATATACAGGCCACTTGCTAACTCCTCTTCTCCTTCAAACTTTCTCTCAGATTTCGAATCCTGGTTCTCCTTCTTTCTGTCAATCCTGTCTTTATTCTGGGTGATTTTAACTGTCATATTGATGACTCCTCTGTCACGTGGGCTTCCCTTCTTCTAGACCTTACCTCTTCCCTTGCTCTCCGGCAGTGGACTGATTGTGCCACTCACAAATCTGGACACTGCCTCGATCTTGTCTTTACTAAGAGTCTGGATGTTTCCTCTTTCATAGTTTCCCCATTCCCTCTACCAGACCACCATCTTATATCTTTCTCTCTCTCTCACTCTGCTCCTCCCCCCAACAGATTTATAAGGGATACCCGCTCACTTGATCTCTCCGGGATGAGCACCTCACTTAACTCCAATCTTTCCTCTATCTTAGCCATCTCTGACAAAGACATTCTTGTTAACTCCTACAACTCAATCCTATCCTCTGCTATTGATTCCTTTACCCCACTGAAACTACAATGGAGTCGTCAAGTCAATCCACGACCCTGGCTCAACTCCCATACCCACTTCCCACGTTCTTGCACTCGTTCTGCTGAACGCATTTGGAGGAAATCACGCTCACATGCAGATTTCATCCACTTTAAATTTATGCTGTCCTGCCTGCATTCTGCTGTTTCAAAAGTTAACAAGAATACTATACCATACTAATCCACAACAACAAATCTAACCCGCGCCGTCTCTTTGCAGTCTTTGACTCCTTGCTCCATCCTACCACTGCTTCCTCTCACCCCATACATTCACCTGAAGCTTTTGCAGAGCACTTCAAGCACAAGGTGGAATCTATTCAAAAACAGATTCCTACTATTCCATTTGCCTCCGAACTCTCTCCCAAACCCCCCTCATAATACTTTGATAGTTTTACTCCTACATCAGAAGAAGAAGTTTCTCAGCTTCTCCTATCTACCCACCTCACTACCTGCTCCTTGGACTCTTTGCCCTCCCACTTACTCAAACCACTTGCACCAGTCCTTACATCTATACTAACACACATTTCCAACACCTCTCTTCACAAGCACCTTCCCTTCTTTGTTCAAACAGGCACAAATGAAACCCCTACTCAAGAAGACTAACCTTGACCCTTCCTGTCTCTCTAATTATCGACCTGTCTCCCTTCTATCTTTTACCTCAAAACTCTTAGAATGCCTTGTCTTCTCCCAAGTAACCAAATTCCTCTCAAACTCTAACAAACTTTTGAACCCTTTTCAGTCTGGTTTCCGGTGCGGTCACTCAACTGAGACAGCTGTCTGCAAAGTGGCTAATGATCTCCAGACTGCAAAAGCCAAAGGACAGTTTTCTACTTACTACTAACTTATCCTCTGCCTTTGACACGGTTAACCATTCTCTTCTTGCTCAAATTCTCCACAATTTTGGATTCTGAAATCAAGCTGCTTCATGGCTATCCTCCTATCTATAACAATATTCCATTTTTGTGTCCTTTGGCAATAACACCTCCTTCACAGTCCCTCTGTGTGGGTGCCTCAAGGATCTGTTCTGGATCCGCTGCTTTTCTGTACACTCTTTAATTGGGTGAACGTATTAATTCATTTGGCTTCAAGTACCATTTATATGTTGATGATACTCCACTCCTGATTCAGCTACAAATTTCTGACTGCCTCTTGGCCATTTCCTCCTGGATGGCACACCATCAGTTGAAGATAAACATGTCCAAAACTGAACTTCTCATTTTCCCTCCAAGACCTTGCCCAACACCTAGCTTCACCATTACAGCTGATGGAATTGACATTAATCCGGTCAGCTCAGCACACTGCCTTGGGGCCATATTTGATCCCTCTCTTTCGTTCTCCCCTCACATTAACTCCGTGGCTAGATCATCTCGCTTCTTTCTCTGCAACATTGCTAAAATCCACCCATTCCTCTCCCAACAAACTACTAAAACTCTTATAGATGCCCTCATTCTGTCCCGCTTAGACTATTGCAATATCCTACAAACTGGCCTGTCTGCTACTCATCTTTCACCTCTGCAATCTGTTTTAAACTCTTCTCCATGAATCACCACACTCTCCACAAAAACTGAACCTGCTCACATAATTCTTAGACATCTGTCATGGCTTCCTATTCAGCAACGCATCAGTTACAAAGTCCTTCTTCTTACCTTTAATGCTCTCCACACTGCTACCCCTCCTTACATCTCTTCCCTCATCTCCTATTATGTTCCTGGTTGCCTCCTTCGCTCAGCGCACAACGCACTTCTTGTTGCACCATCCATACCCTCTGCCCTCTCCCGTCTCAAACCTTTCTCACTTTGTGCTCCATACCAATGGAACTCCATACCCCTCTCCCTAAGTCTTGAAAAATCCCCCTCTGTCTTTAAGTCTTTAAATCTTATCTTCTGGAGCACTAGGACCATGCACTATGTTCGTCCAAACTCATCACTTCACACCCTCTTACCCTGTTTTCTGCCTCCTTTTACCCATTTAGACTGTAAGCTCCTTGGGGCAGGGATCTCTCTCCTATTGTTTCTATGAATGTAGCATTTATTTTATCCCCTTATTTATTGTAACATATGTCTGTTTTAAGGTTCTGCGTACACTGAGTGGCGCCATATAAAGATATACATACATATACATACATACATACATATCTACACTAAATACTATTGAGAGAAAAACCTTTTTCAATTGCACAACTTATTACCATAGAATATGCACAATAAAGAATGTTTGAATGAGACTAATCAGCTTTTGGCCTGGTTAAGGTGAATAATATTAAATAGAATGTGTAAGATTATATGTGAGCTTCAGTGGATGTTTCCTATTTACATTCCTCAATAGATCACAATTGGGGCCCAATGCCATGGCTAATTCTTTTAGATAGGAGGGCACTATGCCTTTAAATCAGAAAAAAATGAATAAGATGTGTATCAATTAATTTGCACAAAAACAACTTTTTTTGCACATTTCAAAGTTTCTCCAGGTGTCCATTCCATTCCATTAAAGTAACAATTTGGCTAGCAAAAAAAGGATTTTTCGAACCTTTTTCTTATTTCTGCTAATCCTTTCTGGCTGGGCTGTATTCTGAATTTTCCAATTTGGCATACATTCAACAACTCCAAAAATATTAAAAATGGTCATTCTGCTATCACATTGCAGCAGAATGGCATTTGAAAGGACTCCTTGTATGGCTTAATAGGCCTTTCCATTCTCAGCAGCTCAGGGCTGCCAAATCTTTTTAAAAAAAATGTTTTGGCCTACCATGGTCATGACAACCACAGCTCTCAGTGTCCCCATTGTCGGACTATTTATATGAAGGTATCCAAAGGATTAAAACAAGAGAACCACTTAGGTTGGATTTCTTCACTTAAATAGGCAATTGACAATATAAAATAATTTGAGAACTTTATACTTTATTATGTATTGACACGCTGCTTCACAGTAAAGAATTGATAATAATAATAATCAATCCCTCATATTTGTACAAAAATATATATATTTTATATATATATAGTATATTGTATTTAATAACAAGTATCAGCAGCAATGAAATAAATGAGTGATCAGCAATTACAATAGATACATAGTAAACCAAACCACAATTATCACCATCAGGATTACTAGCAATGAAAGGGTTAACCACACATAGGTATATTCAGAGGTATTAAATAACAATAATTGCACTCAGTAGCATAGAAAAGGTTAATCGATCCTACAATTAATATAATACAGTTGGCAGCAGTGTATGGGAATACCCTCTGCCCCAGAAACTGTATAGACTATGCTAATTATGATGTAAGGTGTATTGTGAGATGAATTAAATAATTCCTCTAACAATTCCTTGTACCATATATCAATAATAATCAAATTTAGGGAATAACTGGAATAGAATCCCAGATTAATCACTATAATTTAATTATATACTGATTTCAATTATTGCATACCTTCTGGATCAACATATAAATTGCAAGTAATATAGTCAAAGATTATACAATTAATTTACCTAGAATTAATCCAATAACATATGTCTAGTAAGTATACCAACTTCATGCATCATATATCATAATTTTGACTATAGCAACATATATAAAACCTATAGGCACTTCAAGGGTGAATCCACTGATTTAAAATAGGTGCCACACCCAAAATTGTTTCTTTTGTCTGTTGGAAGTGAATACTTCCAATTTACAAAAGACAAGCCTGGTACCTTCACAGATAATTCCAAAGGAAACACCACAAACAATAAACAAATAGAGGTTAAAGGGTTAATGACTGGATTCAAAAGATTTCCTAGATCAAATATTAGCTATTATAATCTTCCCAGAACCACAAAACATTATTCTAGGAATACCAAGACTTATATTAGCTGATATATAACCCACGCTATATAACTGTATTACACTGATTTGGCAAAATATAACACTTTCCCAAAAATTATGTATAGATTCTGTTAATTCCAGACATCTAGAGCTAAATATAGCTTATTATAACTGATCCCAAATGGTTGGCCAGTCCACTTAAGACAATTATAAGACAATTTAAGTTTCTTCAAACAGAAGAAAAATTATGAAATTCTGGATTAAATGAATCTATATGAATAAATGATATAGTTACCAATCAAAATTTCTTTGTCTTTCTCTGTTGGGTAGCAGGACCAGGATCAGATGTTGTTAGAAGTTTAATCAGGAAGCCAAGAGCGCAACCAGGAAGCTCAGCCTTCTTCAACCATGAACCAAGAGAGTTCTATCATCCTCTCTTCGCATTATATTAGGCAAATGACACCTAATCAGTAATCCCCACCTATTCCCAATGATTGGACATAGATCCATCTCATTATACTGTGACATCATCAGTCAGACCTGATTGGACACTTACATATTATGCTAATCATATAAGACAAATACCCATTATGAGTATTGACAATATAAATGCTACAGATGGCACCATTACACTATATTAGAATTTTACATGTGGCACATAGCATGGCCTTCATCATAATTAAGAAAGGTCATGGGTTATCAGAGACCCCATAAACTAGTCATTTTGCTAGGCTTTCCCATAGGGGAGTCTGTGTCTATTACAGACATCTTGTCTATAATTTAACATCAGTCTGCCATTACTGTCACTCAGTTATTTTTCCCCTAAAGAGGCTCATGAGTATTGCTTTGTCTTAAGGATGAGGTAATCTGAACATATTTTAAACACAGGTTTTTCCGTTAAAAATGCTCCACCAGGACAAAGTCTCTGACACCATGTGCATCCAACCACCCTCCCCACACTCATACCAGTTCTCTTTAACCCCTCAATTGCCAGGCATCTTGCAATGTATTACTGTGTCAGGGCAGATAATTGCCTAAAAAACAAACTTACACTATGTTTCCACCACCACTAGTCTAACCAGGCTCACAATGAATCCTTATATTCCTGGACTGACTGAGAAAGCATTGCAAACAATGTGCTCCAGCTGTTAAAAATTAAATAAACTTCTGATCTAATGGCAAAATATATGTTTGAAGGCTAACTTTCTCCCCCTTTCTCTCCATCTCTATCTCTGTCCTGTGCAGTACAGCATTGAGACTTTTCAAACAATAAAGGGGTTCAATGTCTGTGACCCAAAACACATTTTTTAAGGTAAAATACAACAAAATACATTAATATACGGTATATGTATCACATTTTATTGCATAAACAACTCACAAAAAAATAAAACGATAACAAATGAAATCATAATGAATCATACAACTGCCAAGTTAAAAAAAGAAAAAGGAAAATATTGATATGATGGCTGGAGCCCCCATATCAATCAGAAAGAAATGCTCAAGGGCCCCTTTCTCTGTACTCCCTAATGAAGCAGAAGTAAAAAACAAAAGAAGTAAAAATAAAGATGCTCATCCTTTTCCCTCCCTAAAGCAGATAATGTATAATATGGGAGCCAAAGCACCCCTAAAAAAACCCTGCAACCACATTTATAGCAGGGGTTGCCTTTTATATGGCTAATCCCTTGCCCTCATTGGCTTAGGGATGGGGTTACACAAGATCCAGAAAATGCCCCAGAGTAACCTCACTTCCCATCCAATCACAAATGAGAAGAAGGGGTCACACGATTGGGGACAATGTGGGGTGGGTGCACATGTACATGATGAATCACACAGTGGAATTGGGGAGGGTTAATGGTCAGTTTGGTCTCCTTGGTTATTTGGCAACAAATCTGAACATTTGGCAAGAACATAAATAATCTAACAATTGAATTGACAAATAAGTGATTTGTTAAATATAATATATAAGTGGTATAAATAATTCTCACAATAGGTTCCAGTTTCAGCTACAACTCTTCTATGTCAAGTATTTTAAGGAGAATTTTATAGAATTATCTTTCTTGTTAATGATCCTTTTATAAACAATTTTATGTATGAATTCTCAGGTATATTACTGTAAAAACAATCAAACATTAAGTTTTTCTTCTAAAATCAGAAAGTAATCATTAACCACAATGGCTTACAAATATTCTCTACTGCCAGCACCATCGGCTATGAATGAACTATGATGGCCTCAAGGATTTTTAGAAAATATGTAAAATGTTGTCCTTTTCACCATTTTTTGCCTATGTTTTCTGTTACTACAAGATATCCCACCACAATATTACTTCTTCTGAGGGCTTAAGTGGATAAATAAATAGCTAAAAGTAAAAGTTGTGAGTTCTACAACAACTTAAGCCTTGAAAAAATTGCTAGCAAGGTGTGTGCCTTTGTACTTTTGCCCACAAAACAAAATTCTTACTTAAATAACATTGGCACAACATCCTTGAAAAATAACTGTGGCTTGGCATATTCCAGCAGGGTGCAACACATGACATCTGTTCTTTAAAACCTGTTTTCAACTAAAGAAAAGGGCAGCATGTCAACTGCCAACATATTGGTAGGTTTACTATTCCACATGGGTACTTTTGCATTATTTTCATGCAGTTTTTGACTTCTTTCTAAAAACTTAGTAAGTGTGTGATGGCAGTACATAGTGGAAGAACTGTGTAACTTTATAGATGTAACTCCATCACTTGTGGAGGTGGTAGTGGGGGATGATGGTATGTTTGGGTACTCCATAGCTCTTCTCATCTCCAAAAACAAGCTCAGAGTCATACCCCTCTGCAGCAGGAGCAGAAAATCTTGGCATACTCTCTGACACATCAACAGAACTTGTATTAGGTATCCCAGTCCCCCGGGAACATTTAGGAGCAGCTAGTTGCAGTACCTCTGACCTGTTGATGGTGTGTCTCCCAGTCAGACCTGTGGTTGTGCTTCAGGTGGGATCTCACTGAAGAGGTGCCTAGGTGAGAGCTTCCTTTCCCCCTACTCACATGTTTCCTAGACAACAGATAGCAACATACTTAACTTTTTGGATCGTGAGTGAAGTATCTCCATACTATGGACTTCATAGACTGTGAAGTTCCTAAAATGCTGCTACCACCACTGGGGCTAGATGTTGCTGAAATTGTATTACTACTAGGTGTCACAGGTGCTGCACTTCGAATAGCAGCAGAGATTGTTATCATAGCTACTGCTGTGGATTCTGAAAACCTGTTTTGTTGCTAGTTACTCAACACTATTAGTGTGTGGCTGAGTGGGACTTGGACTTGAAAGTGGTGATGATGCTGATGATATCTGGCATGATGTCTGTATTTTTCAGCATCTTTGCTTGTCCAGGGTCGAACTTTCCGGTTGTTTTCTCAAATAGTTTATAGACGAGCACAGTGCTCCTTTTCAGTTGTGGAAGATTGATCTTTTGCCTTTCAGCTAACTTTCTGGTCATGTCTTCATCTGTCTCATTCTCAACTTCATCTATATCTGAAGAAGAGAAGGATGATGGAGAGAAATATTCTAGATCTCCATCATCAGTAATTAGGTAATACTCAGCATCACCCTCTGCTACTTTCTTTTTACTCTTCCCTTTGAGTGATTTTCACAATGTTCGTTACTACTTTCAGGACAGGTGTTTTTGTGCTTGTTTGTCTCACTGCCAGATGCAGCAGTTGGTTAAGCTACACCTTTTTGTACTATGCCATCAATACTGGAATTCAACTAGTTTCATTTTCAGTGTTTTTAGGGGGTTAATAAATAGTACTGGTGCTGGTGGAATAATTGGTGGGGCTTTGACAAACTGCTTCCTCCTCGGGAGGAGAGGGATCACCATAATTTATTACACACACACTGCCGCACCCATGGCTGTAGTCAGTTTCTGGACTACCACTTTACTTGCACATCCCTGCACTACTCCAATTCTTTTAACCCTACCTCTTGTAGATTTGCTGGATGTTAATCAACTACTGTGTCTGTTTTTACTATAAAGTACACAATAGAATTGATTGTTTGTGATGTCTTTCCTTGGATAGCTACAAAATACTCTATATCATCTAGTATCTGTCTGCCTCAGTCACAGCTCACATCAAGGTCCCTGTCTCTATCACCTATCAATAAAAAAAAAAAAAATATATATATATATATATATATACAGGGCTTATAATTTTAAGTCCTTTGCTACTAGCCAGACCTGAAAAGTTACTCGCCACTGCAAGACATAACATACCCACCAGGGCTGAATTTCTACTCGCCAGGGCTAAATTTTCACTCGCCATTGGCTAGTAGTGAGTGGAAATTTTGAGCCCTGTATATGTATATATATATATATATATATATATATATATATATATATATATATATATATATATATTTACTTAGTATCACTATCAACAAAACACACTCTGTTCAATAATGGACAGCATGCACAATAATAAAACTAGAGTAATTATAGGGCAAACCAACTGTCTCATAGGTAACAAATACATATTCCCAATATGTCTGGTTGTTTAAAGGTGGCTTTTGACCCCTTGAATCCTAGCGAAGTCTCCAACTCAATGATTCACAATGGGTTGGGATTGGGGTTGGTTTGCTTAGAATGACTGCAGCTTTTATTTTTTCTTTGACAATGCATGGGAGATAATTCAAGAAGTTAATCCTTTGAGTGCCAGAGTGGGTGAGGAACATACTGCTTAGCAATGAGTTGCATATCCCTCTGGCATTCAAACGGTTACAAGACCCACGTAATCCAGTTAAGTCAATGTGTTGGACACAGCTCTGATGTTAAAACTTTGAGTGCCAAAGGGGTGCCCAACACAATACAAAGCAATGTGTTGGATTCCTCTCTGACACTCAATGGGTTAAATCAGTGGAAATGTTTATTTGCCCCTATACTGTAGTTCATTTGCCACATAGTTGCTCTACTTTTACATTGTGCAAATGGCCCACATTTTCAGTCTGAATTGGTTTTCTACAGCCTGACAAATAATCAAAGAAGTAAGTCTGTGATTTTGCAGCACCAATCATGTCCTATCTGGAATGCAGATGCTGCTGTGTGCCATCCATTTTATGGCAAGTGGATCCTGTCAGTTCACAGGGGTTATGTATCTGGGATGTCCCAGGCCCCATGTTCCAGGGTGTTGTCTCAGGTGTTGGAAGCCTTAAAAAGGAAGGCCAGGAGGTACATCCACTCCCCCCCCCACACACACACCCAGATGGAGTGGTCAAATGTCAAGCAGGAGTTTTACATAAGAGGAGGCATACCTAGGGTCAAGGGGGTCATCGACTGCACGCATATATACGCATGAGAGCTCCTACACATAACGGACATCTCTACATCAATCGAAAGTGTTTCCACTCCATCATCACACAAATGATGTCTGTGCTTCCTATCCTAGCAGTTGCCATGACTCCTACATCCTTAAGCACTACTCCATCTACAGAATGGGACCTATACAGGCGGATGGTTGTTAGGTGAGTCCTCAGTCTGCACATCACATCACATAATACACACACACAGGGGCACTCATATGATTAATGAAAACACAGATTAGCATGGTCATGACACATAAGTTGTATGTCCCTCTTACACAACATCTTCCACAACCATGTGGTCAATGTGTCACAAAGCCACTTCTTTTCCACAAGGGTTTCTAGATATGTATGCAAACCATGTCTCCTGACACAAGTCCAAAATCCACAAACACTTGCCCAGGGCAGTTACAGGGAGGCTTATCTCAGGACCAGGAATGCAAATGAATGCACCTTTGACCTCCTTAAAACCAGATTTCAGTTCCTTAGTAACTCAGGGGGAACTCTTCAATCATCCTATCTAACTCTTTCAGTATGGGGGTTGCTCACCATTGCTCATCTTAGCAGTAACACTGTCCAATATCAAAAATTATGCAAAATCCAGATATACTATAATTAGAGAGCTGGAATCTCAGATTCTGGAACACAATACAGACATCTTATCATGATAATTCTCATGGCTTAATGAACAGCTCAGGTGTAAACTGAAATTATTCTATGATCAGTTTCAGGTTACTATGCATTTTGATGTGTTTGCAATGCTATGAGAATAAAATTATTGCAATTATTTCTTCTCTGGTTGCAAAATATCATTATTGGTTATAATAATAAAAATAATAAAATGTGGTCTAGATAGTTTGCTAAAAATGAAACCTGAAGCAATTATACCACAATCTGTCACATGTATTGACAGCATGGGGTGTACAAACTGTGCAACTGCACAGGGCAAGACAGATGCTTAAAACTATTGCAACTGCTCAACTGAAGGTGATCCCCTGAGAGGTTCTAAATCAACCATATCAAGTAAGCTTGCATAGATGTTAACATGTTCATGCCTGGGTCACATATCTGAACAAGGAAGGAGAACATCTTTGGCAGCTTAGTACACAGACAGACTTGCTGTATAACTCACCTCTCTCTCAGTCTCTCCTGTTTTGTCTCTCCCCTTTCTCCTACTTTATCTCTCTCTCATTTCTCAAGACCTGTCCCCACTCTTTCCCATGCTTAAACTCTTAATATCTTCACTGTTCCCACCTCTTTATACCCCATGCCTGCCAGCACACCTGCTCCCCCTTATGTGCTTCTACAATCTACTTGAACCCCCCCCCCCACACACACACACACACTGTTTATAAGCAATGTGTTCCAAATTGATTTGAATGGATCTGAAGTTTTTATCTGGGTCTTCCAAATCAATTTGTAAAACTACTCTGTAATTTTTTGCTCACTTCTATTTGCTGCGTTACTCATGCAAAGGAAATTTGCCTGTCATTTTGGGCCTGAAATGTCCTTATTTAAGGGTTCAGGCTGAATTGCACACATTTGTATGCCTCCTTGTAATAACATGAATTAAAAATACATAACTGCGCAGAAGCTGACTGGATACCATCCTAATGAGCAAGTGGTTTATGAATTGTTTGTTGTCAGTGATCACTTATCACACCTACTTTTTATTCTTAACAATATCTAACTTTTCATCTGCAACTTAAATGTAATCATTCACAACTCATTGATTTGGTATCTTAAGAGATATAAACACTGGAGCAGATCAAAAATATGCATGCTTTTTTGACATTAGGAGGCAAAAATAGTGACTGATTTAGTGATTTATTAGCCAAGGAGTAGGCAGTCCATAATCCTTAGCTGATGCTGGACTCCCATCATCATTGGCCAGCTGTTAAGGATGATGGAGATGGAGAGAACAGATATAGGTTTGCAGGTTTTTCTGTCTTTTACTTAACTTGCTTATGATCTATATTGCTACACCAATTCTCAAACCAAAAGTATTTATATTTTGTTAATCATATAATTATTCTCATGAGTAAAATTTTTTATAACGTTACACCCTGAAGTAAAAGAATATTGCTTTTCCATTTTATTCTGGTATCTTTTGATGTTTGTTGGAAAAATACCATTTTGTTTCATTTGATGCTTGGGTCATGTCACTGGGGCTCTGGTTCACTGTGAGACTGACAAACTGGTAAACAATGTGCTTTCCTGTAGATGGAACTAGTGAACCTATTAATAAAGCTCTCAGTTAATAAAATCTTTTAGTCATACAAATTACTAGAACCAGTTCCACTGCAGTGATAATCATTATGGACCTTATGTATAAAAGCAAACTGGAGCAATTCTGTGGCAAACCAACTGTAACATGGGGGGGGGGGCAACTAGACATTCACTGAATTGCCATTGGTTTTTTTTTAACTCTTTGAGCATTAAACTCCTTATTGTTCCAGAAGGGGACTTCCTGGCTTGGACATAGGAAACACATTTAAAATCCAGGACTGTCCTGGGAAATCCAGTACTTGTGATCTCCCTATTTGAGGTGTTAAAAGCATTATATAAGCCAATAGGGATTTTGATTTATGACCTATAGTATAGTCAGTATAAAAATAGTAAAGTCTGCCTTGTCATCTTTGAAGTTGATGGGGATATAAGGCTTGCTGTCTGCCTGACTAATGTAGTTTGTTCTTTCCCTATCTTCATAATGCATTGGATACCTCAAGAGGTTAAAGGTCCAGTTTAAATCAATGTGAAATGATTGTTCCTATGATTTCAGAGTGTTTGCTCCAGAACTGCACTTTATCAGCTTGATGAATATGGCCAGGCATACATGCATTACTTATTATACTTATAAGACAGAGTCTCAGATTTCTTTCCATATGTGATTTTTGTCTGGGTTCCAAGAAATTAGAAAAGAGCAAGAAGAAAGCACATTTTGCCTGCACAGAATGTTAAGCAACGATCGATGCTTTGTAAGGCGTGCTCCGATTTATTCAAACATTCTGTAGTGCAGTGTTTTCAGTGCATATATTAATGACATTTTGGAAATTTCATTCCAAGGAAGAAACCATATGGAGGGTGACAATGCCCATAAATTGTCTTCTGCTTTACAATCACAGCTCTGCGGGTATTGTTAATCCCCTTTGCTGCAGAAATGGACCTGTAACAAGGGCTAAAGATTTATCAGTACGGGGAAGTGGGATCATAGTTACCAAAATGTATCCATAACGTTCCTGTGTTAATAGAAACATAGAGTAATCCTGGGACAAACCAACTGCATCATAGGGGAAAGCTATAGATTCCTATTAATTTGAATGGAGAGTTTAACTCCATGAATACTAGATCTGCAACATTTTACAGTGTAATCACTATCATTCTAAAGGTTAAAATCCCAATTTAAATCAAAGGGAATTAGGAATGTTTAGTTTTCTAGTATGGTGCATTTAGTTTGCTCCAGAATTATTTTTTTGTTTGTTTTGCTCATATGGCCCTCTGATTTTTTATCTGGTGCCTGCCTCCTGTTCAAGAAATAGAGGCTGGTGCACTAATACAGAGAACAACAACAACAAAAATATCCTCCAGATTCCCTTTGACTTTTCATGTACAAGAACTGTAATGAAAGCCGAAGGTGACCGTGTCACCCTCAGCCATTGTTCCCGGGTCTCTCCCTCTTGACCCCTCGATGGATGTGAGTCAGGGAAAGGTTAACGAGTCTCCGGATTCAGCTTCGACGAGTCACAGCACTGGGACCACGGGCAGTAAAGAGTGAGGCCTCTACTCCTGGTCGAAAGGTAGCTGGAGGATGGCTCAAATGGTCACTGAAAACAGTCGCAGGATCGCTGGAAGCAGGGAAGCACGGAGTCCACGTTGCAGCCTGACTGCATATGAAGTCGGATTGCAGGTAGCTGGCAGCAGATGGTCAACGATGCAGGATACTCAGCTCAGATGGGCATCAGAGAGGATATTTTAACCATGAGAACATAAGACACCAGGACTCCTTAGTTCTTCAAGAAGACTGACTCTTTATTACAACAAACCATAGCATATTTATACAGTTTCAAACCACACTAACTTGGAGCACAGTTCATGAGACTTAACACAATCACAATTCATCCAATAGGGTACAGCAAATGGTAGGGCATAACACAATGGGGTAGTCACAGAGATAATTCAATCACCACACAGGGGACAAAGAACCAACAATATAATATTCAGGGAAACATAATAGGGCAGACATGATTGAATTAACACACAGCAGGGGGTCTCAATACATTTCACAATACAATGGCTTGAGTGGCTAGAATACACATTGAAAGTATCCTTGCCCTAACTCAAATAATTAACCCCTAACTGCCCATTCCCTTGAAAGCAAGCCAGCAGGCTATGGTTGTTAGTCTTTTTGGCCTAGAAATGTTCTTTGTATAATGGGCTGATAAGCATGATGCCCAGACAAGGGCTCCAGTAACGGAGTATGATCCGTTACAAGAACAATGCTCTTAACCCAGTTCTGTATTTTTGTATTGTATCATTACAACTTCTTTAAAACACTGTATGGTGCTGTATAAATAAAGATACATACATAAATATAAGAGGGAGAGTGAACTATGTTAAAACAACCAGTGAAGGGTTTATGAAAGATATGAGGAAAGAAAAACAAACATAGATGCCTCATAAAAAATGTCTCAAAGTAGTATATTGTTCTTGTGACACCCACTAACCACAAGTTTAGATTAAGATGTAGAAAACAAGCAGCTGTGCTTCAATGCTGGCAAGTAGTGGAATCTCACACAGCAGACTTCCATTGATGATCAATCCAAAAGTGGACTCACCTCTGTTGATGGGTGCTCAGCCCAATCAGACTCTCCTTGCCTGAGCATATGCATGAATATGTCTTCATGTCGTTTCGTTTTTTGAATCCAGTGATGTCTTTCTGCCATATTTTTTGTTTTATTATATTTTGAATAAAGCATATATCTTTTATCACCACGACATTTGATTTTGGTTGTGCCACCTGGATCTTTTATATTAGATCAAGATGTAAATGACACCGGGGGATCATCAGTCAGTAACTCTGGTATGAGGTTTGGGAAATCCAGGTTCCCTGAGTTCCCTCTTGTTCATCCACCTCCTGTGTTTGAAACATCTGCAAAAGTAATCTTGTTTAGTCAGAATCAATGTGATAATGAATGGTTCCCAAATTTGAAAAAACCTCTCTTCCAAAAAGTCTCTATCCATTAAAGAGTCCAGTGTATCTTAGTAAATCAGAGCAACTTAATTTTCCAGTGATGTGGATGTTAGCCACTGCAAGAGAACAACATGAATAACTTGTATATAAGGTTCATTAGGTAGGAATGGGTGAAAACTTTAATCTCAAATCAAAATCATTGAAAAATGGCACTTCCTGCTTGGAGAATAATTTCCCACAAAAAGTGCAGTTTTCCTGCTTTTTTTCACCTAACTCATTGTATTGAAATCAAGGGGAAGAAATATTTTTCCCCACAACATGAAAGATTTCTCTACTTTTCCTGCAGGCATATAAAAGGGTGTTAGGCTCACAACATGCCATTCTGTTTTTGTGAGAGGAGAAAGCAGCACGGTTATGAGCTAGAGAAGATAGGCAAATAAAGGGGAATTGAAGCTTAGTTTAGCAAGTATTTTAGGTAGGACATTTGTTCACTGTATTAGGGGAGTCTAGGGGCACTTTAGGAGGAAGGAGATTGGCCCCAAATACCCCTAACTTCGGTGTGACTGACTGGCAAGACATAGGCAGCTGGGTCCAATTTGCTTGCTTATCTTTCTGTGCTGAGGAAGTCTGGGGAAAGAAGTTGTTGATTTTGTTTTTCAGTTATATATTTTTTTGGACAGACTGTGATAATATAGGGTGGACAACTTAAATTAAAAATAAATAAATAAACAAATAAATATATTAGATGACAGACAGCTGACTGGGACCCTGACATGAGCTATGTAACTGTGGCAGACTTTACAAACAGCAGATGATATTGAACATTTCGATGAGGGCTAAGGAAAGACATCACGCTCCAATAGTTGTGTACTGTAGAGAGTAAAAACACACACGGTAGTTGAGTAATGTCCAGCAAATGCACAAGGAGCAGGAAAAGGGGTAAAAGTGGAGCAGTGCAGGGACATGGGCATAAAGGGGTAGTTAAAAAAATGTAAGCAATGGTTGCTGTAGTGTGTGCAATAAATGATGATGATCCCTCTCCTCCCAGGGAGGATGAAGTTTGTTAAAGTTGCACCAAAAGTTCCACCACCAGTGTCAGTACAAAATAAAAACATATAAGAAGAACACTGAAGATGACAAAGAGTCACATTCTAGTGATGATGTGGGCAGTGGCATAATGGAGGAAGGTGTAGCAACTGAACTAACTGCTGCATCTAACCGTGATACAAACAAGAACCAATACACCTGTCCTCAAACTAGTAGCAAACTTTGTGAAATTAAAAGTATAAAGACATTGTTTGACACATCTAAAAGCTTGGAGGAATATAAGGGCAGGGGGCAAGAAGTGGCGGGTGATACTGATGCTGAGGATGAACTAATGAGGACTATGATGATGATGTACACCTAGAATATATCATTCCATCATTCTCCTCTTGTTCAGATACAGATGAAGCTGAAAGTGAGAGAAATGATAACCTGGCCAAAAAGTTAGCAAAAAGCAAAGGTTCAGTCTTCCACCACCGAAAAGAAGTACTTTGTCCATCTATAAACTGTGTGAGAAAACTATTGGAAACTCTGACCCTAGACGAGCAAAACGTGCACAGTCATCCTGTCAGTCATCATCAGCATCATTACCTCTTCCAAGTCCAAGTCCCTCACACTTATTTGTGTTGGGTAACCAGTAGCAACAACAACTACAACACAGGTTATTAACATTCACAACTTAACCCTTTGAGTGCCAGAGGGGTACACAATGCATTGCTTTGCAATGCCTTGCGTATCCCTCTGGCACTCAAAGGGATAAAGTATAGTGAGTGCCTCTGCTGCTGCTGGAAGTGCTGCACCTTTGACGCCTAGTAGTAGTAGCAGTAAAACTGCATCAACATCTAGCCCCAGTAGTAGCAGCAGTATATCTGCATCAACATCTAGCCCCAGTAATAGTAGCAGCCCCTCAGGAGCCCCTTCAGTCCATAAAATCCACAGTATGGAGACACTTCACTTAGGATCCAAAAGCAATGACATAGAGAAAGTCAGGCCAAATGTATTAACAGCAGCAGAATTGAGGAAAAGGAGGGATGTGAGGAAGGGTTGCTACTGTCTGTCACACTTGGGACCACTGTTGCATCCAATAAATAATGTGTATCAATAATCTGAGAAGAAGGATAGCTTATCATATTTGACACACATACGATAATGGTAACTTCTGTATGAGAATATATATATATATATATATATATATATATATATATATATATATATATATATACTGGCAGAGTGGGACAGCATTGCCCATCTGTTTTTTGTTATACTTGTATTCATTTATGTTAGGTGGGATTTTTGAATGCAAGTGTGCTGTGAAGGGTCTGCTACTTGTACATACATACATACATAGAGACACGCACACACATACGTATTAATATACATAAACACACTTTATCACACATGCACAGACACATACAGATACACACATACATACACATACACATATTCATACATAGACAGCAACATAGATGCATATACATATACATGTAGATATTATTATACATAGATGTAGACACAACCATACAAACACACACAGACACACACAGACATATACAGATATATACATACAGAGACACAAACATATACAGACATGTAGAAACACACACAGACATATACATACACACACATACATGCATGGAGACACATACAAATCCCTAGCTTAGTCTGTCACCAGGGCTGATATGAAGGAAGAAGGTGGGAGGAGACAAAGAGAAGGGAAGCATAAAGGTGTTAACCATTTGAGTGCCAGAGGGGTAGGCAGGACTTTGCCTAGCAATGTGTTCCATACCCCTGTGGCACGTAAAGGGTTAAGCAGCTGAGTTCTAGCCTTTGTGTATGTCCCAGTCCTGAAGTGGAGGCCAGAGGCGACAGGCACTGAAGAAGAAGGAGTCAGAGAGAGATAAGGGAGAGACAATGTCAGCTGGTGGTGGAGGAGGCATGGAGAGAGGGGATAGGAAAAGGCAGGTCAAGTGTTGGGAATGGAGAGGAGACAGAAGGATTCACCGGGACAGCACTGCAGTGCTTACTGGCGGACGTCTAGTGAATGAATTAGTGGGTAAAGAAAGGAGGGGTTGTGATGCATAACTTCACTTTATCTTGTGATAATAACTCTTGTTAAGTGTCAAATATGTTGAGGCCGCTGTGAGACTGCTGTAATGGGGGTATTCAAAATTATTGTATATGATTCCTGGCACTGAAGGGGTTAAGCAAAAGTGTGTGAAAGAAAAAGAAATACATATTAACACTTTAAAGAACAGGGTATGTTCAACACATTGCTTATCAGTGCCTTGCACACCTCTATGTTCCTTAAAGGGTTATAAGAGTGAAAGGAGGCAGGTTTCCCAGTGGGAGCAGAGTGAGGAGTGAGGCTGATCATGTCTGCAGACACTATCGTTTTTGCAGCAATGATCGGCTCTTCAGCTGTTTCCATTCAGTCCTCACCAGAAGCTGGAATAGATCAGACAAACTTTCTTTGAATCTTTGGCAAACGGTGTTGTTCTTAAAAAGTTTGTCTGATCTATTCCAGCTTCTTGCTGAGGGCTGCGAGGGAATAGCTGAAGAGCTGATACTTATTAAGTCAAATTATTAAAATCCATGAGAGGCCATGGTGTGTGTAGCATGTGGCCGCCTGCCCTGCCGCCACCTCCCGCCCCCGTGCAGTGATCTACTCCGACCTCCAAGCTGGAGGGGGGAAGGAGTGCAGGAGCTGTATGGTTGCACCCATATGACGAGTGGGTGACTGGAGCTGTAAAGAATGATGCTGGGCAGTTTTGTAGGCTCTTGTTCATGATTACCCGACATGGCTTGCATCCTTGGGGCTCCATTTGAGAGAGAGAGAGGAGGAAGGGAGAGACAGTGTGTGTGTGTCTTGTGTCTAGCTTTGAGTGCAAAGTTGGGTGGCTTGTGTCTGTTTGTGGGGCTTGTGTGTGTGTCTGTGATATAGGTGGAGTGTATATGTATGTGCGGGGCTTGTGTCTGTTTCTGGGGCTTGTGTCTGTTTGTGGGGCTTGTGTGTGTGTCTGTGGTGTAGGTATGAGTGGCAGCCATTTTTTTTTTCAGTTGTATAGTGTTGGGCGGCCTGGATAGTGGGAACAGGCCAACTCCCTGCATGATTTTCACACCAGTAGCAATGGGAGCAGGCACAAAGTCTTCTCTTATGTGTATATATATATATATATATATATATATATATATATATACACACACACACACACACACATCAATCACACCAAGCCAGTCCCCCACCAACATTACCATACACATTTGCCACATTGTAGTTTTTTTTAGCTTTTGACATCATCATGAATATGTGCCAGCATCACTTAAGCAGGAAGACATTTTTCAAGACATATGTTGCTGAAGGACTCCCAGCTTTGACTTTCAGATACTTATTTCTCCACTGCAGCCCTCATAAGAAATAATACTATGGTGGGAAATGTTGCGCCATAGGAAACATAGGCAAAACATTGTTGGACTTGGTGAAAGGGAAGAAAATTTTTATTGGAGAAAAGGAGACAACTTTCACGAAAAAGAGAAAAATTGGCTGTTTTTTGCAAAAAGTCATGTGTGAAATTTTTTCTCACTTTTTGCCTACCCTTACCATTAGGGTAGTTTGTGATTTAGTTAATATGGAAGTTGAGTCAGGTGTCACATGCTCTGTGCAAAAGTCTGCATGACATCTCATGGAAATATGCATATGATTTTGATATTGATGTGCACTTTATAGATTAGATAGGGGTTCAGAAAAGTGCAACAGGCAAAAGGTCAGTAAAACACAACCCTCTGGGGACTGACACAAAAATTACAAACAAAAATTATGGAGACCACCATATAGTGAACAGTAACTATTTATATGAAGTGCAAACAAATCCTAGGGCTCAAGCTGCATGTATGTTTCTATTCTGTTTGCTTAAACCTTCACTGACAGCTAGTTGTAATATAAGGCTGCTATTACGGTTTTCAGTACACTCAGAGGCAGGTGGTTTGGTAAAACACAGTTTTATTGAAACCAGACAGAATAAAGTAACCCTCGCGGGTCCAGCAATAGTTAACACCTAATACTGACACAGGACAGGTTACAAAATAACATTAACCCACACGGGTCCAGTACATATATCAGAGCAAATATATATTACTGACACAGGTCAGGTTACAGTTCGTGTGAATCAGTGAGACAATGATGTGAAGGTGCTATTAGGCCGGGAGGCTGGTAGGTCCTAATAGTGAGGTCCAAGAAGCACTCTCTACTGGAGAGTGACACAATAGTGACTATGCCCCAAAGGGTGAGCGAGGCCCTGAAGGAATCACGGACTACCGGAAGACACAGTATCACTGTAACCGGAGGAACAGTGTAATGCCAAACGAACCAGCATGAACTGCAACCCAAAGATAACGGCACCGGACAACCAGGGTTAACGGAAGCTTTGGCTTGATGGCAACTGCCAGGTGGTAGAGACAACTGAGGCTCCCAGGAGACCAACCTCAATAGGGGAGCAGTAACAAGCCAAGCGTATAGTGTGCCAACGAGGATAGCTCCTACCCGGGTGTGCACCAGACAGCAAGGGTTAACGGACGCTCAGGCTTGATGGCAACTGCTAGGTGGTGGAAACAAACTGAGGTGCCCAGGAGACCAACCTCAGTATGAGTGCAGTAATAAGCCAAGCGCACAGTGTGCAATCGAGAATAGCTTTAACCCTGGGGTATGGAGATACAAGGCACAGGAGCGTAAATGGGTCGCAGTAGCTGAACGGCTAGAGCAGCAATCGAGGCAACCAACTGGGTCAGCATGCTCTAGACAGAGCACCGGAAAGTTCCCTCTACTGGATAATCAGATGCGGTAGTGAACTGGGCCTGAGATACACTGAGCAGGAACTTAGCCAATCCGGGTCAATACACAGAACAGGAACGTCAGCCAGGCCAGGTCGGTACACAGAGCAGGAACGTCAGCCAATCTGAGTTGGTATACGGAGCAGGAACATCAGCTGGGCCGGATCGGTACACGGAGCAGGAACGTCAGCCAATCCGGGTCAGCACACAGAACAGGAACGTCAGCCAATCCGGGTCGACACAGAACAGGAACGTAATCAGATAGAGTAATCAGGCAGTCCGGGTCATACACAGGATTCACACGATAACGACAGCAAGCACTAAGCAATGGGAACACCACGAAAGGGCCCTGCAGAAGTGACAGGGCTCAGTACTTAAAGGCTACCACTGGGTGGAGCAATATCATGCAGCCAATAAGAAGGCATCAGGAAACAATGCTGTCAAAATGTCGCCAGCAATACACAGCCACCGTGATAGCTGCTCCCTGTGTGTGTTTATGTCATTGGTAATTTTGAAACAGGCTAGTGGAACTCTAGTCCAATACCAGCTGAAGAGCCAAGGGTTGCCTAACACAGTGCTTGCTCTGTCTTGGCATAAGAGTGAAATTTTAAGAGCTTCCATTGAGCTGGAGATAAGGGAGAATTGCACTAGCTGCAGATTTGGGTCACATGCAAAACTGATTCTGTATATGATGAAATTACTGTGGATTGGAGGGACAGGGAACGAGTATATGACATTCTGATGCCTGTGGCTCTATCATATCACTGTTTTCAACAAGACATGTTTAATGCGGTATTTTGTTGCACCTCCAATAGAGGGAGACATTTTCAAAGGACACCAGACATCACAGCAGGTCTACACACATGAAGTGCACCATTTTCTATCTGGATCTATCTATCTATCTATCTATCTATCTATCTATCTATCTATCTATCTATCTAGCTATCTAGCTATCTCTGTCTGTCTATGTAGAGAGAGAGATATGTTTTAAAGTTTACTATCTCATTATCTTGGTAACAATCCATGTGATATTTGAAACATTGAATTTACATTAAAACAAGTTTTGACTAAAGGCTATGTATATATAATATACTTCCCTGCTGAATAAGTCAAGAGTACCCACTGCTGTGTAATGCCTCATTCACAACGCATTGCAGAGAAAACTAAAATCTGGGTGTATACAGTATATTCATAGTGTGTTCATTTTAGGGGGAGCTGCTTGCCATTTATTGATGGATTTTGTAACTGACAATAGCTCTTCATAGACTGCAGGGACAACAATGTCACATAAATAGACAGGCCTTTAATATAAAGCATCTAATAAATATAGGTTTACTCTGCAATAATGTTTGAATGCAACATCTCCAAGCTGAGGAAATACCCTTACTAATAAGTGGAAAAATCTTACAAACAAAACATTTTTCTTAATGCATGATCATTTACCTTCAATATATAAACCGGACATTTGAAGAATGTATAAAATGGTAAATAAACTGGCTATCATAAACCAAAAGTTGCTCTATGGTACAGGGACTTGACATTATGCTGATGATACCTATAATTATTTATAGAGGGAGTACCCAACAATGCTCAAACACCCCCTCTAAATCAGGTACCCTTAGGCATTCTCTGCCTGCACTGGTATGACAAGAGGCATTTTAATTCATCAGCCTACCCGGAAGCCTCATCTTGGGGCAAATGTATGAATTTGCCATTGCAATAACCCTGGAGTTAGTCTCCAGCACCAGTGGCTGCACATCAGGTTATGCACTACAGCTTATGATCTCTGTTGTGCATATTGGTGGACACAATCTGCCAGCATCAGACTTTAATGCCATCATGCCCAATATGCCAGTCCCATTGCATGTGTACACTGGCACTGTTTACTATACCTTGCTTTGTACACTAACCTAGGCAAGACATAGAGGAAAGGACCACCTCAAAATGCCCACAGACTGTTTTTATGTGCCCCCCTGAAGCAGTGTAGAATGGTGTAGATAGATTAGCATGTTCATGGTAGTCAGGCTCCAAATTGATTCATGTGCTTGATTTAGTTGGACTTCAGGGCAATTAAAACATTTCTCTCTTTGGAGAGCCACTGCTGACCCAAGAGGATGCACATTTTTGGCCCATGGGCCACATTCCTGACATGCCTGGCCTACAGGAATCCTAAATGTAATTCTATATTTGGGCCCTCCATTTGCCAATTCACTAGAAGCCTTTAGAACTAGTGTGGAGCTCAGCTCACTGATTTGAAGTGTTTTGCACACTCCTTTGATACCTAAGGGGCTAAAACCTCACTCATTATGTCACTCCATGTCTCACTTTTCAGCCACTGTCAGTGCTGGAGGAATTGGCGCACAGTCAAGTACTGGTGATTAAAATAATTTTTCATACTAAAATTATGCATTTCAGAAATACTCTCTCTTCTGCTTGATACGACCGCTTTAACTGTACACTTTTGTTAAATTATCAAGATCATTTTTTATTTTCACAAGATTAGTTTTGTTTTGAGAAAATCAGCTTTGTGGAAGAAGCAGACAGTAAATCTATATCATATATTGATAAACCTTGGGCATCAGGATGAAGCCATAGATTAGACCAATTGTATTTCTCACATGGGGACTTTCTTATCAAGCTAAAGAGGTGTGATACTGGAGTAAACTTTGTAGGTAAAAGCCTCCATAGATCCTTAGTATTGCCTTTCAAACCAGATATGTAGAGTCTATGGAGACTATATTGAACAAAGTTGATGAAACTGGACTGTGAGCCTTCAGTCTTGCAGTTCAGTCTCCTTTCTCAGGACCAACAAGAGAAGCTGTTTTCATTGGCAGATGTCTCTTTTCATCAACAGGTCTGATCCAAGGGAAGCAGATCTGGCAATGGGACACTATCTTGGTGAAAGTATATTCTGTGCCTGACCACAGTGGATGGGGACTCATATGATTTGAGCAGACTCAGTAGGGCAGAACATCCTTGATGACTTTATCAACCAAGAAAAGAGAGAAAGAGAGAGAAAATAAGCTAATTCTTTTATTAACACATTTGATGTTAGCTGCATCTGCAACAAATGTATTGGGACATCCCTAACTTCAACAAGTTTAATTAACTTTGTACAACAATTTAGACTGGGCAAAATACCTTTTAATATAAACTGATTGATACCTTTGCTTAGCTTTTCAACATAATTTCATGATAAAGAATAATAAAATAAATCAGGATATCAAAAATAGAAAATTAAAATGAGTAAAAAAAATATCTTATGTTTGGGCCTACAGAGAGAGAGAGCAGACTAGTGCCGATCATTGCTTGCTAATTGTCTTTTCAGTCTTGTGCTTATCCTTCTCCATGCTTTCTCTGGCAGACTGCTCTGGTAACAGATTATACTGCTCAGGAATTCAGCATTCCAAAAAGATCAATAACTGGCAAATGTTGCTTTTTCTTTTGCCTATTTTAAAGTATAAACCATCTGATGAGAGATGATTCATAGCTTGAAATTCATTATTCAATTTGAAACTGGCCTTCTTTAAGACACACACAGAAGATTCAATTGGAACTAAAACTATCAATATGTAACAGGTAAGGGAGCATTTAAGATGCAGAGACTATGGTATACTTTGAAATTTGTTACAAGAAACACATTATTAAGGATACAACTAAACATTAAACTTTATAATGCTAAAATAAGTTTTAGATGGCATTCAAGGGGATGTTATTTTCATTTACAAAATATATAAGACATATAGAATTGGTTCAAAAGGCTTTTGGATAAATATATTCATCTATATATACCATTAGGTAATAAATACTAGATAATAAAATTAAGACCAAAGTGGCTTAACATTAAAGTCAACAGGGAAGTCAGAAGGAAGAAATCTGCTTTCAAATTGTTTAAGATATAAGGTTCAGATCAATAATTTTAAAAATATAAAGAATACAACTGAGCTAACCAAAATTAATAATTAATTACCCAGGATAAGATATTATCTGACACTTTAACCATATATTTTTTTGTATATACAAAGGAAGCAACAAGGAAACGCTTTGAGCAAACAGAGAGAAGCACAACATTTCATCTACCATGTACATTGATAACCGATGACTAAGTCCAAAATACACTTGAAAAGGTTAAGATGAATATGACACATTGACCTGATTAAGAAGCTTAATTCAGTAAATAAAAAGGCCATTATACTTAATGATTCGCTCTCATCAGGCATAACCCTGTGATTGGAGGAAAGGAATATAGTCCCATTATTTAAAAAGGGAACAAGATCCAAACTTGAAACTCAAAGACCTGAAAGCTTGACATTTACAGTAGGGGGGTTAACAAAGGGTAGTATTCAGTAATATGTGATTATCAAGAAAATTGTTTCTAACAAACAGTGTGATTTTATGGACAGATATATAATTTGCCTGCATTCTATGAAAAGGTAGGTGGTAACTTGGACAAGAGTATACCTGCAAATAGAATATACTTGTATGTTGCTGATGCTTTTGATACTTCCTAACTTTATGAATTAAAAGGGTTCTGTTTCGGAGACAATATCTCTGCATGAAAACTGATTAAATGAAAGAATGCAGAAAGTTGTTGTAATTGGTCCCTTTTTCAAGCTAGCCTAAAGTTGTAGGTAAAATGTCTCTGATTTAAGACCTAGGTCCAATGCTTTTCCAATTTGGGCAAAACTTTTCACCTGAAACTGAAATCAGCAAAAAATGGCACTTTTCACATGGTGAATAATTTCCTGTGAAAAGTGCAGATTTTCTGCTTTTTCCCCGCTTTTTTCACCATTGAAATCAATGGGAACATTGAAGTTACACACAACACATAGCAAATATTATTTTATTTCCCAAAGGTACAGTATAAAAGGGGCATGTGGGTGCCTGTGTTGGTAGGGTGTGGGGAAAGAATCAGTTGACCAAGGAATGATTTTGGGAGGCTTGTTTACTGGGATTTGGGGGAGGTAGTTAATACAAAGTAAGTCCTATATACAATTAAGACAAGGTATAAAAGGAGTCTGAGGAGGGTACCTGTGTCGGTGGGAACCCCTGGACATAACCTGTCACTGGGGTAGACTGATACTTGACTTGATAGAGTATTTTGTAGAGGATGATTTCTTAGATTTGTTTGTAGAGGTGTTTGTATGACTTAGACTTATTAGAGGCCCAAGCCCTGAGGAAACATTGATTTGTAGGACTTAGGCTTGTTATAAACAAACCCCTAAAAATTGTTTATTTTTTTGTAGGACTATGTTTTTTTTTTCAAAGCACAAGCCCTCAGAAAAAAAAAGCCCTGATGGCCTAGTGCCAGCTGGCCATGTTGGCCAGTGGCCACTGGCCATTGTCAAATGTCCTCCTCCTGAGCCACAGTCCATAACTGTGGAATTTTCAACTGCTGTTCTTGCTGCTGCTGCTCAGATGTTTAAGCAGCAGGATGATTAGGCAGTTGAAAGGGAATGAGATCAACAATAGCAGTAATATGGAAGATGGATGATGAAGGTTCCACTTGTCACAACTATCTCCTGGGATGCACCTGAGGCAGTAGCAGCACAATAAGTAGCCCTCAGTCTATGTGGAAAAAAGAAGGTGTTGGCTAATAATTCTTCTCCACCTGCCCCACCTCCAAAATCCTGGTATGTTCTATTACAATACAAATGTTTCCCTTGAGAGCAGGAACTGTGGCTCTCATCAGCAACTGCAATGCACACAGTGTGTGTGGTAAATAACATCTGGGGGCAAAACTGTATCCAAACACCATGACACCAGAACCCAAGTACTGCCTCTGTCCAGACCCCACTAAGGACACATGACAACTTGCTGACAGTTTAATAGTAATGATAAACCCTCCCTGCCAGCATCCTAGCATATTGTGTGGGATGGAATCTCCTCAGATGCCGCTTGATGACATGGTATCGATTCTCCTCCACCACACTGGCATGTATGCTCAGTGCACCACACAGTGTGCAATGGGTAGAGAAGAACTGCTATAGCCTAGCATCAACAGAGTGGCAATCATTTGGTGGGGGAGGTGACAATGAATGAGGTGGACTGACAGAAGATGTAGTTGTTATTCTAGAGGAAGAAGGCGATGGTGATGGCGAGTTGTTTCGCTCATCATGGAACTTACAGTGTCTGTCTGGGTTTCTCTATTCTTCCTCCTTTTTGATCTCCTCCTCATCTCTTGTTGCCTTTCTTGAGAGGCAGGGAGTACAGCAACAGTGGTGCTTGTCATTCTGTAACACATTTGCTATTCTTATAGGCTACTGCTTGTTGCCAGAGTTAGTCTCCACCTACTTGCCAGGACTTAAAGGCCTCAGCCTGCCACTACTAGCTTACCCATTCGTGGTGTACCTGTGTGCTATAGCTCTTGTGATTCCAGTGCTTGATTCCCGTGTATGACTCCTGGTTTTGTCTGACTTTGTCTCCGCTTGATCCCTGACTGCTCTCCGTTACGGTGTAGAAACAAGAAGAAAAGGTGCTTCTGGTGCAATATTGTTTGCAAATTGATGTATTCACCACTCTTCACCTCTTTATAGAGTATACTCACAAGAAACGTGGTCAGTGTAACATTTCTATGTTCACTGACAATCACACTCAGGGGATGTTCTTTCACCACTGTCCCCCATTGTAACGGTTTTTACGACACTCAGACCAAAGGTTAAAATAAAACACAGTTTTATTGAGGTAAAATAAGGAACACTGCCCCTTAGGGCTAGAATAGGTAATAGCACGTATCAGACAAGTATAGGGATGTAGTACAGGCCCAATATGGTTAGGCGCAATATATCTTGCAACAGAAATCAATGGCGGTAAAAGGGTTAATGCCCAATACAAATAATCAGTCTCTGTTGTGGTGATTAGCCAATGCCCGGTGAATATAAACAGTCCAGGTAGTGGTGCAGAAAGCAAGCGCTTAGCAGTGTGACTGAACTGAATCACTACAAGATCAGCTTTTATGTAATATGCCCAATTGTATAGCACGAGCTGACTGGAGCTAGAGCCAATAGCACCCCTTAGGTGCAGTAGAGGAAGAGATACACTGCAAGAGCAAATGGGACCAGAGCCAATAGCACCCCTGAGGTGCGGTAACGGAAGAGAGACACTGCAAGAGCAAATGGACCGGAGCCAAGAGCACCCCTTAGGTGCAGTAACGGAAGAGACACTGCCCAAGCGAATGTAACGTGAGCCAAATGCACTCCCTCGTGCGGTATGATGGTATAACACTGCGAGCAATAAGAGACCAGAGCCAAGACACCCTTCCGGTGCCGAAACGGAGCTACACACTGAAAGAGCTAATGGAATGCCCAATAGCACCACGCGGTGCAACAACTGCAAGGGTGTAAGGTGGAGGCACCGTAAATGGAGGTCACTGCTCTGCTAGTGTAAACGGATAGGCTCGGTAGTGGAGGCAACAAGGTCAGCAAGTGTTAATAACGGGCTCAGAATCGGAGGCAACAAGCTCAGCAAGTGTTCTCTGACAGGCTCGGTAACGGAGGCAACAAGCTCAGCAAGTGTTCTCTGACAGGCTCGGTAACGGAGGCAACAAGCTCAGCAAGCGTTCTCGGACAGACTCGGTAACGGAGGCAACAAGCACAGCAATTATACGGACAGGCTCAGTAACGGAGGCAACAAGCTCTGCAGATGATAAGTAAGTGATCAGTCTGTACAGCACTGCAAGCACAGTTCAGAATGTCGCCAGGCAAAGAGATCAGAATCTCGCAGGAACACTGGAAGAAATCACGGAGCAGGAATGTCAGCCAGAGCCTGGTCAATCATGGAGCAGGAACATCAGCCAGATCCGGGTCAATCACGGAGCAGGAACAACCAGAGTAGTCAGACAGGCCGAGTCGGTACACAGGAACGCAGGAACACAGCAATGAATACGCAGGTATGGGAACACCACGAAAGGGCACCTGACAGGTGCCATAGGCCCGGTATATGAAGGGACACCCTGGGCGGGCCAATCAAGCTCCGCCAATGAGAGAGCACCACAGCAGAGAGTGACAAGGAATCATAGGAACTGTGATACCCATACAGTGACACCTTCTCAAAGGAATTAAATCAGGACCAGGGCTGCTCCTCACTTCAACTCGAAGGTAGTGAATATATAGAAAAAACCACAAACAGGAGGGCGCCCAGTCGTGCCTGTTAACCAACAATATCACTTTGACAAGTAAAGACTATATGTATACTCACAAGTGTGGATGTTACTCGGGGGCTTATACCCGCAAATAACAAAACATGCCTGCACAGAAATTTCACCTGTCTCTGCTCAGGTCTCCCCAAGTGTTGAAGGGATTCAAAACACCGTGCTGCAGTCTTATATTTCCAAAAAAAGATTTTTAATACAAAAATATTTCTTACAAATAAAACTTGCTCCAATGAGCTTTTCATAAAAAACAATCTTAAAAGTTAAACTGTTAGATATTGCATAACATTTCATAGCTCCCTAGCTACTTTCTCAAATGCAATCTCTCTGTCTCAAAAGCTAAAACAAACTGACTGCAGCACATCAAGTTTAAATCTCTCCTCCTATTTCCTGATAGGTTAATTGAAACTAACAATAAATATGGTCCAGATTGTATGATAATCCAAGTAATTTCAGATCTTAATATCATATAGACTTATAAAATATATTCTCCTGATCAAACATCATCACAATATGTATTTATAAAAGTATAAATCATAATTGCTTTTTTCAAATCCAAAACGGTCTGATAAACTTCTGGTTTAAAGGCTTTCAAAACTTCCTATATATTCCCCAAATTTTATATATATAGTACAATCAAGACTGCATTCAAAGTGAAAAAACCACTCCAAATAAAACCCTCAAAGCTATATCAAATTATCTGCTCTCCCTCCAAAATATAAATAGCAATGTATAATATTAGTTACGCCCGTCGGTAATATAAATGATGATAATCAAAATCGTGACATCACATCGCAGGTCCACATTATACCAATGGACTAACATCGAACTGCAAAATATATAGATGGATAAGGTTTACTTCAGGAATGATCATTCTATAACCCCTCTAAATACATGTTGCTCCAAATAACGTCGATGGAACGCAAGCTACAATGGCCTTGCGGGTCATCTTCCCTGTTCCATCCGGATCATTGATCCCACCACATTAAACAAACACCCACTCGATGTCCCAGAATGAGCACTGCCCCATGACGCAACGCAATTTGACTCCTGGCTCTGGCTGACTACCCACTCCGATCTGACTTCTAGCTCTGGCTGACTACCCGTACCCGTTTTGACTCCTGGCTTTGGCTGACTACCTGCTCCGATCTGACTCCTGATTGCCTTGCGGCTACAGCTGATAGTCTATCCTCCTTACCATTGGCCTACTATCTCAGCTAGCACTCTTAGTGCCTTGGTGATTCCTCCTTACTAGCGGTGTACAGTTGCGTCAGTCTGTGATACTGATCTTCCAGTTGCCTACCATCCTGTACTGTGCTATTGGTTACCCTAGCATACTAGGGAGATTCTGCCTCTGTTGCCTGTCCAGTCACCCTAGCATTCTAGGGAAAGTCTGCCTCTGTTGCCTGTCCAGTCACCCTAGCGTTCTAGGGAGATTCTTCCTCTGTTGCCTGTCCAGTCACCTTAGCATTCTAGGGAGAGGCTGCCTCTGTTGCCTGTCCAGTCACCCTAGAGTTACTCTGTGAGAGTAGCAAAGCACTGGTTTCAACAGGGGCAGCAATGGTGGCAGCAGAGGCAGCACCTCTAGCAGCAGGAACAGGCAGCTGACCTGTCCTGCTCTCACTAGTACTACCCTTTTCTTCTTCCCTTCCCATTCTCTTTTTTCCCTTCCTTCCCTTTTCTTCCTCCCTATTCCCATTCCCTTTTTTCCCTCCCTTCCCATTAAATTCCCCAAGATCCCTTTTTACGTGATTTAGGAGGACTGGACAGTATTGGTTCAGTAGTGCTCACTTCCTCCTCCTCCTCAGACTCAGTGGAAACATAAGGGTCCTTGCATCTGCTCCATTTATTCTTTTTAAACCTGCTCATAGTGGTAGCAGTTACTATGAGCGTCTTCTGCCTCAAGATCACAGCAGAATAGCACAGCACTTCTACCTCACTCTGTAGCTGCTTCTATTGTATTTGATTTGTATTTGATTTCCGCAAATATGTCACTTTTTATAACGAGATGGTGAAAACCACTTAAATCAATGGACAGAAACTTTCTAGCCATTGAAAAAATGGCAAAAAATTTTGGCCAATGGGGGAAAAATGTGAACATTTTAATTCCCACCAAGGACAACATCTGCAATGAGTTTGTATGTTCTCACCATGTTTGCGTGGGTTTCCTCCGGGTACTCAGGTTTCCTCCCACACTCCAAAAAAACATACTGGTAGGTGAATTTAGATTGTGAGCCCCAATGGGGACAGGGACCAATATGAGTGTAAAGCGCTGCGGAATCTGTGTGCGCTATATAAATAAAGAGTTATTATTATTATTGCTAGTTTTAAAGCAGATTTTCCCACGAAAAAGCAGACAAAGAGGTTTTTGCGGAATTTCTCATGGGAACATGGTGAGAGATTTTGCCCACCCCTATTAATGATCTTGACGTGGGTATTGACAGTAGTTTCTCAATCTTTGCTTATGACACTAAACTGTTCAAGGAAATAAAGACAGAGCAAGATGGTTTTCTCTGTAGCAAGATATGGATAAACTGAATGAATGGCTAAAAAGTGGCAAACGAAGTTTAATGTAGACAAATGTGTATATATTTTGTTTGTAGAAACAATCATTGTACATATACAGTAAATAAACTACCTTGGTATACTCTGCAATGCACTTCATACCCCTCTGGCATTCAGAGGGTTAAACAACCATGTACAGTGTAATTCAGCTGCTGCAAAAACCATGGTGGTAGTATCATACATAAAAAGGGGCCTAGATAAATGGGATGGGAATATAATTATGTCTCTTTATAAATGGTTGATCTCAGCACCGTTTTTGGCACCTAATGTTAAAATTACATTATTTAACAGGAAAACTTACAGAGACATACAGTAAAACTAATAAAGAGAGTGGAAGAGTTTAATTATGAAGATATACTAGCCAAACTAGTTTGTTCATGTTAGGGAAAATATCTAATGACTGAAATGATTACTATTTACACATGTATTCAAGTTCATTTCAAGACACTTTCTGGAATGCAACAGTCATGAATCATTCACGTGAGTCAATTGTCTTTATCAGATTGTAAACTGAACTAATTAGCAGCAGATTACAACAGAGATCAAATGCAAATTAAAAAAGAGGTACACAGCTATAACTGATTTCTGTTAAACTCTTTGAGTGCCAGTGAGATGTCTAACATATTGCTTCTCAAGGTAAGTACTTATGTGAAACATATTAAGAGTGTGTGTATAGTTATTCCAGGATGCCGCACAATACCTGAACAGAGCTCATGCAAGTTTTATAGCAGCAGATTGAGGAAACACAAGCAGATGCATTTCTAAAGAACACCTGCCACAGCTCTGCAAACAGTATTTAGGTGCTTCAAAGACTACTATTAATAATTCAGGTTTAGCACTGTTAACAGGTTAGGCGGTGACACATGACACAGATAAATTAGAAACTCTTTAGCCTGCATTCTGTACAATCACTTTGAAAAAGGCAAACGGAGGTAAACAGTATATTACAACGCAAACTTGAAGAGAGAGTAACCCAGGTCTCTCTATGGCTGCAGTTTTGGACTTCTAAGAGAAATGTCAGAAGCAGTGTTACTTCTAAGGCTGGGAAAGCAACATTTGGCTCTTCAGATTTTGTTATTCCAAACCAAACAATAGATGGAGTTGGATAATGTGAATTGCAGTACCAAACAGAAAAGCCAAAGATTGCCTAAAACCTTCTCTAAGAAGAGAACACCAGCACTGAAAGAGTTAAAAGATGAACTAAAGCTGGGCAAGGAAACCTTATGTATATTAAATGTTTCTCAAAATTGCCGTTATGCTACATGGGGCTCTTAACCAATAAAAACTTCTCATAGCATTAGAGACCATGAAGTTAGAAGTCTCATTATACCCTTTGAGCACTAGAGAGGTATCCAACACAATGCAACAAACACTGTTTGTTTGTCTCCTATAGTACAGTTGCTTGTGTTGCTATAGTAGTGCAAATAGATTTCACTATCCTATATAATAATTCGCTAAGTTGTGTGTAACGCCCGACATCTGCAGTAGACACTGCTGCGCGTGCGGCAGTCATGCGCAGTACAGACTGCATGCTCCGCGGCTGATACAGAGCGGAGCATCCAGCTCTGTATCAGCAGTGGCGCGGGCAGTCCCTGCTGCGCGTGACTGCCCCGCGACCGGCTGCCAGAGGCACTGTGGCCCGTGTAACGGGCTGTTCAACTAGTAGGAAATAAAATATTCAGGTGATTTAAAGGGCCCTTTTAACCTCTTAAATGAGAGATCTGCAACAGTTTGAGAAGTAATGTGTTGGAGACCCTTCTTGCATTCAAGAGGTTACAAATCACCATTTACTCAATTAGGCATGTTAAGCATTAATAGTTGTGCCCTGTGGTGCAGTTGGTTTGTCTCAGAACTGCACCACTTTACTGTTATACATATGTTCCTAGTGTTTAAATGTCATGTCCCTCGCCGTCCTTGCCAGTAGCTCTACTGGCTTCAGGACGGCTGGGCGCATGCGCGCGTCCTCGCACATGTGCAGTAGCGAGGTCTGATGTCGGTCGTCGCACCAACGTCATTCACTGGGCGCCCGGCGTCCATTTAAACTGGCGGTAACCGGGACTCGGCGCTCATTTGTCGCTTGCCGCAGTTTCGCCTCCCAGCGCTTCCTGCTTCCAGCCTGCGTTTAGGCTCTGCATCCTTCAGTCCAGTCTTCTCCTGTTATCCTCCAGTCCAGCCTTCGCCTGTGGTTCCTCAGCCAGCTCTCTCCTGTGGTCCTCCAGCCAGCTCTCACCTGGGGTCCTCCAGCCAGCCTTCACCTGTGGTCCCCCAGCCAGCTCTCTCCTGTGGTTTCTCAGCCAGCTCTCTCCTTTGTTTCTCCAGCCAGCCTGCACCTTTGGGTCCTCCTGTCCAACCTGCATCTTCTGCCAAGCTTCCACTCTACAGACCTTCCTCTTGGACCTTGTATTGGATCTCAGGTACTGACCTCTGGCTTGTTACACTGGACTTGCATTATCTCAGCCTGCCCTGACCTCTGGCTTGTTACACTGGACTTGCATTATCTCAGCCTGCCCTGACCTCTGGCTTGTTACACTGGACTTGCATTATCTCAGCCTGCCCTGACCTCTGGCTTGTTACACTGGACTTGCATTATCTCAGCCTGCCCTGACCTCTGGCTTGTTACACTGGACTTGCATTATCTCAGCCTGCCCTGACCTCTGGCTTGTTACACTGGACTTGCTTTATCTCAGCCTGCCCTGACCTCTGGCTTGTTCTACTGGACTTGCATTATCTCAATTAATCTACCCTTGGCCTATCTACTGTTTCCCTGCATTCTGGGTTCCTTATTCGCTTATCTCAGATTATATAGCTTCCTGCTAATCTCTGGGTGGCTCCTCCCACCCAGAGATAGGCTTCAGTAAGCTTACATCCTTACATTAAACAAGAAGCAGAAGACTAGACCAGTGAGATAAAGGTGGAGCAGACATCCACAATCCTTACCTGATTGAGTATCAGAGGGGCACCCAAAGCATTATGAAGCAATTTGTTGGATAGCACTCTGGCACTCAAATAGTCAATTATCAATTCCAGAATGCGGATATATCTACCTAAAAAAATATATTTTTATTAACATACAAAGACAAAGGCATAATTTAAAAGGAACTTTCCATTCTCAAAAGTAAAAAAACAGCTTAATTAAAGGGCATTCCGTGACCCTGCTGTGACCTGCCATGTTTCTTTGTATATTTATCCTGCTGTGGTCAGGTGAGGGCAGCACATATAAGATGGCATCAACACAATCATTCTACCATGCATAAGTGGAAGATATCTTCCATTCACACCCCACCTAACTCATTTGGTAAGGTCCTCTGTCTGCTGTGATAATCTGTGTTTGTATGGGGCATTAAGGGGTGATTAGGAAGTCAAAGTGTAAGGGTTCACTTATAATGCAAGAACAGGAGCTACAATTTAACACACATACTTATAAAAATAAAGTTGTATGTTATCTACATCCTAACACACACTCACATCAGGTCACATCATATAGAAAAACACCAGTACAATTATGCACAAACATGCACACCTTTCATGTCATACAGATATATATTCATACATACATGTGATCATAGATACATGCTGACACACATGCACATACATGGACACTCCCCCCTCGGGCTGCCACATGACAAATTATCATTAGTGACTGATACTATTGTGCAGAGCAAGTCCAGCAGATAACCTTTCAAAACATACTTAAATCTGTTCTTGTTCAGCATTACAAACATTACAGTCTCCAGAATATTATCTGAAATCATATAAAGAGTTAATGTTAACCCATTATGGGAAGCCTATAAGAGTTTAACCTTTTAATTACAAGCACATTGTGTTCATAAACTATGTGCTTCATACCAGGTACAAAATCTGTGAGATTAGCATGCAGTGAGAGGGCCAAAACCATGGACTGTCCCTGGAAATTAGCACACACATGCACATACTATCTTAGTAATATAGTTGATAAGGCTGAAAAAAAGACATGCATCAACATCTGCTTTGAAACTAACTGTCATAATTCTCAATATACTAGCGAGCAGAAAATGTATCTATTACTTTTTAAATCAACGACACTTTCTGCAAGTATGGCATCACAAGGCAAAGAATTCCATAATTTTACTACCATTAGTGTAACATATCCTTGTCATTGTTTTAGTCAAAAGCACCTTTCCTCTAGTTTTACTGGATTATCTCTTTTTTTTGCTAAACTTTTTGAATAAATAATTGCAAAGCAATGCGTTGCGTACCCCTCTGGCACTCAAAGGGTTAACACCACCTGGACCTTGGCCCATGTACACGGGCTTTTACACTAGTTCCTTATAATTTGAACTGACAATAGACCTACCTCTGGATTCACCAAAAGACTGAGGAGGAAACCTCAGTGGAACTATGGTTGAAAATACTGCCAATACTCTAGGAATTAAGATATTAAAGGGATAGTAATACTTCGTTTTAACTTTATTTTATTTTGTAGGCATTAAAAAAACATGAATAATGATATAAGTCTTATCTCCCAAACCTTTATGGTTTAAGAGATATTCACAAACAAAGTGTCCCCCTCCCGCCCCTTTTACTGATGTCACACTTTTCAGCCAGGGCAGAAGGGAGCTGCCCAGGTAGACTGCAGAGAGGGACAATCTTCAATTAAGATAATGGAAAAACCTGAAAAGCTTGTCAAGGGGGGCAGGGATTTCATTGTTTTCAAAGGAATAAGAGTGTCCCCTTCTGTTATCTGTCCAGTCTATGGACTGCATTCCACATCTGAGAAGAGATTGTTTACAGTAGGTAAAAGGGGCGGGAGGGGGAAACTTTGCTTGTGAATATCTCATAAACCATAAAGGTTTGAGAGATAAGACTTATATCATTCTTCATGTTTTTTTAATGCCTACAAAATAAAATAAAGTTAAAACGAAGTATTACTATCCCTTTAACGCAACATCTACATTACTTTGTACTTCAAGGACAAACTGCAATTATTATTCATAATGTATATTTCTTTAAACCCTTTCAGTGCCAGAGAGCATTGAAAGGGTTAAATATATATGCAGAAATATACACGACAACTGAACATGTAACTGGTCATATCTCACACAAACCATATTTTTTTATATACCCTGCAGATTGAACACATTTTCAGAATTTTGCTATACATCTGTTTAGGTATGATTCCCTTAGGAACATTCTAGTTACACAGAAAACTGCAATTGTTTTTTTTTTTTCCCAGAATAAATTAATTGTTTTCATGATGCCTCAGATGAAGTAAATTATGCATTGTGCGCAAGCTATGATTAACTATAAATACAAAAAAAAAAGTTTAATTACTTATTTTGCTAATATCATAAATAATTTTTCAAAAACATTGATTTTGGTTGTGAAACCTTCCATTATTTTTAAAAGCCTTTTGCCACCTGAGTGCACAAATACCCAATATGTATACTTCTTCCTAAAAGCATGGCTTGCCCAGACCTCTAATTAACAGGAGAGTAAAAGGGGATATTCAACTTTATGAAATATACTGCACATTCCATTAGTTACTATAAAAATCATATATTTACTCAAAGTAGACTAACATATGAATAAGAAAATGTCTGATGTTTCTTTATAAACAAAATGATGTAACAGTCATTTTTGTAAAAAAAAAAAGAGAGAAAAGTCTAATAAACTTACACTAAAATCACAAATTACAGTGCATCTCAACTATAGCATAACAAACAAACAAACTATGAAATATAAATGCCACATATTTCTTGAGTACACTGGTGCATATTGGGAGAGATGTACTAAGGTCTGATAAAGCAGTGATAAAACTGAAATATCTTCAACAGTCCTATGCTATTCTATGTAGCCTATGCAATAAGATCCCTAAAGTCTGAGAGATCTTGGTTCATAAGATCCGTAGAATAACATAAGAATTGAAAAGAGATATAACTGGAGAAGTTATTCCACTTCATCAGGCCTTAGTGCATGTCCTCCTATGGTACAAAGAATCAGGTGCACTTAGATGTTCTATACTACAACTCAATAAACTCATATTAATTTGTAACGATACATTATGAACAAATGTATCTAGGTCTGCAAACTGATTAAACAAATTTGGAGAGCTACCTGGACAAAATCCGAAACTTTTAGCTAAAACTCTTTTTTTCTTCATCATTTAAGCGATAATCGCACAAATTAAATATTCCAGATGTTTACTCTCTTTTTTCTGTTTTGCTTTAATTTTGTACCTCGTCCTCTCTTCCCTTTGAATCTTCTTGATTGCACAATCTTTTTGTGGTTTGTTCCCTTAAAATACTGGTTGCTGTGAATTGTCTCCACCCACTACATTTTGGATCATAATATGTGTCTCATCAGTTTTAGTTCCTACATTAATTTTAGATCCATTAAACTGTTTTTATTACTATATTGTTTAAATATTTTCTTTACTTTTACTAAAATAGGACACTCCTTTCTTGTATGTAAAGGTTTCAGCTCTTACATTTTATATTCTTCCTTTGGATCCTTTCAGGGTGACACCATTTTTTTCTTCCTGTGAATTTCCCTTTTGTGTGCTTTAATAGAACTAAAATAAACTAATTGCAAGGTGGATAGTCCAGAGCAGGAAAATGCATTATAATAGTACCCATAAAGTGAGTGGTATATAATTATAACTGTTTATTAAGTTAAAAACATATAGAACAGCCAAGTGTACCTAATTCTTTGTATCCTGTTGTATCCATGGTGAAAGTTCTCATAGGTGTATACAGGGAGTAGCCACTTTTGAAGGTACACTGAAAATGTACTCAAACCATGTAAGAGTAAGATCATGATTAGTGATGAGCGAGCACCTCAATGCTCGGGTGTTCGGGTGCTCTGACCGAGCGCCCCCGGAGGCTCGAGTGCTCGGCCGAGCACCCGAGCCCCATTGAAGTCAATGGGAGGACTCGAGCATTACACCAGGCACCCACTGCTCTGATGAGGGGAGGGTGCCTGGTCCATAGGAAAAGGGCAGAAAATGATGGAAACACCACAGAAATGGTTCAGGGACAGCATAGGGAGGATGTCTGGATGCATCTTGGACTCCAACATCGCTGCTGGGAACGATCTTTCGCCCGTAGTACGCCATTTTTACAGACTGACCGTAAAACACACAAAAAGGAAGATAAAAACGACTTTAGGCGAAAAATTGTTACCAAACAGTATTTGCTGTATATTTACTTGTATATCATCTGCAAATACTCCCAAAAATTTCCTCGATTTTTCTGAACTGAGGCCATGATTAAGAGGGAAACGTGCGCAGAGGCAAATTCTCCCAAAAATTTCCTTGATTTTTCTGAACTGAGGCCATGATTAAGAGGGAAACGTGCGCAAAGGCAAATTCTCCAAAAATTTCCTCGATTTTTCTGAACTGGGGCCATGATTAAGAGGGAAACGTGCGCTGAGCCGACCATCTAAAACATTATGGGTGAGGGTCTGCTGCAGAGCTGACCATCCTAAACATTATATGCGAAGGCCCGCTAGTGAGCTGACGCTATAAAACATTATATGAGAGGGCCCGCTAGAGAGCTGACCCAATAAAACATTATATGAGAAGGCCCGCTGGTGAGCTGACCTATACAAAAATTGTCAAACTGCGCCCGCTGGTGAGCTGGAGAAGTCAGGGGAAATCCAGGCCTTGTTCATTTTTATAAGTGTCAACCTATCAGCATTTTCGGTGGAAAGGCGGATACGCTTATCTGTTATGATGCCACCAGCAGCACTAAATACCCGCTCAGACAGAACGCTGGCGGCAGGGCAGGCCAGCACCTCCAAGGCGTAGAGTGCCAGTTTATACCACATGTCCAGCTTGGACACCCAGTAGTTGTAAGGCACAGAGGGATCATTGAGGACGCTGACACGGTCTGCTACGTACTCCTTCACCATCTTCCAAAACTTTTCCCTCCTTGTGACACTAGGCTGCGCATCAGGGTGAGGGTGCTGGCGGGGTGTCATGAAGGTGTCCCACGCCTTGGAGAGTGTTGCCCTGCCTTTGTCGGAACTGCTGTGTGCTCCCCTTTTCTCCCCTTCTCGGTTGGCCAAGGTAGCACGTACTCTGCCGCCAGTGTTGTCAGATGGAAAATTTTGGAGCAATTTTTCGACAAGAACCTTCTGGTATTGCACCATTTTGCTTGTCCTCTCCACCGGAGGAATGAGAGATGAGAAATTCTCTTTGTAGCGGGGGTCCAGAAGGGTGAACACCCAGTAATCCGTGTTGTCTAAAATGCGTATAACGCGTGGGTCACGGGAAAGGCAGCCTAACATAAAGTCAGCCATGTGTGCCAGAGTACCAACAGGCAAGATTTCGCTGTCCTCACCAGGAGGATGACTCTCAATCTCCTCATCCTCTTCCTCCTCTTCTGCCCACCCACGCTGAAGAGATGGAACTAAAGTTCCATGGCTACCCTCTGTAGCGGAGGCAACCGTGTCTTCCTCCTCCTCCTCCTCCTCCTCCGCCTCCTCCAATTGTCGCTGAGAAGACGAAGTGAGGGTGCTCTGGCTATCACCTTGTGTAAGCTCTTCCTCCCGCATTTCCACCTCTTCCACATGCAAAGCGTCGGTTTTAATTGTGAGCAGCGAGCGTTTCAGTAGACACAGAAGTGGGATGGTTACACTGATAATAGCGTTATCGCCGCTCACCATCTGTGTCGATTCCTCAAAATTGCGTAAAACCTCACAGAGGTCTGACATCCATTCCCACTCCTCACTTCTGATTAGAGGAAGTTGAACGGAGAGGCGACGACCGTGTAACAGCTGGTACTCCACTACTGCCCTCTGCTGCTCACAAAGCCGGGCCAACATGTGGAAGGTGGAGTTCCAGCGCGTGCTCATGTCACACAGCAGCCGGTGAGCTGGCAATTGTAAGCGCTGCTGCAGCTTCAACAGGCCGGTTGAAGCTGTTGATGACTTACGGAAATGTGCACACACGCGGCGCACCTTGGTCAAGAGATCATGCAAATTGGGGTAGGTTTTTAGAAATCGCTGAACCACTAAATTAAATACATGCGCTAGGCATGGTACGTGTGTGAGCTTGCCGAGCTCCAAAGCCGCCACCAAGTTACGCCCATTATCACACACAACCATACCTGGTTGCAGGTTGAGTGGCGAGAGCCACTGCTCGGTCTGGTGACTAATCCCCTGCAACAGCTCTGAGGCCGTGTGCTGTTTGTCCCCAAGGCAGATCAGCTTCAGCACGGCCTGTTGACGCTTCCCCACTGCAGTGCTACACTGCTTCCAGCTACCGGCTGATGGGTGAGTGGCGCTGCGCGCAGAGAATTCGGAGGTGGAAACGGAGGAGGAGGAGCCAATAACGTAGGTGCTGGTGGAAACCCTGATGGAGGTAGGGCCCGCAATCCTCGGCGTGGGTAGCACCTGTGCCATCCCAGGGTCCGAGTCGCTCCCAGCCTCCACGACATTCACCCAGTGTGCCGTCAGGGAAATGTAGCGTCCCTGGCCACAAGCACTTGTCCATGTGTCAGTTGTTAAGTGGACCTTCCCAGTAACTGCGTTGGTCAGGGCACGGGTGATGTTACGGGACACATGGTGGTGTAAGGCGGGGACGGCACACCGGGAAAAGTAGTGGCGGCTGGGGACTGCGTACCGAGGGACAGCTGCTGCCATCAGGCTGCGGAAGGACTCAGTCTCCACAAGCCTAAATGGCAGCATTTCGATGGCCAGTAATTTGGAAAGGTGTGAGGTTAGTGCTATGACCTGTGGGTGGGTGGCTGGGTATTTTCGCTTGCGCTCAAATGCCTGGGGTAACGACATTTGGACGCTGTGCTGGGACAGGGAAGTGGATGTGGTTGCTGATGGTGCTTCAGATGGTACAGGTGCAGGGCGGGAGGTATGCGGGCCTGCGCCTTCGACAGGCGATTGGCCGGCACCGAAAACAGGGGAAGAGGAGGCAGTGGTGTGGCCTGCAGACACAGATTGGCGATCCTGGCGTTCCTCCCACTTATTACGGTGCTTGGATGCCATGTGTCGGATCATGCTGGTGGTGGTGAGGTTTCTAGTGTTCATGCCTCGGCTCATTCTGGTGTGGCACAGGTTGCAAACTACAATTCTTTTGTCGTCCGCACTTTCCTTAAAAAAACGCCATACCGCCGAACACCTACCCCTTGGCAAGGGAGATTTACGCAAGGGGGTGCTTCGTGGAACATTTGCGGGCCGGTTTGGTGCGGGCCGCCTTCTTTCTGTAGCCACACCACTGCCTCTTCCAGCCTGTTGCGGTGCTGCAGATGGCTCACCCTCAGGACTGCTGTCATCGCTCGGCTCTACACCTTCCCAGGTGGGGTCAGTCACCTCATCGTCCACCAAGTCCTCCTCCACTTCCTCACTCTGATCATCCTCCTCATGTCTTGATCCCACCACATACTCAGTCATTGACAACTGTATATCATCCTCCTCATCAAGGTCTTGAGACAGTAATAGTGGTTGATTTAATGGCAACTGTGACTCATCATCATCATCATCCACTTCCTTTGACCTTAAATGCCGTTCACCTCTGTCATCTTCTTGTGATTGGGTACCCTCTAGAGGTTGTGAATCAGGGCACAAGATGTCATGTTCCTCTGCAAGCGTGCTTGGAGAGAGGTTCAAATTAAGGATTGGTGATGAGACGAGCTCCTCACTATATATCCCAGTGTGGGATCACTTCTTTGACCAGATCCTCTATGGTGGGAGGAAGGATGATCAGGGTGAGGATTATGTTGACCAGACTCTTGGCTACTGAGAGTGGACTTGGTGGAAGACAGGGTGGTGCTTAACCGACTGGAAGCAGTATCAGCTGACATCCAACCGACCACCTGTTCGCAGTGGTCGGACCTCGAGAGTGATGTCCTGCGACGCCCTGTAAACTGAGACATGAAGCTAGGTATGGTGGATGTCTTTCTGTCTTGTGCTCTGGCACCAGGCACAGTTTCTACGCGTCCTGACTCGCGCCCTGAACTATCAGGATCACGTCCACTTCCCCGTCCCTTTCTACCCGCCTTCTTCATATTACACGGAATATGTGCTGCAAATCTGCAACTTTGCACAGTAAACAGAATGTTCTTATTAACTGCGGCTACGCACAGTGAATGGAATATGTGACTTTGATATTTTACAGTTTGCACAGTAAACAGAATGTTCTTATTAACTGCGGCTACGCACAGTGAATGGAATATGTGACTTTGATATTTTACAGTTTGAACACTTAACAGAATATTCTCCTAATCTGAAACTTTGCACAGTAAACAGAATGTTCTTATTAACTGCGGCTACGCACAGTGAATGGAATATGTGACTTTGATATTTTACAGTTTGCACAGTAAACAGAATGTTCTTATTAACTGCGGCTACGCACAGTGAATGGAATATGTGACTTTGATATTTTACAGTTTGCACAGTAAACAGAATGTTCTTATTAACTGCGGCTACGCACAGTGAATGGAATATGTGACTTTGATATTTTACAGTTTGAACACTTAACAGAATATTCTCCTAATCTGAAACTTTGCACAGTAAACAGAATGTTCTTATTAACTGCGGCTACGCACAGTGAATGGAATATGTGACTTTGATATTTTACAGTTTGAACACTTAACAGAATATTCTCCTAATCTGAAACTTTGCACAGTAAACAGAATGTTCTTATTAACTGCAGCTACGCACAGTGAATGGAATATGTGACTTTGATATTTTACAGTTTGAACACTTAACAGAATATTCTCCTAATCTGAAACTTTGCACAGTAAACAGAATGTTCTTATTAACTGCGGCTACGCACAGTGAATGGAATATGTGACTTTGATATTTTACAGTTTGAACACTTAACAGAATATTCTCCTAATCTGAGACTTTGCACAGTAAACAGAATGTTCTTATTAACTGCGGCTACGCACAGTGAATGGAATATGTGACTTTGATATTTTACAGTTTGCACAGTAAACAGAATGTTCTTATTAACTGCGGCTACGCACAGTGAATGGAATATGTGACTTTGATATTTTACAGTTTGAACACTTAACAGAATATTCTCCTAATCTGAAACTTTGCACAGTAAACAGAATGTTCTTATTAACTGCGGCTACGCACAGTGAATGGAATATGTGATTTTTATATTTTACAGTTTGAACACTAAACAGAATGTTCTCCTAATCTGAAACTTTGCACACTAAACAGAATGTGCTGCTTATCTGCGGCTCGGCACAGTGAATGGAATATGTGACTTTGATATTTTACAGTTTGCACAGTAAACAGAATGTTCTTATTAACTGCGGCTACGCACAGTGAATGGAATATGTGACCTTGATATTTTACAGTTTGAACACTTAACAGAATATTCTCCTAATCTGAAACTTTGCACAGTAAACAGAATGTTCTTATTAACTGCGGCTACGCACAGTGAATGGAATATGTGACTTTGATATTTTACAGTTTGAACACTTAACAGAATGTTCTCCTAATCTGAAACTTTGCACACTAAAAAGAATGTGCTGCTAATTTGCAACTTTGCACACTGAACAGAATGTGCTCTAATCTGCAACTTTGCACACTAAACAGAATGTGCTGCTAATCTGAGGCTAGGCACAGTGAACAGAATATGTGAAGTTTTTTTTTTATATCTCTGCCCCCCACACAAAATAAACTGCTGCCCCCACACACAGTAGTCCTAAAAAGGACTTTTGGGTCTTTTTTTTTTTTTTAAATAGCTTTTCTTCTCCCTACACTGACTTTCCCTTCCTATCCTCATCTCTCCCTGGCTAAGACTGAGCCGAACTCGCTGGTCAGGTGGTATACAGCACCCGATCACGGGTTCTGGCCAGCCAATCAGTGTAATGCCAGCAGCCAACATGGCTGCTGGCATTACACTGATGTCAGAGCCTCCCCGCACGTTTATTGGCTGCGCAGCAGCCGCGAAACGTGCGGGGAGGAGACCCGAACATGGCGGGCGAGCACATGCGGTACTCGTATGAGTACCGCCATGTGCCGAGCAGAGCGATGCTAGAGCCGAACCGAGCTTCGGCTGAGCATGCTCGCTCATCACTAATCATGATAAATTAATTGGGGCAGAAGAATCCTTCACAGTGTTAAATATCACTCAAAATATTGGTATAACCATTAATCTTGTGAGTAACCATTTGGCAAATCTGATATTGTCCAATCAGTGATTTCAATATATTTCAGTATATTTCATATTTCAATACAGGGCTTTTTTTTTTTTTTGATGCACAATATATATAGGCTCCCTTTGTTGGGGCCCCAAATTGGTAAAAACTTTAAAATAACCCCATAAAGCACACATTTTATGAGAGTAAATATCCCAATACATCTAATGATTGCTCATTTACCTTTCTACACCTAGCCTGGTGTGCACAAATGTTTCCAGAAGATGGCAGTAAATGAAAAAATAATCTTTCTTTTTTTTTTTGTATTACCACCCTTGCAGAAGTACTGGAATGTTTTAAGACCATGGAATTTCCTACTGAATTAGTTAGCTACTGTTCTTCCTAGAAAAACAGCATCCCACTGGTTTGTGTCAACGTTAGGGGAAGCCAAAAGTATAACATTATATCAACTACAATCCCTCAATGCCTTTTTTAGATAGTAAAGTAATTCAATATAATAACATTTCCCAGTGTATTCAGTATCTAGTGCCAGAAAAATGGTCCTGGATGGCCCCCTAATTAGGAGTGGGCGAAAAGTGAGAAAAATTTCCTGCATTACTTTTCACGATAAACGGACAATATTTATCTTTTTTGCAAAAGTTTTCTCCAATGCAAGATTGTCCTCCTTTTCACCTATTCCAGCAAAATTTTCTCCAGCTCTAACAAATTTTTCGCCTATTCTAACACAGACAAAATGGTTACTGAATAGTTTCCATTTCCTTCCAGCAAAGAGCAGACTCTGACACCCCTATTCCAACACATTTTTCTTCTATTCCAACACATTTTTTCCTATTCTGTGTTTAATATGGTGCAACATTTCCCAGCACAATAATACTTCTTCTGAGGGCTGTAAAGGAGAAATAAGTAGTTGGAAGTCAAAGCTGTGAATCCTACAGCAACATATATCTGAACAATGTGTTAGTATGCAGAGTGCATTTGTCCTTTGCCCACAACAATTGCTTCCATCTTAAGTGACAACCTATAATGTGGCAGATGAGTAGGGTAGTGGGGAACTGGTGTGTAATTGGTGGGACTGTGACAAACTGCATCCACCCCGGGAGGAGAGGGATCATCATCATTTGTTGCACATGCAGCAACCATTGGTGCAGTCAGTTTTTTTACTACCACTTTACTCCCACATCCCTGCAGTGTTCCACCTTTTCCCCTCCACTTGTTTATTTGTTAGACATTAATCAACTACCATGTGTGTTTTTATTCTCTACATGTACTTTTTTTATTTTAGTTTTTTTTATTATTTTTTAAGTTGTCCACCCTATCTTATCACAATTAGTCCAAAAAGATATATAACTAAAAACCAAAATCAACTTCCCCAACACAGAGACATTTAAAGCCTGTGTCTTGCCAGTCAGTCACACCAGATTTTGGGGTATTTGGGATCAACCCCCTTCCTCCCTTATACTCCGCCAGAGTGCCCTCAGACTCCTCCAATACAGAGAACAAATATCCTACCTAAACGAGTCCCTAAACTAAACTTCAATCCTTCTTTATTTGCCTATCTTCTCTAGCTCAAAAACACACTGCTCTCCCCTCTCACAAACACAGAATGGCATGCTGTGAGAGCCTGGCACCGTGTTATACGACTGTAGAAAACTAGAGAAAACTTTCATGTGGTGAAGAAATTATTTTCTTCCCATTGATTTCAATTAGTGATGATCGAGCACCCCAATGCTCGGGTGTTCGGGTGCTCTGCCCGAGCGCCCCCGGAGGCTCGAGTGCTCGGCCGAGCACCCGAGCCCCATTGAAGTCAATGGGAGGACTCGAGCATTACACCAGGTACCCCCTGCTCTGATGAGGGGAGGATGCCTGGTTCATAGGAAAAGGTCAGAAAATGATGGAAACACCACAGAAATGATTCAGGGACAGCATAGGGAGGATGTCTGGATGCATCTTGGACTCCAACGTCGCTGCTGGGAACGATGTTTCGCCCGTAGTACGCCATTTTTACAGACTGACCGTAAAACACACAAAAAGGAAGATAAAAACGATTTTAGGCGAAAAATTGTTACCAAACAGTATTTGCTGTATATTTACTTGTATATCATCTGCAAATTCTGCAAAAAATTTCATCGATTTTTCGGAACTGGGGCCATGATTAAGAGGGAAACGTGCGCAGCGTAAAGCAGGTGTTCAACGTGGTTATGGCCCGGGTAAGGTACAGCATTCAGGAACGGAGGCCGCAGCTACCACAGGTTTTAAAACATGTCCGTTTGCCCTTGTTAAGTCCAAAATTTATAGTCGGAACAGTGGGGTCTGATCCATTGAGTAAAAGTGACGAAGTGACTAAGTGGATGAAGCCAAGAACTACCTTCTGCTCTGTCGAACACCCCAGCCCTATTTAATTCAATGGGAGGACCTGAGGCACTCCGATACAACCTGTATATCACAAAATGGAGGGCCTCATTCACATTGTGGTACAATAGTTCAGGTAGTGGTCCAACACTCATAAAGCCTATGCACTAAGTGAAAGGGCTGCCAAAAATTAGACTGAAATGTCACTCCAATACACCCTTTATTACACATAAAGGAGGGCATCATACACACCCTTGAAAAATTAGGATTAATGGCCTGCTGGTGACCCTCTAAAACATTAGGGGCGAGGGCATGCCGCTAAGCTGACCATCTAAAACATTAGGAATGAGGGTCTGCTGCTGAGCCGACCATCTAAAACATTATGGGTGAGGGTCTGCTGCGGAGCTGACCATCCTAAACATTATATGCGAAGGCCCGCTAGTGAGCTGACGCTATAAAACATTATATGAGAGGGCCCGCTAGAGAGCTGACCCAATAAAACATTATATGAAAAGGCCCGCTGGTGAGCTGACCTATACAAAAATTGTCAAACAGGGCCCGCTGGTGAGCTGGCCCTATATAAAAATTATATCACAGGGCCCGCTGGTGAGCTGGCCCTATATAAAAATTATATCACAGGGTATATGGAAGAGGAGGAGGAGGATGAGAAGATTAAGAGTCAACCATATACCCTTTTTTTGGGTGGAAGGGGTGAATGGGAATACAGAGTATTCCCATCATTGTAAATAACATATCTAAAGTGACTTTATGTTCACCCGGGGCTTTCCTCCAGTGGAGTGGAGAAGTCAGGGGAAATCCAGGCCTTGTTCATTTTTATAAGTGTCAACCTATCAGCATTTTCGGTGGAAAGGCGGATACGCTTATCTGTTATGATGCCACCAGCAGCACTAAATACCCGTTCAGACAGAACGCTGGCGGCAGGGCAGGCCAGCACCTACAAGGCGTAGAGTGCCAGTTCATACCACGTGTCCAGCTTGGACACCCAGTAGTTGTAAGGCACAGAGGGATCATTGAGGACGCTGACACGGTCTGCTACGTACTCCTTCACCATCTTCCAAAACTTTTCCCTCCTTGTGACACTAGGCTGCGCATCAGGGTGAGGGTGCTGGCGGGGTGTCATGAAGGTGTCCCACGCCTTGGAGAGTGTTGCCCTGCCTTTGTCGGAACTGCTGTGTGCTCCCCTTTTCTCCCCTTCTCGGTTGGCCAAGATAGCACGTACTCTGCCGCCAGCGTTGTCAGATGGAAAATTTTGGAGCAATTTTTCGACAAGAACCTTCTGGTATTGCACCATTTTGCTTGTCCTCTCCACCGGAGGAATGAGAGATGAGAAATTCTCTTTGTAGCGGGGGTCCAGAAGGGTGAACACCCAGTAATCCGTGTTGTCTAAAATGCGTATAACGCGTGGGTCACGGTAAAGGCAGCCTAACATAAAGTCAGCCATGTGTGCCAGAGTACCAACAGGCAAGATTTCGCTGTCCTCACCAGGAGGATGACTCTCAATCTCCTCATCCTCTTCCTCCTCTTCTGCCCACCCACGCTGAAGAGATGGAAATAAAGTTCCATGGCTACCCTCTGTAGCGGAGGCAACCGTGTCTTCCTCCTCCTCCTCCTCCTCCGCCTCCTCCAATTGTCGCTGAGAAGACGAAGTGAGGGTGCTCTGGCTATCACCTTGTGTAAGCTCTTCCTCCCCCATTTCCACCTCTTCCACATGCAAAGCGTCGGTTTTAATTGTGAGCAGCGAGCGTTTCAGTAGACACAGAAGTGGGATGGTTACACTGATAATAGCGTTATCGCCGCTCACCATCTGTGTCGATTCCTCAAAATTGCGTAAAACCTCACAGAGGTCTGACATCCATTCCCACTCCTCACTTCTGATTAGAGGAAGTTGAACGGAGAGGCGACGACCGTGTAACAGCTGGTACTCCACTACTGCCCTCTGCTGCTCACAAAGCCGGGCCAACATGTGGAAGGTGGAGTTCCAGCGCGTGCTCACGTCACACAGCAGCCGGTGAGCTGGCAATTGTAAGCGCTGCTGCAGCTTCAACAGGCCGGCTGAAGCTGTAGATGACTTACGGAAATGTGCACACACGCGGCGCACCTTGGTCAAGAGATCATGCAAATTGGGGTAGGTTTTTAGAAATCGCTGAACCACTAAATTAAATACATGCGCTAGGCATGGTACGTGTGTGAGCTTGCCGAGCTCCAAAGCCGCCACCAAGTTACGCCCATTATCACACACAACCATGCCTGGTTGCAGGTTGAGTGGCGAGAGCCACTGCTCGGTCTGGTGACTAATCCCCTGCAACAGCTCTGAGGCCGTGTGCTGTTTGTCCCCAAGGCAGATCAGCTTCAGCACGGCCTGTTGACGCTTCCCCACTGCAGTGCTACACTGCTTCCAGCTACCGGCTGATGGGTGAGTGGCGCTGCGCGCAGAAAATTCGGAGGTGGAAACGGAGGAGGAGGAGGAGGAGCCAATAACGTAGGTGCTGGCGGAAACCCTGATGGAGGTACGGCCCGCAATCCTCGGCGTGGGTAGCACCTGTGCCATCCCAGGGTCCGAGTCGCTCCCAGCCTCCACGACATTCACCCAGTATGCCGTCAGGGAAATGTAGCGTCCCTGGCCACAAGCACTTGTCCATGTGTCATTCGTTAAGTGGACCTTCCCAGTAACTGCGTTGGTCAGGGCACGGGTGATGTTAAAGGACACATGGTGGTGTAAGGTGGGGACGGCACACCGGGAAAAGTAGTGGCGGCTGGGGACTGCGTACCGAGGGACAGCTGCTGCCATCAGGCTGCGGAAGGACTCAGTGTCCACAAGCCTAAATGGCAGCATTTCGATGGCCAGTAATTTGGAAAGGTGTGAGGTTAGTGCTATGGCCTGTGGGTGGGTGGCTGGGTATTTTCGCTTGCGCTCAAATGCCTGGGGTAACGACATTTGGACGCTGCGCTGGGACAGGGAAGTGGATGTGGTCGCTGATGGTGCTTCAGATGGTACAGGTGCAGGGCGGGAGGCATGCGGGCCTGCGCCTTCGACAGGCGATTGGCCGGCACCGAAAACAGGGGAAGAGGAGGCAGTGGTGTGGCCTGCAGACACAGATTGGCGATCCGGGCATTCCTCCCACTTATTACGGTGCTTGGATGCCATGTGTCGGATCATGCTGGCGGTGGTGAGGTTTCTAGTGTTCATGCCTCGGCTCATTCTGGTGTGGCACAGGTTGCAAACTACAATTCTTTTGTCGTCCGCACTTTCCTTAAAAAAACGCCATACCGCGGAACACCTAGCCCTTGGCAAGGGAGATTTACGCAAGGGGGTGCTCCGTGGAACATTTGCGGGCCGGTTTGGTGTGGTCCGCCTTCTTTCTTTAGCCACACCACTGCCTCTTCCAGCCTGTTGCGGTGCTGCAGATGGCTCACCCTCAGGACTGCTGTCATCACTCGGCTCTACACCTTCCCAGGTGGGGTCAGTGACCTCATCGTCAACCAAGTCCTCCTCCACTTCCTCACTCTGATCATCCTCCTCATTTCTTGATCCCACCACATCCTCAGTCATTGACAACTGTGTATCATCCTCCTCATCAAGGTCTTGAGACAGTAATTGTGGTTGATTTGATGGCAACTGTGTCTCATCATCATCATCCACTTCCTTTGACCTTAAATGCCGTTCCCCTCTGTCATCTTCTTGTGATTGGGTACCCTCTAGAGGTTGTGAATCAGGGCACAAGATCTCATGTTCCTCTGCAAGCGTGCTTGGAGAGGAGGTTCAAATCAAGGATTGGTGATGAGACGAGCTCCTCACTATATCCCAGTGTGGGATCACTTCTTTGGCCAGACCCTCTATGGTGGGAGGAAGGATGATCAGGGTGAGGATTATGTTGACCAGACTCTTGGCTAGTGAGAGTGGACTTGGTGGAAGACAGGGTGGTGCTTAACCGACTGGAAGCAGTATCAGCTGAAATCCAACCGACCACCTGTTCGCAGTGGTCTGACCTCGAGAGTGATGTCCTGCGACGCCCTGTAAACTGAGACATGAAGCTAGGTATGGTGGATGTCTTTCTTTCTTGTGCTCTGGCACCAGGCACAGTTTCTACGCATCCTGACCCGCGCCCTGAACTATCAGGATCACGTCCACTTCCCCGTCCTTTTTTACCCGCCTTCTTCATATTACACGGAATATATGCCGGTAATCTGTGGCTAGGCACACGAAACAGAATGTGACGCTAATCTGCGGCTAGGCACAGTGAACGGAATATGTGACGTTAATTTGTGAATTTGCACACTAAACAATATGTGCCACTAATCTGCGGCTAGGCACAATAAACAGAATGTGACGCTAATCTGCGGCTAGGCACAGTGAACGGAATATGTCACGTTAATTTGTGAATTTGCACACTAAACAATATGTGCCGCTAATCTGTGGCTAGGCACACTAAACAGAATGTGACGCTAATCTGCGGCTAGGCACAGTGAACGGAATATGTGACGTTAATTTGTGAATTTGCACACTAAACAATATGTGACGCTAATCTGCGGCTAGGCACAGTGAACGGAATATGTGACGTTAATTTGTGAATTTGCACACTAAACAATATGTGACGTTAATCTGTGAATTTGCACACTAAACAATATGTGCCGCTAATCTGCGGCTAGGCACACTAAACAGAATGTGACGCTAATCTGCGGCTAGGCACAGTGAACGGAATATGTCACGTTAATTTGTGAATTTGCACACTAAACAATATGTGCCGCTAATCTGCGGCTAGGCACACTAAACAGAATGTGACGCTAATCTGCGGCTAGGCACAGTGAACGGAATATGTGACGTTAATTTGTGAATTTGCACACTAAACAATATGTGCCGCTAATCTGCGGCTAGGCACACTAAACAGAATGTGACGCTAATCTGCGGCTAGGCACAGTGAACAGAATATGTCACGTTAATTTGTGAATTTGCACACTAAACAATATGTGCCGCTAATCTGCGGCTAGGCACACTAAACAGAATGTGACGCTAATCTGCGGCTAGGCACAGTGAACAGAATATGTGACGTTAATTTGTGAATTTGCACACTAAACAATATGTGACGTTAATTTGTGAATTTGCACACTCAACAATATGTGCCGCTAATCTGCGGCTAGGCACACTAAACAGAATGTGACGCTAATCTGCGGCTAGGCACAGTGAACGGAATATGTGACGTTAATTTGTGAATTTGCACACTAAACAATATGTGACGTTAATTTGTGAATTTGCACACTAAACAATATGTGCCGCTAATCTGCGGCTAGGCACACTAAACAGAATGTGACGCTAATCTGCGGCTAGGCACAGTGAACAGAATATGTGACGTTAATTTGTGAATTTGCACACTAAACAATATGTGACGTTAATTTGTGAATTTGCACACTCAACAATATGTGCCGCTAATCTGCGGCTAGGCACACTAAACAGAATGTGACGCTAATCTGCGGCTAGGCACAGTGAACGGAATATGTGACGTTAATTTGTGAATTTGCACACTAAACAATATGTGCCGCTAATCTGCGGCTAGGCACACTAAACAGAATGTGACGCTAATCTGTGGCTAGGCACAGTGAACGGAATATGTGACGTTAATTTGTGAATTTGCACACTAAACAATATGTGACGTTAATTTGTGAATTTGCACACTAAACAATATGTGCCGCTAATCTGCGGCTAGGCACACTAAACAGAATGTGACGCTAATCTGCGGCTAGGCACAGTGAACGGAATATGTGACGTTAATTTGTGAATTTGCACACTAAACAATATGTGACGTTAATTTGTGAATTTGCACACTAAACAATATGTGCCGCTAATCTGCGGCTAGGCACACTAAACAGAATGTGACGCTAATCTGCGGCTAGGCACAGTGAACGGAATATGTGACGTTAATTTGTGAATTTGCACACTAAACAATATGTGACGTTAATTTGTGAATTTGCACACTAAACAATATGTGCCGCTAATCTGCGGCTAGGCACACTAAACAGAATGTGACGCTAATCTGCGGCTAGGCACAGTGAACGGAATATGTGACGTTAATTTGTGAATTTGCACACTAAACAATATGTGCCGCTAATCTGCGGCTAGGCACACTAAACAGAATGTGACGCTAATCTGCGGCTAGGCACAGTGAACGGAATATGTGATGTTAATTTGTGAATTTGCACACTAAACAATATGTGCCGCTAATCTGCGGCTAGGCACACTAAACAGAATGTGACTCTAATCTGCGGCTAGGCACAGTGAACGAAATATGTGACGTTAATTTGTGAATTTGCACACTAAACAATATGTGACGTTAATTTGTGAATTTGCACACTAAACAATATGTGCCGCTAATCTGCGGCTAGGCACACTAAACAGAATGTGACGCTAATCTGCGGCTAGGCACAGTGAACGGAATATGTGACGTTAATTTGTGAATTTGCACACTAAACAATATGTGCCGCTAATCTGCGGCTAGGCACACTAAACAGAATGTGACGCTAATCTGCGGCTAGGCACAGTGAACGGAATATGTGATGTTAATTTGTGAATTTGCACACTAAACAATATGTGACGTTAATTTGTGAATTTGCACACTAAACAATATGTGCCGCTAATCTGCAGCTAGGCACACTAAACAGAATGTGACGCTAATCTGCGGCTAGGCACAGTGAACGGAATATGTGACGATAATTTGTGAATTTGCACACTAAACAATATGTGACGTTAATTTGTGAATTTGCACACTAAACAATATGTGCCGCTAATCTGCGGCTAGGCACACTAAACAGAATGTGACGCTAATCTGCGGCTAGGCACAGTGAACGGAATATGTGACGTTAATTTGTGAATTTGCACACTAAATAATATGTGCCGCTAATCTGCGGCTAGGCACACTAAACAGAATGTGACGCTAATCTGCGGCTAGGCACACGAAACAGAATGTGACGCTAATCTGCGGCTAGGCACACTAAACAGAATGTGACGCTAATCTGCGGCTAGGCACAGTGAACGGAATATGTGACGTTAATTTGTGAATTTGCACACTAAATAATATGTGCCGCTAATCTGCGGCTAGGCACACTAAACAGAATGTGACGCTAATCTGCGGCTAGGCACACGAAACAGAATGTGACGCTAATCTGCGGCTAGGCACACGAAACAGAATGTGACGCTAATCTGCGGCTAGGCACAGTGAACGGAATATGTGACGTTAATTTGTGAATTTGCACACTAAACAGAATGTGACAATAATCTATGGCTAGGCACACGTTTAAAATGGCCCTTTTTGTCGCTGCGTTGTACAATATTTGTCCCTGTGCACCTAGTACAATGTCACCTTACTAATATCCCACCATCAAAAAAAAAATGAAATTGTGCCCCCCCAAACAAAATATGAATGCTGCCCCCACACACAACAGTCCTAAAAAGGACTTTTGGGTCTTGAAAGAGTACCAACACTTTTATTTTCCTTACACTGACTTTCCCTGCCTGATCGCATCTCTCCCTGGCTGAGAATGAGCAGAACTTGCGAGTCGGGTGCTATACAGCACCCGATCACGGGTTCTGGCCAGCCAATCAGTGTAATGCCAGCAGCCAACATGGCTGCTGGCATTACACTAATGTCAGAGCCTCCCCGCACGTTTATTGGCTGCACAGCAGCCGCGAAACGTGCGGGGAGGAGACCCGAACATGGCGGGCGAGCATATGCGGTACTTGTACGAGTACCGCCATGTGCCGAGCAGAGCGATGCTCGAGCCGAACCGAGCTTCGGCCGAGCATGCTCGCTCATCACTAATTTCAATGCATTGAGCTAGACAAAAAAAGCATAAAAACTGCACTTTTCATGGGAATTTTTTTCGCCAAGTGTAAAGTGCCATTTTTCACCGATTTCATTTCAAACAAACAAAAAAACCCTTATAAACATTTATTTACACTGTAATTTGTTTCTAAGCATAAAAATATTTCACAAGGAGGGAGGGCATGTGTTAAAGAGACAGTAAATATAATTTTTGTCTTTAGATATTCTACAAGTCCAGAATATGTAAAGTCTGATTGCTTAAACTTTTTTTTATTTCATCACTACTTTTTTTTTTACACTATTATACCTCTGACAGTAAGCTGGATCTCTGTTTCTAGAGAGATTTCTTTCAGGGACTTTGAAAGCAGGAATAGTGATACAATACAAATTATCCCTGCAGTACTGGGTTTTCTGTATGTTGGATTTAATACTTTTCTGCTACAGAAATAATATAATATTTTATTACTGCTTTCACAGTCTGACAGAAAGCTCTCTGGAAACAAATGTTTAGTGAACACCACTGTCAGGAGCATAAATGTTTAAAACAGGTGATAAAATATAGCCAATTTGAGTTTAGTTCCTTAAGGACCCATGACATGCCAGTACCGTCATGAGTAAACTTTCCATAAGGACCCATGATGGTACTGGCTCATGGAATTCAGTGCTTCCCGCGTGGCTGCATGGTGTTCAGGGAGCACTGAATATGATCTAAGAAAAAAAATGCTCCATGGTCCTTATGTGCCAGCCATGAGTGCACATGACTGGTCCTTAATGGGTTGAATATTATTCACTTGAACTAGCTGTTTGTGATACCAGTCCATCTACTCCAATCTGAGAGTTGAATCCAACTTGCTTCAGGAGTCCTCACTGCAAATCATTCAATGAAAAATGTTTACAACAGATTCAGTGTCAATTACTGGCAAGAAGTCACTCAAGGATCTTGGTATGCTCCCCAATTAAGGAAGCAAAAACAAACAAACAGGCAACAGCATTTTTTCATGCACTGTAAGCTATTCAATTACCAGCGCAATATTCAGTGCTATATATATATATATATATATATATATATATATATATATATTACTTCTCAGCAGATGTATGGGGTTATGATTTTATTCTGTTGTCATTCTCTATCTGTGTAACTCTGACATCTGTGCAATGCTTAACCCTTTGAGTACCAAAGAATGCCTCTGGCATTCAAGGGGTTAAACTATGGACAAATGTCAGAGTTATGTTTAGGGAACACATTTAATATGTCTTTTTTTCTTTATTTCATTTGAATGACAAAACAAACAGAAGAAGATGGAGAGGAAGAAGAAAGAAAGAAGATAGAAGATGAAGATGAAAGAAAAAAGAAGAAGGAAGATAGAAGAAGATGGACAGTGGATGATAGGTAAGTGTTACAAAGATGAATTAACGATCGGTGCTTAAAAGTATCTTAGGCACAGATTGTTATCTTTTTTCCTTTGATGTTACCATTATTCACACTACTTAGAATGAGTTTTAGGGACTTAATGCACAAAACAGACATTTGGCCAAGAGTCTTTTTCTGTGATCTAACGTCCATTTTGCTTTTAGCTGGTAGCACAATAGAATACCAACTTAGAAATTGTTTTATGTCGGTCAGTAGCCAATTTGGCCCTACCTCATTTTTTAACAAACTCAACTGAACTGAGCCCTAAGTATGCTCTCAAAAAAAAAATCTTAGACCTAAGATAGTTTCTCATGACATTTCAGGAAAATTAACAGGAGATCCTTTGAAAATTCAGGTTGGAAATTCACCAGCTGTAGTGTACATAAGAAAGCAGAGAGGAACAAAAAGCAGTAAGTTGCATTTTTTATTTTATTTAGAAAATGTTTTCCCAGGAACAATGCATTGAGATTTCTCTCAATTTTAAGTATTTCCTGGAGAGCTTTTACAGTAGTTACATATTTACACAAAATAGAAAAACAATAACAACATAAACACATATATAAAATTATATAAACTATAGGCTTCTAGAGGAATTCAGTCCAACAATCATCTGATCTATAAACAGTGCTACAGATCTAACTGCTGTACACATTTTCAGTTACCAGATGTTTTTGTTCGGTCCAGATTTTACCTTACCTGTGGTCTGATTCAGTGTTGCAGACAATCTTCACCTAGTCTACTATAGACTAGTACTATAAAGTTGCCTTTTCCTTTCAGTGTGCTTGTTCAAAGCTTACCGTCTTTGGAATTGTAATCCTGAAGAAACAGTCGGGCATTTTTGAAACATGTCAATTAATTTATTATTTTATGTTAGATATCCCTCTTTCTAAAGGTATGATGGTTGTCTGGGTCATAGTGGACCATTTTTCTAAACAAGGTCACTTTGTGCCTTTTCTTAGGTTGCCTACTTCTGAAAAACTGGGTGAACTGTTTGTAAAATAAATCTATAGCCTCTACAGACTACCAGAGCAAATAGTTTCTGACAGAGGCTCTCAGTTTGTGTCACAATTATGGAAAGCTTTCTGTAATAGACTAGAATTGATTTTCTTTTTTCAACTGCATACAACTCTCAGTCTAATGGGCAGAGAGTAAACCAAAATATTGATCAGTTTCGTCAGTGCTACTTAATGAACAACAGGACTGGCTTACTCTATCTAAAAGAGTTTCCTTATAACTCCTTTTTGCAAGATTCCTTGGGATGCTCTCCTTTCTTTTCTTCATTGGGTTATAATAATCCCTGCACTTTCATTGTGGAGAGACAATCTACTGGAGTATCTGTTGCTAATGCCTGTGCTGCCTCTCTTGTAGACCTTTGAGGGTATCTTTTGACAATCATCACTCTGTAGCACCTGATTATGCTCCTGGAGACGTAGTCTGGCTTTCAACAAAGAACATCAAGCTCTGCCAATTCTAATAAGCTTGGCCTTCCCTACATAGGACCTTTCAAGATGCCCCAACACATTAACCAGGCGATGTACAAACTTGAGATTCCTGCAAACCTTAAGATCTTTCCTACCTTACATATCTCTTTGCTCAAACCCTGTAAAGTAACAAATACGGTCACTCTGCACCACCGCCTCCTCCTGTGTCTGTGGATGCACATAAGGAATTTGTCATTGATAAGATTTTGGGTCCACATTTCTGTAAAAGTCAGGAAGGGTTATGGCCCAGAGGATCATTCCTGTGTTCTGGGATCTGATGCACATACTTCTGCTTTGAAGAGAGCATTTCATCTGGAATTTCCATCTAAGCCTTGTTTAGGACCCCTGGATGGTGTCCATTGAGGGGGAAGTAGTATAAGAATCTGGTACAGAAAGTCCTGCTCTGCTGTAGTCTGTGGTTCTTCCTGCTTAACTAGACACTATTCACTCCATTTTTGCTATTGTAATCTATTTCCAGGACACACGCTATATCAAGCAACCTTACAGACACTTCAGTGCACCTGTATAGTGTCTTCCTTACTAGTGTTCTAATGCTGAGATTTGTGTTTCATGTGTATGACATTGGCTTTGAACTCTGAACATGCTTGTTTACTTCATGTCTTGACCTCTGCTTTGCTGATTTGGATCCTGAGACCTTGTTTGTTTGTTAGCTCATAGTCCTGTAATTGCTGTGTGAACTACTTGCAGCTGATGCTACTCCCTAGCGCCACACTCTATCTTCACCCTCAAGGAGCTCTGAGCAGCAGCAGCTTTGAGAGTTAGTTTTGTCAGACAACCTGTGGCCACCCATTATCCGATTTTTATCTGCAAGTGATTTGTACATTTTATTCCTTGCTGTCCAAGTATTCAGAGACTGTTATTAATAGTTATTTCTGCATCTATTCTGACTAGTAAACCCATTCTGTTCTGCGGGTCCACTTCCTGTTCTGTTATGCAGCGTGACACCTACTCTACTTTACCCCAACCAGACACGTTGTTACGGTTTTATTGACACTCAGACACAATAGGTGGGATAAAACACAGTTTTATTGAACAGGCTCAGAAAAGATAACCCTCACGGGTCCAGTAGTAAATGTATACACAATACAGTACTTACACAGGACAGGTTATAGCAAGATATATACCCATACGGGTCCAGTATATGTACAATATAGAAATTACAGTATACTGACACAGGTCAGGCAACTTTCGTGTGAAGCTCAAATCGAGGATGCAAGGAATGGGTTACTATTAGGCCAGGGATGCTGATAGGCCCTAATAATGCGAGGTCCTTAAGACTCCCACTCTGCAGGGAGTGCTTAAATGGCAAGAAATGCCCAGTAGACAAAGGAGGCCCAGGATCAACTTTAGGACTGCCTTAGCAGTAACGGAGGACTGAAACATTATGCCAAGGAGGGCACCCAGTGGAGACTGCACGGTAGAATAACCGGTGAAATAGTAGCACCGTCCCCGAAGGGGTTAACGAAAGCTAAGACCAATAACGGCTGCCTGATGTAAGCACAGCCTGAGGCGCCCAAGGTAACACCAACCTCAGCTATGGGCAGGAAGGAGGGTCAAGTATACTGTGGTGCACTGATGGAATAGACACCGGAATGTCTCCCTCGCAACAATGACTGAACCGAGACTAGACTGTGGGAGGCACTGAGGAACACTGGAACTGTCCAGAGACAGAAGCCTGGAGGAGGAGCCCAAACCAAGGACTGGAATGGGGCAGCAGGCAGTAACGATATGCAGGAGTAGTAGCCCTACTGAGCCGGTACACGGAGCAGGAATGTCAGCCGATCCGAGTTGGTACACAGAGCAGGAACGTCAGCCGGGCCGGGTCGGTACACAGAGCAGGAACGTCAGCCAATCCGAGTCGGTGCACAGAGCAGGACCGTCAGCCGGGCTGGATCGGTACACTGAGCAGGAACGGATACAGCAGAGTAGTCAGACAGTCTGGATCGGTACACAGGAAGGGACAGATGCAGCAGAGTAGTCAGGCCGTCCGGGTCGGTACACAGAGCTCACACGAGAACTGGAACAAGCGCTGGTAACGGAAACACCACAAAAGTACACCAGAGAAGTGACAAGGCCCAGTATTTAAGGATAAATACTGGGCGGGACAAAGTCACTTCAGCCAATAAGCGTCAGCAGTAAACAGAGACTCACAGAATGTCACCAGCATAGCACGGGCACCGTGATACATGCTCAGTTTTACCTAATATCAAAGATTAGAAACAGAAGCAAGACGGAAAAGGGGGTCACCTGAATTAGAGAATTAGAAGCAAAAAGACAAAATAGTTTTGTGGAAAACTAGCAATTTCCCTATTTTCCTGAGAAAATTCTCGCTCATAGAAAATACATAAAATTCTTTTCTTTTTCCTGCTGCCAATACATTTTTTTTGCTAGAACTTTGTCATTTTTAACCTATATTTTCTATGGCTGAAGCAGAATTGGAGAAATCAAGAAAGGAAAGTAAAAGTCGTGATCAGTCACGTTTTGAAAAAATTGTTATCAGGCTGAGTCACTTTGTCCTTTGTCCACAGCACTAACCATCGGCTTATAAAACTCTGGCACAGCCATACTTGAAAAATAACTATAGCTTTGGCTATGCCAGCAGGATGGAACCCAATTCTTTAAAACTTTGGTTTTCAACAACAAAAAATGGCAGCAAATCAACTTTCAATATTTTGGCACGTTTTCTGTTACACTTTTCATTCCATCTTAAACACCTGGTCAAAGGAATGAAGAGGAGGGAAAAACACAGACTTCCTGCCCAAGGAAGAATGGCCCAGGCTGAAGTCACCAAAACAGCCCTGAGAAAACAGAGGACCCATGGTACAACCCAGAGGAATCCCCAGAAAAAAAGACAAAACTACAGAAGAATCGCCCTCCTCAGAAGGAACCTCCTCTACCAGAGGATAAACCACCCCTCAACATTACCTCCAGAATGAAAGGAACCCATAAATAATGAGAAGAAGAGAAAACAGGCACCTCATCAGAAGAAGAGGGGCATGGAAAAGTAGGGGCTGCAGCCAAGGTGAACCAAAGGCACTCAGCTCATAAAAGTCAGTAGAAATACCAGTTGAGTAAGAAGTTAAAAAGGAGACCCCTGATGTGTTTATGATACTAAACTCAACCATTTCTCTTTTGTGCTCAGACATAGCCAGGAGACCCCCCCCCCCAGTGAAAGAGTACAGGACAGAAGAGAAGTATAATAGAAAAATACTAGGTTAAAACAGAATGAAAGGTGGTAGAAGCCAGCCTTGTGTCACACTCCGCAGAAAAAGAGGAAGAGGATACATACAGAACCTTCTCTTCCTACTCCTGGAGGCCCGGGCCTCTGGAGAAATGTAGTTTTGTTTTTCCTTAAAACATATAATGGACAGTGGCTCTCAGCAGGGGGAGGATTTCTCCAAAGACATCCCTTTACTGCAGTATGAAAGGCTAGAAGAATAAGCCTTTTTTGCCAACCAGAATCCATCCAGTGCAGTGAAAGTCTTAACTTTACTGTCAGTATCCCCTATGACAAAAGCCCATGTCTCATAGGCACAACTGACCCATAACCGATAACTAAGACTTTCTAAAATGAATACAATTTAGCAATGTCATAAAATAATCTACTGACGAAAAGAACAGGAAGGAGAATGGGGTTTACAGAAAAGAAGAACTGAACTATCAATTCTACCACAGACCATGAGAATTTGGCTACTAGACAGATAAACAAAACTTACTCACAGGAACTGTGCACTCTGATAGCTGTAATATTCTTCAGTCTTCAGGTTCATATACATAATTTATGCTCAGACATAGAAAAGCAAAGAGAAGAGGAAAATTGCTGAAAAAGAAAGCAATCCTCTGATGGACCCAGATCCTTTAACAGTCTGCACTATTGTACATATCCATCAAGGAGGCCAGAGACAGGAGACCACCAAACCGGGGATTTCATATACACAGCCTCATATAAGGTACATAAAAAAAGGCACCTACCTAAGAGAATCTTTGCCCTGATGTTCTTCTTATGTTCCTGTTGGTGGTAAAATGGAGTAGGTAGGGTGTTTCTGCCTCCAGAGCCTTTAAAGGTAGGTGACGTGCCCTCCTCCAGTATAGCCCATATGCAATCCCACTGTACTGAGTTGAAGGCTTTTGTTGCAGCTCTACTTCAAATATTCTGCATTGACTTCCCTGGCATTTAATCTGTCTGACTGGGGTGAACAATTTTGGCAAGAATTTTATTAATTCACAACGTAAAATCTTGGTAAGCGTTTTTACATCAGCTGTTAATAAAAAGCTTAGGTCTCTACCTGACTTTGGAAGCATATTTATAATTGCCTGCAAAAGAGAAGGTGATAGGGACCTAATGTCAAAGACATCCAAATACATTTGTGGAGATCGGTTGTGAGCATATCTTGATAGCAAGCATATCACTCTGAAGGTAAGTCATCATTGCAAAGTAATTTATTTATGGGGAATGACTTAATAAATGCTTAAATATTGTCAAGGGAGCTATGACCTTCCAAAATATCTATGTTTCATTTTTCTAACTTGGGAAGCCTCAAATTGCATGCTTAAAATTTCAGATCATTACTGTTCTTAAGAATGACATATTCATATAGTTCTTCATAATACTCTGAAGACCTGTTATTATTCATCTCATGGGACAATAGATCAGTACCATTTTAATCTTTCATCACTGAAATATTAACCAGGTAATTTTCCTGCTTGATCAGATAAGCTGATAGCTTACCAGCCTTGTAACCACACTAAAGTTGCCTTTTCCTAAGTCTGTTGATTTATTTCCATCACTCTGTTCCTCTCACATTCCTCCAACTTACAATCCCTAGATTGATCAGTTATAAGAAACATTTTTGCCTTAACTAAATCCCTTTCAAGCACTTCGGTTTGTCTGATTATGTTTTTCGTAAGAGTCCTGACTTGTGAAGTAAAGCATCCTCTTGCAAACTCTTTTGTTAGTTCCCGAAAAAGAGTTGCAGTGTTGGCACTGTGGCAAAAAAAACAAACTTTTCCACATCCCTACCATGTAATTTTTTACAGAGCTATTGTAGATGATTGTAAAAGCTAAGTCTCCACATAGATCTTATCTGAGAAGCCACATATTGTATACTGGTAAACACTTGGTCATGCTCAGCGTAAACACTAAATATTATTTTATTATTTTCGATCTTAGGATAAAAATTTGCTGTAATGGGTGGCATGGCATGGACTGCCAAGGGGATGGATGTGTAGAGCCTTGGCTCCGTGTCAAGGGAATACATACCACAAAATTACTTCAGACAGTCCTGCAAATCTATCTCACCATCCAGACTGTGGCTTTCTGAAGTGTCTTAGAAGGTAATACATGGCCAGACATACACCAAAAGCATGATCCGGACCCACAGTGATTCTTTCCGGGCCAAAATCTTGTAGGTCTCCAAAGGATTTGAGAGTCAAAAATGATGGCTAATCCTACATGCAACACTGATTCTCCTGCTACTACCTCACACCTCCTGGTGGCTTTTCTGAGAGGTTCAGACAAATTAAATGTCCCCTCAATGATGAAAGATATACTAAATTTGCTAGCAGATATTAAATTGTTCCTACGAACATAGCTACAGGACATAAAAAAAGACATTGCACATTTGAGCAACAGAGCTGATGCACTTGAAGACAAAGTGGGTGGCTTCCACCAAGAAAATCAACCAGATCCAGTGCCAATACAGATCTCATCCTTAAAATGGATTATATTGAGAACAGAAACCTGTGCTGTAATCTGAGCTTCACGGCTTCCCTGGAATCTATCACGCCAAATTGTCTGAATTTCCCAATGCCTTTTCATATTCCTAATGAATACTGCTGAGGGATCACATCGAAAGAGCTCACAGGGTGATGAAGGCCAAGACATCTCCTGTAAATGCACACCATTGTCCATTTTCATGCCTTCCCAGATAGAGAGGCCATTTACACCATTGCTAGAGGGTCTTCATCTATCCAATACAAAGCAAATATCCTCATTTTTGGAGACCTTTCTCCCCAACAATGCAATGGCACCGCAATTTGAGACACCTAGACCCTCAGAGCAAGCTCAATCATATACAGCTGGGGCTTTCCAATGACATTACAGGCCACTGTGGACAGTATCTCATACGTTCTCCAGTATAAGGTTAACAACAAGGCATTCACTGATGCCTTACACATCTCACTGGCTGACAACACCACCAACCGAACCCACTGATCAATGGCAAATACATTGGACCCCATCACCAGCCATGAGATGAAAATGGCAGCTGATTCCTCACAAAAATGGGCACAGACATTGCTGACAAACGAGAGAATTGCGGCAGGTAACTGCAAGGGAAATCCCTAGAATGCTAGGGAGTATGGAGGCAACTCTCAATAGGACACTGGCAAGTGTCTGATCCCTAGAACGCTAGGGAGTATGGTAGGCAACTCACAGATAGGATACTGGCAAGTGAACAGATCCCTAGAATGCTAGGAATAGTGGAGGCAACACAGATAGGACACTGGCAAGTGACCGGGTCCCTAGAATGCTAGGGATAGAGGAGGCAACAAAGATAGGACACTGGCAAGTGACCGAGTCCCTAGAATGCTAGGGATAGCGGAGGCAACACAGATAGGACACTGGTAAGTGACCGGGTCCCTAGAACGCTAGGGATAGCGGAGGCAACACCGTGACCGGATACTGGCAGTGGACCAGATCCCTAGCACTAGGGAATAGCAGTAACGGTAACTAGTGTTGAGCGAGCGTGCTCGGCCGATGCTCGGATCGGCTCGAGCATCGCTCTGCTCGGCACATGGCGGTACTCGTCGAGTACCGCCATGTGCTCGCCCGCCATGTTCGGGTGGCGGGGATCTGTGCCGGAGGAGGCACAGATCTGAAGACGCTCCGCTGGACCACCAGGGACTGGAGGTACGGGGGCATTGCGGAGATGAAGGGGGCATTGCGGAGATGAAGGGGGACATTGTGGAAGAGGGGCATAGCGGAGATGAAGGGGGACATTGTGGAAGAGGGGCATAGACTCTATGCCCCTCTTCCACAATGTCCCCCTTCATCTCCGCTATGCCCCTCTTCCACAATGTCCCCCTTCATCTCCTCTATGCCCCTCTTCCACAATGTCCCCCTTCATCTCCGCTATGCCCCTCTTCCACAATGTCCCCCTTCATCTCCTCTATGCCATAGAGGAGATGAAGGGGGACATTGTGGAAGAGGGGCATAGCGGAAATGAAGGGGGACATTGTGGAAGAGGGGCATAGAGGAGATGAAGGGGGACATTGCGGAGATGAAGGGGGACATTGCGGAGATGAAGGGGGGCATTGACCAGGCACCCTCCCCTCATCAGAGCAGGGGGTGCCTGGTGTAATGCTCGTGTCGCCCCATTGTATTCAATGGGGCTCGGGTGCTCGGCCGAGCACTCGAGCCTCAGGGGGTGCTCGGTCAGAGCACCCGAGCACCCGAGCATCGGGGTGCTCGCTCAACACTAACGGTAACTACTCGCAACTCAGTCTCCCAGGTAACCTAGGGAGTGACAGGCCAAGCAGGCGCTGTAACGGAAGTTTCTGAGTAAAGAGAGCGAGAGTAACGGAGCTCAAGGTATGCACACAGAAGGGTCAGAAGCCAGTATGCCAGATCGGTACACACGGAGGTAGTCAGCCAGTCTTATTCAGTAATGGTAGCGGGTCCTCAGCCAGAGCCAGTTTGGTACAGACGGAGGTATTCAGCCAGTCCTCGTCAGCAACGGTAGCAGGTTCTCAGCCAAAGCCAGTTCGTTATACACGGAGGTAGTCAGCCAGTCTAAGTCAGCAACAGAAAGCAATAACACAGGAGCGACAGAAGCAGAGTCAGGAGAGCCGGGTCATACACGGAGCAGGAACATGCAGCAACTCAAATGCTAGGTACAGGTTCACCACGAAAGGGCGCTGAAAGAATGACAGGACCCAGAATAAAAAAGCTAGACCTGGGCAGAGCCAGAACCCAATGGCCAATAAGAATAGTGCAAGGTGAAAACCCAGAAGTAGCAATGTCGCCCTACAGCTAAGATCACAGGCACCGTGACACCCCCCTAAACAAATTCCCTGTTCAACCGCTTATTTCCTCGGACTCCACCCAGCAACACAGGCACCCTCCCCAGACTCATTTTATATGGGTTTTTTTAATTGTATTTATTTTGTATTTTTAGTAACTCTTCCCCCAATCCCAGTAAACAACCCCCTCCCCTCCAAAAAAAATATTCCCTGTTCAACTAATTCTTTCCCCACACTACACCAACACAGACACCCTCATACCCCTTTTATACTGTGCCTTTGGGAAATAAAGTTTGTTATGCGTTGTGTGTAAATTCAATGTTCTCATTCATTTCAATGGAATGAGCTAGGTGAAAAAAGTGGAAAAACACCCTTAGGAAGATACCTTAAGGGTTTTCAGAATCAAGCCAAAGTACACAGGAGGCTGAGAGAATGAGCATAAGCAAATAGTCCTAATTTTCTAGCTATTCATCACATAGAAGCATTACATTTTAACCCTCTAATTCCATCACACAGGAGAAATATCCATTTACATATTCAAATAATCCCACCCGTATAGGGTACCATCCAACCTCAGAAGTACATGTCAACCTGTTTTTGTTCTCATCAGTAAAGTGCAGCTGGTTTTCTTAGGTTCAGTGAGCAAGGGATCCATTCACCCTGAATGAGACAACCTAAAGGTTTTCAAATTCAAACCAAAGCATGTCAGAGGCTCTAAGGATAAACAAAAACAAATACTGTTTGTTCTGTTTCATGTTACAACTTATAAGCATCAGATTTTCTCTCTCTAGTGCCATTACATAGAACAAATGTCTCTACATATATCAGACAAATACCATCCAAAAGGAGGTACAGTTCGAAAATGACAGCAATCAACCCTCTGATTGAGAATACCAGCTAAATGTAGACAATTATTTTGGACTGTTTTGGGTCTCGTCAATGAAGTTCAGTTGTTTTCCTTTAGTACTGAGAGCAAGGGGCCCATGTCTAGATTACTCATCACTCTTAAAGGGATAGTAATGTTTTACAAAAAAAAGCAGCTCCAATTAATTTTCATAGTATTTGAGCCATAGATAGTGTTATTTCAATACTGTCAGAGTTGTAGTTCAAGAGTAATTGAATGATAAATTATTCCCCTCCCATCCCTTTTACCTAGTATAAGTCGCCTCCCCTCAGATATGGAATCTGGTCCACAGACCAGACAGCTCACAGCAAGGGACAACCTTCTTACTGTGAGAACAATGACAACCCTGCCCCCATTGACAGGTTTTTCCCTTATGTTAATCAAAGACTGTCCCTTTCTGCAATTCACTTGGACACTAACCTGCTGCTCTGAGCTGAGCAGTGTTACATCAGTAAAAGGGGCGGGAGGAGGGTAATTTATCATTCAGTTACCCTTGAACTTCAACTCGAACAGTATTGAAATAACACTCTCTGCGACCCAAACACTATGAAGATTAATTGGAGCTGCTTTTATTATGAAACATTACTATCCCTTTAAGGAGATACCATAAGGGTTTAATCTGATGTGTACTTGGACATTTCTCTTCTAGAAATGTAAAACTGTCTTGATGATAGTCAAAAAATATTTTGAGATACATACATTTTCTGGAGACTGACTTCACTCACAGGAGCATTGTAGCTGCTGAATAGGTGGTTTATTGTACCAGCATTTCAGTCATCACTGTGGCCTTTTTCAGGGTTTCAAAGGCCACAGTGAAGACCGAAAAATTGGTACATTAAACTTTACCTATTCACCAGAACAAACATAAACTAGTTATATATTCCTTGAAATATTAAAAATATGTAGATTTATTTCACTGTGAATACTTGTGTCACCATACTGCATATCCACCTGCTTTAACAGACCAATAGATCTGTGTTAGGACAGCTTGATATTATGTCAATGTCATAAACCCATACCATTTATTGATCTAGCCAGAGGAGTAGAGTTAATAGTGTGTTCTCTGACATAAACAAGTTAGAAACATCTGTTTTAAAATGTTTTGTAAGTTTATAAGAAAATAGGCACTGTTCACTGAATGTCTGCTACTGGAAGCGGGATTTGGTATGTGAGGTTAATAAATGTGTGTGTTGATTTCAAATTAAACTGTTCATCATTTCTACTAACAATAACTTCTAATCCCCCATATCAAAAGAGGTATATCAAAGAGCAATTACAAAAGAAATTATAAAAAAAAACAAAAAAAAAAAACCCTAAAACATTAAAATGCTGCCACCAAAAGTAGTGTCTCTGATGGTGTAACAAAAATGCATGCACTGAATAATGGGACACATTCATGATAGTATAGACCTTATATAACATTATGGCTGTTAAACTAACGGGCCCTGGTTTAAATTGAACTTTTAGCCCTTACAATGTTAGGGAGTCTGCCAACATGTTGCTAAGAAAAGCATTGGTGACCTGTGGCAATCAAAGGGTTAAAACATCTCATTTAAATCAATAAAAACATAAGAGGGCACCTCATAGGATAATAACTTCTGGATTAATATTCCTTAATCACAATCTTCATAACTCATACTCACACATTTAAAAGGCTACATATCACATAGATTAGGAATGTGGAGGATATTGTTACTGCCTCCACGCAGATCACTCAGCTGGAGATGCACAGCTGCTATTTTGAATAAGTCAGTTCTCCTTGAAAAAAAAAGAGAGAACCAGAGCCAGAACAAATGGACATTTAAATCAATTGTATTTTTATTTGTCCCTTAAGAGGTGCAGTTGGTTTGCCCTTGAACCACTCCTGAATGTCTCAGTTCATCGGCTGCTCTGTGCCTCTTAATTGCTGGAATTTACAAAAAAAAGGGGGTGGGGTAGATTCCCCTATTATAGGCCATATGTAAAAACTAAATGTGGAGTAGGGGATAAATACAAATTCCCTAAATTCTAAAAGATGTAAAAGAGAAGAGTAGGGCAAACCAATTGTACCAAAGAGAACAAATAAAAATCCGCATGAATTTAAATTGGGCTCTTAAACTCTTAAGTGCAAGAGAGATCTCCAACGCATTGCTTCACAATGTGTCAGAGGCCTCTCTTACATGGATGGGATTAAAAGCCTTATTAAAATAAATGGTAATTTTTATTTGCTCACTAATAGGGATGGGTGAAACTTTACGCCTCAAACTGAAATCGGCGAAAAATGACACTTTCCTCTTGGTGAAAAATTTCCAGCGAAAAGTGTAGATTTTCCACTTTTTTCGCCTATTGAAATCAATAGGAACATATAAGTTACACACAACACATTGCAAATAATATTTTATTTCCCAAAGACATTGTATAAAAGGGGCATGAAGGTGCCTGTGTTGGTGGGGTGTGGGGAAATAATCAGTTGAACAGGGGATGATTTTTGGGGGTGTTGTTTACTGGGATTGGGGTCAGTTAATAAAAAATGAATCCTAAATAAAATAAAATAAAATAAAAACCATAAGGCACAGTATAAATGGGTCTGAGAAGGGTGCCTGTGTTGGTGAATGAATGAATCATTTGAACAGGGAATTTGTTTTGGGGGGCTTTCTTGACAGCTATTGGGGGGACAGTTAATAAAAAATAAATAAAATAAGAAATTTGTATTTAAAGTGATAGAAACAGGAACCCCTGACATAAGCTGCCACTGTGGTAGACTGATACTTGACTTATTAGAGTATTTTGTAGAGGATGATTTGTTTGATTTGTTGTTAGAGGCCTTTGTAGGACTTAGACTTATTAGACGCCTAAGCCCTGACGAAACATTGATTTTAGGACTTAAGCTAGTTTTGCACAAGCCCTAAGGAAACATTGATTTGTAGGACTTAGGCTTGTTAGAAACAACCCCCCCAAAAAAGTTTTTTATTTTTTTTGTAGAACTAGTTTATTTTTTATTTTTTTATTTCTTTTTTTTTCAAAACACAAGCCCTGAGAAAAAAATAAAAATGCCCTACTGGCCAGCAGGTCATGTTGGCCAGTGGCCACTGTCAAGTGTCCTCCTGAGTCCTGAGTTGCAACTGTTGTTCATACTATTGCTGATGAGTTGTATGTAATCAACAATAGCAGTAACATGGGTGATGATGGATGATGAAAGTTCCACTTGCAACGACTAGCTCCAGTGATGCATCTGAGGCGGTAGCAACACAATAAGTAGCCCCCAGTCTAGGTGGAGAAAAGAAGAAGTTGACCAATAATTCTTCTCCGCCTGCCCCTCCTCCAAAATCATGGGTGTGTTGTTATTAGAATATACATTTTTCCCTTGAGAGCAGGAACTGTGGCTCTCATCAGCAACCACAATGTGCACAGTGTGTGTGTGGTAAATAACATCTGGGGGCACAACTGTAGCCAAACACCATGACATTCGAAACCAAGTACTGCTACTATCACTGTACCCCTTGTACAGACCCCGCTAAGGACACATGAGAACTTGCTGACAGATTAATAGTAATGTTGGACCCTCCCTGCCAGAATCCTAGCATATTCTGCGGCATGGAATCTCCTCAGATGCCGCCTGATAACCTGGCATCGATTCTCCTCCACTACACTGGCATGTGTGGTCAGTGCACCACACAGTGTGCAATGGGTAGAGATGGACTGCCATATCTTAACATTAACAGAGTGGTTATCATTTGGCGGGGGAGGTAACAATGAAAGAGGTGGATTGGCAGGAGATGTACTTGTTACCCTAGAGGAAGAAGGTGATGTTGATGGCGAGCTAGTTGTTTCGCTCGTCATGGAACTTCCAGTGTCTGTCTGGGTTTCTTTATTCTCCTCCTCTTTCATCTCCATGGTCATGGTGTCTGTGTTTCATGTGTGTTATTGGGAAGGTTGCACCAAGGTGTGTTTCCTCCTTTCCCCTTTTTACTAACTTGTCACAAATTTTGCACCATACAGTTGTTGATGATGACTGTGATGTGCCTTCCGGAAGAAAATAATAGTCCCACGTCCATGATTTCTGGGGGGAGGGATAGGGAACAGGTGGAGAAGAATGGCCTCTTTCTTCTTGTCCTCCACATTCCCCTTCACTTTCTGTGGCAGTGGATAATGTTGCTGCTGTTGCTGCTACTGTCTCAGATTTAGCACTGCAACTAGGATCAGGAGGAGTATTGCTACTGCTGGCAAGTGGAACCTGTCCTAGTCCCGCATCACTTGTTGACCCCATTCCCACTGTGTCCACGGTGGTCTGTGGCATACTAGCCTGCTCCTCAGCACCCTGCTGCCATTTCATCTCAGCAGCAGCAGCAGAGATTAGAGCAGTTGCAATTTCTGCAAATTCCAAACGCTGACTGCTAGTGGTGGTGGTGATGCCCATCATCATCCCTGTCTTCCATTCCTTTTCAGTTTCTGATAAAAATGCCATCAATGTCTCTTCCATCCCAGCTTCTCCAACACCCCCACCACTAGTCACTATGTGCTGCTGCTCTATTACAGGCATATCACTGCTGCTTGGAGGAGGTGACGAGCAATGTGACAGAGGGTCCCCTGCTGTCACACATGGCATAATTTTCTCCTTCCTCTCCTGAGTACTACAAGAAACACTAGCAGCAGACAAAGTATTGGTGGCAGCAGGTTCATCACTGGCAGCAGGTTTAGCACTATCAGAAGGTTCAGCACTTACAGCAGGTACAACACTAGTAGCTGCAGGTACAGAAACGGTGACACTGGCAGCAGGGGCAGCATGTCTAGCAGCAGGCACAGACAACTGACCTGTCCTGCTCTCACTAGTACTACTCTTTTCTCCCTCCCATCCCATTCCCTTTTTTTCTCCCTCCCTTCCCATTAAATTCTCCAAGTTCTCTTGGAGTGATTTAGAGGGACTGGACAGCATTGGTACAGTAGTGGTCCATTCCTCCTCCTCCTCAGACTCAGTGGACACATAATGGTCCTTCCAGCTTCTCCACTGATTATTTTTTATCCTCCTCATGGTGATAGGAGTCACTATGAGCCTCTCCTGCCTCACTTTTTGCAAAATATCACAAGAGAACAGCACAGAACGTCTATCTCACTCTGTAGCTGCTTCTATTGTGTCTGCCTTCAGCGAAAACGTCACGTTTTTATAGCGGAAGTACGAAAACAAAGTAAATCAATGGACGGAAACTTTCTAGCCATTGAGAAAATGACAAAAAATTGTGGCCATGGACGAAAAATACAAAAACTTTAAGCGTTCGTTTTAAATTGGACACGGTGACAACTTTTGCCCACCCCTACTCACTATGATGTAGTGCAGTTGTTCTTAAAGGAGCAGTAAAGGAGCAGTTTTTCCTGCTAAGTAAAACAAGGGCACTCTCACCGCTGTCAGTTGCTTTATTCAAATGTTATAACAGTTCAAATAACCAGGAAGTAAATTTAATGTGTTTACTTCCTGATTGCTCTAGCTGACAGGAAGTGACTTAGCAGTTTCTATCACATTCTATGGAGATCTATAAGTCACTGATGCCTCCATTAGAATGTAACAGAATAACTATTTGGAATTTGACTACTAGAGGGCACTGCTAATGTAAAAAAACAAAGGTTTCAACAGTAATAACTCTGAAAATATGCATCTCTCAACAGTGGGAGTCTCCTTATTTGACAGGAAACTGCCTACAATATATATTTTTTCATTAAAAAAGTTTACTGCTTCTTTAAACTGTGTAACATGGAACCCCAAGCAGGGCTGGATTTATGTCCTAGGAATACATAGTTAACATACTCTAGGCACCCTTAGTTTAGCCAATGGCCCAATACCCACTCCTCACATGACCACAACCCAAGTCCTATCCACTGTTTCCTGGTACAGAAAATACCATTGTTTATAGCAAGCAAGGATGAAAACTCAATGATCTTTCTAGCATCTAAGGGGTTAATAATAGCCAGTAAAGGGGTATAAAACTGATTCAATGACAATTCAGAATGCGAGTGTAGCCATCACAACTGAGGCATCCCTCAAAAGTTGTAATTTTAGGCATTTGCCTTCTCTGCTTAATGGTGAATCTAGTGTTGAACCCAGAGTTCCTTGAACATCAACATGGAATTCAACAACACATATTTAGAAATGCTAGACAGTGGAACAAGACCGGGTTGGCAGTTAGTGAAGCTGATGATTAAGGAAAAGTGGTACAATTCTGTAACAAATCAGCTGCATCATATGGAACCAACATAAACTCCACTTGATTCAGATGGGATGACCTCTCTAGCATGCAAGGGGTTGAAAGGTCCATTGGAACCATGTGGAAGTTTGGTCCCTCATGGTGCAGTTGATTTTTTATAGAATTGCTCTAGTTCTTCTTAGTATATAAGTATCAGTGTATGCATGGTCACGTGACTACTCTTGGACATGTAGGCATGTATGGTATGGTTATCTGAACTTTTAGCCTAATTATAATAAGGTTTTAATCTTAAGTCTCTATAGCATCCAAGGAGTTAAAGGGATTGGCTGTTTCCTTGGAGATTTCATGTGAAACCAAGGGGATCCCCTACCAAAAAAGTTGGAGTACCCTGGCTGCAGATGGTTTAGTGCAGAATGTCACCACTATCTGTGTGCACATGGCTCTGTATAATAAACTATATTTGCTGGTTTAAAATACATCCATTTAGCTTCTGTTAAACACACCATTTATCCCTAGGTTATAGTTCCCCTTCAAAGAAGAAGTAACATGTCTCAGAAATAACTCCCCATTTCTCTAACTAAGGACAGAAAAGTCTAATGGTCCATATTAATTTTGCCTTTGTGGCTTTGTTCAAGAGATAACATTTCCAATCTGTCCAGTATGTCATGACCATGGAGGCAGACATGAGAGCTGATAACAGTTTTTTCAAGCTGAAGTAAGCACATGAGCGTACTTAAAGGGATAGTAAAGTTCCAAAAAAGTTTTAAATGGTAGCTTCACTAAAACACTTAATGTGCATCATCCTTTCTCTCAAACCATTATGGTTTGAGAGAAATAAGAAAATGAAGTCCTCCGTTCCCTCCCTTTTCTGCCTGACGAGCTGTAAAGCTGTCAGAGGCAGAATCCGATCACCCGACTGTAGGCGGCTCTTCAGGAGCGCTATCATCTAGATAACTAAGTATAATTACTTCATCGGTATGCTCTACAACATGTGCCTGGCTTGCAAGCACATGTTGTGGAAAATTCCGATGAAGTAATTATACTTAGATATCTAGATGACAGCGCTCCTGAAGAGCTGTCTTCTGGTCCCAGAAGCAGTATTTCATGATGTTCGCTGTACAGCGGATGCATGAGAAGGGGAAGGGAGCGGAGGTCTTTATTTTATTACATCTCTCAAACCTTAACGGTTTGAGAGAAAGGATTAAGCACATTAAATGTTTTTTTAGTGCAGCTACTATTTAGAACATAGTTTTTTTGGGACTTTCCTATCCCTTTAAATCCTTAAGGTCAAGGGAGGTACACAATGCATTACAAAGCAATGTGTTACACACCCCTATAATCCTTACAGACTTAAGGTTGCTCTGTACAGTGAGCAGAGTTTGTGGTCCAGCTACCAGCTGTCATGACTGCCTCCACGGGCATGCATCCAGGACTGACTGAACATGTAATCTCTTGAATGAAGGCACAAGGGCAAAATTTATACTTGTCATTAGGATTTTTTTGCTATAACAATTGGGCTATTATTATTAAGAGGTATTACTTCAGCTTTAATGTAGCTTTATGCTATGAGGTGTATGATAATGTAATGCAATTAATCTGTGCCACATGTCAAGTCTCAGATTTAATGCCAGGATGTACTAGTAATGCTGGGCTTTTCTTAGCCAAGACATGAAAAAGCTCTGTTGGTGCACAGGTGTAGTTTTTGACCCTTGAAGCTCCATCTGTGTATAAATACTTCCCAACGGCAAGAACAGCACCAGTGAGCCCATCTGATTATATAGGAATATATTGTGTGATTAACCCTTTAAGGATCATGGGTGGGGTGCTGCATTGCAAAGTGTTCAAAAATATCAGTGGGAAGAATTTCTTTCAATGAGAGACGTGTGAGAAAGAGGTCATGATCTGCAGTAGTAGAGAGGCAGGCTCAGGGGAAATGGAAAGAAGAATTAATTTAGTACAGGGTAATACAATAACAGAAATGATTGGGAACCCATCCTGAATGTGAATCAAAGAGAAGCTGAGGTTTTATAGTCAAGAGCTGTGCAAATTAAATGATCTGAGCAAATCTAATCTTCTATCAATATTATAATAAGTTCAGATTTGTGGTTTCTACAGGAAAGCATGTTAGTGATATGGGAGGAGTTAGCTGTAAGAGGAGGAGTTATGATGGCAAATTATTGGAGGTATTAATAGTGTACATAGGAAACATGTTTTAAAGAACAACTGGGGAGAGGTTATAAATGGCAGTTAAAGGAGCAGTTGGGAGAAAATGTTAGAAAACATTTTTAGAATCACCTATCAGGAGCCTGATGTTCAAAAGAAAATTGGACCAAATCTTGAGCACTCAAATCACATCATAAATGAAATATAAAGACACTACAAAGAGGTAAAAAGTCCCATTTAACTAATTATGCAATGCACTGGATACCTCTCTGGCACTCAAAGGGTTAATTAAATCAACAGACATTTATAGCATTTTTATTTCTCCCTTGTGGTGCAATTGTTTTCCCCCAAAACTGCTACAAACCAATATGTTCTCCCTATCAAACATGCACATATCACTTTAATACTTTCTAACAATATGGATACTTTTATGTTGCATTGCAATGAGGGTTTTTGTACTGAAACAAAGCCACATGTGTCCTCAGTGGAAAAGCCTACCCCTCCCCCCAGGAGGGCATGCACCCCCATGCCCTGCATTACATACAAATATGGTCCTACGTTGAGTCTAAAGGAGCAAGTTCTACAGATCAAACCATATGTGAGAAATGAAAATTTCCAATAATTAAAATTGTATTTATAACATCCTTGAATGTCTGAAAAGCATTAAAGACCTATAGCACTCAATGGTTTAAATTCCCATTTCTGAACTTGGTTTGCTGCAGAATAGAACCTCTTTAGCTTATGGAATTGTACCTTAAGACTTCAAAAAACAATAACAGCATTCTTTATTTAGTTTAGAAATGTAATCACCCAATGAGGAATATTTGTAGACATGAGAAAATTCAGAACAAATATTTCCATTATCTGTTTTCTACTAGATATCCCCTTCCTTCTTTAAAACTCACCACTTACGATAATGTCAGAACACCATCTCCACTCCTCCCTCTCTGCACAGATTCTCAACTGTATCAGGGCAGGGTGTGATTAGAACAAGATAGGTCCGGGGGCAAAATCTGGGGCTGGACATTTTAATAATATGCTGGCACAGACCCATGGTGAAATTGTCCAAAGGAGGGTGAAAAGACAGAAAAGAACTGTGTATGTAGTACCAGCAAGCTACTGCAACATGATTCATGACCCTCTTGCAACCAGTTAACCCTTTTAGTGTTTTCTATTTCACTGGGCATCTTTCTGGTGCTCCAAGATTAAATGAAGGAAAAGGGCTCGCCAATACTATTTTTTTTACAATACCGGCTGGCAGCTGCTGTGCATGATGATATCAGAGGCCACCAAGTAAGATAAAAAACTAGTCTGATTGTAAGAGGTTGCAACATAGTACAGAGCCAAAGGGAACCCTTGGAAACATGTCAAAACTGCATCCTCTGCACTCCCTGTAGTTAACCCTTTGAGTGCCAGAGGGGCACGCAACACATTGCAGAGCAATGTGTTGCGTACCCCTCTGGCACTCAAAGGGTTAAGCTCCTGAAATGGCTCAAGCAGAAACTACACCAGTGGTAATCAAATGACTTCAAGTCAACAGCAGTGAAGATTTTCAGTATATCCTGTTTGAATGTCATCAGAATAGGGAGATCCTCAAGAAGAATTTAAGCTCTGTTTGGCCCAGCTATATTCATGTGAGGATATTTAGAAAAACATTAATGTTAGGAGGCCCTAAGAAAAGACATGTGCACCTGTGGTCTATATCAGAGTTAGTCATTTGTTTAGATGTTGAAAACGACACTCTCATTATCTCCAACCAGAGGAGATTATGTAGTAGCTAAGAATTTAATATATTAGCACTACCTTGATATATCTTTGATATATTTTGTTGGAATATGAAGGACTAATAAAAAACAAAGATTTATGATTTTATAAATAAAAAAGCAAATATGATATGCACAGGTAAAAAGTATACCAGTTTTGTGGCAAACCAAATGCACGATAAGAGAGAGAAATACTTATTGCTCAGTTGCTGGACCTCCAGCTGTTTGGAACGACAGTCTAAGAATTTCTAACTAGCTATCTTTATAATTGGAAGTCATTGTCAGTTCTTTGTATTCCAACAAAATGTATCAAAGAGACATCAATGTAGTGGCAATGTATCAAAAGCTTAACTACTACAGAGTCTCCGCTACAGTTTTCAATATTATTTTAAGTGTCACTATTTCTTCAGCTTAGGAGCCAAACGAAATATTTGCTCTATCATCTTGACACATCCCTTTCTTCATACATTCATGGCCTTTAGAGAATCTAGATCTTTTACTGCGCAACTGTCAACCAGAACATTACGGCTTCTGAAACTTGTGCTCATTCTACCAACCCAATCCTAATAATATCCATCAGGAATCAGAGCATGACATCCGCTTGCAAGAGCTGCAAAGACCACAGGCAGATGGTATAATTATACTGCATTTCCTCAGCTTGATTTCTCAAAGGATTTACAGTGTTTCAATTAATTGTGTCCCAGACTTAACCCTTCGACTATAGTGTGTACGTTTAATCAAATATAGAATTGTATGACGTGCAAAGTTCAGAGGGGTCACATAACCATTAGGGGTTACATACAGTAATATAGAACTTAATGGTATTTATGCACCAAGAGCAGTATTCAGGAAGAAAATCAGGTGCAATTCCTGGATCAACCCAACTGCAACATTGTGAATAAGTAATTGTTTACGCAAAGAGCTGAGCTAAGAATGAGAGGTCATCCATTAAGACTAGAAGAAAGATGTTTTTGACTAAAACAAAGGCATGGATTTTTTACAGTAAGGGTTTTAAAGCTATGGAATTTATTGCCTTGGGATGTTGTACTTGCAGATACTATAACTGCTTTCAAAAAGCACAGAACAATATTGAGAATTATCACAGATGGCTTCAATGCAGATAAGTTGTTGATCCAGGGAACTATCTGACTGCCATTTGGAGTCAGGAAGAAATTTTTTTACCCACTTGGGGTATTGATTCACGGGAGGACGATATTATTCTGCCTCTTTACAGGTCCATGGCAAGACTCCACCTTGAATATGCTGTTCTATTCTGGGTGTCTTTTCTGTAAAAGGACATTATGGAATTAGAGAAAGTACAGAGTAGGCTACAAAACTAATAAGGAGAATGGAAAGTTATAGTTATAAAGAAAGGCTTGAAAAGTTAAACTTGTAGACACTAGAAAAACGGCGTCTTAGAGGGGATATGATAGTGTTATATAAATATGTTCAAGGCCCATACAAAGGGCTCTCCAAAGACCTGTTCATTAACAGAACAGTACAAAGGACAAGGGGTCATCTGCTTAGGCTTGAGGAAAGGAGATTTACACTACAACAGTGGAAGGGATTCTTTATGGTAAGGACAATAAAGATATGGAATTCACTGTCTGAGGAGGTGGTGCTATTGAATACAATAGATGCCTTTAAAAAGGGCCTGGATACTTTTTAAAAAGAGCAGAACATAGAGGGCTATGTATGTTAGTATTGTGATTAACATTTATTTAGTGCTTGTTGATCCAAGGAGAAATCTGATGGACATTTGGAATCAAGAAGGAATTTTTCACTCATTCAAAGCAGAATTTGAAATTGCTGTATTGAGGGTTTTTTGGCTTCTTTTGGATCAACAACTGTAAACAGGAATAGGAAATGGGTTGAACCTGATGGACGCAAATCTTTTTTCAACCTAAACTACTATGTAACTATGTAAATTGGAAATAGCTCCAGGTTTATTTTTTTCCTTTCTCCGGATCAACAAGGGTGTTTTGACATGGGCTAGACACATGTCTTTTTTCAGCCTCGTCAACTATTTTACTATGTAACTCTCCAAAACTCCTATTGATTTGAATCTGTCTTCTACCCCCATGAATGCTAGAAAGGTCTCCAATGCATTGCAAAGAAATGAATTGGAGACCTGCCTGGTATTCAAGGAGTTGAAAGACATTAAAAAGGCAAATAAAAGGAAAGAAGATGTTTCATGGCATAGAAAGTGGGCAACCTGCATACAAACTAAGACCCGGGGAACATTTGTGACTCTCAGAGATGGGCAATGTAGCCATACATGCAAATTCTATAAATAGAAATGTGACATCTAGTAAAAAATAGTAATTCTTCCCAGATATGAAGCAATAAAGCAGAAATGTAATGCTTAGCGTAAAACTTTGTATAGCAAAACGTAAGGTACCTAATTAGGTTAGTTATGGATTACATGTAATAGTGCATTTACATTTTCATAGTTCATGAGGTTGAAAAAATTACATGCATCCATTGAGTTCAGTCTTTCCTGCACCCTTGTTTTTGTTGATCCAGTGAAAGGAACAACCACCCCATCAAAAAAAAACAAAAAAAAAAACCTAAAAACATAAAAAAAATTGAAGCCATTTCCTATTATGCTCCAAGCCGGTAAAAAAATTCCTGTCTCCAAGAGACAGTAATAAATCTGCCTGGATCAACATCCTATCTACATTGAAAATAACTGTCATAATTATCTGTATTGTATTAAAAAAAACACCTAATACTTTTTTTTTAAATTATCTACAACACAGCCTTCTGAATCAAGGAGTTCCACATCTTCATGTAAAAATGTCAAAAACAACTTATGCCCTCTCCCCTTTTTTTGTTTAGCTCTTTGACAAAAGAGATTCCTAGAGAGTGTCTTGTATTGACCTTAAATATATTTGTAAATTGTAACCATATCATCTGTTAGATGCCTTTTCTCGTATATAAACAACCTTGTTTGGCTTGTCTTTCTTAATTACAATCTTCCAGGGCTGTTAGCAGTCTTGCTGCATAGCTCTATACTTTAACAGTTCAATAATGTCTTTTTTAAGAGCAAGTTCCCAAAACTGTACTCAATACTACACATGAGGTTTTACCAAGGATTTAAAGAGGCAGAATTATATTCCCATCTCATGCAATTATACCTCAGTTTATATATATGACAGTTACATATTGTATCTGACAGCAGCTGAGTTGCATTGCACACTGTTTCTTCATCGTCTATCGTCTATCAGTATCCCCAAATCTTTCTCTAACAACGATTCTCTAAGTTGTTTCCCATTTAGTGTATAAGAAGCATGTTTGTTGCTGCAGCACAAATGCACAGCCTTACTTGTATCTATGTTAAACCTCATCTGCTACTTTTCTACTTATTCACTCAAAAATGTTTATCAAAATATTTCTGTACAGAATAAATGTGCTTCTCTGTGTGTATTTAGCTACATAGCTTTGTATCATCTTCTATGTTGGAGAAACTATTTTCAATACACACTTCAAGATCATTAATAAACAAATTAGAATGTATTTGACCCAGGAGCGATCTCTGAGGACAGACACATAACAACCTTATGTTAGTTTGAAAAGGTTCAATTTAAAACAACTCTCTGCATTCTATAAATTAACCAGTTTTCTATACCTGTATAGATATTGTCTACCAAGTCAATCCCTTTCAATTTATGTATTACTCTCTTGTGAGGCACAGTATCAAAAACTAGCAAACTTAAAATATACTACATTCACAGCTATACCCTTATCCACCTTACCATGGAGATGTTTTACTAATAATATAGTTAATCATCACATAATCTTGAAAGGTATTCTTTAGTAATCCTTTTATCATATTGCACATTATGGATGTTAAAAACACAGGTCTACAATGTTAATGTTCAGTTTGATTTTGACACCATTTTAAATAATGAGACTACATCTTCTTTCCACCAGAGTGAATCAATATGAAGCATAATGGTCTTTTTGTTATTGAACTAAGCTCCCTGTGTATCGTGTGTATGTCATCAGATCCAGATGCTTTATTCCCCCTAAAATTTTCAAGCCTTTTTCTAGTTTGTCACATCATCATTGTTTTTATTAGTCCAGAGGAAGGAAAAGGCAGTCTGAAATGTCCCTGAATCAACATCCTAATTGCACTGATAACAATTGTTATAATAATTTATATAGTTCTGATCTAAAAAAAGGGTCCAGTACATTTTTTGAAAGTAGCCACGTTATCTGACAACATTGCCTTCTGAGGCAAGGAGTTCCACATCCGTACTGATCTTAGTGTAAAAAATCCCTACTCTTAGAGTTAAAAAGTTTCCCAAATAGTGTCTTGTATTGGCTTTAAATATATTTGTAAATAGTAATCATATAACCTCTTAGGTGCCTATGCACTAATGTAAACAAACCTATTTTGGCTATTCTTTCTTTAAAACTACAAGCTTCCAATCCCTCTATCAGTTTTATTGAACACCTTTTTAAGTATCATTGTGTTTTATACATCAGAAATAGAAACTTTATTCACCTTAACTTTTTCATGCCTATTTTGGACTTAGTCCTCAGTTAACTATGTGTCAAATGTTGTGCTCTCACTTTTTGCCCAGAGCCCGTCATTGTTGCTTGATCTGGATATACCAAAGACAATAATTTATTATAGGTTTGAGCTATCACCTTATCCTGAATAATTATTTCCATATCTCTGGATCTGCACCAGAAATCTGTTTTTTTTTTTACAGTTAATTACCTGGTCTCCGGAACAGAGGCTGATTCTCCAGTGGTGGTGAGTTTTCTATGAAACTCTGACCACTGCTTCTCCTTCCCACCCTGTTCCTCCCAATTCCTGCCAACTTCTCCTCCTTCCTACCCTGTTCTGCCCACTTCCAACCCACTGTATGAAACAAGGCTGTTAAATCCTGTCCTACTCATGGTTAAGCCATGTCCTTTTGTGACACAAATCACGTAGTTTACATCCTCCAGTCCCACAACATGAGCCCTCTTTTGAGTTTCAAGATGACAAAATTCCCAGGTATGGTATTTCTCCATCTTATGTGGCCCATTACCAACTTTCAACTTTTTGCAATTTATATACTTGCAGAAATGTTTAGGATATTTATTTCTCTGCTTTGATTTTTTTTTCTAATTTTTAAATGAGCATTCTTCATTCACATTTCCATGTGAACATCATTGTTCAGCCATTGAATGACATTCATTATTTAGTAGCACATGACCCTAGATTCACTGGTCTTTTGTCAGTCTGACCCTTGAGAAAAAAAGTTTTGACACCCCTGTTATAAACTCACATGTTGTGCTTTGCTATCTTTAAAGGGATAGTAATGTTTTATAATAAAAGCAGTTCTAATTAATCATCATAGTATTTGGACTTTGGAGAGTGTTATTTAAATTCTGTCAGAGTTGTAGTTCAAGAGTAATTCAATGACAAAGTATCCCCCTCCCACCCCTTTTACTGATTTAACACTGTTCAGCCAGATCAGAAGGGAGGTGCCCAGGTAGACTGCAGAGAGGGACACTCTTTTCAATTAAAATAAGGGAAACCCCTGAAAAACTTGTCAAGGGGGGCAGGGCTTTCATTGTTCTCATAGGAAGAAGATTGTCCCCTGCTGTTATCTGTCTGGTCTATGCACTGCATTCCACATCTGAGAAGAGATAGCTTACACTAGGTAAAAGGGGAGGGAGGGGAAACTTTGCTTGTGAAATATCACTCAAACCATAAAGGTTTGAGTGAAAAGACATATTGTTCTTCATGTTATTTTAATGTCTACAAAATAAAATAAAGATAAAAGGAACCACTGATATCTCACAGGTGGGATAGAAACTTTAGAGATCTTCTTGTTAACACAGATGATACAGGCAAACAGATCCCATTAAACAGCATTTGACCTGCATATTGTCTTATGTGATTTATATTATTACATGCTCCTGTACTGTCATGTAAACTGGAAAAACAAACATTGACTTCAGAGGAAGGATGAGTAATTAAAGATCATCTATTAGACAAAATTTAAAGAAAGGAAAAAGAAGAAAGTCTTTTGACCAACATTTTGCAAACTACAAACATAGCATCAATGAAATTTATGGTCATTGACTTTGAACCTTCAACCAAGAGAGGGAGACAGTTACTATAAACATTCTTGGGATGGATCCTCAGATTGAACACTTGCACAATATGGGTTAAAAGAAGAATGGATTACTCTTTTTTTATCACTTGAGGACATCTATATATGGAACCACAGTTTCTTTAAATAAATATATTTATGTTTGTTGCAAAGGTTTTGATTATTTTTAAAAGCCCTTCATCCAGAGACCAAATTTGTATAAAGTTTTCTTATATGCATGGCCTGCACATACAGAAGTTCAAAAGATCATTTTCACTTTATATCATACATGCACAAACCATTGGTTACATGATACGTATAGTAAGTGAAGGAAGCAATGAAGTATATTGTTAAATAAAATCAACATACTGTGCAACTTGAATTGGCCAAGTTCTATACTGAAATAAGATGATATCTCTCTGTCTCTCCTCAAGAGATAGATCTCATTTACTAGTGTCCAAGCAGCTGAAAAATTACAAAGAAAACAAATGTTATATTATTTCAAAATTTACATACCTTTTCAAATATTTTACTCAAGCACTGGCATATTCTTTCATCTGATAATTACATTGGACATTTGTTGGACACTGAACCTCATTTTGGATATCAAAGTGATACCAATGTGAAAGACATAATGGTAAAATTGGACCAGATGGCACTTTAGGTAACTAAAAATTATGGTGTATATAGCTGTAATAAGGGCATTGCATGCATATAGATACTTTTATTAATCCTTGAGATCATAAAGTATACCTGATTAGCAGTAATCTGACATGTGAGATGGAATATGTGGTATGCATAATTATGGGCCTATGTATGAAAATATAGATATGCAAAACTGATAGTCCAATCAAAATTTAGAATTAATGAGCACAGATCAGACATCAAAAGGGCTTTCGAAGAGCAAATATCTGACTCAAATTTTGACAACTTGCCAGAAGCCCGATATTTTAAAAAATATAATCACATACTGAATGGTATCAAAATTTGTCCATTGAACAGGTAACCGAGCAACCCAGAGGTGCATATGAAAAAATGCTGGATTTATGCATTGAACTCATAACAGCCTAGGGAATGAGATGATTAGTTATATTTATCTTCTTTGCTTTGATTGAATTATTTATTATATTATAGTAATTTAGTATTTACTTATGATCACGATTATAGCTACACAATTGTAATTTGCAATATTTTAGTATGTACACAATTACAATTGATAATTCATGGAGATAACCAAAATTCCCCAAACATAGGCCTAATTTGATTAGTGTTTTCTCTGTCTGGTTTTATACAACAGATTTCCATTAAATTCTATAGAGAAACTTAGAGATAAATCTCTTGATAAAGTTATAAGTTGAAATAGAATCCAGGCAATAGATAGAAGGCTTTAGTTGCTCCATGACGTCAAAATAATAATTTCCTGAAAGTAGGTATCCCACAGAATTCAAAACTATCTGACATGCTTTCTTATCCTGGAAAGAAAAAAATATAATGTGCAGTTAGAGTCCCTAATGTTGTGGGGAATATTCTGTGGAATTGGGTGACAAATGTTACCATAAGTAAAGTTGTCAAACTACTTTTGAATCATTATTATTTGTAATTAAACAATAAAAGTAACCTTTAATCAATCACAAGAAGTGGTGTGTGCACTGTGGGAAACAGGATGTCTGCAAATGCCTATGTAGGCTAGCCAGTGATTGGATGGTTGTTATTTATCAACAAAATAAGTCAATCGCTTCTGAATGGGCAGAACGGCATATAGGCAATCTGGCATAGCTTCACTTCTGCAACTCCCTAGCAAAATTGCTAGTCACTGGTAATTTGCAGCATGCTGCATCAATGGCTGACTGTAAGTATATACAGTTCACTGTAGCATATTCATCTGTGTAAATAAAGTGTCATTTTTTATTAATTATGTATTATTATTATTATTTATTTTAATAATATATTAATTATTGAACCCCAAGGGAGGCCCAAGAGGGCCTCCATTCATTGGGAACTGTTTTGGAATTAGTTTGACAATTTCTTAATAAATGGAGTGCTTCATAATTGCTCCTTACAACCACTTTTAAGACTGTGCAGCCTTTTTGAAGTTGTCCTAGCTTTCTCCCACACCTCCACTTACTTTTTCCCTGACATCAGCTCTTTCAGCAATGAAGAAGCTGGCATAGTTGAACAACCTGTAACCATGCATATTAGGTGGATTTTGAAATTCTATGAGTCATATTACAGGATTTGAGCTGCAAATACAATACAGCTTGTGCTCAGGATTCTTTGAAATTACCCATAGACAGAGAATGTCAGTCTCCTTCCTATTGTGCCCAGTAGGGTTGACATTTGAAGCTGATATCAGATAAAAGGGGAGGAATAAAACTGCATAATTACTATTTAAACATTTTTACTCACATCATATTTATATAAGGTTAGTTTACTGTTACTATTTTTTAAAGAATTTTAAAAATTACACATATTTTGTGTACAACAAAATATATACATCTGTATACCTTTTAGGTTTTGGTTGGACTCTTTTGCAGAACTGAACATTTTATGTGTAGGCTTTTGACCCATTGAATGCTATAGTTATCTCCAAAGCATTGCTTACAAGGGGTTAACAGTGTTGAGCTGGATAAAAACAAACAGCTCATTTGAGAGATTGGCACAAAGCAGGCTCAACACACAGCTACCAAGATGAAGGTTTTTGGTAAATTAGGTGCCTAATCAGACTGTTTAAACTGCTAAACATCTTATTGAACTGTATAATTGAGACCTAAAAATAATGTTAAAATCACAGAGATCAGTGTGGTATGTTACTATACAGTGCCCTGAACAAGGGTCTGCAGCTGGAATTTAAATATTCATTCATGCTGAGTTATGGTAAAAATAGATGTAGTTTAACTTAACTGTTTTTATGCAGTCAGGAGATCACTCCACATCAGGAGAAGAACACCTGAAGCTATGGAGGAATGCAACTTACATCATCCAAAACTGTTTTTCTCTCCCTATTTTAACCTGTCATGGCTTACTGTATCTGTTTGTTTAAAAGAATAGCAATGTCTCTCTTAAAGTGCAGCTCTGAATCTTCTATATATTTTTTTAACATGTAGTGCTATGTTTAATTACTTACAGTTCTGTAGTTCAAAATCTAGTCGAGGTGAAAAGATCCTCCTCCCGCCCCTTCTGGCTGCCTCCCCTTTGATCTGCAATCCAGTCCTGAGACCAGACGGATACAACAATCTTCACAAAGTAAGTATAAGGAAAACCCTGCCTCCCTTGTCGAAGGAGGGCAGAATTTTCCTTTTGCTTACTGAAGATTGTCCCTCTCCACGCTCCATCCGGACCACACTTAGAGGCAGTGTGATGCAGGGAAAGGGACGGGAGGGGGATCATTTCAGCTTGAATAGCTTTTGAACTACAGAACTGTAAATAATTATACACAGAGCTATGTGTTATCAAAACCATATAGAAAACTCGGAGCTGCACTTATAGAGACATTACCATCCCTTTGTCTTGTTTTGGTATAAATTTAGACTTCAAACCTGGGACTTAGTTATGACTTACAGTTATCACAGGTATTTTCTCTAAACCTCGCTAATATACTTTTGTGCCTATGACTAAGCTCATGAAGAGGCAATACATATAAAAAAATTATTAACTGCCTTGATGTTAGCTGTCTTCTGTGTTTTATTGTAGTACAAGAACATATGAATAAAACATTGGATTTCATCTGAATGTTACTTTTTGAAAGTTGAATCAATAGGAATCTGCCAATCTTTTTGTTTGATGCCCTCCCCCATTCGACAGTGTACAAAAACCATACACTATTTGACTGGATACTGATAATCGGCAGCTATAACATAACTCTATATTGGATGCAAACCTAGAACTGTCTGAATAAGTGTTGCCAATTTTCATTTAAGAGGTCACTCTATTGATGCACTGGACTGGATACTGGGAAATACTTCATTCAGAATTTTATGGGAAATTCTTCTGCAGATCAAACTTTTTATTTAAAGTTTTAGCATTAGAGTGACTTGTTGTCCTGATATCAGTGTTAGACAATTGTTCTCTTTGGCGGAGCTGAATCTTGGGCTAAAGCTCCCTATAAAATGTGTTGATAACAGCTTAAAATTTAATGCCTTTTGAATAAAACATCTCCCATCACTCCCTATAATATATATATATTTGCATAATTAAACTTTACTGCTCTTAAAAAAATAATATACTCATAATATGGGCTGGTGTGAAGAAGTTTCAAGTGAGAATCTTGGAAGCAGAACATTGAGTCTCTGATCTAGTGGACGAAGTCCTGCCTTTAGCCCCTATCACTGATCATCCTATAATAAATAGAAGAGGAGTAAGCAACCTTTGGCTCTCCATCATTCATCATCTCCAAACAGCCACTGATGATTATAACCATATTTATCTACACTTGGATAGCCATAAGTTGCCTACCACTGACAGAGAAATTCAGTACTGCCTTAGACTGTCTTTTTTATTTTGCTTTCAGTTGGAAGACTAGGGTTAGGCAAAAAGTGAGAAAAATTTCCTGCATGACTTTTCGTAAAAAAAATATGATTTTTCTCTTGTCTCATGAAAGTTTTCTCCTTTTCGCCAGTGCAGACTTTTCCTCCTTTAGCCAATACCAACAAATGTTTCACCTATTCCAACAAATGTTTTGCCTATGTTTCCTATGGTGCAACATTTCTCAGCACAATATTTCTTCTTCTGAGGGCTGTAGTGGATAAATAAGTATCTGAAAGTCAAAGTTGTGAGTCCTACAGCAACATATACCTTGAAAACTTAGTTAGCATGCAGAGTGCATTTGTCATTTGCCCACAACACTAACTCCTACTTAAATGACACTGGCACATATTCATGATAATGTCAAGTGATTAAAAAAAAGTACAACCTACAATGTGTGTATGTGTGTGTGTGTGTATATATATATATATATATATATATATATATATATATATATACTTATTGGCCATAGCAGAAGTCCAAAGTGTAATAGATTGTAGCAACCCTTGTTCACATCCCTCCTCCTCATCATCTTTGCCGCTGTTAATACATTTTGTCCTGGCTTTCTCTGTCATAGCTTTTGGATCCTGAGTGAAGTATATCCATACTGAACACTGAGGGGTTCCCTCAGGGGCTAGATGTTGACGCAATGCTACTGCTACTATTACTAGGTATCAAAGATGCAGCACTTCCAGCAGAAAAAGAGGCACTGGTCAAAGCTAAGGTTATGGATGTTAATAACTTTGTTGCTGTTGTTGTTGTTGTTGTTGCTGCTGGTTACTCAACACAAGTGAGTGTGGCTGAGTGGGACTTGGAAGTGGTGATGATGCTGATGATTACTTAGAGGATGACTGTGTACTTTTTGAAATCGTTGTTGTGCAGGGTCCAAGTTTTCAATGTTTTTTTAAAACAGTTTGTAGATAAGCACAGTGCTCGTTTGCAGTGGTGGAAGTTTGAGCCTTTGCCTTTCTGCTAAATTCTGCATCATCAACAGTCATCATTAGGTTATCCTCAGCATCAGCATCATCCACCACTTATTGCCCACTACAGCTTTAAGAGATGTCAAACAATTAACTTTTATCTTTTCTTTCACAAAGTTCACTATTACTTTGAGGACAGGTGTTTTGATGCTTGCTTGTCTCACTGTCAGATGAAGCATTTAGCTCAGCTGCTACACTTTCCTCTATTATGCCATCATCAACAACACTAGAATGTTACTCGTTGTCATCTTCAGTGTTCTTCTTGCATGATTTCTTATGGTGCTGGAGCTGGTGGCAGAGGTGCTGCAACTTTTGGTCAGACCTTGACAAACTGCATCCACCCTGGGAGAAGAGGGCTCAACATCATTTATTGCATGCACTGAAGCAACCATTGCAGCAGTCAGTTTTTGAACTACACCTTTACTCCCACATCCTTGCACTGCTCCACCTTTTCCCATCCCCTGCTTTTGATGGACATTACTCAACTATTGTGTTTGTTTTTACTCTCTACAGTACACAACTGATAGAGTGTGATGTCTTGCATTAGCCCTCAATAAATTCTATATATAATCTATCAAGTCTGCATCAGTCACATAGCTCACATCAGCTCCCAGTCAGCTGTCTGTCACCTAATACAATTATTTATTTTTTATTATTTTATTTTAATTTTTTAAATTGTCCATCCTATCTTATCACAGTCTGTCCAATAAATAATGAAATTATATATATATTTATATATATATATATATATATATATATATATATATATATATATATATATATACACACACAACAAAATCAACAACTTATTTCCCGAAACTTCCCCAGAACAGAGACAATAAAAGCAAGATCAGCAAGAAAATTGGACCCCAGTTGCCTGTGTCTTGCCAGTCAGTCACACTGCATTTTGGAGTATTTGGGGGACAACCTCCTTCCTCCCTTCTTCTCCCCTAGTATGCCCCCAGACTCCCCTAATACAGAGAACAAATGTCCTACCTAAATGACTTCCTAAACTAAACTTCCATTCCCCTTTATTTGCCTATCTCCTCTAGCTAAAAAACATGCTGCTCTCTCCTCTCACAAACACAGAATGGCTGCTGTGAGAGCCTGACACCCTTTTATATGCCTGCAGGAAAACAGAGAAAACTGTCATATTCTGGAGAATCATTTTTCTTTCCATTGATTTCAATGCAATGAGCTGAATGAAAAAAGCAGAAAACTCATTTTTATTTTGATTGCAGAAGCAACTTTGATTTAAATTGTATATGTTTGTCTGTTAGTCCTTTCAAACCCTGCAAGTTTTGTAAAACTGGTTGTATAGTTTCCAAGTACAAAACTGGTTAAATATACATATTTTTTCTTTGGCAGTATGAGACACTTTAGTCTAAACTACAGTCCAAACTATAAGGGAGAAAGGCTTTATGAAGGAAAAAGCCAAGATAATTTATGACCAGAAAGTAATTGGTGCACAGGTTCAATAGAGAGCATTATTACCATAGGAAAAATTATTTAGTTTATGGTAGGCTGTAATTTATTATGATCGATGGAATTGGCCTCTGAGGTGTTTAAGATCTTGTCATCACACCTGATAATTTGATGCTCTCCAGGTAAGTTACATTATAATATCAAATATAGATCACATAAGTTTTCTTATGACAGGTTAGACTCTCCACTGAGGGCTATTTCATGAGTTGCTCTGAACCCATGGATCTAGTTTGGGATAAGATGTAAGCAAATCAGACAGTGGATTAATATATCACAATATGTGTAGATAATTTTTGTGATATGTAAAGGGGCAGAACAGTCATGATGCCCCCAGTGAGCACTATACTGTGATCAGGGTCCGATAAGACCCTGATCATCACTCTGTAATGTTATCAGCTCTCTATATGATAGTTGATCACTGTTTTGACAGTCATGACTACAGGCAAATTAACAGGCAGCAATGATAAGGGTCTTACTAGTATAATGGGAACCCAAAACGCTGGAAGGTCCTGGGCCGTCGTTCCCGGGTTCTCTCTGCAGAGGCCATCCAGAAATCGTCGAACGCCTTGAGTGAGCAGTGAAACTGAAGGGTTGACCGGCCCGGTTGAACGGGAAGACAGCTGAGTCAACTAACTCCGCAGTGGTCACCTCTGGGTCTCGACACAGAGTCAAGTGGGTCGCACTGGCCAGGCGTAGACGGCTGGAAGTAGGATTGGGCAGTGCTGATCTAGGGTCGAGGAAGGAGCGGGTCGACGTTGGATGCTCCTGGAGGCTAAGAGTAAATCAGCTCGAATGCCCTTGAAGGATGGGAGTCAGAGTGACTCTTTAGACCATCCAGGCAAGAAGTAGACACAGAGACTGCTTACGCCACATGAACACACACACTTTATTAGCCAGAACACACGGTCTTTTATAAACATTTTAAAACAATTAACTGGGAGGGGCCAAATACACTAAGGGCTGGGGTTAACCTAGGGACCAATGGTCAGGGGAGTGACCACACCAGGTGTAACCCAACTGTTCTATTTCCAGAACTCACTCTGACTAAGGTGGAGCAGGAAACACAGAGGGGGTGGGCACAGTTCACAATGAGTCCCAATACACATTCGTTGAACAAAGACAGTGGCTCAAGTAGTTCGAAGTATCCTGCCTTTTGCTCGACCAATCTGTAGGTCAGATACTCCTGGTTCGCCCAATCCCATCGATGGATGTTGAGGTCGTACGACACCGGGTCGAGCGTTCCCGCCGTCCCGGGACCTCTCGACCGAGTGTCGGCAATAGGTGTCCCAAGGCTGGTGTATGACAGTCGAACCACCGTAGCATAAAAATCCCCCATTCGACATAGGGTCAGAAAAATGATAGTCCCACCAGTCCATAGCTCAAGTCCACAGTCCCAGTAATGGCCTATGACCCGTGACAATCACTAGATCCAAAGTTGCTCGTAATGAATGGATGATCCCCCAGAGACCCTATGGGGATGCAATACTAAGTCAAATGGCAAAGAAAATATAGTAAGTAATTAAATAAATAAATAAAGAAGAAAAAAATCAGATACTCTTCTTTCATCCCGGCAACTCTGCAATGGAGAAGCTGTTGTTATGGACTGTCCCCAAAGTTACAATACACTCTAATTGTACTCTGAATGAACTAAAGGTTACCCATTTTCAGAGTTTGTTGTAACTTCTCAGTGACTAGTGATGGTCATCAGGGAGTTGTAGTAGTGAAGCTTTGAACTGCCTATGCAGTCAGCATGCAGGCAATTTGAAAGAAACTGAATTCAATCAATGGCTTGCAAACATGGCATCCACTAATCATCCATGTCCAATATTCATCTGGGCCTATTTTTACCCTACAATGTCCCTCCATGATCGGCTCACATATGGTACTCAGTGCACTGGTAGGAAGATAAATGTTAAATGTTTAGTGCATTTTGGTTATCCCCATAACTTCATCCCTTGTAATTTCTGTTATGTGTTTTACTAGTTTCGGGACTCAGATGATTGCAAACATATGTTTAGCTATGCATACTGAATATCAGTGTACTCAGAAGAAATGTGTCTTATGGCCCATTTCTTTTTACCCATTTTTCTCCCAGTTACTTGAACATCTTGTATTCATCCATTGAAAAAATCCTTTACTCTTGTTCTCTGTCATCATTGAGACTGTCCACACTAAAGTGGCAAATGATTTGTGCTCTGCTAAGTCATAGGGACACTACTCCCTTCTTATGGATCTGTTAGCTGCCTTTGATACAGTGGATATCTCATTCCTCCTCCAAGCCCTCTACTCTCTAGGACTCTGTGACACCACCCTCTCTTGGTTCTTATTTTACCTCTCCAACTGTTCATTTTGTGTTTCTGCCTTTTGAAGTACCACAAGGTTCTGTGCTATGTCCCTTGCTCTTTTTAATCTACCCTTCTTCCATTTACAAACTAATAATAAACTCCTTTGGATTCCACTATGTTGATGATGCCCAAATCTATTTTTCTACTCAGGCCTCTCCCCTTCTCTCCTGTCCTGTATATCTAGTTATCTATCTGCTGTATCTTCCTGGATGTCCTCCCATAAGCAAAAACCTAACCTAATTAAAACCAAATATATATAATTTCCTCCTCTCAAACCTTTCCCTCACTGTTAACACCATTACCATCACCATCACACCAACCTCCAAAGCGTACTGCCTGGGGGTCACCTTTGCCCTATCCTTCATTCACCACATTCAGTAAATCTACAACTCTTTCCACCCCCATCTACAAAACATATCTTGCAGTGAACATTTTCTCACCAAAGACACCTTTCTAATACAAACACTCATTATATCCCATCTTGACTAAAAACTCACTCTAATTGGCCTTCCTTTTACCTGATTAACCCTACTACAGTCCATAATGAAGTTTGTCACCAAGGTAATCCACCTCACACACTGCTCCTGTGTGTAGTACTTTTGTGTAGTAAAGCACTTTAGCCATTTTCTGATTATATAGTTTGTCTAATTTTGTTGTGAAACACAATAAGTAAATAATTAAATATAAATATTAGTATACATACTTAACCCTTTGAGTGGCAGGGGAGTACAGAACGCATTGAAAAGCAATGTGTTCCATTCCCCTCTGGCACTCAAATGGTTAAGGGATAGTAATATTTCACAGTAAAAGCAGCCCCAATTAATCTTCATAGTATTTGGGTCATGGAGAGTGTTATTTCAATACTATCAGAGTTGTAGTTCAAGAGTAATTGAATGATAAATTATTCCCCTCCTGCCCCTTTTACTGATATAACACTGCTCACCTCAGACCAGCAAGACTATCCAGATGGATTGCAGAGGGGGACAATCTTCAGTGAGCATAAGGAAAAACCTGAAAAACCTGTCTGGTCAAGAGACCAGATTCCACATCTGAGGGGTGGTGGCTTACACTAGGTAAAAGGGATGGGAGGGGGATGCTTTATCATTCAATTACTCTTGAACTACAACTCAGATAGTATTGAAATAACACTCTCTATGGCCCAAATACTATGAAGATTAATTGGAGCTGCGTTTACTGTGAAACATTACTATATCTTTAAGCTGATGGATAGTAAAAGTAGTAAAAATGTGTGCAGCCCCCAGGGTTAAAAAAAATCCCTAAGCCTCTGGCACTGAAGGAGATGATGCCCATATAAAAGCATAATTAAATTTTGTAACTTAAAAATTAAGAATCATAGCAAAGAAACATGGAAAGATTGCCTTGGCATAAAGAAAATCTCTTTTTCTGTGCCTTTCCTCCTTTCATTCCACACACACAACAACCAAATTGACTGCTTTTAGGTGTTTCCTTTTTCCTATCTGTGTGCATGCGAAGCCTGTATTCAAGCGCAGCATGGACAAGATTAGCTGAAGACTGTAGAAAGCAGGCAAAGCAATGGATTATGCCTACGGGTTCTAATCCCTTTACTAAATCTGAAATTACTTCTACAAGTGCAATCAGAAATCACAAGCTGCTTCAGATCAGACTCTGGAACTAATTTGTACGCTTGGTATGACCCATCCTGAATATGCTATATTGAGCTCACATTGTCAAGTAAGGGCTCACATGGTGCTTGGCTTCTATCTAAAATAGGATAGCCTTGTAATTGTGCATTACTAGGCATATGCTTGGAGAATACTGAGCTCTTGCTTAGTGTATGGTGGAATTCAGATACCTCATTATCAAGCACAGGGCTAGAGATGGGTTCTTGTTTGATGTAGGATGGAATATGGATTGTTCATTATTAGACACATGTATAGAGAATACTGCATTCTTATTTAATTTAGGGCTGAATCCAGATATCTCATTATCATTCACAGGGCTGGTGAATGCTGGGGTCCTGTTTGGTGTAGGATGGCACAGGTATGGGGGATGCTGTATTTCTATTTCCTGTAGGGTATAATTTGGATCTCTCATTACCAGGCACATGCCTGGAGGATGGAATCTAGATAGTTCATTATTAGCTACAGACTTGGAGAATACTCAGTTCCTATTTAGTATAGAATGGAATCTGGATTGTTCACTATTAAATGTGCAGTAAACGTTTTATGGGAAAAAATATATTAGGGATTTTTTCTTGCTGATTAAGAGAAGTGTACTCAAACTGTTGGGATTTAGCTCATCCAAAAGTGATTACAGTTCAAACAGTTGTTTTTTTTCAAACTATGAGCAACAGTGCCACAAGGTGTCTAAACAGTTATTTTACTGCATTTTATGAGAGAGATGAGTCTCAGACTACATCTCTCTATAAAATGTGATAGTAAGAAATACTTCCACCAGTTCATGATAGTCTGAACAATAATACCTTTTAAAAATAGCATCTCCTGAAAGAAGATGTCTCCTTGTTGCACACAGTGGATTTAGCCTTTAGTACCTTTCTTTTTTCATAATAAAGCTTAGATAGTGTTGGGTTCCTGTTTAGTGTAGGATGGACATTACACTGCTTGTTATTAAAGATAAGCTTTGCAACCAATCAATGTAATAAATAAAAAATACCTAACACACCAAAAAGAAAAATCAGTAACACAAAGGAGATAACTGTGTCCATCATACCAAGGTGCCATCAAATCCCAAATGACTACCCATAAAAAAAGAAAAATAGTGGATCATATAAAGACACTCTACTCCTCAAAAATCAAAACCTAAATGTAAATAAATCACAAAAATATAAATTTTATTAAAACATCATATAATGATCCTATGAATAGGTAGTGATCCAACACTCAGACACCAATAGACCCCCCCTCCCCATATCTAACTAAGAAACATTGTGGTTAAAAACAAAGGGTCTGTCACTAGATGATGGCATCTATATACACCAAACAATAACTACCAAAATACTGTAATAGTGTAAAGGTAATATATATATATATATATATATATATATATATATATATATAAGAAGGGTCTAATGTAGTACTGAAGTGCCTCTAGTGAAGAAATGTGCAGCCATAGCAGAGTCCATAATACCACAATGGATTCCAGATAACACTAACATAAACCACCTTCCAGGTGATCCTTTTCCACATACATCCACTTGTACACTATATAGTAGTAATCACATAATATTAGAAACACAGCAAGCCATATCCAGAGAGACTATACAGCGCAACAGAACAGAGACCATAAAATGGTACAGAACCTTCATCAAAGTATCATTCTAAGCAATAGTCACAGAGTTAATTTTATTAGATGGAAAACAAGATGGAAACGTAAACAAGTAGGGGGAAACAGAAGGGGAAGAGGGAGACTGAAGGACAAGAGGAAATAAATCCTTTCAGTGGTAATGAGGACAAACCTAATCAAAATGTGCACGTGGCCCATATTTAATTATTAAGGAAGGGTTTGTCATTCTTTTATTCATTCAATAATGACAATTGTGAACTAGTGAAGGATTTACTTTTATTCTCAAGGAAGGTTTTGCTTAAATTCTTACATAATAAGCATACCTGGGAACCTTCAAAATGAACGGACCCTGAGATTGTGTAAATATAACCTTTAAATTTCCTATAATATAGATTATCCTCGATATATCCCTGATCACTGTAATTGAGAGTCGGCCCAATCGGCATTCAAGGAGCCATTAATACACAACAACTTACAGATATCACTGCATGAACACACACAAATCAAGCTGGACTTCTCCCTCTGCCTTTCTGGTACAAGTGGCACCAATTTAGATACTAAAGAAGCATTTAACTGGAGCAGAATATATAACAGGTTGTCAGGCCGCCCGTCGGCGACCCGGTCTTACCTCCCGCAGTGCCCAGAAGCCATGGCGGCCGCCACGCCGGGTCCCCTCTGCTTCCTCGCAGACCGGCGTCCGCTCCAGACCGACAGGCAGCCCTGTCAGACGCGCACACATTCACCCTCCCTCGTGTGCGCGTCTCAAACAAAGGGCTGATATTTCCCGGGCGTTGCCATGGCAACGCGGCGTCCGGCTCCGCCCCTCTTCAGCTGCTACTCATCCACAGCCTATATAAACCCTGAGCACCCTGTACATGGTGCTCAGTGTTACTGTGGCTTCCCTTGTGCTCAGTTGCTTCCTAGTGCTCCTGCTTCTTATTGATTCCTGGCTCCTTGACCCTTGGCTATCCACTCTGACTCCGCTGACCTCTGGCTCCTTGACCCTTGACTTGACTCCTGGACTCCGCTGACCTCTGGCTCCTTGACCCTTGGCCTGATTCCTGGACTTCGTTGCTCGTGCTCGCAGTTCACACTGGGGAGGAGCCTGTGTTCTCTCTCTCTCCAGACCCTCTCCCTGTGTGCTGTTCCAGTAAGAGCGACTATCCTGCTTCAGGGTTCCTGCATCCAGATAGTGAGTATCCATATCTTACTCACCTAACAGAAACACTGAGCCCATATGGAACCCGCAGGAGTCGCGGACGCTATCACCGCCCTCTCCCAGCAAATTGCCGCTCTCACGCAAACCATGCAGGACCTCCAGGCCGGTCAGACTCATCTGCAGCATCAATTACATGACCTGCAGACCAGCTCCGCTTCTTCAGGCGCTTCCGCTCCAGCGATGCCACCTGTAGGGGTACCCCCCTCGGACAGGACGTACACTCCTGAACCCAGAATTCCTCTCCCAGAACGCTATTCTGGGGACCGTGCGAAGTATAAGACCTTCATCACAGCCTGTCAGGTCATGTTTTCTCTTCAACCAAGAACCTATGCCTCTGACTTCATTAAAATACGAACTGTGATCTCATTGCTGTCCGGAGAGCCCCAGACCTGGGCTCATCAGTTGCTACACACCAATGATTCCGCATTGGCTTCCTGGCATTCGTTCCTCCATGCCATGGACCTTCTGTTTGATGATCCCCTCCGGGCCTCCTCTGCCCATATCGCCATGAGGGCCCTACGGCAGGGCCAAAGGCCAGTAGAGGAGTATGTCACTGAATTCCGCTCTTTGGCCATCGAGAGCGAATGGAACGAGCCTGCCCTGGTGGATCAATTTCGTATCGGCTTGTCCAATGCCCTGAAGGATGAACTGGCCCGTGTGGGTATCCCTCCTTCTCTAGAAGAACTCTGTCATCTAGTCATCAGGATTGATCGCAGATTACGGGAGAGAAGACTGGAGCGGTCAACCCAACTTGCTCCTCCTCCAAGACGCCAACCTCTACCACCCTCCAGTGCTCCTACCTCCACTTCTTCTTCCGAGGAACCAATGCAGATCGGACTTGCTCGAGGACCTCTTTCTGAGGCTGAGAGAGCACACAGACGTGCAAACAGTTTATGTCTCTACTGTGGCCAACCCGGTCATATGATCCGTTCCTGTCCCCGCAGACCACGTGATCCAAGGGGTAAGACTTCTGATTCAGAGGTGTGTCTTAGTTCAGCTCCTGTCGGTGGCTCTCCTCACCTTTCTGTCTCTCTGTTGTTGCAGTGGACCAGTGACGACATCTCTGTCCTCGCCATCATTGACTCTGGCGCCAGCTGCTGTTTTATGGACCAGGAGCTCGCTAGACAACTCCGAGTACCCACACAAGTCAAGCCCTCTCCAGTCTACATACAGGTTGTTGATGGATCTTCTTTGCCTTCCGGACCCATTACGCAGGAAACCCTGCCTCTCCAGATGACTTTGGGCAGTCGTCACTCAGAGAAGATAAGTTTCAATTTGGTGGCATCCCCATTATTCCCTGTGATCCTTGGACTGCCTTGGCTACGACTACATAATCCTGACATCAACTGGGGCAAGGGCACGCTGTCATTTTCATCCAGTTACTGTCAACATCATTGCCTGGATACTCCTTCAACCTTACTCCTCACGCAAGACCAGACTTCAGAACCTACTACAGTTCCTAAGCCATATCACGAATTCTTAGATATCTTTGATAAAAGAAAAGCAGACCAATTGCCTCCCAGGAGAGAGTACGATTGTCCCATCGATCTTCTACCCGGAGCTCCTATACCCTTCGGGAGGATCTTCCCTCTATCCGAGCCAGAACTGCACCATCTAAAGGCCTACATCAAGGAAAATCTGGAAAAGGGGTTCATCCGCCCGTCAACATCGCCAGCCGGGGCTGGTATCTTCTTTGTGGGTAAAAAGGACGGGGGTCTTCGACCATGTGTCGATTATAGAGACTTAAATCGAATCACAATAAAGAACCGTTATCCACTCCCCTTGATACCCGAACTTCTAGACCGTATTAAGGATGCAACTGTCTTCACCAAGTTAGACCTCCGTGGGGCCTACAACCTCGTCCGCATCAGAGAGGGGGACGAATGGAAGACCGCCTTCCGGAGTAGGTACGGCCATTTTGAGTACCTGGTGATGCCATTTGGACTCTGTAACGCCCCAGCCACCTTTCAGCATTTTCTGAATGATGTATTTCGTGATTTCCTGGATTCCTTTTTAGTAGTATACTTGGACGATATCTTAATATTTTCATCATCCATCACTGAACACCGTGAGCATGTAAAGAAGGTTCTGCAGCGTCTTCGTGATCACCAGCTTTATGCCAAGTTGGAGAAATGTTTGTTTGAGACCACTACCGTGACTTTCCTTGGCTTCATCCTAACACCTGGGAAAGTTGTTATGGACCCAAAAAAGGTATCAGCAGTGCTCGAGTGGCCTGTACCCACAGACAAGAAGGCAGTCCAGCGATTTATAGGCTTCGCTAACTATTATCGGAAATTCATCCGCAATTTCTCCCGCATCATCTCACCGATCACTGCGCTGACTCGACAAGCACCACAGTTTCTATGGACACCTGAAGCCCAAGCAGCGTTTGACCAACTCAAGAAGAGATTCACTTCTGCCCCAATCCTTGTTCAACCCCACACCTCACTCCCTTTCTTTGTCGAGGTAGACGCATCTGACTTTGCTCTAGGAGCCATCCTCTCCCAACGCCACCCAGAGACAGGGCAATTGCATCCGGTAGCCTTCTACTCCCGCAAATTGTCTCCGGCCGAGGAGAACTACGGCATCGGTGACAAAGAGCTCCTGGCGATTAAACAAGCCCTGGAAGAATGGCGGCACCTCCTCGAAGGCTCTTCTCATCTGGTTACAGTCTACACCGACCATCGTAATCTTGAATACCTCCGTGCAGCTCGTCGTCTGTGCCCCCGACAAGCCAGGTGGGCACTATTCTTTACCCGTTTCAACCTGCACATTACATACAGACCAGGTACCAGAAACACCAAGGCTGATGCCCTTTCCCGACTCCCAGTTACCCGTGACAACGAACCCAAGGTAGTAGACACTATTTTACCTTCAACCGTATTCATAACTACTTCAGCTGATGTTATGGAACACATCCGCTCCAGCTCTATCAACTCCCTTTACCCAGAGACTACACCACCAATTCAACGATCCAATCACTTCCTGTTGTACAGAGGAAAGATCTTTGTGCCCGAGCCTGTTCGACTATCCGTATTGCAGAGATGTCATGATTCCCGCTTAGCTGGTCATGGAGGAATCAAAAAGACTCTAGATCTCCTCCAAAGACATTTCTGGTGGCCAACTCTCCAACAAGATGCCACTCAGTTTGTGCGATCTTGCACAATCTGTGCTCAAACTAAAGTACCCCGCATTGCACCGGCCGGTCTGTTGCGGCCCCTACCAGTACCCGCTATGCCTTGGGCCGACATCTCAATGGACTTTATAGTCGATCTTCCTCCTTCCTGCAAACACGACACCATCATGGTGGTCATCGACAGATTTACCAAGATGGCTCATTTTGTACCAGTTAGTGGGATTCCTTCTGCCAGTACCACCGCTTCTTTATTCCTGTCCTCGGTCTTCCGGCTTCATGGCCTGCCCAAGAGTATTACTACCGATCGAGGAGTCCAGTTCACGGCACGGTTCTGGAAATCCTTCTGTGGAAATTTGCAGATTCAGCCCTCGTTGTCCACCGCTTTCCATCCTCAGACCAATGGACAAACAGAAAGAGTGAATCAAGTGCTTGAGCACTACCTCCGATGTTACACTACCTACCTGCAAGATGATTGGCTCCAATTTCTACCCACCGCTGAGTTTGCATACAACAATCAAACCCAAAGATCCATTCGCATGTCTCCCTTCTTTGCCAATTATGGATTCCACCCATCCTCCTTTCCTGGGCTACCTTCTGACTTATCTGTACCAGAGGCTTCTGAACGCCTCTCCCGTCTCGTAAAACAGTTCCGAACCCTCCAACAAACCCTCTTGAAAGCCCAGGAGAGTTACAGAGATCAGGCCAACCGCCATCGCTCTGCCGCTCCGGTCTATCAGGTGGGCGACAAGGTGTGGCTGTCCACAAGGAACATCCGGCTTTCCTGTCCAACCAAAAAGTTGGGTCCCAAATATGTTGGACCTTTCTCCATCCAAAAGGTCATCAACCCGGTGGCGGTTCAACTTCAGTTGCCAGACGCCTATCACATCCATCCTGTTTTCCATGTGTCCTTGCTAAAACCTTACATAGCCAACACCTTCCCAGGACGCCTACCTGTCGCACCAGCTCCAGTCATGGTAAATGGCGAAGAGGAGTTCGTGGTTCTTCGAGTACTTGATTCCAGACGCCGTAGAGGCAGACTCGAGTATCTCATCCACTGGAAGGGGTACGGCCCCGAGGAACGCTCTTGGGAACCAGCTTCACAGGTCCATGCCCCTGCATGCATCCGATCCTTCCATAAACGGTACCCTCATCGGCCCGCACCATTTCCCGCCCGGAGGTCGCACCTCAGGGGGGGGTACTGTCAGGCCGCCCGTCGGCGACCCGGTCTTACCTCCCGCAGTGCCCAGAAGCCATGGCGGCCGCCACGCCGGGTCCCCTCTGCTTCCTCGCGGACCGGCGTCCGCTCCAGACCGACAGGCAGCCCTGTCAGACGCGCACACATTCACCCTCCCTCGTGTGCGCGTCTCAAACAAAGGGCTGATATTTCCCGGGCGTTGCCATGGCAACGCGGCGTCCGGCTCCGCCCCTCTTCAGCTGCTACTCATCCACAGCCTATATAAACCCTGAGCACCCTGTACATGGTGCTCAGTGTTACTGTGGCTTCCCTTGTGCTCAGTTGCTTCCTAGTGCTCCTGCTTCTTATTGATTCCTGGCTCCTTGACCCTTGGCTATCCACTCTGACTCCGCTGACCTCTGGCTCCTTGACCCTTGACTTGACTCCTGGACTCCGCTGACCTCTGGCTCCTTGACCCTTGGCCTGATTCCTGGACTTCGTTGCTCGTGCTCGCAGTTCACACTGGGGAGGAGCCTGTGTTCTCTCTCTCTCCAGACCCTCTCCCTGTGTGCTGTTCCAGTAAGAGCGACTATCCTGCTTCAGGGTTCCTGCATCCAGATAGTGAGTATCCATATCTTACTCACCTAACACAGGTAGCACTGAACTCTTTCACCCTGAGATTTTGGCTCTTCACCCTGAGACCCTGAGATTTGGGCCAAAACCCTGAGTCTCAGGGTCAAACCCTGAGAGTTCCCAGGTATGACAATAAGTCACTCACTTCTCAAGAGATTGATACTCAAGTCATTTGGGATTTAGATGAATTGTTGAGAGAAAATGAAATGGATGATGATCCTTTAGTGATAACAAATCAATGAAATTACACAATGTTCACTTCCCTTAAACTGCAATCTCAAAATATTCCTCCTGTGAATATAAATCCATATATTAAGGCGTTTACAGAATTAGTTGAAAAGCTATGCCTTATTCGTCAGTGTACAATGATAATTTAACTGAAAGCGAACAAAAGGCGTTGAAGGAATTGCATAAAGAAATAATCATAAAACCTGCAGACAAGGGAGGCTATGTTGTTTTGATGCCTGAAGAATAGTATATGAGAGAAATAAATAGAAGGAAAAATTAGTGTAATCGCAACGGTGTCAATGTAATGTTCGCCATACATCAATTAGATGGCGCTCTGCCAGTTCTGACCTAATGCTATGAAGGTGAGCAAGTTTAGCTAGAGACTTGATAGAGGAGGTATCTATCTCAGGAGTCAAGGCTATATTCAAATCACCATCCAATATAACCCTACCTTCACATTCTTTATCGAGGATGTGCAGAAGTGTCCGTAAATAAGACACCTGATGAGTATTCGCGCCACAAACATTACAGATAGCTGTCACTCTATGGATGAGCAATTCCCTTTCATCCTCCAGGTGTTTCACCCTTCGGGAGACCTGAGTTAGATTTTCTTTAAGCGTGGTCTTTTCAAGTCCTTCGAATATAGTATGAGGTCATCCTTTGATACCAAGTTTTGAAGTAGAGAGGTAAGGACACCTCTTGTCATTGGGGAATCTTCCATGGATTCCAGATAAGCTGCCATAACCAACTGGTCTAGAATCTCGCTGAGATGCACGTCAGCTCTTCCGCATTCTGAGTTTGAGGAGAGAGTGATGACACAGAGGGTTTTGGTGTGGATTTAGGGCTTGTTGCAAGAAGCTAGTGATAGCATCGTGGTTATCTTTTTAATTTAACCTTTTCCCTTTCATTTGCCGCTATAGATGATAATCTATGTAGGTAAATTGAAATATCTGCTGAAGAGAGGCTATGGAAGATAAATATAGACTCACATCAGAGGAGCTCACCAAGAGCGCGTCTCATACCATCGCCATCCAGGCCACACCCCCGGAAAAAAAGTATTTTTTTTTATACTATTTTTGTGATTTATTTATATTTAGGGTTTCATTTTTGAGGAGTAGAGTGTCTGTATATGATTCCCTATTTTTTCTTTTTTTATGGAAACCGATCAATGTATCTTTTGTAACAATCAAAGTCCTTATTCTGCTCCTTCCTCTTTGTCTCCAAGACAAAATAAATAGCCTTGAAATGGCTTCACAAACAACATGTGGTTTGCAATACACAAGTTGGGAAAAACAGAAACGCGTTGGAGACATTTATAACATTCAGGCATACTTGTCCCAAGCCTTTGAGAAACACATAGGGCTGGGTATGGGATGGTCCACATAATTCAATTTGAGGTTAAAATGTGGAGTATGCTCTGAAAACAGCAATGAAATTGGCAGATTTGGGAGGGAGTGTTTGGATTAGACAAGAAGTAGGTGGGGTTATCACAGAATTAAGGGCTCAATCCAAATGTTGGAGGAGAAAAATGTCAGTAGGGCAAAATGGATACCGACCGACAAAATAAAATGTCTTGGTCGGTATTCAAATGTCCTACCAGCATTTAGCACAATGGACGTTAGGACACAAAACTGATGTTGTGTCCAAATGTCTGTTTTGTGCATTAAGTTCCCACTAAATAACACCAGTTTTGGGAACTTAACAATAAAAAAAAGTTAACCATCGGTGCCTGACATACTGTCAAGCACTGATCATTAAAAAGTCTCTGTTAAACTTACTTGTCATCCACTGTCTGTCTTCTTCTGTCTCCATTCATTCTTCTATCTTATTTCTTCTCTTGTATCTTCTGTCTTCTTTCTTCTATCTTCTTGCTGTAAATGAAAAACAAAAGATTAAGTTAAAAGCATACAATGTTTAACCCCTTGAGTTACAGAGGGGTACGCAATGCATTGCAAAGGGTTAAAGTATATAGTAGTATGCCACATCGTAAAATACAAATGCCCCCATAATAATAAAAATTATAAGAAATCTTTTCAATATATTTCAATCCAATTCTTTATAAAAGAAAATAAAAATAACTTACCGTATAATTGTTGCTTTCTCTGCTGTGTGTGGCCGCTGAGGTAGCGGCGGAGACAGAATAAGGCATCACCCCCCTCCTGTTGTCCATGGGCAGATCCCCGTTCCGGTATGAGGGAATTAGAATTGAGGCTGCCCTTATATATGGGTAACCTCACTTCTAATTATCTCACAGCCATTGGCTGGGATATGCCTATGCACCTCCCAGCCAATCAGCTTTGAGCAGCTGTGCTTTAACCTGATTAGCTGGGAAATGCATAAGCATCTCCCAGCCAATGGCTATGCGAGAATTAGAAGTGAGGTTACCCACATATATAAGGGCAGCCTCAATTCTAATTCCCTCATACCGGAACGGGCATCGGCCCCTGGACAACAAGGGGGGGGTGCCTTATTCTGTCTCTGCCTCCACATCAGCAGCCTCACACAGCGGTGGAGACAGCAACAATTATATGCTAAGTCTTATTTTTATTTTCTTTTTCTTATAGCAATACCATTGGATTGAAATATATTGAAAATATTTCTTATCATTTTTATTATTATAGGGGCATTTGTATTTTAAGACGTGGCACACTACTCTATACTTTAACCCTTTGGGCCCCAGAGAGGTAAGCAGACACATTGCTTTGCAATGCATTGCGTACCCCTCTGGCACTCAAGGGGTTAAACATTGTATGCTTTTAACTTAAACTTTTGTTTTTGTTTTACAGCAAGAAGATAGAAGAAAGAAGGCAGAAGATACAGGAGACGAAAGAAGGACAGAAGATAAGAAGGAAGATGACCAGGAAGCTGAGGACTCCGCTGGACATCAGGATTAATGGTAAGTGTTACTTGTAATGTGATGTTAATTATACCCCACTGGCACTCATAGGGTTAACTCTATTAACATTTGACACATTTTTTATACTTTGGATGCATTGATATGGGGCATCAATACATACACTGAGGATTTTTTAGCTTCAAGTTTCTATGTCGGCTGTTTAAACAGGCGATAAAGGACTCAATTTAAAAAAAAACAAATAGGTGTTAACTTTCCTGCGATAACTTGAGTCCCTTATCGCCTGTTCTTGGCTCTTAAGTTTAACACATAACAGCTCTTTTTTTTGCCGGTATTTTTTCACAGCACAGACATTTGAATAGCTTACTGTGCTGAAAAAAATGCCGTCGGCAGAAAAAACAGCCGTCTCCAACATTTGGATCGAGCCCTAAAAGAGCTGGAGATTCAGCCTCTGTACCCAGAGAACATTTAATTAAATCTGAAAAACAGAGTTTCTGGGGCAGATCCAGAGAGTTCCCAATTATGTATTCAAGGGGTTAAAAGGCCCATTTAAAGTAACAAACATGTTATGTTTATTCCTTGTGGTGTAACTGGATTGCTTCAGAATTGCATCAAATTTCTTAGTACATCAGACTCAAACATTACATTTTACCCTATCTGATGAAAGTTCACAAATTTCTCAATTCTCTGCCCTAGAGAAGATGTCGGCATGCATGTCTGCAAGACCCTGTTTAAGGATTACATTGGTTTAATGATCCAGCCTTTCCTTTCTTCCTAAAACCTATCAAATATTTTCATTCTGGCAATTAGATTTTTTATTAGAGAAAAATATAATCCTATTTACCCTTACATGAAAGGGAAACTATCATGAAAAGAAGGTTTTGTGGAGAACTGCAGACCAGTACTGCCAAGCTTTCTTTCTTTCTTTCTCATTTTTAAAAGAGAAATAAGCCCCGCAAATGTTAATGCCTCACTTACTATGACCAGGAAATCCTTCTGTCCCCTATGAACTGTGCCCTTATGCCTTTATTCAAGAAATAATAACATCTTCAATCAGTCCAGCATGTCCCTGGAGGCAGACATGAAATTTGCTAACAGGACCACAGGATATAAACTCCACCCACTGTACATTTTAATCATAATCCTTTAAGGATCAGAGGTATGCTCAGTGCATTGCGTGCACTTCTGGTCCTTAACCCTTTGAGTGCCAGAGGGGTACACAACGCATTGTTAAGCAATGCATTGCGTACTCCTCTGGCACTCAAAGGGTTAAAGGGTTAAGTAGACTCATGCACTCTGTCTGATTCAGTTTGAAAACTGTCATATCAGCCTCCACGAACAAGAAATACAAGACAGACTGAAGATGTTATCTCTTAAACAAAGGCATTCTGGCAACATTTACAGGGGACATTAGGAGTTACTAGCCATGGTAAGGTAAGTGGGGTTTGTTATTATTAGGTGAATATACTTCTTCTTTAATGGCACTAGAGGGGTGACAAGCCCTAGAAGAAGATATTCTTGTTCATTTTCAGTGGGTATGTCAAGCAGTTTTGGATTAATGTTATACTCTCTCATGTTTTGTGGAATTCATCTAGTTTATCATGGGATGTTTAGCACAATACTCACAAAACACAACTTGAAGGGGAAAACAGAGTAGTGATGGGCAAACATTTTCACCTGAAAAGAGAAACAGGAAAAAAAACTGCACTTTTCACCAAGCGGGAAATATTTTGTGAAAAGTGCAGTTTTCCCCCTTTTTTTCTCCTAGGCTATCCTAGCTACTTGCATTGAAATCAATGGAAAGACACAATTTCTCCAAACCACACATTTCTCTCCTTTTCCCTCAGGCATATAAAGGGTATCATATTCTCTTACCATGCCATTCTGTGTTTGTGAGAGGAAGAGAAAGTAGCACATATTTGAGCTAGAGAAGATATGCTAATAAAATGGAGTGTTGTAGACAAGAAATCTCTTTTCTGTATTAGGGGAGTCTGTCTGACTGATTGGGAAGACACAGGCAGCAGCAGGGGTCCAAATTTCTTCCTGATGTTGCTGTTATCTCCATCCTATGGTAGTCTGGGGGTGTGAGAAGGGAGCAAAGGTGTTATACCCCAAATACCCCCAGATTTTGTGTGATTGAGCAGAAACAGGCAGCTGTGATCCTTTTTAATCTGGTTGTTATCTCTGTCAGGTGAGTCTGGGGGTGTGAGAAGGGAGCTGAGGAGAATTAACTCAAATACTGCAAAATTCTGTGTGACTGGCTGGGAACACACATGCAGAGGTGATCCAAGATTATTCCTGCTCTGGCTGTTATATCTGTACAGAGCTGGATTAGGCACTAGGTGACCTAGGCGAGGGCGTAGGGCCTGTGTAAATCTGAGGAGCCCAGTCACAGATTGACTTCATTGTATGCGTTGGCTGACTTTGTTTTCAGGAGTGTCTGGTAAGGTAAGGGCATCACATGCTCTCTCCTTGCCACTAATCAATAACCCTATAACCCAGCCAGTTCAAAAAAAACCCCCTCCCTCCTTCCCTCTCTCATTCTACCAGAGATTAAATCAGCAAACTCCCATCTGTACCTTCCTTCTTAAATAATGTGAAAACTCATCTCCACTCTTCTTCCCTCGCATTCTCTTCCCCTCAATCAAGTCATGATTTCCCACCCCTTTGCTCGGCCAAACTCCTTCCCACTAATTTTCTTGTGAGCTTTCCCTTGTACATGCTCCCACAAGCTCTCCACTTCCATTCCCATCACCTTCTGCCTCCGCCCACCAGTTTCCTTGCCAATCTACTCACCCTGCAGTTGATCCGACTGCATTTCCTCACTCTCATTAGTTAATTCTCTCCCTCCTGTTAGACAACTCTTAATCCAGTAAGTGTACACGTGACAGATGCCAGAGCAAAGCTGGAGGCTGCAAACAGTAAGTCCCTTCTCTCAGCTCCCCATCCTCTCTTTCTGACACCAATTCTTTCTCTCAGACCCCCATCCCCCCTCTCTCTCAGACCCCTCTCTTGCCTGGGTGTAGGAGCCCAAAAAGTGTTGAGATGTATAATTAACACACACACATTCTCTCTCTTTCTACAACTCATTCTGACCAGCATAGTGGTTTGTATGATATTACACATCTATTTATTAACTCCTTGTATGCCATAGACATTCTCAGTACATTGGGAAGCCTAGTATCCAAGGGGTTAATATTGCTTTATTCAGTAAGTGACCAAAAGCAACATCCCCTGACAGCACTTGCAGCTCCCCCACTTCGTTCACTCCCACCTGGGACTGAGCATGGGCAGGGTTCTGCTTCTCTTGACTACAGAAACTGAGGTCTCCGCTCATCCTCCACATAGCAGGTGAGATTTATTACATGTGTGATTCCAGATATAAGCAATAAGCTGCACTTGTAATAAATCTCTGTGCTTGGTGGGACAAGCAAGCTCAAAGTAACTGTAGCTCTGATAAACACAGCCCTGCCTGCTCCTAGCTGAGAGTGCGAGATGTGTTATCCCATACATTTGCCTGCCAGAAGTTGTCCAGTGCACTGCAAAACACTGGCCACCCTCTGGCAATATCAGTACATTATACTTACAGCAGTCCTGTTACATTGTTTGAGGAATATTCCCCCAGCCCCCATTTCCTACACCCATACCCCAAACATGTTATATGTTATACACACATAATTGCACAAATTTGAAGTGTCCTAAACTGTAATTTTTGAAGTTGGGTGATTTTTGAAGCCACATACACTAATAGTGTTGAGTAACCAGCACCAGCACAGGTTACCGGAATCTACAGCCTTAGATTTGAGTACTTCTGCTGCTCTTGGAAGTGCACACCTATGATACCTAGTAGTAGTACAATTCAGCAACATCTAGCCCCAGCAGTAGTAGTAGTAGCAGCCTCACAGGAACCTCGCAGTCTATGAAGTCCGTAGTGTGGAAACACTTCACTCTGGATACAAATGGTTGCCTGGCTACCTCAGGCTCTCCCTTTTCCCAAATCATACAAAATAACAATACACCTGATTGGTGATAAAAAAAGGACACAGCACATTTGGCCATAATTGTACTTTGTGCCAGCCCAACGCAAAGGATAGTGAAGGCAAGGTGAACAAATTAATCCATGTCTGTCACCTTTATGGTGAGCATGTAACCCTAACCAAGTCAGCCCACATGGGATGCCATTCCATGCCCATATGATCCAAGATTAACTTGAAGGCTCTGAGCTGTGGATGAGAGGTCATCCAATAAGACTAGAGGAAAGGTGCTTTCGACTAATACAAAGGCAGGAGTTTTTATAGTAAGGGGATAAAGCTATGGAATTCTTTGCCTTAGGATGCTGTGCTTGCAGATACAGTAACTACTTTCAAAAAAGTAATGGATACCTATCTAGCACAGAACAATAATGAGAATGATGGCAGTTGGCTTCAAAGCAAAATAGATTATTGATGCAGGGAACTATGTGACTGCCATTTGGAGTCACTTGGGGCTTAATTGGAGATGGCTTCAATGTTTTGTTTTGTTTTTGCCTTCCTCTGGATCAACAGGAGTGATTTGGCATGGGCTGCATTTGATGGCCACATGCCTTGTTTCATCCACATCAACTATGTTACTATGTAAGTATGGCCATAGGCCCTGGCCAACCAGCCATGACAACATTTTTAATTAAAACGATATAACAGCATAAAATTCAAACTATACAGAGCACAACTATCTAAGCCTACCTCTCAGTATACTAACTGCTTAGTTATATGAAAGAACATAGCAAACTAACTAAAATAGAAAGAATACAAATTGCTGAAAAGAATAAATAATTAGCAACAAGTTGAAAAAATACCCTCCCCAGAAAAGCACCCAAAGTGTACATCAAAAGAAAAGTGTGACGGAAGGAGGGGAACAATTCTTGATTGAAGAGCAGGTCCCAAGAGGAAGTATTCATTCAAGGGTCCTGGTTATAATCCCCTACACTACAACTAAACCTACTTTAACTCCCACCCTCTTGCTACCAAACTGTCACGGATTGTAAGAACGAGAACTGGACCAGTACTGTAGGTAACACAATCTTTATTAAGATACACAACGTACAGAATGATACGGCAACAGCAAGTAAACAAAACAATAATACAAAGTCAGGAAGGATAGTGCTGCTGTAGTGGTACCAAACTGAACCCCAGAAGGCTAGGAGGAGATAAGCCGCCTCAGGTCCGCACATGAGCAGTCTACAACAGGTCCGCACCTGAACGCACCAGTAAATGGACGGAAACAAGGAGAAGTCTGCCAGAGGCACTGAGAGCACCAGACAGGTTATCCACTGAAGCACTGGTATGCTGGGTGCGCAGTGGACAGAGCCCAGGTAACACCAAAGTGGGTAGTCAGACAAGCCGGAACATACACGGAGCAAATAGTCAACCAGAGCTGCAGGTCTGCACCAGATTGGTTATCAGACTAGCCAGGGTCATACATGGAGCATGTAATCGGACAGAGCCACAGGTCAGCACCAGAACAGATAGTCAGCCAGGCCAGAGGTCATACACAGAGGAAGTAGTAATGTAACAGAGCCGCAGGTCCACACCAGGAGGGATGTCAGACTAAGCCGGGGTCATACACAAGCAGGTAGTCAGACCAACCAGAGGTCGGCACCAGAATGGGTAGTCAGACAAACCAGGTAATGCACAAAACTAAAACCAGCTGCACTGGACACCACAAAAGGGTAACTGAGCATAGTGTCCAGGCAGTATTTGAGCCTAGGGTCCAAGAGGAGGAGTCAGAATCCGTGCCACTGCCCCTTTAAATGGAGCGCACGTCCATGCCCTTGGACGTGCACCCATTAACTGTCACAGACCTGCGCCGGAACCCAGCGCCCATAAAGCGGCCGAACCGCCACAACGTCATGCAGCTGGAGCCACCAAACAGCAGTGCGGCTGAAGCCGCAGGGTAACAATACGGCTAGAGACTCCGGAGGAAGCCGCTGTCAGCTCGAGCAACCGCCGCACGGGTACTCTAACACAAACTTCTCTAATAGCCTATAAGGTCATCCTGCTGAAATCCTATTTCCTTCATGATGACCCTTGCTGTTATTACTATTTGGCAATTCTCTTTTGTAGCATTTTTATTTTTGGGATGTAGGGCTCTTTCACACAGGTGATTTTCAGCAAATATTTTGTGTAGCAACTGAAAATGTTGGTGTGTTTTTACTGCTACTCTGAAGCATGCTATTCTCTCAATAGAAAGAGAAATGGTAAAATTGCAGGGAAACTCAGCTGCCTGCAACTGTTATGCAATTTTATTTAAAACAATACTGCAAATTTTGTAGCTGTGTCACACTGTATCTCTTTGATAATCACAAGTTCCCCACAAAGATTCTCAACTCATGCATATTATCTTGATTTTCTGTTGTCATGCATGTTAAATAATGTAAGTCTTACAGCAGGTGATTTTAACTAATATCAGGCCCTCTTAGTTGTATTTACACTGATACAAATATGAAAAAGAGAACTAATTACGTTAACTACACTGTATGAAACTGTATGGCAATATTAATGCACAGCTGATATCACCCATGTACAATATAACACAACTAGCCGGTTGAGCTGTTCACATGGGAAACTCTTGCTTTATGTTAATGCAACCCAATCCAACATGTTGCAGTTTGTGTGCAATCAACGCAATGAGTATCCAGTTTGCAGCAGAGATGATCTACATGGTGGCCTATGGGGCTTTAATGCCCCCATAGCCAGTGCTGAGCAAAGCCTCTGGAGAAGACTTTTTATTTTGCATTCATTATAGTATCTACAACTCTCCCTCTTATTCTGCCTTACTTGAAATGCACATCCACTTGGTTCACTGATGTGCAAAATGAGGACCTTCAGAAGGTGTGTACTAAACCTTCAATCATACCCAACAGCCATTTCCTAGCTAGGGTGATGAGAACTGCAGTCTTTAATAGCTTGTGAGCTCCAGGTTGCCTGTCCATATAACCATATCACCTTCTGAATATTAACAGTTTCACCTTAAACAAAAAAGTGTTTTTCCTCAAATCATCTACTGTACTTCTGAAATGCCCTTGTCTTGCTTTGAAAACTGTTTAAGGACAATGAGAGAATCTGAAATGCTAGTGCCTAATAACCTATCAATTTCTCAGGACCAAAATACATAAATAAAACTTGCCACTGATGGAAAGTAAAACAGGACTGAAAATATTAAAATCTGAGACAAAGAACCTTTAATGTTGAAAAAAAATGTATAAGAGTTAGCAACTCTTGATCCTGTAGGACTCCAACAAGCAATTCGAAGCTAGAAAGAGCATTAAAATGATGGAGAGCAGGGAGGGTAATGTCTGGGCTGGAATCCGGAAGTCTAACATCTTTCTTGGTAATACGTTGCTCTGTTCAATGTGTCAAAGGGTCTGTCTGAGTGACCTTGTGGACATATAATTGTCTTACACGGATGATTTCAATTGAGACACATTAGCATAGCAGCATTGGGACTATTGTCAAGGCTAGTAGGAAATATTACCTGGGTCATGGAAAGGTTTAATTTAAAAGCCATTTTAATGTTAACATTCTAAGTGACAGTGAAACAAAGAATAGAAACATGGAAAGTGACATGAGATAAAGTTGTCTGCTCTTTTCTTAGTAGCTGTAAACCTCAGGCTCTTCTTTGTTTCTGTGGTTTTCATACAGTTTTTTTTTTCTATTTTTATTGAGGAATATCCCTTTGAGTTCCAGAGGGGTACGGAATGCATTGCAAAGCACTGCATTCCGTACCCCTCTGGCACTCAAAGGGATATAGTTTTGGTAAATAGAAAAACCAAAAGGATAGGGGCACAGTGAGAATCATGCACTTCAATGAAAGTATAAAGGGGGTAGTGGTGTAAAGTAAGTAGAAGGAGAAGAGGTGGCAGATTTCAGACATGTCAGATTGCAATAAATAATGCTAGCTCATCATACGAGGTTGGGTGTAATATGTTTTTTTCAATTATTCTACCCCCATAATACACCTTTGCACTTAGTTTGTAGTCTCATTATTAGTGATGAGCGAGCACCCCAATGCTCGGGTGTTCGGGTGCTCTAACCGAGCACCCCCTGAGGCTCGAGTGCTCGGCCGAGCACCCGAGCCCCATTGAAGTCAATGGGAGGACTCGAGCATTACACCAGGCACCCCTGCTCTGATGAGGGGAGGGTGCCTGGTCCATAGGAAAAGGGCAGAAAAGGATGGAAACACCACAGAAATGGTTCAGGGACAGCATAGGGAGGATGTCTGGATGCATCTTGGACTCCAACATCGCTGCTGGGAACGATCTTTCGCCCGTAGTACGCCATTTTTACAGACTGACCATAAAACACACAAAAAGGAAAATAAAAACAACTTTAGGCGAAAAATTGTTACCAAACAATATTTGCTGTATATTTACTTGTATATCATCTGCAAATTCTCCCAAAAATTTCCTTGGTTTTCGGAAGTGAGGCCATGATTAAGAGGGAAACGTGCGCAGAGGCAAATTCTCCCAAAAATTTCCTTGATTTTCAGAACTGAGGCCATGATTAAGAGGGAAACGTGCACAGAGGCAAATTCTCCCAAAAATTTCCTTGATTTTATTGAACTGAGGCCATGATTAAGAGGGAAACGTGCGCTGAGCCGACCATCTAAAACATTATGGGTGAGGGTCTGCTGCAGAGCTGACCATCCTAAACATTATATGCGAAGGCCCGCTAGTGAGCTGACGCTATAAAACATTATATGAGAGGGCCCGCTAGAGAGCTGACCCAATAAAACATTATATGAGAAGGCCCGCTGGTGAGCTGACCTATATAAAAATTGTCAAACAGGGCCCGCTGGTGAGCTGGCCCTATATAAAAATTATATCACAGGGCCCGCTGGTGAGCTGGCCCTATATAAAAATTATATCCCAGGGCATATGGAAGAGGAGGAGGAGGATGAGAAGATTAAGAGTCAACCATATACCCGTTTTTTGGGTGGAAGGGGTGAATGGGAATACAGAGTATTCCCATCATTGTAAATAACATATATAAAGTGAGTTTATGTTCCCCCGGGGCTTTCCTCCAGTGGAGTGGAGAAGTCAGGGGAAATCCAGGCCTTGTTCATTTTTATAAGTGTCAACCTATCAGCATTGTCGGTGGAAAGGCGGATACGCTTATCTGTTATGATGCCACCAGCAGCACTAAATACCCGCTCAGACAGAACGCTGGCGGCAGGGCAGGCCAGCACCTCCAAGGCATAGAGTGCCAGTTCATACCACGTGTCCAGCTTGGACACCCAGTAGTTGTAAGGCACAGAGGGATCATTGAGGACGCTGACACGGTCTGCTACGTACTCCTTCACCATCTTCCAAAACTTTTCCCTCCTTGTGACACTAGGCTGCGCATCAGGGTGAGGGTGCTGGCGGGGTGTCATGAAGGTGTCCCACGCCTTGGAGAGTGTTGCCCTGCCTTTCTCGGAACTGCTGTGTGCTCCCCTTTTCTCCCCTTCTCGGTTGGCCAAGGTAGCACGTACTCTGCCGCCAGCGTTGTCAGATGGAAAATTTTGGAGCAATTTTTCAACAAGAACCTTCTGGTATTGCACCATTTTGCTTGTCCTCTCCACCGGAGGAATGAGAGATGAGAAATTCTCTTTGTAGCGGGGGTCCAGAAGGGTGAACACCCAGTAATCCGTGTTGTCTAAAATGCGTGTAACGCGTGGGTCACGGGAAAGGCAGCCTAACATAAAGTCAGCCATGTGTGCCAGAGTACCAACAGGCAAGATTTCGCTGTCCTCACCAGGAGGATGACTCTCAATCTCCTCATCCTCTTCCTCCTCTTCTGCCCACCCACGCTGAAGAGATGGAACTAAAGTTCCATGGCTACCCTCTGTAGCGGAGACAACCGTGTCTTCCTCCTCCTCCTCCTCCTCCTCCTCCGCCTCCTCCAATTGTCGCTGAGAAGACGAAGTGAGGGTGCTCTGGCTATCACCTTGTGTAAGCTCTTCCTCCCCCATTTCCACCTCTTCCACATGCAAAGCGTCGGTTTTAATTGTGAGCAGCGAGCGTTTCAGTAGACACAGAAGTGGGATGGTTACACTGATAATAGCGTTATCGCCGCTCACCATCTGTGTCGATTCCTCAAAATTGCGTAAAACCTCACAGAGGTCTGACATCCATTCCCACTCCTCACTTCTGATTACAGGAAGTTGAACGGAGAGGCGACGACCGTGTAACAGCTGGTACTCCACTACTGCCCTCTGCTGCTCACAAAGCCGGGCCAACATGTGGAAGGTGGAGTTCCAGCGCGTGCTCACGTCACACAGCAGCCGGTGAGCTGGCAATTGTAAGCGCTGCTGCAGCTTCAACAGGCCGGCTGAAGCTGTTGATGACTTACGGAAATGTGCACACACGCGGCGCACCTTGGTCAAGAGATCATGCACATTGGGGTAGGTTTTTAGAAATCGCTGCACCACTAAATTAAATACATGCGCTAGGCATGGTACGTGTGTGAGCTTGCCGAGCTCCAAAGCCGCCACCAAGTTACGCCCATTATCACACACAACCATGCCTGGTTGCAGGTTGAGTGGCGAGAGCCACTGCTCGGTCTGGTGACTAATCCCCTGCAACAGCTCTGAGGCCGTGTGCTGTTTGTCCCCAAGGCAGATCAGCTTCAGCACGGCCTGTTGACGCTTCCCCACTGCAGTGCTACACTGCTTCCAGCTACTGGCTGATGGGGGAGTGGCGGTGTGTGTAGAGAATTCGGAGGTGGAAACGGAGGAGGAGGAGCCAATAACGTAGGTGCTGGTGGAAACCCTGATGGAGGTAGGGCCCGCAATCCTCGGCGTGGGTAGCACCCGTGCCATCCCAGGGTCCGAGTCGCTCCCAGCCTCCACGACATTCACCCAGTGTGCCGTCAGGGAAATGTAGCGTCCCTGGCCACAAGCACTTGTCCATGTGTCAGTCGTTAAGTGGACCTTCCCAGTAACTGCGTTGGTCAGGGCACGGGTGATGTTACGGGACACATGGTGGTGTAATGCGGGGATGGCACACCGGGAAAAGTAGTGGCGGCTGGGGACCGCGTACCGAGGGACAGCTGCTGCCATCAGGCTGCGGAAGGACTCAGTGTCCACAAGCCTAAATGGCAGCATTTCGATGGCCAGTAATTTGGAAAGGTGTGAGGTTAGTGCTATGGCCTGTGGGTGGGTGGCTGGGTACTTTCTCTTGCGCTCAAATGCCTGGGGTAACGACATTTGGACGCTGTGCTGGGACAGGGAAGTGGATGTGGTCGCTGATGGTGCTTCAGATGCTACAGGTGCAGGGCGGGAGGTATGCGGGCCTGCGCCTTCGACAGGCGATTGGCCGGCACCGAAAACAGGGGAAGAGGAGGCAGTGGTGTGGCCTGCAGACACAGATGGGCGATCCAGGCGTTCCTCCCACTTACTACGGTGCTTGGATGCCATGTGTCGGATCATGCTGGTGGTGGTGAGGTTTCTAGTGTTCATGCCTCGGCTCATTCTGGTGTGGCACAGGTTGCAAACTACAATTCTTTTGTCGTCCGCACTTTCCTTAAAAAAACGCCATACCGCGGAACACCTACCCCTTGGCAAGGTAGATTTACGCAAGGGGGTGCTCCGTGGAACATTTGCGGGCCGGTTTGGTGCGGTCCGCCTTCTTTCTGTAGCCACACCACTGCCTCTTCCAGCCTGTTGCGGTGCTACAGATGGCTCACCCTCAGGACTGCTGTCATCGCTCGGCTCTACACCTTCCCAGGTGGGGTCAGTCACCTCATCGTCCACCAAGTCCTCCTCCACTTCCTCACTCTGATCATCCTCCTCAAGTCTTGATCCCACCACATACTCAGTCATTGACAACTGTATAACATTCTCCTCAACAAGGTCTTGAGACGGAAATAGTGGTTGATTTAATGGCAACTGTGTCTCATCATCATCATCATCATCCACTACTTCCTTTGACCTTAAATGCCGTTCACATCTGTCATCTTCTTGAGATTGGGTAGCCTCTAGAGGTTGTGAATCAGGGCACAAGATGTCATGTTCCTCTGCAAGCGTGCTTGGAGAGAGGGTCAAATGAAGGATTGGTGATGAGACGAGCTCCTCACTATATCCCAGTGTGGGATCACTTCTTTGACCAGACCGTGTATGGTGGGAGGAAGGATGATCAGAGTGAGGATTATGTTGACCAGACTCTTGGCTACTGAGAGTGGACTTGGTGGAAGACAGGGTGGTGCTTAACCGACTGGAAGCAGTATCAGCTGTCATCCAACCGACCACCTGTTCGCAGTGGTCGGACCTCGAGAGTGATGTCCTGCGACGCCCTGTAAAATTACACATGAAGCTAGGTATGGTGGATGTCTTTCTTTCTTGTGCTCTGGCACCAGGCACAGTTTCTCCGCGTCCTGACCCGCGCCCTGAACTTTCAGGATCACGTCCACTTCCCCGTCCCTTTTTACCCGCCTTCTTCATCTTACACAGAATATGTGACTTTAATATTTGAGTTTGAAAACTTAACAGTATTTCTTATTATTCTGCAACTCTGCAGAGTACACAGAATAGGCTGCTAAACTGCGGTGAAACACACTGAATGGAATATGTGAGTTTAATATTTGAGTTTGAAAACTTAACAGTATTTCTTATTATTCTGCAACTGTACAGAGTACACAGAATAGGCTGTTAAACGGCGGTGAAACACACTGAATGGAATATGTGACTTTAATATTTGAGTTTGAAAACTTAACAGTATTTCTTATTATTCTGCAACTGTACAGAGTACACAGAATAGGCTGTTAAACGGCGGTGAAACACACTGAATGGAATATGTGACTTTAATATTTGAGTTTGAAAACTTAACAGTATTTCTTATTATTCTGCAACTGTACAGAGTACACAGAATAGGCTGTTAAACGGCGGTGAAACACACTGAATGGAATATGTGAGTTTAATATTTGAGTTTGAAAACTTAACAGTATTTCTTATTATTCTGCAACTGTACAGAGTACACAGAATAGGCTGCTAAACTGCGGTGAAACACACTGAATGGAATATGTGACTTTAATATTTGAGTTTGAAAACTTAACAGTATTTCTTATTATTCTGCAACTCTGCAGAGTACACAGAATAGGCTGCTAAACTGCGGTGAAACACACTGAATGGAATATGTGAGTTTAATATTTGAGTTTGAAAACTTAACAGTATTTCTTATTATTCTGCAACTGTACAGAGTACACAGAATAGGCTGCTAAACTGCAGTGAAACACACTGAATGGAATATGTGACTTTAATATTTGAGTTTGAAAACTTAACAGTATTTCTTATTATTCTGCAACTGTACAGAGTACACAGAATAGGCTGTTAAACGGCGGTGAAACACACTGAATGGAATATGTGACTTTAATATTTGAGTTTGAAAACTTAACAGTATTTCTTATTATTCTGCAACTGTACAGAGTACACAGAATAGGCTGTTAAACGGCGGTGAAACACACTGAATGGAATATGTGACTTTAATATTTGAGTTTGAAAACTTAACAGTATTTCTTATTATTCTGCAACTGTACAGAGTACACAGAATAGGCTGTTAAACGGCGGTGAAACACACTGAATGGAATATGTGACTTTAATATTTGAGTTTGAAAACTTAACAGTATTTCTTATTATTCTGCAACTGTACAGAGTACACAGAATAGGCTGTTAAACGGCGGTGAAACACACTGAATGGAATATGTGACTTTAATATTTGAGTTTGAAAACTTAACAGTATTTCTTATTATTCTGCAACTGTACAGAGTACACAGAATAGGCTGCTAAACTGCGGTGAAACACACTGAATGGAATATGTGACTTTAATATTTGAGTTTGAAAACTTAACAGTATTTCTTATTATTCTGCAACTGTACAGAGTACACAGAATAGGCTGTTAAACGGCGGTGAAACACACTGAATGGAATATGTGACTTTAATATTTGAGTTTGAAAACTTAACAGTATTTCTTATTATTCTGCAACTGTACAGAGTACACAGAATAGGCTGCTAAACTGCGGTGAAACACACTGAATGGAATATGTGACTTTAATATTTGAGTTTGAAAACTTAACAGTATTTCTTATTATTCTGCAACTCTGCAGAGTACACAGAAAAGGCTGCTAAACTGCGGTGAAACACACTGAATGGAATATGTGACTTTAATATTTGAGTTTGAAAACTTAACAGTATTTCTTATTATTCTGCAACTCTGCACAGTACACAGAATAGGCTGCTAAACGGCGGTGAAACACACTGAATGGAATATGTGACTTTGATATTTTAGTTTGAAGACTTAACAGTATTTCTTCCTATTCTGCAACTCTGCACAGTACACAGAATAGGCTGCTAAACTGCGGCGAAGCACACTGAATGGAATATGTGACTTTGATATTTTAGTTTGAAGACTTAACAGTATTTCTTCCTATTCTGCAACTCTGCACAGTACACAGAATAGGCTGCTAAACTGCGGCGAAGCACACTGAATGGAATATGTGACTTTGATATTTTAGTTTGAAGACTTAACAGTATTTCTTCCTATTCTGCAACTCTGCACAGTACACAGAATGTGCTGCTAAACTGCGGCGAAGCACACTGAATGGAATATGTGACTTTGATATTTTAGTTTGAAGACTTAACAGTATTTCTTCCTATTCTGCAACTCTGCACAGTACTCAGAATGTGCTGCTAAACTGCGGCGACGCACACTGAATGGAATACGTGACTTTGATATTTTAGTTTGAAGACTTAACAGAATGTGCTCTAATCTGCAACTTTGCACACTAAACAGAATGTGCTCTAATCTGCAACTTTGCACACTAAACAGAATGTGCTCTAATCTGCAACTTTGCACACTAAACAGAATGTGCTCTAATCTGCAACTGTGCACACTAAACAGAATGTGCTCTAATCTGCAACTTTTCACACTAAACAGAATATTTTTTTTTTTTTTTGTTTTGTTTTTTCCCCCCCACACACAATATAACCTGCTGCCCCCACACACAGTAGTCCTAAAAAGGACTTTTGGTTCTTTTTTGTCACAATTTTTGTTTTTTCCTCCCTACACTGCCTTTCCCTTCCTATCCTCAGCTCTCCCTGGCTCAGACTGAGCCGAACTCGATGGTCAGGTGCTATACAGCACCTGACCACGGGTTCTGGCCAGCCAATCAGTGTAATGCCAGCAGCCAACATGGCTGCTGGCATTACACCGATGTCAGAGCCTCCCTGCACGTTTATTGGCTGCGCAGCAGCCGCAAAACGTGCGGGGAGGAGACCCGAACATGGCGGGCGAGCACATGCGGTACTCGTACGAGTACCGCCATGTGCCGAGCAGAGCGATGCTCGAGCCGATCCGAGCATCGGCCGAGCATGCTCACTCAACACTACTCATTATGTGTTAGTTTCTTCCACTTCTGACACTTTTAACCACCTTACTGTAAGTTTCCAAACCTGCTGTATAGCACTTATTGCTGTTTAGAATTCCCTTGTCCAAAACTAAGGGGTAGATTTAAAGGCAGGCGTTAAAATGGCCGGTAGGGCCAAAGTGAATACCTGTTGAAATAATAAACTGTGTAACCCGGTATTTGAAGGCCCTACCGGCTAAGACCACAAAGGATGCTAAGCCACAGAAATGGCCTTGTGGCTAAACGTCCGTTTTGCGAGTTAAGTTCACAAAACTCCACTAAAAGCAGCAATACTGGGAACTTAACATTAAAAAACAATTAACTACCGGTGCCTGACATACTGCCAAGCACCAATCGTTAACTGATATGTCTTACACTTACCTGTTATCCACTTTCTGTCTCCTTCTGTCTTCTCTTCTTTCCTGTCTCTTCTGTCCTTCTCTTCTTTCTTCAGTCTTCAAAGAGATATAAGTATAATGTAGAAATAAGTGTCACCCTAATACATACTTTAACCCCTTGAGTGCCAGAGATGTACGCAATGCATTGCAAAGCAATGCATTGTGTATCTCTTTGGTGCTCAAACGGGTCAAAGAATGTATTAACATTGTCCGCTTCCATAAACATGCTTCCAGTTAGTACTATACGATATCCAAGTTGTTCCCAGTAAATGTCATCATATATATCATGTTAAAATAATGGCATGTTAAATAATGCCAATTAATTCCTGCAAAATACTTAGCTTTATATATATATTATTATAATATCTCTTGCTGTCTCTGCCACTGTGTGCAGCCAAGGAGGTTGCAGCAGCGGAGACAGCATCATGCAGCATAGAGCCTCCCTCCACCTTCCTCATGGGCCGATGCCCGTTACACACTGAGGGGATTGGTAGTGAGCCTGCCTTTATATATGGGCAGTCTCACTTGCAATTCCCTCACAGCCACTAGCTGGGATGTGCTTACTCACATCCCAGCCAATCAGCTCTGAGCAGCTGTGCTTTGAAACTGATTGGCTGGGATGTGCGTTTTTGTTTGCCCATTAATAGCTGTGTTAGCTGCCTAAAGATCTGATAAGGGACTTTACGGCCAAACAAATTGGGTCTTACATTTTATGCAATAAAGCGAGTCCTGTATCGGATTATTACAGCTGACACAGTCTTTTAAATGGCAAAAGACATGGAGGCTCTGCAGCAGAGCCGCAATCGTGTTATTTACAAGGAATTTCTTAATTGGAATGGCCTAAAACGTGTGTTTGCAAATCAGGCACACTTTTTAGACCATTCCAATTAAATAATTCCTTGTAAATAAAGTGATTGCGGCTCTGCTGCAGAGCCTCTGTGTGGACCGACACGGATCTCCTGCTGACAGCTTTACAGCTGAAAGCAGGACATATCAAAATGTAAATGCCTGTATCTCTCAAAACCATAGCGGTTTGAGAGATACTTTTTTTGCATTCAGCTCAACTTTTGCAGCACTACAAAATACACAATAGTTTTTTCTGGACATTACTAACCCTTTAAAACATGCAAAGAAATGACACAAACAGCTCCCCCCTCTTCCACACATCTGAAGCATCCATTATCTACAGTGATGAACTGAAAGAGTCTCTGGGTACAAAGTATACAAGATGGGTAGCCTGGTCAGCTCGCAAGCTACCAGCAGATTAAGGGTGGCTCATAAAGGTAATGGAAGTTATATTCCTATTATTTACTAAGAGCTGGTCTTATAAAATAGAGTTTAGGCTACTCATTAGAATCAAGATATAGTTTTATGTAATATTGAGGAGCACTGTTTCCACTAATTCTTTTAACCCTTTGACTGCCAGATGGGTAGCAATCACATTGCAATGTGCTGCTACCTCTCTGGTACTCATAGGGTTAATCTTTGAATACAAAATAGAAGGGCATGTGGAAAAAAAAAATAGGAGGAGAAAAATGTTGGATAAAAATGGTGAAAGAAAGTCATGGGAGCACTGTAGTCGAATTTTCAAGGGGGAGGGGTTAAAATGTTTAATGTGAACAATATTAGTTGAATTAAAGTGGTGAAAGAAAGCACTGCAAGTAGATTTTTAAAAGGGGGGTTAATATGTCGAAAAGGGGCACTTTGTCAGATTTTGTTATGTGGAGAACACATCTAACACTGAACCTGGCCTTTCTGTCATCAAATGTAAGCCTATTTCCTTGGACTTTGACATTTTGCACGTTTTTGTAGGCGGTAGTCGAAAAAAGCAGACAGCGTCAGTTTTGTTTTACTGTGAAAAGTGCTATCTACGCCAGTTTTGTTTTACTGTGGTTCTGCAATAGAATACCAACGTAACACATGATTGCAAAATTCACGCTAATTGTTTTTCTTGTAACAATGGTTTTAGCACGGGTAATAGAATTGAGCCCCTAAAGGGCTCTTCTTCAACATTTAATCATGCCAAACCAAATCTCCCACTGACTAGAATGAGCATCACTGAGTAGTTATAGTTTTACCACTAATGCACTTTCAATCATAGCCTCTATTGTAGACTGTACTTTTTGCAGGTTATCAAATTCAGCAGAAAAGCAGAACAATGAAAGAGACAGAAGAAGTGCAGAACAGTCGATCCTCATGGCTTTTGTTCAAGGTTCTACCTGATTTACAGAATTAGTCTTTAGTTGCTGCTATAAAAGGCTGTTGAGTGGAAGGCTACAATGGTTCAATTTTCCAGCAGGACTTAAAAATAATATTTAGAAATCAATAATTTTTCAAAATCATTGGTGTTAGCAGGGAAGAAGAGCGGAAACAAAAAAAAATCAAACTTCTTCTTTGTGAAAAGACTGAAGTTTTATTATTATTGATATTTTTCTTTTCAATCTGTTCCTATAGACATAGTTCTAATTTAACAAAGTTGTTTGTTCATGTGTTTGTTTATTTTTTAAAGGGGAACTTTTCCCTGAGAATAAGTGACTCTTAGGGTTTTTTCAGATGCATATCAGAACTTTTGCAGCACCCTGTCACTATCCAAATTCTCAAGTAGTTCACATCTCTCTCTCCTGTGTTTCACCACTGATCTGGAACACAAGAGGGGTGTTGTTTAACCCTTTGAGTGCCAGATGGGTATGCAAGCATTGCTTTGCAATGTGTTGTGCACCCCTCTGGAACTCAAATAGTTAAGAGACACTTATTTCAAGGGTATATTTCCTCTTGCAGGTTAATTTTTATAACCAATTTTTATAACCAAATCTCCCCATAGACTTCAAGATGAATATGGAGCATGAAGTTTAATATGGGAAAGTGTAAAGTTCTGAAAACCCCCAGTGCTACTTATGAACTTAATGGAGTCATTTTAGGGGCCTTTTTGCTAGAGAAAGACCCAGGAATCCTTGTAAACTACTCACATGAAAACAGTGACCAGTGTCAAATAGCAGTAGCAAATGCAAAGTCCTGTTTTGCATAAAAAGAGGTATTGAAGCAAGAGTGGATAACATCATTCTGCCTTTGTACAAATCATTGGTAATACCTCACCTCAAATATGCAGTGTGGTTTTGGGCACCAGTTCTGAAAAAGGATATTCTTGAACTGGAGAGAGTACAGCGAAGACCAACCAAATTAATTAGGGGAATGAAGGACTTGACGCATGAGGAACGACTAGACAAACTTGGTTTATTTACTTTAACGAAAAGATGACTAAGAGGAGATCTTATCACAATGTACAAGTGTATGAGAGGTAAATAAAAGGATCTCTCTGCTGAGCTATTCATTCCAAGGCCTGGTGAAATAGCCAGGGGACACCACTTGAGATTAGAGGAAAGGAGGTTTTGACTTCAGCTGAGGAAGGGTTTTTTACCGGAAGGGCTGGTAAATTATGGAATCCCTTGCCCAAGAATGTGGTTATGGCAGAAACAATGCATACATTTAAGAGAAGATTAGATACATTTAGTTTCAAAAGGGAACATACAGGGTTGTATTAGTAGGAAAAACAGGAAGGTCTGAAAAATACTAATTTATCTGGCAGCATGAAAGCTATATAATTATCATGTTTCTGGGTTATAATGCAAAGGTTGAACTTGATATACTTGTATCTTTTTCAACCTAATTTAACGTGTTGCTATGTAATATAAATCTGTGTGCTAAAATCAATGATAAAATGTTTTATCTGCAATGGAAACCAGACCTAAATCATCAGAAAGCTTTCAGATTCTCAGTCAAATCCAGAATGCTAAGACCAAATGTATACTGAAGATTTAATAGGATTTGTAATCAAATTGTTCACCTTTTTTATTTTCAGCACACTTTAATGCTAACGATGTTTCCACTATAGTGTAACAGTCTCTACTGTGCATGACTGCATCATATATATATATATATATATATATATATATATATATGTTCATTTATGTGTATATGTGTGTGTGTGTTTGTGTTTTTATGTGCATGTATATGAGCGTGTGTTTGTGTATGTGTGTATGTGTGTGTGTGTGAGTATGAGAGAGATTCAGTAAAGGGACATTATCCTCTCATCTCTCTGTACTAGACAACAGATTGTGGAACCTTCTTTTGTCCACCACTGAGTTAGACAGCAGCTGTGTATAAAAACAGCCCCTTGTGACTTTTCCAGGCATGAAATACTATTTGTACATTTCCCTCACTGGACCTTATTCAATATACTAGAAAGGTGCAACTATGAAAAACAAATAAACAACCAATCCACTGGCAAAAAATGCAAATTTCCAAAATTCCAATTGACTTCACCACTTGAATGCTAGAAAGGTCCCCAGTGCATTATGAAACAATGCATCAGAGATCTTTCTAGCATTCAAGGGGTTTAAATTTCTGAGTGCCAGAGAGGTATGAGATGTGTTGTATTCCTGTCAATGAAAGGGTTAAACGTCTATGGGAATTTTAATTCCCCCTATGTCAAAGTAGGTTTGCTCTAGAATAACATGTTTTTTAGCTTGATGAATACATCCCATATGGACTAATGTTCAAATTTGCGACTGCAACATCACAGTGTTCGTCTTTAACTCTAACAGTTGATGCACTTTAGGGAATGCATTACTTCATAGGAGCACGTTAATGCATGCCATCAGATACAGAGCACAGAAATGTAACAAGAGTTAAATTTACTCTTTAATGCAATTTCCTTTGTGTCTTGCTTAGTACATTGACCTAAGCTATAAGCAGGCAAAAGGAATGCCTAAGCACCCAAAGACTGCTTTATTGTCCTCCCTTTTGGGTATACATACCAGATATAGAGACGGAAAGCCAATTCCATCATTTACAAGGTAAATTCACCCCCAGGGTTTTGAAGTTGTAAGGATATGAGTCATCTTTAGCTGAAAAAAACTGTTAATATCTGATGTTGCCCATGTAACAGGAACCAGGCGATGTACTCAATCCCCGGCCATCATTGTTCAGCTTCTCTTTCCAAGATGCAGCTACAAGATGGGTAGCCTAGTCAGTTCTGCTGCTAAATTCAGTGAATGGGAGTAAGAGGGAACTCTTTAGACCATTCCTGGAATAGCACACAGCAGATAGGATGAACAGGGGTCCAACAACTTTATTTGTGAAAACAGGGAGTATATATGGGGATGGGATTCTTAACCTAAACAAAAGTGTAGTTTTAATCTTGTCGCGCAGATCTCCAGCCAGTGGGGAAAGGAGTGGCAAGAGATACAAATGCAGAGGACAATCAGGAGGTCACCTACCTTTCAAACCTGGGGAGCGGGAGGGTGAGAGGGAACACAAAGGAGAGTTTAATCTAGCAGAGAGGATCTCCAGACAATTGGGATTGGAGAGACAAGACTGAGACAGGCAGCAACCAATCAAAGAGCTGCCTACCTGTCAGAGCAATGCTCTGCTTGTCAGGGCATTGCTCAACAAGAGACAACCAATGAGAGCAGCCCCTACCTGTCAAACACATAATACACATCAACATTACAAAGGTACACAGCAGGCCACCTACTTGTTGAACAAACCCAAGAAGTGAAAGGGAACAGACAGGCAATAGTCAACCAATCAGCAGGCTGCCTACTTGTCGAACAGACTGAGGCAACCAGTCAGGGACCTGCCTAGTTTTTGAACAGGGAACATGTAAAATCCAGTGAACACATACAAAAGGGGCGTTCAATGAGACAAATACCCAGTTTAACACACAGAAATGGGAAATACAGCAGTAATACACCAGTGGGTACCCTATAAGTCCATAATGTCCCAGAGGGGTCCATTACAGCCCAATTTACAATTGTACATCTTTAGTGTGCCTCTTGACCCTCTGTGCTAAGCAGGGCTGGACTTAGCTACAACCATAGCTATGGCTCACTTCCTCACATTATCACTCGGACAGTCCCATCCACTGTTGCCTGGCACAGAAAACAGACCTCAGCCTACAACATGCAATCCCCCACCAACCCCTCTCCAAAAAAAGCCTTTTAAACCCCTGTTTACTAGAGAAATCTCCAGAACTTTGCTTTGCAATGCAATGGAAAACACTCTAGCATCCAAGGGATTAAATATTAGTCAGTACAGGAATGTGTTAACTAGTGCAGGGATATTGATATTGCACTGGCCTCACCCACAATTCTGAATGTGGGTGTGGCCAGCACAGCTGAGATGTCTCTCAAACTTTGGTGCTCTAGGCGGTTTTCTATTTTTGCCTAATGAGAAATACTGTCCTGGTACTGGATTTGAGAGAATACACAAAAAAAAAACAACAAAGTGTAAAATAACATTTTTGTTTTGAACACCACAATATGAATGATTTTAACACATACTGCCTCTGTTCCCATGTTTATTCATGCCAAATCAAATCTCCCACTGACTAGAATGAGCATCACTGAGCAGTTATAGTTTTATCACTAATGCACTTTCAATCATAGCCTCTATTGTAGACTGTACTTTTTGCAGGTTATCAAATTTAGCAGAAAAGCAGAACAATGAAAGAGACAGAAGAAGTGCAGAACAGTCGATCCTCATGGCTTTTGTTCAAGGTTGTACCTGATTTACAAAATTAGTCTTTAGTTGCTGCTATAAAAGGCTGTTGAGTGGAAGGCTACAATGGTTCAATTTTCTAGCAGGACTTAAAAATAATATTTAGAAATCAATAATTTTTCAAAATCATTGGTGTCTGCAGGGATGAAGAGTGGAAGCAAAAAAAAAAAATCAAACTTCTTTCTTTGTGAAAAGACTGAAGTTTTATTGTTATTGATATTTTTCTTTTCAATCTGTTCCTATAGACATAGTTCTAATTTAACAAACTTGTTTGTTCATGTGTTTGTTTATTTTTTAAAGGGGAACTTTTCCCTGAGAATAAGTGACTCTTAGGGTTTTTCCAGATGCATATCAGAACTTTTGCAGCACCCTGTCACTATCCAAATTCTCAAGTAGGGGGGGCGTGGTTTTGCCACCAATGAAGATGGCTGCTTAAGATCGGAGCTCCTGGACTTACAGGCACAAAATATACTTTAATTATCTTTAATACGGCAGCAACTTGACCTAGCACGCTTTACTTCTCCACTACATGCCTAACAGCAAATGTCGGGGCATGAAACGCCCTACAGCTAAGAAAATCTCAGACTTTCTCCCTGTCCGACGAGGCAGCACCGGAGGCCTGACTACGCCACTAAGTACGCGCTGTGTACTAGCTGACGACGCTGCTTATTCGGCGGCGTCTGATTTCTCTACTCCGGTTCACACTCCTCCTCAACTATCCTCAGACAAACTTTCACCAATTCCACTCTCGTCTCCTGGGGACAAGGAGAATTTACCACCAATGTCCCTTCCACCTTTAAACAAAGCTGATTTGGCGCCATTCCTCACCAAAGAAGATATGAAGCTCTTCTTGGGAGAAATTAAACAAGACATCAAGCAGGCCGTGAAGGAGGAGATCTCTGACCTTAAAAGAGAACTGTCTCAACTTCATACCAGGATCCGCGTCCTGGAGGATGATAGAGAGGCCTCATGGTCGCAACTTAATCAAGTTGATCTTACTCTTCAGCAGCACGAAGAAACTATTGCCTCTCTTACTTCCCGCTTGGAAGATTTGGATAATAGAGGGAGGCGGTGTAATATCAGAATTAAAGATTTCCCTGAATCGGTCCCTGCAAAAGACTTAAAGTCGTATCTACAAACCTTGTTCACGGAGATTCTGGGTCTATCTGATGGCCCTTCACTTATGATTGAACGGGCTCACCGGGCTCTTCGGCCCCGCGGCCCATCCGGTTCCCGTCCTAGAGACATTATATGCTGTTTGCATCACTATGCTGACAAGGAACGCATCATGTCCCAGAGCAGAGAATTATCTGAAATTAAGTTTGCTGGTTGTGTAATACACCTCTATAATGATCTCTCTCCACATACTCTACAGAAGAGATGGTCCCTCCGCACTCTAACGGATCATCTCCGGAACCTGGGAAAGAAATACCGGTGGGGGTTCCAGTTTAACCTGTCCGCCACCTATAATGGTACCTCTGCTCTCCTCCGTGATCCTTTGGAGATACCAGAATTCTGTCATATGCTGGGCATTGAACCACCAACTTCTTCTTCGGTATCAGCGCTCTCTACAGCACCTGTATCCACTGGTGGCCCTCCTAGAGAGAAGAGAGACCGCTGGAACTCATCTATGGGCCCCGACAGTAAGAGGAGCAAATCATCATCTGATATTCGTGATGCCTCTGCTTCACGGGATTGGGACTAAAGACATTTACAGGTTTCTTTTCCCCTTTTCGTTATCAAGGGACATATGGTATTGAGTTGTGAGCCTCCATAGTTTATATACCATACCCTATCCTTTATCGGGAGTTCTTGCTGGAGGCTCCATTACCTCACCCTCCCTCGACTTAAACCCAGTTGAGTGCTGTTTCTTATTTTATTGTTACCTCTCTATTACTGAGATTTGATTTATACCGCTAAATTACTATTATTATTCATTTTGATATAATGTTCTCATGTGCTTATCTTGGGTTCATATACCCCTTGTTTCTTCTGTTGTTGGTTTGCTTGTATGAGGTTTCCCGATCCGCTCTGGGGCCTTCATCTTGTTGATTGCTCCCCCCGGACCGGCTTGGGCGACCTTTTATTATCTACATGCTCCCGTGTATGCTTAGTGCTGATATGTTGGGTATGTGATGGTTGTCTTTGTGTGGGCCTTGCTGGGTTCCCCCCGGTGGATTCAGTTTTCACTACCAGGTGGTTCCGGGAGATGCCCTCACGGGGGCTATCTGTGAAATTCAACAAAGAAAACAGAGAGAAAAGTTAAAGTGAAATGTTCATGTCCCCTGACTCAGTTTATGCTTGATGCTGACATTTTAGGGATATGACTAGTGATGATCGAGCACCCCGATGCTCGGGTGCTCGGGTGCTCTGGCCGAGCGCCCCCGGAGGCTCGAGTGCTCGGCCAAGCACCCGAGCCCCATTGAAGTCAATGGGAGGACTCGAGCATTACACCAGGCACCCCCTGCTCTGATGAGGGGAGGGTGCCTGGTTCATAGGAAAAGGTCAGAAAATGATGGAAACACCACAGAAATGGTTCAGGGACAGCATAGGGAGGATGTCTGGATGCATCTTGGACTCCAACGTCGCTGCTGGGAACGATGTTTCGCCCGTAGTACGTCATTTTTACAGACTGACCGTAAAACACACAAAAAGGAAGATAAAAACGACTTTAGGCGAAAAATTGTTACCAAACAGTATTTGCTGTATATTTACTTGTATATCATCTGCAAATTCTGCAAAAAATTTCATCGATTTTTCGGAACTGGGGCCATGATTAAGAGGGAAACGTGCGCAGCGTAAAGCAGGTGTTCAACGTGGTTATGGCCCGGGTAAGGTACAGCATTCAGGAACGGAGGCCGCAGCTCCCACAGGTTTTACAACATGTCCGTTTGCCCTTGTTAAGTCCAAAATTTATAGTCGGAACAGTGGGGTCTGATCCATTGAGTAAAAGTGACGAAGTGACTTAGTGGATGAAGCCAAGAACTACCTTCTGCTCTGTCGAACACCCCAGCCCTATTTAATTCAATGGGAGGACCTGAGGCACTCCGATACAACCTGTATATCACAAAATGGAGGGCCTCATTCACATTGTGGTACAATAGTTCAGGTAGTGGTCCAACACTCATAAAGCCTATGCACTAAGTGAAAGGGCTGCCAAAAATTAGACTGAAATGTCACTCCAATACACCCTTTATTACACATAAAGGAGGGCATCATACACAGCCTTGAAAAATTAGGATTAATGGCCTGCTGGTGACCCTCTAAAACATTAGGGGCGAGGGCATGCCTCTAAGCTGACCATCTAAAACATTAGGAATGAGGGTCTGCTGCTGAGCCGACCATCTAAAACATTATGGGTGAGGGTCTGCTGCGGAGCTGACCATCCTAAACATTATATGAGAGGGCCCGCTAGAGAGCTGACCCAATAAAACATTATATGAGAAGGCCCGCTGGTGAGCTGACCTATACAAAAATTGTCAAACAGGGCCCGCTGGTGAGCTGGCCCTATATAAAAATTATATCACAGGGCCCGCTGGTGAGCTGGCCCTATATAAAAATTATATCACAGGGTATATGGAAGAGGAGGAGGAGGATGAGAAGATTAAGAGTCAACCATATACCCGTTTTTTGGGTGGAAGGGGTGAATGGGAATACAGAGTATTCCCATCATTGTAAATAACATATCTAAAGTGACTTTATGTTCACCCGGGGCTTTCCTCCAGTGGAGTGGAGAAGTCAGGGGAAATCCAGGCCTTGTTCATTTTTATAAGTGTCAACTAGTGATGAGCGAGCATGCTCGGCCGAAGCTCGGTTCGGCTCGAGCATCGCTCTGCTCGGCACATGGCGGTACTCGTACGAGTACCGCATGTGCTCGCCCGCCATGTTCGGGTCTCCTCCCCGCACGTTTCGCGGCTGCTGCGCAGCCAATAAACGTGCAGGGAGGCTCTGACATCAGTGTAATGCCAGCAGCCATGTAGGCTGCTGGCATTACACTGATTGGCTGGCCAGAACCCGTGATCGGGTGCTGTATAGCACCTGACCAGCGAGTTTGACTCAGTCTTAACCAGGGAGAGATGAGGATAGGAAGGGAAAGTCAGTGTAGGGAGAAGAAAAGCGATTTAAAAAAAAAAAAAGACCCAAAAGTCCTTTTTAGGACTTCTGTGTGTGGGGGCAGCAGTTTATTTTGTTTGGGAGGGCAGAGATATAAAAAAAAAAAGTCACATATTCCGTTCACTGTGCCTAGCCGCAGATTAGCAGCACATTCTGTTTAGTGTGCAAAGTTGCAGATTAGAGCACATTCTGTTCAGTGTGCAAAGTTGCAGATTAGCAGCACATTCTTTTTAGTGTGCAAAGTTGCAGATTAGAGCACATTCTGTTCAGTGTGCAAAGTTGCAGATTAGAGCACATTCTGTTCAGTGTGCAAAGTTGCAGATTAGCAGCACATTCTTTTTAGTGTGCAAAGTTGCAGATTAGAGCACATTCTGTTCAGTGTGCAAAGTTGCAGATTAGCAGCACATTCTTTTTAGTGTGCAAAGTTTCAGATTAGCAGCACATTCTGTTTATTGTGCAAAGTTTCAGATTAGCAGAACATTCTGTTAACTGTGCAAAGTGTAAAATATCAAATCACATATTCCATTCACTGTGCCTAGCCGCAGATAAGAAGCACATTCTGTTTAGTGTGCAAAGTTGCGTATTAGGAGAACATTCTGTTTAGTGTGCAAAGTGTAAAATATCAAAGTCACATATTCCATTCACTGTGCCTAGCCGCAGATAAGAAGCACATTCTGTTTAGTGTTCAAAGTTGCGTATTAGGAGAACATTCTGTTTAGTGTGCAAAGTGTAAAATATCAAAGTCACATATTCCATTCACTGTGTCTAAACACAGATAAGAAGCACATTCTGTTTAGTGTTCAAAGTTGCGTATTAGGAGAACATTCTGTTAACTGTGCAAAGTGTAAAATATCAAAGTCACATATTCCATTCACTGTGTCTAACCGCAGATAAGAAGCACATTCTGTTTAGTGTGCAAAGTTGCGTATTAGGAGAACATTCTGTTAACTGTGCAAAGTGTAAAATATCAAAGTCACATATTCCATTCACTGTGTCTAACCGCAGATAAGAAGCACATTCTGTTTAGTGTGCAAAGTTGCGTATTAGGAGAACATTCTGTTAACTGTGCAAAGTGTAAAATATCAAAGTCACATATTCCATTCACTGTGCCTAGCCGCAGATAAGAAGCACATTCTGTTTAGTGTGGAAAGTTGCGTATTAGGAGAACATTCTGTTAACTGTGCAAAGTGTAAAATATCAAAGTCACATATTCCATTCACTGTGTCTAACCGCAGATAAGAAGCACATTCTGTTTAGTGTGCAAAGTTGCGTATTAGGAGAACATTCTGTTAACTGTGCAAAGTGTAAAATATCAAAGTCACATATTCCATTCACTGTGTCTAACCGCAGATAAGAAGCACATTCTGTTTAGTGTGCAAAGTTGCGTATTAGGAGAACATTCTGTTAACTGTGCAAAGTGTAAAATATCAAAGTCACATATTCCATTCACTGTGTCTAACCGCAGATAAGAAGCACATTCTGTTTAGTGTGCAAAGTTGCGTATTAGGAGAACATTCTGTTAACTGTGCAAAGTGTAAAATATCAAAGTCACATATTCCATTCACTGTGCCTAGCCGCAGATAAGAAGCACATTCTGTTTAGTGTGCAAAGTTGCGTATTAGGAGAACATTCTGTTAACTGTGCAAAGTGTAAAATATCAAAGTCACATATTCCATTCACTGTGCCTAGCCGCAGATAAGAAGCACATTCTGTTTAGTGTGGAAAGTTGCGTATTAGGAGAACATTCTGTTAACTGTGCAAAGTGTAAAATATCAAAGTCACATATTCCATTCACTGTGTCTAACCGCAGATAAGAAGCACATTCTGTTTAGTGTGCAAAGTTGCAGATTAGGAGAACATTCTGTTAACTGTGCAAAGTGTAAAATATCAAAGACACATATTCCATTCACTGTGTCTAACCGCAGATAAGAAACACATTCTGTTTATTGTGCAAAGTTTCAGATTAGCAGAACATTCCGTTTAGTGGGCAAAGTGTAAAATATCAAAGTCACATATTCCATTCACTGTGCCTAGCCGCAGATAAGAAGCACATTCTGTTTAGTGTGCAAAGTTGCGTATTAGGAGAACTTTCTGTTTACAGTGCAAAGTTGCAGATTTGCAGCACATATTCCGTGTAATATGAAGAAGGCGGGTAAAAAGGGACGGGGAAGTGGACGTGATCCTGATAGTTCAGGGCGCGGGTCAGGACGCGTAGAAACTGTGCCTGGTGCCAGAGCACAAGACAGAAAGACATCCACCATACCTAGCTTCATGTCTCAGTTTACAGGGCGTCGCAGGACATCACTCTCGAGGTCAGACCACTGCGAACAGGTGGTCGGTTGGATTTCAGCTTATACTGCTTCCAGTCGGTTAAGCACCACCCTGTCTTCCACCAAGTCCACTCTCAGTAGCCAAGAGTCTGGTCAACATAATCCTCACCCTGATCATCCTTCCTCCCACCATAGAGGGTCTGGTCAAAGAAGTGATCCCACACTGGGTTATAGTGAGGAGCTCGTCTCATCACCAATCCTTAATTTGAACCTCTCTCCAAGCACGCTTGCAGAGGAACATGACATCTTGTGCCCTGATTCACAACCTCTAGAGGGTACCCAATCACAAGAAGATGACAGAGGGGAACGGCATTTAAGGTCAAAGGAAGTGGATGATGATGATGATGAGACACAGTTGCCATTAAATCAACCACTATTACTGTCTCAAGACCTTGATCAGGAGGATGATATACAGTTGTCAATGACTGAGTATGTGGTGGGATCAAGACATGAGGAGGATGATCAGAGTGAGGAAGTGGAGGAGGACTTGGTGGACGATGAGATGACTGACCCCACCTGGGAAGGTGTAGAGCCGAGCGATGACAGCAGTCCTGAGGGTGAGCCATATGCAGCACCGCAACAGGCTGGAAGAGGCAGTGGTGTGGCTACAGAAAGAAGGCGGACCGCACCAAACCGGCCCGCAAATGTTCCACGGAGCACCCCCTTGCGTAAATCTACCTTGCCAAGGGGTAGGTGTTCCGCGGTATGGTGTTTTTTTAAGGAAAGTGCGGACGACAAAAGAATTGTAGTTTGCAACCTGTGCCACACCAGAATGAGCCGAGGCATGAACACTAGAAACCTCACCACCACCAGCATGATCCGACACATGGCATCCAAGCACCGTAATAAGTGGGAGGAATGCCCGGATCGCCAATCTGTGTCTGCAGGCCATACCACTGCCTCCTCTTCCCCTGTTTTCGGTGCCGGCCAATCGCCTGTCGAAGGCGCAGGCCCTCATACCTCCCGCCCTGCACCTGTACCATCTGAAGCACCATCAGCGACCACATCCACTTCCCTGTCCCAGCGCAGCGTCCAAATGTCGTTACCCCAGGCATTTGAGCGCAAGCGAAAATACCCAGCCACCCACCCACAGGCCATAGCACTAACCTCACACCTTTCCAAATTACTGGCCATCGAAATGCTGCCATTTAGGCTTGTGGAGACTGAGTCCTTCCACAGCCTGATGGCAGCAGCTGTCCCTCGGTACGCAGTCCCCAGCCGCCACTACTTTTCCCGGTGTGCCGTCCCCGCCTTACACCACCATGTGTCCCGTAACATCACCCGTGCCCTGACCAACGCAGTTACTGGGAAGGTCCACTTAACGACTGTCACATGGACAAGTGCTTGTGGCCAGGGACGCTACATTTCCCTGACGGCACACTGGGTGAATGTCGTGGAGGCTGGGAGCGACTCGGACCCTGGGATGGCACAGGTGCTACCCACGCCGAGGATTGCGGGCCCTACCTCCATCAGGGTTTCCGCCAGCACCTACGTTATTGGCTCCTCCTCCTCCGTTTCCACCTCCGAATTCTCTGCGCGCAGCGCCACTCACCCATCAGCCGGTACCTGGAAGCAGTGTAGCACTGCAGTGGGGAAGCGTCAACAGGCCGTGCTGAAGCTGATCTGCCTTGGGGACAAACAGCACACGGCCTCAGAGCTGTTGCAGGGGATTAGTCACCAGACCGAGCAGTGGCTCTCGCCACTCAACCTGCAACCAGGCATGGTTGTGTGTGATAATGGGCGTAACTTGGTGGCGGCTTTGGAGCTCGGCAAGCTCACACACGTACCATGCCTAGCGCATGTATTTAATTTAGTGGTTCAGCGATTTCTAAAAACCTACCCCAATTTGCATGATCTCTTGACCAAGGTGCGCCGCGTGTGTGCACATTTCCGTAAGTCATCTACAGCTTCAGCCGGCCTATTGAAGCTGCAGCAGCGCTTACAATTGCCAGCTCACCGGCTGCTGTGTGACGTGAGCACGCGCTGGAACTCCACCTTCCACATGTTGGCCCGGCTTTGTGAGCAGCAGAGGGCAGTAGTGGAGTACCAGCTGTTACACGGTCGTCGCCTCTCCGTTCAACTTCCTGTAATCAGAAGTGAGGAGTGGGAATGGATGTCAAACCTCTGTGAGGTTTTACGCAATTTTGAGGAATCGACACAGATGGTGAGCGGCGATAACGCTATTATCAGTGTAACCATCCCACTTTTGTGTCTACTGAAACGCTCGCTGCTCACAATTAAAACCGACGCTTTGCATGTGGAAGAGGTGGAAATGGGGTAGGAAGAGCTTACACAAGGTGATAGCCAGAGCACCCGCACTTCGTCTTCTCAGTGACAATTGGAGGAGGCGGAGGAGGAGGAGGAGGAGGAGGAGGAGGAAGACACAGTTGCCTCCGCTACAGAGGGTAGCCATGGAACTTTAGTTCCATCTCTTCAGCGTGGGTGGGCAGAAGAGGAGGAAGAGGATGAGGAGATGGAGAGTCATCCTCCTGGTGAGGACAGCGAAATCTTGCCTGTTGGTACTCTGGCACACATGGCTGACTTTATGTTAGGCTGCCTTTCCCGTGACCCACGCGTTACACGAATTTTAGACAACACGGATTACTGGGTGTTCACCCTTCTGGACCCCCGCTACAAAGAGAATTTCTCATCTCTCACTCCTCCGGTGGAGAGGACAAGCAAAATGGTGCAATACCAGAAGGTTCTTGTTGAAAAATTGCTCCAAAATTTTCCATCTGACAACGCTGGCGGCAGAGTACGTGCTACCTTGGCCAACCGAGAAGGGGAGAAAAGGGGAGCACACAGCAGTTCCGACAAAGGCAGGGCAACACTCTCCAAGGCGTGGGACACCTTCATGACACCCCGCCAGCACCCTCACCCTGATGCGCAGCCTAGTGTCACAAGGAGGGAAAAGTTTTGGAAGATGGTGAAGGAGTACGTAGCAGACCGTGTCAGCGTCCTCAATGATCCCTCTGTGCCTTACAACTACTGGGTGTCCAAGCTGGACACGTGGTATGAACTGGCACTCTACGCCTTGGAGGTGCTGGCCTGCCCTGCCGCCAGCGTTCTGTCTGAGCGGGTATTTAGTGCTGCTGGTGGCATCATAACAGATAAGCGTATCCGCCTTTCCACCGAAAATGCTGATAGGTTGACACTTATAAAAATGAACAAGGCCTGGATTTCCCCTGACTTCTCCACTCCACTGGAGGAAAGCCCCGGGGGAACATAAACTCACTTTATATATGTTATTTACAATGATGGGAATACTCTGTATTCCCATTCACCCCTTCCACCCAAAAAACGGGTATATGGTTGACTCTCTTCCATATGCCCAGTGATATAATTTTTATATAGGGCCAGCTCACCAGCGGGCCCAGTGATATAATTTTTATATAGGGCCAGCTCACCAGCGGGCCTTCTCATATAATGTTTTATTGGGTCAGCTCTCTAGCGGGCCCTCTCATATAATGTTTTATAGCGTCAGCTCACTAGCAGGCCTTCGCATATAATGTTTAGGATGGTCAGCTCCGCAGCAGACCCTCACCCATAATGTTTTAGATGGTCGGCTCAGCGCACGTTTCCCTCTTAATCATGGCCTCAGTTCAGAAAAATCGAGGAAATTTTTGGGAGAATTTGCCTCTGCGCACGTTTCCCTCTTAATCATGGCCCCAGTTCCGAAAAATCGATGAAATTTTTTGCAGAATTTGCAGATGATATACAAGTAAATATACAGCAAATACTGTTTGGTAACAATTTTTCGCCTAAAGTCGTTTTTATCTTCCTTTTTGTGTGTTTTACGGTCAGTCTGTAAAAATGGCGTACTACGGGCGAAAGATCGTTCCCAGCAGCGACGTTGGAGTCCAAGATGCATCCAGACATCCTCCCTATGCTGTCCCTGAACCATTTCTGTGGTGTTTCCATCATTTTCTGCCCTTTTCCTATGGACCAGGCACCCTCCCCTCATCAGAGCAGGGGGTGCCTGGTGTAATGCTCGAGTCCTCCCATTGACTTCAATGGGGCTCGGGTGCTCGGCCGAGCACTCGAGCCTCCGGGGGTGCTCGGTCAGAGCACCCGAACACCCGAGCATTGGGGTGCTCGCTCATCACTAGTGTCAACCTATCAGCATTTTCGGTGGAAAGGCGGATACGCTTATCTGTTATGATGCCACCAGCAGCACTAAATACCCGCTCAGACAGAACGCTGGCGGCAGGGCAGGCCAGCACCTCCAAGGCGTAGAGTGCCAGTTCATACCACGTGTCCAGCTTGGACACCCAGTAGTTGTAAGGCACAGAGGGATCATTGAGGACGCTGACACGGTCTGCTACGTACTCCTTCACCATCTTCCAAAACTTTTCCCTCCTTGTGACACTAGGCTGCGCATCAGGGTGAGGGTGCTGGCGGGGTGTCATGAAGGTGTCCCACGCCTTGGAGAGTGTTGCCCTGCCTTTGTCGGAACTGCTGTGTGCTCCCCTTTTCTCCCCTTCTCGGTTGGCCAAGGTAGCACGTACTCTGCCGCCAGCGTTGTCAGATGGAAAATTTTGGAGCAATTTTTCAACAAGAACCTTCTGGTATTGCACCATTTTGCTTCTCCTCTCCACCGGAGGAATGAGAGATGAGAAATTCTCTTTGTAGCGGGGGTCCAGAAGGGTGAACACCCAGTAATCCGTGTTGTCTAAAATGCGTATAACGCGTGGGTCACGGGAAAGGCAGCCTAACATAAAGTCAGCCATGTGTGCCAGAGTACCAACAGGCAAGATTTCGGTGTCCTCACCAGGAGGATGACTCTCAATCTCCTCATCCTCTTCCTCCTCTTCTGCCCACCCACGCTGAAGAGATGGAAATAAAGTTCCATGGCTACCCTCTGTAGCGGAGGCAACCGTGTCTTCCTCCTCCTCCTCCTCCTCCGCCTCCTCCAATTGTCGCTGAGAAGACGAAGTGAGGGTGCTCTGGCTATCACCTTGTGTAAGCTCTTCCTCCCCCATTTCCACCTCTTCCACATGCAAAGCGTCGGTTTTAATTGTGAGCAGCGAGCGTTTCAGTAGACACAGAAGTGGGATGGTTACACTGATAATAGCTTTATCGCCGCTCACCATCTGTGTCGATTCCTCAAAATTGCGTAAAACCTCACAGAGGTCTGACATCCATTCCCACTCCTCACTTCTGATTAGAGGAAGTTGAACGGAGAGGCGACGACCGTGTAACAGCTGGTACTCCACTACTGCCCTCTGCTGCTCACAAAGCCGGGCCAACATGTGGAAGGTGGTGTTCCAGCGCGTGCTCACGTCACACAGCAGCCGGTGAGCTGGCAATTGTAAGCACTGCTGCAGCTTCAACAGGCCGGCTGAAGCTGTAGATGACTTACGGAAATGTGCACACACGCGGCGCACCTTGGTCAAGAGATCATGCAAATTGGGGTAGGTTTTTAGAAATCGCTGAACCACTAAATTAAATACATGCACTAGGCATGGTACGTGTGTGAGCTTGCCGAGCTCCAAAGCCGCCACCAAGTTACGCCCATTATCACACACAACCATGCCTGGTTGCAGGTTGAGTGGCGAGAGCCACTGCTCGGTCTGGTGACTAATCCCCTGCAACAGCTCTGAGGCCGTGTGCTGTTTGTCCCCAAGGCAGATCAGCTTCAGCGCGGCCTGTTGACGCTTCCCCACTGCAGTGCTACACTGCTTCCAGCTACCGGCTGATGGGTGAGTGGCGCTGCGCGCAGAGAATTTGGAGGTGGAAACGGAGGAGGAGGAGGAGGAGCCAATAACGTAGGTGCTGGCGGAAACCCTGATGGAGGTAGGGCCCGCAATCCTCGGCGTGGGTAGCACCTGTGCCATCCCAGGGTCCGAGTCGCTCCCAGCCTCCACGACATTCACCCAGTGTGCCGTCAGGGAAATGTAGCGTCCCTGGCCACAAGCACTTGTCCATGTGTCAGTCGTTAAGTGGACCTTCCCAGTAACTGCGTTGGTCAGGGCACGGGTGATGTTAAGGGACACATGGTGGTGTAAGGCGGGGACGGCACACCGGGAAAAGTAGTGGCGGCTGGGGACTGCGTACCGATGGACAGCTGCTGCCATCAGGCTGAGGAAGGACTCAGTCTCCAGAAGCCTAAATGGCAGCATTTCGATGGCCAGTAATTTGGAAAGGTGTGAGGTTAGAGCTATGGCCTGTGGGTGGGTGGCTGGGTATTTTCGCTTGCGCTCAAATGCCTGGGGTAACGACATTTGGACACTGCGCTGGGACAGGGAAGTGGATGTGGTCGCTGATGGTGCTTCAGATGGTACAGGTGCAGGGCGGGAGGTATGCGGGCCTGCGCCTTCGACAGGCGATTGGCCGGCACCGAAAACAGGGGAAGAGGAGGCAGTGGTGTGGCCTGCAGACACAGATTGGCGATCCGGGCGTTCCTCCCACTTATTACGGTGCTTGGATGCCATGTGTCGGATCATGCTGGTGGTGGTGAGGTTTCTAGTGTTCATGCCTCGGCTCATTCTGGTGTGGCACAGGTTGCAAACTACAATTTTTTTGTCGTCCACACTTTCCTTAAAAAAACGCCATACCGCGGAACACCTAGCCCTTGGCAAGGGAGATTTACGCAAGGGGGTGCTCCGTGGAACATTTGCGGGCCGGTTTGGTGCGGTCCGCCTTCTTTCTTTAGCCACACCACTGCCTCTTCCAGCCTGTTGCGGTGCTGCAGATGGCTCACCCTCAGGACTGCTGTCATCGCTCGGCTCTCCACCTTCCCAGGTGGGGTCAGTGACCTCATCGTCCACCAAGTCCTCCTCCACTTCCTCACTCTGATCATCCTCCTCATTTCTTGATCCCACCACATCCTCAGTCATTGACAACTGTGTATCATCCTCCTCATCAAGGTCTTGAGACAGTAATTGTGGTTGATTTGATGGCAACTGTGTCTCATCATCATCATTCACTTCCTTTGACCTTAAATGCCGTTCCCCTCTGTCATCTTCTTGTGATTGGGTACCCTCTAGAGGTTGTGAATCAGGGCACAAGATGTCATGTTCCTCTGCAAGCGTGCTTGGAGAGAGGTTCAAATCAAGGATTGGTGATGAGACGAGCTCCTCACTATATCCCAGTGTGGGATCACTTCTTTGGCCAGACCCTCTATGGTGAGAGGAAGGATGATCAGGGTGAGGATTATGTTGACCAGACTCTTGGCTAGTGAGAGTGGACTTGGTGGAAGACAGGGTGGTGCTTAACCGACTGGAAGCAGTATCAGCTGAAATCCAACCGACCACCTGTTCGCAGTGGTCTGACCTCGAGAGTGATGTCCTGCGACGCCCTGTAAACTGAGACATGAAGCTAGGTATGGTGGATGTCTTTCTGTCTTGTGCTCTGGCACCAGGCACAGTTTCTACGCGTCCTGACCCGCGCCCTGAACTATCAGGATCACGTCCACTTCCCCCTCCCTTTTTACCCGCCTTTTTCATATTAAACGGAATATATGCCGGTAATCTGCGGCTAGGCACACGAAACAGAATGTGACGCTAATCTGCGGCTAGGCACAGTGAACGGAATATGTGACATTAATTTGTGAATTTGCACACTAAACAATATGTGACGTTAATTTGTGAATTTGCACACTAAACAATATGTGACGCTAATCTGCGGCTAGGCACACGAAACAGAATGTGACGCTAATCTGCGGCTAGGCACAGTGAACGGAATATGTGACGTTAATTTGTGAATTTGCACACTAAACAATATGTGACGTTAATTTGTGAATTTGCACACTAAACAATATGTGACGCTAATCTGCGGCTAGGCACACGAAACAGAATGTGACGCTAATCTGCGGCTAGGCACAGTGAACGGAATATGTGACGTTAATTTGTGAATTTGCACACTAAACAATATGTGACGCTAATCTGCGGCTAGGCACACTAAACAATATGTGACGCTAATCTGCGGCTAGGCACACTAAACAATATGTGACGTTAATCTGCGGCTAGGCACACTAAAGAATATGTGACCCTAATCTGCGGCTAGGCACACGAAACAGAATGTGACGCTAATCTGCGGCTAGGCACAGTGAACGGAATATGTGACGTTAATTTGTGAATTTGCACACTAAACAATATGTGACGCTAATCTGCGGCTAGGCACACTAAACAATATGTGACGTTAATCTGCGGCTAGGCACACTAAACAATATGTGACGCTAATCTGCGGCTAGGCACACAAAACAGAATGTGACGCTAATCTGCGGCTAGGCACAGTGAACGGAATATGTGACGTTAATTTGTGAATTTGCACACTAAACAATATGTGACGCTAATCTGCGGCTAGGCACACGAAACAGAATGTGACGCTAATCTGCGGCTAGGCACACGAAACAGAATGTGACGCTAATCTGCGGCTAGGCACAGTGAACGGAATATGTGACGTTAATTTGTGAATTTGCACACTTAACAGAATGTGACAATAATCTATGGCTAGGCACACGTTTAAAATGGCCCTTTTTGTCGCTGCGTTGTAAAATATTTGTCCCTGTGCACCTAGTACAATGTCACCTTACTAATATCCCCCCCACAAAAAAAAGGAAATTGTGCCCCCCCCAAACAAAATATAAATGCTGCCCCCACACACAACAGTCCTAAAAAGGACTTTTGGGTCTTGAAAGAGTACCAACACTTTTATTCTCCCTACACTGACTTTCCCTGCCTGATCGCATTTCTCCCTGGCTGAAAATGAGCTGAACTCGCAAGTCGGGTGCTATACAGCACCCGATCACGGGTTCTGGCCAGCCAATCAGTGTAATGCCAGCAACCAACATGGCTGCTGGCATTACACTGATGTCAGAGCCTCCCCGCACGTTTATTGGCTGCGCAGCATCCGCAAAACGTGCGGGGAGGAGACCCGAACATGGCGGGCGAGCACATGCGGTACTCGTACGAGTACCGCCATGTGCCGAGCAGAGCGATGCTCGAGCCGAACCGAGCTTCGGCCGAGCATGCTAGCTCATCACTAGATATGACGGTTGTCTCTGTGGGGGCCTGGTTGGGTTCTCCCCGGTGAGTTCGGTTTTCGCTGCCGGGTGGTTCCGAACGACGCCCTCATGGGGATTATCTGTGAGCTTCAGGAATTTTACATCCCCCGACTTCTAATTCCCTTTGTCTTTAACTCTAGTACCCCTACATCTTAGGTTATCTGTACCTACCCTATTTTCTTTTCCTTTCCTCCATATAGCTCTTATTGTGCCTGGAGTCAGGGCTTTCTATGTATTTGTACAATTACTTCCCGAAATTGAATAATTTTCTCGTAATTGATTGCATTCTGTTCCGCCCCGTATCGCCTCACGGATTTTTCCCTTCCGTGATATTGGCTTTCCCCAGGAGATTTCTTTCCTGGTGTATTTACCTTTTTATTACTGTTTTTTTTTTTCTTTCTCTCTATATTGCCTTCTTCTCACCTCTTTTCTTTATTGTCTCCCTTTTCTTTTACCCATTCTTCTCTACCTCTCTCCCCTCTCTTTTTTCCCTCCTCTTCTTCTATATCTAGTCTCGGGTTCCTATTCCACAGTTGAGTTCTCTTGGAGATGATGACTCCCACAGTTCCTACCCTCAAGATCACCTCATTGAATGTACGGGGCTTGAATGTCCCTGAGAAGAGGTCTTCCCTTCTGAGGGAGGCTCACAGGCTACGTTCTAATATCCTCTTTCTCCAGGAGACTCACCTAGCTACTCCTCATCACCCTTCTCTCTCTTCTTCCCATTTTCCACACTGCTGGTACGCTTCAACTCCCTTAAAGAAAAAAGGTGTAGCCATCTTGATGGATAAATACACTCAGTGGCAGCATATTGCGGATCAGGCTGATCCTGATGGCAGATATCTTCTCTTAAAAGGGAAGCTTCACAATCGCACTTACACATTATTGAATGTCTATTTCCCGAACTCTGGTGCCTTATTTTTCCTTAATGCCCTTTTTCGTATATTAGATTCCTTTTGTGAGGGATTCTTGATTATGGGCGGTGATCTAAATCTCACCTTGTATCCTGATAGAGATTCCTCCACTGGTAGATCTCAGTACTCTTCCTCGATGCTACGCAAGCTGCATTCTGTTCTCCTTAAATACAGATTGGTGGATCCGTGGAGAATTCTTCATCCTTCCACTAATGACTATACCTTTTACTCCTCTTCTCACCGTTCTTACTCCAGGTTAGACTACCTCTTGATCGATCAAGCTCTTTTACATCTGGTGTCCGATGCCTCTATTGAACCTATGACAATCTTTGACCATGCTCCTGTCACTCTCACTTTTTCATTCTCATTGATTCCCAGTACCCCTACGTGGAAACTTAATGACTCTCTTTTGCACGAATCTTTTTATAACTCTAAGCTTTTGACAGTCTTTCGTGAATATTTTGAGCTGAACGCCACCCCAGACATGTCTGCCACCACTGTTTGGGAGGCTCATAAAAGTGTCCTCAGGGGCGAATGTATCCGACTAGGTTCCATTCGCAAAAAATCACTTCAGAGATTCGTAGATGACTTAATCTCTGAAATCAGCAAATTGGAAAGTTTACACAAAGCTAACCCGTCACCGGTACTTTGACTCAATTGACGCAACTCCGTAATCCCGCAACTCTCTACTCACCTGCATGACAACTTTCTTAAATCTTATCACTGGTATAAATATAAATCCTATATGACCGATAATAAATGCGGTAAGTCCTTGGCACGCTTGATTAAGATTAAGAGATCTCAGGCCTACATCTCTGGGGTGAAGGGTAGGGATGGTCTTCTTCGCAACACCCTCCCTGACATTTCTGCGGCCTTTCGGTCTTTCTTTAAAGATCTCTACAATATACCACTCTCTTCCCTTCAAGAAAATCCTGACGTCTGGCATGACAGAATCAGAGACTTTCTCACTAATTCTGGCTTTCCCATATTACCTGCCACGGATGTTGCACTTTTGGATTCTCCATTTACTGAGGACGAAGTTGTTAATGCCGTTCAGACCTTGAAGTTAGGTAAGAGTCCGGGTCCCGATGGCTTTTCACCTCTCTACTTCCGCTCCTTTTCTTCAATTCTTGTACCTCACCTGACCGCTTCCTTTAATTGCATCGCCTCCGGACATCCTTGGCCGTTGCAGGCGTTAGAAGCCCATATTGCAGTAATTTCCAAGCCTGGGAAAGATCCTCTGATGTGTGGGAATTACCGCCCCATTTCTTTGTTAAACATAGACGTAAAGAGAGTGGCAAAAATTCTGGCCAATAGACTACGTAGCTACTTACCGAAACTCATTCACCCAAATCAGAGAAGGCCTTTGATCGCATAGCTTGGCCTTACCTGTATGAGGTACTTACCCGCCTAGGTTTGGGTCCCTTTTGCTTAACTGCTATCTGTAGTTTTTATACTTCGCCCTCCGCTAGAGTTCGTGTCAATGGCTTCCTCTCGGATTCTTTCACTATTGCGAACGGCACAAGGCAGGGTTGTCCCCTTTCTCCTATTTTATTTGTTTTGGCACTAGAACCTCTGCTTCGAACTATCCGGCTTTCCCCTCATATTCATGGTCTTCCTATGTTCTCTACTGAAACTAAACTCGCTTGTTTCACTGATGATATTCTCTTTTTCATTTCAAATCCGACCTACTTTGTATATCTCTTGGTTTGGCAGGATAAACTTATCTAAAATGGTGCTGCTCCCAAAAATCACGTATTTTTTCAATGCTCTACCAGTACGCATTCCCTCATGTATTATATTATCATTGCAACGCATACTTAATTCCTTTATTTGGAGATTACGTAAATCTCGCCTTAAAATGTCACTTCTCCGACAGCCTCTTTTGAAAGGCGGACTTGGTGCTCCCGATCTGATTCTCTAGGCCAAAGCCTCCTCTCTCCTTCATCTTACGGACTTCACCCGACTACCTGTGAAGGAATGGGTGGATTTTTTCCAGCTCTTTGCTCCTCACATCGATCTTGGTCACCTTTGCTGGTTCGACCCTGCTGCGTTTCCTTCAACATGTACAGATCATTGTATACTGGGCCATCTCCTCTCTTTTTGGACTTCTCTTAATCGCAAATTTCATCTTATTCCTTACCCGTCTCCTGACATGCCTCTTCTTCTGAACCCGGCTTTCCTGCCCGGCCAACTCTTTCCCTCTTTCTCGAACTGGGAATCGAGGCACTTGGGACGTATTGGGGACCTGATGGTTGAAGGCTCCATGCGTTCCTTCGAGACCCTCGTTGCTACGGAAGGTTTACCAGCTGATCAGCTTTGGCATTACTATCAGGTTCAAAACTTTATCCATCGTTTACTACGTGACTTTCCATCTCTTTCTTTCTCCCCCCCTCCCACTTCCTCTGCATTTTCAGCTTTGCTTACTCACCCTACTCGTTTTTCTCATTCATTCTCTAAATGGTATGACTTTCTTCTTTCCTTTTCGCCGTCTGTGAAACCTTTTTTCCTCTGCGAATGGGAGAGAGAACTGACCCTATTTTTCTCATATGCCCAGTGGATGCATGTATTTCGACAACTTTTGTCCTCTTCCCCAGATGTGCCCACTAAAGAATGCAATTATAAGTTGCTAACTAGGTGGTACTGCACTCCACAAGCCTTACACAAAATGTACCCATTGACTGTTCCAGATACATGCTGGCGCTGTTCTGCTGCTGGTGGCTCAATGTTACACATCTGGTGGACCTGCTCGGAAATACAACCTTTCTGGAAAGATGTATGTTCTCATTCATCTAAGATCTTGGGTTTCTCCATCCCTCTGGATCCTGCCTTCCTTCTCTTTGCCCTTCATGCCCAACCTTCTTTTCCTTTGAAATCACACCTCCGTTCTTTATTCTTTATTCTTACTAACGCTGCTAAATCATTAATACCGCTCATATGGAAGTCTGCGAGTTCTCCCTCGTTATCTATGTGGATCTCTAGGGTCCAAACTTATTACATGGCTCAAAAATTGCATGCTAAAGTTTCACAAACCTGGCATGAGTTTACAGCCACTTGGAACTTGTGGGAAGCTTATCGTCAGACGACGCCATGATTTCGTGCAGGCTGTCCTTTAGTGGTTGGTGCCCGAGACTGGTCTTTTCCCTCTTTTTCCTCTCGCTCCCTTTTTCTCGCTCTCTCTCATCCTTTTCTTATCCCCCATTGTTCTCCCTTTATATCCTATTTTTTCTATCCTGTTCATTTTCGAATTTCTCCCCCTTCATTCTTACTAATCCCGTCTCCCATTTTCCTTCAGTTGCTACGTATTACTTACTTTTTCCTTTTCCCTTTCCTTCTACTTACTCACGTTTCTGTGATCCAGGTTTCAGAGAACCCTGGATCTGATGTCAGATTTGTAACAAATTATTGCTTATAATATTTTACTATATGTGTATTTTTGGATTTCTAATGTCATTTTTGACTTTCTGTATTAAGCTTTTACCATGTCATCTTATAACTGGATTTGCTACTCATGACTGTTCTTTTCACTGCATTATATGCTTGTACTCTTTCATTATCTTGCTATTGGATGTCATTTGCCATATCTTGTTGTATTATTTTTTTTGTTCTCTACAATAAAGCTTTTAAAAAAAAAGAAAACAAAAAAAAACAAAAAAAAAACAAATTCTCAAGTAGTTCACATCTCTCTCTCCTGTGTTTCACCACTGATCTGGAACACAACACGGGTGTAGTTTAACCCTTTGAGTGCCAGATGGGTATGCAAGCATTGCTTTGCAATGTGTTGTGCACCCCTCTGGCACTCAAATGGTTAAGAGACACTTATTTCAAGGGTATATTTCCCCTTGCAGGTTAGTTTTTTATAACCAAATCTCCCATTAGACTTCAACATGAATATGAATATGGAGTATGAAGTTTAATAGGGGAACGTGTAAAGTCATGCATTTGTAAAGGAAAAACCCCATTGCTACTTATGAACTTAATGGAATCATTTTAGGGGCCTTTTTGCTAGAGAAAGACCTGGGAATCCTTGTAAACTACTAACATGGAAACAGTGACCAGTGTCAAATAGCAGTAGCATAAGCAAAGTCCTGTTTTGCATAAAAAGAGGTATTGAAGCAAGCGTGGATAACATCATTTTGCCTTTGTACAAATCGTTGGTAATACCTCACCTCGAATATGCAGTGTGGTTTTGGGCACCAGTTCTGAAAAAGGATATTCTAGAACTGGAGAGAATACAGCGAAGAGCAACAAAATTAGGGGAATGAAGGACTTGACGTATGAGGAACGACTAGACAAACTTGGTTTATTTACTTTAGCGAAAAGATGACTAAAAGGAGATCTTATCACAATGTACAAGTGTATGAGAGGTCAATAAGAGGATCTCTCTGCTGAACTATTCGTTCCAAGGCCTGGTGAAATAGCCAGGGGACACCTCTTGAGATTAGAGGAAAGGAGGTTTTGACTTCAGCTGAGGAAGGGTTTCTTCACCAGAAGGTCTGGTAAATTATGGAATTCCTTGCCCAAGAATGTGGTTATGGCAGAAACAATGGATACATTTAAGAGAAGATTAGATACATTTTGTTTCAAAAGGGAACATGCAGGGTTGTATTAGTAGGAAAAACAGGAAGGTCTGAAAAAGACTAATTTATTTAGCAGCATGAAAGCTAAATAATTATCATGTCTCTGGGTTATGATGCAAAGGTTGAACTTGATGGACTTGGGTCTTTTTCAACCTAATTTAACATGTTGCTATGAAATATAAATCAATGATAAAATGTTTTAACTGCAATGGAAACCAGACCTAAATCATCAGAAAGCTTTCAGATTCTCCATCAAATCCAGAATGCTAAGACCAAATGTATACTGAAGATTTAATAGGATTTGTAATCAAATTGTTCACCTTTTTTATTTTCAGCACCCTTTAATGCTAATGATGTTTCCTCTATAGTATACGAAGGTTAACTCTGTGCATTCTGGGGCCTTGGAGCATTTATTTCTAGAAGTCCAGACATGCTCAAGACTTTGCTATTAACATGCATTGCTACCACTCTGGCATTCCACTGGTTAATCCATTTAGGCATGATTCCAGTGGGTAGCATTTTAGTTACATGGAGAATAATATATCTTGTCTTAATTTATTTTCTTCAGGATAAGTAATCTTTCCACCGATTGCCTCTTCTGCAGTAATTTTTTCAATGTGTGAGAAGAGATAAAGACATAAATAAAAAATTTAAAAAAATGCTACTGTTATACACAATGAACCCAGTATATTAACCCTTTGATTGTCAATGTATTGTATACCCCCTGACATTCAAAGGGTTAAGACGAATGAGGGCAATTCTGGGGCAATACAACTGAAGCATAGGGGACAAATAAAAATTCCATTTGATTTAAATTCAGCATTTAGTCCCCTGAATTCACTGCAATTCTCTAGCATTCACCAGGTTAACACCCCACCTATAAATCAATGAGAATTTGTATTTATTCCAGACTTCAAGCTCTGTAGTGCAAACACTTCGATTTGTAAGTAACATTCCTAGGACGTTTTCATATCCTATATCCAGAGTATGAAGATATTAACTCTTTGATTGCCAGAGGAGGTATGCAGCAACTTGCAAAGCAATGTGTTGCGTATCCCTCTGGCACTCAAAGGGTTAATACGACTAGTTTTACATGCATGGCATGTGCGGACCAAAAAAGTACAAAAAGCTATTTTCAGCTTAACTGAAAATGTCCAATCCATTGGTTACATGCAATTCTGTTTTGTTCACAACAGAGGTTTACAGAAATGTATACTGAATTTGCAACATATATAGCACACAATGTAGCACAACATAGCATACTAAACAATAAACATGCAACATAAATGCCTCATACCTTTGCAGTACATTGATGGCCAGTATATACAAACAGGTGCACATATATAGATATTATTTCTACTTGCCTCAAATTTGAAACTGTACAGGGACTGGCTTTTAGATGGCAAAGCCCTGTTGAAATGTTTTTCCATGCTTCTGATGTCTTGGACGAGGGGTTTCTCAGGGCAAATGTGCCCTGGTGTAACCCCACCTCTCAACCAATCACACTTTAGATGAATAGGACACACATGCACAATACATGATCCCTATTTCTAGCCAGTAATTGGCATAATCCCGTCATCTGCATTGTGATTGGCTGAGAGATGGAAATTACAACAGAGCATGTACTGTGCCCTCTGTAACCCCTCCTCCTAGGCAATGGGAGAGTGTGAACAACTGTGAAAAGTGAGAAATCATTTAAAACCAAATCACTTTTCTTTTTTTTCTCATTACAGTTCTTTCTGTATTTTTTTCATGTGTGATGGAGGTAAGTTGTTGGTGTCTCTGTTGTGTTTTAGGTCAACTGCAGAAGGGACTGAATTGGAGGACCAGAGTGTTGCAGACACCTCTGGACCTCCAACATCAAGATAAGTGGGAAAAATGTGGAGAGAGGGTTCACTTGTACAATCGATGGGATTGGGGGCACACACATATGTACTTGTACAACTAGGTAGAGAGGAGAAGAAGGGACACGTGATTGGTGGAGGGTAGAAGAAGGCAAATGCATTTTTAACTTTACAGTAAGGTGGAATGGGACAAAGATGCACTATTATGGATGCCTATGTATGCATTTGTGTTACTGTCTAACATGAACTTGCTCAAGGTCAACATTTGGCACCTCACAGCTGTCAGATTTGTAGTGCTGGCTATTTACTTTGATCTTTCAGCTTCTTTTGGTGTTTAGTGTGGGTTATGTGCTGCCCTGAGGATCACAAAGTTGTGACAAGAGGTAGACAGCAATGCTGGTTTGTGTGGCCCACACTCTAAACTGAGTCTGCTCGGCAGGTCAAAGAATACCTCCTGGTGTAGTTATATTTGTGTGTCAGTATTTGTTTTAACAATGTAGGTGGTTTTAGCAAATTTAAAAGAATGAAGGCCCTGGCCTGTAAATGGATCCTGAGGACTAAGGTTTCTTAACCTTTGTCCTCTAGATTCATAAACCGTCCAGGTTCTTACTAGTTCTCTAGAAGGCTTAACTGACCTGTAACAGTAAAATAAAACCATAAAAACATATATTTTCATAAGGGCAGAGAGCCTGCAGATTTGAAAACTGTCTGAATTGTCTTCAATGCAGAAGTGTCAACTATGCTTATTTTGTTAAAAACATTGATTTTTAGGCATTCTTCAGATATGTATAAAAAGCCACAATTTATTGCACATTGAGGTTGGTACAGTTCTAGTTCAAGCCAAATGAACTATAGGGAGCAAATAAAAATCCCCTATATGTATATTTAATTAAATTGGACTTTTAGAACCTAGAATGCTAGTGAGTTCTCAAATACATTAATCCACACCCTGTGCTGTTGGTTTGCACCAGATTACCTCCAGTTTGTAAAGCAAAAGAAAAATCATGCCACATATGAAAGACACATATATTCTGTCATTCTGTCAGTGGATAATGGCACTTCCCACATAGTGAATAATTTCCCTTGAAAAGTGTTAATTTTGCTTCTTTTTTGTCTACCTTATTGCACTGAATCAATGGGAGTATTGAATTTGCACTGGTGAGATTATTAGAAACAAGCACCCCAAAATAGTTTTTTTCTGTAGGCCTCTGGTTCATATTGAAAGCTTAGTGGTAAATGCCCTGACTACAGAGCCTGTTCAAACCTCAAGATACCAGCATGGTCAACTCAGCCCTTCATCCTTCCGAGGTTTATAAATGAGTACCATTGTTTGGGTAATAATAACATCTATTATTGAGCTGCCAGTTTGGTTAATTCTGAGCGTGTGCGCTGAAAGTACTTTGAGTCCCACTGGGAGAAAGGCGCTATCTAAATATTAGTTATTATTATTATTATAAAACATATAAATAAATAAAAAAAGACATAATATAAAAGGGGTCTGAGGAGGGTGCCTGTGTTGCTGGAGTCTGGGGAAAGAACCAATTAAACAAGGATTTTTGGGGGGCAGTTGTTGACTGGTATTGAGGAGGACAGTTAATAAAAAATTAAAAATAAAATAATAAATTGGTACATAATTTGACAGAGGCAGGGATCCCCTGACACATGCTGTGACTACGACAGACTGATATTTCATAGGATAGAGTACTTTATAGAGAATGATTTGGAGGACTTGTTGTTAGAGACCCAAGCCCTGAGGAAACTTCGATTTCTTGTAGAACATAGACTTTTTTGGCACAAGCCCTGAGGACACATTGATTTATAGGACTTAGAATTTTTAGGCCCAAGCCCTAAGGAATCAGTTATTTGTAGGACTTAGGATTGCTAGAAGCAAGCACCCCAAAATATTTTTTTTCTGTAGGCCTCTGGTTCATATTGAAAGAACAAGCTCTGAGAAAAAATAAATATATATATGCCCTACCGGCCTAGTGCAAGCAGGTCATGTTATGGTGTCCCCAGTGTCATTGGGGAATTGGTGACTGCTGTTCTTGCAGATGTTGCTGCTGAGCTGTTTCAAAGGCAGGATGATTAGGCAGCTCCAAGGGAATGGGATCAACACAAGCAATGATATAGATGATGGATGATCATGGTTCCACTTGTCACTACAAGCTCCAAGGATGCACCTGAGGCAATAGCAGCACCACAACAAACCCCCACCACTTCAGGTATATGTGAAGAAAAGAATAAGCTGGCCAATAATTCTTCTCCACCTGCCCCTCCTCCAAAATCATGGGAGTGTTGTTAGAATAGAAATATTTCTGTTGAGAGCAGGAACAATGGTCACATCTGCACTCACATCAAACATCTGAAATAACTGTAGCCAAACACAATGATACTTAGATTCCCCAATGTGAAATCATCCTACCAGAAACCAAGTACTACTGTATCATGGTCCCCATGATTCCCTGTCAATCTTTGCTGTGTTACCTGTGCATTGGAGGAAGCTGATTGGCCCGCCCAGGATGTTCCTTTATATACTGGGTTTTGGGCACTTGTCAGTTGCCCTTTCGTGGTGTTCCTGAGCCTGCGCCTTGTTGCTGTGTTTCTGCATTCCTGTGTACCGACTCGGCTAGTCTGACCATTCCGTTGTTCCTGCTCCGTGATTGACCCGGTTCTGGCTGACGTTCCTGCTCCGTGATTGACCCGGCTCTGGCTGACGTTCCTGCTCCGTGATTGACCCGGCTCTGGCTGACGTCCCTGCTCCATGATTGACCCGGCTCTGGCTGACGTTCCTGCTTTGAGTACTGACCCGGTTCCGGTTGGAGTCCTGCTCTGTGTTTGTTCCTGAGTTCCTGTGTGATCCTGGTCGCCGGCTGGCGACATTCTGAACTGTGTTTGTGTTGCTCTGGCTAATCCTCTCTTAGTCTACTGGGCCGTTGCCTGAGCCTATTCCTTAGCACTGCTGAGCTGTAGTCTCCTTACCAAACCTGTATTAACCCTTGCTGTGCCGGTTGCCTCCGATATCTGAGCCTGTTCTCTTTCACTTGCCAAGCCAGTGTATTCCGTTTGAGCCTGTTAACACTTATTGAGCCTGTGCCTTTCCGACCTTGCCTACCTATTTGCACTAGCAGAGCTGTTGGTCTCTCCGGTGCCCGTTAGCACAGAGACTGCGCCGGTTGGCGTTGGTACCTCCATTGGCTCTTGTTGTATGTGCTCCGCATGACACCGGAGGGGTGTCCCGGTTCCTGTCACTAAGTGCTCAATGTGTTAGCCATCTACCGTAACACCATTTACGTTGGCTCATTATCGCTTGTGCAGTGATTGCTCCGCTCTGGCACCCAAGGAGTGTGTACGGCTCTTCTCCCATTGGCACACGCAGGGTTATATCCATGACAATATTGAGGGCGATTCAGGTTCTGGTCCGTTTACTCTTGCAGTGGCTTTACTCCAGATTATTCCAGTAAGGTGGTATAGGCTCAGCCCTGGGCATTCGCTGGTCAATCTGGGCGTTCATGTGCAAAGGTATCTGAGAGTGATTAGTTCAGTCACACAATACACCCTTCTCTGCACCATCAAGAGACTGATATTAACTTCTGGGCGTTGGCCAATCAGTTTACTAAACAGTCTATTTCTCCACATTTAACCCTGTATATTTGCTTACCTGAGCTGTTTAACTCTGCTATATTCATTTGGGCCTGTATCTCACCTTTACCATTCCTGGCCCCCAGGGGCGCTGTTCATTCATTTTTATTTCAATAAAACTGTGTTTTTACTATACCAGTGTCTGAGTGTCAGAAAGCCGTAACATACTGCTGTCACTATGTCCCCTGTCCACTCCCTGCTAAGGACATGTGACAACTTGTAGTTTTAATAGTAATTATGAACCCTCTCCTCAGATGCCTTTTGATGACCTGGTTGTGATTATCCACCACCACATTGCCATGTGTAGTCAGCGCACCACACAGTGTGCAATGGGTGGACATGAAATGCCACATCCTAACATCCACAGAATGGCTATTAGTTGGTGGGAGAGGTAACGATGAATGAGATGGATCAGCAGAAAATGTAGTTACATGATCTTCCCATGACTGGATCCAAGTGCAAGAAGGCCATGGTGGTCCAGGTGTTTTGTTCCTCATCAAATTTTCAAGCCCTGGCTGGGTTTATCTATCCTTCTTCCTCTTTGATTTAAGCCTCACCTCTGGTTGTCTTTGGGGAGAGTCAGCAGGTATGACAACAGCGGTGCCGAGTTTCTTTGGTGGGTTTGTATTAGGGATGAGGAACCAGAAAGACACAAATATGTAAAATGCAAAACCTTTTTAAAATAACAAAAGCAAAAGCAAAATCGCGACCCAAAAGCATAAACCAAAAGACAAACCAGGGTCAGGAACCAAGACAGGTACTCACCCAATCCAGGGTCAGGAATGCGGAGATCAGCGATGTCAGGAACAATGCCAGGAGTCAGGAACTAGAAGGGGCATCAGAGAAAGCCAGGTCATGCACAGATAATCAGCAACTCAGGATACAAGCTTGCAGCCAGAATTAGACACAAGGGCAATCAGGTATCAAGCCAAGCTGCTTTAAATACCCTGGGAAAGTTGGCTGATAGCAGTCAGGTTAGCAAACACAGAGATCTGATTCAGCCTGATTCAGCAAAGGGAAGGTGGCAGTAATGGATAGCAGAGCACTGGATAAGCACAGACAGTAGAATCAAGTAGCAGAGTTAGAGCAACTCAGCAAAACCTTGACAGTAACGCCAGGGCAGGACCAGGTTGATGGGGAAAGCATGCATGGAAAGTATGGAGGCATGCACGTCTGTGGATGGAACTGTGAGTGCTCTTCTGGACCGGACCTCTTCCATTGGACCAAATATTGAAGCCTTCCTGTCACGGAGTAAATAGGAAATAACGACACTTGACAAGTACAGATAAAATTAAAATAAACTTTATTTTAAACACAATAGTAGCAGCAATTAATAATACACTTTCACGAGGCCAGGGAAGAACAGTGCACACACTTTCTTCACCCTTCACTAGGCAAGTGTGATTTGACCCACATCTGTACCCTAATGCTAGAGTAAGCTTAGGCAACAGGAGCGAGTAGCTCCAGAACACTGGAGCAACACAGTAGCGACTCTAACTCCACCACCTTCTCGAGGCCAGGTGTGAGGACAGTGCAAGACACTTCCTCAACCTTTCACTAGGCAGGTGTAGCTAGTATCCAAATGGCCCTTGGTAACCTTCACAGACTAGATGGGAGGACAGTGCACGGCACTTCCTCAGTCACACCAGGCAGGTGAATAATAGCGCAACTATACCCTACCGCTAGGGTATACCAGAGGCAAGGCAAAATGCCACCTAGAAGGCAGGGTGAGGCAACACCCAAACCTGACAGACCACAGGAGGTCAGTGACATGGACTGACCAACAAGGCCCAGGCAGCAAGGATCTTAGTAGCCGGGGCTGGGTAGCCGAGGTTAGTAATTGTAACCGGAACACAACAGAGGGAGAGTAGTCAGAGGAAGCCAGGAGTCACAGCCAGATCGGGTAGTTATACGAAGCCAGGAGTCAGATCCAGATCGGGTAGTCAGACGGAGCCAATAGTCAAAGCCGGATCGGGTAGTCAGACGGAGCAAGATTAATACACAGGAACAACAATGGACCAACATAGCACTAGGCTCAGGTACACCACGAAAGGGCACTGGTAACTGGAAATGCTGAGGCTTTTAAGGCCTAGCAGATGACATCACTAAACCAGTGACCTATAAGAACAGCGACTTGCATAGAGTGACATCCAGGAAGTAACAAGATCGCTGTTACAGCAATTAAACACTGGAGGGAATCACAGTCACCATGATACTCCCTCGGGAACCTATGAGAGTCGACTTTGGACTCTCTAACTCCTTATGGCCATCAAATGGCACTTATATAATTTATTTAAGTAAAATATACTATATATAAAGTGTAAACAACAATGGTAGAAATGAGTGACCAGCAATTGCAATAGATATACAGTAACTCAAACCACAGTTATCACAATTAGCATTACCAGCAATTAAAGGGTTAACCACACATATATATTTTCAGAGGTATTAAAGAACAATAATTGAACTCAGCAGCATAGACAAGGATAATTGATCCTTACAATTAATTAATATACAGTTGTCAGCAGCATATATAAATACCTCTGACCCAGAAACTGTATACACTATGCTAATTTAGGTTTACGGTATGTTGTTAGGTGAGCAAGCTTTAATATTAAGCCAGGTCCTCTGACAATTCTCCTTGTAACATATGCAATAAGAATAAGATCCCAGACTTAGATCACTATAAGTATAATCATGTACTGATTTCAAATATTGCATACCTTCTGAATAAAACATATACATTGCATTTAATATAGCCAATAATAGATTATACCAATAATATATTTAGAATCAAATCTAATAATATATTTCAGACAGTATACCAAACTTCATGCAACATATATCATAAACATAACCATAGAAATACTATGTAAAACCTATAGGGTACTCCAAGGGTTAATCAATTTTTTAATATATATAGAACTATAGGATGCTCCACTCACTCAAAAATAAACTTCCTACGGTACAAAAGTTAGGCCCACAAGCACATGCACAAAGAAATCTAAAGAAACACCTCAAAAATAGTCAAATAGCAGTTGAAAGGTTAATAACCGGATTCAAAGAATTCCCCAGATCAAATATGAGCTAAAATAACCTTTCAAGAAACACAATATATTATTCTAGAAATATCAAAATTAAATTAACTAATATATCAACAATGCAATATAGATCTAACTGCTATCAACTATTTTACACTTATCTGCCAAAATATTACAAATTAATTAATAAATTCTGCTTAATTTGAGAATTACTACAGGAAATATGGCTTATTATAATTTGTAAACATGGGTGGCCAGTCCACTAATAAAAATTATAAGAAATATTTATGTTTCTTCAAATGTAGAAGAAATATATATTTGATTCTGGATTTTTGCAGAATAAGGAAAGATATAGTTACCAGTCCAATAAGTGTTTCTTAGGATTTCTTTAACAGCTAGCAGGACTACTTCAGCAAGCATAACCAGGAAGCCAAGATTAAGATGATCAGGAACTCAGCCACAAGACAAAGACCCCCTTTCTCTCTCAAAACTCACATATTTATCATGTAAAATTCCTGTTATCAAAAAGCCCTCTGATTGGATAAACACCCATCTCATTATTCAGTGACATCAGTATTATCTGATTGGAGACACTACATTTCTAATTTCAATATGAATCATGAGTTCTTACAGTAGTAACTCTATGTACCCTGGAAATGGTGCTCTGATACTATTTTTAATTTTTACATATGACACCTGGATCTGTCTCGTATCATCAGTTACAAATGTCCAAAAGGTCATTAGACTTGACATAAACATGTCACCCTACTAGACTTTCCCACATAGGAGTATATCTTTCTTCAGACTTGGTGTCTAGCACAGAGTTATATATAATCATAAAACTCACTCAAATATTAAACTTAAAATTGAAGCAAAGAGCCATTGTCTTAACATGAAATCATTACACACATCTTAAAACAGATTTTCAGAGAATTTGGCTTACAAGAAAAATTAACCCCTACAGCCATAGACAAAGGAGCGGTTTTGTGGATGACCTGCAGTGGCTGTAGGGGTCTGCCATCAATCGCCTCAATTGCAAGTGGACTAGTACAGAGCTGCAATGGAATGCAGTGCTTCTGGGTGAAGGTATTGTAGATAAAGAGGCCCGTTGCACCTGAGTCAATAAGTGCCTCTGTAATAATGGAACACTCGCCCCAAGAGAGCCCAACAGAGACTAGAGGTTTATCCTGGATAACCAGGGATGCTGAGACGCCACCTAAGGTCTGTCCCCTATAGGATCTTAGGTTTGGGCATTTTCCTGGATATGTGGGGCAAGTTCACAGCATTTGCCCTGCCTTACCACAGTAAAGGCACAGGCCCTCCCTCCTCCTAAAGGCCCTTTCAGCAACCGAAATGCGAGTGAACCCATGCCGCGTGGGCTCCACATCACCTAAGGTCTTGAGAATAGGAGGTGCAGGAGGAGAGGGAGGCAAGAAAAGCTCAGGGCTAAACGGATGGGATGCCTCCACAGGCGCTCCCGGAAGGAAGGTCTCTCACGAATACAGGAGTCAATCAAGATGCAATGTGAGACCAGTTCCTCTAAATCTCTGGGGAAGTTCCCAGCTGCAAACTCATCTTTAACTGTATCTGAAAGCTCATGAGAGCCTCATTATTCCAACCAACATTGGCTGCCAGGGTACAAAACTCTAAGGCATAATCCGAAACCATCCTTGTGCCCTGCTGGATGGACATTAGTTGCTTGGCAGCTGAGGTGGCGCGGCCCGGTACATCAAATACCCTTTTAAAGGATGACATAAACTCAGGTTAATTGTACACTATAGGTTTCTGCATCTCTCAAAGGGGGGTTAGCCCATGCCAAGGCCCTGTCAGAGTAAGGAAATCACAAGGCCCACCTTACTCCTATAAGACGGAAAGGACTGTGGTACCATCTACAGATAGATACTGACCTAGTTCAGGAAACCTCTGGACTAGTTAGGGTCACCCCCATAACGCTGGGGAAGCAGGACGGTCCCAGTCATGCCTCTAGCAACATTGGAATCACCATTGGCAGCCGGAGCAGGAGCGGCAGAAGCTATAGGGGCAACCTGTGCCAGGGGTTGCTGAGGTGGTGAAGCCAGTTGCGCAGTATGGAGCAACAAAAGTCTGGAGGGCTAACACAAACTGGTCCATGAGCTGGTCTACCTGGTCCAGCCTGAAAAAAAAAAAACATTTGGTGGATTACCTGCACCTTCGGAATTCATGGCCTTTGTGTACTGTTAGGGACCAGGAACCATACAGACACAAAGATGTAAAGTCAGCTGATTCACCCTGATTCAGCAAAGGGACGGCAGCAGTAATGGATAGCAGAACACCGGATAAGCTCAGACAGTAGAATCAAGGAGCATAGTTAGAGCAGCTCAGCCAAACCTTGACAGTTTGGCTTTAACATGCCTCACATATATGTCATTGTGTCTGTGTTTCATATGTGTGATGAGGGAGGTTGTGCCAAGGTGCATTCCCTACTTTCCCGTTTTCACTGACTTGTCACAAATTATGCACAGTGCTGTTGCTGATGACTGCACTGCAACTACCTCAAGAGAAAAATAGTTCCACACCCAGGACCTCAGAGGGAGGGAAAAAGTGGAGAAGTGTGGCGTCTTTCTTCTTCTCCTCCACATTCTCTTTCACTGGGTGAGGCAAAGGATAATATTGATGCTGTTGCTGCTACTGCCTCAAAATCACCACTACAACTAGGACCAGAATATTGCTGCTGGTAAGTGGAACCTGTCCTAGTTCCAACATCACTACTGCTGGGCTCCATTCCCACTATGCCCATGATGGTTTGTGGCATACTAGCCTGCTCCCTTTCAACTCAGCAGCAGGAATTACAGCAGCAGCAAACTCTCCAAAGTTGCCAATCTCACTGCTGGTGGTGGTGATGCCCATCCCCACCCTCACATCTGTCTCCCATTCCTTTTTGGTTTGGGATAAGAAGGCTATGAATGTCTCTTCCACCCCAGCTGCTCCATCATCACCCTCATCACCAACACTAGTCCCTCCTTGTGCTTCTGATCTATAACAGTCTCACCAGTTGGAGGTGATAACAAATATGACAGAGCCTCCTGCTGTCACCCTTGCTATCTTTTGATCTGGTGGTGATATTATTGCTGCTAGACACAATTACTGCCTTCTTCAATATTATGTTCCATAGGGACAATGCTGGGGGGGGGGGCTTACAGAGTGAGGGGAATGTTGTGGGATCCCTTGTCTGCTAGTCTGGCTGCTCCGCATGACTTCCCTTACCAACTCATCATCAGCAGGAGGATCTACTGCAGTCATGCTAGTCCCACCAGCTGCTTCATTATCACTTAAAGTAATCACATCAGTTTCAGTCTCTGAGTCTTCCTCGCTACTAGTATCACCCCCCTTCACTCCTAACAGTTTGTAGCTGTTGGATTTTAATAGTAGTAGTAGTGGCAGGACTGCTTAAGGATGTCAAGTGTGACTTAGGCTCCTCTACTGTCACACTTGACATCATCTCCTCCTCCCTCCTCTTACGAATCACAAGACACACTGGAATGTGCTGCACTGGCAGCAGGCACAGTTAGCTGACCTGTCCTGCACATACTACTTCCCTCTTCTTCATCTGCCCGTGACACAGATTTCCCCAAGATTTCTTGTGGTGATGTAGGGGGGGGCAGGCCATCACTGGATCTAGGGAATCAGAGCATCCAGACCCTTCAGTGCTGCTAGTGGTCACTTCCTCCTATTTAGACTCCCTTGACTCATAACGGCCCCTCCAGTTCCTCACGCAGGAGCTTCTTGAGAGAAAAAGGACAGTTATTGCAAAGCTTACAGAGATAGATTTTTATGGCAGATAATAATTAACCATCTGGTCTGCCCATTTTCTAGCTAGATAAAAGTACACACTCTTACATAGTTCTCAGAATAGAATTATGTCTGTCCCAGGCTTATTTAAATTATCATACTATGTTAGCCATTTAGCCCATACAATTTCTACTTGGAGGCTGTTCCATGAATCTATTGTCCTTTACATTAATTAATATGTGCATTACTTCTGAATCTTTTGCCTTCTAACTTAAAATTTTCTCTTGTTCTAGTAACTTTAACTTTAAAAGGTACCGGTACTGAGTAAGATCATAAAAAAGTCCTGGTGCTGACCATTGCTCATAGTTTTAGAAGGGCAAGCAACTGGTCAATGAGGGGTAAAGCATTGTGTAATAAGTTGGTGCTGTATAAATAAAGCACAATAATAAATAATAATAATAGGATAAGAATCAGTTATATCTCTGGCACTAAAATCTTTTTATGAATATATATATATATATATATATATATATATATAGCTGCAAAATATAGGGATATATACATTTATATATTTGAAATTTAAATAGTATAGACCAAGAAATATGTATGCAAACAAATCCATTACTGCAAAAACCAAAACTATATTATTTATATTCTAGTTGCTTATAGTGATAACACATATTATGCCTCGATTGTTCTGTATAAATCACAGAACAACAGCTTAGCATCCCCCTCTCTCTAGCTGTTTGTATTGTGTTTCACTTACTTGAAACGTCACGTATTTATAGAGAAAACATGAACGTGTAAGTAAAGGGGAGAAAAGTTTGTAGCATTTAAAAAATAGTGAAAAATGATTGGTAATCGTGAAAATGTTAAAGATTTTAATTACACTATTTCAAGTGGATTTTCCCACGAAAAAGTGGGAAAAAAGTTGCCCACCAATAGTTCCCTCTCGAAAGCTTATAATATAAAGTATGTTGTATAACAAATTAACATGAAAAAAACTCCTACATTTACGATAACTGAGGGCCCTGTGTTTAATAGAGGCATTCAGACATCCATGTTCATCCATTATTAACCAAGCCATTTCAAAAAGAATTCTTTTCCTCCCAAAGTGTGTCATACAGGAAAAGGATGGAAACAGTGTCTCTTAGTTCAATTGCTAGTGTTACCATCTTTATTGGAATAAAAAAATACTAGCTGTCCTGTTGCCAGTATATTATTATTTGCACCAACTGCCATTTTTAATATAAAATACTGGATATGTACTGATTCTAGCAGCCAGAGTTGCACATATTAATAGTAATTTACAGACGGCTGGTATAATTTGGATTCAGAGGCAATAATAATAATAATCTATATAAATAAAAGAGAAAGCATCATGTGACCGAAAAACTTGTCCGAAGCCTAACACACCCAAGGGTGGCAGTAAGGAGGGGATATTCATGTCTCCTCCCTACTGCCAGCTCTGGAGATATATATACATATATACCCCCCTGGATATTTTCTCTTGTGGGTCTCCTAGGGACTTGCAATAGGCTGACCAGATCTCACCTTTAACTGGGGACACATAGGAAACAGGCATATTTCAGTACTTAACTGAAATCAAAGCAGTCCTGCAGTATGCATTTTTCCTATGCATCTCCAGTTAAAGGTGAGGTCAGGGCACCCTAACTTAGAAGCACTTACTAGGCTGTTTAGAACTGTGAAGCTGTGCTCAGGATGTGAAAAAAAGGCTTGGATTTCAAGAAATTGGGTGAGCATGCTCACAACAGGAAGGAAAGACTTGGGATACAAGAAACTACTTGCCCAAATGCCCTCATGCGCCACACACACTCACACACACACACACACACACACACACACACACACACACACACACACACACACACATACACACACAATGCCCTAACCTGCACTTCTCCTGCTAACCCTTTCAGTGTCAGAGGTTTATGCAATTCATTATTTGCAATGTGTTGCAAATCAGTCTGGCACTCAAAGGGTAAAACCTTTATAGACTCTTAACTTGCAGGGAAGTAATGTACAAGGAAGGGAGGGATGCCGGACACCTATACTACTCAAACGGTTAACCCTTGGAGTGCCAAGGAGGTATGCAAAACATTGCTTTGTAATGCTTTGAGAAACCCTTTGCCACTCAAAGGGTTAGGAGATAGTAATACTTCAATTAAAGCTTAGCTCCAAGTCTTCTTTATATTTTTTTTAACATATAGCACTATATCTAATTACTTACAGTGTTGTAGTTCAAACTCTATTTAAGCTGAAAGGATCACCCTTCTACTCCTTTCCTGCATCACTCAGCCTCTCAGTCTGGTCCAGATGGAGACTGGCAAGGGACAATCTTCAGTAAACAAAAGGAAAATCCTGCCCTCTGTCCTCAAGGGGGCTAGGGTTTTCCTTATACTTAATGAAGATTGTCCCTCGCTGTATCCGCTGGTCCAACAACCGGATTCCAGAGCTAATGGGAGGTGGCCAGAAGGGGTGGGAGGGGGATCCTTTTGGCATGAACTTGAACTACAACACAAGTGATTAAATATAAGGTAATGTTAAAAAATATAAAGAAAACTCAGAGATAAACTTTAATAGAAGTATTACTATCCCTTTAAAACTTGACTTTTTCTGGTGTGACGACGCTGGGCTTTTTTGGAGCCTTATTATTTATTTGTTTATTTTTTGAGATGGACAGTGGATGCCCAGGATCCTTGGTCTTTCCTCAACTGACAGATGCCCAGCACTGTCTTTCTACACCAGATACCCCTGCCAACCCTTAGGCTCAGGCCTGTTCCCTCAGAATCAACAGCGGGTTCTTCTTCCCGCACTAGATACGGACATTGAGAGGGGAGAAGTGTATCTCCGCTGGCAGCTAGAAATTTTTGTTATTATTATTTTTATTATTGTATTTATTTACTAGTTTAAAAGCCCGTGTACATGGGCCACAGTGCCGCCAAGCAGCCTCAGCTGGTGCCTGGAGCCTCTCTGCTCACCAAGCGGTCCCAGGAAGGTGCGCAGAGAGGACTCTGGTCCAAACCGTGGCACATTCAGATAGTCTGTACTGTTCATGACTGCAGCACGGGCAGTCTCTACTGCACATGACGGCTTCTGACAAACATCCTAGGGAATTATTAAATAGGATTTTACTCCTGAACCACAAGTGACATTAACACTGACAACCACTCATGGGGATCCAAGGTGGGAGTCCTATCTAATATATAAGGGGTTAAAAGCCTCATTCAAATAAATGAATATTTTAATTTGCTCCTTATGGTGCTATCTGTTTTCACATACAAACATTTTTGCTCTTCTTTATCCATATGCCCCATCATATATCGTAGCACGTCTTGTAGAAATCATGTATATCAAGTACGTGACTTCTATGTGGCACTCCTGACTCTTTTTTTTTTTTTACATGTACTTGTAATGCTTAAAAGATAAATATAACCCACTAATAATAATCCCAACTTACCTAACCATGGCCATAAAATTCTAATGTCCACTGTAAATTTTGCCTTTTTACATACAGTTCTGGATGCAATGTCCATGTAAACAAATAATACAGTGTCTGGAAGTCTTTTCAAACTAAAGCAGGCAGAGTACATGTGCCTATTTAACCCTCTGAGATGAACAACACATTGTGAAGCAATTAATTGCACAATATTGTGGTCCTTATAATGTTAATATTGTCATGTTAACTGAGGTCCTGTGGTTCTGTCAGTATCTGTTATGTCTGCCTCCATGGATATGATATCCAGGACTGATTGTAAATGTAATCTCTGGAACCAAGAGACAAAGGGAGTATTCATTGAGTTCTTTACTGGCCACAGTAAGGTAACTGAGGGGGTAATTATTAAACATGGTATTTCTCCTTTTAATACAATTTAAGTTGTAAAAAAGTGGGCTAAAATTGCATTTACTACCTCTCTCCTATTCTATTCTGGCTACCCTAGTTTATACATTTTGTTTTAGGGTAAAATAATCCAGCACAATTATCAGAATTTTGTTTGAGAAGATTTCTGAGTTGCTCATTTGAATAGGATAAGCTGGTATTTTCAGCAGCACATATTAAACATATAAATAAACTGCAGATTCCCACAGTTAGGCAGAGCTCTTACAATCAGGAAAGCAGCTCCAATCTCAGTTTTGACTTCAGGCTAGATATACCTTGAAGTTATTCCTGTCATGGTGCCTGAACACACAGCTGTTTTCTCCTGGGATTTTAACTCTCTTCACATCATTACCTGCCCCAATCCCTAGCAGCTATCCCTACTAATTCTACACAGTGGACTGGTATCATTGTCTTCAGCAACTAATTATACTCCCGGGAGAGAGAAATTCTTATACAATGTAGTGAAACTAAAGGGTTAATTGACTCTGATCAGGTATAACCCTATAAGTGCCAGAGGGATGAGCAACAGGTCACACAGGAGTTATCTGAGTGAAAAAGGACAGTTATTACAGAGTATATAGAGGCAGAATTTTATGGCAGATAATAATTAATTGACCATCCAGTGTGTCTGTTTTCATACCTAGATAAAATAAACATTCTTACGTAGTTCTCAGAATAGAATTATGTCTGTCCCAGACTTTTTTAAATTGCCATACTGTGGACTCTATGCCATACTTGGACTCTATTCCATGAATCCATCCATCACCCTTTACATGAAGTAATACGTGCATTACTTCCAAATCTTTCACCTTCTAACTTAAAACATCCTCTTGTTCTAGTAACTTTTATTTTAAAATGTACCGGTACTGAGTACGCTTATAAAAAGCTCTGGTTCTAACTATTGCTACACAAGAAGGGTAAACAACTGGTCAATGAGGGGTACAGCATTGTGTAGTAAGTTTGGTGCTTTATAACTAAAGCATAGAGATTGCTATAATAAAAAGAATAATAGGATAAGAATAATTTATTATCTCTGGCACTCAAAGTGCTAACTAAATATTTTATGAATATATATATACATTTATACATTTGAAATTTTAATAGTATAGACCAAGAAATATATATGCACACAAATCCATATTTACTGCAACAACCAAAGCTATGATACATTTAAAATTGATAGGTTGGGGGCCTATGCACAAAATGGCCAGATGAAAGCCTTCACCTGAGATTTCCTTAATGTGACAGGAAATCCCTGCCTTCTTCTCTCTATGCTGAGAGATTGTTACCTCTTCTTCCAAAACAAGGGGACAAAGGAGGGAGGATACAATTGCCTGGTGTATTTGTGGGGGGAGGTGCAGGTGTAAGGTGGGAAAATGGGAGGGGTTATTAGTTTAAAAATGCATATTGTTGGTTAGATAACTCAGCAATAAGAGTGTTTCGTTTTATCTTTTGTTTTTCTGTTACTTCTGTCTTTAAAGGGATAGCAATGTTTCACAATAAAAGCAGCTCCAATTAATCTTCATAGTGTTTGGGCAGTGGAGAGTGTTATTTCAATACTGTAAGAGATGTAGTTCAAGAATAATTGAATGATAAAGTATCCTCCTCCCACCCCTTTTACTGATGTAATACTGCTCAGTGCAGCAAGACTGTCCACATAGATCGCAGAGAGGGACAAACTTCAGTGAGCATAAGGAAAAACCTGAAAAAAACCCATCAAGAGGAGCAGGGTTTTCCTTATGCTAACAGTAAGAAGACTGTCCATTGCTACAGGCTGTCCGGTCAAGTGACCAGATTCCACATCTGAGGGGAGGTGGCTTACACTAGGTAAAAGGGGAGTGAGAGGGATACTTTATCATTCAATTACTCTTGAACTACAACTCCGACAGTATAGAAATACCACTCTTCATGGCCCAAATAATATGAAGATTAATTGGAGCTGCTTTTTTTGTGAAACATTATTATCCCTTCAATTTCATTTTTTTAAGTTTACGTTTCCAAACTAAAGAATTTGTGTTCCAAATTAAAGAAAACTAGAGGAAATTTCCAAACTTCTAGAAAGTATTCTTTTATCTTGTCTTGCTTCATCTGCTTGACTATTCTAAATACCAAGATGATTACCCTTACTGATACACTCTCACTAGCATACCTTATATACGACCATAATGATCCAAGCCCAAAATGCATTTTTCTGCTAACAAGGTGTTTGCATAGTGAAAATCAATGATGAAATGTAACATTCCATAGGACTGGTAAACCATGTCACATCATTTCATTATCTAGTTATTTGTTTATTGTTAAGGTCATTGAATAGTCTAGAATATGGGTGAGTGGATTTTATCAAATTAATTGATTTATCCAGATAATTAGAATTAAAAGCTATCTTAACAGTAATGTTACTGGGAAAACTATTAATTAGATATTATTGCTTAATTCAAGACTTTGCTGGAGTATTAATATAGAAATGAAAATAGGAAAAATGTCATAATACAGGACAGTTCACTACTCAAGAATATATTATTGTTTCGTGTTATTATATAACAAGACAAATATATCATGTAATTGGTATGTAGTGTAACTGTTTGTAATAGAAATACTGAGGTAGTCATATCTACAAAAAAATTAAGAACAGAATGCAGGAAACGTGTGCAATTGCTATTTACAGTGTACTTTTGATGGGAAAATGATTAGCACCAAAATATTACTGAATTATGAATGTATTTTCAGAATTAGAGAAAAGTTTGCACTTTTTTTGTGAGTGTGTTTCAAAAAGTGGGCATGGCTACAAATCTGTTGTTTTGTGAGAGGATGAGCAATTGTGCTTAAAGGGATAGTAATACTTTGTTTTATCTTTATTTTATTTTGTAGGCATTAAAAAAACATGAAGAACGATATAAGTCTTAGCTCTCAAACCTTTATGGTTTAAGAGCTATTCACAAGCAAAGTGTCCCCTCCCGCCCCTTTTACCTAGTGGATGTGGAATGCAGTCCATAGACCAGACAGATAAAAGAAGGGGACAATCTTCTTCCTATGAGAACAATAAAAGGCCTGCCCCCCTTGACAAGTTTTTCAGGTTTTTCCCTTATCTTAATTGAAGATTGTCCCTCTCTGCAGTCTACCTGGGCACCTCCTTTCTGATCTGGCTGAACAGTGTTACATCAGTAAAAGGGGCGGGAGGAGGATACTTTGTCATTAAATTACTCTTGAACTACAACTCTGACAGTATTGATACAATACTCTCCAAAGTCCAAATACTATGATGATTAATTAGAGCCGCTTTTATTATGAAACATTACTACTTTACTTTAATTTGGCAACGCCATTACCACACATTTTCATACATCTGGCTTGCCAATCGTTTAGGAGTATTCACTAACTTTGCTATTAGCTTAGGAGCATGTATTATTCAGCATCAAAGTGTTAGTATGTTTCTTGCATCAAAATGTAAGCAATTGCAAACAAAGCATACATTTATGGCCTTCAAAAAAATAGAGAATACTCCACTTTCTTGCGCTCTGCCCTAATTACCATATTATTTTACTGTGCTGTATGCTTAAGTGGAACAAAGATTATTCTATTCTAATTTAGTACCTTGAATGAATAAATGGTTTCTCTAATATAACAAAATGATTTATATCAATTATTGAGAGTTTCTACAATTTTTTAATTCGGTGAAATACAAATTTAATTTCTTCTATTTCTATAACTATACAAGTAAAGGGGCAATCTCATTCAGTTCAGCAGGATGTTATAGGTTTATCATATTAACTGGATAAGTTAATATATATTTGTATTTTCATTTATTTCACTACTTGTTTTGATGCCTTAAGGTTACATAATGTCTTCATGTGTCTAGTGTTACTATGTAGTAATTACTGTTTTCATAATCAAGATATAACAGTGATATCATGTGCATCTCTACACTGAAATCTTTGTCTTTTTTATCTTGCTCCACATGTAGCATGCTTAATCTATATTAATGTATACAACTTGGTTGATTGTCTCTGGTTATATGCTAACATTTTGATATTACCATATTTCAGTTCTCTATTGTTGCTACAGGTATTGCATTCTTTACTGAAATATACCTTATTCAGAAGTCTACTTGCTTGTCATAAGATTATATCTAGTCAATGATATCTATGGAAATTTGCTCTTGTAATTTGTTTAACTGATGTATAATATTCATTGGGAAAATAAAATAAATAAATAAATATAATTCTCTCATGCACATACACTGTCATTTATTAGACCAATATTCTAATAGAATCTGAGAAATATGCATATAAATAATGTTATAATGGAGTAGGCATTGAATTACCAGGAATGGGTGTCTTACAAATTACATGTTATAAGGTTATTCATCCGAGAAATAAGAGCATGTTTACGAGTTCATTGGACTATTTTCCAAATATATATTTTTATAAACTAGCCCATTTCTATAACAAATTGACTCAGACTTAGGCCATCCATGGAATGTGGATTCTGGGCCATCATCACTAAATAGGATTATATAAAGCATTGTCTGAATTAGCCATATAGTAGGTGGTATATGTTTGGTGTTAATTTAGAAAAGATATATTGTTGGTCACAAGGATTTTCCTTTTTCCCTAAATTTTGTTAACAATATGAATGGTATCTTGGTTAATCTCATCTTATTAGTGCTGTTGTTTTTGTTAATGTGTTGTGAAACCTAGTGGTCTGAGATACCATATATAATTAATTACTGATTATACAAATTCTAATAGTATGGATTACGGTAGAAGGGCAAGCAAAGGGATTGAAGGGCATGCATTTTCTCTGCTTCCCCTATATATAATTGCTCAGTTAGTGCTATTTTGCATAACACATACCTATATGCTTCTTCAAACATGTTGTGGGAGTTGAAAATAGAAAGATGTAACTGGAAAATTTGCTGTTAGATGAATAATGGAATGGTGGGGATTCTGGGGAAGTAAGGTAGCCACAGGGTAGGCCACTTGTCACTGAGGGGCTATGGAGTGCTATTGTAAGTTTTTCCATCCATTTGCGAATCTCATTATAAGACATGATTTTTCCATACTGCATACCTTCCGGCCTTTCGGAATTAGTGAACTCATAGTTCTGATTGAGGACTTGGTTATAGGAAGTAGTTAGGTTGTTCATGTTGACTAGTCTTAGCAGCTGGTGCACTGTATGATTGCCAGATCCATGGCTGATCAGGACTGTGTGGGGCACTAGGTGGCAATGACCACTTGACAAGATAAGATGTTCTGTGAAGATCAGGTAATCTGGGGTTAACACATTCCTGAAACATAACAATGGCAATTCCCTTTCACAGTACTAGATCAGGGCCATACAGACAAAAGGCCTAGATCCTACAATCCTGTTGAGATTGGAGCAGCAACAGTAGCAGGAGTGCAGAATACTTATCAAGTTATCACGGTCCCCGTGATTCCCTGTCACTCTCTGTGATGGTACCTGTGCATTGGAGGAGGCTGATTGGCCCGCCCAGGATGTTCCTTTATATACTGGGTCTATGGCACCTGTCAGGTGCACTTTCGTGGTGTTCCTGTTCCTACGCCTTCGTTGCTGTGTTCCTGTGTTCCTGTGTACCGACTCGGCTCATCTGACTATTCTGCTGTTCCTGCTCCGTGATTGACCCGGTTCCGGCTGACGTTCCTGCTCCGTGATTGACCCGGCTCTGGCTGACGTTCCTGCTCCGTGATTGACCCAGTTCTGGCTGATGTTCCTGCTCCGTGATTGACCCGGCTCTGGCTGACGTTCCTGCTTCGTGATTGCCCCGGTTCCGGCTGACGTTCCTGCTCCGTGTTTGTTTCCTGTGTTCCAGCGAGACCTCGATCGCCTACCGGAGACATTCTGAACTGTGCGGGTAGTATTGCCCTGACTGATCGCATCTCTGCAGCTGAGCTGTTGCCTCTGTTACCGAGCCAGTCTGCTTAGTTTTGCTGAGCTGTTGCCTCCATTACCGAGCCAGTCTGCATACCTTGCTGAGCTGTTGCCTCCGTTACCGAACCTGTCAGATACCCTTGCTGTGCTGGTTGCCTCCGATATTGAGCCTATCTCTGTACACTTGCCAAGCTTGTTGCGTTCTATCCTAGCCATTTAACACTTTATGAGCCTGTTGCCTCCGTGACTGAGTCTATCCGTTAACACTAGCAGAGCAGTTATCCATCTCGGTGCTCGTTCATTTCCGTTGTTGCACGTGGTGCTATTGGGCATTCCGTTAACTCTTGCAGGGTGTTGCTCCGTAACGGCACCGGAAGGGTGTCTTGGCTCTGGTCTCCAAGTGCTCAGTGTGTTCTGCTACTGTATTGCAATAGACAGTGCGTTGGCTCCCAGATCGCTTGTGCAGTGTCTCCTCTGTTGTGGCACCCAAGGGGTGCTCTTGGCTCTGGTCCCGTTGGCACATGCAGGGTCTCCTCCGTTGACAGACCTAAGGGGCATTCCAGGCTCTGGTCCCATTAGCTCCAACAGTGGCTCTCCTCCGTTATATCACCATAGTGGTGTATTGGCTCTAGCTCTAGTCAGTCCTTGCTGTATCATTGGGCACCTTACTGTACAGCTATCTGAGAGTGATTCAGTTCAGTCACATACTGCACCTTGCTTTGCACTACATCAGAGACTGTTAATACCTACTGGGCGTTGGCTAATCACCATCACAGAGACTGATCAGTTTGCTCTAAGCATTAACCCTTGTCCCTCCGTTTATTCTGTTTGTTACTATTTGCTCCTACATTATTGGGCCTGTACTACTGCCATCACTTGTTCATACCTGTTCTGGCCCCCCGGGGTGCTGTTCATTAATTTTAATTCAATAAAACTGTGTTTTACTTTTAACCTTGGTCTGAGTGTCAGAAAACCGTAACACAAGTATCATGGTAGCTTCAGTGATGATGTTGAGGCAGCAGCATCACCTACCCCAGCCAGTGAAGGTGATCATGAAGACGAAGAAAGTCATTCTTCTCCACCTCTATGGTCACTGAAATCATGGTGTGTGAATATTTTTCCCTTGGGTCAGTCACAGTGCATTCATCAGGGAATGTACTATGCACTATTTGTGACAATGTTGGGAGAAAGGAGGGGACACACCTTGACACAAAAGCCCTGATTAAGAAAATTTGGCTTGTATACATTGCAAGCCTGACTATTGCAAAAAATTATTTACTCAGGGCTTGTTTTCAGCATGCTTGAGTCATACAATAAATTATTTTGTTTGGCTAACTTGGATGTTCTCTGTGCAAGCCTGCTGCTATGCTGTCTAAGCATTATTTTAGAAGATATTTAGAAATGCGGCAGATGTGCATGATCGCGGTAGACCGGTGTGGTGTGATTGAGTATGTATATGTATATATTCCTGATTTCTACAGCAATTATTATGTTTGAGTCAAACGTAAGCTATTATTATTCTCAGATTATTGACACACAGTAATTAGTGGCCATAGCAGTGGTCACAATAATGGTAAATGGTAGCAACCCTTCACATCCCTCCTACCCCTCCTCCTCATCCTCTGTGCTGCTGTTAATAATACATATCCCCTGGCTTTTTCTGTCATGTTTGGTTTTGGCCACATCTGCTACCTGATACTCAGATGGTATTAACGGTTGGTTTATTTTTAAAAATGTCCCCAACATTGATGCTTTATAGCCGTGTCCTACGGTAATTTACAACATAACCCACTGCACCGAAAATCCACTCAGACTCAACGTTTGCTGAAGGTCAGCTAAGGGTTTTCACTGAGGTATGTGTCAGTGCTGGACATACACATTGTTTTTTTGGCAGTTGTCCATGGCAGCTCACATACAGTGGGACCACAACGAGGAGCTACAACCCACACTCAGGGAACAAGTCACAGAGTTGTGCTGCCACCAGTGCCACCAATACCATCACCAATTTTAAATATTTGCTGCCACTGAGACCCATGAAATGCTCTGTGCTCAATGGGAATTGAATGTTATGGATGATATATGTGCTCCTGCTTCTGCTTGGTATGGATTCTTTGCTGCCCTTCTTTTCACTATTCTGTCTTGCAGTTTTTTGGCCCCAACATTTTCACTCTCATTCTCTACAATGCAACACTACATTCGATCTATAAGAATATGTTTATATTCTTTGACAATATCCAATTCCTCAGAGAGATGCTGCTGATCATCATGACTCCTTGTTGCGATAAACTGAGGACTCATTGGCAGAAACGTATTCCTCATTACTTTTAATGGACACTATGTGAGGATCTTGCTCAGATCTTGCTAACATCTCCTTGACCAACTGGTGCATGTGTGTGTGTCATTATGGTAGGTTTCCTCAGCCATGCACCTCAGTGTTTTAAGCAATAAATAGATCATTGCCCTTACATGACTAACCAGCATGGTTGACTCCTCTGCTTTTACAAATTCTCTAGCATGTACAGTGTTGAACTTCACTTGGTAGGGACCTCCATTTTCAGCTGGTAATGGGGAAGGTTGTTACACTCTTGTATGGAATATAGAGCATCACATGCACCGTAGAGTGGCTAAAATTGGGAACGTTTTTGTGGTTGATAATCAGTAGCTCTCTAAGGGTATACAATTCTGCCAGGAATCTAGTAACAACAAAATTTAGCACATAGGCAAAGCAGGGCACATGTACCATATCACATATGGTAATTGTGATGATAGTGTGTAATTGTGAGACTAAATTTTGTCAGTGACTTTCATATTACCTTGATGATTAATATTATTTTGTCAATGCCCCTGTATTTTGTACAATTAACTGATGATCATGTTAACATTACTTACATTCATCCATCCTGGTAGTGTTCCATTCTCAGAATGCCTGAATAAAGAGTATTGTCTCATGGCTGCTCCTAGGAAACACTGTAAACACATTGGTGCTCCTAATGTTTGGATCACAGGCTATCTGTTTTTATGGAAAGGAACTGCTTCCTGTTGATAAACAATCAATGTCTCCCATTACTCTAACTATATTTCCTGTCTGACCCTTTTCCACTGCACCTGGGTGGAGGAAAATGGATTTTATAGAACTGAGCCCTAAATTGGTTTGGCACTAGTTAATTCTTTGAGTGCCAGAGAGGTATCCTAAGCAAAACATTGCAATGATCTTTGAATCTGTTCACAAAGAGCTTTCTGTTAAAAACTTAGACAGAGAAGGTAAAAAAAATATCATACAGAATACTCAACACTCAGAATTGCAGGGGTAGTGTTACATTGTTTCACTCTCCTGCTTTGATGGCCAAAAGAGATCTGTGAATCTTACTGTAACAGACATGAAACTGTAAAAATAAATAGGTGTAGACGAAAAAAAGTAAAGGAAATTTGATTTAACATATTAGGTTCTTGTAGAATATTTAAAGTCAATATAAAGGGTTACTTTCCATTTAAAAGCATGGATTCTAGATTAGAACAATATTTTCCTAAGATGTGCTACTGAATAAAATTAATGAATGTGTTTTAAAAGAAAAAAAAGGTTCAGTTTATACATTACACATAATAATATATACTTTGTATTTTTTCAGGAACAGATATAGCATTAGAATGTCAATGTTTTCAAACACAGAAAATGTAGGTATTTATGAACAAATAAAAATATATATGTATACATATTTTTTCCATGCTAATAGAAATTTTAAATAATTCACAGACATGTTTGCAAACTGAACTCAGGCTCATTGGGTTGGCGGTAGCATTAAAATTTGACTTGGATAATAGGTACGTTATCCTTGCAGAGCTGGCTGCACCTGTGAAAAAAAGACAGAGATTATTTTCATACTCGTTCTCCTGCAGTGCAGAAGCATCTTCCTGTTGCCATAGAAACATGGTGCCGTTTTGGATGTTGTGTGTGTATGTATAAGAGAATAGAGTGAAAAAGCTGGGGATGAGAACAAGGAGGGAAAGCAGGGTAAAATAACTATTAGAAAGTGTGGGAAAATTATTACAGCAGCGTGATCATTAAAGGAGGCGGGAGTAGGAGAATGAAAAATAGAGTGCATGGAAATTAGAGCTAGGTGACAGAACTAAGCAATAGAATAACACATCGCAAGAAACTATAGGCAGCAGAAAGGAGTGAGCCAACTGACGCCATGGCCCAACTAACTTTATGCCCAACTTAGAGTCAATGAGGCTGATTTAATGGAACAATTATAAAACAAAGAAACTACACCAAATGGAACATATAAAGGCCTAGATTCCATTCTAGACTAAACAGTTTACTGATGGTCTATTTATAGTATCAATAGATATTTTGGTCTGCCCATACTAGCTATCACATATAGGCCAAAGCCAGTAATATGATTCTCCAAATAGCATTTGTTTGAGAAAAAAAATGAAAAAACCCTGTTGTTTTGGAATCATTATAGATTGCTAGACAATGCTCCATACTGATTCCATGAAGCTAAAGGGTGGACAGTCATATGTTCCCTTGGGCAGGATTATGCAGGCTAAACCTACATGAAATAGCTTCATCTCCTGTCTGGCCCTACAGTGCCCCACTAGTGTGCCCACTACATCCAATCTTTCATTGGTCAAGCCATATTGCAGAAATGTTGCCACACTGGCAATGGAGGTGTTAGTCAAATTATCCTACTGAAATCAATAATTATACCCTATATTTTTAAATGGCTAGAATTTGCTGCTATAGTAGTGGTGGGGTAGAATGGCCTAGTGCAGAGTGATACGTCTCATGAATTTGATTTGCAGTCGAAAGAAATGTAGACATGCTTCCTTGAGAGCGGCTAGCCTGCGGGTCTTGTACAACATGCTAGGACATGGACAGCAGATACCATGAGGGACACCTTAATTGGTTCACAGATTACAAATAGAAAATATGGCTCTAGAGTTAGTAATGTGTTGTTTGTGACTGTCTATAGCCTTGAATTCTTCAATTAAGGGACATTATAAACAGATACTTTTGGGTGATGCCCGTTTGATCCCCTTAGTGCAAAAAGGATGTAAATATATAAGCAGACGAGCTCCCACTTTATGCAGTATGCTATCACCAAGTCTCTTTAGGAGTACCCCACAACCAAAGCCCACTTGGTTGCAAACAGAGGGTATGTATAAGTGTGGGGCCAGAAGCTGTGTATCCTGTTCTTATATAAACGTCACAGACAACTTTACTAGTACAACCCACAGGCAAGGTCTACACTATAAAACAATGCATTAATTGTTGCACAACTTTTCAACCCTTTTCCTATTCCTGTTTACCATCGTTGATCCAAAAGAAGGCAAAAAAAACCCTCAATACAGTAATTTCGAATTCTGCCTTGAATGGGGGGAAAAAAAATTCCTTCTTGATTCCAAATGGCAATCAGATTTCTACTTGGATCAACAAGCACTAACTAAATATTAATCCCAATACTAACGTACGTAGCCCTCTATGTTCTGCTCTTTTAAATAGGTATCCAGGCCCTTTTGTAAAGGCATCTAATGTATTCCATAGCGCCACCTCCTCAGGCAGTGAATTCCATACCTTAATTGCCCTTACCGTAAGGAAACCTTTCCATTGTTATAGCTACATTGGTGATTTTTTATATATATATATTTTTTATGTGAGATATCAACTATATACTTATATATTTATAGTTTGTATTTACAGTGTAGTGGTAACCACATAGAACTGGTTACTGGGTATAGTCTCATTACCTTGATGGGATAAACCTCTTTTACATGTCGATCATTGAACTAAAGCCATTAATATTGACAATTTGTAGTGACTTGAATGTGTCTGTGCCCATGTTTAGATATATATTTCTGTCTTTGATAAATTACATAGTGTGTGTATAAATAAGTTACACGATTAGATCTTGTAACTCAAGACAGAATTTTGTTTTTCTTTTCCATGGTAAATACATATTGTAGTTTATTATATGGTCTGTAGTGATTTTTAGTGATAATATGCTTATTTCCTTACATGTATGTATTTAATTGTTTATAATTGTCTTTTGTATATCCAATATTGTTGGACTGTAGCTTATTGTAAGAGATATACTCTAGAAATCCTTATATTGAAGATACATTTCTTCTTTTTTGACCTGTTTGAGCCACTGTGGTTCCTATTTGTGATGTACATCTCTGAGTTCAGATTTACCTGAACATCGCCCAGATGTGTTTAAGCTATTTGATAGATAGATGTAGGCATCTCAGGGAGTACTTCCATGAGGTTTTCAGTTTCTCACTGGTCTTTCTGTACATCATGTTTCTGTACATCCAATAGTATAAAATCTTGTATTTTCTATTATATACCCAGCCAATGACTAAGGGATTAATTCCGAAATGCGTAAGAGTGGGCTGTGTGTGTTTTTTATGTACCTGCATCAATTCCTGTCTGGAAATATACTTTTAAAAATGTTTCTCAATAAAGCTGATTATTTTACAATCATTTTATTACTGGCACCTCGTGAGATTGTGGATCCGTAGAGTGCTCCCATCCTTGTCTTCTCATTTGCTGAAACCTTTGCTGAGGTTGTTGGGGGCTGCCCTGGATCCTCACAGGCCTCGAGGCCAGGTGAGCTTTTAATTGAATTGGATGCTATGTAAATGATGCAACATCAGCAACCCTATAACTATCCTTTGTTCTCACAGTGACATGGTTGCTTGAAGACAGAGCTTCTCGGCGTAAGTCTGTATTTCAGGGGGGCTGTAAGCTATAAAATACATAATCATTCTATTGGGCACAATATTCCTGAGATGACTGGAGGATATGATGGCAAAACAGTTAAAATAAACACTTAACTGTCCACAGTTTGCACCTCCAACAAATCACAAACATTTTCTCTTGCTATGGATGAAAAGCAAACCAAGATGGCAGCTCCTGGAAAGGAAAAACACACTGCAACAATAACCTTATAGAGCATGACATTCTAACTCTTCCTCATAAGGACAACATGGAAACTTTACTTATAAGACTCAGGGATTCAATCTTTGAGAGCATGCTTAAAGAAGAATAGATAATGACTCTAAAGTAACTGCCTTAGAAGAGATACAAGAGTCAACGATAAACACTTAAGAACAAATGCTAACAAAAGCTGATCCTACAAGAAGGACTTTCTCATATCTGGTGAACAGAGGGAAGAGGCTGATATTTGGGGGAAGGGTCTACCAAAATCTATATGACCTAGGTACCTTACAAAAATGATTTGCTAAGAATCTGCAGATCACAAATGAAAAGGAAATTTAGATTGAGAGCACATAGTAGACTAAGGGCAATGTGAGCACTTTATTCCCAGCTAAAATGTGAACATATTTTGAAGGTGGTATTTAGTATGCAAATTAGGTTTTCATATTCTGAGAGGAATCAAGTAACTAAATTTAGGACATGGGTGAAGCAATATATCACCTATTCTTAAGGCAGCAGAAACAAAGACAGCTTTAAATGAGGAGGGTGCAAGCTATTTCTCTTTCACCTACAGTAGATTATTTCAAACATCTGCAGTTTTGTGGGATTGTCTCTTAAAGCTCTGCCTGCACAAATTTGTACTCTGATAGTATGGGCTACCCTGCTTGTCAGGAACCACCACTAACTCTCAGGAGCTAGAACCCAATTGCAGGGAGGCACATACCTGTTCAGAACCACACTAATGAGGGCCCTGAAAGTGGAAACAGAGCCCCACAGTGGGAGTATGCACAGGGGCAAATACAGAAAATGCAGTATAGGAATCAGCAGGCAGAGGTGTAGTCACAGGCAGGTTCAGTTCAAGGCATGCAGCAATGGTTCAGAAGTCCAAAATACAGGCAGAGGTCAGGGAAGGCAACACAGGAGCAGGGTAAAACAATCCAATGGTAAGGAAACTAGTAACAATCAAACAGGAAACAAGGCTGAGTTTCTGGTCAGGCCAAACAACTGAGCACTGGGAGCTCAGTCAGGTTGGTTTAAATAGTCTCCTCAACCAGATAGAGCTAGGAGGCAGATACAGGAAACAGAAGGAGAAACAACAGTACATCTGCTTTAGAACAACAGCTTGACAAGCACTTTTCTGGTGGCAGCATAAGTAGCTGCAGGACCCATAGCCTGAAGCTTGCTGGTTCAGTCCCAAGGAGAGACAAGTACAGTGGAAAATTCAAACTAAACATGTCTCAAAGGGATGGCTATGCCTGGCAGTCTGTTGTCTGGAGGAGTGAGTGTAACACTGCTCCTGCTCTTTATTGACAGTGACAGAGGCAACAGTAGCTGAGGACTGATTATGCATGCTGTTGCAGCCCACTGATGGTAAGGATGGGTACTAACAGTCATTTAGTGTGTACTTTGTCCACTTTATTGTTTTCATGTGAATTTTCTTGCAATATAATCTTTACAGTAATGTTCCCACAACACTAACAACCTGCTTTTACAACTCTGTCACAGTGTCCTTGAAAAGTAATTGCAGTGGGGTACAACATATGATATCAGTTCTTTATCACCTGTTTTCTACAAAAGAATAAAACAACATGCCAACCTACAACATTTTAACAATGTTGCCATTCCACAGGTGTACTTTTGGATTATTTTTGTGTATTTTGACTCCTTTCTAAGAATTCAGTAAGTGTGGGTTGCCAGTACATAATGGAAGAACTGTGAAATGATATTGGAGGTGTTGTTGATGTCATCTCCAGCAAACTCAGGGTCATACCCCACAGTGTTTTGCATTTACAGAACATGAGCAGGAGCCGTGGGTGTTATTGCAAGTGAAGGACATCTGAGACATCTACAGCTCTACTATTATATGTCCCTGAGCTCCACAAACTTTTTGGAGTGCTTCTGCTGAAGCTAGATATTGCACTTTTCACATGCTGCTGCTACTAGATGTTGCACTTTTGATGTGCTGCTGCTGGTTTTTATCCCTGCAGTCGTGCTTTTGGCAGAATCTTAATGAGGATGTTCCTAGATTAAATCCTGCTGTACCTCTGCATAGAAAACAGATAACAAAAAGCTTAACTTTTGAATCATCAGTGATTTCAAAGATTGAGTGACTGCTACTACAGGGCTTTGATATAGCACATGTACTAGCAGAAGGTGTCAATGGTGCAGCATTTCCAAAATCAGCATAAGCACTTATCATATCTTGGGTGTATGCAAAGTATATATGTCTCACTCAGCCAGTCACAGACGATGCTCAACCAGGTCAGGTAAGAACTTGGATCACTAGCCTGTCTGACTATTTTTGACTATCACTTAGTAAAAAAAAAAATGTTTTTGTTTGTTCTTTTATCCCTTCGAGTGCCAGAGGGGTATTGCAATGCATCCCCCAAGAAAAGTGTTGCATACCCCTCTGGCACTCAAAGGGTTAAATGTCTCTTTTCTCCCTTCACACTCTCCAAACACAGATAACTACTTGGTTACAACCAAGACCTGTAAAACTCAACTCCAGCTCCACTGTACTCTAATATCAAAATATAGCTGCTTTCTCTCTCTCCTCAAGGTCAGCCTAACAGGAAACAAGAACCCTTTCATACAAGCATGACAGGAATACATGTGGAAGTAATCAATTTGGGAGAAATCTATTCTTATTATTGATTTCAATGCAATGATAAAAAGGAAAAATTGGGAAAACGCTATTTTCCTGCATTGCAGCACAGACATTTTGGGAGGCAGTGGCTCAAATGAAAAACATATATATTTAAAAAAAGAAAATAATTTACATCTCAGGAGCCTGTAGGCACAGAAATCTGATGTGCCCCCTCCCCATTGGCCATCTCCACTGGACACCTCCACAATGCTCCTAATCTCCACATTGCCCCCCATCATCTCCATATTGTCCTTACATTGTGCCCTGTCAGCTACATATTGCCCCATCAGCTCCACATTGCCCCCATCATCTCCATATTGCCCCATCAGCTCCAACTGACCCTCACATTGCCCCCATCAGCTCCATATTGCCCTATCAGCTCCAACTTACCCTCACATTGCCCCCTTCATCTCCATATTGCCCCACTTCAGCTCCATATTGTCATCAGCTCCAACTTACCCTCACATACATTGCCCCATCATCTCTACATTGCCATCATCTCCATCTTGCCCCCCATCAGATCCATATTGCCCCATCATTTCCACATTGCCCCCCAGTGTCCATTTCCTACCTCTTCCCTGGTGGTCCAACGACAGGAGAGTTCTGTATATGCCTCCTTTGGCACAGACCTGTAGCTGCTGGAGCTCCCGCGCGGTCTTCTATTCATGCAGAGAGCTGGAAGATGATGTAATCTTCTAGCGCTCTGTAATACTAAAGAGCCGACAAGAGCGAATTCCATGTACCGCATGCTCTTTTCTATTCATATTTATGTATTAGACATGCTCTTCGTGCTCAGTGGGGAGATCGGACTCCAGTGCTTTCTACATTCCCGCTTCTGGACAGGTTGATGCTTCTTGAGCCCTCGAGACCTCTTTCTTATCATTGGCTGGACTCTTTTGTAGGTTGTGGGGAGTACCCTTCTCGGAACAAACGGGAAATGGACTTGGGTCGGTTAGAAGACTGAAAATGGGATATGGCTAAGGCGGGACCTGCGTTGGTGGCAACATCGACTAGGCACCAGATGATACAGCTGAATATTCTACATTGTATTTATTATACGCCGGTCAGACTGCACAGAATGGGGAACTCCGGCTCTGACTGTTGTCTCCGGTGTGATAATGTTCGGGGTACATTCTTGCATTTGATCTGGGAATGTCCTGGAGTTGAGTGGTTTTGGAATGATGTTATGCGTATTGTGGTCCTGGTGTTGGGGAGACCTGTCCCTGTGACTCCAAAGATTTGTCTATTATCTATTTTCCCTGATGAGATTGCGGATGTCACTGACAGAGCTCTGCTGGGTGAGATCTTGGTGATGGCGAGAAAGGTGGTGGCCTTGAATTGGATGTCAAACAGAGTTCCCAACTGTAGGGCGTGGATGAATTTAGTACTGCAGTGCATTTCACAATATAGATTGGTTTATTTACACCTGGGTAACCCGAGCAAGTTTGAAAAGATATGGGGAAGATGGCAGGCATGGTGGACAAATAGAGCAGATAATAATATGGCACTTGATGATGTGCAAATTACCAGTGATGGTTGATTGAGGTCTCACCTACTGGATGCGTGGTTGGCTGTGCTGTGTGATTGACGTGTGACGTTCTGTATGCACCCGGTACATATCGGGATCTTGTGAAATTGCTGGCTAGTGGGCGGGTGGGGGGGTGCTGCGGGTTCGGAAGAGAGAGGACTTGAGGTTGGGGGGTGTAGTGGTTAGATTTTGGGAGTTATAGTTATTGGAGGTTGAAATAACAATAAAACCTCAAGATGACTCTGTACTTTCTACTGATATGAATGTATTCTTTTCATTGTTACAAAAGCCTAAATGTTTTTGCTACATCTCAATGTTTTCTGTGTACTTTTCTGTATTTGTGATATGTATGGAGTGATCTGATAATAAAATATATTTAAAAAAAAAAAGAGCTGACAAGAGAGCGCAGCATCTACAGGTCTGTCCTGAAGGAGTCAGACCTGAATGGGTGGTGGGGTGGTTAGTGCGGGCGGCGAGGCAACTTTTTTTTTATTAAAAGGGCATGAGGGCACTTTGGACAAAAAGGGCAGGTGCTCAAGCCCCCCTTGGTGTCTATGTGTGCACATGCCTGTTGCAGGAAGTGTCATGTTCACCTTTTGTGGCAAAGCAATCTCCCTGTTATCCATGCCACTGCAGCAGTGTAATAATCTAGTCCATAAAGTCCTGCTCTAATGTTATCTGCAGCTCTGCCTGTTTAACTGGACACACTCCACTGCCTGTCTTCCAGTCTGCTTTTCAAAATATGCTTACAGATGGCTATCAAGCTACCTCATAAGCATTAAAGTGCACCTGTATAGCGACTTTCTGACTAAGTGTTGCAGGACTGAGATTTCTGTATTCAGAGGTTGACTTTGGCTTTGAATTCTGATCATGTTTGCTTGCCATCTGTTCTGATATCTGCTTCATTCCAGACCTGGTTCTATATGTTGATATGGATCCTGATATTTTGGTCATTTGTGAGCTGAGCTCCTAGTCCTGTTATTCTCCTGTATGTACCTCTTGCAGTCAACAAGACTCCCTAGATTCCCACTCTAGCTTAGCTCTCAAGCAGATCGCAGCAGCAGCATGGAGAGTTTGTTTTGTCTGCCAACCCATGGCCACAAATCATCCAGTTTTTTTCTGTGAGTAGTTCTTTTGAGTCACTGCTTCCTATCTATCAGTGACTGATTCTGGTTGTTTCTGCATATGTTCTGCATATTATACCAGTGGCTTACACATTCATTAGCCTTTCAAAAAATAATTAAAATTTTAGGAGAATCGTTAGAGGAATTAGCATGCAATGGTAAGGAAAGCTTTGAAAAAAATTGTTAATAGACACAGCAAGGTAAGCCTTGAAAAATGTTAACAGGCCTATGATTAGGTAAGCTACCACTAGGAACATTATGTCATCCACCAATGACATTATGGTGTTTGCTAGTTTATTTTTGCTGTGGAATAGTCTGAGCATCTAGTGTGAGGCAGGAAGAGCACCACAATACGCCACTGCTACTTCAGATACATTTGAGAAGTTATCCAATTCTTCTCTTCCTCCACCTCCTCTAAAATCGTATGTGTTGAAAATATGTATTTGGGGCAAGGAAGGAATAGTGTCATTCTCAAAAACATCAATCTGCAGACTTCAGTGTGGGGGGGAGGACTGGGACTTGTGGATCCCAAACTTTGCAATACCTTTTCTAATTAAGCATGTTAGAAAAGTTAAACTAATCAAGTGGTGTCAGTCACTAAGACTTTTGTCAGACCCAGAAAAAAAATAAAAAGTGATGGGTAGTGGTGGTGGTGATGGTGGAAGTGGATGGCTGACTTCCCACGGGTTATTATTTTCACCCTTTCCTAACAAAGACCACAAATGGCAATGGATAGAGATATATTGTTAAATTCTGACATCTGCAGGTTCACTGTCTGATGCTGGTACTGGTAAAAAATATGTCAGTGGCAATGTCACTGTCAAGGAGGACTCTAGAGTGGTGGTGAGGGATTAGGATATTACTATTAGATTCCCAGACTGTAGCATTAGTTGACAATAGGCCAGGTGACATATCTGGCATTTTGGGCTAGTGAGGAGTTACTTTACACATTTTCTGTAATTTTTTTTTCCAGATTGTTCTTGCTGGGGACAGAAAAGTAGCACAGTGACAGCAGCACCTGATTTTTTTTCTTGGGGGATAGTCCCATGTTTACCCCATACTCCTCAGGGGGAATTATGCTTCATATGTTTAATTATGTATGTGTATGTTCCAAGTTGTAGACACAAAATATGTGAAGAATTCATCCCAGAAAAACTGTGGTGAATAAATCAGAAAAAAGAATACCCATGAGATGAGGCACACATCTGGACCAAAGCGATACGAAAGGCAACATCTATTATTTTATGGTAATCAAAAGTAATCACATAAATATATTACAAACACTCCTCAAATAAAAACATTTACAAAGGGAAGATTACCCTAAACAGGGGACAACACAGGGTAACCTAAATTATTAAAGATATACATGCTGAGCTGATGTGTAAAAAGTAAAACCATAAATGGGAAAATGCTGTACATCACCTAAGCATGCAAACTATACATACAGCCATGCTGATCCCATATTAAACAGTAAAGTGATAAAAAATATAAAGTACATGAAATGAAAGAAAATACAAAAGTGTCCTAAATGTGAGACTGGATAAGAAGTAAACAAAGTGCCAAGTAGAATCAATCACACCATAGACACAAACTAGGAATCGAAACGTGGTCCCATGTAGAGAAACCACACATTGTCGCCCAGTCTGCTTTGTCTATGCAGATTGCGACTACACCTTCCATCTCTTTATAACCTCCTCATAGGACCTGCACATTGTAGTTGTGGACAATTACACAGTCCCTGCCCCCAAAGAAAAGTATTCTCACAGAAGGATGTTGACTGCATACCTTCTCCACAGATGCACCTGAAGTGACTTGTGGTGTTGATGCATCTGCTCTATCATTTGAATAAGTAGTAGGAAGTGGATTGTTCACTTCTCATATATCACCGTTAGTACTTCTACTACCAGCACCACAGTCTGTAGTAGGTATGATGATCCCACTCCCACCTGTACCCAGCATTGTGAACACATCAGTCTGATCCTGCTGTAATATTTTAAGATGCTGGTGAGAGAGGAAGCCAGACAATTCAGCAACAGGAAGTTCAGAAACAACTACAATGTAATCGAACAATCTCATGTCATTGCTTTTGATGCTCATTACCACCATGTCTCTCTCCTACTTCTGATTTGTATGAGTCAGGAAAGATCTCATCAAGTCACCAATGGTACCACCAGCCTCATCAACAGCATCTGCACCATCATCAGATTATTCCTCCTTTCTTGTTCCTGGTGGTGGTGATTATAACGTTGGTGTGGGTGGTGCTCTTGTCTTGGTGTCTCCCTCACACACATAACAGAAGCAGGCTCAGAGGTAGGTAATTGCAACTCTTTGCTACTAGTACTGCACACAGCCACATGGGGATAACACATTTTCACCTTTTAGAAATTCATTCCAGGGCCTTTGGGATATGTAAACAGCACTATCTGCTGGGATGTTTTGTGACAATAATATCAGGTGGTGCTGCTGGGGTCTGAGTCAAAGAGGATGTAGTGGGGCGATGACCAGAACATTTTCTTCTCGTGGGCTCCGGCATCACAAGGGATGTGCTGCGCTCTTCTAACCACTGCTGTGTGTAGAACTGCTGCTGTTGCTACGGATTCATCACTTTTATTGTCCTTAAAGTGTTAGTAATGTCCAAAAAAAAGTTTTTTTGCATATAGAATAGCTTAAAAAGCTGAGCTATATGCAAAAAAACGTATCTCTAAAACCGCTATGGTTTAAGAGATACGGGCGTTTAAAGTTCGCTGTCTCCTACTGAAAGCTGTAAAGCTGTCAGCAGGAGATTCATGTCGGTCGACACGGTGGCGCTTGAGAAGTGCTGCGATCTCGTTACTTAAAAGGAATCCCGTCATTGGATTGGTCTAAAACGTATGCCTGGTGTTCAAGCACATTTGGTTAATTCCCTGAACTCCCTTTCCTAATTAACCCCTTAAGGACCGGGAAAATCTGAGGTCGTTTTCCCTTAAGGACCGGAAGAATTCTGACCTTTTTGACTATGTCTTTGTTCAACAGTGTTTTCCCTCTTAGGCTTTTATTCCACCCCCATAAATTATATACTGTTTTTTAAGCACAAATAGGGATTTTTTTTGATACCACACATATATGGATAACCCACCATTTAATTTATGAAATTTAAAAAAAAATGTAAAAAAAAAAAAAAAAGTAAAAAAAACACCATTTTTGTTTCTTCTCTTGAGATCAATTGGGCACAAAGGGTTAAATTTTTATTGAGACTGCATGAAAAGCATGACCGGTCAGTCATACCTACAAAATGTGCACTTTAAAGTGGCCACTGTCCCCCCGGGTGAAAATCCCCATGTCCTTTTTTCCCACACTATTTTGACACTTTTTTATCCCTGACATTTGGCGGTGTGTATAAGTGTATTACATAGCTCCACAACAATCACTCTTCCAATATTGTTTAATGAAATTTTTTTTTTTAAATACATTTTTTTTGTAAAAAAAAACAAGTGTGTTGTGTTTTTTTTTTTTTTCAAAAGTATATCATGGCATTTAGCCAGCCTCCTGCACCAGCAGTGAAGGGGTTAATACCCCCAGCTGCTGTATTTTCTTTTACCACTAGGTGTCTCCTCTCTACCTCTCTCTCCCTTACTTTGATAGCAAGGGAGACACAGGTAGAGGAGACACTCAGAGTCAGCATGCTTTGCATGTTGACTCTGTTCCTCATGTGATCGCAAAGGCTGAGACTGAATGCCCCGGTCTTGAAGCTCTCAGTCTCAGCCTGGAATTAATGATAGCAGCGTGTACGGAGGCACGCAGCTATAATTTAAGCCATGACGGTCCTGGACCGTCATGGGTCCTTAAGGGGTTAAGAACATTTGGGTTACACCATACTACCGGACCCAGACCACAAGATATTGGTCCAACATAAGTTCTCTCTCTCTCTCTATCTCTCTCTCTCTCTCCTAAGAGTGTTCCAAACAATCATTAGTAATACTAGGCAGCTGCCTAGGGTGGCATCACTAGGTCAATTTCTGTAGGTTGCCAGATGCCTTGGATCTTGCTTTCTTTTCCCAATATTCAAAGTAATTCATTTTGAGAGCTCTTATCCCATTGAGCATCAAATGGGTCAATTTGCTATGCTTATTCATGTCATTCATTGGGTTAAGAAAGGGTTGGTTTCTTTTTTTTTTTCCTTTGGTGAAGGGGGAAGATATACCAGCCTGAAACTTGACAAGGGTGCCAAGTACCCTTGCACTGGCCCTACTAAACCTTAATTTAGAGTTTTAATACAAAAAAAGTGTCAAGTTTGATAACATTTTAATGCTAATACATGTGTTGCACACCACTCTGGTTCTTAAAAAGTTAATAAAAAAATAATAGTTTGAGTTTTTCTAATTTTAAAATGAGGTATCTCCCATAAGCAATATATAGGTTTTCATAATAAAAGTTTACTGCTCCTTTATTACATATACTTTTTTGTCTTGTTTTTACACTCTTCCATTTTAAACTCTCCTTAGCCTGATGGCTCTGTAGATTACAGAAATTCTACTAACAGGCTGCTCACATTGTGACAGAGGAAATGTGCAGATGGCCAACACAACATTATGATTAAGTTTTATTTCTGAAGCCTACATATAAAACCCTTTCCACGTCAATCTGCCTTCTCCACAGGTGCTGACTCGATGCATATTTAAGACCATTACACTGAACCTGACACAAAATGCTGAGGTGGCATAAATAAGATTTATGCCGTCTATTTCTTTTCTCAGTGACTGGGTCAAATAATATTGGGGTTGTCATAAAAAATATGAAAGCCATTAATACTTTCACCCTGCATGGGACCATGAGCCTCATATCCTAGAATTATCCCTGAGCCGTCTGGAAGAGAAATGCAGCAAGATAGAAATGAACTGGGAGATCAAACAGGAGGGGAGAAGGGATGATCACACAAATTCATATAAAAACAACATTTTCCAGTATTTAGCTAAAGGAAACACATTCTGGTCAGCATTGACTCATACAGTAAACCTTTAGGTGCTAGAGTGGGCTACAATTCAGAGCAAAGTAAGTAAGCATTCTAGTATCCAATGGGTTAATCAAGGTTGAGAAAGAAAATCTGCTAACCTGCGTGTGTGTGTGGAGAACCAAACTGTAGTTTTACTATGATGTGCTGTGTTTATCAACACAACAATGCATTTTTATTGTTTATTTCTTTGAGTGACATAGAGTATATAATACATTACACATTGTTCTCAAAGGATGATAACCATAGGTCTATAATCACATGCTGGTACATGACCAATCCATACTCTTAACTCTGGCACACGATGAGGAGCTTTAAACAGCCAAAAGTCAGTGTAATGTTTTTGAAGTATAATTAGGCAAACTGTTTTCTGAGTAAGTGATTATACCCTACTTCATTGTTTTATATATAAATATATATATACAATACTGTGCAAAAGTTTTAGGCAGGTGTGAAAAATGCTGTAAAGTAAGAATTCTTTCAAAAACAGACATACTTATACTGAGTAAACAGAAAAAAATTCTAAATCAATATTTGGTGTGACCACCCTTTGACTTCAAAACAGCATCAATTCTTCTAGGTACACTTGCACACAATGTGTTAAGGAACTCGGCAGGTAGGTTGTTCCAAACATATTGGAGAACTAACCACAGTTCTTCTGTGGATTTAGGAAGCCTCAGTTGCTTCTATCTCTTCATGTAATCCCAGACAGACTCAATGATGATGATGAGATCAGGGCTCTGTGGGGGCTATGTCATCATGTCCAGGACTTACAAACGAGAAGAAAAAGAAGGGAGCTCCCTAGTGCAATAAGTCTTGCAAATAAAGGACCACCACCAATAAACACCGTACTCACAGTGTTCAAAATCACTAATGCGATCAGCATACATAGATGGAGGAATCTGATTGCCCCCACTCTGTCAGTTTGGAAAGGTGGATGCTGCGTCTTCTGAAAGCACTCCTTAATTGTAGATAGAAAGCCTTAAACACAAGAAACAAATGAAGACAGAAGAGTGCAAACCACCAAACCAATATTCACAGTTTGATATCAAATAGGACTCAATATGGTACTCACAATTGAAGATCAAATAGCTGGTACTCCAAACCAGCTAGAGCAGTGGTTCTCAACCTGTGGGTCAGGACCCCTTTGGGGGTCGAATGGCAATTTGCCAGGGGTCGCCTAAAACCATCAGATAGTTATATTTCAATTCATAACACTAGCAAAATTACAGCAATGAAGGTGCAACGAAAATAATTTTACTGTTAGGGGTCGCCACAACTTGGGAAATTTTATCAAAGGGTCACGGCACTAGAAAGATTGAGAACCACTGAGCTAGAGCAAACGGGGATGGTGCGAGACTGCCCCATTACAGTCAACCAATCTCTTCAAATAAAGCTCAGGGTCCTCCAAGTATAATATTTAATTTATTTACAATACATTAATAAAAAAATAATAACATACCATGCATAAAAAAGCATGTCAATTTAGCCACAATAGCTCAACATATCATGCGTTTCGGGGAATCCCTGTAAAGGAATAAATCTGCTGCATCTCGCAAGACCAAACAAACTCACGTGAGACTAGATCAACTCTCGCTAGAGCAGAGAACACAGGAAAAAACACATGACACTATGTGTTCCAAAAAACTGAAACGCAAAGGACCCAATTTAAAGATGCAAACCCGGCATAAAGGGAACTATAGGGACCAAGAGAGGAGAAGATCATTAGATGTTCATATATCTAATACACATACCATGGGACCCTGAGATAATAACACATAAAAATAACAAATAAACAATAAAAAATATAATAATAAAAATAAAATATACAGGTACAGGTATGTATTCTATTTATTATTTTAAATAATTATGTTTTTTACAAACAACTCTTTGATCCTCTGGACACCAGATATTATTTTAACATGTTTGTGTATTTTATGTTATACATGTATAGGGGTGTATATGTATGTGTATAATTATTTTAGTGAATTGAGTATTGTTTTTTCATTTGGTGGTTATATTTAATGGTGGTTATTTAAATTGTTTATTTTTTAGTTTTTTTCTTTATTTTTATTAGTTATTATTATTTATTTAATTTTCGTTTTTATTTTATTTTTATTATTATATTTATTTTATTATATATATATTTTTTTGTCATTTGTTATTGTTATGTGTTATTATCTCAGGGTCCCATGGTATGTGTATTAGATATATGAACATCTAATGGTCGTTTCCTCTTTTGGTCCCTATAGTTCCCTTTATGCTGGGTTTGCATCTTTAAATTTGGTCCTTTGCATTTCATTTTTTTGGAAAGCATAGTGTCATATGTTTTTTCCTGTGTTCTCTGCTCTCACGAGAGTTGATCTGGTCTCATGTGAGTTTGTTTGGTCTTGTGAGATACAGCAGATTTATTCCTTTACAGGGATTCTTTTTGGGCACCTTTTTCTCATGAGGGTATTAGTCTTATGAGATTTGGACTTTTAGTTTCCGGCTTTCTCCATTCACGGGGATTTTTCCTGAAGAGATGGTATCACGGTGCCGTGATTGGTGCTGTTCAGTGTCAGTTACTTGCTGAGTATCATGATTGGCTGTCTGTGATTAGCCCTCCTCACACAGCCTTTTTAAACCCAGGCTGAACACTTCCAGGTTGCCCTTTCGTGGTGTTTCTGACTCCACTCTGCCTGACCTGCTTGTCAGGCTTCTGGGCCTGTTCCTGCTGTACTTGCTGTTGCAGTGTTCCAGTGTTCCTGTATGCTAGAGTTCCTGTTCCAGAGTTCCAGTGTTCCTGTGTTCCAGCACCTCGCGGGTTAATCTTACTGAGTTCCAGTGTTCCTGTGTTCCAGCACCTCGCGGGTTAATCTTACTGTGTTCCTGAATCTCCGGCTCAAGCCGTCGCTCTGGCGACATTGTTCTTCTCGCTGCTGATCATACTTTGTTGGTTTACTCCACTAAACCTGGTTGCGATATACATTGTTGGTCCCAGCGTGCGGACGCTGGTTTACTCCACTAAACCTGGTTGCGATATACATTGTTGGTCCCAGCGTGCGGACGCTGGTTTACTCCACTAAACCTGTTTGCAATATACATTGTTGGTCTCAGCGTGCGGACGCTGGTTTACTTCACTAAACCTGGTTGCAATATACATTGTTGGTCTCAGCGTGCGGACGCTGGTTTACTCCACTAAACCTGGTTGCAATATACATTGTTGGTCTCAGCGTGCAGACGCTGGGTTACTCCACTAAACCTGGTGGCGAAAAACATTGTTGGTCCGAGCGTGCGGATGCTGGTTTACTCCATTAACCTGGTTGCGATATACATTGTTGGTCCCAGCGTGCGGACGCTGGTTTACTCCACTAAACTGGTTGCGAGATACATTATTGGCTCCAGCGTGCGGACGCTGGTTTGCTCCACTAAACCTGGTTGCAACATACGTTGTTGGTCCCAGCGTGTGGACGCTGGTTTACTCCACTAAACCTGGTTGCGATATACATTGTTGGTTCCAGCGTGCGGTCACTGGTTTGCTCCATTAAACCTGGTGGCGCTATTACCATTAGTCCCAACGTGCGGACGTTGGTTTGCTCCTGAACATCCAGTACTGTGGTCAGTCGCTGTCCACTTCCTTGCAGTTGTCTGAGTATCCCTGGCAATAGACTCCTGCTGAGTAAGACCTCTATACTTACGCTCTATGCTGTCTTAGTCTCCTGACAGCTGGTCTACTCGCTCAGGCTGCCCTGCCCGGTATTGGTGAGGCCGGTAGAACCTTGACGATACCATCCTGTAGGTTGCCTCACCCGGTATTGGCAGGGCCGGTAGAGCCTACTCCAGTACTCCTTTGGGCTGCCCTTCCCGGTATTGGTAAGGCCGGTAGAACCTTGTAATTCACCATCTTTAAGGTTGCCTTACCCGGTATTGGCAGGGCCGGTAGAGCCTACATTCAGCATTCCATGGGGCTGCCTTGCCCGGTATTGGTAAGGCCGGTAGAACCGGTATATGTCATCTCACGGTTGCCTTACCCGGTATAGGCAAGGCCGGTAGAGCCTGTCATTAAAACTGTCACTTGGGTTGCCTTGCCCGGTATTTAGGCAAGGCCGGTAGAACCTATTATATGTTATATTACTGTTGTATTGTTATGTATGTTTACCCTACGGGGACTGCCTTTAACTTTTAATAAAGTTAAGTTATTTTACCAAACCTTAAGTCTGAGAGTCTTCAAATCCGTGACAGTATGAAAGGGCCATGACCTCAGACACTAAGAGTGACGGTAACGCACAGAATATCCATTGGAGGATGGATATGCACGAGCAACGTTTGGATCAGCTAGCGGTTGCTATCCAAACTATTCTTGAACGCACGGTACTTGCGGATAAGTCCGGTGCTAACCCGGTGGTCCCGCCAATTCCAACACCGGAGAATGAGTCTAAGCCCTCAGGGGCCGCAGTCAAAGGGTTAACGGCTTCTGCACCCTTGCCGCTGAGATATGACGGTGACCCTCAATTATGCAGAGGGTTTATTAATCAACTTGAAATATTTATGGAATTGACGGCACACGCATTTCCTAGTGATCGCAGCAAGGTTTGGTTCATGATATCCCTGCTGACTGGCAGAGCATTGGCCTGGGCCAACCCACTTTGGGAAAACGCTAAACCTTGCACAAAGAATTTCTGTGATTTTGTGCAATCCTTTCGGAGAGTATTTGAGCCTCCTGGTAGAACTACCTCTGCTGCTAAACGTCTCATGGAGATACAACAGGGCAGGTTCACGGTTGGCGATTATGCCATTGAATTCCGCACCTTGGCAGCAGAGGTAGGGTGGAATAACGAGGCCCTGTTGGCAGCCTTTGCTCAAGGATTGAGTGACCAGATTAAAGATGAGATTGCAGCTAAAGAATTACCTACTGACCTAGATGATTATATCGAATACGTGATTCTAATTGACTCCAGAATACATGAAAGATTAACCGCCAGAGAGCGACGAGTACGGTTAAAGAATAATGGGTCCAGTAGCATATTTTGCCCACCCAACCCTCCCTCTGCATCCAAACCTAGTGAACCTATTTCGGAACCAAGTGAACCTATGCAGGTGGGTTTCACTAGGTTAACTAAGGAGCAGAGAAGGTATCGCAAGACACAAGGATTATGTCTGTACTGCGGTAAAGATGGTCACCTGTTAAGATCTTGTCCGGTACATCTGGGAAACGAACACACCTAGGGTACCTTGGGGGACAGGCCCTAGGTGGTGTCCAATTGTCCCCATTGTTGGACACACTTAAACCCACCATACAGGTGGTATTGTCATGGGCACAACGCTCGGTTGAGGTTTTGGCCTTGGTTGATTCTGGTGCAGCTGGGTATTTTATGGACAATACCTTTACTGAATTGCATGGGGTACCACGGATTCAGAGAGAAACCCCTCTTGCTATTGAAGCAATTGATGGCAGACCTTTGGAACCCTCCCAAGTTACTTTTGAAACGATGCCCTTGTCCATGACTATTGGGGCTCTTCACAAGGAAGAGCAGCAGTTCCAATTGATTAATTCTCCTCACCATGCCGTGATTTTGGGCTTTCCTTGGTTACAGTTGCACAACCCACAATTTGATTGGCAGAAATGTGAGATTGCTGCTTGGTCTCAGTTCTGTATGGATAAGTGCGTTACCCATCCTGTTAAGGTCTTGTGCACCTCCCCTTCACTACCTGATGCCTACCAGCAGTTTAGCAATGTTTTCAGTAAGGGAGAGGCTGGCACCCTACCTCAGCACAGACCATACGATTGTCGCATAGAACTGAGTCCTGGAGCAGTACCACCGAGGGGATGCACGTATCCATTGTCTTGTGAGGAGAACCAAGCTATGGAGGAATACATAGCAGATGCCATCAGTAGAGGGATCATAAGGAAATCTACTTCTCCGGCCGGTGCTGGGTTCTTTTTTGTTAAGAAAAAAAGTGGCGAACTGCGACCTTGCATAGACTATCGTGGGCTGAATAAGCTGATGGCAAAAAATGCCTACCCAATACCACTCATCACCGAGCTGTTTGATAGACTTAAGGGGTCCTCGATTTTCACCAAATTGGACCTAAGGGCAGCCTACAATTTGATACGTATCAGAGCCGGTGATGAGTGGAAAACTGCCTTCAATACGAGATCTGGGCATTATGAATACCTAGTCATGCCATTTGGTCTATATAATGCTCCTGCAGTATTTCAAGAGCTGATCAATGACGTTCTTAGAGATATGTTACAATCTTGTGTTGTAGTCTATCTTGATGACATACTTATCCATTCCAAAGACCTGTCACAACACATCAAGGATGTGTCTGAAGTCTTGCTGCGCTTAAGAAAAAATAAATTATTCTGTAAACTGGAGAAATGCGAGTTCCACAAAACCACTGTACCGTTTCTGGGGTTCATAATTGGCAAAGACGGCATTGCCATGGATAAAGAGAAATTGACGGCAGTCTTATAATGGCCTAAACCCAAGAGCCTCAAAGCCATCCAACGATTTCTGGGCTTCGCCAATTATTACAGGAAGTTTATTAAAAACTTCTCCTCTATCGTGAAACCTCTGTCTGACCTCACGCACAAGGGCGCTAACCCATCCCTCTGGCTGGTGGCTGCTGAAGAGGCCTTTGAGAAGTTGAAGGTAGCCTTTGCTGAAGCGCCTGTGTTGTCCCACCCTAATCCAATACTCCCCTTTACTTTGGAAGTTGATGCCTCAGATATTGGGGTTGGGGCGGTGCTTTCTCAGCGACAGGTTAAAGGCGGTACACTCAGACCCTGTGGATTCTTCTCAAAAAAACTGACTAGTGCTCAAAGTCATTACGAGATTGGTGACCGAGAATTACTGGCCATTATCCTCGCTCTCAAAGAATGGCGTCATTTACTTGAAGGCACAAAAAACCCTGTTTTGATTGTAACTGATCACAAGAATCTGACGTATCTTTCTGAGGCCAAGAGATTGTCTTCTCGCCAGGCCAGATGGGCACTGTTTCTATCCCGATTCAATTTCGTTGTATCATACCTGCCGGGATCAAAGAATGTTAGGGCTGATGCTCTGTCTAGACAATTTGAAGCAGAGGTCGACAGAGAAGAGGTACCAGCCCCTATCATTCAACCCGATCGAATATTGGCTACCATACGTACTAGTATTACTTCAGCACTAGGGGAGGAGATTTTGGCATCCCAAGCCTCTGCTCCTCATGAGACTCCAGTGGGCAAATGTTTTGTCGTTGAGCCATTCCGTACTCGATTACTTGAGACCTACCACTCCTCTAAGGCTGCGGAACATATTGGTAGGGATCAATTGTTCTGGTCTCTCTCTCAGGTATTTTGGTGGCCTTCTATGAGAGCAGATTGTGCCAATTTTACGAATGCCTGTGCCACCTGTGCCCGTGCCAAAACCCCTAGACATGTCCTTGTGGGCTTGCTTCAGCCGGTGCCTAATGGTGAACGCCCTTGGTCTCACGTCTCTATCGACTTTATGGGAGAATTGCCCAGATCTAGAGGGTACTCCTTCATATTGATGGTGGTAGACAGGTTCTCTAAAATGGCACACTTCGTACCCCTCTGTGGCCTTCCTTCGGCTAAGGAACTGGCAATAGTATTCGCTCGAGAAGTATTTCGGTTACATGGAGTACCCAGGGTGCTGGTGTCTGACAGGGGGAGCCAGTTTGTGTCCAGATTCTGGAGGGCATTTTGCGAACAGATGGGCATACAGCTATCATTTTCCTCTGCATATCATCCCCAGACTAACGGGGCCGCTGAGAGGGCCAATCAAGGATTGGAACAGTTTCTGCGATGTTTTGTGACTGACCATCATGATAATTGGGCCGACTTGTTGCCTTGGGCAGAGTTCGCCAGGAACTGTGCAGTTAATTCTTCCTCCGGGAGCTCTCCGTTTTTGATCAATTATGGGTTCCAACCCTGTCTGCTCTCGGATTCCTTTCAATCACTGCAGATTCCAGCTCTGGATGAGCATATAGAGCAACTCCGTTCCACATGGGCACAAGTTCAGAGGGCATTGGGCCAGTCTTTTCAGCGACATCAGCGTCATGCCAATCGCAGAAGGCTTCCAGTGGTTTCCTTCCGAGTCGGGGATAGAGTATGGCTGTCCTCCAAGAATCTAAAGCTCAAGTTCCCATCTAATAAGCTGGCACCTCGGTTCATTGGTCCGTACAAGATCATTCGCAAAATTAACCCTGTTTCCTATGCCTTGGAATTACCTGCTTCTATGCACATTCATAATGTATTCCATGTGTCTCTCCTTAAACCTCTGGTTTGTAACAGTTATACTACCACGCCTGTGAGGCCAGGTCCTGTTGAAGTCGAGGGGCAGGAGGAGTATGAAGTACAAAACATTATTGATTCCCGCAGAGGTAGAGGAGGGGTACAGTATCTGGTGCATTGGAAAGGTTATGGTCCTGAGGATCGTTCCTGGGTAGACAGTAAGGACCTTCATGCACCCAAGTTACTACGAATTTTTCATGCCAAATACCCTCAGAAGCCTAGACCCTACTCTGGGAGAGGGGGTCTTTGAAAGTGGGGTACTATCACGGTGCCCGTGATTGGTGCTGTTCAGTGTCAGTCACTTGCTGAGTATCATGATTGGCTGTCTGTGATTAGCCCTCCTCACACAGCCTTTTTAAACCCAGGTTGAGCACTTCCAGGTTGCCCTTTCGTGGTGTTTCTGACTCCACTCTGCCTGACCTGCTTGTCAGGCTTCTGGGCCTGTTCCTGCTGTACTTGCTGTTGCAGTGTTCCAGTGTTCCTGTATGCTAGAGTTCCTGTTCCAGAGTTCCAGTGTTCCTGTGTTCCAGCACCTTGCGGGTTAATCTTACTGAGTTCCAGTGTTCCTGTGTTCCAGCACCTCGTGGGTTAATCTTACTGTGTTCCTGAATCTCCGGCTCCAGCCGTTGCTCTGGCGACATTGTTCTTCTCGCTGCTGATCATACTTTGTTGGTTTACTCCACTAAACCTGGTTGCGATATACATTGTTGGTCTCAGCGTGCGGACGCTGGTTTACTCCACTAAACCTGGCTGCAATATACATTGTTGGTCCCAGCGTGCGGACGCTGGTTTACTCCACTAAACCTGGTTGCAATATACTTTGTTGGTCTCAGCGTGCGGACGCTGGGTTACTCCACTAAACCTGGTGGCGATATACATTGTTGGTCCCAGCGTGCGGATGCTGGTTTACTTCACTAAACCTGGTTGCTATATACATTATTGGCTCCAGCGTGGGGACGCTGGTTTGCTCCACTAAACCTGGTTGCGACATACGTTGTTGGTCCCAGTGTGTGGACGCTGGTTTACTCCACTAAACCTGGTTGCGATATACATTGTTGGTTCCAGCGTGCGGTCACTGTTTTGCTCCATTAAACCTGGTGGCGCTATTACCATTAGTCCCAACGTGCGGACGTTGGTTTGCTCCTGAACATTCAGTACTGCGGTCAGTCGCTGTCCACTACCTTGCAGTTGTCTGAGTATCCCTGGCAATAGACTCCTGCTGAGTAAGACCTCTATACTTACGCTCTATGCTGTCTTAGTCTCCTGACAGCTGGTCTACTCGCTCAGGCTGCCCTGCCCGGTATTGGTGAGGCCGGTAGAACCTTGACGATACCATCCTGTAGGTTGCCTCACTCGGTATTGGCAGGGCCATTAGAGCCTACTCCAGTACTCCTTTGGGCTGCCCTGCCCGTTATTGGTAAGGCCGGTAGAACCTTGTAATTCACCATCTTTAAGGTTGTCTTACCCGGTATTGGCAGGGCCGGTAGAGCCTACATTCAGCATTCCGTGGGGCTGCCTTGCCCGGTATTGGTAAGGCCGGTAGAACCGGTATATGTCATCTCACGGTAGAGCCTGTCATTTAAACTGTCACTTGGGTTGCCTTGCCCGGTATTTAGGCAAGGCCGGTAGAACCTATTATATGTTATATTACTGTTGTATTATTATGTATGTTTACCCTACGGGGACTGCCTTTAACTTTTAATAAAGTTAAGTTATTTTACCAAACCTTAAGTCTGAGAGTCTTCAAATCCGTGACAGTTGGGCATACTAATACATTTAAGGGATCTGGGAACCACAGGTAGGTGATGATCTTGAGAGATTTTATTAGTGCCAGTGTTATTTGATAAAGGGGTATGATCCCGAAATGTGTCATATGTTGAGCTATTGTGGCTAAATTGACACTTTTTTTATGCATGGCATGTTATTATTTTTTATTAATATATTTTAAATAAATGAAATATTACACTTGGAGGACCCTGAGCTTCATTTGCAGAGATTGGTTGACTGTAACTGGGCAGTCTCACACCATCCCCGTTTGTTCTAGCTGGTTTGGAGTACCAGCTATTTGATCTTCAATTGTGAGTACCATATTGAGTCCTATTTGATATCAAACTGTGAATATTGGTTTGGTGGTTTGTGCTTTTCCTTCTTCATTTAAGTCCAGGGCTTCTTGTTCTTCTTTACTCTGAAGATACTTATTAATCACTTTGGCTGTATGTTTGGGGTCATTGTCATGCTTCAAGTGATTTCCCCAATTTCAACTGAAAATACACCTAATAATGACTTGTGTAGTCTAAAAATTATTCATCCCCTTCATGGCAAGCATCTTTAGTACTTAGTAGAGCACACTTTTGCTGATATGACCTGCTACAAACAAGATGCATAGCCAGACACAGCTGCTGGCAGCATTCATGAGGAATCTTAGCCCATTCCTCATGAGCAATGTCCTCCAAATCAGTAATATTCTTGGGTTTGCATGCTGCAACCGCCTTCTTCAAATCCCACCAGAGATTTTATATGAGGTTCAAATCAGGTGACTGTGATGGCTATTGTAGAATCCTCCAAGACTTCTTCTACAACCAAGTCTTGGTGAAATTTGAGTTATGCGTGGGATCATTGTCCTGTTAGAAGGTCCAATTATGGTCAAGCTTCAGCTTCCTCATGGGTGAGTAGTTGTGTACGTCTTGGAGATTTTGCATGGAAACCTTCTGCGTTTAGTACATGCCTTACTGTGTTCACTGAAACCTCAGTGCCTATTGCCTCCAAGTCTTGCTGCAGGTCTTTTGCAGTCACTAAAGGGGTTTTTCTCAAATTGCCTTCTCAGAAATCTGGTTGCAGCCGTTGATATCTTTCTGTCCCATCCAGGTACTGTAACTACTGTTCCTTTGACTTTGAACTTGCAAACTACTCTTCCACCGGTGTCTCTAAGAACATTCAGTGCATTTGTTCTCTTTCTGTATCCTGTTCCTTGTTTGTGAAGGGCTATGAGCTCTTCTCTTAACTTTTTGAACCATTCTTTTGCCATAGCCATACTTCTAACATGCAGTCAAACATGACACTCAACAAACCCCTAGCCAGTTCAGGTATCTAATGTGTTCCAGCTCAAGCACACCTGGTACAACCAATGAAGCCCTTGATTAGTTGCAGCAGGTGTGCTTGAGACAACATCTGTTTTGCATTTTTGTGCTGTTGTGATTGATTCTATTCAGGGAGTTGAATATTTTTGAGACTGGAGAAGTCATTATAAGTTGCATTTTTAGTTGAATCTGGGGAAACCACTTGAAGCATTCATTGTGTTGAGCTATTTCAATTGCTTTTGTTTGATTTGTTCATTGCAAAAAGCTGAAAGTACATTTTGACAATAAACCTGATTTGCAATGGGGGTTGAATAATTTTGTATATATATATATATATATATATATATATATATATATATATATACACACACATATATATATACAGCACAGTGCAAAAGTCTGAGGCACAAAATGCATGCTGAGTGAACAGAATGAAAATCTGACCAAAACAACATTTGGTGTGACCACCTGTTGCCTTTAAAACAGCATCAATTCTTCTAGGTACACTTGCACACAGCAGGTAGGTTGTTCCAAACATTTTCCAAATATTTGGCTGTAGCAGAAGGGAGTTTGTTCACAGAATGAGTGTCTGCAGGCAACAGTGAAGCATGGTGGAGGTTCCTTGCAAGACTAGGTAGGCTACATTTCTGCAAATGGAGTAGGGGATTTGGTCAGAATTCATGGTCTCCTCAATGCTGAGAAGCAGATATTTATCCATCATGCAATGCCATCAGGGAGGCATCTGATTGGCCTCCAATGTATTTTGCAGCATGACAATAACCTCAAACATACAACAAAAATCATTAAGAACTATTTTCAGTGTAAAGAAGAACAAGGAGTCCTGGAAGTGATGATATGGCCCCCACAGATCCCTGATCTCAACATTATCGAGTCTGTCTGGGATTACATGAAGAGAGAGAAGCAATAGAGGGCACCTAAATCCACAGAAGAACTGTGGTTAGTTCTCCAAGATGTTTGGAACAACCTACCTGCTCACTTCCTTAACACACTGTGTGTAAGTGTACCTAGAAGAATAGACGCCATTTTGAAGGCATACCAAATATTAATTTGATTCAGATTTTTCTTCTGTTTACTCACTATCATTTTCTTAATTGATAAAAATAAACTATTAACATGTTTATTTTTTTAAAGCATTCTTACTTTACAGCAATTTTTCACACCTGCCTAAGACTTTTGCACAGTAATATATTTGATGCCTTATCGTGGAGGGAGTGTTTGTTTGCCAATGAAGCCAAGAACTATGCCATTGGGAACATATACTTCTGGCAGGGTTACCCAAGGTGGACATATCAAAGACAAGACACCAGACTAAACTGATTCAAAACCTGCCAACCCGCACTGGACTAGCATGTCAGATTATGGTCCATTCCCTCAGCATGGCCTCACAACAAAAACAATGGCCCTCATTCCCCAGATGCTTGAGAGCTACTTTCTAATACATCTGGAAGGCTAGCTCAAAGGCATATGGGGGTGAGAGTTATTGGGTTCTATAAGGCTGCTAAAGGTCCTATTGTGTTCACTTGGAAAAATCCTTGAAAACCACATGGTTTTCTGCTTTTTCACCTGAAATTTACACTAAACAAACCCCTTAAAATGTTTTCCTCTTTCACATAGGCCAAAAATGTGTTTGCTATTTTTTTCAATGGCTACAAACTTCTTGCCTGTTTACTTATATGCACTTCATGTTTCTGTGCCCAAATCATGAAATTTCTAGGAAGTGAAAAAGAAAACTAAGCAGCTAGAGAGGGTGGTAGGTGATTCTGAAGCTATTTATTTACAGAAATTAAGGTAGCAGAGGCTCAGACTATTGGTTAAAGTGTGAGCATCCATCTAAAAATAGAAGGAGGAGCTAGAAGGACAGTGATATGTCCAGTGAGTCAGAGGAGGAGGAAGAAGTGACCACCACCAGCATGGAAAAGTCTGTGAGTCCTGATTACCCAGACCCAATGATTATCAGTCCCCTGACATCGTCCCATGGGATTTAGAGGAGATTTGTGAGCAAGACAGAACTTGGTAGCAGTGTGAGCAGCACAGGTCATCTGTCTGTGACTACCACTATTGTTTCCAGTGTGCCTTCTGATGTTCTGTTGGAGGAGGAGATGCCATCTGCAAGCAGTCCCACTACTACCGCTCAGCAGCTAAAGAGAGGGAGGTGGCGGTGGTGATGATAATTGTGATGAAGCAGATAATGGTGGGACTGTTAATCCTCCTATTGAGGTGTAAGCAGAAGTGATGATGACAAGCAGCTAAACTAGAGGTCAAGGGAGACCATAACATCCCCCTGACCCTGTGATTCACCTTCTGGCAGAACTGGCTAGCAGTATTAGCATCAGAACAGCGTGTCTGCTGGCAAGTGTAACAGTAGGGGACCTTCTGTTACATTTGTTACATCACCAACCAGTCCAACTCTCATAGAACAGCAGCAGCAAGGAGGGACTGGCGGTGGTGATGAGTATGATAGTGGAGCAGCTGGAGTGGAAGACACAATAAGGGACTTTTTAGCATAAAGTGAAAAGCAATGGGAGACAGATATCCAGATGGGGATGGTCATCACTGCCACTACAAGCAGTGATATTACTGAATTTTCAGTTGCTCTAATTTCTGATGCTGCTGAGTTCCAGCAAGGGTCAGATGTTGATCTGTCTCAGCAGCAGTAAGATGATGACCAGGCAAGAGTGCCAAAGACCACCATATTCACAGTGGGAATAGGGTCCAGCAGCAGCCGTGATGTGGGATTAGGACAGGTTCCACTTGACAGCAATAACACTGGTCCTAATTCTAGCTACAACCAGTGAAGGGAATTGTGGAGAAGAAGAATGAGGCAACTTGTCTCCACCTTTCCCCTCCCCCACTGAGAACATGGGGGAGGCACAGTGCAATTATCAGCAAAGACACTGTGCACAATTTGTGACAAGTCAGGGAAAAGATGCAAAGAAGGAGACACACCTTGGCACAACCACCCTGATAACACACATAAAATACAGACACCATGACATTATGTGAAGCATGTTAAAGCCAAACCCCCCCAAAAGAAATTGGGAGCAGTTTTTGCTGTACTCAGTGTCTCTCCCCAAAGGCACCAAGAATCAAGGTAGAAATCTAAGAGGAAGAACAGAGAAACACAGCCTGTGGCTGAAAGTTTAATGGTGTGAGAAACATCTGGCTCCCCATCATCTTCTTGCACTAAGGTTTGGGTGCGGGAAGACTTAGCAACATCTTCTGGTGATCCACCTCTGTCATTGTTGCCTGCCCACCACCACCAGTTGATAGCTATTATGTATATGAGAGGATGTGGAAGTTCTTGTCCACCCACTGCACATTGTTTGTGGTGCTCTGACCACATATGGCAAAGTGGTGGAGTATACTATCAGGCATGGAATCAAATAGCATCCAAGGTGATTCCATCATGCAGAACAAACTAAACTGGTGACAGGGAGGATTATTTATTATTAATTCTGCTAGTTGTCACATGCCCTTAGCGGAAAGAACAAGGGGCATAGTGACAGCAGCAGTACTTGGTTTTTGGGGGGATTATTTATTCAACATTGAGGACCTAGGCATCAAGGTGTTTGCTTTTAGTTGTGCCAGTTGTTTGATGTGATTGCAGATGCGTCTATTGCTCCCAATCATTCTCTTATTTCCTACACACACTGGGCACACTGCATTTGCTGATGAAAGGAACAGTTCCTTCCTACTGTCAAAGGAGAAAGTAGTATTCCAACACACCCATGATTTTGGAGGAATTGAAGGAGAAGCGTTATTGGGCCAACTTATTTTCTCCACATATACCTGCAGTGGTAGGGACTACTTGTGGTGCTGCTACTGCCTCAGACTCATCATTGGAGATAGTGGCAAGTGGAACAAATATCATAATCACTCATATCACTGCTTTGATCTCATTACCTTGAAGCTGCCTAATTGTCCTGCTGCTTAAACAACTCATCAGCAACAGCTGCAGCAGAAGCAGCATTTGCAAATGCTGCAATGTCACCATTGCATTTGCCACCATAACTTGACTTGCTGGCAAGAGGCCACTAGGGCATTTTTTGTCCCAGTGCTTGTTCTTTATAAACCAGAGGCCGATACAAAATTTTAGGGGGCTTGATTCTAACATATCACCGTTTCTTCAGGGGTTGTGCTGTTAACAAATCATTGCTGATTCCGCGGGGCTTGTGCCTCTAACAAACCTGAGTCCATCAAATCATTACTGCTCCAAGATTTTTCTGTACAGGAGCCCTGTTTAGGGCTCACCCAAGACTGCGTAACTCTCAGACCTGTTCCAGACTCTCAGAATGGACCAGAATGGATCAGTTTGGACTTAGTCAGGTGCCTGAGGATCTATGTCAACAGAACACAGCCTGTTAGAAGATCAGACAGGTTTTTTTGTGGTTTCTACATGTCACAGACAGGGTTTTTGACAAAATAGGCACGGGTCACAACGGAGTGCAAGAGAACTAGCAGAAACACCACATAAGGGCAATGATTCCTAGGCCCAAGCAGGTAAATAAAGGAGCAGAAGAAGGCAGAACCCAATTAAGCAAAACAGCATAGGACCATAAACAGGCATCTTTGCCAGTGCCTGTTTCACAACGTCAGCAATGTGGAAGTAACCTCAATAATGCCACCAGACACAGAGGAAGGAAGCACAGGATCATTAAGGCCTCCTTAAGGGGACTGTGATAGGCTTCATATTATTCTGATGGAGGAGCTGCACACAGAAACAGACTACTCTTACATTGGTGTACAACACTAGAACTTACTGTTGCACACAAAATGACATTGTGAGACTCTGTTTAACCCTTTTGTATTACAAAGAGGAATAATATGGAGTGTGACAGAAGGGTTTAAAGAGAACTGAGCCTTGGCACTATTTGTTGTAAGACTTCATCACTGACTTTGTTTACAAAACTCAGAATGGGTGTTGCAAAGTGTATCAAATAGTAAAAACAACAAATATTAGGTAATATCAGTTGCCAATATGCATAACTATATTGATACAAATAGTATACCACATCTATTATATGAATTAAATATTTAATTGGATCCCCCAACCCAAAATATTTGCTTCATTCAAATCAGAAGTGCTAGAATAACATGCTTAAACTGAACTGTAAATAACAGCTATAAAGTGCATATACCTTAACCCGAGTGCCAGGGACTTCCCAGTTACTCAAAAGATTAATATATATATATATATATATATATATATATATATATATATATATATATATATATATATAGATAGCTATACCTAGAAAGTTGGGGGGGATACTGTTTACTTAAAGTACAAGTAACCCTTAAAATGTAATAGAATCGTCTAAACCTGAAAGAATGAAATGTGACAATTACACACATGCACTGCAGTAACCTTTAGTAGTTTCCCTATAAATTTCTCAGGGTCTTACTATCAAAGGAAAATTCCTTTGTAATTCTGGGTCAAACCAACCGCACCATAGAGGAGAAATAAACATTTCCCCAAATACCATTATTTAAAATGAGCTTTTAAAGGGATAGTAATACTTCGTTTTATATTTATTTTATTTTGTAGGCATTAAAAAAACATGAAGAACGATATAAGTCTTATCACAAGCAAAGTTTCCCCCTCCTACCCCTTTTACCTAGTGTAAGCCATCTCTTCTCAGATGTGGAATCCAGTCCATACACCAGACAGATGACAGCAGGGGACAATCTTCTTCCTATGAGAACAATGAAAGCCCTGCCCCCCTTGACAAGTTTTTTCAGGTTTTTCCCTTATCTTAATTGAAGATTGTCCCTCTCTGCAATCTACCTGTGCACCTTCCTTCTGCTCTGGCTGAACAGTGGTACATCAGTAAAAGGGGCGGGAGGGGATACTTTATCATCGAATTACTCTTGAACTACAACTCTGACAGAATTGAAATAACACTCTCCAAGGTCCAAATACTGTGATGATTAATTAGAGCTGCTTTTATTATGAAATATTACTATCCCTTTAACCTCTTAAATATTATAGAGGTCTCCAAAACATTGCTTTGCAAAGAATTGGAGACCTCTCTAGAATTCAAAGGATTAAAATCCCCTTTTTAATTATTTGCCATTTTATTTCTTCCCTACAATGCAGCTAGTTTGACCCATAATTGGTACACTTTGCTTTTGAACATATAAAGGAGGCTTCATTTAGTGGATGTATCAGTCTCTGCTTTACTCCAGCACAGATAAGAGTAAGAGAGGTGACACTGTACTCTAAACTCTGGGAGTTATTTGAAAATAGGTACATAAGTTAAGATCAGCCTGACAAGCCAAGAAATGCTGGATTTAATTGGAAAATATCAATCTTCGTCTACTAAAATGCTTTTGAGAAGCCCTAAACACTGTAGCTTTTTAATGCATATATATCATATAAACAGCGTTTGTCCAGATAAGAGATATATCATAATTACCTGCAGAGATGTTCTGAATATAAAAGTAGGATTAAACATTATACATTAAAAGACAGGGTACATTTTAAAGAGAGCCACCAATAATAAATGTCATTTTATTAATATGATGTGTCAGCTCGCCAATATTTATTTGGCTTGATCTACCAAGGTCTTTTTTTCTTCATTTACTTGCTATAATTTCATCTCATCATGTGTTATTATTATAGCATTCAGTTAAACAGTGCTCTACAGCTTGAAGAGCATTAGACTTCTAAGTGAAATCATAAGACTTTAATCTCACTCATGTTTGTTAACAATAGGGACAGTGCTCTTTGTTAATAGAGACTAAGGGCTAGATTTAAAGGTTCGCGTTAAACCAGTCGCTAAGTAAAAAAGGCACATCTGCCGCAAATAACACATGATTAACAGCGGATTTAAATGTAAATGTATGAGAATAGCTAACGAGCGTAGGCACAACAAAAACACGTAACACAAAAACCTGTGTCGCACCTGTTTTTGCATCATCGTGCATCCCAAACACCCGTTAAAACACTGTTTATCAGTAGGCTGATCAGGAAGGTCTAATAAAGGCTAATTTAATTGGTAGCAGGAAAGCTATAAAATCTCAGTTACTGGGGTATGAGGCGAAGGTTGAACTTGATGGACTTGTGTCTTTTTTCAACCTAATTTACTATGTTACTATGTTACAAGTTAAGTCATAATGTAACATTGCGGCTGCCATTGTCTAGCAACCCTGATAGATGCACACACAAAATTCAAACCCACAGCCAATCCCAAGGCTCCAAAGTAGCAAAAATGTTCAAATACTCCTATATATCCCAAAATAACGGTCACACCCAGTCTGTGTTTCGAATTTTGGCGAGCTAGATCACAGGACCCAGGAGAGGAGGATAGTGTCAAGAGTGAGGGAGAGAGGAGCTGTCATTGGAGGCAGAAGGAGTTTTTGGAGCAGAGAGAGAATTTGAGTTGCACCTAAATATACACATAGCACGCTTTTGAACATATCACATACACCCATACAAACACTAACACATACACATACACACATAGTTTTTTTTTTATAACACCTAACACATTTTTTAAACTTTTATTTTCTCAGTGTGAATCTGTGAGTGAAAGAGTGTGACAGAGAGTGAGTGGGGTCAAGTGTGTCTGTGAGGGCCTGTGGGAGTGCCTGGGTGTGAGTGATTGAGTGATGGCGAGGAGAGGAGGACAGGAGAGAGGGATGGGGAGAGTAGTGGAGGAGGAGGAAGGAGAGCAGGACATCCCTGTTGAGAATAGGGGTGGGAGAGGGAGATCCACAGGGCGGAGGGGGACCAGGCCTAGAAGAGAAGAAACACGGAGGGCAGGGACAGAACCTGCAGTGGGATGAGGGGTAGTTCCTGGGGACCACCACACACAGGCAGGGGCAGAGCAGGCAGGACACTCTGGTTCTGACTCCTCGCATGCCGGAGTTGAGGGGGACAGGATCAGGGTTCCCCGTTATACTGAGGAGGAGAATAGGGCCCTTGTGGAGGCTGTGCTGGAAAGGGAAACCATCCTCTTCCTGAGGGAGAAGGTCCCTGGCCTGTCTGTGAGGAGGAAGGCAGCATGGAACCAGATCTGCAGCCGGGTGAACTCTGTGGCCACATGAAGAAGGGATGTGGACTCTATAAAGAAAAGATGGGGCAACTGCAAGAGGGTGGTCAAAAATAAGTTGGCCGAAATCTCCAAGCATGCCCGAGGTACCGGAGGTGGCCCACCTGTGCCGATCACCTTCTGCAGATGGGAGGAGATGGTGCGGCAGAACATGTCCACCACACTCATTGAGGGGGAACCTGGAGGATCGGACACCAGGGAAGAGAGGAGCCTCCACACTACCGGTAAGTGCAGCATCACATAACCACACACACCACAACAACCCACACAACCATTACATACAAACATAGTCACATCCCAACATATGCTCATCATTCATATACACAACTGCACCAACACAGCACCCTGAGGGTTAAAACAGGACACAAGACAAGGACAAACGTCCAGGTTCAAACAGGCCCAAACATGTTCAACTCCCTGGTTAACCCACATGTTGCTGTGCTGATCACACACAATACACACAAAGCATGCTCATGTTAAACATCAGACCTGCTCCTATACTATGTCACCCATGTACCCACAGGGAAACCAGAACATAACCCCTTGAGTGCTAGAGGGATTATCAATGCATTCCTCAACAATGCATTGGCAACCTCTCCGGTACTCAACGTGTTAACCACTAATAAGAATACAAGTCGATAGGGTAACGATTGCATGCTACACAGGGGACATTCACTAAGCGGTGAAAAAGAGATGATGGAGAGAAATGAACACTTACATACACTCACTTCACCAATCCCAATGTTAGTCTATGGAGAATATTCAATAACATGAATCAAGTTGCATATGTCCCATTGTATAGACTCCATAGAAAACATTGCAAAGGGGGAAATGAGATCACTGTAGTAGTCATCATCATGTTCAGTTCATCAAGTCTACTTCACTTCTTACTGAATCACAAAAAGGATGGAGCAGGTCACACATCACAGTGCCACTGAGAATAACTGTTTGTATGTGCAGCACACAGGCCTAAAACTATGCCACAGAATTAAAGGTGAAAAAGTAGGCCTTGGTGTTGTGTATGCAATCATTTACTCTTACTTGAAATTACATATCTCACATTTGATTCAGACATGGATCCTCAGGAGTGCTGATGCCATGGAGGAATGGAACACCAGCCACTATTTGCAGGATACACATGGGAACCAAATATGAACCATTGTAGTTTGGCCAACAACAGGCCATGAATGATGGATATGTCTGATTGAGTACAGCTGCCTCACTCAGAAGGATGGATGGACTCATCCAGATAAAAACACAGGCCTCAGTCAAAGATCTCCTTCAATACTGGCTTGATTGTTGCCCTTCAAGATTCAAATGGAAAAGACCTCGTGGACAGGATCCTGTCCCAACAAAATGTGAACCCAGAGATCAGTTCAGTAAGTGTGATTTCCTTGCTGCCCATATATGTGCACCCATCACAAACTAACTGTTCTTGATACCCTCAAAATACACATACCCTGTATATCCCACCTTACTTAGATGGGATATACGAGGTATGTTTTTCATTTATGATATCAATAAATGTTAGTTTGTGATAGGTTCACATATATAGCCAGTAAGGCAATCACATGTACTGAACTGGTCTCAGGGTTCATATCTTCTAAGGATATGTTTGTAACCATATGAAGTTACATAGCCACATACATATAAGACCATTTTTCTTTCTGTGTACCTTAGACGGGATAGCAATGGTTAATTTCACTTTGATGTAATATTGTAGGCATTGGAAAAAGAGGTGGATCGATGTTAGTCCTAACCCTCGAACCCTCATGGTTAGACAGATATTGCTCTATGAGACAGATGGAGATTTCACTCATTTGACCACACAGAGGCTTTTCAGCAGAGCCAAAATTGCACCATTTAGAGATAAATACTTTAATGGGATGGTCTAATAAGTGTGCCTGGTTTGCAAGCCCACTCTGTGGCACATCCCAATTAAGTATTCATCTTTAAATGGCACATTTTTGAAGCAGCTGAAGAGCCTCCATGTGGTCAAATGAGTGAAATCTCCATCTGTCACAAAGAACAATATCTAACTATGAAGGTTTGAGGCATAGGGCTAACATCGATCCACATATTATTCCAATGCGTACAATATGACATCAAGGTGAAATTAACTATCGCTATCCCGTTAAAGGGATAGTAATACTTCAAATTTCGAAAAAAACATATTTTGTAGGGTTCATCCCCCCGAGAGTAAAACAATAGTACTCTAACTGCTGAAAGTGGGCAGCTGTGGGTCACTTGATGTGGTGGGTCTATACCCATCATCTGCAGCAGCCACTCCACCAACTGTCACAGCGGCAGCAGCCACAGCAGCAGCAGAGGACTCAGCAGCCACAGCAGCAGCAAAGGACTCAGCAGCCACAGCAGCAGCAGAGAAGTCAGCAGCCACATCAGCAGTAGAGAAGTCAGCAGCCATATCATCAGCAGAGGACCTAGCATCAGCATCCACAGCAGCAGAGGACTCAGCAGCCACAGCAGCAGCAGAGGACACAGCAGCCACAGCAGCAGCAGAGAACCCAGCAGCAGCATCCACAGCAGCAGAGGACTCACACCCAAAGGCAACACCAACAGCAGAGTCACCAGGCACATCCACCTCCACCATTGCATGCATAACGAGGATGGAGGCGGAGTGCATGGTGCTTCAGAGGAAGCTACTCCGGGCATGCTGCAGTACTGATCACAACAAATCAAGGAGCCGAAGGGAATCCCACGTGAACACTTCAAGGATAGAGGATCGCATACATGCCCTGGAGGTTGAACTGACCAGGATCAGCACACAACTCCATCAGTACCACACGGGGATGATGGACATGATTGGCCAGGTGCTGGTGGAGTTGAGGGACCACAATTGCAGGAAGAACCTACGGGTTGAGAGGGAGCAGCTGTCGACAGAGGGGTCCACTGCACCCACCACTCCCTCCAGTGTGATCTCTGAAGCTACACCTAGGGGGCAAAGGGTGACCAGGCAGTCAGCCAGGGCATCAAAATCTGGTACCCAGTCAAAGGTCCCCCCAAGAAAAATAAATAAACATCCCAAGTTGTTCTTTTCCCCATAAATACAATAATTGTGCTTTGGAATCCTGTCTGATCTACTTTGTATTTAGTGATAGATTGGGTGGCAGAGTTATCTCCAATGCAGTGGCAACAGACTTCACCAGTGATAACACTTGTCCACTTAGTCTGGTTGTTTGTTGATGTAGCCCATGTACTGAGATATGTTAAACTAAAGCAATCTTAGAACATTGATTATATTGAGCAACACAGAAACCGTGGACATGAAATCACTGTGGAAGTATGTCCCCTATATCACCCCTTTATTACTCCCAATACACATTAGTGGATCACTGCCATCATCTGTCTGCATGAATACATCACAGAGTCCACTCACTGGCAAGCAAGTAGTGGACTCCTGTGATGTGGGTCATGCCTTCCCATGTATGAAGGATACTCTAGCCTTGAGTGTGGTTAGGCATTGACACATGTGTAATCCAATATTTCTTTACACAGACACAGATTGAATAGTGATGGCTCCTCTTTACTGTGTCTCAAAGTACATTAGAATGTAATGTGTTTTCTGGGTATGTTACTTATATGCATTAGACACTTGCATGAGAACATTAAGTGTACTTTGAAACTAAATCTTAATACTTTAGAAACACTACATTCCTGCTCATGTGTTGTCCACAAGGTTTGATAACTCTGTAGATGAGCATTCTAACTGTATAGGTTTGATACCTGGATGTTAGTACACACACGAATCAGTGTTTTCTGTGTCTATATGAGAATGTTCCAGTATAGGTTGCTGTGAACATCAGGTCAAACATTGCATCACCAACACAAACACTTGGAACACCAAGGGGTGAGCTTCATAGAAGTGTTGTCAAGACGTCAGTCCAGTGACATGATAGATCTTCTGTCAAAGGATGGATCATGCTATGGTTGCCTGTGGGACAAGAGGACAGGATTTGGAGCAGCAGCCTCAAACTGATCATCATGCAACAACTTCAACTTCCTAACTCCCTCAAACTTTTTCATTACAGGTGAGTACACACACCATTTGTTAGTAATGTGTTGTGTACTCATTTGTAACACATTATGTAGAGAACTAAGGGAATGTGAACCAGCCCTAGGGATATGTGCCCCGACATGAATATACACATCTACAAACATGTTCTGAGAGCTCCATGAATCTAATGTATTTCTGCTGCCACTGTGACAGTGCCAGCCCAATTTTATTTGTTTCATGGAACAATTATGACATATTTGTTGATGTGTGTATTCATGTCAGGGCCACATATCACTACACACTCACAGATCACCATGGTGTCCCTGGAGATTTGATCAACGTTTCATGACCTCTATGTTGTGTAACAATACTACTATAGATCCATCCCTCTGCTGCTCTTCTCAGCTCTAGCAAACTACAGGTCCCATGTTGACACTAACGGCCCTTTAACCCCTGATGTGACAGAGTGTTATCCAATGCATTGCATTGCATAACACTCTTTCGCTACAAGGCTACTATGGTTGCTCTGGCTATGATCATGGGAAATCAACTTAGTTGCTGTTAATCAAGCTCTGTAAGATTCTGAACATGGGTTATGTGTTGTACCTTGTTTCTCCTAGGGGTGTGCGTGATATCCTTGAGGTATCAATGACAACGTGGAGAAGGGAATGGAAGATGGTTATAAGAATTCCCACACACAATATGTCACATCCATGGTATGCATGATGTTTGTGGCCATACTGCTGCCAGCGCAGTGCTGTGTCAATGATCCTTTGGGGTGAAACAGAACATCGTCTGTGGTGGAGAACTTGCATGGATTGTTTCAATGCCTGTGTTATACTCACAGCTAAAGTGGTCCGTGATGAGCCTGTCTTTGATCTGCGCCCCTCTCAGAGTCTCTTTAACATGACTGATGTCCATTGGCACTTCTGGTATGGGGGGGTCCTGGATATCATCCACCAGCCTGGTGTCCACTGCAATGCTGTGCGGTATTGCACATGGCATTATAATGTTACACACTTTTCCTGGGGCATACTGCAGTGCTCCCTCCGAGTGGTCCAGACATCAGAATCGAGACTTCAGGAGGCCAAAAGTCCGCTCAATGGCATTCGGAGTTCTGCCATGAGCCTGTTTGTATCTTTCCTGGACATCTGTTTGGGATTGGTGACTGAGGTCAGTAGCCAGGATTTGCATCCATAGCCAGCATCACCTGTGTAATGTGAGTGACATGGTAAGACAGGGAGCACATGTTGTGTGAATGATATTTTGTGTGGTGGACGTACTAGCTGTGACTCCCGAGCATGGTGAACAGTGTTGTGTGTACACCTGTGGATGTGGTGTGATGTAGTATTGTGAACTCACCCAGAAGCCACCCCCCTGTATAAGTTCCATTATCAAAGTCTCTGTGTACTGAGGAGTTTTGGAGAATGTACAAATCATGAGAACTGCCAGGATATTTTGCACAGACATTCATAATCCTCATGTTGCTGTCACACACCATCTGCAAGTTCATGGAGTGGAAGTTCTTCCTGTTGATGAACAGCTGTGCGTCATGTGCTGGGGCTTTGATATGGACATGGGTGCAATCTATAGCTTCCATGACCCTGGGTATGCCTCCCCTTGTGTAAAAGGCCTGCTTGAGATGTATCCAGTCCATGTCGGTGTTGGGGAAATGTATGTAGGTATTGGCCTTGCTTTTGAGGGCTGGCAACCTGGGCCAGCCCTCTGGAAAATGTGGCCTGTGACATGCCAGATGTGTAACCCTCAGTGGACTGGAAGGCGCCACTTGCCATGAAGTGTATGGCACACAAGAGTTTTTGCAGGCCAGATAGGGCATGGTTGTGGATGTAGATGGGATCCCCCTGATCCTTGATGACCTCATACAAGGCAATGATGCTGTGTGGCCTCAACCTGTAGCGATCAATCACCTCATCATCAGTCAATCCAAAGATTGTGACCCTTGGGTGGTATACCCTCATCCTTGGTGGTCGTCTATCCATCCTCCACTGCTGTAGGGGTCCCTGTGGCAGCTGGGGAGCATCCTGTTGCTGTGGAGCATCCTGTTCCTGCAGCTATGCATCTGTTGGCAGGTGCTGTCCTCCAGGTGGGGATGGACTCCTGTGTGGCTGCTGAGCCAGAGCCTCCTCACTTGCAACAGGTAAAGGCTGTTGATCAGGTGTGCCTGGGGCTTGTTGGTGTTCCCTAGCTCTCACCCTTGCATGCATTCTCCACTTGTCTCAATGCACGTAAGTGTATCGGCCGTAAGGATTATCAAACTGCCTTTAGCTGTTCTTTAGACGGATCTTTAAAATGCTAAATACAACTTAATGCACCCGGTAGTGCTTTTTTTTTTTTGCTAAAGGCTGCCTTTAAATCTACCCCTAAGTGTTTAATAGGGCCTTTTGCCTCCCACTGGAATTTCCACATGAAGACCCTTTTCACCAACATCTTCCTCCACTCAGTATACTGAGGTGAGTATATGTATGCATGTGTGTGTTTGATTATGTATTCATGCATAATAATGTATGCATGTGCACGTGATGATGTATGCATATGTGCATAATGACATGTACAAGAATGTTGGAAATACAGAGCAGGAACTGCAGAATGAATAGTGTGAACACAGAATGGGAAGATTTTGGCCATTGTAACATAATGGGCTTAACTTTCATTGCGTAAGCGTCACCTTATTTTCCTTCCCATACAAATTATTGCAGAAAATAGGAACTTAAGGTGGGTGAAAAGCTAAATTTGCACCATTTGTGACTGCTTCTATTGCTGCTGATGCTGAATTGTTTAAGCAGCAGGATTATTATGTAGCTCCAAGGGAATGGAATCAATAACAGCAGTGATATGAGTGATGGAGGATCATGGTTCCACATGTCATTACTAGCTCCAGTGATGCACCTGAGGAAGTAGCAGCACCATAACTATCCCCCATCCCTTCAGGAATATGTGGAGAAAAGAAGTTTACCAATAATGCTTTTCCCTCTGCTCCTCCTCCAAAATCTGCACTCACATAAAACACCATGACACATAGGGTCCTCAATGTGAAATCATCCCACCAGAAACCAAGTACTGCTGCTGTCACTGTGCCCCCTGTCCACTCCTCACTAATGACACGTAACAGCTTGTAGTTTTAATAGCAATGATGAACCCTCCCTGCACCAGCTTAGTGTAATCTGTTGGACAGAATGTCCTAAGATGCCCTTGATGACCTGGTTAAGATTATCCTCCACCGCAGTGGCATGTGTGGTCAGTGCACCATACAGTGTGTAGTGGGTGGACACGAACTGTCACAACCTGAAGTCTGCTGAATGGCTATCAACAGGTGGGGGAGCCAGGCAGATGAATGAGGTGGATTATCAGAAGATGTAGTTACCATAGAACAAGAAGGTGATAGCTAGGTGTTTTGCTCTTTATAGAACGTTCAGGCTCTGGCTGGGTTTCTCTATTCTTCCTCCTCTTTGGTCTCAACCTTGCCTCTTGTTACCTTTGGGTCAGGGGGTACAGCAATAGTGGTGCCTGATTTCTCTGGTGGGTGTTTGGCCAACAGAAATGTCAAGGTGTCTGTGTTTCATATGTATGTTATCTGGGCGGTTGTGTCAAGGTGCATTCCCTCCCTCTTTTCACTGACTTGTCACAAATTGTGAACAGCGCCATCACTGATGATTGCACTGTGCCTGCGCCAAGAAAAAAATAGTCTCACACCCAGGACCTCAGGTGGGAGGTGGATAAGAATGGCTTCATTTTTCTTCTCCTTTTCATTCCCCTTCACTGGCTGGGGCAGAGGATGATGTTGCTGCTACTGCCTCAGAATCAGCACTGCAACTAGGACCAGGAGTATTGCTGTGGGCAAGTGGAATCTGTCTTAGTCCCTGGTGGGATGATTTCACATTGGGGACGATACGTGTCATGGTGTTTGGTTACAGTTATGCCAAGTGTTTGATCTGAGTTCATATATGCCCAATCCTTCCCTTATTTATCACACACACACTGTGCACATTGCAGTTGCTGATGAGAGACACAGTTCCTGTTCTCAAGGGAAAAAATTATATTCTAGTAACAACACACCCATGGTTTTGGAGGGGGGTCAGATGGAGAAACATTATTGACCAACTTCTTTTCTACACATATACCTGAAGTGTTGGTGGATAGTGCAGCTACTGCCTCAGGTGCATCACTGGAACTAGTAGTGACAAGTGGAACCTTTATCATCCATCACCCATGTTACTGCTGTTTTTAAACTCATTCCATTTGAGCTGCCTAATCATCCTGCTGTTTAAACAAGTAAGCAGCATCAACAGCAGTCCAAAATTCTGCAATTACACTAGGGTATGTGACAATGGCCAATTGCCACTAATTGCTGGTATATGACATATTGTAGAGGTCAGCACCCCCAATTTACGTCTTTGTGTTTCTACTTTTTAAGGAGCCTCTGGGAGTCTTGTGTCTAGTGGGTAGTAGTGTCGCTGGTATCCTGACTGAGTGAAGGCAGACTGAATCCTTCATTTGCCATTGCTGTCCATTAATAATGGACTGAAATTTAGTAAGTGCTTTGGAGTCTGCAGGGGATTTCCTATATAAGTTGATATAATGAACTATTAGCGCCCCTTTTTCTTTGTGTGTATTAGAGTGGAAGACAGACTGTAAACAGTAAACCTGTGAGGTATATATTTAGACAAGAGAAGGGAGTCAAGAACAGAGCCTTGTGGGATTACAACTGAAAGGAGGGGGTCACCTGAGATTAATAGATTAGCCATTCTTTCACAAGAGCCAAGGCTTTAAAGTATTTTGTATTCATAGCTAAACTGAAAGTATTTCAGTCATAGTTGATTTTACTTACTTACTTATACCTAATACACAATTAATAATGGGTTAAAACATTTATTTAATTGAATTTAATAAAGTAAAAGTTACATTTTAGTTCACCCAGCACTACCTCACACACACTGTTTAATACTGGTCTTCTGTTTCTGTGGAAGTATGGCGTTGCAAGGAAAGCTACATATACCACTCTTTCACTGTATGTTTTTCTTTTCAAATCCTATCCTATCTCTCATTAGCCAATGGAGAGGAGACTGTCCATTGTTAATGGACTGAAATTTAGTAAGTGCTTTGGAGTCTGGAGGGGATTTCCTATATAAGTTGATATAATGAACTATTAGCGCCCCTTTTTTCTTTGTGTGTATTAAAGTGGAAGACAGACTGTAAACAGTAAACCTGTGAGGTATATATTTAGACAAGTGAAGGGAGTCAAGAACAGAGCCTTGTGGGATTACAACTGAAAGGAGGGGGTCACCTGAGAAAGAATGTGAGGAGAAATGGTTACTAAGTTAATATATAAACCTTAGAAAAACACTGAGAAGGGATGGTTAGAGTGTTAAGATATGAGCCAGGATACAGCTGTGTCATGTATACCACTGGAAATAGACAATTACTTGAAACAATGTATGGAATTGAAAGAGTGGTATATGTGATTTTCCTTACTACACTGTAGCTCTATCTATCCCCCCTCCACAAAAAATTTCTGTTCAACTGAATGTTTCCCCAAATGCCACCAACACATGCATGCTCATACCACTTTTATACTATGCCTTTGGGAAATAAAATAACATTTGCTATGTGCTGTGTGTAAAGTCAGTCTTTGCATTGATCTCAGTGCAATGAGCTGTGCAAAAAAAGCAGAAAAACTGCACTTTTCTTGGGAAATTTTCCACCATGCGAGATGTGCCATTATTCGGGGGTTTAAGGGGAAATTTTCATCTATCCCTAGCTGTAAGCAGACAGGGAGAATCATGCAGCATCTCCTCCATCATCAACAATTTCTTACTGAGGACAAAACCCAGAAGAGACTGAATTAGGTTACGGTGACTAAAGCATCTGGATCTGATGCCATATACTAGGATACTTAAAGAGCTTAGTTTTGTAAAAGCAAGATCATTATATTTGATATTTATTTATTCACTCTGCCCAGGCATAGTGCCCTGTGATTAGATGAAAGCAAATTTAGTACCATTATGCAAAAAAGGGGCAAGATCTAAACCTGGAAGTTTGACTTCTAAAGTGAGTAAGATATTAAAATTACTAATTCATAGTATACAGGGCTATGTGATATCCAGCAATATTATTAGGAAGTATCAGCATGGTTATTTGATGATTAGATCATGTCACACTAATTGACTTGCATTCCATGAAAGGGTAAGTAGCAATTTGGACAAGGGAATTGCTATTGATGTAGTATACACAGATTTTGCAAAAGCCATTTGTGACAGTACCAGTGGACCCCCTGTCTGGGTGTCCCCATCAGTCAGTGCTTCCTTCAATCCTAAGCAAAGCTGCTCCACTGGAATATCACAGTTTTACGCAATCACCAGGCAAGACTAGTGTATTGTGGTTTAGAATCAGTTCTCTTTATTGAATGGAACACACAGCTTATATACATTTACCTAGACTCTTATCAAGATCAGCATGTAAACTAGGATTTGCCACAATGTTTCTACGCTTGACCAATCAGCCACCAACACCCTTATCAAGATAAGCCCGCAAATTAGGGATTGAAAAAGGGACATGCTCACTGGATCATAAATAACCTCCCTGATTGGTCAAGGAAGCACAGAAGGAGTCAATCAACATTCCAATCTTTCCCCAGTACAACACAGACCTGGATATTGTAAGCAAATGCCACCCCCCATTCTCTCTGCACTCTAGCTCCCAAATACCTCTACAGACTTTATAGTATAAACACCACACACTATTATATTATACCACACAATATACAATACAGTGAGCTATATTTCAAATGGTACAGCCCCAAATCCCTTATCTACTGAAACCTTCTTTTCCCCAACCAGTCCAAGGGCAGTTCTGTTACTGTGACATCCTTTGCCCCTGAGACGCACAGGGTGACTTAGACCCACGAGGAGGCAGGGAAGCTGGGAAAGCCACTTCCCCATGCATAGAGTCCATAATCTTTAGGAAGGAGGCTGGCCCCCAGGCACCTCTAGGAGCCAAGGGCCCAGTGGTTTCCATGACATTTCTCCCCCTTCAGAAGGAGACTAACACCGGAGGTGACCCCATATGTCAGACCCAAATCGGTAACCCAAACAAGTTGACCATGCAAGAGCAGCACTCACCCTGCCCTGCCTCACATAAAGAACATATCTGCTGCTGGAGAGAAGGGCCAACTGCGCCTTCTCCCTGGAGTCCTCCTAGCTGCTGGAGAGTAGGCAGGGTGGCTGGGGCAACAGAGCCGCTGGGGAGGACGCTGGTCCCACTCCCCAGGGCAAGGGCAAAAGAGTTGCTGGAGAGGACCTTTGTCCCACTCTCCAGGGCAGGGGTGACAGAGCCTCTGGGGAGGATCTTGACCCCACTCCCCAGGGCAGGGGTGACAGAGCCATGGGGGAGGACGTCGGTCCTACTCCCCCGGGCAGGGGCAACAGTGCCGCTGGTGAGGACCTTGGTCTCACGCAACAGGGCAGGGGCAACAGAGCCGCTAGGGAGGATAGGCATCCCACTCTCCAGGGCAGGGGTAGCAAAGCATCTAGTGAGGGCCTTGGTCCCACTCACCAGGGCAGGGGTAACAATGCCTCTTGGGAGGATAGGCATCCCACTCACCAGGGCAGGGGTAATAGTGCCGCTGGGTAGGATAGGCATTCCACTCTCCAGGGCAGGGGTAACACAGCTGCTGATGAGGACTTCAGTCCCACTTACCATGGCTGGGCCAACTGCCCAGCATCCTTGTGTCCCAGGTGTGGAGATCACGGTCCAATCCACCCCTCCTAGGTCAACATCATCAGATGGCAAATCTGGACAATCCGCAATCTCTGGGGCATGCTGTTGAATGAGGTCAAACAACTTTTTGTATGACTTTTCCAGCTCCCATTCTTGAAGAATTGTAAAGTCCAGATCCAATCTCAACCCAAGTGCCTGTGGGATTTCCAGCTCCCTGAAATCCTGGAGGTCCCACCTCCACCAATCTGCCACATTACCAAAGTCTGGATCTTCCTGGAGGTTTTCAAGTACTAATCCCGGGCCACTAAAGTCATAGTCCTCTGTTGGCTCATCCTACTCCAGCCCTGAACACAACTGTGCTGCATACCAGCGTAGAGCCCTGTATTCATCATCTACCACCATCTCGGTCTGGACCAGCCCCTCCAACTCCGACATCCATTCCTCCCGGGGCTGCACCCCCAGGAATGGCATCTGCAAGTCCAGCTGGAGACAGTACCTTTCCTCAGAGGTTGGGAGGACCTTTCCCAGGTATTCCTGGTGCACTTTGATAACATCCCTCCAGAGCTGCCGGCGGGCATGATCTCTCAGAACCAGCTCATTCTGCTGTACCTTTGGGGAGGCAGAGCCTCCAGAGCATGCCTGGAGTTCTGCCACCTGGAGTTCGGCCATCCGCAGGTCAGTGGCCTCACTGATGAGTCAGGTGATCACTTCTTTAGGGTGAGTAGATCCGTAGAGGGCCAGGCGCCACTGGACCTCTCGCTGCATGTCTGTAGCCACAGAGGAGAAGTTTCTAAATTGGGTGCCTTCCATCAGTTCCGATATCAGAGTTGCTTTAGGCATCTGCAGGTTGTGGCCCCCTTGCACTCTGGACTCCAGCAGATCCTCCATGGGCTTCACCAATCCCTCTGAAATAGTGCTTCCTTCGGTTCAGGAGAACTGATGATCCATCCGTTTCAGGTGAAACAATCCCGGTGGTGGTTTCGATGTTCCATAAGGCTAGGAAGAATCCCACCACTTGCCACCAATGTGACAGTACCAGTGGACCCCTCCATCTGGGTGTCTCCATCAGTTGCTGCTTCCTTCAATCTTAAGCAAAGCTGCTTCATTGGAATATCATGGTTTTATACAATCACCAGGGAAGACTAGTGTATTGTGGTTTAGAATCAGTTCTCTTTATTGAATGGAACACACAGCTTATATACATTTACATAGACTCTTATCAAGATCAGCATGTAAACTAGGACTTGTAACAGTGTTTCTACGCTTGACCAATCAGCCACCAACACCCTTATCAAGATAAGCCTGCAAATTAGGGATTGAAAAAGGGACATTCTCACTGAATCATAAATAACCTCGGCAATTGGTCAAGGAAGCACAGCAGGAATCAATCAACATTCCAATCTTTCCCCAGCACAACACAGACCTGGATATTGTAAGCAAATAGCAACCCCCATTCTCTCTGCACTCCAGCTCCCAAATACCTCTACAGACTTTATAGTATGAACACCACACACTATTACATTATACCACACAATATACAATAGAATGAGCTATATTTCAAATGGTACAGCACCAAATCCATCATCTGGTGACACCTTCTTTTCCCCAACCAGTCCAAGGGCAGTCATGTTACTGTGACACCCTTTGCCCCTGAGATGCACAGGATGACTTAGACCCACGAGGAGGCAGGGAAGCTGGGAAAGTCACTTCCCCATACATAAATTCATAATCTGTAGGAAGAAGGCAGGCCCCCAGGCCCCTCCAGGAGCCAAGGGCCCAGTGGTTTCCGTGACACCATTGATACTGCAGCTTGGGATGTGATTAGGGATGGGTGAAATTTTTTGCCTGAAAAGCATAGCATGCAAAAAAAGAGACTGCCCCACTTTTTACAGGAATTCTTACAAAAATGCATTTTTACTCCTTTTTTCCACTTTTTAACTGCAATGAAATTAATGATAATAATGTATTTCCCCCCACGTGGAGAGTTTCCTCCTTATATTCCTTTTATACTAAAGTTTATATTGTCAGTCTATGCTTGGGAAAGTGAGAGAAAGCAGCTAAGTTTTTAATGGTAACTAATGTAGGCAAACAGGAAAAGAGAAAGAGAGAGCTGGAGATGCATGATAGGAATACTAGTGGTAGCCACTAATTGTTGTCCTCAGGTGTGTAGGGAAAAAGAAGAGAGAATAAAAAAGCAAAAAAAAAAAAAACTTTTTTGATTGAAATCTAACAGTTAGATAGGCAGATGAAGTAATTCTTCCTATTTCTTTTGCTGGCTAAGCCTGTGACTCTACTGTGGCTCAGTGGCTCAAACATTCAAGAGATGTATAACTTAAAGGGATAGTAATACTTCGTTTTAACTTTATTTTATTTTGTAGGCATTAAAAAAACATGAAGAATGATATAAGTCTTATCTCTCAAACCTTTATGGTTTAAGAGATATTCACAAACAAAGTGTCCCCCTCCCGCCCCTTTTACTGATGTAACACTTTTCAGCCAGATCAGAAGGGAGGTGCCCAGGTAGACTGCAGAGAGGTACAATCTTCAATTAAGATAAGGGAAAAACCTGAAAAGCTTGTCAAGGGGGGTAGGGATTTCATTGTTTTCAAAAGAATAAGAGTGTCCCCTTCTGTTATCTGTCCAGTCTATGGACTGCATTCCACATCTGAGAAGAGATTGTTTACAGTAGGTAAAAGGGGCGGGAGGGGGAAACTTTGCTTGTGAATATCTCATAAACCATAAAGGTTTGAGAGATAAGACATATCATTCTTCATGTTTTTTTAATGCCTACAAAATAAAATAAAGTTAAAACAAAGTATTACTATCCCTTTAACATACACTGCTACACACACACTCACTCCTGCATCATCAAGAACAAGAGGGAAAATCATAAACTGAAGTGAGGTGGTACTTTACCAGCTGCTGTGTGCTTTGTCCTTCATTGCAAGCTGTGGATTCTGAAGCTAACATGACTATCCTGTACTCTTCTCTAAAAATGAACACTGAAGTCTTTGGCAGAGAAAGATAAAGCTGCTGAAATTGACCTTTAGCTACTACTGTTTAGAGTCAAACAGGTAAAGGGGGAAATACAGAGTTGCTTGTTTTAAAGGGATAGTAACACTTCGTTTTAACTTTATTTTATTTTGTAGGCATTAAAAAAACATGAAGAATGATATAAGTCTTATCTCTCAAACCTTTATGGTTTAAGAGATATTCACAAGCAAATTTCCCCTCCCCGCCCCTTTTTCCTAGTGTAAGCCATCTCTTCTCAGATGTGAGTCTGGTTGTATGACAGTACAGATAACAGAAGGGGACAATTTTCTTTGTATGAAAACAATGAAAGCCCTTCCCCCCTTGACAAGTTTTTCAGCTTTTTCCATTATCTTAATTGAAGATTGTCCCTCTCTGCAGTCTACCTGGGCATCTCCCTTCTGATCTGTTTGAACAGGGGGGGGATACTTTGTTTGTGAATATCTCTTAAACCATAAAGGTTTCAGAGATAAGACTTATATCATTCTTCATGTTTTTTTAATGCCTACAAAATAAAATAAAGTTAAAATGAAGTATTACTATCCCTTTAAGGAATATGGTTGCTAGGCAGTTTTCTTTGTGTTTGCAGGAAATGTTTGGCTGATTTGTAGACATTGACAATGACAGGGATAGATAAAAAATACTTTTATCTGATGAAGACAGGCAGGAAATCCTGTGCCTACACCCGAGTGAGGACTGACAGTGACAATGACAGGCATACGCATATAATATGTATTATCAGACAGACAAAACATCATTCTTACGCTAACAGCTCAGTTGTGTACTTTACAGTAAAAAAAACTCACTGCAATTAATAATATGCAAATAGTAACATGTATGTGTAGTTCAGAGAACTACAGATAATAAACAGTGAGATTTAGGTACATGTTTGCAGCAAAACAATGTTAAGCTGTCTGCCTTTAGGCTCCTATGATTAGGCAAGTCCCTAACTGCCTCAAATCTGAAGTGAAAATGTATTTAGTATAATGCAAATAAAAAGCAATAATACCATCTTTTGCTCTGCTATGAGCAAAACCATTGTAAGGGAAATAGAGGGTGGGTTTACACCTTTCCCAATTGCAAATAGCAATTAACTACTTAATGACTGGAAACATGTCAGGACCTTCACCGTTAAACTTGCCTAAAGGACCGGTGACTGTCCTGGCACATCACGTATTTTGTGCTTATAGTGCTCTTGCGGGAGCACTATAAGGACTAGCAGGGTCTGATCTTTCTGCCCTAAGACAGTCTCTCTCAGACCCCCATTTGTCGCACCAGTACATGTCATTAGTCACTTGTGCCAGTGCTCACACTTAGATCAAAGCAGTCTTTAAGGGAAGTTCACTTCCCTGATGACTAGTCGTGAAAGGATTAAGTACTTAGAGCTACCAACCAAGAAGGAGAGAAGAGACGAAACCCTACCAAAATACATACAAAAATATACACAAATTCTTGGTGAGCTCAATAGTATTCAAACAGTCACACGTATGTGTAGTCAGCACAGCAGAAAGAACTATAAATTGGGTACAAAAAAGAAAACAGAAAAAAGTATGAACATGAAATCCTGACTTTTGACAATCAATCACCTGTGAATTACTACTTATAATAAACAGTGAGGTACAGTTATGTGTTAATGGCCAAAACTATGTTAAGCTTACCTGCCTTGCCAAGACACTTCAGGTTAGGCAAGGCCCTATCTGCCTAAAATTTGAAATAAACCCATATCAATCTATATAAAAGAAGACTTCTGTGTGCCTGGCAAATAGAACAGGGGAGGCAGTAAGGAAGAGTTATCCAAATCTCCTCTATACTGCCTGTCCTATTGGTCCAACCATGGGGGCATGATTTTGATACTATACGCCAAACAATATACATACAACTCACAACTATATGTGCAATATGCCAAATGCTATATGCTGAACACTATACGCCAAATGTTATGCACAATATGCCAAATGCAAAGCGCTATATGTCAGTCTCTGTACTCAATATGCTATACGCAGCATGCTATAGGCAATATACTATACACCAAACTCTGTATGCTTAAAGCTGTACACAAAATGCCACATGCCAAACACTGTTTGTCATACGCCAAACTCTGTTCACCATACACCAAATGCTGTTCACTATACACCAAACTCTGTACACCACATGCTAAACTCCATACACTATATGCAATACGACAAATGCTATATGCCTTACGCAAGACGCCAAATGAAATACTCTACAAGCCAAATGCTATACTCCAAATACTATACACAGTACACCAAATGCTACATGCCATACTCTATAGTCAAATGCCATACTCTATATCCATATGTCAAATGATATAAGACAAACGCTATACCACATATGCCAAATGCTATATGCAATACACCAAATGCTATACACAGTACGTCACATGCTATACAATATACATAATGCTACAAATGCTATATGCCACGTGCAATACGCCATACACTATATACTCCAAACGTTTTAGGCCATTCGCCAAATGCTCTATGCAATAGTCCGAATGATATACCCAAATGCCACACCACAAAAACTGTGCATTATACTGTATACGTCATAAGCCAAATGCTAAAGCCAGATGCCATACACTATAGGCCAAACACCATGCGTCAAACAGTATACAATGAAAGTTATACACTGTATGCCAAACACTATAGCTATGCTACAAAAACTATATGCCACAGATCAAATGCCATACACTGTAAGCTATAAGCAAAACACTATACACCAAACTCTCTACGCCAAACACTATACGCAATGCTCCAAAGGTTATACGTCAAAGGCAATTCTCAATACAGCAAAAGCTATACGCAAAGTGCTGTACGGAATGTGCTATACTACAAACACAATACACTATATGCCAAACGCTTTAATCAATACACCAAATGCTATACATCAAATGCAATATGCTGTATGCCATACACCAAATGCTATACATCAAACGCTATATGCCATTTGCTATAAGTAATACTTCAAAGGCTCTAAGCAAACTGCTATACACCAAATGCTATACACCATTAGATACATGTCTTTCAAGAGGGAACACACAGGGTTATACTGTGTATTAGCAGGCAAAATGGGAAGTTCAGATAAAGACTAATTTATTTGGCAGCAGGAAATCTTATATGATTCTAATTGCTCTGGGTTTAAGTCAAAGGTTGAACTTTATACACGTGTGTCTTTTTTTCAGCCTAATTTACTATGTTATTATGTTAACTGTATGCAATATGCAGAATGCAAGACGCTATAGTCAAACGCTGCATTCAATAGGAAAACCGCTATATACAATAGAAACTCTATACTCAGTAAGCAAAATGCAATATGCTATACGCAGTAGGCAAAAGTCTATACACAATAGGCAAAACGTTATACTCAAAGCACAATACACATAATGCTATTAGGCAATAAGCCAAAACGCTATATGCAATACACACAAAACACATAAGCTCACACATTCTCTTGCTCACACATGCACTAACTCTCACATGCTGTTTCCCAAACATGCTTTTACGCGCTGTTGCCCAAAGATGCTCTCACACGCAGGTGACCAAACATGCTCTCACACTCTGTTGCTCAAACACACTCTCACACACTGTTGATCAAACATGCTCATGCACACACTCACACACTGACAAACACATGCTCACACACATGTGCACACATACTTTCACTGATGGAAGTTGTGTAATGCAGTGCTTTGCAATGTGTTGCACACCTTTTTTGGACTTGAAGGGGCTAAGCACTGAAAATTCAACAAACTTAAAGCAGTCATTGTTTTATTAACCGCATGGGCTACACTGTGCCGATCTTGCTAGATTAGTATAATTTGATTAAAAAGCAATGATACGATCTTACATCTTCTGTGACCAAAATCCTTATGACATAAATGACTGCTTTTTTTATACCTTCCCCTAACAGTACATTTTCTTCAGTAGTAATATCACCCATGTATCCTACTTCTGTTGTTATGCTGATATAAAGCACAGAGGAATATGACTTTGAGATAGTTGGAGTTCCCACTCCAATCACCAGGCCTGCCACCACCACCACTACTCATGTTATTAAAACAATTAAGTTTTTCAGTTTTTTTACTGTGTTCTTTGAAACAAGTAAAAACATGCACAAAAATAATCCACACCAGCGAAATGACAAAAATTCCAAAATGTTGGAGTTAAATATTCTTCACTATCCATTTGTTGAAAATAGTGGTTTTAAAGAACTGGTGTTTAATAACAAATATGTTTGTGGTCAGGACAAATAACTCTTCGGAAGACTTTTCTCAAAGACCTGACCAGAAACAGAGGTCATCCATTAAGAGGAAAATCAATTTTGACTAAAACAAAGTCAGTACTTTTTTACAGTAATGGATCTAAAGTTGTGAAATTCTTAACTTTAGGAGGCTGTGATTGCAGATACAGTAACTGCTTTCGAAAGAGTATTGGATATGGTTCTAGATTGGAACAACATTGAGAATTATGACAAAGTGCTTCAATGCAGGTAGAATGTTGGTTCAGGGAAAAATCCAACTGACTTTTGGAGCCAGGAAATTACTTTAATAGTTTTTTGCTTGTTTGTTTGCCTTCCTCTGTATCATCAAGGCTGATACTTTATGTCAAAAACTTCATTTGATGGTTGCTTGTCTTTCTCAGCCTCATCAATTTTTTGTTACTATGATAAAGTCTACACAGCAGGACTTTTGCATCGCTTTCTTTGGAGAATTTAGTTGCCCACCTGCTTACCATCTTGTGCAACTGGCAACACCTTGCTAGTTCACTTTGCTAGTGACTGCCTCTGAGCCCTCTGCTTCTGAGGCTTGCCTAGAGATGTTGGTGAATTTATGGGGTTAAGTCAGTCAGCCAAGACAAGTTCTGAGCCCAATAATCAACACAGGACAAGCAAATGTTAGGCACACATGCACTATTAGAGATAAACTGTAGATAGAGAACAGATGGGACAGAGTTTCATTACCAGATTAAATTAATAAGCAGAGAATATGAGGCAGATAGATTTGCAACACAGAGAAACTTTCATTACTGGATAAAATGAATAAGCAGGGAATATAAAACATAAATGTTTGCAGCAGACTTAAACATAAAGAGGATTCAGTCTGTTCAGGTTCAGAGGACAAACAGGATACAGATTGCAGGATACAATCTGGCTGGGGTGCAGACTGACCTTATATATCAAGCTAAATAGGTACAATTCTGGAGCAAATCAACTGCACCATAAGGTTGAAGTTAATATTCCACAAATTGCCTTTGATTTTAATTAAGCTGTTTTTCGTGCATCTTGGCTCTCAAATGGGTAAGTTTTTGAGTGTTATTGAGGGGTCCAATGCATAGACACTCTAAGGGTTCAATGCATTTAGCATTTGATCCAAGGGGCAGGGTTTCTCCAAACCTCCCTATGTCCACATTTGGTCTGCTACTGATCCATCAGGCAGAAGGGTCCATAAAACTTCCTTTTCCCAGTAGTGCAAAATACACAGATACACAAAAATCTCTGTTTATCCCATCAACTGGGACACAGAACCAGACTTTTGGCCCAATGTTTGTGTAGTGTTTTTGTCCCAAAACTCATACTTCATAGGGTGAGAAATTGAAACATCAAAGGAAAAAGGCTAATGATTGGTGCTTGACACACTATCAAGCATCGAGTGTGAGCTCAAACACGCAGTCACCTACACTAACCCTACTCTACCTCTAACAATAAAATACAACAATACTAGCCCTAACACCCATAACCCAGAGCTGTAACGCTTACATGTTATCCAAAGTAATTCTTCTTCTGTAACCTCCTCTTCATCTGTGTTCTTTTTTTTTCTTATCTTCTTTCTTCTTAGTTTTCCAAAAATACCATACCTCACGGTAAAAAAAACTAAAAGAGAAATTTAGATATGCCCATAAAAAATTCTGCACCATAAATGTACGTTTCCACCGATGGCAGCAATGGCAGAAAATCTCCACTCCACATACCTTTTTGGCCATTGCCAGAGCCACACTGAGGGAAATTTGAACAGCTTTTATGTGGCCAGCTTCTGTTCAAAATGGTCCCCATGCTTCCATTGGCTGGGGTGTGGGGTTACGCACCTCCCAGCCACTCAGATTCTAGTTGACTTAGTCATCCCTTCCACAAGAAGTAAAAACCCGCTAGAAACTGATTGGATGGGAGGTGCATAACCCCACATCCCAGCCAGAGGAAGCATGAGAACCATTTTGAATGGAGACTGGCCATATATAAGCCAGTCTCTGTTCAAATTCCCCTCAGTGTGGCTCGGTATATGGTGGGGGAGCACTTACTTTTCTGCTGCAGAAGAGGTGGCGGTAGAGTACATTTATGGTGCATAATACTTTATGGGGCATGTCTAATTTTCTATTTTTATTTTTTACACTGAGGCACAGTATTTTTTGGAAAACTAACAAGAAGGAAGATCAGAAGAAAGAAAATAAGAAAAAATAAGAACACAGATGAAGAGGACAGAGATTAAAGGTGAAGAGGACAGAAGATTACAGATGATGAATTACTGTGGATGACCAGAGTGCCAAAGACCACGCTGTACTTCAGGATTACAGGTAAGTGTTTATCTTAGTGGGATGTTATTCATTTTAGGGGGATTATCCCTTTGAGTGCCAATGGGGTATGCAATGCTCTGTGATGTGTTGCATACCCTACAGGCACTCAATAGGTAATTTTTTTTTTACATATTACACACTTTTTTCAGTTCTTTCGATCTATTGATATGGGGTTTACAGCTTTTTTTTGTTTTGCTTTTTTCAACTTCCGTCCAGAGTCAGTGGATTAAAACATGTTTTGGGACTCTGTGCTTACTTTTTGTAGGTGCAGATTTTGGGTGATAAAGTGGGCTCCATTAACATATTACCACCCAACGCATGGAATTCAATCTGAAATTTAACATCTTTTTTATTGCTTCCAATGGGCACAAGATTTTACGGCCAACGTATCTTTCTTTCCTTCAGTAGTTTGTCACAGCACAGCTAATTGGATGGCTTACTATGCTTTAAAAACTACACTGTGCTGTTTTTTTCAGGTGGAATTTTAATCGAGCCCTTAAACCCTTAAGGACCAGACACGGCCGGTACTTGTGGACCACTGGGCATTTTTTTTTTTGGCCAAAATTAAATCAGAGGTCCCCGAATAGTGTGCAGCCGTAAGGTGACCCCTGAATTCCATGACATACACACGGATCCTTAACCCCTTAACGACAAGGTAAGTCCAGGTCTCCGTGCAGCTGCACTCCATTCTGAGACTCCGGAATCGTTTAAAAAAAAAAAAAGTACCACGGGCGTTAAGATGACAGTCGCGTATGCACGCGGCTGTCCCTAAGGGGCTAACGCAAGTTTTCCCATGATGTATATGTAAGGAATGGATCCTTAAGGGGTTTCTGTGTCCTTTTTAATATTGGAGAACTACTATAGACATGCAGTAGACTTTATTAACACTAAATAATTTGAATTTATCGTATTTGTCATATACTTTTTTTTTCTTCTTCAATATAATGTGCTTCCAACAGATATGCAGTATATACAACAAATATGTCCAGGATTTTTTAAAATAATTATTAAAATTAATAACAATAAATAAGTATAGAAATAATAAAACATAGTTCTTTATTTTGTAAATAACAATGTACACATTACACTTTTAATCCTTGAATTATCAAACTACACAAAAAGAACCAAAAAAATAAATAAAACATAATGGGGTATTTTTAGAATTGGGATAAAACTAGGGGACTTTGTTTAGGGGGTTTCATAATAATCACACAAACTGCTTGCAAAAAAAAAAAAAAACAGACATGAAATTAGGAAAAAAAGATTGATTTGGTTTTCATATTTGTATACATTTTGTCTGTGATAGTTTTCTTGAGAACACTAAATATTAAAATTCATAAATGTGAACTTAGATACATTCCTTAAAAGGGAAATAGTCCTGGTCATTAAGGAGTTAAGCTGACATTCTGTATTTTATCATAAGACAGCAAACGTGCCCAGTATAGTTAACCCCTTGGCTGGCAGAGACGTCTACAATGCAAAACTATAATCTGTTATCTTTAATCTGAGGCTTAATGGTCAGTCATTGTCAGTAATTTCTGCATTTCCAGCGTTGGCCATGACATAGATAATTTTACCCTAAATGGATCAGAGGAATGCAAAGCATTGCTTCACAAAGGTCATCAATAAGTGTAGTTATCAGCCCATTATCCATTAGAGAACAGTGTTCCCATTTTTATTAAAGCAAACTATCGTTAACTTGGATTAAGCCAACTGCACCATAGCGGGCAAAATTTCCCAATTTCCTATGCACTTGAATAAAGCTCTTAAACCCATTGAAAGTTAGAGAGGTCTGCAATGAATTTGAGACCTCTCTAGCATTTAAGAGGTTAAAAGCCCAATTTAATTTAACAGGAATTTTAATGTGTCCCTTATGGTGCAGTTGGTTTACTACAGAATAACTACAGTTATTGCTTTTATAATTATGGGCCAGTTAAAGGCTTCCTGATTCTACATATAAAAACACATTTCATTCTGAGCTATGTAATGTGGGTTCAGTTGAGTTAGTTTACACTGATAATAAATTATATAGCTTGTTCATAAGAAATAAAAATTAAAATATTGCATACAAAGTCCTCTATGAAGCTTAAAAGGAAGTGAAGCTACATTTAATTAGTCATCGTAAATTCTGTGGCATATATATTACTGCCAAAAAATGTTATTGATATTTTATTCATGTAATCTGCTCAACAATTTATTAGGCATTCTGATAATGGTGTAATAATTAACCTGGTATTTTTTAATGTTTAGTTTTACATTATTCTACCTATACTGAAATGTTCAAATGCTGCAAGAAGCAAACAGGAGTCTACACAATAATTGTGCAAGGCTGGATTTAAATCCCAGGCTCCCCTAGGTAAAGCATTCTAGGCATCCTTAACCCTGCCCATCGCTACAATGTCACTCCTCACATGGCCCACCCCAATCATATCCACTGTTTCCTGACACAGAAAATACCCTTGGCCTATAACTAGGAAGAACAAAAAAAAACTTTAACTCCTTTGTTGCTTTAGAGATCTCCAACGCATTGCTCTGCAATGCATTTGAGATCTCTCTAGCAACCAAGGGGTTAAATAATAGCTTGGAAAGAGGTATAACAATGGTACAGTGATACTGAGATTGACCTGTACTTACCCACAGTTCATTAATGAGGGTGTAGCCAGCAAAGCTCAGATAACTCTCAAATTTGGTGGTCTAGGCAGTTGCCTGCTCTGCTTATGGGGAAATCCGGCCATGTAAATGTGTATGTGTGTGTGTGTTGTGTTTTTTTATGATATATAGACATAGCTCCAAAAGTAACTTTTCAGCAGATACAGCACATTTCTTTCATGCCGCTGTAACTTATAAAACAGCTCAATCATGCCTGTATCTTTTTAAACAGAGTTTGACATTGATGTTGAGACTTGTAGTCCATTTAGAAAGCAGTGCTTTTCTCCTCCCAAAACCTCTGTCTGTCTGTTTATCTATCTATCTATCTATCTATCTATCTATCTATCTATCTATCTATCTATCTATCTATCTATCTGTCTGTCTGTCTGTCTGTCTGTCTGTCTGTCTGTCTGTCTATCTATCTATCTATCTATCTATCTATCTATCTATCTATCTATCTATATCTATCTGTCTGTCTATTACATATATACACAAACCTTTGTAGATGGCTCAGCCTCTCTTTCCCCAACTAATGCCTCTTGATCATACATCATGTTTCACTTGAGAGGACAATCCTCATATCATAATACAAATCCTATTAGTAACGGCAAAACAGCCCAACCTAGTGAATATGTGCTCAAATGTACAATATAGCAAATACTTCATCTACCACCTACCATCTATACTTCATCTACCGCTATAAGTTGTAAGTGCTTTTACACTATGGTGAATTTCTGCTTGTTTTTCAATGTCAATGGTTTGTTTGATTTTGAATTGCTGTTTATGGGGGATATTTAATAGAGGCGTGTTTGCGTTGTCTTGCATATGCACATTGAGAGAAGCTAATGTACTAAGAAGAAATGGTTCAATTATGGAGCAAACCAACTGCACCATAGGGAGCAAAATATCAATTCTGCAAGTTATTATTGATTTAAAAAGGCCTTTTGACCACTTGAATGCTAGATAGGTCTCCAACTCATTGTGAAATCCCTTAATCTTAGACTTAATGGATAAGTACCATGTGTAGATTTTTGGGTCCTGTTGTTCTGTCCCGACTCCATAGATTGATTGAAGATGTTATATCTAGAATAAAGACATAAACGTAAAATATGTAGGGACCACTGGGATTTTCTGGCCATAGTAAAGGTAAATGTGGGCTTATTATTAGGAGGTGTGAGTTCTTCTATGAAGGTTGAAATCATATGCAACACATACAATTTCTATTTGCTTTTTCCTGGCTTTTAATCCTCTTCCTCATTTGACTGCTTGGTTTAACTCTCTTAATTCTAGAGAGCTCTCCCACTGATTGAGAAACTAGGGGATAGATTCACTAAAGCATGATAAAGAGTTACTAATGTGGAGATAACTTCTCCATTGTTATCACTTCTCAGTCCTATGTTATTCTATGGAACCTATGCACTAAGAGTTCTCCAACTTTAGAGATCTTATAATATAGGAACTGGAGAAGTGATATCACTGGAGAAATCATCTATGCTTTATCGCCTCTTTATCACACCTTAGTGCATAACCTCCTAGGTGTTGGGGACCTAGGGGATTTATGCACTAACATTTCTCCAACTTTGGAGAAATCTTAGTTCATAGGCTTCTATAGAATAACATAGGAACTGGAGTAGTGATGTCACAGGAGAAGTTATCTCCACTTTATAACCTTTTTATGACGCCTTAGTGCATAACCTCCCTAGTGTTGAAGGTGTTTTGAATATAGAAGGTTTGTTTGAAAAGTTGCATATATTTAAAAAATAAAAAATAAACCATTGAATGCTAGAGAGGTATACAATGCATTAGTGATTGTGGCTCCTATGGCATAGTTGGATTTTCCAAGAATTGCTTCATTTTGCCTTCACAGATAGGCCCATTAAGTGCACTCAATCTATTCAGCCTTATGAAGGAACAGTGGAAGTAATTCTGGGGAAAACAAACTGTCCCATAGGAAATGATTACCAAGTTCCCATTGATTTGGTTGTTTAACCCCTTGAATGAAAGAGCGTACTATAGTTCATTGCTTTGGAATATGTTGGAGACTAGGGATGGGCAAAATGTTTCACCTCAAAAGAGAAGAAGGAGAAAAATGGCACTTTTCACCAGGCAGTAATATTTTTGCAAAAAGTGCTGTTTTTTAAACTTTTGTCACCTAGCTCATTGCATTGAAACCAATGGGAAAAGAGATTAGGGGGTAAGTTTCCCCTCTTGTACCCTTAAGGCATAGTATAAAAGGAATGTCAGGTTGCTGCAGCATGCCATTCTGTGTTTGTGAAAGGAGGAGAGCAGACAGGCTAACAAAAGTGGAGCTGAAGCTTAGTTTTGGGAGTCTTATAGGCAGGACATTTGTTCTTTGTATTAAGGGAATCTGGGGAACAGGAAGATAAAAAGGAGGTTGACCCCAAATACCCCATAATTCAATGTGACTGACTGGGAAGACACGGGCAGCTGTGATCCAAGTTTCATCCTGATATGGCTGATATCTCTGTCCTAAGGGATTCTGGAGGTGTAACAAGGTAGCAAAGCAGGTTTATCCCAAATACCCCATGAATGATAGGGAAGACAGAGGCAGTCATGATCCATGTTCGGTCTGGATCTGACTCTTATTAATGTCCCTGGGGAGTGTGTTGGTGAGAGAAGGGAGGGAAGGTGGGTTACCCCAAAAAACCCCAAATTTTGTGTATCCAAGAATACACAAGCAACTATGATCCACATTTCTTTGTGATGTGGAATTATCTCTGTCCTAGGGGAGTCTGTGTAAAGTAGCAGTTTAACAGATAGTGTGTTTTTCTTGTTGGCAGTGATAGGGTTCGGGTAGGCAGTTAATGTAAATAAATAAATAAAAAAATAAATAAAATTGATATGTCCCTCACCACGCTCCATCTGGACCAGCATGAGATCTGGCTTTTATCTCTGTCCTAGGGGAGTCTGCGGAAAGTAGCAGTTGAACAGATAGTGTGTTTTTCTTGTTGGCAGTGATAGGGTTGGGGGGACAGTTAATGTAATTAAATAAATAAATATAATGATTGGTGAGAGAGTCAGGGACTTATATATGAGCTGCGACAGAGTCAGACTCATACTAGACCAGATAGAGTATTTTTTTTAATGCCCAGCAAATGCATAAAGGGCAGTGGGAGGGTGAAAGGATTAGAAGTAGTTCTGGGACATGTGAGTAAAGTGGGAAAAAAGCAGGAAATTGTTTTTTTCACAAAAATTCCTGTGGGAATTTTCTCTGACTTTTTGTCCATCCCTATTGGAGACCTTACTATCATGAATATAGCACAAACCAGCTGCGCTATAGAGAACAAATATAAAATCCAGATGACTGAAGTGCGGCTCTTAAAGGGATAGTAATACTTATTATAAAGTGTAGCTCTGAGTCTTCTTTATTCTATTTTAGCATGTAGTGCTAGATTTAATTAATAACAGGCTTGTAGTTCAACAACAGATTCAGCTGCAGTTGAACTACAAACATGTTAGCACTGAAATATAGAGGTTCGTGCTAAAAATAGAATAAAGCAGACTCATAGCTGCACTTTATTATAGGCATTACTATCCCTTTAAGAGCCCCACTTCAGTCAACTGGATTTTATATTTGCTTTCTGTAGTGCAGCTGGTTTGTGCTATATTCATATATATAGACAGACAGATTTATAGGCCAGTGTCTGTGACATAAAAGTATTAGAGGAAAAAATATTGTTTGTGACATTTAAAGCAACATGTTCCCTGTGTCTTAACCTTTGGAGTAAGTTGTGGAGGAGCTTTCATTTTAGAAATCTATGCTAGTGGCATGACCTTTTGTTGGCTTTGCTCATAGATTGGCATTTATTAACCATTTTCCTTCCAGAGAAACCAGAGGAAGAACGAATTATATTTTGTCCTTCAATGAGGTATTGTCTGACACAGTTGCTCACATACAGACCTGATAGCAAGCTGCAGATACAAAGTCACTGTTGCAGGTGCAGGGATTACTGCTTGGTTGACTGAGGGTTAAGAGATTTATCCAGCCAGACAAAAAAATAATAAATTGAATTTATTAGAGAGGACACGGCACACAAACATAGGACAACAATTACAGACAAAACAAACAGGGGTAAAGCATAAAAACTACACACTTCTGTTGTTCTCTTCTTGGTACGCCAGCAAAGTTGTACAGCTTGCCAGGGGTTCCACATAATACTCACAGTCCATTTTAGCTTTATACTGGAGCTTACACATAGTCCCAGAAGAGGCAAGAGCTGACACCCCGCCCACTACACATAGTGCTGGATTGCATGAAGTTTCTTTTACCTTTTAGTCGTGACAGAGGTTTTGGAGAAGGCATCCTAAGAGATTATTCACAGTCACTCTCCTTATTCTTGGGTAATAGCACTGAAGTATAGCTTAATGTGCACCATCCTTGTTATGGGATTATCAGGGTACTTTCTGTGGCTGCAGCCGCCGCAGCTTTATGGCCTGCAACAGAAAGGGGGACTTGGCCACTTCAGTGCCCACTCACACTAACTCTTCCAGAGAGGCACACACCAGTCCCAGTTTCCTTAGTAATCCTTTAGCAAGCACATGGGCCATTCAGACTCCAGACAGGCCCCAGGCCTCCCTCTGTTCTAGGGAGACCATCTCTCCTGCTCCTACATTTCCATCTCTCTCTTAGGCTCCCTTCTACCCACCGCCTTATCACAGTGCCCATGTTATCACTGGCAACATTATGATCAGTGCTACTTCCTGATTCCTTTTATTGGCTAACGTGGTTTTGCTCCGCCCAGTGCTAGCTCTTAAATACTGAGCCCTGTCACTTCTGCAGTGCTCTTTCGTGGTGTTCCTGTCGCTATCTCTTGTTCCAGACTTTTGTGTGAATCCTGTGTATGACCCGGACTGCCTGACTACTCTGCCTGATCACGTTCCTGCTCTGTGTACTGACCCGGATTGGCTGACATTCCTGCTCTGTGTACTGATTTGGCCTGATTTCCTGCTCCTTCCAGTAATCTGGTTGGAGTACGTGCCTCCATTGCTTGCACTGTCTTCAGACAGTGCTCGGTTGCCTCGTTTAGTCTGCTCCGGCAGTCCTGCTTACTGTGACTCAGTCTTGTATACTCTGCTCTGGCAGTCCTGCTTACTGTGACCCAGCCTCCAGTTATTGTGCCTAGTGATCCGTTCACTCCGGTGAGTGAGATCTATCTGGTTGCACCACGGTACGCTTGATCTGTTCCTTGCTATTATCCGAGGTTGGTTTGTTCCCTGAGCGCCTCGGTTGTCTCCACGGCCTTGCAGCCATATACAGATCTGAGTGTTCATTTAACCCCTTGGGGTTGGTGTGGTTGCACAGTGGGTCACTGTGTACTGCAGGTTACAGTGGCGTTACTCCTTGCTATACAGCATCAGTCACCCTTGACTGTTCTGGCAGCCTGTCATTTCCAGGGCCTTCGTATACCTCCATGTGGCCTTTGTCATTTGGTGTCACTCTCTGCGGAGAGAGTGTCTTGTGGGCCTCAGTCCTATTAGGGCCTGTCCATACATCCTGGCCTGATAGCACTCATCTCTCCACTGTCTCTTCAAGGATTCACACAAACTGTAACCTGACCTGTGGCAGTGTTGTATCTTTGTGTTTCACTGGACCTATGTGGGTTACTAAGTCTACTTGTAACCTGACCTGTGTCAGTATTATTACTGTCTGTATATTCTGGACCCGTGTGGGTTACTCTCATTTCTGAGTTTTCAATAAAACTGTGTTTTTTACCCAAACCTTCTGTGTCTGAGTGTCCTAAAAACCATTATACTCCTACAGGATCTGATGTCACAAGTACCATTTACCAGGTCTATTTTGCTTAGCCTGATGTAAGGGGGAAGGGACACACATTCCACTCACAGATTTGCCCTACCCCCCTTGATCTGACCAACACTGGGCTATCTCATAACACAAGCTCTTTGGTCAGCTAGACTGGATGACACTATCCGTCTGTACATCATACACACTAACCAACCCATTCAATGCTGGTAAATGGCCAACACTCTCTAATGCATGCATACACAGGGGACATTAATTTTTTCAAGAATGGGAACACATGTTAGGACAATGGAGAACACTGAAATCAGAAACTTTTCATTTACAGGGTGACAACCATTCCATCACAGTCACCTCATAGCAATTCAGGGCATGGTAGATTAAGGGAAAATGTGAACAATAGTTGTGATGGAACTGAATTCTGAAATCTCCTGAAATGGTACTTTAATTTTCCTTCACTAACGAATTCACCTTGCATCAACATTTATCAACTCTTGGGAGGTTCAGCTGTCTTCAAAGCACTGTAACGCAATGTGATGGAGAATAGGGGTGGGCCAAAGGCTCTGTCATGTTCCTGAGATAAAAGCCACAAACACCACGTGGTTGTCTGATTTTTGGCTGGAAATTACACTTTAAATAAAGTTTTCATCCCTTTATTAATGTTTTTTTGCCTTTTCGTTATAAAAAAAGTGTTATTTTCCAGGAAGTTAAATACAATACAAGCAGCTAAAGAGTGAGAGAGAGGTGCTAGGCTGTTGTGCTGTGAAATTTATAGCAATATTGAGGCAGGAGAGGCTCATAGTGACTGTTATCCCTATAAGCAGGTTTAATAACAATAAAAAGAGGACCAGATAGGTTCTGTATGCCCTTGATCCCCAGACACAATGCTGGCCAGTCCCCCTATGTCACCCCTAGGGATCTAGTGGAAATATATCTTATGGGAGGAAGAAGAGGGTAGTAGTGTGAGCAGGGCAGGTCAGCTGCCTGCTGCCAATGATGAACCTACTGCCAGTGTATCTTGTAATTCTCGGTAAGGCGGGGGGATGGTGCTAAGTGTAACAGCAAGGGACCATAAGTCATACTTGTCATCCCCAAGCAGTCCCGCTATTAGTACTACAAGATGTCCAGGAGCTTCTGCAGAGTGTTAGGAGTGAAGGAGGGGTTATCATCATATTACTAGTGATTGTGGAGAAGAAGACTCAGGGACTGAAATTGATTTGGTTGGTGTTAGTAGTAGTAGCAGTTATGGTGAACTATAGTTAGGGGAACGGTAGGGGAAGTAATGCAGAGCATCCAGGCTAACTTTCCAGAGAGCCCACACCATTCCCCTGATCCTGGGAGTCCCCTTCCACATTCAGCATTGTCCAGGTGGAACAGGATCCTGAAGAAGGCAGAATTGTTGAGTAGCAGCAATAATACCACCACCACCATCAGGAGCACAGATCAGCTACCTGTGTCTGATGTTAGTGCTCCCATTCTGCCTTCTTCAGGTCTGAAGATATGGCAAGTATGACATTAGGGGACCCTCTGTCACATTTCTCATCACCTCCTCCAACCGACGAGTTGTCTGTAATAGAACAGCAGCAGCACGGAGGGACTGGTGGTGGTGATGATGATGATGGTGGAGAAGCTGGGGTAGAAAAGACATTAATGGCATTTTTAGCCCAAAATGAGAAGGAATGGGAGACATGGATGGAGATGGGCACCACCACCAGCAGTGAGCTTTTGGAATTTGCAGAGTTTGCACTTCTCTAATTCCTGCAGCTGCTTAGTTGCAAGGGCAGCAGGATGCTGAGGAGCAGGGTAGTATGCCACAGACCACCGTAGACACAGTGGGAATGGGGATCAACAAATGATGTGGGACTAGGACAGGTTCCACTTTCCAGCCGCAGCGATACTTCTGGTCCTAGTTGCAGTGCTGATTCTGAGGCAGTTGCAACAACAGCAACAATAGCATCCTCTGCCCCAACCAGTGAAGGGGAATGTGGAGGAGAAGAAGAAAGAGGAAACCTTTTCCTTCCCCCTGAAGTAATGGGTGTGAGAATATTTTTCTCTTGGAGCAGGCACAGTGCAGTCATCAACAACAGCACTGTGCAAAATTTGTGACAAGTCAGTGAAAAGGGGTAAGGAGGCAAACCGCCTTGGCACAATTGCCCTGATATCACAAATGAAAAACAAACACCATGACATTTATATGAAACACATTAAAGCCAAACACCCACCACAGAAATTGGGCATCACTGTTGCTGTACCCCCTGACTCTACCCAAAAGCAACAATAGGAGAGGCTGAGATCAAAGAGGAGGAAGAATACAGAAACCCAGGCAGAGGCTGAAAGTTTGCTGACAAATGTTGGGGGCTAGTTATGGCACTGCTACTGCCTCAGGCACATAACTGAAATTAGTTATGGCAAGTTGAACCTTCATCATCCATCACCCATGTTACTGGGCAGCAAAAACAGCAGTCGCAAATTCCTCGATTACATCAAGGCATTTGACAATGGCCAGTGGCCACTGGTCAACTCAACATGACCTGCTGTAGAGACCTACAAAAAAATATGCAATTTATGGGGGTTTGTTTCTAATAAGCCTACATCCTACAAATCATTGTTTCCTTAGGGCTTGTGCCAAACAAGTCAAGTCCTATAAATCAATGTATCCTTAGGGCTTAAGTGTAACACGAGTCTAATTTTCTACAAATGAATCCATATTTCCTCAGGGCTTGTGCCTCTAATAAGTCTAAGTCCTACAAATCAATGTTTCCTCATGGCTTGGACCTAACACAAGTCTAATTTCCTACAACTAAACAATGTTTCCTCTGGACTTGTGCATCTAATAAGTCTAAGTCCTACAAATCAATGTTCCCTTTGGGCTTGGGCTACGGATGGGTGAAAATTTCTACCTCAAACTGAAATCGGCGATAAATGGCACTTTCTGCTTGGTGAAAAATTTCCCTCGAAAAGTGCCAATTTTCCGCTTTTTCCACCTAGCTCATTCATTGAAATCAATGGGAAAATTGAAGTTACACACAACATAAAATAAATATTATTTAATTTCCCAGAGGCATAGCATAAAAGGGGCATGAGGGTGCCTGTGTTGGTGGGGTGTGGGGAAAGAATCAGTTGAGCAGGGGATGATTTTTGGGGGGGTTGTTTACTGGGATTGGGGGGCAGATAATAAAAAAGAAATCCTAAATAAAATAAAAACCATAAGACATGGTATAAAGGGGTCTGAGGAGGGTGCCTGTGTGAATTAATCATTTGAACAGGGAATTTGTTTTGGGGGGTTTCTTGACTGCTATTGGGGGGACAGTTAATAAAAAAATAAAATAAGAAATATGTATTTAAAGTTATAGAGACAGGAACCGCTTGACATAAGCTGCCACTGGGGTGGAATGGTACTTTACTTGATAGAGTATTTCATAGAGGATGATTTGTTAGATTTGTTATTAGAGGACCAAGTCCTGTGGAAACATTGATTTGTAGGGCTTAAGCTTGCTTGGCACAAGCCCTAAGGAAACATTGATTTGTAGGACTTAGGCTTGTTAGAAACAAACCTCCCAAAATTGTTTATTTTTTATGGCACTATGTTTTTTTAATTTATTTATTTTTCAAAGCACAAGCCCTGAGGAAAAAAATAAAAATGCCCTATTGGCTTAGTGCCAGCAGGTCATGTTGGCCAGTAGCCACTGGCCATTGTCAAATGTCCTCCTGAGTACTTAATTGCAACTACGGTTCATACTTCTGCTGCTGAGCTGTTAAAGCAGCAGGATGATTAGGTAGCTGAAAGGGAATAGGATAAACAAAAGCAGTAACATGGAAGATGGATGATGAAGGTTCCACTTGCCACGACTGGCTCCAGTGATGCACCTGAGACAGTAGCAGAAGAATGAGTAGCCCCCAGTATATGTGGAGAAAAGAAGAAGTTGGCCAATAATCCTTCTTCACATGCTCCTCCTACAAAATCATGGGTGTGTTCTTATTAGTACATACATTTTTCCCTTGAGAACAGAAACTGTGGCTTCCATCAGCAACTGCAATGAGCACAGTGTGTGTGTGTGGTAAATAACGTCTGGGGGCACAACTGTATCCAAACACCATGACACCCGAAACCAAGTACTGCCGCTATCACTGTACCCTTTGTCCAGACCCCACTAAGGACACATGACAACTTGCTGACAGTTTAATAGTAATGATGAACCCTCCCTACCATAATCCTAGCATATTCTACGGGATGGAATCTCCTCAGATGCCACCTGATTACCTGGTATCGATTCTCCTAAACCACACTGGCATATGTGGTCAGTGCACCACACAGTGTGCAATGGATAGAGATGAACTGCCATATCCTAACATTAACAGAGTGGCTATCATTTGACAGGGGAGGTAACAATGAATGAGGTGGATTGGCAGGAGATGTACTTGTTACCCTAGAGGAAGAAGGTGATGTTGATGGTGAGCTAGTTGTTTCACTCGTCATGGAACGTCCAGTGTCTGTCTGGGTTTCTTTATTCTTTCTCCTCTTTGATCTTCACTTTCCTGGAGAGTCAGGGGGTGCAGTAACAGTGATGCTAGATTTCTGTAATGGGAGTTTGGCTTTAACATGTTTGACATAAATGTTATCAGGGAGGTTGTGCCAAAGTGTGTTCCCTCCTTTGCCCTTCTCACTTTGCCTCTTTCTTCTTGTCCTCTACATTCCCCTTCACATTCTGTGGCAGCGGATAATGCTGCTACTGCCTCAGATTTAGCACTGCATCTAGGACCAGGAGTATTCCTGGTGCTGGCAAGTGGAACCTGTCCTAGTCCTGCATTACTTGTTGACCCCATTCCCAATGTGTCCATGGTGGTCTGTGGTACACTAGCCTGCTCCTCAGCACCCTGCTGCCCTTTCATCTCAGCAGCAGCAAAAATTAGAGCACTTGCAATTTGTGCAGATTGCTAGCAGTTGTGATGATTCCCATCCTCATCCCTGTCTCCCATTCCTTCTCAGTTTCTGATAAAAAGGCCATCAATGTCTCTTCTACCCCAGCTTCTCCAACACCACCACCACCACCACTAGTCCCTACATGATGCTGCTCTATTCCAGACATCTCACTGCTGCTTGGAGGAGGTGACAAGCAATGTGACAGAGGGTCCCCTGCTGTCACACTTGGCATCATTTTCTCCTTCCCCCCCTGAGTACTACAAGAAACACTAGCAGCAGGCAAAGTATTGGTGGCAGCAGGTTCAGCACTGGCAGCAGGCACAATATTAGTGGCAGCACATCTGGCAGCAGGTACAACACAAGTGGCTGCAGGTACAGCAATGATGGCACTGGCAGCAGGGGCAGCTGACCTGTCCTGCTCTCACTAGTACTACCCTCTTCTCCCTCACTTCCCATTCCCTTTTCTTTGTTAACTTCCATTTCCTTTTCTCCCTCCCTTCCCATTAAATTACCCAAGATCCCTTGGGGTGATTTGGGGTGATTGGACAGCATTTGTTCAGTACTTCCTCTTCCTCCTTAGACTCAGTGGACACATAAGGGTCCTTCCAGCTCCTTCGTTGATTATTTTTCACCCTGCCCATAGTGATAACAACGTGGTTTTCACTAACTTTCCCATGGGAACACGGCAACAAGTTTCACCCATCCCTAGCTTGGGCCTAACACAAGTCTAATGTTCTACATCTAATGCAACTAATTAATATTTCCTCAGGGCTTGTTTCATTAGTAATAAGTCTAAGTCCTACAAATCAATGTTTCTTCAGGGCTTAGGCCTCTAACAAAAAATCTTACAAATCATCCTCTACAAAATACTCTATAGTAACACAGTTGACGAGGATGAAAAAAGACATTCGTCCATTAAGTCTAACCCATGCCAAAAACACCCCTGCTGATCTAGAGGAAGGCAAAAAAAAACCACTGAAGTCATTTCCAATTTATCCCAAAGTGGGTAGAAAAAATCCTTCCTGACTCCAAATGGCAGTCAGATAGTCCTCTGGATCAACACCCTATCTGCATTGAAGCCATATGTCATAATTTTCCATAGTGGTCTGTGCTAGATAGGCATCCATTGCTTTTTTGAAAGCAGTTACAGTATCTGCAATTACAACATCCTGAGGCAAACAATTTCAAAGCTTTATCGCCCTTACTGTAAAATATTTCAGCCCTTGTTTTAGTCAAACGTGCCTTTCCACTAGTCTTAATGTATAAAATATCATTCTTAGCTCAGATTTTTGCATAAAAAATGTATTGGATAGTTCTTTGTATTAACATTGAATGTATTTGTAAATGGTAATCAGATCACCCCATACACGTCTCGTATTTAATGTAAACTACCTCAGTTTGGCAAATCTTATAACATCTTTACTTCTTTTTATGCAGGCTAGTACCCTATTTGCTCTTGCAGAAGCTGTGACTGCACACTGCTATGAAGTCTATTGTCTATCAGTACTCCTAAATCTTTCTCTAATCAGGATAACCCAAGTTACCATTTAGTGTATATGTAACTTGTTTGTTTCTTCAGTCCAAAAGCATAGTCTTACATTTATCTAAATTAAATATCATCTGCCACTTTTCTGCCCATTTGCTCAGGTTAGCTAAATCATTTTGCAGAGAAAAAAACATCCAGATTTGTATGTATTTCCTTACACAGCTTAGCATCATCAACAAAGATTGAAACACTACTTTAAATTCCCAAAAGAGGGGAAAAATGGCACTTACCACCTAGCAGAAAATTTCCTGCGAAAAGTGCAGTGTTTTCACTTTTTCTCCTAGCTCATTACATGAAAATCAATGGGAAAACTGAATTTACACACAACACATAGCATATTTTTTTTTATTTCCCGCAGACATGGTATAAAAGGGGTCTGAGGATACCTGTGTCGGTAGAGTCTGGGGAAAGAATTGCATGAACAAGGATTTTTTTTTTTAGGGTGGGGTGTTGTTGACTGGGATTGGGTGGGCAGATATTAAAAAAAGAAATAAAAAAAATTGTACATAACATGTCAGAGATACATAACATGACATAACATGTCAAAGTCTGCTGTAAGCTGTAACTAGGGCAGACTGATACTTGAAGGGATAGAGTATTTTGTAGAGGATGATTTGTAGGACTTACACTTATTATGCACAAATCCCTGAGGAAACATTGATTTGTAGTACTTAGACTTGTTAGGCACAACAATGATTTGTAGGTCTTGTTTCCTGGGGGGGTTCAAAAGGTCCCGTTGTCTTCCCACATGGTTTTAAAAATGCACTGAAGGGTCTGGAAACCCTGATTTCCCAGACCCAGTGAGGCCCAGTCCCTTACACCATCTCTTTGGATCTGGGGGAAAATACTGTCAAAGACACAAACACATAAAGAATTAGGTAGCAGTTTAAGCAGTACAGGTCAGCTAATTGTGCCTGCTGCTAGTGCTATCAGTGTGCCTTGTTGTGATACCCAGGATGAGTGCGAGAAGGAGATGATGGCAAGTGTGACAGCAGGGGACCCTAAGTCACACTTGCCATCCTCAAGCAGTGGTGCTGCTATGACAATGCAGCAGCAAAAGGCTCATAATGTTAGGACTGAGGAATGGTATGATAGTGATTAATCTGATTCTGAAATTGTTGTTGTTACTGTTAGTGAAGCAGCTGGTAGGACTAGGGTGACTTTTGTTGATCCTCCTGCTGAGGTAGAAGGGGAAGTGAAGCCAGGCAGCCAGACTAGCAGATAAGGGTACCCACAACATCCCCCCTGACCCTGTGATTCCCCTTCCCCCAGCATTGTGCTTCTTGGACTTGATACTGAGCATACTGGTTAACAGCAGTAATACCACCATGAACATAGATCAGCTGCCTGTAACTGCTGCTAGTGCTGCCAGCCTGCCTTCTTCACTTCTAGAGATGTTGGGGACCTTTTGCCACATTTGTCATCATCACCAACCAGTGAGATTTTCATAGTGAAGCAGCAGCAGTAGCAAAGAGGGACTTGTAATGGTGGTGATGATGAGGTTGATGGTAGAGAAGCTGTGGTTGAAGAGACATTAATGTTTTTTTTAGCCCAAAGCAAGAAGGAATTTGGATGGGCATCACTACCACTAGCAGCAGTGATGACATTGTGGAGTTTGCTGTTGTAATTCCTGCTGGTGCTAAGTTGCACTGGCAGCAGGATGATGATAAGTAGGCTAGTGTGCCACAGACCACTGTGGCTACTGTGGGAATGGGATCCAGCAGCAGTGGGACTAGGACAGGTTCCACTTGCTAGCATCAGTACTCTGCCTGGTTCTAGTTATAGTGCGGATTCTGAGGCACCAGCAACATCATCATGTTCTGCCCCAGCCATTGAAGGTGATTGTGGAGGAGAAGAAGAAAGAGGCCATTCTTCTCCACCTTTCCCCACCCCACCTGAGTTCCTGGGTTTGGGACTATTTTTCTCTTGGCGCAGGCACAGTGCCATCATCAGCAATGGCACTGTACACAGTTTGTGAGACGTCAGTGAAAAGGGGAAAGGAAGGGATTCACCTTGGCACAACTACCCTCTTAACACATATGACATACAGATACCATGACATTTATGTGAAGCATGTTATAGCCAAACCCCCACCAATGAAATCAGTCACCGCTGTTGCTGTATCCCCTGACTCTTCCCAATGGCAACAAGAGGCAAATTAGAAATCAAAGAGGAGGAAGAGTAGAGAAACCCTGCTAGAGCTTGAAATTTCAATGGTGAACAAAACACTTGGCTTGCCATCACCTTCTAATGCTAGGGTTTGGGTGTGGGAAGATGTAGCTACATCTTCTGGCAAACCACCTAATTCATTTACCTCACCAACCAGTGGATAGCGATTCTGTAGGACCTAACAAGACTAACTCCTACAAATCAATGTTTACTCAGGGTTGTGCCAAAAAGTTCTACAAATCAATCAGGGCTTGGAACTAACACAAGTCTAAGTCCTACAACAAATCAAATTTTCCTTTGGTCTTGGGCCTAACACAAGTCTAAGTCCTACAAATCAAAGTTTCATTAGGTCTTGGGCATAACACCAGTCTAAGTCTTACAACAAATCATTGTTTCCATAAGACCTGTGCCTAACAAGTCTAAGTCCTACAAATCAATGTTTCCTCTGGGCTAGGGGCTAAAGTCCTACAGATCATCTTCTATAAAATACTCTAACCCATCAAGCATCAGTCTGTCCCAGTCACAGCTTACATCAAGGGGTCTCTGTCACGTTACATAGCAATTTCTTATTTTATATTTAATTTTATTTTTTATTAACTGTCCCCCAATCCCAGTCAACAAAGCCCCCAAAAATTCTCTGTTTAACTGATTCTTTCCCCAGACTTTACCAAAACAGGCACCCTGTTCAGACCCCTTTTATATTATGTCTTATTTTTATTTATTTATTTATTACTGTCCCCCGATAGCAGTCATCAACCCCCAAAAAAGTTCCCTGTTCAACTGATTTTACCCAAACTCCACCAATACAGGAACCTCTTTCATACTATGCCTGTAGGAGATAAAATACCATTTTCTATGTGTTGTGTGTAAATTCATTGTTCCCATTGATTTCAATGCAATGAGCTATGCAAAAAAGTGGAAAAATAGTACTTTTCACTGGAAACTTTCTGGGAAGTCCCATTAGATCCCAATTCTGGTTTGAGGCAAAAATGTTTGCCCATCCTTACTTGCATCTACAGAATCACTATTAGTTGGTGGAGGAGGTAACAATGACAGTGGTGGATCACTAGAAGACATTGCTATATCTTCCAGTACCAGGACCGCAGGACAAGAAGTTGATGTCAAGCCATGTGTTTTGCTTGCCTAGTCCCACATCACAAATACTTCTGAACCTCATTCCCACAGTGGTCTGTGGCACACTAGCCTGCTCATCATCAGCCTGCTGCCCTTGCAACTCAGAAGCAGTACTAATTACAGCAGACTCCACAATCTCACAGCTGGTAGTAGTAGTGATGCACATCCTCATTTGCATATCTATCTCTCATTCCGTCTCAATTTCTGATAAAAAGGCCATTAATGTCTCTTACACCCAAGCTGCTTTGCCATGACCCCAATCAACACCACCACCAGCCCCACCTTGCTGCTACTGCTTTATGTGAGTCCCACTGTTTGGTCATGATAACAAATGTGGCAGTGGCTCTCCTTGCCATCTCTTGATGTGACGAAAGCAGACTGGGAGCACTAGCAGCAGCTACAGGCAGCTGGTCTGTGCTGATGTTAATACTGCTTGCCAATTCTACCTTCCTCAGAATCAGGTCCAGAGGCACGATGCCAGGGGAAGGGCAATCAGGAGGTCAGCGGGATGATGTTAGTTCCCTTGATCACTAGTTTGGCTGCTTGGCATCACTTCTTCTTCAACCTCAGCAGGAGGATCTACAGCGGTGATGCTAGTCCCACCACCAGTTGCTTCACTACCTTCACCATCACCTCCTCCCTTATCCGCATTACTTTATAGCTTCTGCGTCATAGTAGTGGGACTGCTTGGGGATGACAAGTGTGACTTAGGGTCCCCTGCTTTCACACTTGCCATCATCTCCTCCTTCCTGTGCCATTGAGAATGATGACAACACTATTTTCCCCAAGATTCCTTGGGACGATGTAGGAGGATTGGGCATCATTTGGTCTTAGGAATCATGGCTCCCAGTCCCTTCTATGCTGGTGGTGGTCACTTCCTCCTTCGACTTGCTGGTCCTTCCAGCTCCTTCTTTTTTGTTTAGATGGCTGCTCATTCTCTTAGCTAGCAGTCTTAGTTTCATATTTCTCATGGTTTTTGCTCTCTTTCCTCACTGGATCTTCTGGTTCTCTTGCTGTGTCTTGGTTTCTCTGCCCTGTCTTGTCCACGCCCTTGTTCTTGTCCTATATGTAGGATTGACCCCTTCCTAACGGTGCGCAATCTAAGCGTTCAGTACTTCTGAGTTTTGTCATCAAGTTCCAGTGATTCCTGTTAATGACTCGGCTTTCTACGACTCTCCTTTTATCTCTTGATTTTGGCTTCCGTACCTGTATGTCCGACTTCGTCCTGTTCTCGACTCCTGTCTTGTCAGCCGATTCAGTACTGTTCTTCCTCGACTGGCTTTCGACCCCGGCTTGCCCGACTTCTCCTTTTGCCTCATCCTCAGGTTTTGTCTCCTCCCGTCTGTTGCCATCTTGGATTCTTAGACTTTCCTTCCCCTAATATTCCGGTGCCCAGTGTTGAGACCGACGTCATCGACTTCTTATCGAGTGTGTCCTCTGTGTTGTTGACCCCCTATTTCCGGCCTTGGTTCTCTGTTCGAACTCTAGTCATGTTACAACTTTGAGACTCCTACCCCTGCTCATCTTGTGCTCGACAAAAAGCAACTATAGCACTGGTAGGTTGTTCTTTGATGCTTGCAGACCTGGTGAGTAGCTGTCTGTTTCCTAGCAGGTTATCCAGCCATCAGGCTTCGTGGCCTGCTACCACACCTGGCTTCAGCCGCAGCAAGATCTTCTAGGAACAGCCACCAACAGTCAGCACCACTCCTGACTCCTCGTACTCTAGCTCCTGGCTTACAGGGGCCTATCCAGTGAGTATTCAGTATTGCCTTTTTGTCATCTGTATTATACTGTATTGAGCAAACAGCAGCCTGCTACTCCTTCTGGGGTTACCTCCCCTCTAGGGGTTCTCTAGCTGCTAATATTGGGTGCTTTGGTCAGATTGTAACACTTAGCCTCTGCAGCCCTTATTTCACTATGCAAATCACAGTAAAATTACCTAACACCATCTCTATCTCTGTAGCTGCTTGATTTTGTGTTTCACTTCCTGGAAACATCATGTTTTTGGTGAGAATACATGAAGTATGCTTAAATAAATGGGTGGGAACTTTGTAGCCATTGAAAAAAAAAATAGTGAAAGCATTTTGGCAGTAGGTGAAAATGGTGATGATTTTAAGGAGTTTGTTTAAGGAGAATTTTCAAGCAAAAAATCAGACAACCATCTTGGGAACATGACTGGACCTTTCGCTCACCAATAGTCTTTTTATTACATCAACCTCAATGAGTAAGAAGTACATAACTATTGGCTTTGACCATTCTCAACCAGCCATTGGCTGGTTGGAAATTATAGGAGTTGTATTCTTCAACAGCTAGAGAACCAAATATTACTGTCTACTGTTTAGATTTAGTAAGTCCAGAGTTAGACTTGGGATTTAACCCCAGAGGCTCCTAAATGAATTGTGAATGAAGGCTTCAGGTAAACACTGAGGATCTTCTTCAGTTATTAGGGATGGTCGAAAAGTCAGAGAAAATTTCCCGCAGTACTTTTTAAAATGGAAAAAAACAATTTCCCACTTTTTTTGAAGAAACTTTCTGCCCATATACAATAAATACACAATGAATAAAATGTTCTCCTTTTCACCTATTTCTCTTTTGAGGGAAAACTTTTGTCCATCTTTAGCTGTTATGTTCATTTTATTTCCTTCCTATCTGTGTGAAAAGCAAAAACATTTATGTGTTGTGCATGCAGAGTAGCCTCTCTCCTCCCAGACTATCTTTTAGGAACCCTTAGTGAGGCCCCATGAAGATGGAGACAACCAGTGATTACTGAGAGCACGCACGCATTAAAAAGAGGTTAATTTAAGATTAAATGTCAGGAATAAATGGATTGATTTTTATCAAATTCTTTGTCAGGGGATTAGCTATGTTCCTGTGTGAGGGGGTAACACAGAGGTGGTAGGCAGGTAGATGGACAGCAGGGGAGAAAGCAATCACAGCAGGTAAAACATACACTTACATAAGTATTGATTAAACAACATAACAGTACTGAATTTGTACATTCTTTATATGTATGAGACGGGGGGGGGGGGGATAAACAGCCAGGAACCTTTTATAATATTCAATAATCAGCCAGATCTCTGACAGCTTAACTCACCAGGTTCTCTAATAAAGTAACTTATATCATGAATAACATATTACTCTTGAGGCAATAACACTGTGCACTGGAAGTATAAAATAGATTGCTTAACCACTTGGATATTAGAGAGGTCTCCAAAGAATTGCTTCACAATGAATTGAAGATGTTTGTCCTAGCATCCAGAGGGTAATAAGCCAAACATGGTTCACCTTAATAAACCATAAATGGCAGTTTAGTGAATAGACGTGCCTACCCAAATAAATCTATCATTATATAACTAAGATAAAATAAATTATACAAGTTAAAAGAATATCTCAACTTATCTATGGATGCTTCAAACTAAGGATTTTATTAATGGGATGCTTACATTCTTTATAAAGACACACACACAAACATCATTTTTTCTATGGCTTGCCAAGAACAATGTACAAAAGGGACTGGATATGGTTATGGTGAATGAGAAACCTGAACCTGATGGCATACACCCAAAGTTAATTAAAGAACTTAGGGAAGAATGCAAGAAAGTGGAGCATTCTCTACCTTTTGAAAGCCATACATGTATGCAGTATTCGCGATGGCACAAGTTTTGATGCAAGAAACATACTAACGCCTTGAAGATGAATAGCACATGATCCTAAACTAAATGCAAAGTTAGCTAATGCATCTCAATTAATTGCAAGGTTAGTGAATGCATCTAAATTAATGGCAAAGTAAGCCAGGCATATGAAAAAAGCATTCATAAAAAAAGCAAATGTGTTCTCTAATTCAGATAAAACGTGCGATTCAGGAACATTTTGGTGCTAATCATTTTACCCTCACTGTAGATAGCGATTGTGCATGTTTCATGCATTCCGCCCCTTAGTTCAGTAATAGTGATATGCATACTTAATATTTATTGATTCACTATCATCAGGCATGGCGCCTGTGTTTGGAAATAAACAAATGTAGTACCATTATTCAAACAGGGGGCAAGATCTAAACCAGGAATTACAGACCTGTGAGCTTGACTTCTGTTATTAATGGTCTAAAGTTAATATTGAATGCAGTGTCTCAATATGTGATGATGAAAATAAACTATATAAGGAAATACATACAGAGAATGACTAAATTTCTCTGCAAAAATATTTGGATAAACTGAGATAATTGGTGTAAAAATGGCAGATAACATTTAATATAGATAAATGTAAGGTTATGCATTTGGGCTGTAGAAACAAGCATGCTACTTATACAATAAATGGGAAGCTACTCAGGGAATAAAGATAGACAGTAGACTTCACAGCAGTGTGCAGTGTTAACCAGCCACTGCAAAAGTTAAGATGGTACTATTCTGTATAAAAGGGGTACAGAGGCAAGGAAAGGTAATATAATTCTAACTTTATACAAATCCTTGGTAAGGACTCATCAAAAATATGGAGTACAGTTTTGAGCACTAGTTCTTAAAAAGGCATTATTGAACTGGAAACATTGCAGAGATGTTCAACAAAACTGAGAAAGGTATTGGAGGATCTGAGTTATAAAGAGGGAGACTAGCCAAACTGGGTCTGTTTACCCAGAGACGAGTCATCTAAGGGGAGATCTGATTACCAGAGACTCAATATAAAAAACACTTTGATGAACTATTTACTCTAAGAGCTGAGCAAAAGCAAGAAGTCTGTTGAGACTAGAGAAAAGGCAATTTTGACAAAACGAAAGTCAGAGAATGTTTACAGTAATGGAAGTAAAGATATGAAATTATTTGCCTGGTTAAAAGGAAAACAAGACATAAAAACAAAGCCTCTATAGAAAAATATGTTTTGTGAACACATTGAACTTAAGAATTGTTTTGTTTTTCCTTACTAACCGGTTAATCTCAAACCTTGGCTGGCCTGACCAAGGCCAATATGATTCCTTTAAAGAGATAGTAATGTTTCACAATAAAAGCAGCTCCAATTAATTTTCATTGTATATGGGACATGGAGAGCATTATTTCAATACTGTCAAAGTTGTAGTTCAAGAGTAAAGTATCCCCCTGCTCCCCTCAGAACAGCAATACTTTCTGGATGGATTGCAGAGAGGGACAATCTTCATTGAGCATAAGGAAAAACATGAAAATTCTGTCAATGGGGGCAGGGTTTTCCTTATGCTCACTGTAAGCAGATTGTCCCTTTCTGTGAGTTGTCTGGTCCCAGGACCAGATGCCACATCTGAGGGGAGGTGGCTTACACTAGGCAAAATGGGTGGGAGGGGGATACTTTATCATTCAATTACTCTGGCAGTATTGAAATAACACTCTCCATGGCCCAAATACTATGAAGATTAATTGGAGCTGCTGTTTTTGTGAAACATTACTATCTCTTTAAGTACACTACAGATGTGCAATGAAATTAGAAATAGTGTGCTACACACCTGTCTGGTTCTATGATGTTGTGTCTCTACATGTTCTAAACTCACAAAGAAATATCTTTTTTTGTCTTGGTGTGAATGAGAACTATTATGTGCATAACAGCATTTACAGTTATCAGTGAGAGACATGTATAAATGGGCAATAGAGCAAAAAGCAACTTTATTGATTATCTTCATACCTGTTGGCTTCCAAACTTTGTCCACACTGATTGTATCAGATAGGAAACCCAGTCTGAAAACTGCAAAAACCACTGCTTGTTAAATACCAAATTCCATAGTAAATCACTCAAAATAGGAAATGTTTGAGGGCTTTTTTTTTTCATTCACTGTAAATTAGCCCTTTGGGTGACAGGGTGCAAAGCAAGGCATTGGATACCTACCTGGCATTCAAAGGGTTAACAAGTAAAGGACCAAAGAACACTTAACACCTCTTAATACAAAAAAGATATATATTAAAGTAAGAATTTATTAAATGAATTACTTAAAAAACAAAGCTTACTTTAATCTTGGCAGAAATTCCAAATGGCCACTATGAATTAATTCTGCATTTATTTGAACCAAAAAAAAAAAAATGTTTAATCCCTTCTGGACAATGGACTTACCAGGTACGTCCCGCAAAAACTGTCACTTAGTGACAGAGGACGTACCTGGTAAGTCCCGGAAGTAGTACCGGAAGTCCAGGTCTCCATGCGGCTGCATGCTGTTCGTGGACTATGGAATCATTTGGTAATTTTTTTTTTGTATGACGGGCGTTAAAGTGACAGCCGCATGCGGACGCAGCTGCCACTAAGGGGTTAAACATTACTGGATATTATATCCATAGATGATGTGTACCCAGACTTCAGGGAGGAGATGCACTAAGTTGTGATAAGGAGATGAATAAACGTGGATGATTTCTCAGTGATAATCACTTCTGTTACATTATGGAGCCAATACACCAAGTTTTTCCATGCAGGAGAGATCTTAGTGCATTGGCTCTGTTGAATACCATAGGAATTGCATACCTCCAAAGTGTCTTTAGGAGGGACAGTCACTCTTTCCCATCCTGGTGTCCCCTCTCTTTAGGAGATCAGACTGTGTAGGGTGTGTATAAGTGTATCACATTGCACCACAGCAGTAAAACTTTTAATGTTGTCATAAACTGTAGTATGTGTGTGTTTATAATAAAATAAATACTTGCTCTAAATCATGTATTCAGTTCCACAAGGCAGAATTGATAGGTCATGAAATAACCTAAACCTAAACATTTGAGATGATCCTGCCACCCACCAGCCACACCCCCATCAACATCATCTAAAGCAAAAGCGTCCCTCTTTGACCATTTGAAATGTTGGGAGGTATGGAACTGGAGAAGTGATATCACTAGATATCACCTAATTATCCCCACTTAATGCATAAACCCCCAGGACAACACCTCTCACTGGGGGAGATTCACTAAACGGTGATAAAGAGGTGATAAAATGGAGATGACTTCTCCAGTATATCACTTCTCCAGTTCCTATGTTATTCTATGGAGAGTACTTACTAAGATTTCTTCAGATTTGGAGATCTTCATGAATAGGATCTATAAAATAACATAGGAACTGGAGAAGTGATAAACTGGAGAAGTCATCTCCACTTTATCACCACTTCATCACCCCTTTATCACTGGTTAGTGAATTGGTTCACTTTTAAAAGGTCGCACACAAAAGAGCGTGCGATCACTTTGTGCCTTAACCATGTCGGCATGATAAAAATGGTGACCTGAGAATCTCTTAGTGCATGAAAGCGCGAGATTCCCAGGTTGCACTATGAAACATTGCAATGAAATATTTACTGGTCTCCATTGTACACACACACATTACTTCCCCTTCCCTTCTGCCATTCCGCCTAGTCTTTACTTCCCATCTGACATTCCATCCAGTATAGACATTGCTTCTCTTCTTTTTCAATCCACACAGTACAGCACATATGTATAAATTAATCCCCATTGATTAAAATATTGATGATCGCTGCTCCGGACACTCCCTCCCTTTCTCTTCTCTGTCAGTCTGTGCGCAGAGACAGATAGTGCCTGGAGCAGTGCTGAAAGACTGATGTGTGTGATTTGCCACCTCTCACTCCACTGCCTTCTTAGTTTATTCAAATGTTGTGAGGCTCTGGGTAGTAGAACAAGGTTGCTTCGTATACACCATCACATCCAGCGCTGTTCTGGGCAGGAGAGAACAGTGCTCATCAACATTTTAATCAATGGGGATTGATTTATACATATGTACTGTGCTGTGTGGATTTAAAAAGAAGAGAATCAGTGTCTATACTGGATGGAATGGCAGAGGGGAAGTAAAGACTAGGTAGAATGGCAAAAGGGAAGTAAAGTCTGTGTGCAGTGGAGGCCAGTAAATATATTAATTGCGATGTTTCATAGTGTGACCTGAGAATCTCATACTTTCATGCACTGCGAGATTCTCAGGTCGCCATTTTTATCATGGCAACATGGGTAAGGCCTGATGTGGTCTCACGCTCTTTTGTGTGAGAGCTTTTAAAAGGATACCTAGTGATTCTCCCCCCGTGTTTTCCTTTTATCCCCTGACTGAGACTGAGTCTGACTACAAACATGGTATCCAGTACTAATTAAATACTAATTGTTGGAATGGAATCCTCACATGACTTATTCATAGTGGTCATTGGGATTTTCTGCCCAAATTCAGGTGGGTTAGTTGGAATATATTATTAGGTGGTACATACATAGCTATTGCTTGAATTTTAACTCTTTGAGCACTAAAGGGATGCCCCATTAGCCCCACTAGCACTCATAGGGTTAACCCCCTGACTGCTACAAAGGTCTCTAAGGCATTGCAAAGCATCAAAGGGGTTAAAACTTAACATTTTTGCTGCAATAAAAATATTCATGAGTTCTTAATAAACTCCCCAAACGTTCATTTTGGCAATCTTTTCACTCGCTGTCCTTCCTATTGGATGCCCCCACCCTCATCACTACCATCTAGGTGAGCTTTTCAGCCAGCTGATAATAATGCATCACCATTCCTATTGCCTTTGATGTAGTGACTTTCTGGAGAGCCTTTGAAGTTCAATGGAATGAATGAATAGATTGACCAGTTTTTGGCCCATTCCACAGAAGCTTGTTGTTACATACGTGAGCAGGTGAAAAAAATCTTACATAACCCTGTAAAAAGCATTTTATTGTGTAGAGACCTGGGGCACATTGTCATGAGCGGCTTTCACACCCTAGGATTAAGTGGCCGTTAAGGGGCTACAATACGTGTCAGAAAAGATGTACTAGGAAGATCTGGAGCATCTGGAATTAACCAACAATACCATTGGGGACAAATAATAAGTTTCTTTGATTTAAATTGGCTTTGTAACCCCTTGAATGGTAAAGAGGTCTTCAGTGCATTGTAAAGCAATGCACTGGATACCTTTCTAGAATCCAAAGGATTAAAACCTCTATTTAACCCCTTGAGTGATAGAAGGGTATCCAAAGCATTGCAAAGTAATGCCTTAGATACTCCTCTGGCACTGAAAGGGTTAAATCAATGTGAACAAGATGAGTTTTCATTGAACCCTGATGGAGACATTGGTTTGTAAGTTCCAGAATTGCTCCATTGTAAATTCCATACTTGCTGGTGTTAAGTTGCTATGCTAAGGAGAACTGGTGCTATTCTGGAACAAACTAACTAAAGCAGAGATGGGCAACATGTGGCTCTTCAGCTACTGCTAGACTACAACACTCATTACTCCTCATGATGGAAGTTGTAGTCTGGTGGCAGCTGGAGGCTCACACATTGCCCACCACTAAACTAAACCATAGGGAGACAAATCCAGATTTTCAAAATCCCCATTGATTTAAAATGGGGATATTAACCCCTTGAATGCAAGACAGGTCTCCAGCACATTGCATTGTTATGTATTGAAGATCACTCAGATTCTTGGGAAGGTAAAAATGCCATTTAAATCAATGACAGTTTGGGGAATTTGTATGTTTCCTCTATGGTGCCACAGAGATTCTCTAGAATTGCTTCATTTTATTTGTATGTCAGCCTTTCTGTTGTGCATTGGACACCTATGTGGCACGCAAAGGTTTAATTAATTAACCCCTTGAATGCCAGAATGGTACGCAACATATTGCTCTGCAATACTTTGCGTACCCCTCTAGCACTCAAAAGATTAATCTCAACATCTCTTTTCTTGGGTACATTTTCTCTTTAAAGAAGAGGTAACTCTTTGGTCAGAACTAGATGTCATGTTCATAGAGGAAGACATGATGGTTACTAGAAGGACCAAGAGACCTCAGACTCAACCCATTGCCCATGAAAATCATAACACTTTTAAGGACCTGAGGAATGAGCAACAGTTAGCTTAAAAAGGGTTAACCCTTTGAGCACCAGAGGGGTACACAACGCATTGCTTTGTAATGTGTTACGTACCCCCCTGGCGCTCAAAGGGTTAAGGAGGTTTATGCACTCTGTCTGCTTCAATTAAATAAAAATTTTCCAGGTACTGCTTGCAGATGTCATCTCTTGTACAAAAGCAAAATTCATAGGGGTCATTAGGATTTTCTGACAATAGCAAGGTAAGTGGGAAGTTATTATTTGGAAGTGTTGATTCTTCTTTAAAGACAAGATTTCCAGGGTGACAGGTGAATTTAAAAGCGGCAATATGAATAAATATTATGTTTGCTAACTTGTGTGCAACCAATTAAATTTGTACATCAGAACTCAAAAGATGCCTGTTTGGGGATTTTCTTTCTAATATGAGACCTCACATCTGACAGTACCAGGGTGTGCTGACCTTCTTAATATGTTTAATTTAGCACAGTTTTTTGAACACAGCTCCCAGTCAGCCCAACCTGTAGGAGAAGGGAAATTGGATGACAGCCTAAATACAGAATACTGAAAAGGTCAAGGGAAATGTCGCAGGAGGACGGAAGCTTACAGACTACATCAGTCATTAAAGACTTTTGATATCTTTATTCAAGTGACATAAGCAATAAAGAGAGAGAACAAGGTGGATTGCTAGTGCAGTCACATAACAGGTGCTCTAATGAAAATAAAGGAATCCAACTGTATGATTAGTATTTAAAGGAGAAGTATCTCCATGAAGCAAGCACTTTTACTGCTATGCCTCAATGTGCCCCAAAACAATAGTGCAGAATGTCATAGTTACGGAAAAGTACAAATCCATCAATGCAGCTCCAATGGCATTACTCTCCAAAGTGGACAACTGTACTTCAGGGTATGTGCTATAGCATGGGATCACTTTGGTGTATTTTGGAGCATACACTCATCTAGCTTACAGGTTCAGACTAACAGTTACATTAAGATGCAGAGGCAAAATTACAATTTATTATCCAGAGAGCAGTGTGGAATAGGCTGACCAGACCTCACCTTTAACTGGGGACGCATAGGAGAAATGCATACTGCAGACTGCATTGATTTCAGTGAAGTACTGCAAAATGGCTATTTCTTATCTGTCCCCGGTTAAAGGTGAAATCTGGTCAGCCTAGTGTGGAAGCTTTACAGTAGTTAGGCAGGACTAAGAGGTTTGCAATTTTAAAATCATATACCTTTAAAATAGAATGTGCATTTAGCAAAGGCTAAATGAGGACCTAATTGCCTCTAGTGGATTACTGAACTTTGTGCATAAATAAAGCGAACAAAAAATGAATAGACAAGAAAAGAGCAAAACATAATTCACAGGTATCTCTCTTTAAGAGGGACAATCCCTTTTTGAGACCCAAATCCCTCTGTCCCTCTTTCCATCACTGGTGTCCCTCTTTTTAAAAGATCAGATTGTGTGATGTGGTTATAAGTGAATCACATTGTTCCAGAGCAATAAAACTCACATTAATGTTTATTTAACTCCTTAATGACCCCATGATGTGCCAGAGCCGTTACCTTGTTTTCCTTATGGACCAGTGACGGTCCTGCGGGAGCCTGTAATAAAAAGGGGGTCTGAAATTGACAGCTCTAAGACCAGATCGGCATAGATCAAGGTCATCCTTAATGGAAGGTAACTTCCTGGAACAATTCAGTATCAGTTTTTAGAAATTAGTCTATGTAAATAAAAAGCTTTGGTCTTGCTCTATATTAATGTATTCATTTAAACAAAGAGGTGTCAATAGGTTATAAAATAACCTAACATTTCTGGTAATGCCCCACCCGCCAGACACACCCCCAGCCACACCACTTAAAACACAATTGTTCTATGGCCTTGTGAAATGTTGTGAGGTATAGCAATGGAAAAATAAAAGACAAAGAAAGGACGAGTGAGAAGAAGTTCCAAACATAAAATATGCCATCCGACTCATGGGTGGCCTGACAGAAGATAGGTTTGACATAGTCTGCCCTTTAACTGCAAACTTGAAAGGATCAGCAGGTAGGTAATTAGTCTGGTTAAGGATTAGAGCAAAACAGCAACCAAGGGTCCCGTATCACCCTGAACATGGGAAAGTCTTGCCTCAAATGGAAAGAAAATTAATCTAAAGCCATAATCTTAGAGACACTCACAAACTTGGGAGAGAGGAGTAGTAGATCTCCACCTTGCAGGAATACACATCATTGCTGCATTTAACATGTTTGTATATCTGAAACTTAAGGTGTGAGGATTTGAGAGAAGGTGGGTTTAAATTTAAACAAATAGTAAGAAGTGAAGGAAAACTAGAACCTGCAGAATAGTTGACATCAGGGAGAAAACTGAAGTCCAAAAACAGTGCATAGGAGCCCATTCCTACCATATACTGATAAAAAGAAAGCCTCACTAGGTGGAACACTGCCAGCACAGACATTGCAGCTGAAGTCCCCCAGATGGTGTGGCTGATGAGAGGAAGAAGGAAAGCAATGATTCAAAGTCAGATAGGAAGTCTGAAGGTGTATATGTGGAGGTAGGTGGGTGATAGATGACTGCAACTTGTAGAGAGACTGGAATAAAGATACGGACAGCATGCGACTCAAAAGAGGAGTAGCAGAGTGAGGAGAGGGGGTGAAATTAGTTTGTAATGACAGTGTTCAGAGAGCAGCAAACCCACACCTCCCCCACGTCCAGTTGAGTGTGGAGTGTGAGAGAAGGAGAGACTGCAGCCATAGACAGAAGGAATATTAGGTATTTACTGTTTGCAGAGGGCATAATGTTGAAACCACAGTCCGAATGGGCCAAGAGCACCTTCTCATGATGGAGTTGGTATTAAAAATTGAGTCCATAAGCTGGTGTTATACAAAGAATCTTGAAGTTTAGGAGAATTGCAGAGCTTCCATTTAGATGTTTGCTTCGAGTCCTTTGTAGCCTTGCTTTGGGAGGTGTTCTTTCTCCAGTGGAATCTGTTCTGTCTCCTGCCCCACTACTGCTCAAGTTCTGCTTAAGTCTCAATTCACTTAAGATGGCTCATTTGGGAAGGGGAACCCCTTAAGTGTCACCCTTTAGGGCTATCACCCTAGACTGAAAAACAGACACCATTACATTTATGTCAGACATGTTAAAGCCAAACACTCAGTACAAAAATCTAGCACCGCTGTTACTGTAACCCCTGACACTCGAGAAAGGCAACAAGAGGTTAGGCAGAGATCAAAGAGGAGGAAGAATAGAGAAACCCAGGCAGAGACTGGAAGTTCCATGATGAGCAAAACAACTATCTAGCCATCACCTTCTTCCTCTAGGGTAACTGCAACTTCTGCCAATCCAACAAATTCATTGTTACCTCCCCCACCAAATGATAGCCATTCTGTTGACTTTAGGATGTGGCAGTTCATCTCCACCCATTGCACGCTGTGTGGTGCACTGACCATACGTGCCAGTGTGGTGGAAGAGAATCGCAAGCAGGGCATCAAGTGGCATCAGAGGAGATTCCATCCCTCAGAATATGCTAAGATACTGGCAGGGAGGGTTCATCATTACTATTAAATTGTCAGAAAGTTGCCATGTGTCCTTAGCGAGGTGTGGTCAAGGGGGTATTGTGACAGCTGCAGTATTTGATTTCTGGTGTCAAGTCTGAAGGGTGTTCATCCTGTTCCTGTCCCTGGCTCAACTAGGGTCAGACATCTAGCTTCGTGGCCAGCACCTTTCTTCAGCTTTGACTGCCGCAAGGACACTCCAATAGGACTCCTGCATACCCAAGCTTCGCTCCCCAGCTCCGTCATCTAGCCCTATTCTTCACAGGTACCAGTTTTTTCCTCCTCCATCATTTACAATGAGCTAACATGCCTCTATAAACAGGACAATTACCACTACAAATTTATAATGTGAGATTTCAATATGAGAATTGATAAGATCCAAAATGGTGAAAAATCGATCAGACCACATGGAACTGGAAAGGAGATGATACAGACAACCAACTGTTGAATTTGCAGAAGAACAAAATGTGTACATCATGAATTAATTCTACAGGAAATAGGCCCAGAGAAAATGGGCATGGACAAGCCCTAATAGTATTACAAGTGAAATCGACTTCGTTCTTGTAAATAATAAAATGGCTGACTGCTCAGTTTTAAATTGTTGTAACATTGGAAGTGACCATTATCTAGTGAGATTGTGTGGTGCACCCAAGGTCTAAATGCAAATGTGCAACTATAGAAGCAGGTCTAAAAGACCCCCAAAAGGAAGGAAGGTCTAAAAATTCCAAAAGCAAACACAGAGCAAACAGTGGCACTCAAAAAGATATGACATATCAAAAAGATTAATACTTTATTATATAATCACAACAAATGAAAATATACAACCAAGGTATAATTATACACTCAGTTAAAAACAGCATAAAAATCACACATAGGACAAGATAAGAGACTGCTAATGTCCCAGACAAGAAAATGACAATAAGGAAAAAATATGTATTAGAATCTTATTAAAACTAAATCCTAAGCTGTCTACCTTAAACCAAATGTGGGGGTGTCTGGTACAAAGGTACTGAAATTACACTGGACACTCCCACATTCAGACTGTGGGTTTAACCAGCACAGCAATATACGGTTGCCTACACTTTCTAATAGGAAATCTGGCCCTGATTCTCCCATATCATTGTACTGTATTGGTAATGTGCTAGTTAAAAGACAAATGGTCATTTAGTTATCAATAAAATGCTGATTATTGTAATTCTCCAGAACAAAAATTAATTCCAAATGAAAGACTACACATTATTTTAAGTTAATTAAGCTTAAGTTATTTTTGGTTGTAATTTCCCTTCGATGCTTTTACTAGCATAACTTAGATAATAAATATAGTGGATTATAAACATCAAAACAGCAATATCTGCTAATAGCATGAAGTCCATTCCGCATCAAATTGGGAATTAATAGAATTTACTATAAATGAAATTGTGAAAAATATTCCTTCAAATTATGTGAGAACAAAAAATATTTCCGAACTAGTTTATGAGCAGAAATGACAAGCTGGTCTGGATCTCATTTGTAAATCTGGGGCTCGATACTGTTAGCCCCACTATTTTTATAACATGTGGTACTGGTTTTCACAGCAAATTTTACTATTCTATAAACTGTGCTGTCAACACCAAAATCCACGCTAAGGGGCTAGATTCTATTACAGGTGCTAAATGTTAACACCAGTTTTATCAAACATTTTCCTAATGAAGACTATGGGGAAAACTGGAGATAAATGCAGAAATAAAATTAAAGGGATAGTAATACTTTATTATTACTATTCCCCATATTGTAGATATTTGTAAAATAATGTAATAGCCCCTAAGTTTATCTCTCAAACCTTTATGATTTGAGAGATAACCGAAGGCAAAGTTGTCCCCTCCCTCCCCCTTCCCTGAAGTCAGCGTTGCACTGACTGCAGGGTAGTCTGTCATACGACATGCTTGCGGCTCTGCAGATGAGCCGAGATCCCGTTAGTGAAAAATAATTATTTCACTGAAATGATCTTCTACATGTGCTTGAGAAGGCAGGTGCATCGGTATGTGTTGGAAGACTGGTTTCCAACAAATACTTGTGGTTGAAACAAACAAAAAGATTTACCTTCTGAGTGCCAGTGGGGTATTCAAAGCATTACACAGTGTTGCATACCCCACTGGCACTCATAGGGTTAATCCATAAACAGTTTCACACATGTCCAGACAGTTAAAAATGTATCCGTAATCCTTATATCCAGAGGTGTTCTTCTTTCCTTCAGTCTTCTTTTCTTCCTCTGATCTTCTTTCTTCTTACTTCTTTAAAAGTTTGACACTGTCAAAGAAAGACAGTTTTTTTTTTCCCTTTGGTGTTCCCACAATTCTCGCTATTTAGTGCGAGTTGTGGGATCAAAAAGCATAATGAGCATTTTGCTCTCCAGCAATAGAATAGATGGGATTTTTTTTGGCACTACTATTTTTCTATTACCACCAGCTTTACTAGTGGTAATAGTATCGAGCCCCTGAAGCTCTTATCATCATAACCATGCTCTCTTCCTTCAGAGGCCTCGATTCAATTCCCCTGACTCAAAAAATAACAGCCGATAATGGTCCAGATTTAAAGGCAGCTGATAGCCAAAAAAAAACAGGGGACAACATTTTTTCAAGCACTGTAAGTGATTTAAAGATCAATGCTATGAAAAAATGCCAGCAAAAAAAAACCCTAATGGCCACTAAATTTAACACCTTAAGGACCCATGACAGACCTGGACCGTCATGGGTTGCAATCCACTTAAGGACCCATGACGGACCAGATCCGTCATGGCTTAAACGATAGCAGCGTGCCTCCGTGCACACTGCTATCATTAAATCCAGGCTGAGACTGAGCACTCCGAGACCGGGGCATTCAGTCTCAGCCCTTCTTTCTTCCTCCGGTTCATGCGATCGCCGTATCAGCGATCACATGTACCGGCATAGTGACAGACAGAGACAGCATGCAAAGCATGCTGTCTGTGCCTGTCTCGTCTGCCTCTGTCTCCCTTGCTCTCAAAGTAAGGGAGACAGAAGTAGACGGGAGACACCTAGTAGTTAAAAAAAATACAGCAGTTGGGGGTATTAACCCCTTCACTGCTATTGCAGGAGGATGGCTAAATGCAGGTCAATTTTTGACCTGCAATTTTACACTTTAAAAAAAACAAACAAAAAAAAAAACACAACACACTTTTTTTTTTTTTTTACAAAAACATTTTTATTTAAAAAAAAATATATATATAATTAAACAATATTACGAGTGTGATTGTTGTGGAGCCATGTAATACACTTATATACACCACCAAATGCCAGGGACAAAAAAAGTGTCAAAATAGGGTGGGGAAAAGGGACATGGGGATTTTCACCCGGGGGGGACAGTGGCCACTTTAAACTGCGCATTTTGTAGGTATGACTGACCGGTCATACCTTTCATGCAGTCTCCATAAAAATTGAACCCTTTGTGGCCAATTGATCCTAAGAGAAAAATCAAAAATGGTGTTTTTTTTACATTTTTTTACCTTTTTTTTTAAATTTTAATAAAGTGAATGGTGGGTTATCCATATAAATAGGGTATCAAATGAAAGCCCTATTTATGCTTAAAAAAACAGTATATAATTTATGGGGGTGGAATAAAAGCCTAAGAGGGAAAACACTGTTGAACAAAGACATAGTCAAAAAGGTCAGAATTGCTCCAGTCCTTAAGGGAAAACGACCTCAGATTTTCCCGGTCCTTAAGAGGTTAAATGTGTTTTGACCCATTGAAGAAAAAAAAACTGCAAGTTGCCATTTAATGGACTGAGTTAGCTGTTAAGATTCGATAAGGGACTCAGCTTATCGCACAAAATGTAAGACCCAGGTTTTTTTTTACTAAAGTCCCTTATCGGATCTTTAGTCAGTTATTAAAAGGCAAAATAAAAATAAGTCCCCAGTGGATGTATTGATATGGGGCCCTAAGCCCATTAGCATATGCTAAGGTTATATGCACTTTATTTAGAAAATGGCAGTGGTCTCCTGCAAAGATAACCTATCCTAATGGATATGTTATCCATGCTATGGGGTGTCAGGAGGGGTCCTGATGCCCCCTTTGAGGTATGGACTTTTTTAAAACATATAATAAAAAAATAAATAAATGCATAACATTTTGTACACATATACAGGCAAGGTATGCAGCCTCATACCTTGCCTATTAACCCTATGATTACCAGATGGGTAACAAACACATTGCAATGCATTAATTCCTCTCTGGTACTCATAGGGTTAATTATACAAAACAAATACAATGAGAGCATGTCATAAAAAATAGACGATCAATGTCAAATTTCAATGTAGAAAAAAAGTCATGGGAGCACTGTAAGTAGAATTTTCAAGGGGAAGGGTTAAAATGTCCAATGTGAACAATATTTGTTGAATTAAAGTGGTGAAAGAAAGAACTGCAAGTCAAATTTCAAAGGGGGGGTTAATATGTCAAAGGGGGCACTCTATGTCGGATTTTGAGAATGTGGGGAACACATCTAACATTAAAGTTGATCTTTCTGTCATCAAACGTATGCCTATTTCCTTGGACTTTGACATTTTGCATGATTTTTTATAGAATAGAAGCAGACAGCGCCAAATTTGTTAGTATTCTGAAATATGCTGTCACCGCCAGTTTTGTTTACTGTGGTTCTGCAATAGAATTCCGAATGCACGTTTGCAAAATACACGTTGCTTGTTTTTCTTGTAAAGCTGGTTTTAGCACGGGTAATAGAATCGAGCCCTAGCAAGGTTACATCCAACTGGCCAAATGAAGAAATGGAACATAGAGGACAAAAAATGAACAAATCTGGGGGAAAAATGCAGCATATGGAGTAAATAAATACTCCCCAAATTACCATTAATTTAAAAGAGTATTTTTAGCCCTTGACAGGTCTCCAAAGCATTGTAATATATTAGTGTTAGCATTCAAGCAGTTGATATACACATTACTCTTGAAGCAGGCCTGTCAATGAAACATGGGTTTCATTTTGAGCCCTAGTAGACCAATGATGAAGATTAGGGTCTGAACTGGACTGATGGGAATCCCTCATTGGTCCTGCAAGGAGAGAGTGAACTGCAAGAATGAAGTCTCTCAGTTCAGTCTCTTGACCCGTGCAACCCTGCTTCAGCATTGAAAGCATGATACAGATGGTTTATGGAGTCCAACATGTAAAGTTTGTGACTGAGAACCATATACATCCAGGTTGAATTTCAACTAAGGAGATCAATTTTCTGACCTCATGAAGGGCTGACTGGGTATAGTGCAACCCAGAGCATTTTCTTAATGTAGGTTTATTGAGAATAACAAAGACAATTTACAAGGAAAGTAAATATATCAAGCAAAGGAAACCATTTGATCAAAACATATAACATGCTGTATAAGGGGTATAGCAGCATTTAACAAGAGCTAATAGAACAGTGTTAAACAGAATTGCCTGTACAGTTTTAAAAGAAAAAGAAAGTTACAGACCTCAGAAAGACAGAAGGCTAGATTCTATTGCAGGTGCTAAATGTTAACACCCATTTTATCAAACATTTTCCTATAGAAGTCTATGGGGAAAACTGGAGATAAAAGCAGTGATAAAATTAGCACCTGCAATAGAATCTAGCCTAGAGGGTGGTATAAGAGAAGAAAAGCAACCAAGACAAGAAAGAGTTACAAAGTAAGAGAAAGTTATAGCACAAGAGAGGTACATGGGCATGAAGCCAGATCAAGAAATGAGTGAAGGGGGGGTTTGGGGATAATTAATTGTTGAGCTGGCTGGAGCTGGCCCAAGCAGACCCAGATATGTAGGGTATCTAGGAAACACAGAAAAAATGCAGTTGGAGACTACACAAACACATAGTTGCCAAAGCCAGCAGTTCTGGTCAGGATATCAAGTAGTGATGGTTAGGCACAGTAGAAATGTACACAAAGCAGCTCATAGATCTAGAGGAGGATCTAAGCCAGGGTGGAAATATCCATGGAAGTTGAACCAGTGGGTGTCGAAGTATGGGATAACAGTGGCTCCCACTGGGCCAAAAATGCAGACAAGAAGCCTGTGGCATGAGCATGTAAGTGTTCTAGCATTCATATAGATTCAAGTCTGGACCTTCACTGCAAGACCGAGGGAGCTAAAGGTGATCTCCAGTTTGCAGGAATCAGCGCTTTGGCATCATTGATCAAAATATGAAGGAGCCTGCCTCGGGCAGTGGAGACCAGAGCAGAAAAGGAAGAAGTAGAAGCTGCCATAGGGATGAGGTTAAAGAGGAAAACCTGGGGAGTCAACTGCAGGGTTACCTGCAACATCTGAGAAATTTCCACACAGATGTCCCTCCAGAGAGAGAATATAGCAGGGCATTCCCACCAGATATGGATAGCGCCTACTTGTGTCAGACAGCACCAACATAGAGGGGAGGTCTGAGGAAGAAAATAGCCAGGTTTTGTGGAGACCAGCACGGCACCAACAGGTAAGTACTTTATAATTAACTTACCTTGTGGAAATATCCTTAGGCAAGATAATATTACAACAAAAAATGCAGGTCCATATATCCCTTGATCAGGATAACTGCACATTCTCCTCCCAATGTTTCATAAATCCGGTTGTTGTTCTGTAAAACGTTCCATTAAGAAAGAGATTCCCAGGAGATATTCTCGTATTTAGGATGAGGGAGTGAAGCTTATGTAGGCACCTCTCCTCCCAGAGCGGAACACTAGAGACCCAACTCTTGGAGTGAAATCTAGGTTAACCCTAATTGAGAGATTCTGGGAGGGGAAGGGGAATGTCATGTTTAGCGTTCAGACATCTCCAGACGTCAAGTATGCATCTAAGAATGGCATGAGAGTGGGCCAGTACAGGGAAGGATTCATATTGAAGATAAAATAATTGTTTCAAATCAAGCCCAGTAGCTGTGCAAGAGCAACAAGCAACCCATTCCTTCTGCTGCAGCGCCTTGAGTTTGAGTCCCCTTGTGAATACCGAAGCAATCCAAAATGCTTTAATGTCCAAGACACCCATCCATCCCCTCAAGGGGTTTTAGCTAAGTATGGAGTGATTAAGACATGGTTTCTTATATTTCCATATGAATTGTCCTATCACTCTCTGCAGATCAGAAAAAAAGGAGGATGGTAAGGATATGGGGAGAGTCTGGAAGAGATACAAGATTTTTAGGAGTGTCAACATTTTTACCAAGTTAACCCAGAGCAATTTACTATGTCTATTCCCATAGGAAGAGACTTAATGAAACATGATAATTACCCTTTAACTAAATCAGAAAATAAGCCTTCCTATGGTGTAATTGGTTTCCCCAGAATGGCTCCATGTTGGCCTTTTTATGTATGGCTCCCCTATCTGCAGAAAGAAGTTTTCATTAAGTGAGTAGTCTGACACTGACCTTGAGATATCATTTTTTGTGAAGTTATTTTTTGTACTTATCCAGTGACACAGGTCATACAAAACAAACCTCAATTGCATTTCAAGAAATAGATGTGAGGCTATTAATGCTTTAATGATTGCACTCACCAGCTCAGGCAAATGGAAAAGCATATCAAATGTATGACAGGTGTCTTTTAATGGTGGTTGAATAACTGGGGCAAACTCCTTTGCTCAGAAAGTAATTTAATTTGTGGTCCACAGAGTTTTCTGATGGCAGAGTATCTTGCAGATCTAAGGATCGCGGTATATATGTATTTCAAGGTCTTGTGTCATTATTTAGGGGAGTAAATCCAAGCAACAGAAAAGATTGGCCACGTTATCATTTCTATTACAAACCTTAAACCATTGGAGCATTTATGCTTTTTACCAAATGGCAGAAGTCTGTTTTTTTCCAATGAGAATTATGAGAATGTTTTTTTTCTCTGTAAACCCTACATAAAGAGCACTGAGATTCACTTTTAAACTGGCAGCATTTAGAAGTACTCCACTGAAGAAAAACAGTTGTATGGAAGAATAGATTCTAAGATGTGTTGGTAGCAGATAGGCTAATGCAGTTACAGATTGGAGAACTGATTCTGTAAGTTTAGTATTTGTTAGAATTTTGAATCTTGGAAGGGCAAAATCATTTTCTGTGAATTGAGTAGCTTTATCAATCTTTTGTACTATATGTTAAGTTTATATTGTGGAAACACATGTTTTCAGGGAATTGTACAAATCTTTAAGCCACTCTAGAACTAACAAAGGTACCAGACCACCCGAGTATAGATCTCAGAACACACACAAAAAATAAACCCTGTATACATATATAAAAAAATAAAACAAAAAACAGACCCGCACTCCTCTGTACAAGTGTGCAAATGTGTACCCTGTATTGGGCATATGTTTTACCACTGTGTTAATAAATAGTTCCTTGGTGATATCTGTAGTTTAGCCATTTGGTGTTTTTCTAATTTCATTTATTATACATAGATATCATGGTGAGTTAGCGCTGTAAGCTATGTTTCCCCGATCTCTCTGTCTAGTATTGTGACAAGATGGAGGAGGAGGCATTGAGACTGGGATAGAGTTAAGTGATATTAGTAAGTGTTTTTATCACTTGTGTGTGAGAAATAAATAGAAAACCCTGCTTTTAGATGGTATTCTTTGCACTTCTTTTTAGATTTTTGACAATTGTACAAATCTACTAGTGAGAGGATCCCTGGCAGGTTTCCTTATCTTTACATACAGTATGGAAATCACTTATCAGTAAATAAGAAAAGTTTTGCTAGATTTTCTTCTCATCTCCCATATTCCCTATAAATGTTGTCCTTATGCCATGATTTAAGAGATAATATCTAAGTCCAAGATGTCTTGGTGGTGGACATGATGCTTGCTAGCAGTAGCTTGAAGTGAACCCTGTCGCCAGGTTCATTCATAAAGAGCGCAGCATGGTCTGACCCAGGTGACTGATTCATTGATGAAAGTGCAGCACTGTGCTTTCTATGAATAAAACCGGTGACAGGGTTCACTTTAAGCTACTACTGGAGCCGGCTTATACTTCTCCAGTAAGAAAGGAAGGGAGAAAATGCCTTCTGTGTTACCACATGGATCATCTATCCTTCTGGATAGATGATACATTATAGGGGGATATCAGGAGGGATCCTGATGACCCCCTCAAGGTCTGAAATTATTTTATATTACAAGAAAGAGCATATAACCTATGTTAAACATAGATTATATACACTTTATTAAAAAAGTCACCTCATGGATCACCTATCCTTTTGGATAGTTGATCCATGTTAGGGGGTATCAGGAGAGATCCTGATGACCCCCTCGAGGTCTGCAGTTTATATTTTTAAAACACATAAAAAGAATTATAAGAAGAAAGCCCATATAACATTTGTGACATATGTAATGTGGGCTTTATTGAAAATGCCAGCAATTTTCACCGGCATTGATGACCTATCTTACTGGATAGGTGATCAATGCTAGGGGTGTGTCAGGAGGGGTCCTGATGACCCCTTGATGTCTTAAGTTTTTTTTTTTACATACAATAAAAATGCAATAAAAATCAACTTTTTACACATATGCAGGCAAGGTATGTAGCAGCATACCTTGCCTGTTAACACTTTGAGTACCAGATGGGTAGCAAATACATTGCAATGCATTGCTACCCCTCTGGTACTCATAGGGTTAATCATGAAATATATATACAACAAGGGCATGTCACATACAACCGGAGAAGAAACAATGTTAAATGGTAGAAATATTGGTCCATTTTAAGTGGAGAAATTATGTCATGGGAGCACTATCAGTCAAATTTCAAAGGGGGGATTAATGTGTCAAAGAGGGGCAATATTGGTCGAATTTAAATGGATAAAGAAGGTCATGGGAGCACTGTCACTCTCATTTCAAAGGGTGGGGTTAATATGTCAAAGGGGTGTACTCTATGTCGGATTTCGATAATGTGGGGAACATATCTAACACTAAACTTGATCTTTCTGTTGTCAAACGTACGCCTATTTCCTTGGACTTTGACATTTAGAATGTTTTTTAGGCAGTAGTTGAATAGAAGCAGACAGAGCCATGGATGTTAGTTCATAGAAATGTGCTGTCTACTCTGGTTTTGTTTTACCATGGTTCTGCAATAGAATTTTGGTAAAACACGTTCGCAGAATACACGTTGCTTATTTTTACTGTAATGCTGGTTTTGGTGCATGTAATAGAATCGAGCCCTAAAGATCTGATAAGGGACTTCAGTTAGAAAAATCTTACATTTAAGAGGTAAAGTCACTTATCGAATGTTTGGCTGGATTCTATTGCAGGTGATAAATGTTACCACCCATTTTATCAAATGGGGAAACCTGGAGATAAAAGCAGTGGTAAAATAAGCACCTGCATTAAAATCCCGCCTCTTAATAGCAAATTCAGTGTAATGACTTTATTGCCCAGCAATGGATTTTTTTTGCCAGCATATTTTTCATAGCACTGTGAATTGAATGGCTTAATGTGCTTGAACAAATGCCGCAGGAGGTTTTTTGGCCTAATGAGGACAATTGAATCAAGCCCAGTGTGTCTTTAGCTTTGTATGTGTCTCTGCTTGTAGTTGTTTTAGGGATATTTATTTCTATGTGAGGCCTTAAGTTTAACCCCTTAAGGACCCATGACGGCCCAGGACAGTCATGGCTTGTTTTCACTTAAGGCTGCATGCTGTTCGGGGAGTCCAGAATCGTATTCTGAAAAAAAAAAAAAAAAAAAGGTCCCTGGTCCTTAAGTGACTGCACCGTGCATGTGTGGCCGGTCCTCCGGTCCTTAAGGGGTTAAAAGGAGTAATTCTAGGACAAGTGGTACCAAATTAAAATTCTTATTGATTTAAATGAAGCTTTATCCCCTTGAACGCTAAAAGATGTTTCCAATGCATTGGTTCACATGAAAGTCAAACTGTGGTGCAGTTTTGTCTGCTTTAGATTACGCCACAATTCTTATAAACATAGGGATGCAAGTATTTCTCTGTAACAACTACATTTCTGTTTGCGTGCATGTCTTCATTTCTGCAGCCAGGTTGTATCCTCAGAACCTACATGTATCATTAACTGGACTTGTAGCTTGTTTCTGCAAATAGAACCTACCAAATATGAATGTAAACTACTTAAATTTGAGTGTCTTTTTGCAGCACATAACCCATACATTTTACCTGAAACTTCCCACCACTAGCGATGCTGAAAAGCACTGCTAATTTGGCTTATTTGGATATGGATGGGGTTACCTAATAGATATGCTACAACACCTGAGTGTTATAAACATCTCAGCACATTGTAAAGCAAAGCATTTGAAGGTGTCCCTAGTATCCAAGTGGTTAACCCTTTGAGTGCCAGAGATGCATTCAATGCATTGCATTACAATGAACTGGATACCTCTCTGGCACTCAAATGTTAATAGACCCCCTCAGCTTTGTTCATGGATAAAAGAGTTAACAGGAGTTTGCAACATGTATCCCTCCACCTGTTGTTGGACTGTAATTCTCATTGTCCTATGCCAGCCCACAGCTTCTAGAACAGACCAGAACAACTTCTAACTCTCAATGTGTTGTTGTATTGCTACTCTTGCTAGTTGAAGATGGTGGGATTATTTTACACTTCCTATAGATAGACAAAACTTCTAGTAGAGACTTTATCAACCTTGGTAAGCATTCAGGTGGAGGAGTGTGTGTGTGTGTGTCTGATTGTGTGTGTGTTTGTATGTGTGTGTGTGTGTGTGTGTGTGTGTGTGTGTGTGTGTGTAATTTCAATTACAATTGGAATAATAATAAAAACATTGGAGATGTTCAACAACCAGCCATTAATATTTCACTAATGGTATTTTATTTTAAACTATGTTTGTTTGCAGATGTACATCTTCAGAAAGAATCCTATTAGCAGAGAAATGCTATCATAAGTAAATAAAAGCATTCAGAAATGAATGGTACATAATGAAAGGCCCATTAAAGTTGCACTCTGTACCCTGTCGATAAACAGGTCTCACACAGAAGACTGTGCACGTTAGGCATGCTGCTGATCTGCTTTATATGTTGCATAATGGTACTGTTAGTATACTGATGAAAAGGTTGAATTTATCTTTGAAATGCGTAGATAATTAATATTCACAGGTGTGTTTTTTTTTTAAGATTTGGGGCTCGATACTATCCCCATCTGTAAAAATAAAAAAATAAAATGTTGACGGTGGTTTTGAAGGCACAGTTAAGCATTCTATCACCCTTAATGTAAATATCCAACATGCAATAACCAACGGGCAACCAAAAAAGCCCTTTCAGACCAACAGAATACAATGGGCAAGGAGCATTCTATGTTATGCGGTCAAGGATACCCAATGTTAAATGGAAACATTTTCTGTCAGTAATCCTGCACCTCCAAGCTGAGGCATAGAATCTACAACGCCTGATTAAAACCATCATTGGCTAAAGAAAGCAGGTTAGAATCCACACACTATGTCAAAAACAAAGGGAGAACTGTTAAGTTAACCCCTGAAACCACAGCCAAACACTCCTGAAATGTGTGCCAAATGCACCTAACCCTCACACAGCTACCAACAACATAAGAACCTCTTGAATATCAAAGGAGTGTGCAAAACATCAGGAAACAGTGTGTTGCACACTTCTTGCTCCACAGGGGATAAAGCACAGGCCCAAAAACTCATACCTACACAATCAAGGTATGCACACCTGTCTATTGCAGTGGGAGGGAGATGAAACAACATCATGTCCTGCCCCTGCTATAACCTCATGCACTGAAATATTGTGCCCTCTTGGTTGACTGTTATTAAAAACCTACTGTGCTTGTGAACATGCCATATTGGATGAAGAATAACAGCTACTCGCCATGTGGTTAACCTTTTGAATGTCACAGTGGTACACAATACATTGCTGCCTGTCTCTTCTCAGTCACACAAGAATTTTGTGTACTTGGGATAAATCTCCTTCACATATCTCCAGACCCCCCTAAACCAGATAACAGCCAGCTGGATGGAACTTGTATTATAGCTGCCTGCATCTTCACAGTCACACAAAATGTGGGGAATTTTGGGGTAAATATTCTTTCCTTCCTTCACACACCCACAAACTCCACTAACACAGAGAACAGCCAGTAGAAAGAAATTTGGATAAAATATGCCTGTCCCCTCTAAGATACCCAAGCATTTGGGGTATTTGGGGTAAATCTCCTTTTTCTCCTTTCACGCTCTCCCTTCCCCCTAGACACCCCTAACACAGAGAACAGCCAGTAGAAAGAACCATGGATCACACCTGCCTGTCCCTTCTCAGACACACAGGATTTTGGGGTATTTTGGGTACATCACTGTTACGATTCAGTACACTCAGAAACTGTAGATGTTGGAAAAAACACAATTTTATTTATAGCACACAATGAATAACGTAACCGTCACGGGTCCAGCATATAGAACATAATAACTGACACAGGACAGGTTACATTTGCAAGTTTAACCCACACAGGTTCAGTATGTACAGCAGAATACAATACTGACACAGGTCAGGTAAATAGGAATTGATACAGTGTAGGAGAGTCCAGAGATACCAGTGGAGTCACTGACTAAGTCTGCCCGGATAAGAGGAAGGCCCAATGTTGCTCTCAAGGCAGTGAGTAGCGACAGTGACAAGATGTCAGCGAAGTGCAGGCAAGACAACCTGAGCGGGAGGTTGCAACGGTGGACGCCCACTGGAGACTACAACAGCATGAGTCAGTGCTTGTGCCACAGAACGTATGCCCAACGGAGACTATTCACCACCGTGTGCCCGGTGCCACCCTCAGAGGGGTTAATGCACGCCTTGGTCTATATGCGGAAGGTCACCGAATGCGCCCAACTGAACCCAAGAGAAGGATATCAAGCAAATGGAGAGCTAACAGTCAGGAGGATAACAGTGGTGGAATAAGTAGCGGCACAAGGGCACCACCCCAGGAGGGGTTAATGAACGCTATGGTCTAAATGCGGAAGGCAACTGGATGCGCCTAACTGAACCCAAGAGAGGGAGACCAAGCAATCGTTAGTATAACGGTATGGAGGAAACACTGGCACAATGAGACTCGAATCACGGAAAGGACTACAAGGCGGTAACGGAGTACAGTAGCTCAGCTGTGCACAGTAGCATGAGCAACAGTGCACCGAGAGAGAACAGCAACAGGCACTATACAGGATCTTCACCCAGCCAGGCGTGGAAGGAGCAGGAACAACAATCTCGCCGGAAGGACACGGAGCAGGAACGTCAGCTAAGCCGATTTGGTACACGGAGCAAGGACGTCAGTCAAGCTGGGTTGGTAAATGGAGCAAGGTCGTCAGTCTCGCCGGGTCGGTACACGGAGCAGGAACGTCAGCCAGGCCAGGTCAGAACAGGAAGCAGGAACATCAGCCAATCCGATTCGGTACACAGAAGCAGGAACAGTAACAAATAGCGTAGTCAGTCAGTCCGGTTCATACACTAGTATCAAGATAACGGAACAAGCGCTAGGCATCAGGTACACCACGAAAGGGCAACCCTTAAGTGACAGCCCAGAGTATATAAAGGCTGTCACTGGGAGGAGCTGTGCAGTGCAACCAATGAAAAGGCACCAGGAAATAAGCCTGTCAAAATGTCGCTGGAATCACGGGCGCCGTGATAATCTCTGGTGCTTCCTTCACACACGCCCAGACTCCACTAACACAGAGATAATAGTCAGATAAGGAAGGAAATTGCATCACAGCTACCTGTCTCAGACAACCAAGATTTTGGCATATTTTATGTTAACCTTCTTTTGCCTTCACACTCCCCCTCCCAAAGTGCCCCCACACCCCCAAACGCAGAAAACAAATTTCCTTTCTACAAGACTCCCTAAACTATACTCAAACTTTGCTTTATATGCCTATCCTAACTAACTCAAAAATATGGTGTTTACTTTAGCTCTCCCAAACACATAATGACATGCTGTGGGAACCTGACACCTCTATTATACTATCTCAGTAGGTAAACAAGAAAAACTTGATAAGTGGGTAAGAAATAATGTTGAGCGAGCGTGCTCGGCCGATGCTCGGATCGGCTCGAGCATCGCTCTGCTCGGCACATGGCGGTACTCGTACGAGTACCGCCATGTGCTCGCCCGACATGTTCGGGTTGCGGGGATCTGTGCCGGAAGAGGCACAGATCCGAAGACGCTCCGCTGGACCACCAGGGAATGGAGGTACAGGGGCATTGCGGAGATGAAGGGGGCATAGCGGAGATGAAGGGGGACATTGTGGAAGAGGGGCATAGACTCTATGCCCCTCTTCCACAATGTCCCCCTTCATCTCCGCTATGCCCGTCTGTCACAATGTGCCCCTTCATCTCCGCTATGCCCCTCTTCCACAATGTCCCCCTTCATCTCCTCTATGCCATAGAGGAGATGAAGGGGGACATTGTGGAAGAGGGGCATAGCGGAGATGAAGGGGGACATTGTGGAAGAGGGGCATAGAGTCTATGCCCCTCTTCCACAATGTCCCCCTTCATCTCCGCTATGCCCCTCTTCCACAATGTCCCCCTTCATCTCCTCTATGGCATAGAGGAGATGAAGGGGGACATTGTGGAAGAGGGGCATAGCGGAGATGAAGGGGGACATTGACCAGGCACCCTCCGCTCATCAGAGCAGGGGGTGCCTGGTTTGATGCTCGAGTGCTCCCATTCATTTGAATGGGGCTCGGGTGCTCGGCCGAGCACTCGAGCAGCAGGGGGTGCTCGGTCAGAGCACCCGAGCACCCGAGCATCGCGGTGCTCGCTCAACACTAGTAAGAAATTCAGCCTTATTGTTGAACAGGGAAAGAATTGAAAAGAAGAGGTGAATCATAGATATCACAGTATCCCTAGGAGGCCTAGCAATCCTGTGCTTCCTTTTGCTGTTGTGCTGTGATCTGGCATGGAGGCTGGCCACTTCCTCATTCCTGACATCTAATGGAGCAGGCGCTGTTACGTGCACTTGCTTATGGCTCTCCTACTGATTTGCCTAATTGGTTCCCGCCTTTGTCTGCTCCTTTTTAAACTTCCCTAGGCCTAGGAGTCATTGCCTTTACCTGGTGTTTCTACTAGTAACTCTTGCATTCTCGTTGTGACCCATGCCTGACCTCCGAATCCACTCTGTGTATGATCCCGGCTTGTCTGACTACCCACATCGTCTCTGACCTGTGGCTCTGGCTGACTATCTCGCTCTGTGTAGACCTGGATTGTCTGACCTGTGGCTCTGGCTGACTACTTGCTCTGTGCACTACCCAGCTTGCCTGGAAATTAGTCTCTGTGTCTCGTGGCTCTGGCTTGCTCTCGCTCCTTGTTAGCGCCAGTTAGCGATACCTTGGGTGGAGACTTGCTATCGATACTGGTTCTATCACTGCTCACCCAAACCTATTTCCAATATCCTCCGCTATCCTGCAGTAGTTCAGTGCACAGCACAGTGTGCAGCTCCAGGCAGAAGCCTGGGGGGCCTAACGTCCAGTGATCTGGGGTTGTGTGGGCAACACAATAGAGCAGCAGCACGTAGGGACTAATGGTGGTGGTGGTGTTGGAGAAGCTGCGGTGAAAGAGACATTAATGGCCTTTTTAGCAGAAACTGAGAATGAATGGGAGACAGGGATGAGGATGGGCATCACCACCACCACTAGCAGTCAGCTTTTGAGATTAATGGAATTTGCAACTGCTCTAACTTCTGCTGCTGCTGCTGCTGAGATGAAAGGGCAGCAGGGTGCTGAGGAGCAGGCTAGTGTGCCACAGACCACCGTGGACACAGTGGGAAAGGGGTCAACAAGTAATGCGGGGCTAGGACAGGTTCCACTTGCCAGCAGTAGCAATACTACTCCTGATCATAATTGCAGTGCTAAATCTGAGGCAGTAGCAGCAACAGCAGCAACATTATCCGCTGCCACAGAAAGTGAAGGGGAATGGAGGGAACACACCTTGGCACAACCGCCCTGATAATGCACATGAAACACAGACTCCATGACATTTACTCCAAACATGTTAAAGCCAAATACCCATTAGAGAAATCTAGCACCGCTGTTACTGTACCCCATGACTCTCCAGAAAGGCACCAAGAGGCTAGGTGGTGATTAGTGTTGAGCGAGCACCCCGATGCTCGGGTGCTCGGGTGCTCTGACCGAGCACCCCCTGAGGCTCGAGTGCTCGGCCGAGCACCCGAGCCCCATTGAATACAATGGGGCGACACGAGCATTACACCAGGCACCCCCTGCTCTGATGAGGGGAGGGTGCCTGGTCAATGCCCCCCTTCATCTCCGCTATGCCCCCTTCATCTCCGAATGCCCCCTTCATCTCCGCAATGTCCCCCTTCATCTCCGCAATGTCCCCCTTCATCTCCTCTATGCCCCTCTTCCACAATGTCCCCCTTCATCTCCGCTATGCCCCTCTTCCACAGTCTCCCCCTCCATCTCCTCTATGGCATAGAGGAGATGAAGGGGGACATTGTGGAAGAGGGGCATAGCGGAGATGAAGGGGGACATTGTGGAAGAGGGGCATAGAGGAGATGAAGGGGGACATTGTGGAAGAGGGGCATAGCGGAGATGAAGGGGGACATTGTGGAAGAGGGGCATAGAGTCTATGCCCCTCTTCCACAATGTCCCCCTTCATCTCCGCTATGCCCCTCTTCCACAATGTCCCCCTTCATCTCCGCAATGCCCCCTTCATCTCCGCAATGCCCCCGTACCTCCAGTCCCTGGTGGTCCAGCGGAGCGTCTTCAGATCTGTGCCTCCTCCGGCACAGATCCCCGCCACCCGAACATGGCGGGCGAGCACATGGCGGTACTCGACGAGTACCGCCATGTGCCGAGCAGAGCGATGCTCGAGCCGATCCGAGCATCGGCCGAGCACGCTCGCTCAACACTAGTGGTGATCAAAGAGGAGGAGGAATAAAGAAACCCAGACAGACACTGGAAGTTCCATGACGAGTGAAACAACTAGCTCGCCATCAACATCACCTTCTTCCTCTAGGGTGTTACGTCGGTTCTCCATACCTCCGGCAGGTGTCTCGGAGCGCAGTCGCTTCCAGGTTCGGCAACGTCACCGGCTTGACGCTTCGCACATGCTCACAGTGGTTTCCTTTTGTCCGCTTCCGGGGTCCCCCTTACGTCCTCCATCATAGCCCTAGACGCACCTAAGGCATATATATATAGCACTGCTGTGGCTTATCTCTGGTGCTCTAGTATTAGGGTTTCCTGCTCGTTATCTTCTTTCTGGCAGGTCCTCCATTCTGCGTTTGTCCCGTGAGTTCCGCATTCTCTGTCGGGTTTTTCCCGGTTCCTCCTCCTCCTTGTCCGTTGTTCTTGTCTTTCCCTTTTCTTTCTTTTCCTCACGCGGCCCTTAGCTCTTTTTTGTGCTTCATGGTTTTTTTTTGGTTCTTGTTTTTCCTGGGAGCTTCTCTTATCTCGTCTATTTAGAGTATTTCCAAGCAGCCTGCTACCATCTGCACTGTCACCTTTGTGCAGTTAAGTTTTCAGGCTGCTTACATTTGGTCTAATTCTCCAATAGACCAACATAGGGTAACAAGTACATCTCCTGCCAATCCACCTCATTCATCGTTACCTCCCCCGCCAAATGATAGCCACTCTGTTAATGTTAGGATATGGCAGTTCATCTCTACCCATTGCACACTGTGTGGTGTACTGACCACACATGCCAATGTGTTGGAGAAGAATCAATACCAGGTCATCAGGTGGCATCTAAGAAGATTCCATCCCGCAGAATATGCTAGGATTCTGGCAGGGAGGGTTCATTATTACTATTAAACTGTCAGCAAGTTGTCATGTGTCCTTAGCGGGGTCTGGACAAAGGGTACAGTGACAGTGGCAGTACTTGGTTTCGGGTGTCATGGTGTTTGGATACAGTTGTGTCCCCAGATGTTATTTACCACACACACACACTGTGCTCATTGCAGTTGCTGATGGAAGCCACAGTTCCTGTTCTCAAGGGAAAATTATATATTCTAATAACAATACACCCATGATGATTTTGGAGGAGGGGCAGGTGGAGAAGATTTAATGGTCTACTTGTTCTCCACATATACTGGGGGCTACTTATTCTTCTCAGGTTCTCAGGTTCATCACTGGGGCCAGTCATGGCAAGTGGAACCTTCATCATCCATCTTCCATGTTACTGCTATTGTTGATCCCATTCCCTTTCAGCTGCCTAATAATCCTGCTTAAACAACTCAGCAGCAGCAGTACGAACACAAGTTGCAACTCAGGAGGACATTTGACTGGCATTATGCATTTTTATTTTTTTTCTCAGGGCTTGTGTTTTGAAAAAGAAAAAAAACTAGTCCTACAAAATAATAAACAATTTTTGGGGGGGCTGTTTATAACAAGCCTAAGTCCTACAAATCAATGTTTCCTTAGGGCTTGTGCCAAACTAGCTTAAGTCCTACAAATCAATTTTTCCTTAGGGCTTGTGCCAATCTAGCTTAAGCCCTACAAATCAATGTTTCTTCAGGGCTTGGGCCTCTAATAAGTCTAAGTCCTACAAAGGTCTCTAACAACAAATCAAACAAATCATCCTCTACAAAATTCTCTATAAAGTCAAGCATCAGTCCACCCCGTGGCAGCTTCTGTCAGGGGGTTCCTGTCTCTGTCACTTTAAATACAAATGACATTTTATTTTATTGATTTATTTTTTTATTAACTGTCCCCCCAATAGCAGTCAAGAAACTCCCCCCAGAACAAATTCCCTGATCAAATGATTCATTCATTCACCAACACAGACACCCTCCTCAGATCCCTTTATACCATGTCTTATGGTTTTTATTTTATTTTATTTTATTTAGGATTTATTTTTTATTAACTGCCCCCAATACCAGTAAACAACCCCCAAAAAACATTCCCTGTTCAACTGATTCTTTCCCCAAACCCCACCAACACAGGCACCCTCATGCCCCTTTTATACAATGCCTTTGGGAAATAAAATATTATTTGTAATGTGTTGTGTGTAACTTCTATGTTCCCATTGATCTCAATGGGTGAAAAAAGCAGAAAAAAGTGGAAAATCAGCACTTTTTGCAGGAAATTTTTCTCAAAGCGGAAAGTGCCATTTTTCACTGATTTCAGTTTGAGGTGGAAAGTTTCGCCCATCCCTTCTCCTGATAAAGAATTATTAGCAATAAAAGTATGTGCAAAGAGGGAAGAAGGGTCTTTATCCTGAGTCTGCTGAAGTAACCTAACCTGTGACAGATCTGACGAAACCTGAGGAACCATACCCTTATCTAGGACTGGTAACTATACATTTTCTTTTATAAATCCTGTAAAGCTTCTAGAATTAGTATAACCCAATTTATTTTGGGATAGTCTTGGTGACATTGTCTAGTAGATTTGGGCTGCCTAATGGAGACTGCCATCTAGCAGTCATTTGGGCTGTATAGTTAGAAATATTCTAGAAACTGCACAGTACCACTCATAAATATAATTATTAATATTGTGTGAGATAGATTGATAGTAATTTATATCATATAGGAGTTGCTGAATTAGTTTTAGCTGTATTTTTTTTACACCTGCCTCTGTTGATCTGGTTTTCCATCTGTTTCCAACTTAGTGTATGTTTCTGTTAAGAGATTCTTTTGTTTCATGTGTGCTGCTTTAATTGCATGGTAGTGGTGTAGGGCCTAGTAATTTGGTCTGTTTGGATAGTCACATGTTGCAATCCTGACATAACAAAGAAGGGGCTGCCATCTTGGACTGAGTAACTGTGTTCTTTCACAATTTTTGTCTTTGGCTAACCCCTTCAATTCTGTATTGTGTAGCAAACATGATGTTGCCATTTTAATCTAGATAGTGTAAGTTGCATTTATTTAATTCATATTGTCTTTACCTTTCTATAAATATGTTATTTTATTATTTTGTATTATATTATGGTAATTGTAATCTGTTATTGGCAAAAGGTATTCATAATTTTGTGCCTCATCCAGAAGAAATGCAATATTGAAAACAGCAGGTAAACAGTTAAATTCTATTCTATTTATCTGGGACATTTGTCTCCCAGGTAAGTTTATAATGCTAGAAATATATTGCACGTGGTTTAAAAGGGTTTTTCATGAGACATGCAGCCATATTGAGCCCATCTCACATGACAAAATCACCTTCCATCAAAATGTCATAGCTTTATATAGGTTTTCATATGTGCTGTAACTTACTGTATTATAATTAATTGAAAGGAATAATTAAACCCTGCTATGCTGCTGTGTTCAAAAATTGCTACCTTATAACTCTAGATACATACATATAAGGTTTAACCCTATATATATATATATATATATATATATATATACATGGTATGTTATCTTATCTTATCTGATAGATTACTGTATGTCATTTTATATATATATATATATATATATAAATATATATATAGATATACACTAGTGTAAAAGCATGTGTACACGGGCCAGCATTCTGTGTGTTCGGGGCAGTCTCTACTGCGCATGAATGCATCGGCAATCTCTACTGCGCATGACTGCCAAACATAGATCTTGCTTTTTATATTATAAGGATATCTTCTCTTCTCCCTCCCTTCATCCCCAACACTTTGACACCTTTATGCCAGGATGATATGCTAATGATCACACTCTCTCTACTCCTCCTATGCAATCCTTAGTGCATATGGCAGTGTGTCTCTATTGCCAAGGCAATGTGCTCACTACACATCTACAGACACAAATCACCATTTCATCAACCTTTAGTGCATCTCCTTCCTGGAGAGCCACAGTTTGTATGACCTATATTTTTATCAAAAAACTGAAAAGATACAGCATATATTCATATACTCTACCTCTCCACACAAATAGTATTTCTGGAGTCACTCACCATTCAGGTCATGTAGTCTGTCTACTTATTCATTGCTTGATACATCTTGTGATTTTACAAATATTCCTCTTGAGAAAAACATGCCAGCAATTTTTGTTATTTAGTGACTTTTTATGTCAGTGGGGTTTGTGAGAAGAGGAAGAAAATAATTACAATCTATACACCTTTACTTTTTAAGTGTCCGAAGGGTATTCAGTGCATTCCAAAGCAATACTTAGGCATCTCTATAGCACTCAGAGGGTTAACCTCTTGCATGCTAAAGAGAGCTGTAGCACAGTGCTTCACCACAGGGAATGTATGAACACAATACCATGCATAACAGGTTCTAAAACCTATTTTCTAGTCATTTGCCTGTTAACACCAATTTGCCAAGCTACTTACACAAAATAATCTCCCCTTAACCCTTTGGGGTAGATTTAAAGGTTTGCGATAAAACAGCTGCTAAGTAAAAATGGCACATCACCTGCAAATAAAACAGGACTTACATCGGATTCGACAGTCAGTCTACAAGAATAGTTAACGAGCGTAGACACAACAAAAGCACGTAACACAAAAACCTACATCACACCTTTTTTCACATCACCATGTGTCCTAATAACCCATTAAAATACAACTTAAGTCGGGGGCGTGTCCTGACTCTCATGGCGGCAACAGCTTAATCCCTTTGCTCCTGGCTACCTAAGGGTTATTTTCTGATTTACTTTTGGTTTACGTGATAAATTTACAACCCACGTTGCACCCTTACTACCAGATCCCCATGGGACCTAAAAAAAAGAATCACTCGACGGCTTCAGGCACTCTATTGGGATACCTCTCCGAGAAAAACCCTGCGCCATCTTTATCTCCACCTTCTTCTCAGCCTAGTGCGCGGGAACTTGCAGATATGTCTAACACTGGAGAAGGCTTCACCACGGACTCTGACACCGCCGCCGCAGTGGGTATGGATTACCCGACTAAAGACGATTTACGCAGTTTGGCTGCCATGCTTCGAGAGGATTTTCGAGGCTTCATTGAAGACCTCAAAACTACATTCCAGACTGAAATTGCTGCTGTTAGGGCAGATCTAGCCCAAATACAGACAAGAGTGGCTTCGATGGAAGTATCCTATGGTAGGTTGGATTCCCGCACCGCTTTCTTAGAACAGACAACGGCCGCGCAGGCGGACCAAATACGCCACTTGATGACCCGAGTCATGGACTTGGACAACAGAGGGCGAAGGTGTAATTTAAGAATTAAGAACCTACCCGAATCAGTGCAAACACAAGACCTAAAGCCTGTCATCACGGCCTTCTTTTCTGACCTCTTGGGCGACGCATATCAGGGCCTGCTCTTGATCGAGCGGATTCACAGAGCTCTCAAGCCGAGGGACAACAATTCTCCCAGGGATGTCATTCTGTGCTTACACAGGTACGAGGTCAAAGAGCTCATTGTTAAACGGAGCAGAGAATTACCCTCTTTAACCTGCGCTGGAGATGAAGTGCAAATTTTTAACAATCTCTCACCGTATACGCTGCAGCTTCGGAGAGAACTCAGACCACTGACAGAGCACCTACGGAGCCTTAATATTCGATATAAATGGGGATTCCCCTTTGCTTTGTCGGCTACTTTTAATGGGGCTTCTGCGACCTTATTTTCTGTGGAGGAGGTTTCATCCTTTGTGCTTCACTGGGAATCTCCCTGCCTCAACCACTGACATCTCCCTCTACTCCGGTCTCTAACCGCACTCAGAAGCGCCTGGAGTGGTCTCCTGGCTCTCCAGCCAAGCGTTCCAAACAGAGGAGGTTGGAAATGGTGCAACCTGTCCCTACTTCAGAACCTGCGACATCTACATGGTCCTGAACTGTCTTCATGCTTACTGTTCAAACCCTTAAAGAGTTAATTCAACTATGTTCCTGAAGAACTATCTCCCTGGCAGAAGTTTCTCCACTGCGGAGCGGATCTGACCCACTTGTCACCTGGGGTCTTCCCGGTTAAAAGAGGACTACACTCTATGACTTTCTTTATTCAAAGGGACTTATGCGGAGTGGAGAGACTGTATATATTCACAGGGCATGTGCCGAGAACCCCTCAGGGGAGTCTCTCGATACCTCAGGTAGTTTTGGTTGTTATGTATTCCGAATGTTATTTTCTCAGTTAATATGCTTATGCACATTTGTGTTAATTCCTTGTTATTATGTGGCCCTGGTGGGGTACTGGGGCTGTGGACCGGGGGGATCGCATTGCTCCCACCGGCCCCGAGCCTCGGTGTGCCGCTGCGGCGTACGTTGGTCTCCGGAGACATGCTTGCATCGTCTTGGAGTCCTGGGTTTTAAATCTGGGGGCTTTTTGTAAATTGTCTGGGCTTCCTCCAGGACCCAGATGGGAATGTTAATTCACGTGGGATGGGAGCTTTAGTATAGGGGAGCCTCTTGCAGTGGGGGGGGGTCTTTGTTTTGGAGTTTCAGTTTGATTACCTTGGATCCAGGCCCTATCTCCCCATCGAGTGAGACGTTCTCAGAATAGTTATATGTTTAACTGACGTTTTCGGTTTTACTCTTTGGGGATGGGGTTTCACAGGGGGTTGGTGATCTGGGAATTTTATCCATATTGGGGTGCGGAGATAATATCGGTATTTCAGACTTGGAGATACATTCACGATTCTTGTTATATTTCGAAGTATACACTTTTCCCACACTTAGTGGGACGTTTAGCTTTTGTCTAAGATAGGATGTTTATTGTTAGCCCTTCCACTGTCTTACACCCTCGCTCCACCCTCCTCTTAAAATTTGGTTCTGTAATCTTTTTATGTGTCTTGGGTTTGCTCTCACGATATGTCACATAATGAAGACACATATACTGCCTCGCTCGAGGTCTATGACTATGTTGGGTTGGGAACACCACGTGTTGCTCCCTCCTATACTGACAGCATGGACGGTGTCAGGAATGCGTTTTGCTCGGTGGCTGGAGTGAGGGGGTCAGAGGTAGCGAACCTCCAACTACTAAGTTTATTGGAGAAGGCAAGAGAAGCAAGAGAGGATAGGTAGTTGATGGAGGAGGGAGAGGGTTACTGGACAATTAAGTAATGTTAATTTAGGGAGGGAGGGAGGGGTAGGACAGAGGGGGGGGAAGTGGGAGGGAAGGATAAAACAAAAAAAAAAAAAAAAAAAAAAGTTATGCAGGTATACTTATTGCCTTTATCTACCGCATTCCTCTCAATGCTCTTTACTTTTCTGCACCGACTCCTAGCATCATCGTCCCCGACTCTAGCGTCAATTGCCTTCCCCATATACTAACTGCACTCTCACTGCTACTCCCCATGGTTTACTGTCTCTCCCTAGATGTTGACTCACGTATTCCTTGCCTTTGATTCACAATGTTCACTTTTAGACCTGTTAAATTTACAACTCTTACACCCTTAGCCACGCCAGGACTTAGTCCTTGAACTTTCATTTACCACAATATGACTGTTTCACTGCCCCAAGACGTACAGTCATACCTATCCCTCTTATTACATATTACACTATTCTCCCTGTTACTAAAGGGATGTTTCCTTCATCCATCTCCTCCTGGATGTCTCATCCTTCCTCTCTCAACTTCTCTCTCTTCTCTCTTTTTTTCCTCTATTCTCTCTCCCTCTTCTCTCTGGTTGCTCTCGGCCTGGGCGGGTGTATTGGCGGGCGGGGGTTCCCGCGACTTCACTCCATTCTATCATTTCAATGGCACACCTTAAAATACAGTCGCTCAACGTCAGGGGACTTAATACACCGGAAAAAAGACATCACGTTTTTAGGGATTGTAGGAAACGTTGTTCTGACATAATATTCCTTCAGGAAACCCATTTCAAAAATTCATCTCATCCCCCCCTCCATAGTCGTCACTTTCCATATACCTATCTCTCCTCGGCCTCTGAAAAGAAGAAAGGTGTAGGGATCTTAATCTCTTCTAAGGTTTTTTGGACGTTTCTAGATGTGTTGAGGGATGAAGAGGGACGCTTCATATTCCTTAAGGGTAAGATTCATAATCGAGTTTTTACGTTTGCAAATATTTATTGTCCCAATAACTCACAGATTTCTTACCTCAAAAAGCTGTTGGGAAGACTTGACTCTTGGGCTGATGGTACTCTAATAGTGGGTGGGGATTTCAACCTGACTCTGAATCCAGACATAGATTCTTCTTCGGGTAGATCTCCTTTTCGACTGACACATCATGCTCAGTTACGCAAATTATTACACGAGATGCAGCTGATGGATGCTTGGAGACTGCTGCATCCGAGGACACGGGATTACACTTTTTTCTCTAACCCTCACTCCTCCTATAGTCGCATCGACTATGTTCTGGTCCCACAATATTTGTTACATTCGGTCACTTCAGCGGAAATCGATCCGGTGTCATGGACAGACCATTCTGCTATTTCTATTACAATAAAACTGCCACACTTGACTCCATCTAACAGAACCTGGATGCTGAATGACACCCTCCTACAAGACGACAACATCATCAAGTCAGTATCCTCGATCATACAAGAGTATTTTTCCACTAACTATACTCAAGATGTCACACGCCCAATGACTTGGGAAGCCCACAAGTGTGTGGTACGTGGACACCTCATTCAACAGGGAGCTCGCAGGAAAAGAGAACGGGCCAAATCCTTTGACAGATTGTTGGCAATTGTTAGAGCTCGTGAATCAGCGCATAAAGCTTCGCTGTCCCTTGCTGATAGAGATGCTCTAAGAACTGCTAGGGAATCACTCAACTCTAGGCTGCGCGAATCCTTTCAAAGGTCCTACATGTGGTACAAGTATCAGAGATTTATATCAGACAATAAGTGTGGCAAGGCTCTTGCTAAATTTGTTAAGGGTCGTCGACGCTCTACTCATGTATCTCAGATACAAAATCCGAAGGGCCACTCTTTCACGACATACCCACAAATAGCCTCTGCCTTTAGGGATTATTTTTCCTCTCTATACAATCTACCATCCGCACATCCTGACGGGGATATACGCCGCAAAACTATTCATGATTTCCTTCGTAGAGCTAGGGTCCCTGTACTATCGGACCAGATTAGTGGTCTACTTGAAGCCCCCTTCTCCGAAAATGAGATTTTAGAGGTCATTCGCCATCTTCCTCTTGGTAAAAGTCCGGGTACGGATGGCTTTTCGACACCATATTACCGTACACTACAATCTCTGCTAGCTCCTCACATGGCTCAAGCATTCAACGCTGTTAGAGAGGGGATTCCCTTTCCCAACCAAACGCTGGATGCTACTATAATAGTCCTCGCCAAACCTCACAGGGACAAAACGAGTTGTAGCAATTATCGTCCGATCTCCTTGCTAAACGTAGATGTTAAAATTTATTCCAAAATATTAGCTAACAGGCTGAAACCACACTTACCTCACTTACTTCATCATAATCAAGGGGGATTTACCCCCGGTCGTCAAGCATACCATAACACCTCTGCAGTGCTTTCCCTCACATACCGGGTAGTAAAAGAAGGAACTCCAGCAATTTTATTGAGTACAGACGCAGAGAAGGCTTTTGACAGAGTTGACTGGGAATATCTGAGAGCGGTATTGGAGAACGTGGGTCTCGGTCGTTTGTTTGTTAATTGTGTCATGAGCCTTTACTCATCCCCATCTGCCCGTATATTTGTAAATGGAGTCACCTCGGACCCTTTCCCCATTAGGAATGGTACCAGACAGGGATGTCCCCTTTCTCCCCTTTTATTTAATCTAACCCTAGAACCTCTACTTCAGCTTATTCGGGATGACCCTCACGTTTATGGAGTCAAAACTGGGAACTCTACCCATAAGGTAGTGGCATTTGCGGATGATGTCCTGTTAGTTATTACTAAACCTGCAGAGTCTCTCCCGCACATCCTTGGTTTACTTAACCAATACTCTTCGGTTTCTGGGGCTAAGATTAATTTATCTAAATCTGAGATACTCAACCTTACGGTCGATGAGAAACTGTCAGCTTCTCTTCAGACTCTTTTCCCTTTTAAGTGGACTTCTACGGCTGTTAAATACTTGGGGATATATATCTCGCCGAGGTTAGAAGATATGGCTAGACTCAACATGGCTCCTCTCTCTGCTTCTATAATGAAAGACTTACAAACATGGTCTTCCCTTCCTATTTCATGGTTCGGCAGGGTTAATTTAGTCAAGATGCTAATCCTTCCTAAGATACTCTATGTACTAACCACTCTTCCTATTAAAATCCCTTTAAATATGCTCTCGGGCCTCCAGGCGGCTATCAATAACTTTATATGGGCTCACAAAAAACCTAGAGTGCGCTTCTCTATACTTATTAGACCACTGTCTCAAGGTGGACTTGGTCTCCCGGATTTAATATCATATTATGAAGCCTCGGCTATATCTAAATTGTTTGATTTAACTTCTAAAGGTTCCAAATGGTGGACCTTGACCCTTCAGAACCAGCTAGGATCCCTTGATCCGATCCAGCTATTATTTGTGGAAAAGAATAGGATCCCTAAATCGTGCTGGGACCACGTTGTTTTGGGACACATTCTCTCTATATGGCACAATCTTAACCGCTCTGGGTTGCTTTCGCAGCCTCCCTCTCCTCTTAAATCTTTAGTTGGTAGCCCTGATTTTCCTGCGGGCCTTTCGCCTTCTGTGTTTGACCAATGGAAGACAGCTGGCATTGATACCGTGCAATTTCTAGCTAATCTCCCACAATCAATCTCTAGGGCTTCTTTGCAATCACTAAGTCCCGACCTAGACATCTCCTGGTGGTCGTATCTACAAGCTCGCACTTGGTGGCAACGATATTCTCCATCAGACCGTTCATCTAGAGACCTCTCTCCATTTGAACAAGCCCTCTCCACACCTCCACGTAATCTTCGCCGTCTGTCATTTTCCTACACTGTAGTGATGTCTAGATCACCTTTCCATAAACCGTACTTCTTGTCCAGCTGGGAACAGGACTTAAATTACACACTCAGTATGGGGGACTGGTCCTATATTCTGAAATCTGTTTATAAATACTCACACTCCACAAAACTGAGAGAACTCAACTATAAACTGATTTCCAGGTGGTACTTCACCCCTCTCAAGCTATCCAAAACTTTCAATACCGCCTCTTCTCTTTGTTGGAGATGTCAATTGGACACTGGCTCTTTATTTCACATTTGGTGGTCCTGCTCTGTAATTGTTCCTTTTTGGGAAGCGATTCGACAATGCCTTAATAGGCGTCTATCCATTTCTCTTCCGCTAGACCCCCTGCTCTTTCTGTTTTCATACCAATCACATTTGATAGAGAGACCTATGGGCAGACACAGGGCTATTCTTCCACTGTTGCTCAATGAGGCCAAGGCTCTGATCCCCCTCCGCTGGAAGACTACTTCGGCCCCTACTTTAGCAGAATGGTTACGAGGAGTTGATACGATGTTCAATATGGATAAATGCCACGCTAGGGCCCTCCATTTGGAAGCTCTACATATTTCCAAATGGGCTGTTTGGACCAATTCAAACCGTTAACAGTCTTACACTGCCGCATAGATACCTTTCCCCTTCTACGTTATTGCCCAGTTCTGTCTAGAGCTAACCTAATGGGATGAATTGTTTTATTTTTTGTGACTAGGGGTTGCCAACCCTGATGTTGAGGTACATCTATTGATAGGTGTGTCTATTGTTTGATCATATTACGCACACCCTTTGGAGTGCTCGTGGGGTCCCCCCCGCTGTTGGCCTGCACAGGTCTAGCTAGCAACTGCCTTTTCTCTTCTTTCTCTTTCCTCTTTCTTCTTTTCTTCCCATATCACTACCGATCTTCCTGCAGATTTCTAACACACCACCCAACTTTACACACGCATCTTGCTTATATGACATGTTTTTTTTTTTTTTTCTTCCAATTTAACCTTCATTCAAGGTTTACTAGGGCCTTCCAGTAGACAGTTTCATTATGAGTAATGTTTGTATTTGCCCTGAACTGTAGTCTGCTCAACATTTTGTTTTCTGTTTTCTTTTTGTTGTTATTATGACTCATTGTTAAAAGTCTACTGTAATATTGATCTAGACTTCTTGATCGATCTTGGGTGGTTTTCTGTTTTCGTTTTTTGTTTATGTTGATTATAAATGTTTTTACTTCGACATTTAATACAGACGCATATATACTTGATTATGTTATGCTATTTTACCTTTATTGTATTTTCTTATGTGACTTTCTTGTAAACTGCATCTTATTCAATAAAGCTTTATTAAAAAAAAAAAAAAAAAAAAAAAAAAAATACAACTTAAGTCAACTTGGAACATAACGATCAACGTTGTCTAGCAACCCTGATAGATAGACAAACAAATTCAAACCTCCAGTCAATCCCAAGACCCCAAAGTATCAAAAAATGTTCAAATACACCTCTGTATACCCAAAAATAATGGCCCTTGTCTGTGTTTCGAGTTTTGTCAAGCTAGAGCACAGGACCCATTAGTGGAGGATAGCAATTAGAGCGAGAGAGAGGCGCATTCAGAAGAGCAAGTAGAAGGAGTTTAGAATTTGGAGTTTGGAGAGGTGCACTTAAATAGACACATAGCACAATTTCACACATCACATACACCCATACAAACACATACACATACACACACATAGTCTTTTTTTTTTTATAACACATTACACATATTTTAAACTTTAGTTTTTCAGTGTGAATCTTTAAGTGACAGAGTATGACAGAGAGTGAGTGGGATCGAGTGTGTCTGTGAGGGCCTGTGTCAGTGCCTGGGTGTGAGTGGGTGAATGATGGCCAGGAGAGGACAGGAGAGAGGGCTAGGGAGAGTAGTGGAGGAGGAGAAAGGTCAGGAGGGCATCCCTGCTGAGAGTAGAGTGGGAGAGGGAGATCCGCAGGGCAGAGGGGGACCCGGCCCAGAACAGCAGGCACATGGAGGACAGGAACAGAAGCTGCAGTGGGATGGCGAGTACATGTTGGGGAGCACCACGCACAGGCAGGGGCAGAGCAGGCAGGACATTCAGGCCACAGCTCTGACACCTCGCAGGCCGGAGCTGACGAGGAGAGGCTCAGGGATCCTTGCTATTCAGAAGAGGAGAACAGGCCCCTTTTGGAGGCTGTCTTGGAGAGTGAGAGTGTCCTCTTTCTGAGCAAGAGGGTCCCTGGCCTGGCTGCAATGAAGAAGGCCACCTGGAACCAAGGGAGCAGCAGGGTGAATGTGGTGGCCACCTGCAGACAGTATGTGGAGTCCATGAAGAAGAGATAGGGCAACTGCAAGAGGGTGGTCAAGAAAAAGATGGGCGAGGCCACCCTCTATGACCGAGGAACCGGAGGTGGTTCCCCTTCCCACATCACCTACAGCACCTGGGAGGAAATGCTGTGGCAGAATATGTTGACCACACTTGTTGAGGGGGGTCACTGGAGGATCAGACACTGGGGAGGAGAAGAGCCTCCACACTACCGGTAAGTGCATCATCACATAACCACACACCACATCAACCATCACACGCAAACACAGACACAACCCATCATTCATCCATACAGTTGCACCAACACAGCACCCTGAGGGTTCCAAAAAGAAAACAATACATTCACAAAAGGCAAGGTTCGACCAGTCCCAAACCCGTCCAAATCCCAGTACAACCCTCATGTTGCTGTGCTGATCACACATAATCCACACAAACCATGTTTCACAAACTGTTGTCTGTTAAACATCATCAATGTTCCACCACATTGTCACCCATGTACCCACAGGGAACTCAGCACATAACCCCTTGAGTTCTAAAGGGATCATCAATGCATCGCTCAACAATGCTTTGGCAACCCCTCCGGTACTCAAAGGGTTAACCGAAAATTAACACAAGTCGAGAGGGTAATGATTACATGCTACACAGGGGACAATCACTAAGCGGTGAAAAAGAGATGATGGAGCGAAATTAACCCTTAAATACCCTCACTTCATCAATCCCCATGTTAGTCTATGGAAACTATTTAATAACATGAATTAAGTTTCTAAGGTCTCATTGTATAGACTCCATTGAAAACATTGGAAATGGGGAAATGATATCACTGGAGAAGTCGTCAACATTTTCAATTCAACAGGTCTTCATCGACGCTCACCGTATCACAAAAAAGATGGATCAGGTCACAAATCACAGTGCCACTGAGAATAACTGGGTGTATGTGCAACACACAGGCCTCAAAAAATTGTCTTGAAATAAAGGAGAAACAAATAGGCCTGTGTGTTGTGTATGCAATCACTTACTCTAACTTGAACTGACATATCTCACATTTGCTTCCCACATGGATCCTCAGGAGTGGTGATGCCATGGATGGATGTTACAACATCCACTATTTGCAGGATACACATGGGAACCAAATATTAACAATTGTAGTTTGTTCACCAGCAGGCATTGAATGATGGATATCTCTGATTGAGCATGGCTGGCTCTCTCAGAAGGATGGATCGGCTTATCCAGAAAAACAACAGGCCTTTATCAAAGATGTCCTTCTCTACTGACCTGATTGTTGGCCTTGAGGACTGAACTTGGACAGACCTCTTGGACAGTATCCTGTCAAGTTCATCAATTTGCGACTGCCAGGGTGATATCCCCATACCATCATGACAACCAGAGATTCATATGTCAATTACTTCAAAATCTTGCATTAAAGGGATAGTAATGGTTAATTTTACTTTGATGTAATATTGTAGGTATTAAAAAAAATGTAAGTCTTATCTCTCAAACCTGTTCCTGTTTGTTTTAGTCAAGTCAGCACTCTGTGGGACAGCTGCAGATTCTGGTCATTTGACAGGATGGAGGATCTTCAGTAGAGCTGAAATCATGCTATTTAGAAATAAATACTTCATTGGAATGGTCTACAAAGTGTGCTTGCAAACCAGGCACACTTTGTAGACCATTCCAATGAAATATTTATTTCTTAATAGCGCAATTTCGGCTCTGCTGAAGAGCCTCCATCTGGTCAAATGACTGGAATCTGCAGCTGTCAGCTAGATGGCAGAATTCACTGAAACAGAAAGGAAGAGTTAACTTTACCAAGCGATATCTCTCAAACCATAAGATAAGACATAAGATTAGACTTACATCGTTCTTCATCTTTTTTAATGCTTACAATATTATATAAAGGTAAAATTAACCATTACTATCCCTTTAATTCTGTCATTTCTACGTTTACTAATCACACCATCTAATATACCCACACAGCTTACAGGCCTCCTGCAGAGCAGGAGCCCATGGAGGAGGCAGACTCAGCACCCAGTGAAGAGTAGCCGGAGGAGGGGACCAGCCGGTGGTCACCGTTTCCACCATCACCTCTTGCTCCAACCTCTGCTGCACCAGCTGCTGCAACCCCTGCTGCACCACCTGCTCTAAACCAATACAGTGCCTGGATGCCACAGGAGGAAAGGTGAATGCATCCCACTACCTCCATGAGGTATTACCCTGCAGCACCAGCACCACCACCACCAGGAAGGCAATGGCTGACAGGGACGGTGACCACCCCTCAATATGGGCTATATGCCCATCAGATGGAGCTACCCTCCTGGATGGCACCCCAGCATGGGCTCAGGTATGCTCCTAGTTGGGGGCTAAGCAGCTACCAGTGGCCAAGGTATGACCCCTGGCCACTGGAATATGAACACCTGGGCCTGATTGGGGAGTCCCAGTGCCATCAACCGAGGGAAGACTCCCCCCCACCACCACCACCACCATAGAGATCAGTGGGCAGCTCAGAGTCCCTGGATGTGGTGGGCACATGGCCATCATCTGCAGCAGCCTCTCCACCAGCCTCACCAGCAGCCTCACCACAAGCAGCAGCCTCATCAGCAGCCTCACATGGTACATCCTCCTCCAGCAGTGCATGCAGCAGGGGGGTGGAGACAGAGTGCCTAGTGCTACAGAGGAGGCAAAGGCTTAACCTGCAGTGCAAGCATGCTCAATATTTTTTCAAAGTTTGCACTATTATGTAAACCTGCTCATAATTTTTCTATCTCTTTCTGTCTCTATAAATTCATCTTTATGGCTCTGTAGACCTCTCCACACTGTTTAGCAAAGGAGGGACTTCTGACTTTTGATTCTATGATGAAGAGAGAAATCCCTCCCGATAGAGGAACATAGACTGAAATTAAAATTTTCAGTGAGAGCATTTCAAGCGTTTGTAGAAAAAAATTTATTTTTTTTATGGGTGGAATTTTTTGGAGGAAAAGTAGAATTTTTATCCATCCCTAATTATTGTCTAACATTAATCTTTGGTCATAACAGTGGTCCTTGGTTGTGGTAGATTGTCAATTGTTTGTATCCCTCCTCCTTACAGTGCTTCTGTTAATACTATATGTGCACTGGGCTTCTCTGTCTTCTGTAATTTTTAGGGATGAGCAAAAAGTGAAAATTTGTTCCTTTGGAAACTCCACAAACATTTTTATTTCGCTTTTGCCGTGGGAAATTTATTAATAGAGAAGCCATTTTTTCCCAATTTTACACTAAAGCTTGACATTTTTTCACAAGACGTCTAATGTTTTCATCTCTGTGGGGTAGGATTTCCCACAGTCACGGAATCAAAATCCTGAACTGGCTCCTCTGTTGAACAGTGTTCAGAATTCCATAAAGCCCTACAGATGAATTTAAAGAGAAACAGAGAGAGAAAAGGAGGGAAAGAGAAATGAATTAAGAGCAGGCTTACATAACACTGCAGACCTTGAAAACAAATTATGATTAGGCTTGAAGAGCAAGTTAAGCCTTTAAAAATAATTGGTGGATGTGACGGGGGGTACAGGGGTTACTTATTGGTAGGCCGAGGGTTAAGAGATTTATCCAGCCAGACAAAAAGATAATAAATTGCATTTATTAGAGAGTTCACGGCACAAAACATAGGACAACAATTACAGGCAAACAAATAGGGGTAAAACATAAAAACTAAGCACTTCTGCTGTTCTCTTCTTAGTTGCATAACTTGCCAGGGGTTACAAATAATACTCACAGTCCATTTTAGCTTAATGCTGGAGCTTATTCATAGTCCCACTAGAGGCAAGAGTAGGCATCCTGCCCACTACACATGCTGCTGGAGCACATGAAGGTTCCTTGTATCTTTTAGTCCTGGCAGAGGAGTTGGGGAAGACATCCTAAGATCCTTGTGGTAGGAACATCAGGGTACTCTCTCTCTGTGCCTGAAGCTTCCTTGACTTACAGCCCACAACTGAAAAGGGGACCTGGTCCTACAGTGCCCGCTCACTCTAACTCTTCTGGTGAGGGCACTCACCAGTCCCAGTTTCTGCAGTGCTGCTTTAGGATGCCCAGGGACCCTAGGCCTCCCACCATTATGGAGAGGCCCTTTCTCCTGCTCCTACATTCTGCAACTCCCTCTCTGTCTCTCACTTTCTCCCTGTCAGGTTCTCTCTACCCACCCCCTACAGGATGTGTTGTCACAGTTCCCATCTACCAGGTCTCTCTCTGCTTAGCCTAATGTGAGGGGGGAAGATGCACATCCCCCCTCCATCTAACCAACACTGGTTATCTCATAGCACAATCTCTGGGTTTAGCTAGACTGCATGGCACCATTCTTTTGTACATCCTACACACTACCTAACCCATTCACTGCTGGTAACTGGACAACCCTCTCTAATGCATGCACACACAGGGGACATTAAGGTTTCAAGAATGGGAACACGTTAAGACAATGGCAATCACTGAAAACAGACACATTTCATTCTCTGGGTGACACCCATTCCGTCACAGTGGAATCCAAGCCAGGAAGCAGTATGCCAAGGCTGCTGGTGCAGGCCAGCCAGGCACATATGCCACCCATCTGCGCAGCACTTCAAGCCACTTCAGACACAGTCAACGTACTCTGTCTCCCACTTCCCTATAATCATGGGTGTTGGAATATGTTTCCTTTGGGGGCAGGGAGGGGCTGCACAGTTCTAAACTATTTCAGTGTGTGCAGTGTGTGAATATTATTGCCATTCTGAAGAGGGGCAAGGACTGGGATCATACAACTGACATGTCAGTAGGGTGACCACATTTCCCTTCTGCCATTCCGGGACGTGGTCACCCTAGTTGCCCCGTCATACCTTAAGTCCCTGGTGGTCTAGCGGCGTAGAATGTGCTCTGTGCCTCCTCCGGCACAGAGCTGAAGCTCCCGCGCGCTGTGCTCAGTAATGCAGAGCGCTGGGAGTGATGTCATCTCCCAGCGCTCTGTATTACTAGAGCGCTTGCCTCCAGGTAAGCTGCATTGCCGCCCTGGATGTCAGCCTGCAAGCGGTGTGTCATATCATGGACGCCGCGAGCGGCGTCCATGATGTGACACACCGCTTGCAGGCTGACATCCAGGGCGGCTTGCCTTCATTCCGGGACACTTCATTGTCCCGGTTGAAGGGGACCCGGGACGCGGGACATAGCCCTGAAATAAGGGACAGTCCCGGACGTTCCGGGACCCGTGGTCACCCTACATGTCAGCACTCCATACAAATTAACATCAGCCTCTAAATTCTGCTGGTTATGTTAAACCGTACCCCAAGATATCAAGTGTTGTCAGTCACTTACTGTGGTCCTTGCCTATTTTACAATAAATATAATACTTATCATAGTAGGAGAAATGTAGAAACAATGGGCTTTATGTCTAAATACAAAAGGCAAGTCTAAGGCAACTAAATTCACCATAAGGGAAAATAAAAATTCCCATTTATAAAAATGTGGCTTTTAACCCCTCGGTAGAGCCTCCAATGCATTGCTTTGCAATGTGTTGATGACTTATTTTGCACTTAAGGGGTTTAAAGCTCCATCTTAGTGAAATGGGATTTCTTGTCCCTAACAGTACAGTTGTACCAGAGCTGCTCCAATTTATGCATAAATCCCAGTATTTCCTGTACGTTGGTACATTTTAACCCTTTGAGTGCCAGAGGGGTACGGAATGCATTGCTTAGCAATGCATTCCGTACCCCTCTGGCACTCAAAGGGTTAACTACAGCAAACAGAACCCTGTCCCAGTCTATATTCACAATGCATAGCGCTCTGTTCAGTACAGTGGAGAGAATTACTGCTGCTCACATCAGTTCTATCTACATCATCACAGTTGGACAGACAAGAATATATTCCCACATAAAGGTCATTTTTGATCTCTCTGATATGGATTTTTATTTTCTTCTTGGTTTCCATGCTTGTGGTAAAAGTTTCTTTTTCAAGAGGAATTTTCACTTATCCAGTGCTAACCTTTTAAGATATGCTGAGAATGTTGGAGGCCTTTGAAGCACTGATGAGGTTAACCCTTCCTCCAGTTTGGAAATACACGCAACAAAGCAGGGGTTGATTACAGGTCATTGGTAAATTCTGCTTCATTACTTACTGAATTTCTATTTAAAAAAACAAACAAAAAAACAGCATTTAAAGAAACACCAACACTGCTTACAATAATCGTCCACTTACCTTACTATGACCAAAAACCCCTAATGGCAAATATTAATTTTGGCCTCATTCCTTGTTTCATTATCTTCAGTTTGTCCTAGATGTTATGTTGATCTCTGATATTACATCACATCTAGCACTGCACAATCTTGTTCACATAGTATGCAGGAAGCGCCCAGAAAGAAAGTGACAAGAAAGTGCTGGTGATGTCTTTCTGCTCTTTGGGTCATTAAATAAGACTAGGCTGCGGCAAAGGTTTCAGGTGACCTACCATAAAATTTCCCCTTGTCCTGGTAGGGCAGTCTAGCTCTGCAGATTTACTTTGTTATGGTCCAGAGCAGTGCATAACTCATTGAGAAGTAGTGCATTACACACTTCTCTGGTTCATAAAGGGTTAAGATTACTATGTGCAGAGGAAGGAGTTTGCATCTTGTGCATTTGCTATCTTTCATGTTGGTCTCCATGAATATGACATCCAGGACTCACTGCAGATGTTATCCTATATAATAATTCGCTAAAATGTGCGTAACAACAAAGTCATGCGCAGTAGAGACTGCCCACGGCGAGGCTGATACAGAGCTGGATGCTCCTTTGGAGCGTCCAGCTCTGTATCAGCCGCGGCACAGGCAGTCTCTACTGCGCACGACTGCACCGCGACCAGCTGGCAGTGGCATTGTGGCCCGTGTAACGGGCTCTTCAACTAGTATCTAAATAATGTAGAAGTCTAGTAAAATAAAAATGACACCTTTATTGGCTAACTGAGTTGGCCAATGAAGATGTAATTTGTACTCTACTAGTCTCCTGCATTTTCTATTGCTGACACAGTACCATGCTTTGTTCATATCTAAAAAAGGCACAATGGCAAAATGTAAGGGGACCATCATGATTTTCTGGCTCAAACAAGGTACTTGGTGAGTTATTATTAAAAGCTGTTTCTTCTCCTTTAAAGGGGTGGTAATACTTTATTATTACTATCCCCCATATTGTATATATTTGTAAAATAATTTAATAGCCCCCAGGTTCATCTCTCAAACCTTTATGGTTTGAGAGATAACTGAAGGCAAAGTTCCCCCCTCCCACCCCCTTCCCTGAAGTCAGCGTTGTGCTGACAGTTTTAACAAAAGGAATTACTTTTTCCTTTCGGATGGTCCAAATGAAGCTGAATGACCCTTATTCATCTGAATTCCGAAAGTCTAATCCAAACACCATGACACCTGAAACCAAGTGTTGCCGCTGTCACTATACCCCTTGTCCAGACCCCGCTAAGGACACAACATGTGAACCACACAGTGTGCAATGGGTAGAGATGAACTGCCACATCCTAACATCAATAGAGTGGCTATCATTTGGTGGGAGAGGTAACAATGTACAGGTGGAATGGCCAAAGATGTAGTTACCGTGGAAGGTGATGGTGAGCTAGTTGTTTCACTCATCAAGGAACTTCCAGTCTCTGTCTGGGTTGCTGTATTCTTCATCCTCTTTGATCTCCGCCTCACCTTTTCTTGCCTTTCTGGAGAGTTAGGGTGTACAGAAACAGTGTTGCTTGATTTCTGTGGTGGGTGTTTGGCTTTAACATGATTGACATAAATGTCATGGTGTCTGTGTTTCATGTGTGATGTCAATGAGGTTGTGCCAAAGCGTGTTCCCTTCTTTCCTCTTCTCAATGACTTGTCACTAATTGCCATTGCTGATGGCTGCACTGTGCCTGCCCCAAGAGAAAAATAGTCCCACACCCATAACTTAAGTGGGGAGGGAACAGGTGGAGAAAAATGGCCTCTTTCTTCTTGTCCGCCACATTCCCCTTCACTGTCTGTGGCAGAGGATAATGTTGCTGCTCTTGCTGCTACTGCCTCAGATTCAGCACTGCAAGTTCTGAAACTAGGACCAGGAGTATTGCTGGTGCTGGCAATTGGAACCTGTCCTAGTCCCGCATCATTATTGATCCCATTCCTGCATCCATGGTGGTCTGTGGCATGCTAACTTGCTTCTCAGGATCCTGCTGTTCTTGAATCTCAGAATCAGAAGGAATTAGAGAAGTTGCAAATTCCTCGTATTACAAAATCTCACTGCTAGTAGTGATGCCCATCGTCATCCCTGTCTTCCTTCTCAGTTTCTGATAAAAAAGACATCAATGTCTCTTCCACCCCAGCTTCTCCATCATCATCATCACCACCACCACTAGTCCCTATGTGCTGCTGCTGCTCTATTACAGACATCTCACTGCTGCTTGGAGGAGATGACAAGCAATGTGACAGGGGGTCTCCTAATGTCACATTTGGCATTTCTTGGTGACTTGAAGAAGGCAGACTGGCAGCAGTATCAACAAGCACAGGGAGCTGAACTGTGCTCCTGCTGGTGGTGGTGGTATTAATTATGTGCCTGCTTTCCCCTAACACCAGTTCTGGCCTCCTCAGGATCATGTTTCACGTGGACACTTAAGTGAAGGGAAGGGGAGGACTCCCAGAGCCAGAGGAATGGTTTGAACTCCCTTGACCGCTAGTCTGGATGCTCTCAAATGTTTCCCCTACCACTCTGGCTGCTTCACCATTACTACTACTACTAACACCGACCACATCATGTTCAGCCACAGAGTCTTCCTCCTCAGTCTCACAGTAACTAGTGATATACGGATATTGTTGATTACATCCTCCTTCACTTCTAACGCTAACAAGCTGCTGCACCTTAGTAGTACTAGCACTGGCAGGACTGCTTGGGAATGGCAAGTGTGACTTAGGGTTCCTTGCTGTCACACTTGGCATCATCTTCTCCTTCCCCTCCTACAAGGCACTCTAGCAGCAGGCAAAGTATTGATGGCAGCAGGTTCAGCATTGACAGCAAGCACAGCACTGGTGGCAACAGGATCAGCACGTTTGACAGCAGCCACAACAATGGTGGCAGCAGGGGTGGCAGGCACAGTACTGGTGGAAGCAGAAGCAGCACATCTGACAGCAGACACAGCAATTGGGGTAGCAGTAGCATGGGCAGCACCTCTGGCAGCAGGTACAGCAATGGTGGCTGCAGGTACAGCAGTGGTGGCACTGGCAGCAAGGGCAGCACATCTTGCAGCAGGCACAGGCAGCTGACCTGTCTTGCTCCCACTAGTACTACCCTTGCCATTAATTTTTCCAAGATCCCTAGGGGCGATTTATGGGGACTGGACAGCATTTGTTCAGTACTGCGCACTTCCTCCTCCTCCTCAGACTCAGTGGACACATAATAAGCGTCCTTCCAGTTCCTTTTACTGATCATAGTGGTAGCAGTCACTATGAGTTTCTCCTGCCTCAATTTAACAAACAATTCAAGCAGAGCAGCACATCACGTCTACCCCGTTCTGTAGATGCATCTATTGTGTTTGACTTCCGCAAACACGTTACATTTTTATAGCGAAAAGGCAGAAACCATGTAAATCAATGGGTGGAAACTTTCTATCCACTGAACAATTGCCTGGGAAGTAAGGTATCAAGGTACTATATTAAAGAAAAGCCACCTGGACCCTGGCTCTTCCCTGTAGCCATAGATTTGATGGCTTTAGTAATTTAAAGTTCAGATATGGGGGATTCTATTGTCAGGGACTCTTGTTTAGATAGTTGTACTGATCCAGCTTTGGAGTGTAATGCACAGTTTCACCTTCCATTTTACAGTTGTGGATATTACATTGGAGCTTAAATTATAAAGTTCAGTATAGAAAGTTTTGAATTCCTTGGCGATTTGGGGGAAGGAGCATAGAGTAGATCCAGAGCTGGAGTGTATTAAGGAGATAGTGTTGATCCGTCGACATCAATTGATGAGACGAGCTAAAGATTTACAGCGTTTACTATTAGCAACATATTGGTGGAATGTGAGCCACATATTAGATTTGGCTACATTGTTATCAAGGAGGGCTGTAAGATATTTCCTTAACTGTTGGAGTTCAAGTACGACAGTGGCAGAACTTTTCTATTGATGAGCGGATTCCAAAATGCAGATTTTTGCCAAGTGTGAAAGCAGGGGACCCTAAGTCACATTTGCCATCCCCAAGCAGTCCTGCCACTGCTAATACTACTACTAAGAAGGTCCAGCCACATGTTACTTTTAGGAGTGAAGGAGGAGGCAATCCTATTACTAGTCACTGTGAAGAAGAAAACTCAGGGGCTGAACTTGATGTGGTAGGTGTTAGTAGTAGTAGTAACAGTGATGGCGAAGCAGCTGGTGGGACTAGTGTTAGGGGAATGGTAGAGGAAACATTTGAGAGCATCCAGACTAGTGGTCAAGGGAGCCCACACCAATTCTCTGGCTCTGGGAGTCCTCTTCCCCTTCTTTTCACTACAGTGTCCAAGTGGAACATGATCCTGAAGAGGCCAGAACTGGTGATGGGGAGAGCAGGTGCAAAATTAATACCACCACAACCAGCATAAGCACAGATCAGCTGCCTGTGTCTGCTGCTACTGCTGCCAGTCTGCTTCCTTCAGGTGAAAAAGAAATGCCAAGTGTGACATTAGGGGACCCTCTGTCACATTGCTTGTCACCTCGTCCAAGCAACAATGAGATGTCTGTAATAGAGCAGCAGCACGTAGGGACTAGTGGTGGTGGTGATGATGATGCTGGAGAAGCTGGGGTGGAAGAGACATTGATGTCCTTTTTATCAGAAACTGAGAAGGAATGGGAGACAGGGATGAGAATGGGCATCAGACCACCACCACTAGCAATTAACTTTTTAAATTTGCAGCTGCTCTAATTCCTGCTGCTTCTGCTGAGATGTAAGGGCAGCAGGATGCTGAGGAGCAAGTTAGTGTGCCACAGACCATCGTGGATACAGAAGGAACGGGGTCAATAAATGATGCAGGACTAGGTCAGGTTCCGTTTGCCAGAAGCAACAATAGTTCTGGTCCTAGTTGTAGTTCTGATTCTGAGGCAGTAGCAGTAACAGCAGCAACATCATCTGCTGCCACAGCTGTAGTCACAGGTATGGGTCTATTTGTCTCTTGGGGCAGGCACAGTTCAGTCATCACCAATGGCATTGCACAATTTGAGACAAGTCAGTGAGAAAGGGAAAGGAGGGAACACACCTTGGCACAACCTAATTGACATCACACTGACCAACTTTTTTGTAAGGCATCACAGGATTTGTTTTTGAGATTCAAAAATAGAGGATATAAAGATGCTGTTTTGAAAAGAGCATTCCAACAAGCTCTGAATACACCTAGGGAGCATTTGTTATCTACTACCTATAAGAAAAGACAGATGTCTTTAAGTAAACAAGAGTCAAATGAAGATATCCGTTTTGTCACTACACATAGTTTACAGTATTCTAAGGTTTGCAGCATAGTGAAAACATTGTTGCCAATCTTGTACACGGATCCGATTTTGGAGCCTATAGTTAAACGTGGTTGCCGTTTTGTGGCAAGGCGAGGAGTCACGATCGGCAACCATGTTTCTCCTAGCTTATTTAGTAGTCATAAAGTAAATCCAACGTGGTTAACCACAAAGGGTTATTTCAAATGTGGTGCACAGCGTTGTAAATGCTGTAAAGTATCACTGACATCTAGAGAGTTTAGGAGTACGAGGGAAGGTACAGTGTATAATATTATGTCTTATATAAACTGTAATACAGTGAATGTAGTGTATTTGTTTACTTGTTTGAAATGTTCTATTCAATATGTTGGACAAACTTTGCGCCCCTTAAAACAAAGGATTAGAGAACATTTGAACCAGATTGGCAGAGAAGAACCCACTTCGGCTGTGGCTAGGCACATTAAGCTTTCTCATGAAGGAGATGATAGTTGTTGCTCCTTTCAGGGTATTGAAAGAGTTAATCTCCCCTGGAGGGGTGGGAATGTGAATGAGTTAATAGACAGGAGGGAAGCGTTTTGGATCCTTAATTTGAATACTCGAGTACCAGTTGGTCTTAATCATGAATGGGACATTAGTCACATTTTATGATTTGTGACCGCTGGGTAAGATATCTTAATTTATTGGAGTTTAAACTTGGATCTACATTCCAGTCTGTGTGTTTTCTCTGTGTTCTATTCCCTCCTCACATGGGTTAGACTTTGTGTGTTTAACCAGCCTTTTGAAGATCAAGGTTGGGTCTTTTGCTGTTTGACTGACAGGGTTAACTATCTGGATTTTTTCAGGGAGTCTGTTAGTCATTGGCTGTGAACTTGATTGCTTAAGAACGGAACAGGTTTCCCCAATTGTTTTTAATTTTTAGTATATATAAATGTTTGATACTCATTTTTGTAATGTCTATGATTAAGCGCTGTGTATAGCGTGAAACGCGTTAGACCTTTGTGTGGGGTCATGTAGCGTTCCTTTGTGTCTTCCACCTCCCTAGTAACCATATATGCCATTTTTAAATATGGAATAAAGACTTATGTTTTTATATCTGGGATATATTCATTTATGACGGTGGCTGAATAAGTGCGGTTGCATTTCTTTTTTTCCACAACCTAATTGACATCACACATGAAACACAGACACCATGACATTTATGTCAGACATGTTAAAGACAAACACTCATCATGGAAATCAAGCACTGCTGTTACTGTACCCCCTGACTCTCCAGAAAGGCAACAAGAGGTGAGGTGCAGATGAAAGAGGAAGAAGAATAGAGAAACCCATGCAGAAATGGGAAGTTCCATGACAAGTGAAACAACTAGCTCACCATCACCTTCTTCCTATATGGTAGCAACTACACCTTCTGCTAATCCACCTCGTTCATTGTTACCTCCCCCGCTAACATCACTCTGTTGATGTTAGGATGTGGCAGTTCTTCTCCACCCATTGCACACTGTGTTGTGCACTAACCACACATGCCAGTGTGGTGGAGGAAAATGGCAAGCAGGATATCAAGCTACATCTGAGGAGATTCCATCCCGAAGAATATACTAAGATGTTTACAGGGAGGGTTCATCATTACTATTAAACTGCCAGCAAAATGTCATGTGTACTTAGCGGGGTCTGGACAAGGGTTATAGTGACAGTGACAGTACTTGGGTTCTGGTGTCATTGTGTTTGGATACAGGTGTGCCCCCAGATGTTATTTACCACACACACTGTGCACATTGCAGTTGCTGATGAGAACCACAGTTCCTGCTCTCAAGGGAAAAATGTCTATTGTAATAACAACACACCCATGATTTTGGAGGAGCGACAGGTGGACAAGAATGTTTGGCCAACTTCTTCTTTTCTCTACACAGACTGGGGGCTACTTATTTTGCAGCTACTGCCTCAGGCACATCATTGGAGCTAGTCATGGCAAATGGAACTTTCATCATCCATCAACCATGTCCCTGTTGCTGTTGATCCCATTCCCTTTCAGCTGCCTAATCATCATGCTGCTTCAACAACTCAGCAGCAGCAGCAAGAAAATGAGTCGCAAATTCCACATCAATATCAGGGGATTTGACAATGGCCAGTGGCTACTGGCCAACAGGATATCACCTGCTGGCACTAGGCCAATATGGTATTTTTTTATCTCAGGGGTTGTGCTTTAAAAAAAAATATATAAAAAAAATTTGGGGGGTTGTTTCTAACAAGCCTAAGTCCTACAAATCAATGTTTACTAAGGGCTTGGGCATCTATCAACAAACCTATCAAATCATCCTCTACAAAATACTCTATCAAGTCAAGTATCAGTCCACTCCAGTGGCAGCTTATGTCATGGGGTTCCTGTCTCTATCACTTTACATACAAATGTATTATTTTTTATTTTTTTCCTATTAACTGACCCCCCCAAAACAAATTCCCCATTCAGCTACTTCATTCCCCAGACTCCACCCAACAACACAGACACCCTCCTCAGACCTCTTTTATACCATGTCTTATGGGGTAGTTTATTTGTATTTAGGATTTTTTATTAACTGCCCCCCAATCCCAGTAAACAAACTCCCCCAAAAAACATTCCCTGTTCAACTGATTCTTTCCCCACACCCCACCAACACAGGCATCTTCATGGCCCTTTTATACTATGCTTTTGGGAAATAAAATTATACTTTTTTTATGTTGTGTGTAAATTCAATGTTCCCATTGATTTCAATGGAATGAGCAAGGAGAAAAAAGCGGAAAATCTGCACTTTAGGGGGAAATCGTTCTCAAAGAGGGAGGTTCCATTATTCGATGATTTAAGTTTGAGGTGAAATTTTTTGCCCATCCCTACTATTAAACACATTTTTTTCTAACACATTTTTCTCCTATTCCAACACATTTTTTCCTATTCCAAAACATTTTTCTCCTGTGTTTAATATGGTGCAACATTTCCCAGCACAATATTACTTTTCTGAGGGCTGTAGTGGAGAAATAAGTAGATGGAAGTCAAAGTTGTGAGTCCTACAGCAACATATGCCTTGAAAAATGTGTTCACATACAAAATGCATTTGTCCTTTGCCCACAACACTTACTTCCTGCTTAAATGACCCTGGTGCATATTCATGATGATGTCAAGTGATTAAAAAAAAATAAAGTACAACCTACAATGTAGCAGATGTGTATGGTAGTTGTGGTGGGGGACTAGCATGGTGTGATTGGTGGTACCTTGACAAACTGCTTCCACTCCGGGGTATCATTATCATTTATTGCACATGCTGTAGCACTGATTGCTGCAGTCAGGTTTTTTCCTAAAACTTTACTCCCATGTCCCTACACTGCTCCACCTTTCTCCCTTCTGCTTCTGCATTTGCTAGACATTTCTCAACTACTGTGTGTGTTTGTACTCTCTGTAGTACACAACTGATGGAGTGTGATGTCTTGTCTTGGCCCTCAACAAAATTCTCAATGTCGTCTGCTGTCTATCAAGTCTGCCTCAGTCACAGAGCTCCCAGTCAGCTGTCTAATATATTTATTTGTTTAATTATTACTTTTTTTTTTTTTTTACGTTGTCCACCCTATCTTATCATAGTTAGTAAAAAAAAATATATAACTAAAAAAACAAAATCAACAACTTCTTTCACCAGACTTCCCCAGCACAGAGACAATAAAAAAAAATCAGCAGGCAATTTGGACCCCAGCTGCCTGTATTTTGCCAGTCAGTCACATCAAATTTTGAGGTATTTTTGGGTCAACCTCCTTCCTCCCTTCTTCTTCCCCGTTGTGCCCCAGACTCTCCTACTACAGAGAACAAATGTCTTACCTAAATGATTCTCTAAACTAAACTTCAATTCCCCTTTATTTGCCTATCTTCTCTAGCTCAAAAACATGCAACTTTCTCCTCTTACAGACACAGAATGGCATGCTGTGAGAGCCTGACAGCCTTTTATATAGCTGTATAAAACTTTTGTTTTTGTGTAGTGGAGAACAATTTTTCTTCCCATTGATTTCAATGCACGATGATCTAGGCGAAAAAAGCAGGAAAAAGCAGAAAAACTGCACTATTTGCAGTAAATTATTCACCAGATGGGAGGTCGCATAATTCACTGGTTTAAGTTTGGGGTGAATATTTTCGCCCATCCCTAGAATTAACGTACGTAATTGTAGGGTATGTGGCGACAGGTCATTGAATAAGGTCACATCAGCACCGGAACATTTAGGTAAATTGCCGTCCCTTGCTTTAAGCATCAGTTTATCTTTAATTTCATATATGAGGAAGCACACTACAACATCCCTGGGGGAACAATCTTCCTTTTGTTTGAGGGCTCTGTGGGCCTTTTCCACATGAAATTGCTCAGGTGGGGTGTCTCCAAGAACAGTGGAGAAATAAGAAATTAAGGTGGATTTCAGGTTCTGGGGAAGGATGGATTCCGGTAAGTTTTTAACCCTCATGTTACAATCTCATCCTCTGTTGTCCAGATCATCTAACCTCAATGTGAGGTGATGTATGGTGTCTCTTTGTTCCACTATGGTTTGTTCCATGCCCATGAGGTGATCAGAAGTAATATTTTTATCTTCTTCAAGTAGTGAGAGACATTGGTTGAGTTGATGGCAATCCTCCAATTACTGGCTATTACAGTTTTCATGGTGTTTCTGACTTCGATCACAATATGGTTGAGGTCATCCTTTGTGGGTAAGCCCACTATTAAGGCAGATAATGCTTCCATAGTAATTGGGGTACCCATGGTGCTTAACTGGGGATTCAGAGGATGGAGATCCTGAGATGACATTATGTCTACTTCTTTTATATTTGCCTCAGGTGATGCTGCCGATTCAGGCTGTGGCAGTGTTCACATCACTGAGACAGGAGGGAGCTAAGGGATTCTGTCTAAAGCAGAGTGAGATGAGGTAACAGGTACAATTGAGCAATGAGATTTATCGAAATTATTCCTCCTATGTCCTTTCATCCATTCAGGATGTAGGTGATAGGTGATATGAAGAAGAAATTAGCATAAAATACTTAAAGAAACTCGTGGAGGGCACAAAGCTCACTAGTTATGCGTCCAACTCCACTGACAGCCAGCGTCCTGAGATGTTTTTCAGTGACATTTCCACTTTAACTTTTTGAGTGCCAAATTGCTGTGCAATGCATTGCTCTGCAATGTGTTTCATTCCCTTCCAGCACTTAGTGCATTAATGGCCTGATTTTGAAAGTATTTTTTGCTGGTAGAACAAACCTAATGGATAAAGATTACGGATGGTCAAACATTCTTGCTACAGAAAGAAATAGATGACCTGTTTGACCTCTTTTTATAATTCAAGTGAGAAGGCATTTCCTTCTACATCTTCCTAGGGTTTAAGGTGAGTGTTTGTGAGCACATGTGTATGCAAGCATATGTATATATGTGCATGCAAGTGTACCTGTTTAAGGTTAATTCAAATAAAATCAGTGGGCTTAACCCCCAGCCATAGAAATTCTGATTTTCACTGGAATTTCCCTTCCTGAGGGAACTTTTGTATGGAAAGGAGAGACACCTCTCTGAGGAAGAAAAATACACTTTTTTTTCTCTCCCTATAAAAGATCCATTTTTATTGAAATATCTCTTGATTCTTTGCCTCTATTCTGACCTTTAGACATCCTTTTCTCTCCAAAGTTCTGTTCACAAGGTGCATCTAATGATACCAGCAGATATTTCTCTATTGGAAGATGAAATAGATTCTCTTCGGAGATGTAACATGCTGCAGATGTAGAATTTATGGCTATTGCATTTTTGCGCTAGTGTCAGCTAACCTTGGTATGGCCAAGCCTCTATTCTAGCTGGATAGCAATTGTAAATCTCTTTCCTTTTTTACCTTCCTCCACTGAGACCTTGCCTGCAAATTGATGCCCCCCTTTTTATCTAAGGCAGAGAGAACTCATGCACATTGAAATTTCAAGGTTCACTGTGTGCTAAATCTTAACTGACGAGTTACACTGGCTAAACTGTGTATATGTAAAAGAAAAAAAACAGCATGTATCTTTCCCTCTGTTTGCCTGAAGTTATTATTAAATAACATACTGTGAAAACTATGATGCGTTTCACAATTTGTGGACAATATATCATACTGATAATGACTAGTATCTAAGTTACACATTATGCATGTAATTCTGTGCCAATCAAACCTTCAAAAATATGTTTACATTTATGGAATCAGTGTCTTTTAGTTGATAAGTGCAATATATATCTACTAGTTGAAGAGCCCGTTACATGGGCCACAGTCCCACTGCCAGCCGGTCGCGGGGCAGTCATGTGCAGTAGAGACTACCCGCACAGCGGCTGATACAGAGCTGGACAAAGCTGGACAGTTCTGTAGTTTAAAGAATATTTAAGCTAAAAAGATCCCCCTCCCGCCCCTTCTGACTGCCTCCTCTTAGATTTGCAATCCGGTCATCATGGGACCAAATGGATGCAGGCGATAGACACTCTTCAGTCAGTAAGTATAAGGAAAACCCTGTCCCACTTGAAGAAGGAGGACAGGATTTTCCTTTTGCTTAATGAAGATTGTCCCTTGCTGCTCTCCATCCAGACCAGACTGAGAGGCTCAGTGACACTATTATCCCTTTAAGTAAATTGTAGGGGGATATCATTAGCCATGTGCAAAAAGAGCAGAGTGGTATATGATGCGATATGGTATAATACAAATAATGTAATATGCAATAATGAACTGGCCAGTATAAATAAAATACATATTAAGTAGTAAAACAAGTCCTTATAGAGCTCTCTCTCTCTCTTTCTCTCTCTCTCTCTCTCTCTCTCTATATATATATATATATATATATATATATATATATATATATATACTAGTGTAAAAGCCCATGTGCACGAGCTGTGGAGCAGTGAGGTAATGGCAGTAAACAGAGCAGGACCAGCCTCTTAACCCTTTGAGTGCCAGAGGGGTACGCAACGCATTGCAAAGCAATGCATTGAGTAACCCTCTGGCACTCAAAGGGGTAACATTACCCGGATCTGCTCTGCGTTCTGCCATTACCTCATTGCTCCACACGATTGCGCCACCTCACTCACGCGATGCAATTGTGCGCAGTAGAGACTGGTCGAACGTGTGAAGTCTCTATTGAGCATGACTGCATCGTGACAAACTTTCTGGCATTTTATTATATAAGATATTTAGATGGTAGATAATATGAGAACACGTTGTAGAAATGGATTTATGCATATTTAGCATGGTATGCAACAGGTGTGCAATAAGGCAGTCTTAGAATGAGTTGTTGAATGGAACATGCACAATGATGTGCTCTTAAAGCTGCATGCTTTTTTTTCTGGGTTTTTCATGTATGTATCCCAGCTTTCAAATTCACTCCATCTGCTATTCACACAATTTATCTCCATTGTCCAGTTTCTTAATATGGTGTGCTTCTCCTCCTGGACTACTCTAATGCACCATCACCCATTGCTTCTAGTTTCCTGAGTCACGTGACTTTTCCAGACCAAACCTGGAGTAAATGTGGAACAAACTAACTGCACCATGGGCATTCCCACAATTCCCATAGATGTGAATGGGACAATAAACTGATTGAATGTGCAAGCATTGATCTGCAATGCATTGCAGAACTCTCAGTCATTCAGTTGGTTAAAATCCCCATTTCAATTCTTGTGAGTCTTTATATGTCACATAGGTTACAATTGGTTTGCTCCAGATTTCCTCCAGTTTCTTTTTGAACTTACACAAATGTGTATGTTAAACCTGTCTTTAGATGAAATGATTCATAGGTGCTCCAGTACAGACTATCCCACAAAATATTTTATGTTAAGACTTCATCAGGTCTAAAAAAGTGGATTGTCCTTTCTTTGTTTTGACTCTGCATAAAATTGGAGCAACTTTTCTTAACCCCATTGGCACCAGGAGGAAGCTCATACATTTTTGTCACCCCCCTGCCCCAGAAGGCACAGTTATTCCACACCAGAGTCTACACCACTATTCAGATGTTTCCCCTGGCTTTGAAAAGGTCAAAGTTACAAACATATTAAATAAATAACCAACATGCCCCCTATCCCATACCATTCTTCTGTAAACCCCACGCAAAAGTATTTCCATTTGGAAAGAATGAGAAACCATAGGAATGTGGGATGATATTAGCTTTTGCAAATTATAGATAAGAACCTTCTACCCCCAAAAAAATGCAGGTCGAAAAGCATTTAGGTAAATATCCTAAGGTGGGGATCAAGGAACTGAACAGAGAGAGATAACATCAACCCCTTCTTTTTCCCCTATGATCACAACCTTAAAAAATGGCAACTGTGGTTCCCATTTCATTCAATCCCTGGCCTTTTCAACTGTCTAATAGTTTTCCAGATGTTGACTTTATCATTCTTTAGAAGAATACCTCTCATATCATCGGGGCACTAGCAGAGCTAAAAGCAGCAGGCGAGAGAGCTGCTGCGAGTTATAGAGTTCCATATAGAGGGTATAGTGGTCATTCAAGGAGCTAATCTCTTTATTATTTTTGAGTGTTTGATTAACACTTGAGGACCAGAGAGGTGTGCAAAGCATTGCTTCGCAATGCCTTGCACGCTTCTCTGGTCTTCAAGGAGTTAAACTCTCATACCAAATAGCAGGACAAGAGCCTGGGAGCTCTGTATTGAACTAACAAAGTGAGACCGAGAAAGAGAGAGAGAGAGAGAGACACACACACACACACGCACATGATGGTTTAACCCTTTGAGTGCCAGTAGGGTACACATTGCTTTGGATGCTGGAGTGGTCGAAAGCTCTAACTGCTGTCCAGTGTTCAAGGTGTTAAATATCCCTTACTAGGCCAGTTCTGTGCCAAGCATCCTTGCAAGTGTGTATCCAGAACAGAGCTCCCCACCGCTTTGCACTTCCCTGCTCTCTGCCTCTTCCTCAATCCTTATTCTTGTCATATTAGCTTCAGAACGGGATTACAAGGAGGAATATTTTAACCCATGTATCACTCCCTTTTGATGCAGGTCACATAGGAAACATTTGATATGGGTAACATTTTGATGTTGCCTTTTTGACACAGATGACATGATGCCACCTTTTTGAAGGCAACATTTAGGTGACACTATTGCAATAGGATACCAGTTCAAATACAGGTCGTATACAAGAGACTACAGGCCAGATTCTATTGCAGGAGATAAATGTTACCTCCTGTTTTTTCAAATATTTTCCTATTGAAGTCTATGGGGAAAAATGGAGATAAAAGCAGTGATAAAATTAGCACCTGCAATAGAATCCAGCTCTACTGGTCCTCCTTTTGGATATTCTTCAGGTTTATGTATTTTTGAGGAGCTGTAAATCAATGACGTCTGATGAAAGACAACATTGAGAAATTCAATTTCTTGTTTATTAAGCCAAGTGTTCTCCTATCCTTCTTTGCTCAAAGGATCTATTTACTTTTTCATTGAGGTTAATGGGTCACTTAGAAGGGTTTTGGAACTCATTCTTTAGTACTATTTAGAATAAATTTTGCTCCTACATTAGCTTATGTTTTTACGGTAATGGAGAAATGTGATGTTAACACTTTCAGGGCTGGATTCTATTACAGGTGCTAATTTTATCACTGCTTTTATCTCCCGTTTTCCCCATAGACTTCAGTATGAAAATAATTCGTAAAAAGGGTTATAACATTTAGCACCTGCAATAGAATCTAGCCCTCAGTGTTTTTTTTTCTCCATAATTGTTAAATTATAAACATTTTTATTTCTCCGTCATCAGATTTGGCATTGCAACATTGCAACCAACGTGATGTCACTTTGGTTCCCAATCAAGCAATCTCTTATTCAACAACTTAAAGGAGAAGTAACACATTTTCATCGTAACCTACCACTTTCATTACTAAGATCATACAATTCTAATGGCTTTTGCTTTTGTTCAAGAGAACATTTTCAGTCATGTGCAATGTGCTTGGAGGTGGACTGAACATGACAGCTGCTTGCAGGACCATTCAAACATTCAAACCATGCCCACTCTTAACCCTTTAAGGTTCACAGTGGGGTGCATCACATTGCTTTGCAATGTGGTGATCACAGATCTTATCCTTAAAGGGTTAAATATACTCATGTAAACAACTGTCATGTCCAACTCCATGGACATGATTTTTGGGGCAGATTGGAGATGGTGTTTCTTGATTAAAAAAGGCATACAGCAAAATTCAAAAGGGCCATTAAAGGGATAGTAATACCTAAAATGTAAAAAAAATATGTTGTAGGGTTTATCCCCCTGAGTAAAACAAGAGTACTCCCACTGCTGAAAGATGTTTCATTCAAAAGTTATTAATTTTCAAAGTTGAATTTTTTAGGTGCAATATCACAGTGGCCTGAAATTGTACAGTGGCGCTGTTGCTACATGATCCTCTGGACAGCTCTGGTCTCAGGACCATAAATCTCCATAGGATGGTGTAGCAACAGCGCCACTGTAAACTTTCAGGCCACTGTGATATTGCACCTAAAAAATTCAACTTTGAAAATTAATAACTTTTGAATGAAGCATCTTTCAGCAGTGGGAGTGCTCTTGTTTTACTCAGGGGGATAAACCCTACAACATATTTTTTTTTACATTTTAGGTATTACTATCCCTTTAAGTTTTCTGTCCATAGAAAGTGTGGGGTTGTTATTATTAGGATGCGTTAATTCTCCTTTATGGTTGTTGAAACACCTGGATTTAGCAGATGAGGGGTCAAATATGCCATTTTTCCTACTTTAACTTGTATGCTTCGATTAACTGTGACCTCTTAATTTGAATATTTAACATAATAAAGTGCTGAATTTGAGCCCCCCAATAGTTCAAAGTAAAACTCAGAAATGGTAACAAAAGATTGCTACAATCTCTGTAAATTGACTTTCATTTGAATTGAATCAATTTTATTAAGGCATAAAAGCCTCTGCAGATCGAGAGCTACTCCCCACATGCAATATACAGTATATCCAACTGTGAGGTGGTCACTAATCCTCTGCTTACAAGGGTAGCCAATCATGGTCCTCAAGCGCTAGCAACAGTGCATGTTTTTGAGATATCTCTGCTTGAGCGTAGGTGAATCAATCAGATTAGTCACCTTAATGAATCCACCTGCACTGATTCCAAAAAATATGCACTGTTGGTAGGACAAGGATCGGCTACCCCTGAAATTCTAATAATCACATGTTGACAGTTATTTGACTTCCTTATATATTTAACCTTTCACAACACTACACATGTACACCTGAGTAGCAACTGCATGCACCTATAAATGGCAAAGTATTAAAGGGATAGTAATGACTGTTGTTAACAAACTTTAATATTGTAGATATTAAAAATATAAATTCAATGATGTATGTGTATTTATAGTTTGAGAGATGTAGGGCTCAATCCAAATGTTACCGTCGGTGGAAAAAACTGCCAACGTTGGTTTTAAAAGCAAAGTAAGTGATGCAAATGTTCCGACAACGAAGAACTAATGACAGTACTGAAAACCATTTCAACCATTGAAGCTAATGTAAAAGATAACCACAGAGCCATTCAAATGTTAGAGGTAGGGACAACGAGCGATAAATTGCAACATTTACAGGCAGAAAGACCCATTTTTTTTAGCCACGCACCACACAACTCAGAGTAAAAACCACCGTCGGAGAAAACAAAACAGATAAAGCAGCTCATACAATACACACTACATAACCCAAGCATACAAAGGTCAAATATTAACCCCTGCAATGCCAAGCAAACACACCAACCAGGCCTAGACCAGTGGTTCACAATCCTTCCATCCAAGGCACCCCTAACATGCAATCTGGATTTTTCAGGGTATCCCTTGGAGTTATAAAGGACTCAATGAAAGGAACAATGAATGAATGAATACATAGTTATTATTAGGTCTCACAGTGGGAATAACAAGAAGGAGAAAATTGTTAAGAATAACCACCAGAAAAATACATTAGAAAATACATGTCATCAATTCATTTGAAATATTCATGGGAATAGTCAGGCACCCTGAGATGGTGCTCATGTCACACTAAAGAGCCACGGCACAATGGTTGTGATCCACTGGCCTAGACCATACCTACAAGTCACAGAAAAATTACAAGAACCTAGCAACCCCACAGGGTCAAGAGGAACACAAAGCAACACAACATAAGCCATCCCAACATACCCTGGAACAACAGGGGTTAATACAACACAACATGCACACCTGTCACTCAAAAAAAATCAAGCTCACCTATGCAACCTCAGCAGCCAATAGAGACAAAACACACAACTGACAGGTACATACCAATTACAACTAATCACGCCACCAACCACAGACACACCAGCAAATATTACACGGTTAACACACACCTTATCCTTGGTCAATTACGGCCACATGACTGCTCATGGACAACACCTTACTGATGTTTAAATGGACAGTCAACCTTCCCCAGATGTAGTGTGGGAGAGAGACAGATCAACACCAGTATGTTGACATGTTTATACCTGAGAAGACATTGGAGGGGAAGGTGTGAGAGGGCTAGGGATCACATCCTCCCCCAAACACCCCTGTTAAACAGTCTTCACCTGCTGCAAGTGTTGATGCTCTGGCTGAAGAGATGTAGAATACCATCCCCACCTGGAGGACAGCACCTGCCAGCAGCACCCCAGCTGCCACAACAGGACTCACCCCAGCTGCCACAACAGGACGCCCCCCAGCTGTCACAGGGAGCTGTGGAGTAGCAGAGGGATGGGAGACAACTGCCAAAGGCCAGGATATACTTCACAAGGGTCATGCTCCTGGGAATGACAGATGCTGAAGTCAGGGACTGCTACAGATTGACATCAGAAAGCATCATACACCTATATGAGGTCATCAAGGATGACACAGAACCTGTTTAGACTGCAAACCTTGCCCTATCTGCATTGAAGAAGCTAATGTGTCATCCATTTCATGGCAAGTGGATCATTCCAATCCACAGAAGGATATGTGTTTGGCATGTCCCAGTCCACCTGCTCACGGGCACTGGCTCAGGTGTTTGCAGCACTCAAGAAGAAAGCCAGTACCTACATCCACTTTCCCACAACTGAAATGGAGTGGACATGGATCAAACAGGCCTTCTACGCAAGGGGAGGAATGCCAAGGGTCATGGGTGCCATAGATTGCACATACATGTGAATAAGAGCTCCAGCACAAGAGGCACATCTGTAGATGAACCGGAAGAGTTTCCACTCTATAAATGTTCAGATTGTCTGTGATGCCAGTATGAAGATAACCAACATCTGTGCCAAATATCCTGGGAGCTGACACAACTCATATATCCTCACCAACTCCTCTGTACACAGGGACTTTGAGAATAGGACACATCTAGGAGGATGGTTTTTGGGTGATTCAACAGAGAAAACACACCACCACCACATCCACAGATTCACTCATACAACGCATATGTATACACAGCTCTGTATGTTCATGACACACAAAGGGGGAAGTTTCACTAAGTGGTGATAAAAAGGTGACAAAGAGTTGATAAAGTGCAGATGACTCCGCCACTTTATCATTTCTCCACTTTCTATGTTATGCCATGGAGTCTATGTACTCAGATTCCTCAAACTTTGGAGATCTCAGTGCATAGGCTCTATAGAATAACATGGGAATTGGAGAAGTGATAAACCAGAGAAGTCATCTCCACTACATCACCTCTTCATCACTGCTTAGTGATTATCTCCCCATGACTACATCATCCACATAACATGTGATTCTTGTAACACCATGTCACTCATCATCCACAGGTGATGCCGGCTATGGGTGCAAGTCCTGGCTGCTCACACCAATTGCCAATCCCCACACACCTGAGCAGGAGCTCTGCAGTGAGGCACATGCTAGGACCAGGAATGCCATAGCGTGCACCTTTGGTCAGCTCAAAGCCAGGTTCGGTTGCCTGGATCACTCTGGGGGCACTCTACAATATGCACCTGGTAATGCATGTGCCATCATCCTGCCATGTGCCCTACTACATAATATTGCAGTGGACACACGTCTCATCGAGGATGTTGAGCCACAACAGCCCATGGAGGTCCCTGTTCCCATTGATGAAGGGGAGGATATGTTGAGCGGGACACAGATGAGAACCAGTTCATCAGGGACCACTTCACCTGTGAGTAACATACATGTGTGACCATGGTTGTGCTTGTAGAATGCATGCAAACACACTCACACAAAAAATAACCATCTGTTCCACTCCACAGGATGACCCATCAACACAGCCCTAGCATGTCAAGGACATCATTCATCAACTTGGGATCTAAGGTACACCAGATTGGCCATGTACATCATACTAAGTTGTACTGATGGAAAACTACATCTACCAAATTGAACATAGCAGTGACACTTGTAGAAACCTTTGAGCCACAGAGGGATCCAATGCAATGACATGCAATGCATTGAATACCACTCTGGAATTCCATGTGTTAACCCTTTGATTGCTAGAGGGGTAAGCAACAGTTGTGTACCCCCTGGCACTCAAAGAGTTTAGGGAACTTACCTAGCATGTGAGCAATAGTTGGACAATGTCTAATGGAGCAGAATAGGGATGTTTTTGGTGTGTTTGTGTTGGCTACAGTATCGGAGTAACTATCTGTGAGTCAGGATGCAAGGCCCACCATGCTGACCTGTTTGTGTGTGTAGCACAGTGTAAATGCCACTCCATTGCTTGTCAATATGTTGTCTATCCATCATGACCATATCAGGTTTTGGTCAAGGGGATATCAAGCAAACATATGTATGTGTGTGTGTGTGTGACATGGACCCTGAGCACACACCTCATCAGTATGTAAATCAAGATCCATGGAATAGATCCTCTATTTCATGGGTCTTGGTTCACATACTGATGATGTGTGTGCCCAGTCACACATACATATGTCTGCTTGCCATCCCCTTGATACAAACCTCATATGGTCATGATGGCCGGACAATACATTGACAAGCAATGGATTGTTTACTCAGTGTCAAGTAACAAAGGTTAACCCGTGGAGTGCCAGGAAGGTCTTCAACACATTGCTGAGCCATGTGTCGTGTAACCCTCTGGCACTCAAGGGTATGATGATGGTTCAGCAACAGCATGACTGTTGTGCTCACAGTGCAGTTTCCAATCTTGTTTTCACTTCCTGCAGGCACCCATGGCATGACCCCTCATGGGCCAGATATTTGTCCTGGTGACACGTTGATTCCACGTCCATGAGGATCACCTGTTAGTGTCAATGTCAATTAAAACATATGAGTATATTTGATTATCTTGTGTAATTGATTACCTCTCCCTCATCAGTGTTTTAATTAGGATCATATCATTGATCTGTTGATCTATATATTGTGTTCATGTTGTTCAAGTTCAAGTCACATCATGGAACAACACCCTCATGTTGTTTGGCTTTGCAATGTGGTCTGTGAGTTGAACTTGCACAAAAGTTCCAGTATGTGATATGTGCTCACCCATGCTGTAACACCTTGTTACTCCATTCATTGTGCATGAGTTATGTTCACTGCATTGCTTTGCAATGCATTGGAGACATCTCTGCCACAGTGTATGTTGTGTGTGTGCCCTCCTATTGTTCAATACCTTAAAACAAAGTTAGATGTGCATGAGTTGTGTTCGCTGCATTGTTTTGCAATTAATTGGAGACATCTCTGCCACAGTGTATGTTGTATGTGTGCCCTCTTATTGTTCAATACCTTACAACCAAGTTAGATGTGCATGAGTTGTGTTCACTGCATTTCTTTGCAATGCATTGGAGACATCTCTTTCAGACAAACAACCTTTTTGAATAGGAAACATAAATGGACACTGATGTGATGAACAAGTCCCTATTTATTGTGGAGCCACAAGAAGGTTGTCCTTACTTCTTCTTCGTGGGAGGGCCTCTGAGAGGGGCTGCAGGGGTGGATTCCCTCACACTCCTACAGATTACCCTAGGGGGTCTGGTGGCTGCAGGTGGTGGTGGTTGAGCATTGCTGGACAGGGAGGTGTTGCTGGACCCCTCACGTGAGGCCTGGGCCATGTCTTGCTACTGGTTCTCCCACCTATTAGCATCTCACATCTCCAGCAGCATCTGTCCAAGTACATCCAGGATGCCAGTGTTGAACTGGAGCTGTTGAGTGCTCTGGATGCCCTTTTGGGCCTCAATGGCCCTGAGAAGCTCCATGATGTGCTCAGCATTGAGCTCCATCCACCTGAGGGATCTTGTAAACCTTCTGATCTCCCTCAGTTGTCCCCTCTGGATGGCCACGTACTCCACATCCAGGACCACTTTGGGCATGACTGGCGTGGAGGGTGTGGAGCCTGGCATTGTGGATGCCCCTTACATCTGATGTGGCTCCTCCTCAGGTGGTGGAAGGGATGGTGGTAGTGGAGTCACCTGGAGAGCTTCATGAGGGAAAGCACCTGTATAGAAGGAGTATGGGGACATCCCTACCTCATCCCCAGACCCCTCAGTCCCCTGGGAAGCACCAACCCCAGTGTGGAACATTGGTGGTGGTGGTTGCATTGGTAGTGGTGATGGCATTAGTGGTGGTGATGTCATTGGTGGTGGTGGGGTGAATTCAGCCTGGCCTAGGGCCACTGTGGCTCTTCTATGAGCCCTACATGTTCATAGTCCATTGGCCACATCTGGGATGCTCCCTGGCTGACTTCTTGCCACATGTGTGGCTGTGGTTTGGCTGTTGGGCCATACTGGGCATGGAGTGGCATGGGCAAAGTGTCTGGCATCCTGTGCCTTCCCGGTGGTGGTTGTGCCTGGAGGCCATAGTTAGGCCAGTGCTGCTGCTGCTGTGGTTGTGGTGGTGGGGCCTGGAGGCTGTAATCAGGCCAGTTCTGCTGCTGCTGCTGCGGTGGTGGGGCCTGGAGGCCATAATCAGGCCAGTGCTGCTGCTGCTTCTGCTGCTGCTGTGGTGGTGGGGCCTGGAGGCTGTGGTCAGCCCTGTGCCGTGGTGCAGCTGTCTTGAGGCCTCCTCAGGAGATGTCTCACCCTCCTACTGTGCTTCTGCAGGCATGTATGCTGTGTGGGCAAATTACATGATGTAATTAGTGATGTAAGCTATGACAAGAGTGCTGCAGGACTATGACATTAACATGTGAACCGTTGAGTGGCAAAGGTTGCTTTGCAATGCATTGGTTACCATCCTGACACACCTGACACACACAAATTGCTGAGCTTGACATGATCCCATGAATTGATTCCACTAACCTACAGTGGTATAGCTTTGGTTATCATGTGTATCCTGAGGAGTGAGGATGGCAAGGCATACATCTTTGGTATCTCCATTCATCAGGATACATGTGGTGAAAAAACTGAACTGTCACACCTTGCATGTACAACACCTAGGCAGACACAGCAAGCATACCAGAAAACATGAACTGTGTAATCCGGTAACCCAATCAGCTGGATGACAAATCAAACACACCCCAGGACAGCTAGAAACCAAAAACACAATAGACATGGGGAGTTATTCCGTTGTATTGGAGGTTACGTCTCCTTTTTCCTATGTTATGCTGTGGAGCCTATGCACTGATATGTCCAAAGTTGTTGCGATCTTCGTGCATTGGCTCCACAGACTAACACAGGGATTGCAGTAGTGATATCACTACACATTGTCACCTCTTTCTTACCCCTTAGTGAATGTCCTCCCTGGCATGGTTGAACCTAGGGAATCACATATGTCCTGCAGAGTGGTAATGGCGGTGCATGCCCCCTGGCCATCCACACTCTTCAGGCTACATATAATATAGAAAGCTATCCTAATGTTCTAATAATAACAACCATCACTTACCTTATTATTGCCAAAAAACTTACAGGCCAGTGGCCACTATGAATTTTGTCCTTACACTTTGATTTGAGATATAACTGGTGAAATGTATGAATACAGTTCAATTTAATAATACGTGATGGAATCAAGTTTCTAGTACTATGCCTACCTAATGCCAATTTGACAAGCTATTTCTCCCTTCAGTGCTGCTTTCCACAAAGAGACGACAATGGACAGGTGTATGGTTTTTCCTCGCTGTCTTGTTTAATGCTATGTACTGACAATGCCCAGAGGAAACTTTACTAATAACTTTCATTTCCCTAAGTTTATTGTGGGGGAAGTGTCTTAAATATGGCATAGTGTGTGCACTGGTATGTGCTAAAGACATCATACTCTTTAGTGCATACTAGAAAAAAGCAGGTGCATGAGCCGGTGAGATGGCTCAATTGGTTTAATGCGCCACTTGTAGAATCTGTTCAAACCTCAGGGTCACAGATTATAGTCCTTGCAATGTCCACTCACCCTTTCACCCTTCAGAGGTAGATATGATGAGTCTAGGACAATCTAATTATAGTCTTCCTGGTACAATACTTTGAGAAAAATAAATAAACAATGCAGTCATACATTCATCCCTACATCTTGAGTTAATCCTTGATATCATGGCAGGACTCCTGAACCATAAACTCTGCCTATTGAAATATCCATTTTTTTCAGACTGATGCAGGTAGAGTTTATGAGCCAGCTGAAAATGTCAATATTGCAGTGGGAGGAGTTTGGGGTCCCGGTGTCCAGCCAGCAAAACTCATGCTCACTTGCATAACATCCAGGAATGATTAAAGTGGTGTTCATTAATGCTGGTCATTGGGGGCACACAGCAGATCATGTTTTCCAGATAACTTCTACTTGATCACAGGTGGATAATCAACAGATCAGTCATTATGATTGATCCAGATGTGATTAAGTAGGGATATATGGAAAATATGGTCTGTTGATGTGCCCTGAGAACTGAAGTTAAGAATCACTGGGTTGCATATATAAAAAGGAACAACTGCTTTTGTGCACCTGCCTAACACCAATGAACCAATTTTTTTCAGGACAAAATAGCTGATTTGCCCTATTTACACCTACGGGTGTGTAGTGTGGGAGTGCATATAGATATAACAGTGCTTGCTATTCTTCTACACTATGACACACAGCAAGGCTGATGTAGTAAGAAAAGCGGTGCAATTCTGGGTCATATTAATTGCATCTTAGGGAAAAAATGCACTTGCTTTTAACCTCTTGAATGTAAGAGAGATTTCAATGTATTGCAAAGCAATGCATTGAAGACCTCGCTAGCATTCAAGGGGTTAATAAAAGCCCCATTTAAATGACTGGGGGGTTTGGGAATGTGTATTTGTCCTCTATGGTACAGCTGGTTTCTCCTGAATTGCAGTACTTTTTCCTGCTCAGCCTATGTATTAACTACGAATGGAGAAAAGCAATGTAAACAGACTTTCAGTTCATACTTAGTCACCATGCATTAATTAAACGCATGGTGACTAGTTTTGAAATAGATGTTTTACCTTTAAAAAATAGCCCAGTGTAAAGGAATCCTTCCTGTTTGGGGACTGAAAGGCAGTTTAGTACTGTCCATGCGCCTGCACCGTCAGTCCTTTCCAGTAACCATATGGTGCACTGCAGTGCTACTCAATGGAGACTGGGACTGACAGCGCAATCTGCAGACAAGATGTCTGCACTGTAGCTTGGATTTCAGTCTCCAAATAGGATATTTTTTAAAGGTAAGACATCTATTTCAAAGCTAGTCGCCATGCGTTTAATAAACTGAAAGTTCAGCTTTAAAGGGATAGTAATACTTCAAAATTACTATCCCTTATATTGAAGTCCTTGTAAAACGGAATAAAATGCCACCAGCGGCATCTCTCAAACCTTTATGGTTTGGGAGATAGCCGCTTTTAAACTTTGCTCCCCCTGCCTCTACGCTGACGTCAGCGTTTTTGCTGCAGAAGGGAAATCCCTTCTGTGAATCAAGCGGAGGCTCTTCAGCACAGCCAGATCGCGTTATAGAAGAAAAGATCCTTCACTAAAACAGTCTTCTACGTGTGTTTGGTAACTAAGCACATGAAGAAGACCGTTTTAGTGAAGGATCTTGTCTTTCATAACGAGATATCAGTTGTGCTAAAGAGCCTCCGCCGGTCCCAGGTCCGGATTTCCCTGCTGAAGCAAAAATGCTGACGTCAACAGAGAGGCGGGGGGGGAGCGAAGTTTAAAAGCAGCTAACTCCCAAACCATAAAGGTCTGAGAGATGCCGCTGGTGGCATTTTATTCTGTTTTACAAGGGCTTCAATATAAGGGATAGTAATTTTGAAGTATTACTATCCCTTTAAGTTCTTATAGGGGTGACCATAACCATCTGAGTGCGTTGCAACTCCTCTGTCATTCAGAGGGTTAAGGCTCTGTTCAAAATAATGGTGTGCTCTGAAACAGTGGTGCACTATCTGTGTTAAAAGGAATAGTAATATTTCACAAATGCAGAGCTCCAATTAATCTTCATAGTATTTGGGCCAAAGAGAGTTATTTCAATACTGTCAGAGTTGTAGTTCAAGAGTAACTGAATGATAAAGTATCCCCCTCCCACCCCTTTTACCTAGTTTGACACTGCTCTCCTCAGATGTGGAAACTGGTCCTGGGATCAGATAGATCACAGCAAGGGACTAATGCAGGAAAACCCTTCCCTCCTTGACAAGTTTTTCCTTATACTCACTGAAGATTGTCCCTCTCTGCGATCCATCCAGACAGTCTTGCTGCTCTGAGGTGAGCAGTGTTACATCAGTAAAAGGGGGGAGGGGGATACTTTATCATTCAATTACTCTTGAACTACAACTCTGACAGTATTGAAATAACACTTTCCATGGCCCAAACACTATGAAGATTAATTGGAGCTGCTTTTATTGTGAAACATTACTATCCCTTTAAGCACATGGGTAAGTGCTCGGTTAGAGAAACTAAATGTAGGCACAGCTCCTACATGTATGTTTGCATATATCTTTTCAGAGTTCTAGAGTTATTTCTTGATCCAAGACACAACGTCACAATTAATAGACCCATATTCATCAAGTTCACTGTGCCATAGGATTGAAATGAAAATTCTCACTTTTAACTTCCTTGAATGATAGACAGTTATTCAATGCATTATGAGGTCCTGGATACCTCTTTAGTATTCTAATTAAGGGATTTAATTCAATGTTCATTTTCCTTTCTCATTTACAGAGCAGTTAATTTGATTCAGAATTGCACCTCTTTAACTTGATGAATAAGGCCCATAGGGCGTAATGCAAAAAAAAAAAAAAAAAAAGTAGCATTAGCTATGTTTTAATGACATAAATGTATGTACTATTTGTGATTGCTTTTTGATGCAAGATACATATTAACGGCATGATGTGATTAGTAGCACTTGTTCCTATGGTATGTTAGCCAGACGTATGAAAATGTGTGGTAACTGCTCTATGAGGCACAATCGCTAATCCTCTCACAAAATGGCGGACATTATCACCACACCTACCTTTTGAAATATGCTATAAAAATGCCCAAGTTCGCTATTTCATAAACAAACATTTCTATTCAGTATTCAGTAGTATTTTGGAGCTAATCATTTTGTACATGAAAAGTACATTGTAAATAGCAATTACACATACTTTGTTGCATTCCACCCATAGTGTCCTTTAGGATTTTCTGGTCATTGTAAGGTAAAAAAAAAAATAAAAGCTTTAACCCCTTGGTTGTTAGAGAATAGTGATGATCGAGCACCCCAATGCTCGGGTGTTCGGGTGCTCTGGCCGAGCACCCCCGGAGGCTCGAGTGCTCGGCCTGCACCCGAGCCCCATTGAAGTCAATGGGAGGACTCGAGCATTACACCAGGCACCCCCTGCTCTGATGAGGGGAGGGTGCCTGGTCCACAGGAAAAGGGCAGAAAATGATGGAAACACCACAGAAATGGTTCAGGGACAGCATAGGGAGGATGTCTGGATGCATCTTGGACTCCAACGTCGCTGCTGGGAACGATGTTTTGCCCGTAGTACGCCATTTTTACAGACTGACCGTAAAACACACAAAAAGGAAGATAAAAACGACTTTAGGCGAAAAATTGTTATCAAACAGTATTTGCTGTATATTTACTTGTATATCATCTGCAAATTCTGCAAAAAATTTCATCGATTTTTCGGAACTGGGGCCATGATTAAGAGGGAAACGTGTGCAGAGTAAAGCAGGTGTTCAACGTGGTTATGGCCCGGGTAAGGTACAGCATTCAGGAACGGAGGCCGCAGCTACCACAGGTTTTACAACATGTCCGTTTGCCCTTGTTAAGTCCAAAATTTATAGTCGGAACAGTGGGGTCTGATCCATTGAGTAAAAGTGACGAAGTGACTTAGTGGATGAAGCCAAGAACTACCTTCTGCTCTGTCGAACACCCCAGCCCTATTTAATTCAATGGGAGGACCTGAGGCACTCCGATACAACCTGTATATCACAAAATGGAGGGCCTCATTCACATTGTGGTACAATAGTTCAGGTAGTGGTCCAACACTCATTAAGCCGATGCACTAAGTGAAAGGGCTGACAAAAATTAGACTGAAATGTCACTCCAATACACCCTTTATTACACATAAAGGAGGGCATCATACACACCCTTGAAAAATTAGGATTAATAGCCTGCTGGTGACCCTCTAAAACATTAGGGGCGAGGGCATGCCGCTAAGCTGACCATCTAAAACATTAGGAATGAGGGTCTGCAGCTGAGCCGACCATCTAAAACATTATGGGTGAGGGTCTGCTGCGGAGCTGACCATCCTAAACATTATATGCGAAGGCCCGCTAGTGAGCTGACGCTATAAAACATTATATGAGAGGGCCCGCTAGAGAGCTGACCCAATAAAACATTATATAAGAAGGCCCGCTGGTGAGCTGACCTATACAAAAAGTTGTCAAACAGGGCCCGCTGGTGAGCTGGCCCTATATAAAAATTATATCACAGGGCCCGCTGGTGAGCTGGCCCTATATAAAAATTATATCACAGGGCCCGCTGGTGAGCTGGCCCTATATAAAAATTATATCACAGGGTATATGGAAGAGAGTCAACCATATACCCGTTTTTTGGGTGGAAGGGGTGAATGGGAATACAGAGTATTCCCATCATTGTAAATAACATATCTAAAGTGACTTTATGTTCACCCGGGGCTTTCCTCCAGTGGAATGGAGAAGTCAGGGGAAATCCAGGCCTTGTTCATTTTTATAAGTGTCAACCTATCAGCATTTTCGGTGGAAAGGCGGATACGCTTATCTGTTATGATGCCACCAGCAGCACTAAATACCCGCTCAGACAGAACGCTGGCGGCAGGGCAGGCCAGCACCTCCAAGGCGTAGAGTGCCAGTTCATACCACGTGTCCAGCTTGGACACCCAGTAGTTGTAAGGCACAGAGGGATCATTGAGGACGCTGACACGGTCTGCTACGTACTCCTTCACCATCTTCCAAAACTTTTCCCTCCTTGTGACACTAGGCTGCGCATCAGGGTGAGGGTGCTGGCGGGGTGTCATGAAGGTGTCCCACGCCTTGGAGAGTGTTGCCCTGCCTTTGTCGGAACTGCTGTGTGCTCCCCTTTTCTCCCCTTCTCGGTTGGCCAAGGTAGCACGTACTCTGCCGCCAGCGTTGTCAGGTGGAAAATTTTGGAGCAATTTTTCAACAAGAACCTTCTGGTATTGCACCATTTTGCTTGTCCTCTCCACCGGAGGAATGAGAGATGAGAAATTCTCTTTGTAGCGGGGGTCCAGAAGGGTGAACACCCAGTAATCCGTGTTGTCTAAAATGCGTATAACGCGTGGGTCACGGGAAAGGCAGCCTAACATAAAGTCAGCCATGTGTGCCAGAGTACCAACAGGCAAGATTTCGCTGTCCTCACCAGGAGGATGACTCTCAATCTCCTCATCCTCTTCCTCCTCTTCTGCCCACCCACGCTGAAGAGATGGAACTAAAGTTCCATGGCTACCCTCTGTAGCGGAGGCAACCGTGTCTTCCTCCTCCTCCTCCTCCTCCTCCGCCTCCTCCAATTGTCGCTGAGAAGACGAAGTGAGGGTGCTCTGGCTATCACCTTGTGTAAGCTCTTCCTCCCCCATTTCCACCTCTTCCACATGCAAAGCGTCGGTTTTAATTGTGAGTAGCAAGAGTTTCAGTAGACACAGAAGTGGGATGGTTACACTGATAATAGCGTTATCGCCGCTCACCATCTGTGTCGATTCCTCAAAATTGCGTAAAACCTCACAGAGGTCAGACATCCATTCCCACTCCTCACTTCTGATTAGAGGAAGTTGAACGGAGAGGCAACGACCGTGTAACAGCTGGTACTCCACTACTGCCCTCTGCTGCTCACAAAGCCGGGCCAACATGTGGAAGGTGGAGTTCCAGCGCGTGCTCACGTCACACAGCAGCCGGTGAGCTGGCAATTGTAAGCGCTGCTGCAGCTTCAACAGGCCGGCTGAAGCTGTTGATGACTTACGGAAATGTGCACACACGCGGCGCACCTTGGTCAAGAGAACATGCAAATTGGGGTAGGTTTTTAGAAGTCGCTGAACCACTAAATTAAATACATGCGCTAGGCATGGTACGTGTGTGAGCTTGCCGAGCTCCAAAGCCGCCACCAAGTTACGCCCATTATCACACACAACCATGCCTGGTTGCAGGTTGAGTGGCGAGAGCCACTGCTCGGTCTGGTGACTAATCCCCTGCAACAGCTCTGAGGCCGTGTGCTGTTTGTCCCCAAGGCAGATCAGCTTCAGCACGGCCTGTTGACGCTTCCCCACTGCAGTGCTAAACTGCTTCCAGCTACCGGCTGATGGGTGAGTGGCGCTGCGCGCAGAGAATTCGGAGGTGGAAACGGAGGAGGAGGAGGAGGAGCCAATAACGTAGGTGCTGGCGGAAACCCTGATGGAGGTAGGGCCCGCAATCCTCGGCGTGGGTAGCAACTGTGCCATCCCAGGGTCCGAGTCGCTCCCAGCCTCCACGACATTCACCCAGTGTGCCGTCAGGGAAATGTAGCGTCCCTGGCCACAAGCACTTGTCCATGTGTCAGTCGTTAAGTGGACCCTCCCAGTAACTGCGTTGGTCAGGGCACGGGTGATGTTACGGGACACATGGTGGTGTAATGCGGGGACGGCACACCGGGAAAAGTAGTGGCGGCTGGGGACTGCGTACCGAGGGACAGCTGCTGCCATCAGGCTGCGGAAGGACTCAGTCTCCACAAGCCTAAATGGCAGCATTTCGATGGCCAGTAATTTGGAAAGGTGTGAGGTTAGTGCTATGGCCTGTGGGTGGGTGGCTGGGTATTTTCGCTTGCGCTCAAATGCCTGGGGTAACGACATTTGGACGCTGCGCTGGGACAGGGAAGTGGATGTGGTCACTGATGGTGCTTCAGATGGTACAGGTGCAGGGCGGGAGGTATGCGGGCCTGCGCCTTCGACAGGTGATTGGCCGGCACCGAAAACAGGGGAAGAGGAAGCAGTGGTGTGGCCTGCAGACACAGATTGGCGATCCGGCCGTTCCTCCCACTTATTACGGTGCTTGGATGCCATGTGTCGGATCATGCTGGTGGTGGTGAGGTTGCTAGTGTTCATGCCACGGCTCATTCTGGTGTGGCACAGGTTGCAAACTACAATTCTTTTGTCGTCCGCACTTTCCTTAAAAAAACGCCATACCGCGGAACACCTAGCCCTTGGCAAGGGAGATTTACGCAAGGGGGTGCTCCGTGGAACATTTGCGGGCCGGTTTGGTGCGGTCCGCCTTCTTTCTTTAGCCACACCACTGCCTCTTCCAGCCTGTTGCGGTGCTGCAGATGGCTCACCCTCAGGACTGCTGTCATCGCTCGGCTCTCCACCTTCCCAGGTGGGGTCAGTCACCTCATCGTCCACCAAGTCCTCCTCCACTTCCTCACTCTGATCATCCTCCTCATTTCTTGATCCCACCACATACTCAGTCATTGACAACTGTGTATCATCCTCCTCATCAAGGTCTTGAGACAGTAATAGTGGTTGATTTGATGGCAACTGTGTCTCATCATCATCATCATCCACTTCCTTTGACCTTAAATGCCGTTCCCCTCTGTCATCTTCTTGTGATTGGGTACCCTCTAGAGGTTGTGAATCAGGGCACAAGATCTCATGTTCCTCTGCAAGCGTGCTTGGAGAGAGGTTCAAATGAAGGATTGGTGATGAGACGAGCTCCTCACTATATCCCAGTGTGGGATCACTTCTTTGGCCAGACCCTCTATGGTGGGAGGAAGGATGATCAGGGTGAGGATTATGTTGACCAGACTCTTGGCTACTGAGAGTGGACTTGGTGGAAGACAGGGTGGTGCTAAACCGACTGGAAGCAGTATCAGCTGAAATCCAACCGACCACCTGTTCGCAGTGGTCTGACCTCGAGAGTGATGTCCTGCGACGCCCTGTAAACTGAGACATGAAGCTAGGTATGGTGGATGTCTTTCTGTCTTGTGCTCTGGCACCAGGCACAGTTTCTACGCGTCCTGACCCGCGCCCTGAACTATCAGGATCACGTCCACTTCCCCGTCCCTTTTTACCCGCCTTCTTCATATTACACGGAATATGTGCTGCTAATCTGCAACTTTGCACACTAAACAGAATGTGCTGCTAATCTGCGGCTAGGCACAGTGAACGGAATATGTGACGTTTATTTTTTACACTTTGCACACTAAACAGAATGTGCTGCTAATCTGCAACTTTGCACACTAAACAGAATGTGCTGCTAATCTGCAACTTTGCACACTAAACAGAATGTGCTGCTAATCTGCGGCTAGGCACAGTGAACGGAATATGTGACGTTTATTTTTTACACTTTCCACACTAAACAGAATGTGCTGCTAATCTGCAACTTTGCACACTAAACAGAATGTGCTGCTAATCTGCGGCTAGGCACAGTGAACGGAATATGTGACGTTTATTTTTTACACTTTCCACACTAAACAGAATGTGCTGCTAATCTGCAACTTTGCACACTAAACAGAATGTGCTGCTAATCTGCGGCTAGTCACAGTGAAAGGAATATGTGACGTTTATTTTTTACACTTTCCACACTAAACAGAATGTGCTGCTAATCTGCAACTTTGCACACTAAACAGAATGTGCTGCTAATCTGCGGCTAGGCACAGTGAAAGGAATATGTGACGTTTATTTTTTACACTTTCCACACTAAACAGAATGTGCTGCTAATCTGCAACTTTGCACACTAAACAGAATGTGCTGCTAATCTGCGGCTAGGCACAGTGAACGGAATATGTGACGTTTATTTTTTACACTTTGCACACTAAACAGAATGTGCTGCTAATCTGCAACTTTGCACACTAAACAGAATGTGCTGCTAATCTGCGGCTAGGCACAGTGAACGGAATATGTGACGTTTATTTTTTACACTTTGCAAACTAAACAGAATGTGCTGCTAATCTGCAACTTTGCACACTAAACAGAATGTGCTGCTAATCTGCAACTTTGCACACTAAACAGAATGTGCTGCTAATCTGCGGCTAGGCACAGTGAACGGAATATGTGACGTTTATTTTTTACACTTTCCACACTAAACAGAATGTGCTGCTAATCTGCAACTTTGCACACTAAACAGAATGTGCTGCTAATCTGCGGCTAGGCACAGTGAAAGGAATATGTGACGTTTATTTTTTACACTTTCCACACTAAACAGAATGTGCTGCTAATCTGCAACTTTGCACACTAAACAGAATGTGCTGCTAATCTGCGGCTAGGCACAGTGAACGGAATATGTGACGTTTATTTTTTACACTTTGCACACTAAACAGAATGTGCTGCTAATCTGCAACTTTGCACACTAAACAGAATGTGCTGCTAATCTGCGGCTAGGCACAGTGAATGGAATATGTGACGTTTATTTTTTACACTTTGCACACTAAACAGAATGTGCTGCTAATCTGCAACTTTGCACACTAAACAGAATGTGCTGCTAATCTGCAACTTTGCACACTACACAGAATGTGCTGCTAATCTGCAACTTTGCACACTAAACAGAATGTGCTGCTAATCTGCAACTTTGCACACTAAACAGAATGTGCTGCTAATCTGCGGCTAGGCACAGTGAACGGAATATGTGACGTTTTTTTTTTATGCCCCCCCAAACAAAATATAACTGCTGCCCCCACACACAACAGTCTTAAAAAGGACTTTTGGGTCTTTATATGGTGTTCCAACACTTTTCCTCTCCCTACACTGACTTTCCCTTCCTATCCTCATCTCTACCTGGCTAAGACTGAGCCGAACTCGCTGGTCAGGTGCTATACAGCACCCGATCACGGGTTCTGGCCAGCCAATCAGTGTAATGCCAGCAGCCAACATGGCTGCTGGCATTACACTGATGTCAGAGCCTCCCCGCACGTTTATTGGCTGCGCAGCAGCCGCGAAACGTTCGGGGAGGAGACCCGAACATGGCGGGCGAGCACATGCGGTACTCGTTCGAGTACCGCCATGTGCCGAGCAGAGCGATGCTCGAGCCGAACCGAGCTTCGGCCGAGCATGCTCGCTCATCACTATTAGAGAACTCTCTAATGCATTGTTGAGCAATGGATTGGAGAGCTCTCTAGTATACAAGGGTTAAATAATAAACTGTTTTTTGGTATCAGACTGGTGCAGGGACGCTGAAATTGCTCTGACCACGCCCATAACAGAGAATGTGGGCGTGGCAGTCAAAACTTGGAGTTCTAGGCAATTGTCTACTTTGCCTACTTGGAAAAATGGCCCTTCCCTTGTGGACCAGAGGGAGTGTGCAACACGCTGCTTAGCAATGTGCTGTGCACCTCTCTGGTCCTCAATGGTTAAAAAAAAACATTGGATTCCACTGGCGAGATTTTCCAAGATCTATTGTCAGGTCCCTAAATTATGCCAGGAAAATTAAAACCTCAAATATGAATTTTTCTCTGCAAAGCTGGTACTTCATGCACCCTCCTAATACCACTTATAACCCAAGTCCTTTTTTTAGCTGGCCCTGTAAAAATATCCTAACTTTATGGAAACTAATTAAGATGCCTAGCAGGCATCTGATCCGTTAATTAAAGCTGTGGATGAATGATGTAGACAAGGGAATATAGCTAATCTAATATAAGGCTATTCTCCGGCGTGTGTTAACATTCCTTTTTCTATTTTTTTAAGCCAGTTTTATCTAAAATATATTAATTTAAAATGTATTAACCCAACAGAGGCAATGAAAATTAAAACCTAGTTAAATTATGTATTTACAAACTGAAAATATACTGAGTGATTTGATAACTTGCAATATTTTTTTATTGAATGCGTCTGGCAAAACAGTCACTTAAAATTTATTTGCACATTCATTTTATTTTTCAAATACAATTATCTGTTTTCATTTTTTAAACATTATTTATTCACTTTTAAAGAACTAAATAATATTCTTATTTGATCTACATAAATCTCCCAGTTTTATTTACAAATAAATGATTCACAAAAATGAAAGAATTTTTTTCAGAATTGTTCATTGTCTACAGCAAATATGATTTGCAGAAAAAGTGATTTTAGAATCATGACACAATGAATAAGAGAATTTTGGGACAGCAATGAGTGAGTCTGATGTACAGTAATAAGGAAAAGAGTTTCAATTCTGAAAACCAAACCATCATAAGAAACAAATAAAATATTTTTTAATTTAAATGCCAGGAAGATCTGCAAAAAAAGTAGCAAAACAATTTTAGTCTTGTCTGGAACATGCTGTTTTGTAAGACCTGAAGCACGTCTTGTAAAATAGCTGTTTAGGTTTAAGTTTTGTTTAAATAGTTATTCTCATACCGTTACACATCGTTCATAGCATCTGCCATTGTGATCAAAGAAGGAAACTTCTCTCACCTCCTGCTTTGCCCCGCCCAATTAACTATGTCTCCCACCACACCCTGGGCTCACACTACCCTTCCTTTTTCTTAACCACTCCCCCTCCCTTTAATTACCTGAAGCCTACTCCCATCCCTTTAGTCTTCTCTTGCCTTCTTCCCTCCCATCAGCCTCCTCCAGCCTGCTCCCCTCCTTTTACGCTCCACTGGCCCACTCTCATTCTGTCTACTCCAGTCTGCTCCATTCTCTTTAGTCTTTGGTATCCATAGTTAACATTCTTTTTTAACCCCTTGAATTCTAGAGAGGTCTGAAATGCATTGTTAATCGATGCTTTGGGATCTCTTCTCTATCATTCAAGGGGTTAAAAGCTTAATTTAAAGCAATGAGAATTTAGGGAATGTTTCTTCGTCTCCTGTGATGCTGTTGATTTTGCTCCACAATTACACCTCTTTATCTTTTTGAATTCAACTTCAATTTTTTTTTTTTGGTGCAAATAATACTTTATTGAAAATCAAAGATGAGGAAGCTAAAGCTTCAATGCAGAAAAATATCAAAATACAACCACCAAGGGATTCACAAATTACATTCCTCAAATGACCAAAGTAGTGAGGCCAGCAGTAATACAATGAAACATATACAATTATAGAAATAGCCCCTACCTCAAATTCATACCTGCAGAGCAAAGAGTCCACAATCAGGTGACCATAAGACTCTGAGGCTGAAATGAAAAGTAAGATATTGTAAGAGAGCAACAGAAACAAGAGAGATTAGAGAAGAAGAAAGAAGAAAATACAGAGAAGCATAGAGAGATCTAAAGCAAGAAAAGGGAAAGAAAGAAGAAGAAAAAGAAAATAAAAGGCACGGTCTCATCTCATAGAAAATCCAGGCGCATGTGAGGGAATGAGGTGGGGATGAGCCAAAAGTAGTCAAACCATAATCAAACCGAGGGAAAAGAATTGTGCAACTCAAGTATAGCTTTGACTAACTGGGATATAGCCGAGTAGGATGATGTATCAAAAGGAGAGCCTTCTGTCTCAGGTTTAAAGGGATAGTAATACTTAAAATGTAAAAAAAAAATGTTGTAGGGTTTATACCCCTGAGTAAAACAAGGGTACTCCCACTGCTGAAAGGTGTTTCATTCAAAAGTTATTAATTTTCAAAGTTGAATTTTTTAGGTGCAATATCACAGTGGCCTGAAATTGTACAGTGGCGCTGTTGCTACACCATCCTCTGGACAGCTCTGGTCAGTTGACCATAAATCTCCATAGGATGGTGTAGCAACAGCGCCACTGTACAATTTCAGGCCACTGCGATATTGCACCTAAAAATTCAACTTTGAAAATTAATAACTTTTGAATGAAACACCTTTCAGCAGTGGGAGTACTCTTGTTTTACTCAGGGGGATAAACTCTACAACATATTTTTTTTACATTTTAAGTATTACTATCCCTTTAAAGGGATAGTAATACTTCGTTTTATCTTTATTTTATTTTGTAGGCATTATAAAAACATGAAGAATGATATGTCTTATCTCTCAAACCTTTATGGTTTAAGAGATATTCAAAAGCAAAGTTTCCCCCTCCCGCCCCTTTTACCTAGTGTAAGCAATCTCTTCTCAGATGTGGAATGCAGTCCATAGACCAGACAGATAACAGAAGGGGACACTCTTATTCCTATGAAAACAATGAAATCCCCACCCCCCTTGACAAGCTTTTCAGGTTTTTCCCTTATTTTAATTGAAGATTGTCCCTCTCTTCAGTCTACCTGGACACCTCCCTTCTGCTCTGGCTGAACAGTGTGACATCAGTAAAAGGGGCGGGAGGGGATACTTTGTCATTGAATTACTCTGGAACTACAACTCTGACAGAACTGAAATAACACTCTCCAAAGTCCAAATACTATGATGATTAATTAGAGCTGCTTTTATTATGAAACATTACTATCACTTTAAGATGTAAGATATGAATGCTCAGTTTTTAAGATGTAAGATAGGAATGCACACTTCAATTTAATAAAACTGCACCCTATGGGACATGTTGCACAACCAACTGTGCCAGCCCCTACCTTAAAGTCATACCTGCACAGCAAAGAGTCCACAATCATGTGACCATAAGACTCTGAGGCTGAAATGAAAAGTAAGATATGGTAGGAGAGCAACAGAAACAAAAGATATTAGAGAAGAAGAAAGTAAAAAATACAGAGAAACATAGAGAGCTCTAAAGCAAGAAAAGGGGAGAAAAGAAGAAGAAAAGGAAAAGGCACGGTCTCGTCTCATAGACTATCCAAGTGCATGTGAGGAAATGAGGTGGGGATGAGCCAAAGGTAGTCAAACCATAATCAAACCGAGGGAAAAGAATATGACTCTCATCCAGAAACATTGTTCAACTCAAGTATAGCTTTGACTACCCGGGATATAGCCGAGTAGGATGATGTATCAAAAGGAGAGCCTTCTGTCTCAGGTTTAAGATGTAAGATATAAGATAGGAATGCTCAGGTTTAAGATGTAAGATAGGAATGTGCACTTCAATTTAATAAAGCTGCACCCTATGGGACATGTTGCACAAACAACTGTGCCAGCAACAACTGTTATATATTAAAGTGCCTCTTCTTATTACTGTCACTTTTCACAGAGAAAATGCACTTGCATTCTGGCCTATGGCGCTGCAATTTTGTTAGCAACATGATTGATTTATAGCTATGATTCATATGCAAAATAGCCAATTGCCTGCATTGCCTGAGAATCAGGCAGTAAAATCTTTTTTTAAAGGAGGACTATCGCTTCCTAACAATAACCCTCCCATTTACCTTATAATGGGCAGAAAGTCTTATAAATTTTCCCGTCTCCATTTAAGAGAAAACATCTTCTTTCAGCCCTTGATGTCATGTACATGGCGGCTGACATGATAGTTGCTAGCAGGACCACAGGACCTCAAAGTGAACATGATAATCTTAACCAATTAACTGGAACTAGAACAGAAAATACAGTTAACCTGTAAAATATAAAAAAAATATAACTGGCTAGTACAAGAGTATACAAATTGGTTGATACGTTGGATAAGCTGATAAATAATCCAAGAATACATATCTGGTACAGGAATAGTGGTATTGTAGTGTGTTTTTAGTTACCCAAACCAACAGTAAATATCGTGAGTAATGAGAACGTCAAAGGAAAAGAGCTGACACTCAGTGCCTGATACACTGTCAAGCACTGAGTGTGAGCTCAAACACAGTCACCCTCACAAACACTAACCCTACACTACCCCTAACAATAAAGTGCAACAATACTAGCCCTAACACCAGGTTAATATCAAAAACTATAACACTTACCTGTCGTCCACTGTCTGTCTTCTTTTTCAGTCTTCTATCTTCCTTCTTTTTCAACCGCTCCATCTTCTGTCTTTGACTTTTCTGTATTCATCTCTTCCTTGTTTTAAATAGTTAAGAGAAAAAAAAATTAAACATTAAATATGTCCAAAAAACATAACTTGGAGATATGTGCATTGTTTAACCATTTAACTGCCAGAGAGGTATGTAAAGCATTGCAGAGCAATGTGTTGTGTACTTCTCTGGCACTCAAATTATTAAAGTAATGCATACATTCCAAGTTGAAAAACAATATGCCGCACAATTGAAAAGTCAGTGTCCCAATCAGTTTTGCATAAAGTATTATTCATTACAGATAGGTATTCAAATGCGAAAATATTGCAGACGTCCATTGGTTGAGATGTGTGCTTATGCACCTCCCAGACAGTCAACTCCCATTGGGATTCATCATCCCCCCGCTAGGAGCTGATTGGCTGGGAGGTGCGTAAGCACACATCCTAGCCAATGGACAGCTAGGAGACATTTTGAACAGAGACTGGCCATATAAAAGCCAGTCTCTGTTCAAATTTCCCACACACTGGTTCGGGCATGGACCTGAAAGGTTCCAAGGCAGGGGTTGTCAGCCTCACTTCCTGGCACCACCACAGTCACACTGGTGGCAGAAGTGGGAGCCCAGAATGATTTCTTTATTACAAGTCAGCAATATTTTTGGATTTGCATTTCTATTTAGATTGCCTTTTTTGGCGGTATTTCTTCATAGCACAGGTAATTGAATTGCTTACCATGCTTGGAAAAACACCACTGGGTGTTTTTTTTTTTTGGCATTGGCCTCCTTTGATTGAGGCCTCAGATAATTTGGAAGCTTAGATCATGGATGAACAACCTAATATCCTCCAGTTGGTAACCATGGATCCTGTGAGTTGTATTCCTTAGCAAGATAAGTTTTCACAACTCTGCCTTAGTTGGTTGTCTACCCTGATAATGGGCCAAGATTTTTTGTAACTGCAATTTTGGGTGACAGAGTTGCTTATTAAGAAAGGGAGTGCTATTTTTTCATCAGATAAGTTGTAAAACAAGATGCCAGACTCTTACTCTAGAAAGTAGAAAGCTCAGAGGTAAATATTAGAAAATATTAGATGCTTGGGATAGATGCCCAGCAGATGTTGACTTTTATTTAATAAGATAATGTAGCCAGTTGAACATTAGTGAACTGAACATTTGCTTCACAATGCATTGCAGATCAATTCATTGCTCACCCCTCTTTCATGCAAATGATTCATTGCAAACATTCAGTGGAACAGGCTTTAAGTTATGTGATAGGTGTGGGAATTGAGTTCCTGTAACTTAATCCTTTAAAGGGATAGTAATGGATGAAAATAAACACAACTCTGATTACTCCACATATGTTGTAGGCCATGTAGCTCTGTATTTCGATATTGTCTAACATGTAGTTCAAAAGTAATTCAATTATAAAGCATCCCCCTCTTGTCCCTTTACCTCTTCTATGCCGCCTCCCCTCAGATGTGGAATTCGGTCACTGGCTGTGCAGGTTGCAGCAAGGGACAATCTTGTCATTGTGAGCATAAGGAAAACCCTGCCCCCTTGATGAAGGAGAGCAGGATTTTCCTTATGCTCACTGAAGATTGTCCCTCATTGCGCTCCATATGGACAGTCTTGAAGAATGTGTTACATAGGTAAAAGGGTTGAGAGGGGAATATTTTATAATTGAATTACTGTTGAACTAAATGTCAGACAATATTGAAATACAGTGCAACATGGACCAAAATATAAGAGGACTAATCGGAGCTGCGTTAATTTTCTTCCGTTACTATTCCTTTAAAGATCAGATAGGAGTGCAACCCTTGTGTAGTAATGCATTGTGCATCCTTCTGGTCTTTAAAGCGTTAAAACATTGTCACTCTGTCAGTTCCCCTGTATATGTCCATGGTTGGCTGATGTCAGCTTTTATGCACTAAAGCATGATGAAGAGTTGATAACATGGAGATGACATCTCCAGAGATATCACCTCTCCAGTTCCTATGTTATTCTATAGAGCCTATGCACTAAGATTTCCAAAACTGGAGGAATCTTAGTAAATAGGCTCAATTGAATAACATAGGAATTGGAGAAGTGATATCACTGGAGAAGTAACATAGAAACATAGTAACATAGTAAATTAGGTCAAAAAAAGACACAAGTCCATCAAGTTCAACCTCTACCTCATAACCCAGAGACATGAGAATGATATAGCTTTCCTGCTGCCAAATAGGTTAGTCTTTATCAGACCTTCCTGATTTTCCTACTAATATATAGTCAGATGCACTTTATCTCTTTATCACACTTTAGTGCATAACCCCCCAGCTGTTGTTGCTCCATGGGTTAAATAATAATCATTTTCCTCTAATTCCATGTACATCTCTGCTTGATTCACTGAGGATGATGTACTTAGAACAACAGGAGCAATTCTGGTTGAAACCAGCATCATCGCAGGGGGCAATGAAATTTCTCCAAATTCCCAAATTGCTTTAAATGGGTAATTTAACCATTTGAATGCTAGAGAAGTCTCCAATGTGTTGAAAAGGAATGTGTTAGAGACCTCTCTAGCATTCAAGGGGTTTAGAACTCCATTTAAAATAATGGAACTTTTGGTTTGTCCCCTATGATGCAGCTGCCATAGAATTCCTCCAGTTGTTAGTACATCAGATTCACTGGCAGACACACTTTGTATCTGATACCTTCACTGGCTGCTACATCCTCATCCAGAAATCCTAACTATTGCAATTTTCAGATTATCATTATAGAGCACCAGTAGCCCACGTGTAGCTACTAATACCAGCCCTTCTCTGCATTGAATTGTGCCCAGAAGTTCACGGGTACTTTAATGAGGTCGTTTACAGCGCAGAAGGTTGGGAAATGTTTACGGTTTTGCATGGCAGTCAAAAGCAATCATGCACCTTGTCAATATTTGCAATATGTAAATGGGTGTTGGACTCTGCCAGGTCATTGCGAAGGCATCTGCATTCCATGTTTGGATGGACTCAGTGGTTCAAGTTATGATTTGTATTCAGTGTAATATCAGGAGCCCTCTCAGCTAAAGGGTGTCCCATACAGAATAAAATAATCTCCTTTGCTACAATAGTGATAAATAACTATAGAATTTTCCTGCTAGAGAGGTCAGTGATGTACTATACTGCAACACTAAACAGGCCACTCTTCAACAAGACTGTTTAACAGAATCAAAACAGCTCTGGAAGTAATGATATTTAAAATGTCACCTTGAATTAAAGGAGCTGTAACCTTTTTTCAAAATAGAATATGTTATAGCTATTTTCTTGACAAATAAAACAAAGCTAATCCAAATACTTAATTTTTTGTACAAACATTATTATAGCTCAAACTTGCCTTTTTTAAGTAACAGAACCAACTGGAAGTAGATGCACTAAGGGGCAATGCTATGGTGATGTGTGTGTGGCAATGTGTAGCAAGAACATCGCCATATGCACTAAGATTTAGTGATGCAAAGAGGAGGACAGGATTTATTAATTAGCATGCAGAGTTGTAGAACCGCTGGTGATATGTATGGGATGCCCTCCCGTAAACATCACCAGCAGTTTGACAATCCAGAAGCCTGAGAACATTCTCTCTCTTTGCTTCCACACTTCTCCAGCAGGAGACTTGAAAGGACCTACTCAGGTTTTGGCACCACAAACAACATTGCTTCCTTTACCATTTCGGTGCCATTTCGGTGCCATAGGGATGTGGACTGCACACTCCTGGTGCACTGAAAAAGTTCCAAAATGAGAGAATATGTAAAAACAAAAAGGAAAAAAAACAGTGTACCAATAAGTGCAATATTTCACATGCAATTTTGTTGGAACGATAGGACAAAAAGTGATACTCTTAAAGGGATAGTAGTACTTGAAAATAATTGTATTTTATATTGCAGCCCTTAAAAAAACATGAAAAATGATATAAGTCTTATCTCCCAAACCTTTATGGTTTGGGAGATATTCACATGTAAAATATAGTAAAATTCTCTTTTCCTGGCTGTTTCAGCCAAGTCTGCCATCTAGTGGACAGATTTGGAATTCGGTCCACAGAGCAACCGGCAGCTCTTTAGTAGTGCCGAGATCACAATCTTTGAAAAGAACTGCTTGATTGGAACTATCTACAAAGTGTGCTTGGCTTGAAAGCACACTTTGTAGACCATTCTAATTAAGAAATTATTTTTAAAGATGGTGATCTCATCACTTCTGGAGAGGCACAGCCGGTCCCGGGACCGGATTCCAAATCTGAAGGGTGGAGCAATGACATCACTCCAGGGGAAGCTTTACTTCTGAATATCTCCCAAACCATAAAGTATTACTATCCCTTTAAATTGGTAACAACAAGCTAAAATAGAGTAAAATGGTCTAGAGTGTGAAAGTAGGCAACAACTATAAAAAAATAACATATATACACATGTACATAAAGAATAAGACTAAAAATGAATAAATAAGAAAATACATATTCAGTCATTGAATGCCCAATCATGCATCAAAAACAATAGTCATTTATACACTATTCTTGGCTCTTCGTTCTCTCCTGCTTCTATGTCCTCCTTCTGTATCTTCTTTTTCACTGTAGTCCAAATTACAAACTTCTTCCCTTCTCCAGATAAGGTAGTCTTCTCACATATAAGTTTGCTTTAATATTTAATTATAAAAGACACTTTTTACAGTTCAATAATGTGACTTTTAAGAACTAGTGCCCAAAACTGTACTACATATTGCAGATGAGGCCTAACCAGATTTATAAAGCGATGAACTATGTTTCATCCCATGCATCAATATCCCTTTTTATACAGGGTTGTTTCCCATTATCTCTTGCAGCAACTGAGCAATACCGCACACTGCTGTGGAATCTATTGTCTATCAGTAGTCCTAGTCCAAGTAGTTTCCCATTCAGTGTACATGTAGCAGCCCATTAAATCTTATCTGCCACTTTCCCCCCATTCAATCAGTTTATCTAAAACTTTCTAAAGAAAAAAACATCCTGCTCTGTATGATTTCTGTACATAGTTTAGTGTCATCAGCAAAGATTGAGACACTTTTTTCAAAATACTTCAAAATTACTATCCCTTATATTGAAGCCCTTGTAAAACGGAATAAAATGCCACCAGCGGCATCTCTCAACCTTTATGGTTTGGGAGATAGCCGCTTTTAAACTTTGCTGCCCCCCTGCCTCTCCGCTGACGTCAGCGTTTTTGCAGCAGAAGGGAAATCCCTTCATTGAATCAAGCGGAGGCTCTTCAGCACAGCCAGATCTCATTATAGAAGAAAAGATCCTTCACTAAACCAAGCACACGTATAAGACCGTTTTAGTGAAGGATCTTGTCTTCCATAACGAGATATCGGCTGTGTTAAAGAGCCTCCGCCGGTCCCGGGACCGGATTTCCCTGCTGAAGCAAAAATGCTGACGTTAGCGGAGAGGCAGGGGGGAGCAAAGTTTAAAAGTGGCTATCTCCCAAACCATAAAGGTTTGCGAGATGCCGCTGGTTTACAAGGGCTTCAATATAAGGGATAGTAATTTTGAAGTATTGCTATCCCTTTAATAAACAAGTTTGTGGTCAGGACCTCCAGAGTATGATACATGTAGGATTGCTGTCCCTCTGGGCTATCATAAGCCTCGGGGAATGAGTGACGAATGTGACTTGAAAAGAGGGACACCTTAATGAGCCTTAAAGAAAGGGGTGTTGGTGGGGGGCACAATGACAATGCGTCCTGTGGGAGAGGCTGCGGCCCGCTATTTAAGGGCTTGCAGCCCCTTCCACAGATACAGGACCTGCCTTCCACTTGTGGTCAGGGCCTCCAGAGTATGATACATGTAGAATTGCTATCCCCCTGGGCTATTGTAAGCCTCAGGGATGAGCGACGAAGTTGAACTGAAAAGAGGCAAAAGAGACTGTACTTGATAACGTCATTTATTGGAACTTGAGTAAAGGTGACATTATTTGGCTAGGTTAGTGAGTGATCTGCGGATTTCTGTATCTGGATAAGGTATGTATCTATTGAAGTATGCAGATTGCCATCTACCAAGCTTTTATATTATGTGAGTGGGCACTTGACTTCTGGATGCTGATGATGCTGCCCCTATCCTAAATGAATGTCCTGAGTACTGGTTTTGGTTGTGTCCTAAACGTGATAGAATGGTGCGTATATAGTAAATGAATGTGGTTGTAGTTAGTGGGCCTGATAGGAGTGGAAGGAGTGGACTATTATTTGACTGCTGTTAGATGATGGTGGTGAGGTGAGTAAAAGTAAAGCTTACTTTTATGGGCTCCATGGTGAGTGAGTGGTGAAATATGGGACAAAGTGACTGGCGTGAGACTGATCTGTCTTGGAGTGGGTTATGAAAAGGGTGAAGTGATCTGAGTGGTGAGTAAGTTGGTCCTTTCTCACAAAGCAGTCAGATCTTGTGCAACAGGAGAACTCGCCTGGATGGAGAAAGCCAAAGAAAGCCAGGCACACTGCTGCCTGGAGTATGATATTAGTTTGATGTTGAAATGGTTTAGTATTGAGGTATTCGTAGATGTGTCTGAAAATGTGCCCGCTGATGGGAAGGCGAGTGCGAGGTAAATGGAGGTGAATTTTGGAAATGCCTCTGAGGAATAGTTTGATACTATACATTGTCAGTATGCATGAATTGAATGGATGATGCAAGGTGTAATGATGTTGGATTCCTGCTAGGTATACTTTAATGGTGGCTGCTGATAGTTTGAGACTGGAGTGGCAGTGGGTGGCGAATGCTAGCATGGTGGATTGTGAGTATGAGTTAACTGGTTTTGTAACTGAAGTGAAAAGACTTAATGTATCCCATGCTCATTTGTAGGTTTTCCTTGTGTTGGTGGCTAGGGCTTGTTTAATGATTGCTGATGCTTCTGTCAGGAGTGAGTTTATTGCATAGTTAGGTCCCTTAAATAGCGGGCCGCAGCCTCTCCCACAGGACGCATTGTCATTTGTGTCCCCCACCAACACCCTTTTCTTTAAGGCTGGAGGGGTTGTTGGTTGTACTGCTGCTGCGGGGTGCTTGTTGAAGAAGTGCTGTAATTGAAATTGTGAGAGAGCGTTAGCTGGCAGATTATCTTGGTTTAGTATTAGGGTAGTATGGATTATGCATTTATTGAGTTGTGAAAGCCATGTTTGTGGGGTGGAATGTAACAGTTTGTCTGGACCATTGGCGTCCCCAGAGGGTGGCTGCTACCACCATTGGGTAAATTTCTAACAGAGTGTGATTTATGGTTGAATTTTTAGCTATTTCTTGTGGCCATGGTTCGGAGAATCATTGGGTGCCGCATATGGCTGAGAAACCCATTCCTTCGGTTGCATCAGTATATACTGTTGGGCTGTATGGGGTGGGTGAGGAAGGGAACATGGACCGGCCATTCCAATGTTTGAGAAAGTTTAACCAAGTGCGAAGGTCTGAGAGTGCTGATTGGTTTAGGGTAATGATGGAGTCTGGCTGGGATACAGAAGGGAGCTGTGAGATGAGGTGGGAAATGAATGAATGCCCTTGAGGTATGACTTTCATGATAAAACTGAGGTAGCCTATTAGGGATTGTAGATCTAATTTTGACAGTGAGGGTTTTGCAAGTGTATTTTGTATGATTGACTTGATTCTTTCTAATTTATCTTCGGGAGTGCATGTTTCTAATGATGATGTCTCTAGTATGATGCCCAGGAATTTGATGACTTTGTCAGGGCCATTAGGTTTTGAATGGATATTGGGATATTTAGTGACCTGAATAGTTCTGTAAGTTTTTGGAGACTGGTAGGAGTGGATGGTGTATTGTCAATGAGCAGGAAGTCGTCTAGATAGTGTAACGCTGCTGGACATCTGCAGATATTGAGCAGAAGCCAGCAGAGGATGTCTGCAAAGACATCGAGAATTTTGGGGCTGCTGCAGCAGCCGAATGTAAGTGTGGTCGTGAAATAATATTGCCCTAGCCATTTCAATTCTTGAAGGTGTCAGAGTGAGGGGTGTACTGGGAGGAGCTTGAATGCATTTTGTATGTCTGTTTTGGCTAGCCAGCAGTCTGGGAGGGCTTGTTGTATGAGATTAATGGCATTATCTATGGTGGCATATTGAAGTGAAAATGAGTCTGAGAGGATTAGTGAATTAATTAAGTTGATTTTGTGTGAGAATTCCTTTATTGCGAACTTGCAAGTCCTAGCGGACTGATGCGCCATATGGGGAAAGGAGGGAACGGGAAGAGGCCTAATAGAAAATTATTCTCTGCTTCTATAGCTAGGAGAGCTGAGACTTCTTCTGTTTCTGTTAGGGCAGATACTAAGTTGGGGAATTTGACTGAGGTGGATGGGCAGGATGTTATGCCTATATGAAAATCTTCTTTAAATCATGTAATTAAGTATTCTGTCATTGAGAGATCCGGTTGAGAAATGAGGAGAGACTGCAGCAGTGAAAGGTAGATTCCACCCAGACTTTTATTAATGTGGTTGAAACATGACTCCGTTGTAATGGATTGGACGGCCGAGCTTGTCAAATGATGGTGGGGAGGATGAGCTACCGGGCTGGGATTGTAGCTGATAAGTTGAGTTAGCTGACTGGCTTGACTGACTGTAGTTTGGGGGGACGGATGGACAGAGGGAGGAGGAGTGATATGATGATTGGCAATGTAGGCACAACGGGGCTTTAGGCCCTGTGAGGTGCCTATAAAAGTGTCCAGACTGCTCCAATCGGTCACAAAGTTGAACTAAGCCAAGGCTGTGGCCAACTTGGCTGAAAAGGACCGGTGGTAGTTATAGAAGGTTTCACCTGCATACTTATGCTCTAAGTCGACCTCAAGGTGAAGATAGTGATCTAGCTTCTGGCTTCTGTGAGGGAACGCGGTACATAATATGTCCCTGTAGACAACAAAAGCCAGAACGAACTCCGTGACCATAAGTTTTTTTGAGTGCCTGCGATCCTTTGACCTGAGGGTAACAGACATCACCACAATTTATGACTTTGCTGTCAGATAGGTCTTGGGAAGCAATTAATATGGAGACTAAATTGATCTCCTTCGCTTCGATGATGTCTCTTCTAATCTGGGGTGTGCTGGGGAGACTTTTGGGCAAGCTGTTTGAGATGTACCTGGTTGGTGAATTCCACTGGTTGAAACTCAGTATTCATGGGGCGGCAGGTGTGTTCCAGAGATCATACCCTTTTGTCAATGTCGGATATGGCTGACCCCATCTCTGTGAGAAGATGGGTAATATGTGCAAACTGTTCGTTAGTTGAAGGTATTCTTGGGGGAGAGGTTTATGGGGAAGTGGGGGGTTGCAATTGAGCTGGGGTGGGGGATGACATTAGAAGCCAATATAATTCAGCTTTCGTGGCAGATGCTGGATATGGAATGTGGAGTCTAGTTAATTCTGCCATTACTTTCCTTACTGTCCATCCACGGATTGAGGGGCTTTGTGGGGGGGAGAGGACTGGGTTATCCATTTGGGGTGCTTCGGTGTCAGATGAGACTTGATTAACAGAATGTTGATCTGTGAGATGGAGAGAAAAAAAGAGGAGGTGGGAGACTTGATTTGGTTTGATAAAAGTTGGTTGTGAGTTTAGGCTTAACTAGAGCCTGTTAGGTGACTTGTGCCTCCTTCGTACTCTTGTTGGTAAGGTTTCTTGACTGAGAGAACCTTTGGCCTCTGCTAAGAGGTGAGGTGTCTTACTGAGGGGACCTTCGCCTCTGTGAAGAGGTGAGGTATCTGTCTATGGGACCTTCGGCCTCTGCGAAGAGGTGAGGTATCTGGCCGTGGGACCTGCGGCCTCTGCTAAGAGGTGAGGTATCTGTCTGTGGAACCTTCAGCCTCTGCAAAGAGGAGAGGTATCTGTCTGTGGGACCTTCGGCCTCTACAAAGACGTAAGGTATCTGTTTGTGGGACCTTCAGCCTCTGCGGAGAGGTGAGGTATCTGTATGTGGGATCTTTGGCCTCTGCGAAGAGGTGAGGTATCTGTCTGTGGATCTTAGGCCTCTGCAAAGAGGTGAGGTATCTGCTTGGTGAACCTTCGGCCTCTGTGAAGAGGTGAAATAACTGATTTAGGCATCTTGGCCTCTGTGGATAGGTAAAGTGTCTGACTGGGGGAACCTTCGGCGTCTGCAAGGAGGTAAGGTGTCTGACTGAGGGAATCTTTGATCTTCTGCAAAAAGGTAGGGTGACTGACTGGGGAAAGTCCTACCCTTATGATTCAGGCATTTTCTGACTTATTGATGGCAACTTACAGGGGCTTCGTAGTTGGAAAGATGAAGCTTTAGGGAAAATGGAGGGGTGGTATTGCAAGTGATGAATATATCAAAGATTAGTGGTTGGCGATTGCACCGTACTTTTAAAGGGATAGTAATGTTTCATTATAAAAGCAGCTCTAATTAATCATCTAAGTATTTGGACTTTGGAGAGTGTTATTTCAATTCTATCAGAGTTGTAGTTCAAGAGTAATTCAAGGACAAAGTATCCCCCTGCCGCCCCTTTTACTGATGTAACACTGTTCAACCAGAGCAGAAGGGAGGTGCCCAGGTAGACTGCAGAGAGGGACAATCTTCAATTAAGATAAGGGAAAAACCTGAAAAACTTGTCAAGGGGGCAGGGCTTTCATTGTTCTCATAAGAAGAAGATTGTCCCCTTCTGTTATCTGTCTAGTCCACATCTGAGAAGAGATGGCTTACACTAGGTAAAAAGGGTGGGAGATGAAAAGATAAAACAAAGTATTACTATCCCTTTAACTCTGGGCTGGTTTGACGGGTACCTACCAATTAGCCTTACGCAGTGGCGGTTTGTCCATCAGTCCTGGCCTGGGTACCGTGTTGCTGATCTGAGTTAGCGAGTGGTAGAGGTGAGTGATTGAGATGGGACTCAAATGCATAGGGTGCCCCTTACAGTGGGCAACTAGCGATATGGGTGTGTCCGTCTTGATACCTTTGTCTAATAGTGAGGGTGGTTATTCGGGGGGGAGTCTCCTCTGAACGTGACGTGCTTTAGATGAATTGGTCGTAGAGATGTTCTTACCTTGTCTTATGCTGATTAATGCCTATGGGGTGGAAAGCTGACTAAAATATGAAATGGCATAAAGTTTGATTAATGATTAATTTTGATGGTGAGTGGGAGGTACTATACCTTTATTAGAGTTCCTGAAGGATCTGCAGTATGAGCGCAACAAGTTATTAGAAGTATAATTGTAGGTACTGTAGGACCAACTATTGGGTCCAGGAGCTCCTGGAATGGAGAACGACCTATAAGGATGTAAGCATGATCAATGTTATGATAAGAACAACTCAGAGCAAGTATACATATGACCATATGAAGTGAAGGTATTTGACATTGCTTAATGGTAAGGAGATATAATCAATTTTAGCATATAGAGGCACTGTAGTATCTCTTACTTATTGAGTATTGACTGTAGATATGGTAGGACCAGGTATTTGGTCCTGGGGTTCTTGGATAGATAACGACCTGAAAGAATGTAGGCGTAGAGTTGTATGATATATTATGATACATATTGCTATATATGTGTACTTTATACAGACTTTTGTGCTTACTATGTAAAGGAATGCATAGGTTTGTATGCTGATGACTGTGTGGCTGTGGGGAGTCACTGTATCTATAGGTGTGATCTATGGGTTGTTGTATACAGCCTGTCCAATTAACTTTACTTCTGGTCTGTGATATATACTGTATATAAATGATGGAACTTATGTATACAGGGTAGTGAGCATATAATAGTTTGAGTTTGGAACATGTGCGTCGGACTTACTATTGGTAAGTTGTGTCATGTATATCCGTGAGTCAGGTTTAGTTTCATTATTACTGCCCTAGCATCTTATAACGTTGTGTACCTGCGGAGGTACTAATGCTTATGGGAAGTGTGGAGGAGGAGGAGTTATATGAGAGCCTAGAATGAATGGCTTGCAGTGTGATCTGCCGGGTGAGATGTGGTAGTCTATGAGCTTGACGGATCGTGTGATGCACAAAAGTGGATAATTATATGCTTAGGTATAGTTGCTACTGGAGTTTGGTTGCTCCGATGATGCTATCTTTATGTCTGTGAATGGTAGGAGGAACCTGGTACACATCAGTCTAGCATCCTAGAATGGGAGCCTCGGTAAGACTAGATGTTGGTGAATGTATTGGAGGCTTCTTACCTCGCATTTGCTCGCAGAACCGTAAGGTACGGAGCTCAGAGTGAGCATATTGCTGGTGTATCACTTACCTCGCTCTGTTATGGAACTGGAAATGGTGGACTTACTAACGTATGCTAGCTGGAGACAGTGACACTGCTTCAGTAGATTGAACGTATGGATGCACAAATGAAGATGCGTCCCGTGGGAGAGGCTGCAGCCCGCTATTTAAGGGCTTGCAGCCCCTCCCACAAATAAAGGCCCTGCCTTACACTAAAAAGTATTAGACCTAGAACTGAGTCATATAGCACTCCACCTAGGCCTTGATTCAATTATGTCTGATGTGAAAAAAAAACAAACAAACAGGTAACAGCATTTTTTCAAGCACACTAATCTATTCAATTACCTGTAGTATGAAAATATGCTGGAAAAAAAAACATGACTGGCAATAAATGTAGAGGCGTTTTCGCTCATTGAAAAATAAAGCAAACAACAGAAGATGCAATTCAATTGACTGCATTAGTCCTAAGATCTGTTACGGGACTCACTTTATTGTGTGATATTCTGCACCCAGGTTTTTTGGGCACAGAGCCCTTAAAGGATCTCAAAACAGCCCACGCATCAATTGAATTTAAAAAAAAAGGCCCCAGTTGATGTATTCATATGGGGCCCTAAGACTCATATTAATACATACAAAGCACTCCAAAATGTGTCCATTGTTAGTAGAATTAACCCTATGAGCGCCGGTGGGGTATAATTACTGACAAAGTTACAAAGCAACAGCCCCTGAAAACAAACACCAGTAATCCTGATGTCCATCAGGGTCTTTAGCACCCTGGCCAGCTACTGTCCATCTTCTTTCTTAAAATAAATAGAGATATTAGAAAAAGTGCAAACAAAAAACCTGCACATATTTGTATAGGTCAACCTCTTCAGTGTCAGAGGGGAACACAGTGCATTGCAGAGCAATGCATTGCGTACCTCTATGGGACTCAAAGGGTTAAACAATGCACAGATGTGTGAGTGAATATTGTATAACATGCCCAAAGTACAAAACATATGTCCCCAGAGACTGCCTTTATATATGGGCAGAATCTGTTCAAAATGTCTCACCATCATTGGCTGGGATGTATGCTTATGCACCTCCCAGCCAATAGGCTTCTAGCAGGTTCCGTCAATCCCCCACTCAAAGCTGATTGGCTGAACGGTGTGTAAGCACACATCCTAGCCTACGGCTGTGAGGAATTTTGAAAAGAGACCGCCCATATATAAATTCCCTCATAGTGGAATGGGCATCGGCCCATCAAGTATAAAGGGGGAGGGTCTGCTCATTCTTTTCGCTGCTGCCAACAGGGGAGGAAAATTAAAAAAGGGCCAGTATTTTTATTTGTCAAGTTTTTGCCAACACTAAAACGTTTTTGATTTTCTAGCACACAAAAATGGGAACATATGTTTTGTACTTTGGGCATGTTATACAATATTCACTCACACATCTGTGCATTGTTTAACCTTTGAATCCCAGAGAGATATACAACGCATTGAATTATTTTACAGGTATGTGAGGAGAAGAAGATAGATGAACCAGAAGAAGAAAGAAGATGGAGAGGAAGAAAATAGAAGGAAAAGATTAGGAAAAGAAGACCGAAGATAGAAGAACACAGACAGTGGATGATAGGTGTTACACAGATAAGCCATTGGTCAGTGCTTGACAGTGTGTCAGTTACAGATTATTAGCTTTTTTTCTTTTGATGTTACCGTTATTGCCGCTATTTAGCGGCATTTTGGGAAGGTAATGCACAAAATGGACGTTTGGTCACAAGTCCTTTTCTGTAGCCTAATGTCTGTTGTGCTTTCAGCTGGTAGAGGAATTTAAAAGCTTGCTAGCACTTTTTGCTAATGGCCATTATCCAATTTTGCCTTACCAGCTGTTTTACTAGCATGAATATAATTGAAGTCTTAGAACTTTAGACCAACTTGAAAAGGTTCCATTTACAAGGACTCTGCCATCTATCATTTAACCAGTTCTATATCCATGCACAGATATTTCTTCCAAATACAAAGCCTTTTAATTTATATAGTAAATTGCTGTGAGGCACAGTATTAATAGCTTTTGCAAAATCCAGGTACACTACATCAACATCAATAACCTTGTGCAAATTACTGCTTACCCTTTTGTAAAATGCATAATCTAGTCTAATGATTTTGTTGGTCACCTCATAGTCCTGAATACTATTAGTCAGTATCCCTTCTATCTTATTCAATTCTGAAGTCAAGCTCACAGGTCTATAATTTCCTGATTTAGATTGTGTGCCTTTTTTGAATAATGATACTACATCAGCTTTCGTCCAACCACTGGACATTATGCTTGAGAAAAATAATAAATATTAAATAGAAGGGTACTGCTATTACTGCACTAAAATTCTTAAGTACTTTTGGGTGTATGACAGGCCCAGGTTCTTTAGCCACCATAACCTTTTCCAGTCTCTTTTTGGACTTTGTGCTCAGTAATGTCACATACTACTCATTCGGATCACCAGTAGCTGGGGTTCGTAGTATTGAAAGAGTCGCCAGGGTGCATTGCCAGTCCAGCTAATTCCTTGCTGCGGTCCAGGCCGAGATAAAGGTGCTGGCCGCGAAGCCAGATGCCTGATCCCGGTTGAGCCGGGACCCTGGCCAGGATAGAATGAGAAGGTACTGGTGAGTGATCCAGACTTTCTTGCTATTGAATCCTAGTACGGAAATTCTCTTCCAGATCAAGTACCAGAGAAGGAGTGGTATCCTAAACAGGGGGATATCCAACCTCAGACAGATAGGTCTATAGTGGAGTAAGGCTGCTTACTGGACTGGGTATATAGCAGAGAAGACTGCTGGCAGGAATGGGTATATAGCAGAGCAAGACTGCTGACAAAATAATAAGAGAGACTCAAAATATATAAATGAACCCTAGTCTGTCACAAACAACACAGTCAACAGGCAGGAGAGGGACAAAACCCAAATGGCAATTGGAGAATGCTACAGGCCAGAACGATTCTACCGCAATGACAGAGACAAAGAATTCCACACAGCCGAGACAGACTGAAAGCACCTGCTCCTGAGAACCACTGGGAGTGGGAACAAAAGCGGAGGAAAGGGCAAGAGCGAGCCACGAAGGAGAACATCAGCCTAAGGGAACTAATGCTCTGTAAAAATAGCGGAGGAGAAACAGTACTGCTCTTAAAGAAATACCCGGACCTGAGCAGCCAGAGAGGTAACCAGTCTCTCTCACTTCCCCAATTCTCTGCAACTGGTGATATGGCCTGAACCTCCATCTAACCTGGAGCCAATCAGCTGCAGGAAGCACTTGTCTCTGAGTCCCAGAGCTAGATCAGGGTCCAGAAGCGTGTACCCAGCCAGAGGAGCATAACCAGAGGGATCCACAATAGGTAGGCCTGCAAGGTCCTGAGTATAATGCAAGGGAGGGAGTACTCGGAAGACAGTCCACACACTCAGAGGAGAAAGAATCGTCAAACAAGCCGGGTCGAGCGGAAGCGGATAGAACCAAAGGGAATAGGCAGAGACGTAGTCCGAAGCCAAGCCAAGGTCACCAGGGGCATTAATCACATAGGAGATCAGGCAAAACAGAAAGTCAGACAAGTCGAGGGAAAAAGTGCCAGCAGAATCAGAACACCAGCAACTTACCATAAACAGACAAGCTCGAATAATCGGTGGGAAGAGAAGGGAATTTCCTCCTAATAAAGCCTCAGCTCAGGAAGGAGTAACCATATCCGGTTCAAGGGCTTATCCACCATCTATCAATCATGACAAATAAGCCATATTCATGATGGAGGCAAATCTGTAAATATCTCTGTTTACCCATAGCCTGCCATTGTTGCCTCTTTTGTATATACAGAAGAAAATAATGTGTTTGCTGTGTCAACCATAGCCTAATATTCACTAATTAATTCACGTCTCGGTTTTAATATGAGACGTGAACCTTAAACTTTTTGCCATTTATATACTTGTAGAAATGTTTAGGATTAAGTTTTAGATAGCTTAATTGCTTGTTTGCAGTATCTGCTACATTATTTATATTTCTTAAATTATGCATCTAACACTTCTGACTTAACCTTTTGAGTGTCAGCAGGGTATCCAAAGATTGCTTTGTAATGCATTGGATGACCCTCTAGCACTCAAAGGTTTAAAGATTTAAAAGCCTGCTTCTTACTTCTCATTTCCCTGTAGACCACTTTAATATGCTACACTGGTCTTAATTTGCTCCTCTTCTAATTATTCCCCAGTGATATATATTGGCGCATATATTTATCTAAGAGCATTTCAGACAAATTCCATCTTTCTTGTGCATTTTTAGCTTTTGAATATTACATCCCATTGAATGTCCTTTAATACTGTAAGATTATCCTTTTTAAAGTTGAATGTAATGGATTTCTCATAACAAATTTCAAAGGATACAATATTGTAGTCAGTGCTGCCTAAATGTTCCCTTACCTGTATATTGTTTATCATTTCTGAATTGTTTGAGACCACAAAGATTTGTATTTAGAGCCTTTACTAATTTGGACATGAAATTGTCATTAGCCATACTTCAAAAATATTTCACTTTATGGTGTTGGAAGTTATATTTCTCCAGTCAGTTACAGGGTAGATAAACTCTCCCATCATGATTGTATTTCCTGACTGAGATGCCTTTTCCATTTACAGTATCAGATTTGCTTCTTCAAACTCCCCAATATTAGGCAGCTTGTATCAAATTCCCATTAACACCTTTTTATTATCTATGCCCTCTGTGTGCATTTCAACCCATAGGGCCTAAACCTCATTTAGCAACTCCTTCCCTCCTAAAAAAAGAATAACCCTCTAGTTTGACTGCCCAGTCTTGTATGTCATCTAACCAGGTTTCAGTCACACCAATTAGATCATACTGTATATTGACTATAATCAGTTCCAGTTCCCCATCTTACAAGACTATGAGCATTTAACATGCATACATTTTTTTACTGACATCCTAATGAATTACCTTCTCTGAAAAATGTATTTGTTGCTGTTTTTTTCAGGCTGTCCAAAAGGCAATTTTTATAATGAACTCTACAGAGAGCTTGAGTTATAGATTTGTACAGCAAGTGATATAAACTGTACCACCTGCTGACCACAAGATAAAATTGCCATTTAATAAAAATAATATTAATGCTAATAGAAGTAATAATACATATGATAAATCCCCAACTTGCTGTGTTCTGGACAACAGTTCCTAAATTAAACTATGGATCAACTCTTTGTGGGTTGGTTTACCAAAATCAATCTTTAATTAGTACTGGATTCATGTCTGTAGAGGAGAACATGATTAATTGTTGTAGGACTCCAGGGGGGGCTTATGGACTAAGATGTGATAAATATAGAAACATAGAATTTGACTGCAGATAAGAACTATTCATTCCATCTAGTCTGTTTTCTTACTGTTAAAACCTCAAACTTTTATTGGTCCTTGGTCTTATCTTATGTTCAGGATGGCCTTATGCCTATCCCATGTATGCTTAAAGGGATAGTAATGTTTCATAATAAAAGCAGCTCTAATTAATCATCATATTATTTTGGAATTTGGAGAGTGTTATTTCAATTCTGTCAGAGTTATAGTTCCAGAGTAATTCAGTGACAAAGTATCCCCCTCCCACCCCTTTTACTGATGTCACACTGTTCAACCTGAGCAGAAGGGAGGTGCCCAGGTAGACTGCAGAGAGGGACAATCTTCAATTAAGATAAGTGAAAAACATGAAAAGCTTGTCAAGGGGGGCAGGGATTTCATTGTTATCATAGGAATAAGAGTGTCCCCTTCTGTTATCTGTCCAGTCTATGGACTGCATTCCACATCTAAAAAAAGAGTTTGTTTACAGTGGGTAAAAGGGGCGGGAGGGGGAAACTTTGCTTGTGAATATCTCATAAACCACAAAGGTTTGAGAGATAAGACTTATATCATTCTTCATGTTTTTTTAATGCCTACAAAATAAAATAAAGTTAAAATGAAGTATTACTATCCCTTTAAGTTCCCTGACATTATTAAAATCTACCATTTCTGCTGGTAGGCTATTCCACTTATGTACCATCCTCTCATTTTCCTAAATTTCATCTAAGCCTCTTTCCCTCTAGTTTTATATTATGATACACTTGTTTGAAATGGTATCCATTTGAAGTGACGCATGTAAAGTTTTGCGTCATAAAATCACTCATGTATTCGGCTGTGTCATTTAAAGTGTCGCATTTAAAGTTATGCTTCTTAAAGTGTTGCAAATTCTATATTTCGTGTAGTTCCAAATGGCTCATTCACCATATCGTGCGTTAACATGTCGCAGCATTAAGGACGCAATATTGGTGCATTAATGATGCAAAGTAGGTGCAATATGGGTGCAATATTGGTGCAATAATGGTGCAATAAGGACACATTAAGGATGCAATATGGGTGCAATATGGGTACAATATGGAAGCAATATGGGGACAATAATGGTGCAACATGGGTGCATTATGGAAGGAATATGGGTGCAATAATAGTGGAATATGGGTGCAATAAGGACGCATTAAGGATGCAATATGGATGCAATAATGGTGCAAAATGGGTGCAATAACGATGCAAATTGGGTGCAATATGGGTTCAATATTGGTGCAATATGGGTGCAATAATGATGCAAATTGGGTGCAGTATTGGTACAATATGGATGCAATAATGATGCGAATTGGGTGCAATATTGGTGCAATATGGGCTCAATATGGATGCAATATGGGTTCAATATGGATGCAATATGGGTTCAATATTGGTGCAATATGGGTGCAATGATGATGCAAATTGGGTGCAATATGGATGCAATATGGGTTCAATATTGGTGCAAAATGGATGCAATATTGGTGCAATATGGGTGCAATCATGACACAATATGGGTTGACACACTATGGGTGCAATATTGATGCAAATTTGGTGCAATATTGGTGCAATATGGGTTCAAAATTGTTGCAATATGGGTGCAAATGGGTTGGTTTTTGGTTGGGTTTTGGGTTGGATTTGGTGGGTTTTGCACCCATATTGCATAATTATTGCACCCATATTGCATCCTTAATGCCCCCCATTGCACCCATAATGCATCAATATTCCACCCATATTGCGTCATTATTGCACCCATATTGCGACACGTTAACGCACGAAATGGCGAACACGCCATTCGGAGCGACGCAAAATGTAGAATATGAGTCATTTTATGAAGCAAAACTTTAAATACGACACTTCAAATGACGCGGCAAAACACGTGTCACTTTATGACGCAAAACTGTACATGCAACACTTCACTAGTAAAGCGTTTGAAATATACTCCCCTCCTGTACTTTATGAATTTCTTCATGTATTTAAATGCTACTATCATATCCCCTCTCTCTCTTGTATCATCCAACTGATACATGTTTAGATCTTTTAATCTCTCCAGGTATTTTTAATTCTGTAAACCAGTCACCATTTAAAGGTATGATATAACTTCTTCAATGTTTTAAACTCTCTAGTTCCTGTGTTATTTTATGGAGCCCACGCACTGCCATATCATTATCTAGACTGAATTTAGTGCATAGACTTCATAGAATAACATACAAACTGGATAATTTTTCATACTATAGAAATTATATCCACTTTTAAAATACCTTTCTTATGCATTAGTGCATCTCCCACACCCAGGACCTCACATCATTCTTTGTTGCTTCTTCAGTGTGAGAAGTTTGGAGTGAGAGGTGTAATAAGTAAGAGAAAATGACTCCAGCTGGATGAACTCTACAATCTCTGTGTTGTTCTATGGGGTCCATGCACTAACAACCAGATTCAGAAACTTCTTAAGTGTCAAAGATGGTTTAAAAGTCCATTTGAAATAATTTGGAATTTTCATTGGTCCGCGATGCGGAATTAGTTGACGCTACATAAATAAAGAATAATAATAATAATAATAATAATAATAATAATATAAAACAGTTGGTTTGTTCTTGAATTGCACCTTTTTAACTTTTAGAATACAGTCCTGACTTCTCTCATACTGAACAGATCTTAATGCAAGGGCTCCATAGAATAACATAGGAATTGGAGAATTTATCACACTGGAGAGTTTATCTCCCTTTTAGCACAGTTATAGTGCATAACCAGAGGCTGGCAGCAAACACTCATGTTCACTTCAATGGACATGCTATCTATTACTAATTCATGATTAATTCTGGGGAGTCAATCCTCCGAGAATTGATTCCTAGTAGCTTTAACCCTTTGAATGCCAGAGGAGGACCCAAGGCACTGCTTCACAATGTGTTGGCATCAGTTCTGTCTAAACTGTTTGATTTTAGCCCCAAAAGACCCAAAAAGATGGACCCAAAGTTTCACATACTTTCTCCCAGATGTAGAGACCTTACAACTGCTCAGAGAAAACCCAGGTTACGTCACATCCTGTCAGAGCTTTTCTACTTCACATTTGGTCTAGGCTGAACACCTCTCAGCATCTTGCACCCTCCCCCCAACTCCGTTGCTATCCATCATAGGTAATCCAGACTTCCCCTCTGGTCTGTCTACTCCTGCCTTCAAGTATTGGAGATCTAAGGAACTCGACTCATTGGGCACTCTGGCAGGGCTGGGTACCCCCCTGAATCGTGAACCTCTCATCTTGGGAATGGAGTGGGTAAACTGGTTACACCTCTTACAGGTACAATCCTGAGTGAAAAGAGTGAAAAGAGAAGCTGAGCGAGGGGACCCTCTCAGATCCCTTACACCCACTGAACACATGCTACATTCCCTCCCCAAGGTGAGAAGGTGCCTAGCTTTCAGCTACAGTCTCTTGAATGACCCCTCACACCTCAAACTGCCCTTGTTTTTCAGACTCTAGGAAAGAGACTTAGAAATTACATTACAACCTGCAGGCTGGAGGAAAATATTTAGACTTAATTGCAGATCCCCCATGGGTACCCACATTAAGGAAATGAACTACAAACTCATCTCTCAACACCATAAGACCTCTCTTAATTTGGCTCAAGCATACCCTCAACTATCAAGTTTATGTTGGCAGTGTAAAACTGAACGTGGCATGACTTTCCACATGTGGTGGACATGTTTACTTATCAAAGTTTTCTGGACTTCTGTGCTGACACATATTAACCTGACCTTAGACCTCCATTTAGATCTACACCAGCTTCTCTGTCTATTCCTCTTTGACCCAAATAGAAGACCCCACCACAACTCACCTAAAAAGCTTTTAGTCCACAACCTCCTTCATGTAGCCAAATCCCTCATTCCACTATATTGGAAATCTGACAAGTGCCCTACACTCGTGGAATGGCTCAAGAAGACTAAGCAATATCGTTTGATGCTGAAATGTCATGCAATTGCCACTGATGACCTCCCCAGTTTCTCAGCTGTCTGTTCCTTATGGCCTAGCAGTGGGGTGCACCTTTCCACTCCTACTGCTCCCCCATCAATTAAGTGACCCTTTCTGTTCATGGTGCTTCTCATTACTGTCCCATCACTATATCTAGTGAAGTGGAAGTGTTCACTTTACAACACTAGTCCTAGCCCCCTTTTTTTTTTTCTTTCTCTCCATACCCCCTGTCTCCTGTCCTATCACCTCTGTCCTGCCTTTATTCCTGAGATCCGAGATCGGGATATGCTTGTTCATACCCTGATTGAATTTATCAAACAAAATAATTAATATGACAATATCACCAGTTTCTATCCTTACTGATTTTACTTTTAAGATTGTATTTGATATGTAACTATGTCTAAGATGACTGATGATTGCATTCTGTACAATTTATTTTTTTATTTTTTGTTCAATAAAGCTTTATTTAAAAAAAAAAAAAAAGATGTTATGCCCAGGATAAATCATGTTTTTGTTTCATGATTGATATTCTCTTTTTTAACCCATGGCATTTGTTTACATTATTTATTTATTTTTAATTAGAACATTTTTTACCAGGAATAATACAGTGAGATTTCTTTTCAAGGATGTTCTGGAGGGCTTTTACAGTACATATTTACAAAAAAATAGTACATATTAACCATTTGCTCCCACCTCCAGTGTCTGGCACTTTTGTTAGCAAAGTAGATAAAGATGAGCATACCTGGGAACTTCCTCATCCTGAGCCCCTGGAAAGGGATCATGTGCTGCAGACTATGGGATGTCAATGATGCTATTTCCTCATAAAGGGGAGGGGGATTAATCAGGTGGGCAGCGCTTAATTGTCTTTGTGCTATAAAGTAGGTGGGAAGTGGGCAGAGCACAGTGTTAAAGGGATAGTATTATTTTTACACATTATTTAAATTTGTTCTTCTTAAATAAATAAATAAAATGATCCAAGTCTTTTTTTTCTGTACATTGTATAATTTTTGAGTAACATGCAGGTAAGTTTCCCCCCTCCCACCCCATTTATTCATGTTGCATGATGATTCTTTTTCTCTGCAATTCTATTTTGGCTCTGATGAAGAGCCATCTGGTCTGCGGACCAGAAAACAAGTACCAGCTAGAGCGCTGATGTAAATAAAAGGGGAGGGAGGGGGAACTTTAACTGCATATACAACATACATAAAAAAGACTTGGATTGTTTTATTTATTTATTTATTTCAGAAGAACAAATTTAATTCATGTGCAAAAAAAGTATTACTATCTCTTTAAGGAGGAGAAGTGGGAGGGAAGTGGAAGGAATAGGATGGGAAGGAGTAGAAATTCCCCACCACTGGAAAATCAGCCTCTGTCTATGGAGACCCAGTAACTCAGTATGAAAACCGGAGTCATCGGGGCAAATCCAGGTATGAAGATAAGGTGGCTCCTATCAAATTGGGACCATTGTAGGCCTTACTGATATAGCGAAAGAGGAGAAATTCTGGAGCAAGCCAACTGCACTGTAGAAGGAAATTAATTTCCAATTGATTTAAATACTAGAGAGGCCTACAGCATATTGTTAAGAAATGCACGGTAGACTTCTCTAGCATTCAGGGGTTAAATTCCCCAATTAAATCAATATTTTTTATGTGCTGGGGAGATCTCTAGCATTCAAATGGTTAAACCATTGAACGCAAGATATTTCTTTCAGTCCTGCATTGCGGTTGTTTTGCTACATAATTCCATCTCTTAAGCTTATCCAATAAGTTTCAAAGTATACACATTATCCAGTGGCTGGTCCTGCCATGGCATCAGTATGAAACCTTCAGCTTTTAGTAAAAATAAAGAGTGTGGTGGGTACAATGGGCACAGGGACAGAAGTATCATTAGACGCAGAGAGAGATTCTAATTAAGAGACTTTTGTTTGCAAACACCCTTCATGCCAAATGGAAGCAGAGGAGTATATCAATGAGGAGGAACAAGAGAAGGGCATTGTGTCTTGGCAGACTATCCTGCTATCCTTGGACAGAACTACTATCAGTGCTGCTCTCTGGTAACAGCGACAAGTGAAAAAAAAGAATGGCAATGCATAACACTGGCATCTTGTGGCACAAGCAACCGTAACAGGATTCTAAAGAAGCACAACCCCTTTCCTGTTCTAACTAGAAGCGATTGCAAAACAACAGAATGTGAAGACAGGTACCAGTGGTCTGATGCACTCTGTGTTCCCCTTCCTGCCAGGCATAAAGTTTCAAGTCCTTTTTGATTCAAAAGCTTCTATTAAATATTGCACGTTAGAGACATTCCACTGTGTTGCTTTTTCAATGCACTGGAGATGTTGCTAGCATCCAGTGGATTCATTCTCTGAGTCTATGAAAGGTATCCAGTGCAGGTTGCCTTGCACTGCATATCTCTCTGGCATTCAAATGTTTAACCCTTTGAGTGCCAGAGGGGCACGCAACGCATTGCTTTGCAATTTATTGCATGCCCCTCTGGCACTCAAAGAGTTAAAGGAATACAAGGAGGAATTATTTAAACTGTTTCCATTTTCCTGCCTTACATCTGCTATTGCCAATTTAGCTACTTACATTGAAAATTCTCCCATTGATTCCACTTGCACCATAGGAAGGCCATTGGATCACTTTATGGGTTTCAGGGTGTTTGTTTCCTATGCACATCATTTAAGGCCATATAATGACACAAAGTGCACAGAGAATGGTCTAGCGTAACTCCATTTTCCTGCACATTCTGTATTAAAGTCTTAACAATGGCAGAGTGTATGTGCCAGTGCTCCACAATGCACTGTGTACCCCTCTGTCACTCAAAAGGGTTAAAGGGAAGAAATTAAATTGATCATAATATTGTAATCTGTTCAAATGGAGCTTTTAACCCTTTCAATACTAGAGAGGTCTTCAGCACATTTTTTAGTAATTTATTGTAGACCTCTATAACATCTGGTCAGAAGTCTAAATTAAATCAATAGGGATTTTTATTTGTCCCAAGTGATGACACTGGGGTGTCTTAGAATTGATCTGGTTCTTCTTTATATCTTAGACTCAGAGGGGATGAACGTACAAATCTACCAGAGTAGCTCATAGTCTCTGCTTACAAAATTACTGAAATATCATGCAACTGCACCCTTGGGTATGTACCAGCACATAGGATCAATTTATCGCAAGGTTAATCAGTCGCTGGACCTCCAGCTGCTGGCATACCTGACAAAATTCAAAATGAGCTGACCCTCAGATTTTGTAAATATTACCGCTTATCAGTCTAATAGAGAGGTGCTCCAATTAGTCCTCAAAGAGCCATTAATATATAACAGCTTAAAGGGGTAGTAATACATAGTAACATAGTAAATTAGGTTGAAAAAAGTCCATCAAGTTCAACCTTCGCCTCATACCTCAGTAACTGAGAATTTTATAGCTTTCCTGCTACCAATTAAATTAGTCTTTGTCAGACCTTCCTGATCAGCCTACCTATAAACAGTATAACTCTGTATGTTCCCTTTTGAAAGAAATGTATCTAATCTTCTCTTAAATGTATCCATTGTATCTGCCATAACTACCTCCCTGGGCAATGAATTCCACAATTTAACAGACCTTACCGTAAAAAACCCTTCCTCTGCTGAAGTTTAAACCTCCTTTCCTCTAATCTCAAGGGGTGTCTCCTGGTCACCTGATCAGGCCTTGAAATAAATAGCTCACCACAGAGATCCTTGTATTGACCTCTCATATACTTGTACAATGTGATAAGGTCTCCTCTTAGTCGTCTTTTCTCTAGAGTAAATAAACCAAGTTTGTTTAGTCGTTCCTCATTTGTCAAGTCCTCCATTACCTTAATTAATTTTGTTGCTGTCCGCTGTACCCTCTCTAGTTCTAGTATATCCTTTTTCAGAACCGGTGCCCAAAATTGCACTGCATACTCAAGGTGAGGTCTTACCAGTGATTTGTATAATGGCAAAATAATGTTATCCACTCTTGCTTTGATACCTCTTTTTATGCAAGACAGGATTTTGTTTGCCTTTGCTACTGCTGTTTGACACTGGTCACTGTTTCCAAGTTAGTAGTTGACAAGGATACCCAGGTCTTTTTCTAGCAATGTGTCACCCAAAATTATTCCATTAAGTTTATAAGTAGCCTTGGGATTGTTTCCTCCCAAATGCATGACTTTACACTTCCCCACAGTAAACTTCATATTCCACATGTTTGCCCAATCTGACATTGTATGTAAGTCCCTCTGTAGAGAGAAAATATCCTGTTCTGAATTAATGACTTTGCATAATTTAGTATCATCTGCAAATATTGTTATTTTGCTTTCTATATCTATTTCCAGGTCATTTATAAACATGTTAAAACGCAGCGGACCCAATACTGAACCCTGAGGTACTCCACTCTCCACTTTAACTGTACTGGAGAATTTTCCATTTACAGCCACACACTGTTCCCTATCCTTCAGCCAGTTTTGTATCCAATTGCAAAGGTCATCTCCTAGTCCCAATTTCCTTATTTTATACACCAGCCTTTTGTGTGGCACTGTATCAAATGCCTTTGCAAAGTCTAGATATACTACATCTACTGCCTTGCCATTGTCAAGGTTGCTGCTTACCTCCTCATAGAAGTTGAAAAGATTAGTTTGGCATGATCTATTCTTCATAAAACCATGTTGATTCGTGCTAATGATTTTATTTTTTGTGTTGTAATTCTGAATATAGTCCCTTATTATCCCTTCTAACAGTTTTCCCACTACAGAGGTCAAACTCACTGGTCTATAATTCCCAGGTTCTGTTTTAGTTCCCGTCTTAAACAGAGGCACTATGTTAGCTCTTCGCCAATCCTGTGGCACTGAGCCTGTGGTAATAGAATCTTTAAAGGGGTTTTGCTAACACTGCACTAAGTTCCTGAAGAACTCTTGGATGTATGCCATCAGGACCCGGTGCTTTGTCGGTCTTAATTTTGTTCAGTCTTCCCATGACCTCTCTTTGAGTTAACCCAATATCTATGAATTGTATTGTTTTATTTGTTACTTGCGGAGGCTCTTCTACCATTCCTTGCTCCCTTGTATATACTGATGCAAAGAAAGTGTTTAAAACATCTGCCTTTTCCTTATCCTCACTAACCAACTCACCCATCTCATTTTTGAATGGTCCAATGCACTCCCTCTTAAGTTTTTTGCTATTTATATATTTGAAAAACTGTTTTGGATTAGTCTTGCTTTCCCTTGCAATTCGAGTTTCATTATCTATTTTTGCTACCCTAATTGCCTTTTTGCAATCTTTGTTGCACTCCCTGTATTTTAAGAAAGATTGTTCAGTTCCTTCAGACTTAAATAATTTGAATGCGTTTTTTTTTTCCTTGCCATTTCCTTCTTTACATGTGCAGTTAACCACAATGGCTGTGACTTACTTCTTTTGCATTTGTTCCCCATTGGTATATACTGTTGGGTACATTTCTGCAACCTAAATTTGAATTCTAACTATTTTTCCTCAATATTATTGTCTTTAAATAAAATATCCCAGTCTATGTGTTGAAGTTAGCTTTTTTAAAATTAAGAGTTTTGGTTGAACCTATACATTTTTGCTTTGCCAGACTGATCTCAAATGTAACCATGTTGTTATCACTGTTTTCCAAATGTTCTCTTACCTTAATATTGGATACCATTTCTATGTTATTAGTGATCACTAGGTCCAATACATTGTTATTTCTTGTCAGCGCTTCCACCATTTGTGACATGTAGCTTTCACGAAGTGTGTTCAAAAACCTGCTACCCTTAGCACTCTGACAGGTCTCATTTTTCCAGTTGATATCTGGATAATTAAAATCTCCCATAATTATAGTATGCCCAAACTGGGCAGCTTTCCTCATTTGCAATCACAGTTGGGCCTCATCATTGTCATCGATATTTGGTGGTTTGTAGCATATGCCCACCAACACCTTTTTTTACCTTTCACACCACATTTAGTCTCGATTTCTACCCACATGGACTCCACAGTTTGGCCAGTTTTCTCACTAATATCACCTCGCAAAACTGGATTTAGCTCTTTTTTCAAATATAAGCACACACCTCCCCTTTTGTATTAATTCTGTCTCTTCTAAACAGGGAATAGCCCAGTCATGTGCATCATTCCATCATGTTTCTGTTATACCATTTATGTTCAATTGCTCATTAACCGCCAGCAATTCTAGTTCTTCTATTTTATCTACCATACTTCTTGCCTTTGCTAGCATACAATTAATTTTGAAGTCTTTACATATATTAATCGCTACATGACTTTTTCTACACCTTCATTTACTAGGAGTTCCTCCCTACTGACTAAATGTGTCCCCACCCTATCTCCACCCCCTTGGTCATTTACTTGGACCCAGTTCCTATCTGCTCTATCTACCCCATTTTTGCTATGTATACCCACCCCCCCTTTCCTAGTTTAAAAGTTCCTCCAAGCTTCCTAGCATTCTCTCCCCTAACACAGAGGCTCCTCTACCATTTATGTGCAATCCATCTCTTCCATATAGATTTTACCCAAGAGCAAAGTCTGACCAGTGTTCTAAAAACCCCAAACCCTCCTTCCTACACCATTGCTTGAGCCATGCATTAAGCTCCCTGAGCTCCCTCTGCCTACCTGTACTGGCGCATGGCACAGGTAGCATTTCAGAAAATACTACCTTAGAGGTCCTTGCCTTGAGCTTTCACCCTAAATCCCTGAAATTATTCTTTAGGGACCTCCATCTTCCTCCTATTTTGTCATTGGTTCCAATATGTACCAAGAAAGCTGGATCACTTCCAGCCCCTCCCAATAACCTGTCAGCCCTGTCCACAACATGCCGAACCCGAGCACCCGGGAGACAGCATACTGTTCGGCATTCACGTTCCTGGCAGCAGATTACCCTATCTGCCCTCCTAATAATAGAGTCCCCTATTACCACCACCTGCCTTGGTTTCTGTAATGTTTCATAATAAAAGCAGCTCTAATTAATCATCATAGTATTTGGATTTTGGAGAGTGTTATTTCAATTCTGTCAGAGTTGTAGTTCAGGAGTAATTCAATGACAAAGTATCCCCCTCCCGCCCCTTTTACTGATGTAACACTGTTCAGCCAGAGCAGAAGGGAGGTACCCAGGTAGACTGCAGAGAGGGACAATCTTCAATTAAGATAAGGGAAAAACCTGAAAAAATTGTCAAGGGGGGCAGGGCTTTCATTGTTGTCATATGAAGAAGATTGTCCCTTGCTGTTATCTGTCTGGTCTATGGACTGCGTTCCACATCTGAGAAGAGATGGCTTACACTAGGTAAAAGGGGCGAGAGGGAAAACTTTGTGTATGAATATCTCTCAAACCATAAAGTTCTGAGAGATAAGATTTACATCATTCTTCATGTTTTTTTAATGCCTACAAAAAAAATAAAGATAAAACAAAGTATTACTATCCCTTTAAGTATGACACGCACACAACACAAACAGGACTTCTGCCTCTGCCTTCCTGGTACAAGTAAAGTGGAAGTCAGAGATGCTCAACTATAAATGAGCCTGCAATACAAATTTGGTGTCCTACCCAGGGTGCAGTCTCTTTTAGCCCACTAGTGCCTTTTACAGGGAGGAAATATCCTAAAGTATATCATATTGATCCTGTCATAACAGCAGTCCAACCACAAAATGCCACGAAATTCCCCTCTGAGCAAGAGAAGAAGCCAATCTCAGACGTACGTTTTGACCTTGTTGGGCCTCATCGTTGAGGTGTAGCTGATCTCGCTAGGCACTGTGAGCAAGGGGTCCAGTGCTGGATTCCCCTATTACCCTTGAGGTGACAAATGTCAAGGGTAATTTGCATATGCAAAGTGGAAGTCAGAGATGCTGGTACAAGTGACACCAATTTAGAGACTAAAGAAGCATTAACTGAATATGAATGTATAATAGGAAGCACAAGACTCATCCTGATAATTTGGCCCCTCACCCCATTTGGGTCAAAACCCTGAATTTCAAGGTTAAACCCTGAGGTTCCCAGGTATGGCTGTTGGACACTGCAACTCCCATCATGTACTGTAACTCCCCAATTGCTGGTTGGAGATGATATGAGTTGTAGTCCCCAACAGCTGAAGAAACAACAATTGACTTTCCATGCTTTAGTGCATGCCAGTACGCACACACTCACTACTCACGTTAAGGCTTTAATGCCAGTAAGCCTTCACTGCCACCCCTATAACTTGGAATTAAATTAGTATATGACGTTCAACAACATAATAGGCACAGGTGAGCAGAATTTTCTAAATGCCTAGAAACTCCCCCAGTGCCCTCTCCTTTGTGAAAATGGTTTAAGGATAATTTTCAATGTAATAATCTTAATAAATAAGCAATAAGCAAGAACAGCACATAAACATTGGTTCCTGAACCTATTTTTCTTGCACAGAATCATATTCATTTATTGCCAATAGTAACTCAAATGAAGACAAAGTGCTGATAGTTTTGGCTCCATGGGGTTACCTCTACGCTAATAAAATGCATTATAGATAAAATACCCAACTTTCTGGGATGGCTGGAAGAACGAATATGTTTCTGGGCTAAACTAGGTTCTGAATCATGTTTCTTGACCTACCCCTACCTAACTCCAGTTTCATAAACCTATTTATGCCTACAATTTACCCTTAACAGTTATTGGTGAAGGGTAGGACAGTGGGACATTTTTCTATGGTTTCCACGGGCAGGTTTAAAGGGCTTGATGGCACTAAAGTCTTAAAGTGTAACTAACACCTCATGACAACTTTGGTGATTCTGAAAGTACATTCAAAATCAGCTATATACTATTTTAACCATTCTTTAATTAAACAATTGTTTATGAGATATTTAGCATTATTTATTTGTCAGTTTATGTAGAATAGGCAATACTGGCTGGCATAGCCTGGAGTGTCAAATACTAACATTCTACTCTCCATCCTAACTGACACTTACTAACAATTAGTAGTGGCTAATTTTGTTATACTGACAAATAAATAAAGCTAAATAAATATCTCATAAACTATATCATTAAATAAAGAATGACACATAAATATTTGTGATTTTGAAAGCTCATAATCACCCAAATACATTTAAAAACAGAAAATGAGAATTATAGAAGCCTTCCAGACTCTAAAATGAGTATTATTCTGTTTACCAGAACTTCCTGTTTTACCTACTACTGCACCACAGTATAACCCTGTATGTTCCTTTCGGCTAGAAATGTGTCCATTGTATCTACCATTATCACATTCTTGGGCAAGGAATTCCACAGTTTAAAGGGATAGAAATGTTTCACAAAAACAGCAGCGTCAATTAATCTTCATAGTATTTGGGCCATGGAGAGCATTATTTCAGTACTGTCAGAGTTGTAGTTCAAGAGTAATTGAATGATAAAGTATCCCCTCCCACCTTTTTTACCTAGTGTAAGCTACCTCCCCTCAGATGTGGATCAGACAGCTCACAGCAAGGGACAATCATCTTAATGTGATACAAAAGAAAACCATGCCCCCACTGAGAGGTTTTTAAGGTTTTTCCTTATGCTCACTGAAGATTGTCCCTCTCTGCAATCCATCCGTACAGTCTTGCTGCTCTGAAGTGAGCAGAATTCAGATCCAGTAAAAGGAGCAGGAGAAGGATAAATTTATCATTCAATTACTCTTGAACTCTGACAGTATTGAAATAACACTCTTCAGGACCCAAATACTATGATGATTAATTGGAGCTGCTTTTATTGTGAAACATTACTATCCCTTTAATATTTTTATTATTATTCTTTATTTATATAGCACCAACTAATTCCACAGCGCTATAAAGACTTTACTGTAAAAGAACCCCTTCCTCTGCTGAAGTTGAACCTTCCTTACCTCAATTCATTATAAAGTTTAATTCCACTTTAATGATGGCATAGTATGTATGCCAGAATGCACTACAGAGATCATACAGTAGTACCATTGGCTTCAGAGAATAATTCTAACAGAGCTGTGCTGGCAGATTTCTACATTCATCCCTCTGTTCCAAACACTTTTGGAGCCCATTACTGCATTTGTCCTTTAACTTTTGTGCTGGGAGGCCATTTTTCCCACGTTCTGTAAAGTGTAACATTTCTCAAATGTAAATCAGGGCAAAGTAGTGAATTCAGAGAGCAGCCAAAACAATTTTATGAAAGAAGGAAACAGCCAAGCTGCTGTAGCATTTAATGCTTAGAATCCTGGACATAGAAATATAATCAATTGCACATCTCCAGGGCTGATTTCCTAACTGCTAACATACAGGTGAATATGCCCCTCTATCTGCAGTAAGTTCAAAGCAGCATGAGCCTTCAAATAAATTGATAGAATGACTGAAGGCTGTAAAAAAGAAAAGCATATTTGAAAGTATAAATCAAACCTGGCGCTCATAAGCTCAGCTCTGAAGATTCACCAAAAAGAATCAATAACCTCTCCAGAAAAGCATGTTTTATTTATGCCTCTGAGCGTCAGGATGCCTTATTGTGGCTGTTGCAGGATTTGTTCATCTTAATAGGAATTTCCGGCAAAAAATAGAGAAAAGATGATTATCGAGATGCACAGAGAAATGGCTAGCATTTACCTGAATTCTTTTATTAGTCTGCTGTGATCTAGAGGGGATGTGAAAACTACTGCTACAAACTGCTTTCCAGATAAAGGGCCTTATATTTAAGAGGAAAGTGCAGTAATTCTTTGGCAAATCCAAATACACCACAGCAGATAAAACTTCCCCAAAGTTCCATCAATCTAACCCTTTGAGTGCAATGTACTGGATACCTTTGTGGCACTCATAGAGTTAAAGGATATATAACACCTGCTAATAATAACCCCCTTATTTATTATGGCCGAAAAATCCTAATGGCTCCTATGAATATTGCCCTTGTATGAATGTATGTATATCTTTATTTATATGGTGCCACACAGTGTACACAGCTCCTTACGATAGAAGTAAGTTACATTAAATAAGAGGGGATAAAATAAGTACCACATTCATAGAAACATTAGGCGAGAGGTCCCTGCCTCAAGGAGCTTCTTGTGCATATATTCAAGAGACAACATTATTGACTAGGCAGCTACTGGCCGGACCACAGGACACAAACTCCGCCCACAGGTTATGGAACTCTAACTCTTCATGGAACAGAGAGATGTGCAATGCATTACTTTGCTCTCCTATGATCCAAAAGGGTTAAGTAGGTTCCATTTCTACCAGAAACTGTCATGTCCTCCTCTAGGGACATGACATCCAGGACTGACTGATGTTGGGGGAGATTCACTAAGTGGTGATAAAAAGGTGATAAAGTGGAGATGACTTATCCAGTGATATCACTTCTCCAGTTCCTATGTAGAGCCTATGCACTAAGATCTATTAGTAAACAGGCTCCATAAAATAACATAGGAATTGGAGAAGAGATAGACTGGAGAAGTCATCTCCACTTTATCACCTCTTTATCACTGCTTTATAACCGCTTAGTGAATCTCCCACATTATGTCTTGAACAAAGGCAAAAATCATAGGGGCCATAGGGGTTTTCTGGCTGTAATAAGTTAAGTGGGGTATAATTATTAGGAGGTGGTACTTCACCTTTAAATGGGACTTTTAACCGATTGAATCACAGAGAAGTCTTCAACACATCCTATATAATAAGTCGTTAATGTGTGTTTGTCAGAAGCTGTCATGCACAGCACAGACTGTCCGCGACGTGGCTGATAACCGAAGGTGCGCAGAGAGGACTACAGTCTGAATTCGGAGCTCCCCGCTCCATTATCAGCCGCAGCGAGGGCAGTCTCTACTGTGCATGACTGCACCTCGACCATTGCTGCCTGGCACTGTGGCCCGTGTACACGTGCTGTGCAGCTAGTTGCAAATAAATCCTTCGGGACCTCTCAAGCATCCTAGTGGTTAAAATGTTTACATTTTTATTTGTCTCTGATAGTATAGTTGTTAGACCCTGACTTACTCCCCTTTTCTGCCTCTGCTGCTCAAAGCCATGTATTTGGCTTTTAACCTGTTTAGAGTCCTGGCACATCATGACTTTTGTGATCACAGAATGTCTGTGGACCCACTGTGATCACTAATAGGGTCTAAAACTGACTGATCCAAGACCAGAGAAGTCAGTTTCAGCCTCTCTTTTGGCGAGCCGGTACATGAAGTCTACTCTTTCATTAAGGGTACAAGTACCTGTGAACTGACGATCCTGAAGGGGTTAATGATAGAGTGGTCTCCATGGCATTGTATTTACATGAATTTCTTTATTATTATTATTATTATTATTATTCTATTGAAGGGATGAGAAAATCTGTATTTTTTTTGTTTGTGTGTGTTTGTGTGAATTTGTGGCATTTTTACTGCTACAAATTCACTTTCCCATTATAAGGCCTTATGTACAAAATAAAGTGGTGCAATTCTAGGGCAAACAAAATGCACCTTAGGGGAGAAATACAAATACCCACTATTTAAATTGGGATCTCCACACAGACTCCTTGTCTGTGTGTATAATCTCCATAGACCCGATGTGTTGGGCCTCCAAGACTTATGCAGTGGGTCAGTGAGGACCAGGAAACAGTCCTGCATAATGCAATGTTGATGCACCAGTGGTAGGGTCATCAGAGGTTTATTTTAACAACACCATTGTGATACACTCTGCTCCTCCCTCATTGGTCTGTAAGGGATTACAATGTATACCTGGTCTCATCACCAAGTCTGGTCCCAGAGGAGCAGTTTGGGGGTGACATATGTTGCATGATGTTTGCCCTTTAACAATTGTACAGCCATATGGTCCTTAAAGGGTTACTTTTTGAAACTTGTTTCATGGACTAGGTGTTTCGTAAGAATTTTATACTTATGAATACTGCCCTGTATGATAACTATATACACTGCTGCTTGTGCAGAGTGGGGGAAGGAATGGGAAAGAGAAAGGTAAAAATGAGGATGGAAGCAGAATGGTTCCCTTTGGGTACCAAATAAATGTTCACTAGCTCTTAGTTATAATGTCAGTTAGTGGACTGTACAGTACATGCTGAAGTGGTGGTACTGATACTATCACTTTCTATAGAGAACTGTAATCATGTGACTGACCAATCAGCATCCATCAGTAACAGATGAGAATACAGCAGGCAGCAGGTCTTCTGCAGTTCCATTTCAGTCCGGGCATTCTTCTTCCCTTTGTCTGCCCCACCTCACATCAGTTCCACCTTGAACTGTGTTTGTGTACTCTATCCTCTGGAGCCTATGACTGACATCCACAATTCCATTTCTGGTTTTAATCTTGCTGATGTTGCTTTGATGTACCATTCCAAAGACTATAGGAAGGAAGCCCTTGGAGACTAGCTCATTTGAGAGTACAGATTATAACTAAAGGGTAATCTCTATGGGTATATGTAGTCCATCACTACACAACATTTGATCAATACCATATGGAAAAGAGGATATAGCCTTCAACTTGTTTGTTTTTATTACAATGAGGAATCTACTATATGATAGGCTGTTTTTATGTGTGTTTTAATAAAATATTGTCATATTAGCTGTATTCTTTTTACATGTGTACCTCTCTCACTGAGGGATCTGGACTTCATAAGAACAGTATCAGATCTTGTGGAAATAACAGATATGAGAGAAGAGAAGATATGAGAGAAGGAGAAAATTCCAGTTACAGATTATATTTTAATAATTCTTCATTGTTAGACATTGCGCCATACCACACAGACTTACACAGTGATGAAGTGCTGTTTTTTCTGTGGAGTAAGTAATAGGAGAAGTTAAAGTACAACTATCACTTGGATGTTGTTCTGTTGGCAGGTCTGCTCCCTGCCATTGAAGCCATGGTTGAACTGTGAGACCTGGCAGAACAATGACGAGCAGAATAGGACTTGGGAAAAGTCCCCCACCCCGGATCTCTTGTTGGTTCTACAAAAAGAGACTGTGCAATGCAGCCCCATAGGCCTCTGTTTTGGGCTTGCATATAATTCCACATAATTAGAATAAGTAAAACATGATAATTGCCCTCTGAAGGACTATTTTTGGAAGAAGGTAACATGTTAATCATAGTGAGCAGTGAGCATCATAGTGAGATGGGTGTCTAATGCACTGCAATGCACTGGATACACTTTTGGCACTGAGAGGCTTAATGGTTGATTGATTGGCAACTGTTACGTTGTAAGGAGTATTTCACAAACAAAATAGTGCTTTTTTTAGTCTTAGTCCTCCTTTGCAATCTGCTGCTGACCCCTGGTCTTCATTGTTTCGTATGGATTGACATCATAACATGTGACTCCAAGTGGACCAGATCAGTCATGGTACATAAATAACATCTGTCTCATACATGTCAGCAGAGCTGCCACTCAAATGTACATTAGATTGTATATATCTCTTTCTCCAGTGTCCCTTTGGGATACAGATATTTTGCAGTACATAGGACAAACCGAAAGTGAGATGGTGGTTTTTAGTTGATGTGAGAAGAGAGCTCGGAGACTCATCTCCACGTCTTCCCCCAGGAGACAAAAGAGAGCAGCTATGTCTGTGAAAGTTCTCTTGCCACACTCTTACCTCAATTAATCTTCTCACTCTATCACATGCCATCTCCTTAGAGGGAAGGTCTCATTGCAACTTGTACTGCTCTCAGGAGCTTTCCGTATAGAACACAACAAGCACTGTAATTTGAGTTTACAATGACAGTCAAACCCCACTGGAATGATGTCCCACTTACACCAAAAATCCTTCTTGTTGGAGAGAGGCACTGAAGCTGGTGTACTAAGAAGAAATGAATCAGTTGTGCAGCAAACCTGCTGTAATACAGGGTCAATCAATTATAAATATTCTGGTTTATTTAAGTTGGATTTGTAACCCTTTTAATACCAGAGAGGTCTCCAATGCTTTGCTAACCAATGCATTGGAGACCTATCTAGCATTCAAATGGTTAAAAGCTAATTTTAAATCTATCAGAAGTTTGTCCCCTGTGGTATAGCTAATTTCCTCTAGAATTGCTCCAGTTCCTATTAGCACATTGTGTATCTGATTACTGTATATCCAGAAGAACCTAAACATGCCAAGAGAGGTTATTCACTAAGGTATGATAAACTATCCTATGAAGCCTTTGTACTTAGATGTCTCAAGCTGGGGAGATCTTAATGCAGAGGCTCCACAGCATAACACATGACCTGGAGAATTTATTACACAGGATAAAGCATCTCCACTTTATCATCTCTTTATAAAATTTTAGTTTGTCTCATTCCGGTTGTTTTGATCCTCTAATTTCCAGTGAATGAAAGTTCATTCCAGCAGAGAGAGATGAGTGAAACATCAGCTATAACTTTTCACTGATCAATTCAGAGATCCTAGAGAATATACAGAACAATCCAAATGGGGGAGGGGGGCCGGGGAGTGTGGGAAACATGTGAGAGACGTGGCAAGAGTGGTTGGTCTGGAGAGAGCATGAGAGTGCACTCTCTGGGGAGTATGGAAGAGAGAGGTAGTGAGCGTACAAGAGAGAGGTGATAGAGCTGTGGGAGAGAGAGGTGGAGAGAAAAAGAGAGGGAGAAAAGAGAAAAAGTGGAGAGAACGTTCAGGAGAAGGGGCGATACAACTAAAGAAAATGAAAGAGACAAAACGGGAGATAAGAAGTGGGCCGGGTTGCTGGAATAACAATCAACAAAAAATATTTAATCACAAAATGAGGATAACAAAGAAATAGAAGACTAATATGAACAACAGTCAGGTAATGAGTAAATAAATAATTTCCTATTTAAGCACTGGCCCATATTCTTGTACCTGATATTCATATGTAGTGCCAAGCTAAAAGATATTGTGGTGCTCAGCCATGATGGAAGACCAAAAAGATCAAATAATAAAGAGCTGCCACCCATGTAACATTTGCCTAGTATATGAACATAACATCAGAAGTGTCATATACCTGATAACAATTGTAACGGAAGCTAAGGACACCGATTTGCCTTTAGCCGTCATTCCAGGGTCCTCTCTCCTTGAAGCGGCTACAAAGGGGTAGCTGGTCCGGTGAAGCTGGCTGGCTGGCTGGAACACTGGGAAACCAATCTGGAACATCCAATGGAACTGCTGGAAACACAAGCTGGAAACGTAAGGCTCCTAGGGGGGGGTCAAAGGGACTCTTTTCACGATCTAGGAATCACGACACAGGATACTTCTTAGTTCCAAACGACTAACAACTTTTTGAACAGAACAGGGACCCTTTATATAGTCTTTTGGCCCAGTTTAATAATGAGAACAGACTACATAATGGAAGTTTGTACAATACATACAATGAGCTGTGGATGGAGGGGTGTATAACAAAATGGGACCCCTGGGGATACTGTAAACACAGAGACAAAAGGGACAGTAGACTTGGAGGAGCCTTTAGCTAATTTAATATTGCAGCTCCGATTCCTAGCCAATAGGAAGAGGAACTACAAGATGCAATACATCCTCAGCAACCAATCACACAGCTCCAACCTTCCCAACACATGGGAGCCTGGAGCATATATTGCAAGAGGACCAAATTCCGGGGCTACCTACATTTCCCCATGCAAAGTCTATGGCAGCCCTTTAAACTGGTCACGTGGGCATACCTGGGAACTTTCAGTTAAGGGCTACCCGGAGGGTAGTCCTCTGTTCACCAGGGGGGTGACAAAAATGACGCTAATCGCGTCAAAAAGGGGCGGGGCTTGCCGCGAGTGAGGGGGGGCTTAACCCTTTGAGTGCCAGAGTGGTACGGAATGCATTGCAAAGCAATGCATTCCTTACCACTCTGGCACTCAGAGGGTTAAAGGTGTCACACAGAAGGCTGGGGACTGAGGATCAGCTGGAGAAAAAGCGGATGTGGCAGAGTTTCAATAGAAACTCTCCACATCCGGAGGAATCAGCCTCTGCCCCGGAGACCCGGTAAAATTCTGTCAGAACCGGAGTCTCCGGGGTAAATCCGGAGAGTTCCCAGGTATGCACGTGGGTGATGGCAGCCAATCTGTGAGCTGCCTACTTTTCCAATATACAGAGACAGCGAGGCTAACAGGGTCCATGATTTTTCAGTCTCGTTTGAGGGGCTGTGTATGGCTCCTAAAAGAGCCCCCTAGTAACGGCCCATGGCCCGTTACAACAATAAATGGATAATACATTATGAGAAGTTAGGAAGAGAATGCAAGTGCAATTGGGGGATGTCAGAAATAAAAGGGACACTCCGGCTGCCAGACATCTCAATAGATGCCATGAAAGAAATCTATATGTATTAAACTTCAAAGGCATTGAAAAAATGCAGCCAACACCTCAAAGAGGAGAGAGGGATCGAAAGTTGCAATAAGCACAGTGACATTATTACCTATAAACTAAAAGCCTAAGAGGGCCGAATTAAGGTTTTACATTCTCACTCTTTAATGGAAATGGCACAGGAAAAACATTTCAAATGTGTGCATATTAAAATATAAAATAATGTTTTCATTAGCATATAGCATGGCAACAATAAATAAATATTCTGTTTAATAAATACATATTAACTCTTTGAGTGCCAGTGGGATAGGCAATGCATTACAAAGCATTACGTACCTCTCTGGCACTCAAAAGGTTAAGTTCTAAATTTAAAAAGACACCAACTATGTAAACCTATTTTTGGTGGAGAGCGAGACTATGCATGATATTGTATACAGGCAGAAATTAATAAAATATAACTAATAATATCCTATAATATCTGTAAGCTCAAAAATAAATGGAAATACTTAATATAGGTCTGTTTCTGAAAAAAATTAGCGTCACGGAATAAAATAAACACATCTGGATAGCAAATTGAGATATCTGTAGCCTGTGTTAATTAACATATTGTTGAAGTCTTTGCAATACATATTGGATCAGTGAAGTTAACTAATAAATGTGTAAAGAAAAGTACTCAAAATGGTGTCTGCTAATACATTCTACAGTGGTTGGGTTGAGATCAGATGGGAATCCCAGAATTCAACAGGAAATTAGAGCTATTTAAATGGTGCTCCAAAGACTAATGGTAATTTGTCAGTGACAAAGCCTAAAGTGTCTCCGACATCACATCTCCATCAGTCTAACAAAAATCTTCCCACATCGACATGCATCCGACATGCCTTCGCCAGGTTTATGAATTTTCACTCATCACATCGCCAATGGCCTATTTCCATATGGAAATGAAGCATAATGAACCATTATCATATTAACCAAATTAACCATTATCATATTAAAGGGGGTGTTTTTATATGTGAATGTGGCACTTCACAACATTCACTAAATTCCCATAGCAGCTTCTGCTATCAAAGTTTAGAGACACAACTTTGTCTACCTGAGACTGGCGAAGTTGGGATCTCCGTGTACTTTCCTATGAAGTAACAGCCCTAAACCAATCACAATCATGGAGAGTTGTGAAGTGCTGTCAATGTAGAAGGGATGCTCTCCCTCACACATCACCACCAGAAGACAACACTGAAGATGTACACACACACATCACCATACGCACTCAAATTTAGGGATTCAAGGGAAGGAGAAGGTCCCCATTAGCATACAGGATTGTAAAACTGTTGTTGATATGGAAGGGATGACCTACCTCACAAATCACCAGCACTATAACAATCCTGAAGACTCTCAGCATTCTCTCTGCTGCCCCACTTGGCCAGTAGGAGAGTGGAGAAAACACTTTCAGCACCATGGACATCATCACTCCCTTATCCATGGGAATTTGTGGCTACCACTTGCCCCCCAACCTTGTTCCCTTGCCTACTGGTAGCCACAGATCCCCATGTATACTGTCTGACCCTCTCCAGCCTTTTCCCCTTGCCCACTGCTAGCCATAAATCCCCATGGACACTGCCTGGGCAGGGGAAGAAGGCTGGGGGTTGTCAGTCAGTTTATATGGGCGAACACACAATGGTGATTTTCCTCCACAGTCCTTATATTACACATGCTGCCCCACAGATAAAATTTGACATATTCTGCCCCATCACAGGTAAACTTCAACATATGCTGCCTTTCCCCAATAGAATCCAACATATGCTGCCTCCTCCATTAAAATCTGTCATACGATGCCCCTTTCATTTGACATATGTACCTCCTCCTGTAAAATAGGACTTTTGATGCCCTCACACTGTTAACCCTTTGAGCACCAGAGGGATATGCAATTAATTGCTTTGCAATGCATTATTTACCCCTCTGGCAATCAAATGGTTAATTTCTTTGTAAAACTATAAATATTTAAAAAAATATTGTGCAGTTTTTTTTATTTGTAAAATAAAATCAAACCTTGTGGGGTGCATTGGGACCACTCCTGTAGCCCCCTGGCATTGATCACCTATCCAATAGGTGATCCAATAGGATAGGTGATCAATGCTGGGAAGGCGATTACTGACTTCCTCCACTTCCTACTCCATCTGGATACTTTTTTATCCTCCTCCTTCTCAACCTGTTCATTCACACAAACCCGGTTGAGTTAATTCATTCTTTAAAAGTGGAGTTTAAGAGGAGTCCTCCCCCCGCAATATCTGACTTTATATATCATACGTCATATTTTACTGGGGTAGGCAGGCTGTGTCAAATAAAATGGGCATTATATAGTGGATTTTATCGGGGAGAGGCAGCATATGTTCAATAGTTCCTGTGTAGCGGTAGCATATGTCAAATTTTAACTGTGGGGCAGCATGTTAACTATAACTATTGTGGGGAGATATCACCATTAGGTGTTAGCCCACACATCCCCATCTTCCCTTGCCCAGGCAGTACTCATGGGGATTTGTGGCTAGCAGTAGGCAAGAGGAAAACGCTGGAGAGGGTCAGACAGTGTATATGGGGATCTGTTGCTACCAGTGGGCAATGGAATAAGTATGGTAGCCACAAATTCCCATGGAAGCTTCTTGACTCCCAGCCTTGTTCCCTTGGGAGTGCACAACATGTATAATATATGATACAGAGCTAAGGGGATAACTGTGTAGTGTTTGTTGTATTTTTTTTAACTCTTTGAGTGCCACAATGTTGAGTAATGCAAATAACTATGGCACTGAAAGGGAGTGATGCTGTCAGTATGCTGAAACTGTTTTCTCCACTCCCCTAATGGCCAAGTGGGGCAGCAGAGAGAATGCTGAAAGACTTCAGGATTGTTATAGTGCTGGTGATTTGTGAGGTAGGTCATCCCTTCCACATCAACAACAGTTTGACAATCCTGTATGCTAATGGAAACCTTCTCCTTCCCTTGAATCCCTAAATTTGAGTGCATATGGCGATGTGTGTGTGTACATCAAAATATCTAAGTGCTTTGAACAGATCAACAAATTCAAATCACCAGTCCATCTCCCCCAATGCTCAAATTTAAAAATTACAAAAAATCAAGAGTAAACAGGATGAGAGTTCACGCCAGAGTCACATTTCAAAAATGTAGCAAAGATAAAGAACAGAAGGCGCTCCTAGTGCAAAAACTTCAGGAATCAACCCACACTTTCCCTTTAAGTTATACTCACAATATGAATTGGTCAACTCAACAAATATATGTTGGTTGACACACACACACAGGGAATATGTTTCACGCCGTCCCCTATACAGCAATATGAATCTTCACCTCCAGGCTGCTCCTCAAAACCACTCCAAGAGCACGTAACACATGTAAAAAAGACAAAAGAGGGCGCCTGATGGTGCCTTATATCCTTTTTATAAGCACAATAGAGTATAATCAATTGATTATATACTCACAAATATGATGGCTATGAAAAGACTTATGTCCCTCCACAGCTAAACACGCCTACAGAGAAAGAACCCCTGTCTCTGCTCAGGGAACTGGGTACTGGAACGATGAATATCACCACTCTGCTGCATTTGTATTCCACAATTTTTATATTTATTAGGTTTTCATGATTAAGTTGGAGTTTGAGCTAAATCTGATGAAGTGGTCTTAGAACCACGAAACGTTATATGATATTTTGGGCTCACTATTTCTTCATTTTATTTTGTATATTTTAATACTTCTCCATTTATTGCATTTGGAGTTTATATACTTTTTTAATAAATATAAAAATTGTGGAATACGAATGCAGCAGAGTGGTGATATTCATCGTTCCAGTACCCAGTTCCCTGAGCAGAGACAGGGGTTCTTTCTCTGTAGGCGTGTTTAGCTGTGGAGGGACATAAGTCTTTTCACAGCCATCATATTTGTGAGTATATAATCAATTGATTATACTCTATTGTGCTTATAAAAAGGATATAAGGCACCATCAGGCGCCCTCTTTTGTCTTTTTTACATTTCAAAAATGTCAGCCTTGTATAAAATATTTATTGTTTCTCAGTTAAAATCAACAGATACATGTTGACTTAACATGCAGTAGAAGCATGAACCACCTTACACATTTCTTGACAGTGTCACTTAGTCATACGCTCAAGATGGGAATTAGTGGCCTTTTAAATTGAATGGCAAAGGGAAATGAATACAATAAAAGCAATAGAAAAGCCCTTACTTGTCATGGGGAGTCAATTAGACAGTGTGCACTATCTTACTTTCATCTTCAAAGGCTCTCACCCTCTCTCTGACTCATTCAAACCTTGTGACCTTCTCTACTATGCTAGAACACAGCAGCTCAAAAGACAGCAAATATACCATCCTAATGAAGAAGTGGACTGGTAGATACTGCACATAAAACATACTATACAGTGTAATCAAAATACATGTAAAATGGACACAATAAATAAGATAAGCAGACACATGTAAGGTAACATGTGGAATTAATATGGAATATTCAGAACATTATTAAAACACAATGTTATTCATCATCCCAGGCATACATTGTTCATACTGGACATACAATAATACAGAAGAGCCATCGGACATATTGGAACCGTGCATAACCTGTTGCACACTGAAGCTCCACAAATGCACCAAGAACATTCAGATCCAGTGGTAAGGTGAGACATGTATATGAAATGACCTCATTCTATCTCTCATAGATTACAACAACTCATACCCTTATTACCATGAAGAGGACACACTTTGTACAGCAAATCAATATCTATCTTGTCAGAACAGGTCATAAAAGTTAGTGGTGGACTAATAAACCAATATAATGTACCTTTAGGTAAGCTAGTACTTACATCACATCTTTCCAGGTACTGAACTGATTAATCAAATGGCATGCCACTGGATTGATTATGCACTTTTTATTAATGGAGGCTATAGGCTTCCTCATTCTGCCAATAAGGGCCCGTGTCCTTTGACCTATGCACTGAACCCCACACTGTAAACATTATTAAGTACATTACATGAATTACATGACAGTATTACGGTTCCCAGGAATAAACCAGGAGTCAGTACAGTAAAGTAAAACAATCTTTTATTAGAATAATAACAGTAATGCACGTAAACAGATAACACACAGAGGGTGATCAAAGAGGCAAGCACTGTATCAGAAATAGCAATCTACCAATAGATCCACCACACTGTCCGAGACTAGGCCTCAGCCCACTGGAGCCTTGAGGTAATTCAGAACGCCCAAAGGACTAACACTGACTCAGCCCCAGGTCCGCTCTAGGATGGGTGTCTGTGGAGCGGGGACCAACACACGGAGGAAACATACAGAGCCCCCTTGTCAGCACCAGAGTGGGTAGTCAGACAAGCCTGTTCATACACGGAGCAGGTAGTCAACCAGAGCCACAGATGTGCACCAGAAAGGATGTCTAAGCCAAATCGGAACGCACAAGGAGAATGGTCAGACAGAGCCATAAGTCAACACCAGAATGGATGGACAGACAGGCCGGGTCATACACAGTTCAGGTAGTCAGCCAGAGCCACAGGTCTGCACCGGATTATGTGTCCACTACACAATGGGAGGAGGCAAAAGAGTAGTCAGACAGAGCCACAGGTCAGCACCAGAATGGATGGTCAGACAAGCCAGGTCATACACAGAGCCCAAGGGAAACAGAACTGTATTGTACAACAACGGAAGGGCAACTGAGTCAGGACTCAGTCTGCCCTTTAAACCCCTCCTCAGGAAGTAGGTAGGAGGAGCAGGTCAGAGGGAGGAAGTAGGGAGGAGGAGACTACAAGAAGAAAACACATAAAACAGAGGCCTGCTGCATGCTTGAAGCCTCACGCCTACATATGATGCTGAAACCAAGGTAAGCTGTAATAGTACGCCCCAAAAGGCACCCCCTCCTCAGAGCCGGCCGGGGTTTGTCAGAGAATCAAGCATGAAACCTGCGTACCACTACAGGGGCGTGGGCATCACTGGCAGGTATCCAGGAGCGGTCCTTGGGACCAGTGCCCTCTACTCACATGGGAGTCCAGAATGTTCTGTACCTCATATTCCTCATGCTCTGCAACTCTCATGGGAGCTGGACGAACAGGAGCAGAGGTATACCGGTTGCAGACCAAGGGCTTCAACAATGAAACGTGAAATAAGTTGTGGATACGCATATTGGCAGGAAGATCAAGAGCATAAGTCACAGGGTTAATCTTGCATATCACTCGGAAGGGACCAACAAAATGAGGAGCCAACTTATTGCATGGAACCTGGAGATGCAAGTTTCAGGAAGACAGCCACACTCTCCCACCTGGAAGGAAGGTGCCGGAAGTCACCTACGGTTCGCCTGCCTTTTCTGCCATTGTGCAGAACCACGTAGGGTATGCTGTACCAGTGCCCATGAGGAATGAAGAGCCCTTAAATGCTCATCCAGATCCATAATCTCTTGTGCTTGGAAGGCTTCGGGTAGCGCAGAGAGTTGAAACCCATAAATTATCAGGAATGGCAAACTCCCTGTGAAAGGATTAACCACACAATTCCAGGCAAACTCCACCCAGGGCAATAGGGTAGCCCAATTGTCATGGTGGTCGGAGATACAACAGCAAAGGAATTGCTCTAAGGCCTGGTTGGACCTTTCTTCTTCACCATTTGACTGAGGGTGATAGACGGAATAGAATGCCAGCTGAATTCCCATCTGAGCACAAAAGCACCTCCAAAACCGGGACACAAATTGGCTTCCTGTATCAAACACAATAACCCTGGGTATGCAGTGTAATCCAAAGATCTCCTTGGCAAATATCACTGCCAATTCCTGCGCGGAACGCAAATCCTTGAGAGGTACGAAATGTGCCATTTTCGAGAATTTGTCCACAATCATAAGTATGACCGTAAAGCCCATGGAATTAGGAATTTCTACCATGAAATGTATAGATAAATTGGTCCATGGACGGTCCCCATTACTCACAGGCTGCATCAAGCCGACTGGCAAGTGCTGAGGAGTCTTACTCTGTGCACAGGTCATGCAAGCAGCAGTAAAAGCCGCACAATCTGATCTGAGACTTGGCCACCAGAAGACTCTAGACAATGACCAGATCAAGACCCTAGACAATGACCAGATCAATTGGTCCCGACCAATGTGATCTGCTATTTTGGACGCATGGTACATCTCCAACAGCTTAATACGTAACTGCTTTTCGGCAGGAGCTGAGGTCTGGGCAACCAGGATCTCCTCTCCCAGGGGAGAAGTGATGCAAGTCTGTATGGTCACAAGGATCCGATCAGCCGGAATAATCGGGGTCGGTGGAACTTCCTCTCTGTAGAGGCTGCAGAACTGACGGGACAAAGCATTTGCCTTCACATTTTTGGAGGCCGGGAGGTAGAAGACCACAAAATTGAATCGGGACAGTAATAGAGCCCATCTGGCTTGCCTAGCAGACAAGCGTTTCGCCTCTGATAGGTAAATCAAATTTTTGTGATCCATAAGGATCAGAATTGAAAAGTTGTACCTTTTAGGAGATGCCACCACTCCTTCAGGGTCAAAATAATGGCCAACAATTCTCTGTCCCCGATTGGTACACCATCTCAGCAATTTTTTCGAGAAATAGCCACATGGACGTAGGGCTGCACCAGTAGTTTAACATTGAGACAATAAAGCACCCACTCCAATCTTAGAAGGGTCTACCTCCAGGGTAAAGGGCAGGGAGGGATTCAGGTGTACCAGAATTGGGACTAAAGCAAATGCTGCCTTCAGTCTTTTGAATGCCATTATGGCTGTCTGGGACCACTCAGTGGACTTGGCACCTTTACATGTCATGTCATCAGAGGTTTGACAATAGTGGAGAAATCTTTAATAAATTTCCGTTAATAATTTGCGAACCCCAGAAATCTCTGGATCTCTTTGAGTCCCACAGGGCGAGGCCACTCCACTACTGAAGACAATTTCTGGGGATCCATAACGAACACAGATGCAGAGATAATATACCCCAGAAATGTCACTTGTGGTTTGTTGAACTCACACTTTTAGAGTTTACAGTACAGGTTGTTTTTACTTAGTAGGCTCAAGACCTTGGATACATCTGACCAATGGGTCTCCATGGAGGGGGAATGAATCAGGATGTCATCCAAGTGCACCACAACACAACTCTGTAAGAGTTCTCTTAGCACATCATTTATGAACTCTTGAAAGACAGATGGGGCATTGCAGAGGCCAAATGGCTCATAATGCCCATTACGAGTATTACAAGCTGTCATCCACTCATGACCCTGCTGTATCTGACCCAAATTATAAGCAGATCTTAGGTTGAGTTTAGTAAAAATCTTAGATCCTTTATCACGGTGCTCGTGCTCCTGATCTAACGGCAACATTGTTATTCTTCCTCATTTCAATGCCGTCCTCTTATTGGCCTGGTATTCTTGACTCCACCCAGGGCTTGCTTATATATATATTCTGTCAAGTCTATACTGGGGCGCCCTTTAGTGGTGTACCTGTTCCTGACGTTTGTTACTGAGTTACTCTGATCGTGTATGACCTGGTCTGCCTGACAACGTTCCTGCACTTCCTGTGTTGGTGTTTATTTGCTGACTGCTCTGGCTGAGGACCCGCTCTGATGCTGACTGATGTGGCTGAGAACCCGTTACGTTGCTGACTGATCTGGCTGAGGACTCGCTCCGTTACTGACTTATCTGGCTGAGAACCCGCTTTGTTACTGACTGATCTGGCTGAGAACCTGCTCCGTTGCTGACTGATCTGGCTGAGGACCCGCTCCATTATCGACTGATCTGGCTGAGAATCTGCTGCGTTACCGACTGGTCTTGCTGAGAACCTGTTCTGTTGCTGACTATCTGGCTGTGAACCCGCTCCTTTGCTGACTGATCTGGCTGAGAACCCACTCCGTTGCTGATCTATCTGGCTGATGAGCCTGCTCTGTTGCTACTGACCTGGCTGTGCTCCCTTTACGCTTGTGGCCTTCCCTGGCTGAGCACCCGCTCCATTGCCATCTGTGCATGGCTGTACCACTTGGTTGCCCTTGTCTGGCCAGTGTTACAAGCAGCGGCTTTCCAGTTGCCTTGTCTGTTGTGCGTTGCATGGCGATATCCTTATCTTGTCGACTGTGAGCTTGGCATTCGTGCTGTAGCTGCTTACTTTAACCGTCCTTGGCACACACGAAGTACCGGTACAGTGCTGACTGAAATACTCAGCTCTATCTGTGTCCTCCTCTGCACTATAGCTGGGCTCACTCCCTGTGGGAGTTGCAGTATATCTCTGGACATTTCCAGTTAACCCGTTCAGTGCCTAAACTGTCTAGGCTGGGCCAGTGCTCCTTCCCCTGTTGCAGTAGCTGTGGGCTAAGAGCCAGAGGTTGTGTTACATCACACTCGTTAGTGTGAGGGGACACTTGTGGCCTTCCTGTTGTCTGCCTCGATCCACCCCTAGCGTTCTAGGGTTTGCCAACTGTAAGTGGTTGCCTCGATCTTCCTGGGACCCCTGTCCCATTGGCAGCATTGCCTTGTTCCTGCTGGGTTCAGTGCCACCCAGGCGTCTGGGTTTCATGCAGTTACCACCTACGAGACTACCTGTCATCTATAGTCCTGCTGTCAGTACTGGGTTGAGTAGCCTGGTTAACCCTACTCCACTAGGGTGAGGTTGCCTGGTCTTACGAGCCTCCAGTCTTCAGGGTTCAAGCACAGTACTATTTGAAGCCAGTTGTTGCCTCCTCTGCCTGCTATATATCTTGTGTCTGGCTTACTATTCCTATATATTTATTGTTTCGTATTGTGGGCCTGTGGCCTAACTCCTTGTATGTACTTTATCCTAATAAAGTAATTTTAACTTTACCAGTCTGGACTGAGTGTTCATCAAAAACCTTGACATCCATTGACGCGGTCAAAGAGTTCGGTGATCAGGGGAATAGGATAAGCGTTTTTAACCAATATTTTGTTAAGCCCACAGAAATCGATACATGGACGTAGCTCGCCGTCCTTCTTTTTAACAAAAAAAAATCCAGCCCATGCTGGAGATGCGGACTTACGGATGATGCCTCTGGCCAGCGCATCAGAAACATGCTCTTCCATGTGGTGCTCCTGTTCGGCAAGGGATAGACACGGTCCCTAGGAGGTGATACTCCGGGCACAAGCTCCAGCACACAATCGTATGGCCTGTGTGGTGGTAAAGCCCCGGCCTGGCTTATACTAAACACCTACTTAAATGGTAAGTACTCCTCAGGTAATACTGGAGAGGTAGCATGTCAGTCTCACAGGACAGGAGGGACATGATTCATAACACTGTGGGGACCAGGCCAAAATGTTGGACGTGTGCCAATGAATCCTAGGGTTGTACCTTTGTAACCATGGAAACCCCAGCACGATGGAGTAATGTGGCGAGTTAATTACCTGAAACTTCAGGGTTTCGGTGTGAAGGGCTCCCACCTTTAGGATTAACAGAGTGGTTTCCTGCATGATGTGAGATGATAGCAGGGGTCTACCATCAATAGCCTCCACGGCCAGTGGAGAAGAGTGGGACCGCAATGGAACCTCTTTCCTGGCTGCAAATTCTGCATCGATAAAGCAACCCGCAGTACCCGTATCGAGTAGTGCTGGGACAGAGACCGACTTGTCCCCACAAAAGATGCACACCCTCAACATGGGTTTATCAGAAAAATTTTCTGGGGACTGCGATATGCTGCCTAAGATCTGTCCCTGACAGGATCTTGGGTAGAGCATTCTCCCAGGTGTATTGGACAGGACCTCAGCATATGTCCTGGTTTGCTGCAGTATAGACATAGTCTCGGAGGCTCAAGAGCCATCAATCTAGTAAGGAGCGGAAACGTAAAGATCGTCGGAACACGGTCACCCCACTGAGCTCTTAAAGCATGTCTGATACATAGATACGAATAAAAGAGATTATGTGGTATATGATATTCCTCATGTAACTGTTCGAAAGATTTCAATTGGTTATCCTGATACAATTGTCCAAGAGAGTCAACCCCAAGTCTAGCCCACAAGGGGCCAAACTCACTATCAAGTAGATGGCGTCGCCCCGCAGTGCCCCACAGGGGGGTATCTGGATCCATGGCTACATATCCCAGGAGCTTTTTCAGCTTCATCCATGCCCCGTATAGGGCTGTTACTAAAGGAAGTTGAGTTTTAAATACAGCAGGGCCGCCATGCAAAAACTGGGATAGCCTATAGGCAGGCTGTAATAGTAGTGTATCTATTTGTGAAGTCTGGTAACAGGGTCGGGGAGAGACAAAATCAATCGCATAACGACATTGCGCTGCCAAGTAGTATCTATAAAAATCAGGCAAGGCAATTCCTCCCTCCCGTTTCGATCTCATAAGTGTAGTTAGTTTAAGTCTAGCCCGATTCCCCCGCCATATAAATCGCGAAATTATTTTATCTATCTGTCGGAAATACTTTTTGGGAATGGGAACTGGGATATTTTGAAAAATATATAAAAATTTGGGCAAGAAAATCATTTTAATAAGATTAGATCTTCCAATACATTTAAGGGCAGTTGGAGCCACGCCATCGTTTTTTCGCTGAAAGATTGGATAGTAGGTACCAGATTCAGCTCCAAAAAGGAGTCTGTCGCGTCCGTCACCCTAATCCCTAGATATGAACATTCAGTCACATAAGAAAGCGGGATGTCAAGTGGGAGAGAGTTCCGCAGGCCACCATCAATCGGAATTAAGGAGGACTTAGTCCAGTTAATTTGAAACCCAGAGTATGTACCAAAATCATCTACCAACTGCAACGTAGTCCGCAAGGAGCTCCCACCATCACCCAAAAAGAGCAAGATGTCATCAGCATACAATGCAAGCTTTTCCTCCCTACCCTCTATTCTGAGTCCCTGAATCAGCGGGTTAGCACAAATTAAAACAGCAAGGGGTTCCAAGGCCAGGGCAAACAAACCGGGCGAAAGTGGGCAGCCCTGTCTAGTGCCACGGTGCAGAGAGAATGGTTGTGAGCTCAGTCCATTCGTAAACATAGAGGACTTGGGCCTACTATATAGGACATGAATCCATTTAATAAAGGAAGGACCAAACCCAAAAGCCCAGAGAACAAGCCAAAGGTATGGCCACTCAACGGAATCAAAAGCTTTAGATGCATCAAGAGATGCTATCACCCGATGTCCGACGTTATCGTGAGGAAGTTGGAGGTCCATAAACATTCGTCTAAGATTATGTGATGTTGATTTACCTGGAATAAATCCAGTTTGATCCTCATGAATGATGGACCCTAGTACTGTATTTAGTCTGGTGCCACAATCTTTGCATCCGTGGTCAATAGAGAAATGGGCCTATAGGAGTCACAAATCCCCGGGTCCTTTCCTGGTTTGGGCAATACAATAATGGAAGCATTATTCATTGGATCCGGAAAAAAAGTCATCAATAGCAGCATAAAAAGTATTCAGAAGATGAGGGGCCAAGACATCCGCAAATTCCTTATACCATTCCGCAGGAAGATCATCCACACCCGACGCCTTGCCCGTCGGCAATCCACAAATTGCCTCCACAACCTCCCTAAGAAGTATAGGAGCATCTAACATTTGCTTATGTTCAATAGAGAGTTGTGGAAGGGCACACTGATCAATAAAACAAGAAATCTGTGCCTCAGAGCGGGTAAGTCGAGATTCATATAAATGGGAGTAAAAGAGCTGAAATTGCGAGTTGATCGACTGCGGATCAAGAATCCCACAGGATCCCTGAGTGCAGAAACCGACGGAGCCCCCCTGTGCTGACTGACAAGATGAGCCATTAGCCTGCCTGCCTTATCTCCATTTTCAAAAATATTCTGTTTCAAATAAAAAACATGATGGGCATTCAGTTCAGACAACTTTATAGAATACCGAAGCGAGCAAGAAACAAACCTAGCATACGAGGCCATGTCCCAGCCTTCCACAAACCGTTTTTCCGCCTCTGCAGCATCAGATTCCAATACCTCCACCTCCCTAGATTTAAGTTTATTTTGCATAGATATGAGAGAAATCAAGGAGCCCCTCGCAGCCACCTTGGCAGCTTCCCAAACAACACCCTGAGCAGCTGAGCCAACATTATTGACAAAATATTCACCAAGATCTTCCCTATGTTTAGATACCAAATACGCATTGTTCAACCATATGGGGTTAAATCTCCAGACTCTAGATCGTGGTCCCCAGTCCCGCTGTAGGGTCAACAGTAATGGAGAGTGGTCAGAAGCCACTCTGGTCAGAAAACAGCAGTCTGAAACCGAATTCAAGGTCATTTGGTTAGTAAACACATAATCAATCCTAGACAATGTTTTATACGTGGCCGAGTGGCACGAGAACCCCCGATCCTGTGGGTGAAGAGTCCGCCATACGTCTATAAAACCTAGGTCGCTGATGAGACTGAGGAAGGCATCTCTATGCAATTTGGAATCAACCGCTGAGCCGCCCAATCTGTCTAGGTCAGGGTTAGTAGCTATATTAAAATCGCCCATACAAACTATATGATGCTGTGACTTATCAGAGACATAAATAAGCATATCTCTAAGAATTGAGGGGTCAAAAGGTGGTGGTATATAAACATTCATCAAGACAAACAGAGCTCCCTGCAATGTACATGTCAAGAAAAGGTAATGTCCCTGAGTGTCAGTCTTAAGGTCAATGAGTTCGAAGGAAACTAGCTTAGAGATAAGAATAGAAACACCTCTGGCATATGTAGAGTAGGTGGCATGATAATAACTCTGTAACCATTGTCTCCTAAGGGACAAAACTCTCCCTGCAGTAAGATGGGTCTCCTGCAACATAACAACCCCCGGAGTCTGCTTCTTAATGTGATTCAAAACTAAAGAGTGTTTTATGGCATCATTCAGTCCATGCACATTCCATGATAGGAGTTTACAGGTCAGTGGTGTCATTACAGAAAATAAATATAATATTTGCATCCCTGGCCACACGGCAGGGATCGGCAGAAGTAATAAAAGCGACACCCCTGGCCGCATGGCAGGGGTAGCTGGGAGCAAGGAGTACCCGGCCCAGGAGAGAGAGGAAACTCTAAGCAAACTTCAAACCCAATCCCTAATAGAACATCCCACCCTATCACCATCACCCCCAACCCGATAGAGATTTTATCCCCGGACCAACCCATTCCCGCGGCCTGGCAGCCACAACCAAATCCCCAACCCTCCCACCCAACACCCAAAAACCAAATAACCAGTATGTTCTCAAGCCATAAACAGTCCCATCCACACACCCCCCGCCCCCAACAGCGGCAAAGTATATCAAAGCGAAACACAACATCGGCCCACTTCAGCTGTAGAAAAATAGTCCAACGACAACCGCAGCTAAGCCCAAATGTGAACACCACCCACCAGGCAATGAAAACAAACCCCTGATTGCAGCCAGAAAGTGCTCCCATTCAGCCTCCGCCCCCAAACACCCCTCAGACGATCTGAGGTCAAATTTAAATAACCAGATCCCAACAAACGTAAGGGGATCAAAGTGCCAAAGCACTGTAGCGGAGCATCACATCACCATCCAAGGCGAGCGAGTGAGCATCAGCCGAACAGGAGCACCACAGAGCAACAATCTACACCCCCATTGATAAGCACATCGATTGATATAGGCATAAGTAAGTAAATTACATAATAACAGTACTTTAGCTCAGAAGTCAGGTGAGACCCCCCCAGCGACATTAAGTATGCCTCCCATTTATACACCCCATCCCAGCACCCCCCAGGCGGAGCAGAAGCGTCATGAAATCATAAGCCGAAGCAAACAACCCCATGAGAGTTAAGTACTGAATTATGGCAAAAACAACATCCACCGCCCGAGGCATGCCAGCAAGCACCAAAATAACAGTAACATTGTATAACAGTACCCATAAAATCAATATGATGGGCGAGAGAGAGGGAAAAAAAAAAATTATTTCTTCTTCTCCCCTTTTTTTTATATAATGTTCTCCCTCTCCCCCCGAAACAGAAGGCCGTATGCACCAAAGTATACATTTAGAATGACATATACAAAGAGGGCATTAAGACCAGTGCTCGGAGTCCTAACACCACATTTCTCGGGTTATGTATATAAACATAAGTAGGTAAATCACTTTAACAACATTATTGCAACTCAGTAGCAAGAGTTGTAAGCTGAAGCAGACGTCTGCAACAACATCCAGCCATCGCCCGAGGTATGCAAGAAAGTACCAATATAACAGTAACATTGTATAACAGTGCCCAGAAAATCAATATAGTAGGTGAGAGAGAGAAAAAAAAAAAAAAAACACCCCACACAAACAATTAATAATTTCTCTCTCTCCCCCCTGCGCAGATAGATCTAGGCACCAAAGTATACATCCGCAATAGCATTTACAAAGAGGTTATTAAGTCTAGTGCTCTGAGCCATAACATAGCCTTTCCCAAATTACCACAATCTTGAAGCTGTTCATCTCTCAAGCCGCCACAATACATGAAGGCAATAACAGCCTGTCTCATTGGGTATGTACTCCGCTCAAATAGAGCAGCGGAATAGGGGCCAAATCAGGCAGTCACCATGTCCATTCAAGAAGCATCCCAGCATCCAGCAAAGTTCAGGGGAAGAACCATGCGATGTCACACGTAGTAGGGACCATGATAGCAATAACAGGGGCTGATAAGGGAGCCCTAATGAGCGTCCACCCATTCTCCGGCCTCCGACTCCGATGTGAAGAAGATGGTGTTACCATCATGGACAATTCTAAGCCTAGCAGGAAACAACATGGAATAGGAAATGTTCTTCTCTCGTAGTTTGCGTTTAACCTCCACAAAGAGACGCCTCTGTCGTTGGACATCAGCGGAGAAATCCGGATAGAAAGAGATACGTTGGTTCTCAAACAAGATCTGACCTTTCACCCTGGCCATACGAAGGATTGCGTCTCGATCCCTATAATTCAGAAGCTTAATAATTAACTGTTGAGGAGAAGATCCAGGAGGTCTTGGGCCCGCTGGCAAATGATGTGCCCTCTCGATAGTGAAGGATGGTGAGCAGGGCCGGATTTACATTTCAGGAGCCTGTAGGCACAGAAATCTGAAGCGCCCCACCCCCATTGGCCATCTCCAATGGACACCTCCACAATGCTCCTAATCTCTCCCATCAGCGCCAACTTGCCCTCACATTGCCCCCATCAGCGCCAACTTGCCCTCACATTTCCCCCATCAGCGCCAACTTGCCCTCACATTGCCCCCATCAGCGCCAACTTGCCCTCACATTGCCACCATCAGCGCCAACTTGCCCTCACATTGCCCCCATCATCTTCACATTGCCCCCACATTCGTTTCCTACTTCCCTGGTGGTCCAGCGGCAGATCTGTAGCACAGACCTGTAGCTGCTGTTGCTCCCACGTGGTCTTCTCTTTAGGAATGCAGAGTGCTGGGAGATAATGTAATCTCCCAGCGCTCTGCATTACTAAAATGGCAACGAGGGAGCGACAGCAGCTACAGGTCTGTGAGCAGCGATGTGAATGCAAGTATAAAAAAAAAAAAAAAAATTGACTGCAATGACAGGCGCCCCTCTGTGGGGTGCGCCTGTAGGCAGATGCCTACTCTGCCTTATGGCAAATCCAGCCCTGATGGTGAGAGGCCCTCTGTGCCAACATGTTGCTTTATCCAGGTCTCCATGAATTGCTCAGGGGCACGGCCCTCACAGTCCTCTGGCAGCCCAACTATACGAACGTTGCTGCGTCTGGATCTGTTTTCTAGATCATCCACCTTGGATTGTAGAGAACAAACTTGATTTTTTAACTCATTCACCGAAGTTACAACAGGGGGAAGCTTGTCTTCCACAGTAGATATACGTTGTCGAACATCCGTAATGCTTTCGCATAGATTCTGCTGGTCCCCACGTAAAAGGTTAATCTCCACTTGCACTGTGTCAATTTTGTTAGTCAGGACTGCCTGACAGGTAGCAATTGCAAACATAATTTCTGTAAATTGAGATTTGGAATCATCTTCTTCAGAAGCAGAGGACTGTGCCGGTGAAGCTGCCGCAGAGGGGGCCTCCAATACGGCCGTAACCTCCTCCGCCGCCATTGTTCGTCTAGCAAATTTACTCAATTTCTTCCTGTATTCTGAAGATTTTTTAACCATAGTGTAAATAAGAAACAATCGTTGGTCAGATTAATACAGGCCAGGCCAGAGTAGAGTGGGCATGTGCCGCCAAGGCGAGTGGGTGCAGATGGGATCTCTCAAAGTTTAAACAACATGCAGATCTTGGCTCATGTCAGCATGTCAATTTTTCAGATGTAACTTATAGTATGGATCAGAGTAGCTCGCCTCAAATATACACGGGGCAGAGGGGGGAGACATATATAGGAGAGAAGCAAGACAAACAGGGGGAATCTTCATCAACAAGCCAATTTCAGCCGAGAATTGAGAGAGCAGTGACTGATTTGGTAGGTACTCTTGTGTAAATGACCCAGAGAGTCCTGAGGCAGTGAATATAGATCTCAAAATGGAACAGCTTCTAGGAGCTTGCATCCAATTTTTCTGCTGTTGCGGAGTGGCATGTGGAGTATGAGCAGAATAACAGCAATAATTCTAGGCTCATGGCCTGAGCAATATATCATACATGGGGCAGATTAGGGATACAAAGAAAGGTAAGGCAACAAACAATGGGGAGTCTGGATTCCAGCGGTCCAGGGCTTAGCTGTTAAATCCACTGCATAGGACAGCAAAGCAGAGGCATTTACAGTGATCTTATATAGATGAGCACACCTATTGGCAAGGGAAGGAGAACTGGGAAAAAAAAAAAAAAGGAAGGTGCACTAAAGGGCAGAGGAGGGCAGTGTTTGACAAGACTCAAGCCCCAGGGCCAAAAAAAAAAAAACAATGAGGAATCTAGCAATGAAGGCTCAATTAGCCATATATACATTGGGCAGAAGAGGGAAACAATTATAGGAAAGATGACAGACGGGGGAGCAGAGCATCCAAAACCCTGGAGTGACTTGGATTGCTTGAACAAGTAACTTGCAGTGGGTAGAATGTGCGAGTGCAAGAGAGACAGTCACTTACTAGGGACAGATGAATGAATTGCAGATACTGTAGGGATCAGCCGGGCCTCCACACCACCACCGCACTGCCTCTTCTTGTTGGTCCCAATTATAATGAAAGCCATGGCTCGTGGAGTCCGTCTTCATGCACTCGGTGGCCCGCCGGGCGGAAGTGATGCGCCAGGCCGCGGCTGTAGGCCCAAACTCTCGGTCGTGCCGCACTCCACAAAAGTAAAAAATAATGGGCCGATCAGGTAGCGGGGCAGATGGGGAGCAAGGATGTACCCAATATTTGTAAAAAAAAAAACCTATTGCAAGGATGGCAGCGGATAGTAAATGTCGCCAGCGGAGCCTCTCTTAGACACGACAGTCCGGTATGGCTGCCAGGCCACGCCCCCAGGTTTAGTTATTTTAGCTGCGCAGTGTGCTGCATTAAGATTTGTAAGATGAAAGACAACTGATCAATATGTTGATCTTGTGTCTCCATCCTATCCAGGCTGCTTTGGAAAGCTGAATTACTATTACCATCTGTATTCATGGCCCTTGCGTATTGTCATGGTTCCCAGAAATAAACCAGGAGTCAGTACAGTAAAGTAAAACAATATTTTATTAGAATAATAACAATAATGCACGTAAACAAATAACACACAGAGGGTGATCAAAGAGGCAAGCACTGTATCAGAAATAGCAGTATGCCAATAGATCCACCACACTGTCCGAGACTAGGCCTCAGCCCATTGGATCCTCGAAGTAATTTAGAATGCCCAAAGGACTAGCACTGGCTCAGCCTGCAGTCAGTCTAGGAGTCTGATAGAGCCCCAGGTCAGCTCTAGGATGGGTGTCTAGGGGGTGGGGACCAACACACGAAGGAAACAGACAGAGCCCCCTAGTCAGCACCAGACAGGATAGTCAGACAAGCTGGGTCATACAAGGATTGGGTAGTCAGCCAGAGTCACAGGTTTGCACCAGATAGGATATCCACTGGAGAGTTGGTATGCTGGAAGTGCAGTGGACAGAGCCCCAAGTCAACACCAGAGTGTGTAGTCAGACAAGCCAGGTCATATACGAAGCAGGTAGTCAGCCAGAGCCACAGGTTTGCACCAGAAAGAATGTCTAAGCCAAATCGGAATGCACAAGGAAAATGGTCAGACAGAGCCCCAGGTCAACACCAGAATGGATGGACAGACAGGCCGTTTCATACACAGTTCAGGTAGTCAGCCAGAGCCACAGGTCTGCACCAGATTTGTGTCCACTACACAATGGGCACAACCCAAAGGGGCAAAAAGAAGCCCCAAACATGCAAGACCCTTAACAGAGGCACTCAAACAAGAGTAAAAAAATACAAAATGTATATTTATTTATTTATTTATTAGATTGATACAAAAAAGGATACAAATTAAAACATAATTAAAAAACAAGGAGGGCCGTATAGGAGGTCCATTTATACATATAGCTCTCACATAAATAATCAAAACATGGTCAAATAGCGACACACAGCACAATAATATTATGTGGCTATAAACAAAGAGGTTAAACAGCTACCTGTGTCAAATAATAATAGCCATATACATCCACAAAGTGCAGATTCAATAAACACTAAGTGCTAAGTGCATATGTGCAAAATACAAACAATTGTTACATAATATAACAGACAATACTTATCAGCGTGAACTCCCCCAAAATCAAATAGACCACAGGTAGTAACAGCAGACCTTCCTAAACGGCACCTCCACCCACATAGCCCAATGCGTATCGCCCCTGACGAAGCCTTCGGGTGATACGCGTTGGGCTATGTGGGTGGAGTAAGCCTCAGAGAGCAGGATGTTAAGGTGGATTGGCTGGGGAGAATGGCTTGCTTGCAGGGGCTGCTCTAGGGAAGCCTTGCTGCAGCCTATGCTATGTTAAAGGTGCTGACCGTGAATCCAGATAACAGGATGACAACCGTAGATACAGCTACTACTCACTGAGACAGGATTCAGTATAGTAAACCTACTAGCAATACAGTTGTCTCTGTTGAATCACTGGAACAGGAAGAACCAGGGGCCAGGAGCAGCTAAATTGAAGCTCGAGAAGTTGAAGGGGTCAGACCCAACGGGTGGTCGACAGAGTCAACTTCAACAAAGGTGGCTGACAGAGTCGAACTCAACAAAGATGGTCAACAGAGTTGAACTCAACAAGGTGGTTGCAGAGGAACCCCCAGAGTCTAAGGTAGAATGGTGACAGGCTGCATCAGGAACAAATGAGCAGATATGGTATTAAGGATGAGACAAAAGAGAAGCCGAATAAGCCGGGGTCAAAACCAATCAGGCAAAGGCAGTACACAAGGAGAAGACAGAAGAGGCATAGATGAAACTGAACTGAGGTCAAACAATAACATGGATACAGAGCCAAATCAGAAAATGTAAGAGGATTTGAAGGAAAGCTGGGTCAAACACTAGAATAACAGGAAACACTGAAACAAGACTGCACTAGGTCACAACAGGAATGCTTTGATTGCGCACTGACACAAGGGGCTGGTGCTTGATAAAGGCTCAGCAAGAACATCATACAACAAGGCAAGAAATATGAACCAGAAGAAGAATATCTGGCAAGAAATGCCAGGAAAACTCAGAAAAGCAGAGAGGTATATGACAGGTATGTAACAGAGGTTAAAGGACACCGGGTTGTCCTACTCTGTTGTGCCGCTCTCCCCTCTCTCGAACACAGCCAGTCAGCATGCCCGGTACCGGACTAGCCGCTGGAGCACCGCTCGAATCTGCTGAGGGCACTGAACGGGCGTCGAATGTGGGAATGTCGAAGGTGACCAAATTGATGCCTCGTACGTCGACCCGGGATAGAGGGATCCGAGAACGTCGAAGACCGCAGTTCCCAGGAGCCGCCTCAGCCAATGCTCGAATACGCCGTGCTGGTCGCTGGATACCCACTGGGAAAGAGAGTGAATTTCTGCTTCATGTGGCCACCTATGATGGGAGTCAAAGTGGACTCATTAGACCATCCAAATGACAAGATGCACACTTCGGAGTTCCAAGCACTAACACACTTTATTGCCAACCCTCCTGGCTTTTTATACACAACTTAGAACAATAGAACAATGGAACAGTAAACATTGCACAATGGACACCAGTGATGAAATTAACTTAACATAACATGGCTCCACTCTCATCCAATGAGAACTGGAGTGACAAAACCCACTAGAATCCGACTGGTCAACTAATATGACCAATAGGTGTAGAGTTCTTTGGCGTTGGCACAGTCCCATCTCGCGAGTGACCATTTCTGACGTCACTCAAACCTCCGGCCAATCTCATGGCTGCCTGACCAAGTCCCTTTGAGGAAAGGAGAGTTGTATGAGATAGTGTCGACCCTCGTGCCCCCGGTTAACTCCCGTTGGCAGCCCCAACTCCCATAGCTCAGAATCGAACATATAGTTCGCCATCGACTATCAGTCAACCAGTGAGTCAATCGTATAGTCCGACTTCGAGTACCAGTTGATCAGTCCCTATTAGTCGACCAGTGCAGATCCCAATACGTATATTACCCCCTCCATAGGGTGCCCGGTGGCCAAGTAAGTCATTGTTAAAAAGGGTTCATCAGATCTCTTCCAGTAACGGCCAATGGCCCATTTCAAGGTACAGTGGGGCAAAAAAGTATTGTCAGCCACCAATTGTGCAAATTGTCCCACTTAAAAAGATGAGAGAAGCCTGTAATTTTCATCATAGGTACACTTCAACTATGAGAGACAAAATAGGGGGAAAGAATACAGGAAATCACATTGTAGGATTTCTAATGAATTCATTGGTAAATTCCTCGGTAAAATAAGTATTTGGTCACCTACAAACATGCAAGATTTCTGGCTCTCACAGACCTGTAACTTCTTCTTTAAGAGCCTCCTCTGTTCTCCACTCGTTACCTGTATTAATGGCACCTGTTTGAACTTGTTATCCATATAAAAGACACCTGTCCACAACCTCAAACAGTCACACTCCAAACTCCACTATGGCCAAGACAAAAGAGCTGTCGAAGGACACCAGAAACAAAATTGTAGACCTGCACCAGGCTGGGAAGACTGAATCTGCAATAGGCAAGCAGCTTGGTGTGAAGAAATCAACTGTGGGAGCAATTATTTGAAAAAGGAAGACATACAAGACCACTGATAATCTCCTTCGATCTGGGGCTCCACGCAAGATCTCACCCCGTGGTGTCAAAATGATCACAAGAACGGTGAGCAAAAATCCCAGAACCACACGGGGGGACCTAGTGAATGACCTGCAGAGAGCTGGGACCAAAGTAACAAAGGCTACCATCAGTAACACACTACGCCGCCAGGGACTCAAATCATGCAGTGCCAGACGTGTCCCCCTGCTTAAGCCAGTACATGTCCGGGCCTGTCTGAAGTTTGCTAGGGAGCATTTGGATGATCCAGAAGAGGATTGGGCGAATGTCATATGGTCAGATGAAACCAAAGTAGAACTTTTTGGTAAAAACTCAACTCGTCGTGTTTGGAGGAGAAAGAATGCTGAGTTGCATCCAAAGAACACCATACCTACGGTGAAGCATGGGGGTGGAAACATCATGCTTTGGGGCTGTTTTTCTGCAAAGGGACCAGGACGACTGATCCGTGTAAAGAAAAGAATGAAAGGGGCCATGTATCGTGAGATTTTGAGTGAAAACCTCCTTCCATCAGCAAGGGCATTGAAGATGAAACGTGGCTGGGTCTTTCAGCATGACAATGGTCCCAAACACACCACCCAGGCAACGAAGTAGTGGCTTCGTAAGAAGCATTTCAAGGTCCTGGAGTGGCCTAGCCAGTCTCCAGACCTCAACCCCATAGAAAACCTTTGGAGGGAGTTGAAAGTCCGTGTTGCCCAGCGACAGCCCCAAACCATCACTGCTCTAGAGGAGATCTACATGGAGGAATGGTCCAAAATACCAGCAACAGTGTGAAAACCTTGTGAAGACTTACAGAAAATGTTTGACCTCTGTCATTGCCTGCAAAGGGTATATAACAAAGTATTGATATGAACTTTTGTTATTGACCAAATACTTATTTTCCACCATAATTTGCAAATAAATTCTTTAAAAATCAGACAATGTGATTTTATGGATTTTTTTGTCTCATTCTGTCTCTCATAGTTGAAGTGTACCTATGATGATAATTACAGGCCTCTCTCATCTTTCTAAGTGGGAGAACTTGCACAATTGGTGGCTGACTAAATACTTTTTTGCCCCACTGTACTTGGTAACAAAGGAAAAACATCTATGAGTAATCCTCCAGTCTTCCACTTTACCTACTCCTGCTCACAGGAAGGCCTTTTGAGCAAGACCTAAAAGGTAACCCTTCTGAATAAAGTGTTCCCTCAAAAGATTTGAATGAACACAAAATTCCTCATCCCTAGAGCGGTTCCTATTAGTGATGAGCGAGCACCCCAATGCTCGGATGTTCGGGTGCTCTGACCGAGCACCCCCTGAGGCTCGAGTGCTCGGCCGAGCACCCGAGCCCCATTGAAGTCAATGGGAGGACTCGAGCATTACACCAGGCACCCCCTGCTCTGATGAGGGGAGGGTGCCTGGTCCATAGGAAAAGGGCAGAAAAAGATGGAAACACTACAGAAATGGTTCAGGGACAGCATAGGGAGGATGTCTGGATGCACCTTGGACTCCAACATCGCTGCTGGGAACGATCTTTCGCCCGTAGTACGCCATTTTTACAGACTGACCGTAAAACACACAAAAAGGAAAATAAAAACGACTTTAGGCGAAAAATTGTTACCAAACAGTATTTGCTGTATATTTACTTGTATATCATCTGCAAATTCTCCCAAAAATTTCATCGATTTTCTGAAGTGAGGCCATGATTAAGAGGGAAACGTGCGCAGAGGCAAATTATCCCAAAAATTTCCTTGATTTTCAGAACTGAGGCCATGATTAAGAGGGAAACGTGCGCAGAGGCAAATTCTCCCAAAAATTTCCTTGATTTTCAGAACTGAGGCCATGATTAAGAGGGAAACGTGCGCAGAGGCAAATTCTCCCAAAAATTTCCTTGATTTTCAGAACTGAGGCCATGATTAAGAGGGAAACGTGCGCTGAGCTGACCATCTAAAACATTATGGGTGAGGGTCTGCTGCAGAGCTGACCATCCTAAACATTATATGCGAAGGCCCGCTAGTGAGCTGACGCTATAAAACATTATATGAGAGGGCCCGCTAGAGAGCTGACCCAATAAAACATTATATGAGAAGGCCCGCTGGTGAGCTGACCTATATAAAAATTGGCAAACAGGGCCCGCTGGTGAGCTGGCCCTATATAAAAACTATATCACAGGGCCCGCTGGTGAGCTGGCCCTATATAAAAATTATATCCCAGGGCACGCTGGTGAGCTGGCCCTATATAAAAATTATATCCCAGGGCATATGGAAGAGGAGGAGGAGGATGAGAACATTAAGAGTCAACCATATACCCGTTTTTGGGGTGGAAGGGGTGAATGGGAATACAGAGTATTCCCATCATTGTAAATAACATATATAAAGTGAGTTTATGTTCCCCCGGGGCTTTCCTCCAGTGGAGTGGAGAAGTCAGGGGAAATCCAGGCCTTGTTCATTTTTATAAGTGTCAACCTATCAGCATTGTCGGTGGAAAGGCGGATACGCTTATCTGTTATGATGCCACCAGCAGCACTAAATACCCGCTCAGACAGAACGCTGGCGGCAGGGCAGGCCAGCACCTCCAAGGCGTAGAGTGCCAGTTCATACCACGTGTCCAGCTTGGACACCCAGTAGTTGTAAGGCACAGAGGGATCATTGAGGACGCTGACACGGTCTGCTACGTACTCCTTCACCATCTTCCAAAACTTTTCCCTCCTTGTGACACTAGGCTGCGCATCAGGGTGAGGGTGCTGGCGGGGTGTCATGAAGGTGTCCCACGCCTTGGAGAGTGTTGCCCTGCCTTTGTCGGAACTGCTGTGTGCTCCCCTTTTCTCCCCTTCTCGGTTGGCCAAGGTAGCACGTACTCTGCCGCCAGTGTTGTCAGATGGAAAATTTTGGAGCAATTTTTCAACAAGAACCTTCTGGTATTGCACCATTTTGCTTGTCCTCTCCACCGGAGGAATGAGAGATGAGAAATTCTCTTTGTAGCGGGGGTCCAGAAGGGTGAACACCCAGTAATCCGTGTTGTCTAAAATGCGTACAACGCGTGGGTCACGGGAAAGGCAGCCTAACATAAAGTCAGCCATGTGTGCCAGAGTACCAACAGTCAAGATTTCGCTGTCCTCACCAGGAGGATGACTCTCAATATCCTCATCCTCTTCCTCCTCTTCTGCCCACCCACGCTGAAGAGATGGAACTAAAGTTCCATGGCTACCCTCTGTAGCGGAGGCAACCGTGTCTTCCTCCTCCTCCTCCTCCTCCTCCTCCTCCTCCGCCTCCTCCAATTGTCGCTGAGAAGACGAAGTGAGGGTGCTCTGGCTATCACCTTGTGTAAGCTCTTCCTCCCCCATTTCCACCTCTTCCACATGCAAAGCGTCGGTTTTAATTGTGAGCAGCGAGCGTTTCAGTAGACACAGAAGTGGGATGGTTACACTGATAATAGCGTTATCGCCGCTCACCATCTGTGTCGATTCCTCAAAATTGCGTAAAACCTCGCAGAGGTCTGACATCCATTCCCACTCCTCACTTCTGATTACAGGAAGTTGAACGGAGAGGCGACGACCGTGTAACAGCTGGTACTCCACTACTGCCCTCTGCTGCTCACAAAGCCGGGCCAACATGTGGAAGGTGGAGTTCCAGCGCGTGCTCACGTCACACAGCAGCCGGTGAGCTGGCAATTGTAAGCGCTGCTGCAGCTTCAACAGGCCGGCCGAAGCTGTAGATGACTTACGGAAATGTGCACACACGCGGCGCACCTTGGTCAAGAGATCATGCACATTGGGGTAGGTTTTTAGAAATCGCTGCACCACTAAATTAAATACATGCGCTAGGCATGGTACGTGTGTGAGCTTGCCGAGCTCCAAAGCCGCCACCAAGTTACGCCCATTATCACACACAACCATGCCTGGTTGCAGGTTGAGTGGCGAGAGCCACTGCTCGGTCTGGTGACTAATCCCCTGCAACAGCTCTGAGGCCGTGTGCTGTTTGTCCCCAAGGCAGATCAGCTTCAGCACGGCCTGTTGACGCTTCCCCACTGCAGTGCTACACTGCTTCCAGCTACTGGCTGATGGGGGAGTGGCGGTGTGTGTAGAGAATTCGGAGGTGGAAACGGAGGAGGAGGAGCCAATAACGTAGGTGCTGGTGGAAACCCTGATGGAGGTAGGGCCCGCAATCCTCGGCGTGGGTAGCACCCGTGCCATCCCAGGGTCCGAGTCGCTCCCAGCCTCCACGACATTCACCCAGTGTGCCGTCAGGGAAATGTAGCGTCCCTGGCCACAAGCACTTGTCCATGTGTCAGTCGTTAAGTGGACCTTCCCAGTAACTGCGTTGGTCAGGGCACGGGTGATGTTACGGGACACATGGTGGTGTAATGCGGGGATGGCACACCGGGAAAAGTAGTGGCGGCTGGGGACCGCGTACCGAGGGACAGCTGCTGTCATCAGGCTGCGGAAGGACTCAGTGTCCACAAGCCTAAATGGCAGCATTTCGATGGCCAGTAATTTTGAAAGGTGTGAGGTTAGTGCTATGGCCTGTGGGTGGGTGGCTGGGTACTTTCTCTTGCGCTCAAATGCCTGGGGTAACGACATTTGGACGCTGTGCTGGGACAGGGAAGTGGATGTGGTCGCTGATGGTGCTTCAGATGCTACAGGTGCAGGGCGGGAGGTATGCGGGCCTGCGCCTTCGACAGGCGATTGGCCGGCACCGAAAACAGGGGAAGAGGAGGCAGTGGTGTGGCCTGCAGACACAGATGGGCGATCCAGGCGTTCCTCCCACTTACTACGGTGCTTGGATGCCATGTGTCGGATCATGCTGGTGGTGGTGAGGTTTCTAGTGTTCATGCCTCGGCTCATTCTGGTGTGGCACAGGTTGCAAACTACAATTCTTTTGTCGTCCGCACTTTCCTTAAAAAAACGCCATACCGCGGAACACCTACCCCTTGGCAAGGTAGATTTACGCAAGGGGGTGCTCCGTGGAACATTTGCGGGCCGGTTTGGTGCGGTCCGCCTTCTTTCTGTAGCCACACCACTGCCTCTTCCAGCCTGTTGCGGTGCTGCAGATGGCTCACCCTCAGGACTGCTGTCATCGCTCGGCTCTACACCTTCCCAGGTGGGGTCAGTCACCTCATCGTCCACCAAGTCCTCCTCCACTTCCTCACTCTGATCATCCTCCTCAAGTCTTGATCCCACCACATACTCAGTCATTGACAACTGTATAACATTCTCCTCAACAAGGTCTTGAGACGGAAATAGTGGTTGATTTAATGGCAACTGTGTCTCATCATCATCATCATCATCATCCACTACTTCCTTTGACCTTAAATGCCGTTCACATCTGTCATCTTCTTGTGATTGGGTAGCCTCTAGAGGTTGTGAATCAGGGCACAAGATGTCATGTTCCTCTGCAAGCGTGCTTGGAGAGAGGGTCAAATGAAGGATTGGTGATGAGACGAGCTCATCACTATATCCCAGTGTGGGATCACTTCTTTGACCAGACCGTGTATGGTGGGAGGAAGGATGATCAGAGTGAGGATTATGTTGACCAGACTCTTGGCTACTGAGAGTGGACTTGGTGGAAGACAGGGTGGTGCTTAACCGACTGGAAGCAGTATCAGCTGTCATCCAACCGACCACCTGTTCGCACTGGTCGGACCTCGAGAGTGATGTCCTGCGACGCCCTGTGAAATCAGACATGAAGCTAGGTATGGTGGATGTCTTTCTTTCTTGTGCTCTGGCACCAGGCACAGTTTCTCCGCGTCCTGACCCGCGCCCTGAACTTTCAGGATCACGTCCACTTCCCCGTCCCTTTTTACCCGCCTTCTTCATCTTACACGATATATATGACTTTAATATATATGAGTTTGAAAACTTAACAGTATTTCTTACTATTCTGCAACTCTGCAGAGTACACAGAATAGGCTGCTAAACTGCGGTGACACACACTGAATGGAATATGTGACTTTAATATTTGAGTTTGAAAACTTAACAGTATTTCTTACTATTCTGCAACTCTGCAGAGTACACAGAATAGGCTGTTAAACGGCGTTGAAACACACTGAATGGAATATGTGACTTTAATATTTGAGTTTGAAAACTTAACAGTATTTCTTATAATTCTGGAACTGTACAGAGTACACAGAATAGGCTGTTAAACGGCGGTGAAAGACACTGAATGGAATATGTGACTTTAATATTTGAGTTTGAAAACTTAACAGTATTTCTTATAATTCTGGAACTGTACAGAGTACACAGAATAGGCTGTTAAACGGCGGTGAAAGACACTGAATGGAATATGTGACTTTAATATTTGAGTTTGAAAACTTAACAGTATTTCTTATAATTCTGGAACTGTACAGAGTACACAGAATAGGCTGTTAAACGGCGTTGAAACACACTGAATGGAATATGTGACTTTAATATTTGAGTTTGAAAACTTAACAGTATTTCTTATAATTCTGGAACTGTACAGAGTACACAGAATAGGCTGTTAAACGGCGGTGAAAGACACTGAATGGAATATGTGACTTTAATATTTGAGTTTGAAAAATTAACAGTATTTCTTATAATTCTGGAACTGTACAGAGTACACAGAATAGGCTGTTAAACGGCGTTGAAACACACTGAATGGAATATGTGACTTTAATATTTGAGTTTGAAAACTTAACAGTATTTCTTATAATTCTGGAACTGTACAGAGTACACAGAATAGGCTGTTAAACGGCGGTGAAAGACACTGAATGGAATATGTGACTTTAATATTTGAGTTTGAAAACTTAACAGTATTTCTTATAATTCTGGAACTGTACAGAGTACACAGAATAGGCTGTTAAACGGCGGTGAAAGACACTGAATGGAATATGTGACTTTAATATTTGAGTTTGAAAACTTAACAGTATTTCTTATAATTCTGGAACTGTACAGAGTACACAGAATAGGCTGTTAAACGGCGTTGAAACACACTGAATGGAATATGTGACTTTAATATTTGAGTTTGAAAACTTAACAGTATTTCTTATAATTCTGGAACTGTACAGAGTACACAGAATAGGCTGTTAAACGGCGGTGAAAGACACTGAATGGAATATGTGACTTTAATATTTGAGTTTGAAAAATTAACAGTATTTCTTATAATTCTGGAACTGTACAGAGTACACAGAATAGGCTGTTAAACGGCGTTGAAACACACTGAATGGAATATGTGACTTTAATATTTGAGTTTGAAAACTTAACAGTATTTCTTATAATTCTGGAACTGTACAGAGTACACAGAATAGGCTGTTAAACGGCGGTGAAAGACACTGAATGGAATATGTGACTTTGATATTTTAGTTTGAAGACTTAACAGTATTTCTTCCTATTCTGCAACTCTGCACAGTACACAGAATGTGCTGCTACACTGCGGCGAAGCACACTGAATGGAATATGTGACTTTGATATTTTAGTTTGAAGACTTAACAGTATTTCTTCCTATTCTGCAACTCTGCACAGTACACAGAATGTGCTGCTAAACTGCGGCGAAGCACACTGAATGGAATATGTGACTTTGATATTTTAGTTTGAAGACTTAACAGTATTTCTTCCTATTCTGCAACTCTGCACAGTACACAGAATGTGCTGCTACACTGCGGCGAAGCACACTGAATGGAATATGTGACTTTGATATTTTAGTTTGAAGACTTAACAGTATTTCTTCCTATTCTGCAACTCTGCACAGTACACAGAATGTGCTGCTACACTGCGGCGAAGCACACTGAATGGAATATGTGACTTTGATATTTTAGTTTGAAGACTTAACAGTATTTCTTCCTATTCTGCAACTCTGCACAGTACACAGAATGTGCTGCTAAACTGCGGCGAAGCACACTGAATGGAATATGTGACTTTGATATTTGAGTTTGAAGACTTAACAGTATTTCTTCCTATTCTGCAACTCTGCACAGTACACAGAATGTGCTGCTAAACTGCGGCGAAGCACACTGAATGGAATATGTGACTTTGATATTTTAGTTTGAAGACTTAACAGTATTTCTTCCTATTCTGCAACTCTGCACAGTACTCAGAATGTGCTGCTAAACTGCGGCGACGCACACTGAATGGAATACGTGACTTTGATATTTTAGTTTGAAGACTTAACAGAATGTGCTCTAATCTGCAACTTTGCACACTAAACAGAATGTGCTCTAATCTGCAACTTTGCACACTAAACAGAATGTGCTCTAATCTGCAACTTTGCACACTAAACAGAATGTGCTCTAATCTGCAACTGTGCACACTAAACAGAATGTGCTCTAATCTGCAACTTTGCACACTAAACAGAATATATATATTTTTTTTTTTTTTTTTTTGTTTTTTTCCCCCCACACCAAATAACCTGCTGCCCCCACACACAGTAGTCCTAAAAAGGACTTTTGGTTCTTTTTTTTTCACAATTTTTGTTTTTTTCCTCCCTACACTGCCTTTCCCTTCCTATCCTCAGCTCTCCCTGGCTCAGACTGAGCCGAACTCGATGGTCAGGTGCTATACAGCACCTGACCACGGGTTCTGGCCAGCCAATCAGTGTAATGCCAGCAGCCAACATGGCTGCTGGCATTACACCGATGTCAGAGCCTCCCTGCACGTTTATTGGCTGCGCAGCAGCCGCAAAACGTGCGGGGAGGAGACCCGAACATGGCGGGCGAGCACATGCGGTACTCGTACGAGTACCGCCATGTGCCGAGCAGAGCGATGCTCGAGCCGATCCGAGCATCGGCCGAGCATGCTCGCTCAACACTAGTTCCTATGAATACTCAGGAACTGCCAGAGCAGAATACCACTAATGACTTCTTCGATATGGCTTAGCATGAAAAAATATAAGATGATGATAAGAAGAAACAGTCTTCATCACTCAATATAATTAATTGGCTAGAAAAATACAGAATATCATTAGTAAAAATTGTAACATTCTTAAAGGGATAGTAATACCTAAAATGTAAAAAAAAATATGTCATAGGGTTTATCCCCCTGAGTAAAACAAGAGTACTCCCACTGATGAAAGGTGTTTCATTCAAAAGTTATTAATTTTCAAAGTTGAATTTTTTAGGTGCAATATCACAGTGGCCTGAAATTTTACAGTGGCGCTGTTGCTACACCATCCTATGGAGATTTATGGTCCTGAGACCAGAGCTGTCCATAGGATCGTGTAGCAACAGCGCCACTGTACAATTTCAGGCCACTGTGATATTGCACCTAAAAAATTCAACTTTGAAAATTAATAACTTTTGAATGAAACATCTTTCAGCAGTGGGAGTACTCGAGTTTTACTCAGGGGGATAAACCCTACAACATATTTTTTTTTACATTTTAGGTATTACTATCCCTTTAAAGAAGACCCACTGTTAAACCAGAAAAAAGCAGGGTAATTTTTCAGAAAGCCAAAAGATATAAGATCTCATGTTGCAAAATGCAAACTGAAAAAAATACTCAATGTTTCCAAACCTGATACCAATAATATCAAAGATAAATATCAAATGTAATATAAGATCAGAAAGCAAAAACTTTTACAGGCTTGGATCCAAATGAAACTTTTAAACATAGAACTGTGGAACTTCAGATGTAGTGTATTTAGTTACTTGTGGCTATAGCATTAATTATGTTGGCCGAACCAAGAGGACTTTGAGGGAAAGATTAGGTGAACATAGACGCAAACAATCACAAGAACATAGCATCTCAAGACATTTTAGTAACTGTCCTAAATGAGGTATTAACAAATTTGTGATGAAGGGCATTGATTTTATCCCTAGTTATGAAAATAGATTTTCTGTATTGTGTAAGAGAATTCTTATGGATTTATAAATTGGGCACATTGAGTCCAGGAGGACTAAACAAGGAGTTGGATTTGTGGCAATTGACATAAAGGATTGTATCTAAGCATAGTTCTGAGTATATATATTCTTACTTCTTAATGATTTATATATATATATATATGTATATATATATATATATATATATATATATATATATATATATATATGGATATCATTTTTATATTTAATATTTATATGCATTTATAGAGATTTTAATTATTATATTTATTATCCATCTAATTGTGAGAATGTCACTCAGATTATGTTTATCACATACAATTTAGAATAGTGCTCTTTTTGCTACTTGTACTATCATTAATTATTTATTATTTTTTATGTAGCTTGTATTTATTTTTAATGTTTTTTTATATATATATATAATTTTTCCTTGCCTTTTGAGTCACAAGTAAAGTGAAAAGAAAATGAAAGAGAAACATAATGTTCTTTTAGAGATGTCTGAATTGCATTAGTAGTTTATACACAAAATGATTTTTAATGAAACATTCCTTTTTTATATAAAAAAATGTTATATCTCATATTGGTATATATATGTATCTACAAAGAGTTAAGATTTTTATGTTGTTATTATTATGAAGTTGGAGCTTATTTTATAATTAAAACTTGAAAGAATATTAATTGGAGGTTAGTTACCAAATTTGTGCTTTTTAATATGCACATATCTTTTAGATCTTTATGTATGAGCATTTTGCACAAATGACGGGTTCCACAGTTGGAACGTAAACTTCTTACACATACAGCTTAGTTCTAACAGAATGTGAAAGAGATGGATGACGTAGCATGTCACAGGAAGTCTTGTGGACCAAGTGCAAGCATGGAACCCCAATGGAGAATGAGCTCAAAGAAAAGGTGCAAATAAGTGTAGTTTTTATTAATGTATTTTATATTGTGTTGACTTTATTGCTGTATTCGAGCCCCTGAAGAAGTACCCAGAGCGGTACAAATCATGTAGGGTGAACTGTTATCACTTTTATATGTAAAAAAATTTGGATTGGAGATTTTTTGTATATTTTTTGTATTTAATTTGTATGCGTTTGCAATAAAATTCTTTTTTGCATTTATCCAAATTCTTTTTTTGTACGAATTTTGTATGAATTATCTACTTTTTAGTCTTATTGGGTATTTCTCTCCTCCTATATATACACATTTTATAGAGATTGAGATACTGTGTATTTTTTCCTTTATATGTTAAAGGGCTGAAAAGGTTCTAATAGTGCCAAGCTTGAAATTTAAACTTTTATATGTACATTGTTATTTAATAAATCATTTAAATCTTCTAAATCTGTAACCTATGGTTTGGTTCTTCTGAGAGAAGACCTGGGCCTAGATGCACTGAAGGTCGATGTGGTGCTAGTATGATCTTGTCGATATGTTCGAATCACTCCGACAATTCGATCTGCACACACATTGACATATTCACCAAAATTGTCTGATGGAAGGGGAGGGTTGGAGAAGGCCCCTATTAGCATACAGGATTTTCGAAAGTGTTGTCGGTGTGGAAGGGATCTCCTCTAGTGTTGAGCGAGCATGCTCGGCCGATGCTCGGATCGGCTCGAGCATCGCTCTGCTCGGCACATGGCGGTACTCGTACGAGTACCGCATGTGCTCGCCCGCCATGTTCGGGTCTCCTCCCCGCACGTTTTGCGGCTGCTGCGCAGCCAATAAACGTGCAGGGAGGCTCTGACATCGGTGTAATGCCAGCAGCCATGTTGGCTGCTGGCATTACACTGATTGGCTGGCCAGAACCCGTGGTCGGGTGCTGTATAGCACCTGACCAGCGAGTTCGGCTCAGTCTTAGCCAGGGAGAGCTGAGGATAGGAAGGGAAAGTCAGTGTAGGGAGGAAAAAAAGCAAAATTGTGAAAAAAAAGAACCAAAAGTCCTTTTTAGGACTACTGTGTGTGGGGGCAGCAGGTTATTTTGTGTGGGGGAAAAAAAAAAAATATATATTCTGTTTAGTGAGCAAAGTTGCAGATTAGAGCACATTCTGTTTAGTGTGCACAGTTGCAGATTAGAGCACATTCTGTTTAGTGTGCAAAGTTGCAGATTAGAGCACATTCTGTTTAGTGTGCAAAGTTGCAGATTAGAGCACATTCTGTTTAGTGTGCAAAGTTGCAGATTAGAGCACATTCTGTTAAGTCTTCAAACTAAAATATCAAAGTCACATATTCCATTCAGTGTGCGTCGCCGCAGTTTAGCAGCACATTCTGTGTACTGTGCAGAGTTGCAGAATAGGAAGAAATACTGTTAAGTCTTCAAACTAAAATATCAAAGTCACATATTCCATTCAGTGTGCTTCGCCGCAGTTTAGTAGCACATTCTGTGTACTGTGCAGAGTTGCAGAATAGGAAGAAATACTGTTAAGTCTTCAAACTAAAATATCAAAGTCACATATTCCATTCAGTGTGCTTCGCCGCAGTGTAGCAGCACATTCTGTGTACTGTGCAGAGTTGCAGAATAGGAAGAAATACTGTTAAGTCTTCAAACTAAAATATCAAAGTCACATATTCCATTCAGTGTGCTTCGCCGCAGTGTAGCAGCACATTCTGTGTACTGTGCAGAGTTGCAGAATAGGAAGAAATACTGTTAAGTCTTCAAACTAAAATATCAAAGTCACATATTCCATTCAGTGTGCTTTGCCGCAGTGTAGCAGCACATTCTGTGTACTGTGCAGAGTTGCAGAATAGGAAGAAATACTGTTAAGTCTTCAAACTAAAATATCAAAGTCACATATTCCATTCAGTGTGCGTCACCGCAGTTTAGCAGCCTATTCTGTGTACTCTGCACAGTTGCAGAATAGGAAGAAATACTGTTAAGTTTTCAAACTCAAATATTAAAGTCACATATTTGTGTCACCGCAGTTTAGCAGCCTATTCTGTGTACTCTGCACAGTTGCAGAATAGGAAGAAATACTGTTAAGTTTTCAAACTCAAATATTAAAGTCACATATTCCATTCAGTGTGTGTCACCGCAGTTTAGCAGCCTATTCTGTGTACTCTGCACAGTTGCAGAATAGGAAGAAATACTGTTAAGTTTTCAAACTCAAATATTAAAGTCACATATTCCATTCAGTGTGTGTCACCGCAGTTTAGCAGCCTATTCTGTGTACTCTGCACAGTTGCAGAATAGGAAGAAATACTGTTAAGTTTTCAAACTCAAATATTAAAGTCACATATTCCATTCAGTGTGTGTCACCGCAGTTTAGCAGCCTATTCTGTGTACTCTGCACAGTTGCAGAATAGGAAGAAATACTGTTAAGTTTTCAAACTCAAATATTAAAGTCACATATTCCATTCTGTGTTCGTCACCGCAGTTTAGCAGCCTATTCTGTGTACTCTGCACAGTTGCAGAATAGGAAGAAATACTGTTAAGTTTTCAAACTCAAATATTAAAGTCACATATTCCATTCTGTGTGTGTCACCGCAGTTTAGCAGCCTATTCTGTGTACTCTGCACAGTTGCAGAATAGGAAGAAATACTGTTAAGTTTTCAAACGCAAATATTAAAGTCACATATTCCATTCAGTGTGTGTCACCGCAGTTTAGCAGCCTATTCTGTGTACTCTGCACAGTTGCAGAATAGGAAGAAATACTGTTAAGTTTTCAAACTCAAATATTAAAGTCACATATTCCATTCAGTGTGTGTCACCGCAGTTTAGCAGCCTATTCTGTGTACTCTGCACAGTTGCAGAATAGGAAGAAATACTGTTAAGTTTTCAAACTCAAATATTAAAGTCACATATTCCATTCAGTGTGTGTCACTGCAGTTTAGCAGCCTATTCTGTGTACTCTGCACAGTTGCAGAATAGGAAGAAATACTGTTAAGTTTTCAAACTCAAATATTAAAGTCACATATTCCATTCTGTGTGTGTCACCGCAGTTTAGCAGCCTATTCTGTGTACTCTGCACAGTTGCAGAATAGGAAGAAATACTGTTAAGTTTTCAAACGCAAATATTAAAGTCACATATTCCATTCAGTGTGTGTCACCGCAGTTTAGCAGCCTATTCTGTGTACTCTGCACAGTTGCAGAATAGGAAGAAATACTGTTAAGTTTTCAAACTAAAATATCAAAGTCACATATTCCATTCAGTGTGCGTCACCGCATTTAGCAGCCTATTCTGTGTACTCTGCACAGTTGCAGAATAGGAAGAAATACTGTTAAGTTTTCAAACTCAAATATTAAAGTCACATATTCCATTCTGTGTTCGTCACCGCAGTTTAGCAGCCTATTCTGTGTACTCTGCACAGTTGCAGAATAGGAAGAAATACTGTTAAGTTTTCAAACTCAAATATTAAAGTCACATATTCCGTGTAAGATGAAGAAGGCGGGTAAAAAGGGACGGGGAAGTGGACGTGATCCTGATAGTTCAGGGCGCAGGTCATGACGCGGAGAAACTGTGCCTGGTTCCAGAGCACAAGAAAGAAAGACATCCACCATACCTAGCTTCATGTCTAATTTTACAGGGCGTCGCAGGACATCACTCTCGAGGTCCGACCACTGCGAACAGGTGGTCGGTTGGATGTCAGCTGATACTGCTTCCAGTCGGTTAAGCACCACCCTGTCTTCCACCAAGTCCACTCTCAGTAGCCAAGAGTCTGGTCAACATAATCCTCACTCTGATCATCCTTCCTCCCACCATACACGGTCTGGTCAAAGAAGTGATCCCACTCTGGGATATAGTGAGGAGCTCGTCTCATCACCAATCCTTCATTTGACCCTCTCTCCAAGCACGCTTGCAGAGGAACATGACATCTTGTGCCCTGATTCACAACCTCTAGAGGGTACTCAATCACAAGAAGATGACAGATGTGAACGGCATTTAAGGTCAAAGGAAGTAGTGGATGATGATGATGATGATGAGACACAGTTGCCATTAAATCAACCACTATTTCCGTCTCAAGACCTTGTTGAGGAGAATGTTATACAGTTGTCAATGACTGAGTATGTGGTGGGATCAAGACATGAGGAGGATGATCAGAGTGAGGAAGTGGAGGAGGACTTGGTGGACGATGAGGTGACTGACCCCACCTGGGAAGGTGTAGAGCCGAGCGATGACAGCAGTCCTGAGGGTGAGCCATCTGCAGCACCGCAACAGGCTGGAAGAGGCAGTGGTGTGGCTACAGAAAGAAGGCGGACCGCACCAAACCGGCCCGCAAATGTTCCACGGAGCACCCCCTTGCGTAAATCTACCTTGCCAAAGGGTAGGTGTTCCGCGGTATGGTGTTTTTTTAAGGAAAGTGCGGACGACAAAAGAATTGTAGTTTGCAACCTGTGCCACACCAGAATGAGCCGAGGCATGAACACTAGAAACCTCACCACCACCAGCATGATCCGACACATGGCATCCAAGCACCGTAATAAGTGGGAGGAACGCCTGGATCGCCCATCTGTGTCTGCAGGCCACACCACTGCCTCCTCTTCCCCTGTTTTCGGTGCCGGCCAATCGCCTGTCGAAGGCGCAGGCCCGCATACCTCCCGCCCTGCACCTGTAGCATCTGAAGCACCATCAGCGACCACATCCACTTCCCTGTCCCAGCACAGCGTCCAAATGTCGTTACCCCAGGCATTTGAGCGCAAGCGAAAATACCCAGCCACCCACCCACAGGCCATAGCACTAACCTCACACCTTTCCAAATTACTGGCCATCGAAATGCTGCCATTTAGGCTTGTGGACACTGAGTCCTTCCGCAGCCTGATGGCAGCAGCTGTCCCTCGGTACGCGGTCCCCAGCCGCCACTACTTTTCCCGGTGTGCCATCCCCGCATTACACCACCATGTGTCCCGTAACATCACCCGTGCCCTGACCAACGCAGTTACTGGGAAGGTCCACTTAACGACTGACACATGGACAAGTGCTTGTGGCCAGGGACGCTACATTTCCCTAACGGCACACTGGGTGAATGTCGTGGAGGCTGGGAGCGACTCGGACCCTGGGATGGCACGGGTGCTACCTACGCCGAGGATTGCGGGCCCTACCTCCATCAGGGTTTCCGCCAGCACCTACGTTATTGGCTCCTCCTCCTCCGTTTCCACCTCCGAATTCTCTACACGCAGCGCCACTCCCCCATCAGCCAGTAGCTGGAAGCAGTGTAGCACTGCAGTGGGGAAGCGTCAACAGGCCGTGCTGAAGCTGATCTGCCTTGGGGACAAACAGCACACGGCCTCAGAGCTGTTGCAGGGGATTAGTCACCAGACCGAGCAGTGGCTCTCGCCACTCAACCTGCAACCAGGCATGGTTGTGTGTGATAATGGGCGTAACTTGGTGGCGGCTTTGGAGCTCGGCAAGCTCACACACGTACCATGCCTAGCGCATGTATTTAATTTAGTGGTTCAGCGATTTCTAAAAACCTACCTCAATGTGCATGATCTCTTGACCAAGGTGCGCCGCGTGTGTGCACATTTCCGTAAGTCATCTACAGCTTCGGCCAGCCTGTTGAAACTGCAGCAGCGCTTACAATTGCCAGCTCACCGGCTGCTGTGTGACGTGAGCACGCGCTGGAACTCCACCTTCCACATGTTGGCCCGGCTTTGTGAGCAGCAGAGGGCAGTAGTGGAGTACCAGCTGTTACACGGTCGTCGCCTCTCCGTTCAACTTCCTGTAATCAGAAGTGAGGAGTGGGAATGGATGTCAGACCTCTGCGAGGTTTTACGCAATTTTGAGGAATCGACACAGATGGTGAGCGGCGATAACGCTATTATCAGTGTAACCATCGCACTTCTGTGTCTACTGAAACGCTCGCTGCTCACAATTAAAACCGACGCTTTGCATGTGGAAGAGGTGGAAATGGGGGAGGAAGAGCTTACACAAGGTGATAGCCAGAGCACCCTCACTTCGTCTTCTCAGCGACAATTGGAGGAGGCGGAGGAGGAGGAGGAGGAGGAGGAGGAAGACACGGTTGCCTCCGCTACAGAGGGTAGCCATGGAACTTTAGTTCCATCTCTTCAGCGTGGGTGGGCAGAAGAGGAGGAAGAGGATGAGGATATTGAGAGTCATCCTCCTGGTGAGGACAGCGAAATCTTGCCTGTTGGTACTCTGGTACACATGGCTGACTTTATGTTAGGCTGCCTTTCCCGTGACCCACGCATTGTACGCATTTTAGACAACACGGATTACTGGGTGTTCACCCTTCTGGACCCCCGCTACAAAGAGAATTTCTCATCTCTCATTCCTCCGGTGGAGAGGACAAGCAAAATGGTGCAATACCAGAAGGTTCTTGTTGAAAAATTGCTCCAAAATTTTCCATCTGACAACGCTGGCGGCAGAGTACGTGCTACCTTGGCCAACCGAGAAGGGGAGAAAAGGGGAGCACACAGCAGTTCCGACAAAGGCAGGGCAACACTCTCCAAGGCGTGGGACACCTTCATGACACCCCGCCAGCACCCTCACCCTGATGCGCAGCCTAGTGTCACAAGGAGGGAAAAGTTTTGGAAGATGGTGAAGGAGTACGTAGCAGACCGTGTCAGCGTCCTCAATGATCCCTCTGTGCCTTACAACTACTGGGTGTCCAAGCTGGACACGTGGTATGAACTGGCACTCTACGCCTTGGAGGTGCTGGCCTGCCCTGCCGCCAGCGTTCTGTCTGAGCGGGTATTTAGTGCTGCTGGTGGCATCATAACAGATAAGCGTATCCGCCTTTCCACCGACAATGCTGATAGGTTGACACTTATAAAAATGAACAAGGCCTGGATTTCCCCTGACTTCTCCACTCCACTGGAGGAAAGCCCCGGGGGAACATAAACTCACTTTATATATGTTATTTACAATGATGTGAATACTCTGTATTCCCATTCACCCCTTCCACCCAAAAAACGGGTATATGGTTGACTCTTAATCTTCTCATCCTCCTCCTCCTCTTCCATATGCCCTGGGATATAATTTTTATATAGGGCCAGCTCACCAGCGGGCCCTGTGATATAATTTTTATATAGGGCCAGCTCACCAGCGGGCCCTGTTTGACAATTTTTATATAGGTCAGCTCACCAGCGGGCCTTCTCATATAATGTTTTATTGGGTCAGCTCTCTAGCGGGCCCTCTCATATAATGTTTTATAGCGTCAGCTCACTAGCGGGCCTTCGCATATAATGTTTTATAGCGTCAGCTCACTAGCGGGCCTTCGCATATAATGTTTTATAGCGTCAGCTCACTAGCGGGCCTTCGCATATAATGTTTAGGATGGTCAGCTCTGCAGCAGACCCTCACCCATAATGTTTTAGATGGTCAGCTCAGCGCACGTTTCCCTCTTAATCATGGCCTCAGTTCAATAAAATCAAGGAAATTTTTGGGAGAATTTGCCTCTGCGCACGTTTCCCTCTTAATCATGGCCTCAGTTCAGAAAATCAAGGAAATTTTTGGGAGAATTTGTCTCTGCGCACGTTTCCCTCTTAATCATGGCCTCAGTTCAGAAAATCAAGGAAATTTTTGGGATAATTTGCCTCTGCGCACGTTTCCCTCTTAATCATGGCCTCACTTCAGAAAATCAAGGAAATTTTTGGGATAATTTGCCTCTGCGCACGTTTCCCTCTTAATCATGGCCTCACTTCAGAAAATCAAGGAAATTTTTGGGAGAATTTGCAGATGATATACAAGTAAATATACAGCAAATATTGTTTGGTAACAATTTTTCGCCTAAAGTCGTTTTTATTTTCCTTTTTGTGTGTTTTACGGTCAGTCTGTAAAAATGGCGTACTACGGGCGAAAGATCGTTCCCAGCAGCGATGTTGGAGTCCAAGATGCATCCAGACATCCTCCCTATGCTGTCCCTGAACCATTTCTGTGGTGTTTCCATCCTTTTCTGCCCTTTTCCTATGGACCAGGCACCCTCCCCTCATCAGAGCAGGGGGTGCCTGGTGTAATGCTCGAGTCCTCCCATTGACTTCAATGGGGCTCGGGTGCTCGGCCGAGCACTCGAGCCTCAGGGGGTGCTCGGTCAGAGCACCCGAACACCCGAGCATTGGGGTGCTCGCTCATCACTAATCTCCTCCCCTCACACGTCACCAACACTACAACAATTCTGAACAGCATTCTCTCTGCTCCCCTGCCTGGTCAGTAGAGGAATAAAAGCTTTTAGCACCACGGACAGCATTGAATGCCCTAGGGATGTGCATTGCTCACCCCTGTGGCACTCGAAGGGTTAAAATAAACAGAAATAGTACACCAAGCACTACACAATGTGCCTGCCTTTGACATTTTAACCCTCCCCCTTTAAAATTTGACTTACAGTGCTCCCATTACTTTTTTTTCTCCATTTAAATTCGACCCTGTTCTTCTTCTATTTTTATGACATACCCTCATTGTATTTGTATTGTATAATTAACCCTATGAGTGCCAGAGAGGTAGCAATGCATTGCAATATGTTTGCTACCCCTCTTGTACTCATAGTGTTAATAGGCAAAGTATGTGGTTATATCACGGTGCCCATGATTCGTGGTATTCTGTGTCTATCACTTGCTGAGAATCCCTCATTGGCTGCCTGCTATTAGCCCTCCTCACACAGCCTTTTTAAACCCAGGTTGGGCACTTCCAGGTTGCCCTTTAGTGGTGTTTCTGACCTCACTTGTCCTGACCTGCTTGTCAGGCTTCTGGGCCTGTTCCTGCTGTTCCTGCTGATCCTGCTGTTCCTGCGTTCTGGTGTTCTGGTGTTCCGGGGTTCCAGTGTTCCAGTGTTCCTGTGCGCTAGTGTTCCGGTGTTCCTGTGTTCCAGCACATCGCGGGTTAATCATCCTGAGTTCCTGAGTCTCTTGCCTGCCCGCCTCTCCAGCCGGTTCGCTCTCCACCGGCAGTTCCGGTGGTTTCTGTCATCTGTCAGTGCATCAGTCTCGCCCAGGTGGACTCCCCGCTGGAGTACGGGGCTCCTGCTCTAAGCTGCGTCGCTCCGGCGACATTGTTCTTTTCGCTGCTGCTCATTACTGTTGATTCCAGAGTGCGAATGCTGGTTTACTCCATTTATCTGGTGGCGATATACACTGTTGGTTCCAGTGTGCGGACGCTGGTCTACTCCATTAAACCTGGTGGCGATATTTACTGTTGGTCCCAGCGTGTGGATGCTGGTTTACTCCATTAACCTGGTTGCGAAATACATTGTTGGTTCCAGCATGCGGACGCTGGTTTACTCCATTAAACCTGGTGGCAACATTTACTGTTTGTCCCAGCGTGCGGACGCTGGTTTACTCCATTTACCTGGTGGCGAAATACATTGTTGGTTCCAGCATGCGGACGCTGGTTTACTCCATTAATCCTGGTGCCGACATTTACCATTGGTCCCAGCGTGCGGACGCTGGTTAACTCCACTAACCTGGTGGCGATTATCACTATTGGTCCCAGCGTGCAGACGCTGGTTTACTCCATTAACCTGGTGGCGATATTTACTGTTGGTCCCAACGTGCGGACATTGGTTTGCTCCTGAACTATCAAGTACTGAGGCCAGGTCGCTGTCTACTTCCTATGCAGTCATCTGATATTCCCTGGCAATAGACTTCTGCTGAGTAAGACCATTGTTCCTATTCCTCTCTACTGTCATAGTCATCTGACAGCTGGTCTACACGCTCAGGCTGCCCTGCCCGGTATTGGTAAGGCCGGTAGAACCTTTGTACGTTACCATCCTTAAGGTTGCCTTACCCGGTATTGGCAGGGCCGGTAGAGCCTACACTCAGTACTCCTTTGGGCTGCCTTGCCCGGTATTGGTAGGGCCGGTAGAACCGGTATATGTCATCTCACGGTTGCCTTACCCGGTATAGGCAAGGCCGGTAGAGCCTGTTGTTATTGCTACTGTCACTTGGGTTGCCTTGCCCGGTATTTTAGGCAAGGCCGGTAGAACCTATTCTATGGACTATCATTGTTGTATTGTTATGTATGTTTACCCTATGGGGATTGCTTTAACTTTTCAATAAAGTTACATTTTTACCAAACCTTGAGTCTGAGAGTCTTCAAAAACCGTGACAGGTTATAAAAATAAAGAGCATATAACCTATGTGTACCATAGGTTACATGCACTTTTATTGTAATATATAAACATTTCAGACCTTGAGGGGGGCACCAGGACCCCTCCTGACACCCCCGCGTCTCCAGCACATTGCAAAGCATTGGAGTATAATAAAATAGTGCAAAGAATACTATTTGTCAGAGACTTTGTCCTGGTGGAGAGTAGAGGGTTAATTTTCAAAAACAAAAATTAACTGAAATTCTGTTCTAAGATGTGTATAAATTATCTCATGTTAAAACAATGGGCCTCTTTGGGAGTAAATAATTGGGAGACAGTAATGGTGATGGATAGAGAATTCCAGACAACTACGGTGCCAAGCAGTATTAGTATATTGTGAGAGAATCTTAACGTTTTAAACAGAGAAATCCTCCCCTCTGAAAAGGTGACATCTTTATGTGATGTAGGGTCAAAAATGTCATGCCTAAATTGTGATAGAAGCCAGAGAAGTTATCATTTTAGGTATGAATTTTAATTTAGCGTAAGAGTGCCCTCTATAGTCTTGATAGCATCATGACTGGGCTACTTACATTCCTTGTATAATTAGGGATAAGAGATGGTCCAATCAGGTCAGACTGATGATGTCACGGTATAATGAGATAGATCTCTGTCCAATCATTGGGGATAGGTGGAGATTACTGATAAAGTAAAATTTATCTAAGGAGAAGGTAATTTCACACTCTTGGCTTCCTGTTTGAAATCCTGATAACATAACTGAGAGATACAAAGAAACACACTTGGATAGGTAACTATATATTTTCTTCATGTAAATTCTGTATAAGTTCAGATTCACATATTTTCTCCTATATTGGGAGAAATTTATTTTGTCTTATAATTGTCTGAAGTGGACTGGCCAACCATTTGGGATCAATTATAATAAGCTATATTAGCTCTAGAGTTCTGGAATTATGCAGACTTTATCTATTCATTATTGGTAAATAAGTATATTTTTGCCAGAAAAGTGTAAAATAGTTATATAGCGCGGTCAATGTATTAGTTAATATAATTCTTGGTATTTATAGAATAATATTCTGGGAAGTTTATAATAGCTAATATTTGATCTAGGGAAATCTTTGAATTCAGTTATTAACCCTTTAACTGCTATTTGTCTGTTATTAGTGGTGTTTTCTTTGGAATTCTCTGTGTATGTGCTAGGCCTAACTTTTGTAAATTGAAAGTTTAACTTTTACTAGACAAAAGAAACAACCTTCTGGGTATGGCACCCTATTTTAAATCAGTGGATTAATCCTTGAAGTGCCTATTGGTTTTACAATATCTTGCTACAGTCATATTTATGATGTATGTTGTATGAAGTTGGCATACTATATAGACGTATATTATTGGATTCATTCTAAGTATATTCTTGGTATAATCTCTGATTGACAATATTAATTGCAATTTATATGTTTTATTCAGAAGGTATACAATAATTGAAATCAGTACATAATTAAATTGTAGTGATTAAATCTGGGATTCTATTCCAGTTATTCTCTAAATTTGATTATTATTATATATATGGTACAAGGATAATTGTCAGAAGACCTGGCTCATTTTAAGGCTAACTCAAATGACAATATACCTTAAACCATAATTAGCATAGTCTATACAGTTTCTGGGGCAAGAGTATTCATATACACTACTGCCAACTGTATTTTATTAATTGTAAGGATCAATTAACCTTTTCTATGCTGCTGAGTGCAATTATTGTTATTTAATACCTCTGAATATACCTATGTGTGGTTAACCCTTTCATTGCTGGTAATCCTCATGGTGATAATTGTGGTTTGGTTTACTATGTATCTATTGTAATTGCTGATCACTCATTTATTTCATTGTTGCTGACACTTTTTATATATATACTAGCTGAACAGACCGTTACATGGGCCACCCGGTCGCAGGGCAGTGACGCACAGTAGAGACTACCCTCGCCACAGCTGATACAGAGCTGGACGCTCCTTCGGAGCGCCCAGCTCTGTATCAGCCGCGGCGCGGGCAGCCTCTACTGCGCATGACTGCAGCACACGCAGCAGTGTCTACTGCGCATGTCGCGGCGTTACACACCATTTAGAAAATTATTATATAGGATAGTATATTGTATTTTAATAAATTATATATATTTTTGCACAAATATGCGGGATTGATTATTTGTATCAATTCTTTACTGTGAAGTAGCGTGTCAATACCTAATAGAGTGTAAAGTTCTCAAAATTATTTTCTATTGTTATTTATCTATTTATGCGAAGATATCCAGCCTGATTGGTTCTCTTGTTTTAACCCTTTGGAAACCCTCATCATAAATAGTCCAACATATTATAGGGCAAAACAACATGGTTGAAACCCAAAAGAAACCAAAAGTAAATGCATAGTAAAGCACTGCAATGTGCTGGCATCCCAATAGTGATTCATGCTGTTACAAATTGGTACCTGTGTCCATTATGTGGTTTAGTTTCTTTTGGTGATATTTTCACTCTCCCTTATATTTTGCTGATTTTTATGATATTTTTCCTTTCATGCAAATGTTTTCTTACAAATTTCGTTTTTCTTATGTTTTTATTAGTTCAGTTTTCTTAGTTTTTCAAATTTTAAGGGTGTCTATTTGCTAGTGATGTGTGAGTTCAAGTCCAAGTGCTTCCACATTGCCAGCACTTGGACAACCCTTCATGCTACAAATTGATTAAGGGTTTTTACTCCATAGGAAAGTATGGAAAGTAGAGGTAGAGTCCAGCCTGAAGCAGGTGAAGTTGAGACAGTGAACTCTGACAGCAGAGGCTGCTATCGGAGTTTAGTGAATGTGTCTAAGTGTCACATTATAATATCAACACAGCCCCTTGCAAATGAATGTGTCTCATTATTCAGCATTTCCAAATGGAAATTAGTCATTATGCTTCATTTCCATATGGAAATAGGCCATTATCGATGTGATGCATACAAATTCGTAAACCTCTCTGATTGATGTTGATGTGGGTGATGTAATGTCGTAGACACTTTGGTGAATACTGGCGATGTGCCTACAGCATTGCTCCAAAAGTACATCAACGTTTTTAGCCCTCATCAAATTTTAGTGCATCTAGGCCCTGGTTTGGATAAGAGATGGATGAAAAGAAAAAACTGAGTATTTGATGAATCTTTCACTTACAAGTATCCAGTGAGCCTTTAATATTGGGGGCTTTTGAACATAAGAGTATATACATACAGATATCCTCTTAGAAGGGTCTGTGCCCTTTCTCTGTGTTTCATTTTAGTGACTGTGAGGTACGTGTTCACTACACCAGTGCATCAAGGATCAGCGACCTTCGGAGGATATTCTGTTACCAGATTGTATAAGAACTGGAACCCTAAGTGTTTGGATATCTGTACCTACCGAAGAGGAGAACTTTGGTTGATCGATGCATAAGAACTTTGGATCACCAATAGTGGTGCGATCGACTGTCTAGCCATTTGAAAATTTGTAGGTGCCCCTTGTGGACACTTTTGATAGTGGAGAAAGTACTCATAGCGCCATAGCACTGTTTGCATTGTGTATGAAAAAATAAATTTTCCATGCAAGGTTTTGTTGTACTATCAGTACCACTTGTAAACAAGAATTTGAGGTCCAAAATGAGATTTCTTGCTTTTGTATATCACATGTGCATACTAAGTAAAGATCACTGAAATTCGTGTATATTGAAAAATTAAAGAAAAATTAATTGGACCATGACCAGATAAACAGCAAATCATAAATATAAATAAATATATGTGATATAAACCTGGATTTACTGCTGAAATTGATTTCTAGGCCTTAGATGTTGAATTCCTCAAGCCAGGCCTTGTGTAAGTTTGAAAATGAAGGGGGTGAATTTCATTACATTGAGATCCCACTTTTCTTGAGATAGAAACTACCTTCATATTTTAAGTACTCATTTTTGATATTGCTAGCAAGCAATAGAAACAGCTTCAGCTCTACAGAATACACACTATATGTATTGAGATGATACTTCAAAAGCAATAATATCTTGTCATGGGTTTTCATAGAATAACCCCGTGAATAATGTTCGAGGATCTCATCCTGGGACAAGACTGACAAAAAAAAAAAATCCTATATTTGTGCTTGGACTCCTGAGAGAGCTGTATTTGAGTTTCATGGTTATCTGTGTTGTAAACAAAGGCTAGGGGATTAATGTCATTATAGGGCTACTTTGGGACAATATTTGGATGGTGGGCATGAGAGGCCCTTCAGCTGCTTACAACCTACAACTCTCACCATTCTATACTAACCAAAGGCTGGTGAGGAATGATAGGAGTTGTAATCTGGAAGCATCTGAGGGGCCTCCTGTTGCCAACCACACTACAGTCTAGCGTGGGATGATGCTTTGAGTCAGTATGGTTCTATGGCAATCAGCAGAGAGAGAGAAGGCTGTGGGTCAATATGTGGTTACATGGCCACCAGTGCAGTGGGACAAGGCTGTGGGTCAATATGTGTGGTTAGATGGCTATCAATGTAGTAGGACAAGGTATAATATTAAAGTGGTGTCAGGTTCCTGCAGCATGTTAGTCTATATTTGTTAGAGAGAGAGATAAAAAGCAGTGCAAGTTTGGAGCTAGTTAAGATTGGCAAATAAAGTGGTGTTGGGATGTAGTTTAGGGAGTCTTGTTTGCAAGCAATTAGTCCTCTGTATGAGATATTATATAGGAGCATAAAGGGAGAAAGGTGATTTACCTTAAGATTTCACAGGTTTTTTTTTACTGAGACAGGCAAATGATCCAAGTTCCTTTCTGACACTGACTCCTTCAAGAGCCAGAAGAAGAGTAGTCAGCATATTTAAGATAGCATCATATGCACTATGTAAATAAATAAATAAATAAATACTTCAGTGCTATTGGGAGAGAGAAAAGGTAACAGTTGAAATTTTCAAGAAATCAGCAACTGGCTAAGATGTGTAGAAGGAGTTGCACAAGGAGTGTTTTTTATTGTCAATGGTGACAATAACAATTAGACTGATTTTAAAAAATGAAAAACAAATAAGAGTTTGACTTATAGGTGACAGAGACACTGATGTGAGCTGTGACTGAGGCACACAGAAACTAGATGAGATATTTTGTAAAGGGTGAGACATTAAACACAGTCAGATCTGTTGTATATGTCACTGCTGAAATACACATTAGTTTAATAATGTCAAGCAAAAGTTCTAGGGGCAAGGGTAGGGGAACAGGATTAGGAGGAGTGCAGGGATGTGGGGGTAAATTGGTAGTCTAAAAAAATTACTGCAGTGATTGTTGCTGCAGCGTGTGCAATGATAATGATACTGTTCCTTCTCCTCCTGAGGAGGCTGTATATCAAAGTCACATACAATTTACATCACCACCACCACCACCAGTAATATTAATAAACCATCTTAGAACACTGAAGATGACAATGATTCACATTCCATGGTTGATGGCATAATAGAGGAGGGTGCATCAGTTCCACCACCTGCTGAGTTTGAGATTGAGTTTAACAAGTATAACACCTGTCCTGAAAGTAATAGCAAAAGTTCTGAAAATCCATTCAAGGATTCAAATAGAAATTGTTTGAGATTTTAAAAAGCCTAGAGGAATATAAAATAGTTGGGAAGAAGAGGTGGACTGTGCTTTTTGTGAAGTGAGAGGTGGAAAAGAATCACCTTCACTGGCTGAGGTGGGTGATGCTACATCACCATTAGAACTAGAGCTAGGACCAGGAGTAGTGCTGACAAGCTGAACCTTTTCTAGTACCATATCACTGCTTTCTGAACCCAGTACCATGGTGGCTACAGTGGTCAGTGTCACACTGGCCTGCTCTTCATCATTCTGCTGCTGACACAAATAAATGTCTGGCTCTGGCTTCAGTTTGTTTTTGAACTGCCACTTGACTCCCATGTCTCTGCACTGCTCCACCTTTCCCCCTCTCCCTGACCCTTGTGTATTTATCGGACATTACTCAACTATTGTGTGTGTTTTTACTCTCTAAAGTACACACCTGATGGAGTGTGATGTTTTGCCTTAGCTGTCAACAAAATGTTCAATGTTGTCTCCTGTCTGTCAAGTCTGACTCAGTCATACAGCTCACGTCAGACTCCCAGTCAGCTGTCTGTCACCGAATATATTTATTTTTTTTATTTTTAAGTTGTCCACCCTATATTATCACAGTCTGTCAAAAAGAAAACATTTTAACTGAAAAACAAAATGAACAACTTCTTTCCCCAGATGTCCCCAGAACAGAGACAATAAAAGCAAGTTCAGCAAGCAAGTTGGACCCCAGCTGCCTGTGTTTTGCTAGTCAGTCACACCAAATTTTGAGGTATTTGGGATCAACCTCCTTCCACCCTTCTTCCCCAAAGTTCTCACAGACTCCCCTAAAACAGAGAACAAATGTCTACCTAAAATGCTCCCTAAACTAAGCTTCAATTTCACTTTATTTGACTATCTCCTCTAGCTCACAAATGTGCTGTTTTCTCCTCTCACACACACAGAATGGCATGCTATCAGAACCTGACACCCCTTTATATGCCAGCAGGAAAAGTAGAAAAAAATCAGACCTCATCTAGGAGTACTGGATAGGATAAATATTTTATCTTTGAACTGTCATTTCTTCTGAACAGAGGCAAAGTCTATAGATCATGTAATTTTAGTGTTGCCCAGTTTTAGCAGTTCCAGATCATGAATTAGACAGAATATCCCTTGGTAGCATGGACCCAACAGTGTCAAAATCATTGCTATTTTTAAGATACAGTATACAAAGAAGAAATTGAAATAGCAGTGATTACTCTAATATCACCTGTATTCTGTAAGAACGGCCGATTCAGGTTCTTTGATAGAGTGTTCAGTGTGTATGGTAACATCCTCCTCAGCAATAAAAATATTTTGGTGCCAAAATACCCAAGATAAAATATCTTAAACTAAAGATGAATAGAATTGCTGTATACATATGAGCTAATAAATATGTAAAAACAAATTTCAGTTACTGAGTAAACAGCTTGGAGAAACATCCTATATGATAATTCACTAAATGTGTGTTTGTCAGAAGCCGTCATGCGCAGTAGAGATGGCTGCACGCTCTGCAGTCATGCACAGTAGAGACTGCCCACTCCACAGCTGATAATGGAGCGAGGCTCCGAATTCAGACCGTAGTCCTCTCTGTGCACCGAAGTGTGCCCCAGTATCTCACTTCATTGGCTGTACAAAGCCACTCATTTTCAAAACTCCAATTATTTGTTTGGTGGTAAGTGCACGTTATCTCCCAACCATGAACATTTGTTGTAAGAAACCAGAGAAACAAAGTTTTGACCAAGTGACAGTTTTAAACATTGCCATTTTACTGATGAAGAATGATAGGTCTATGATTTAACTTGTTGAGTGCCAGAAGCGTGTGCAATGCATTGCACACCACTCTGGCACTCATAGGGTTAAAGTAAACTGATAAAGCCGATATTATATATAATTATATATAAGTAGTATAAAAGCCCATGTGCACGGGTGTGGAGCAGTGAGGTAACAGCAGTACGCAGAGCAGGACAGGTCTCTTAACACTACCTGGACCTGCTCTACGTACTGCCGTTACCTCACTGCTCTACGCAATTCCACCGCCTCACTCACATAATGCAATCATGTGCAGTAGAGACTGGCCGAACGTGAGCAGTCTCTACTGTGCATGACAAACTTTCTGGCCTTTTATTATATAGGATTTGACACCATTAATATCACCTCCATCATAAATAATCTGAACTGGCTTTTCCACTCATTGGGGTGGTTGAATGGCTCTGTCTGTGTAAAATTGTTTTAATTGATTATTTTGTCTCTTTTGCTCTTCTTAACCCTTTGAATGCCAGAGAGGTATCTAGTGCATTGGACGCCTTTCCAGCACTCAAAGGGTTAAATGTAAATACGAGAGATGTCTGCAGCCCCTGGCTTCTCAATGTGTAGGAGATGTTTCTAGCATCCAAGTAGTTAAAGCCTGCAGCTTCCACTGAACATCTTAACAGGCAGATGTTTAAAATACTGTTACACATCTTCAAGGAACAGAACGATTGTTTGATTAATTCAGCTCCCAAGAAGTTCTGCAGTATCTGAGCTAGTTCATTTCTTTGAATTGGCTCTGGGATTTTTCCAGCATTCCCTATATACAAAATGGCACCATGACCTGACATCTGCACCAGTTCAAGTACCTTTTTCCTGCAGTCAAAACAGCCCTAGTGCCAGCTGTAGAAAGGAGCCCAATGTTTGCACTGCATGACACACAGTTATAAGTAGTTTGAAGCCCATTTATTGTACTGTCCCTCCTTTCACTGAACTGCTTGATAACAGACAGCATGAGATTTTAAATAGAGGAAGAGGTTTTATAGCAGCCGATCCAATATCTCACTAAAACTTATAGGCTTAATGACCTGCTTGAGAAGGCTGATATGGAACTGAGCCAAAAAGCCCTTAAAATGAAGAATCCTGGGGATAATACCAGCAGCTATTCACTTCCCAAATGCTTCACTGCTGTCTTAATTACCCGTTCCCAACAACAGCCTCTCCCAAAATAGAGTGCATTCCAATTACAAATACCGAGGACACGGATGATAGCTGCCTTAAAAAAAATTACCAAAAAAAACATTAACTCTTTAGGGACAAGAGAGTGTTCAGTGTATTACAAAATATGCTTCTCCTGTGATAATTTCCTTCTACCACGTCAAGTGCAAACACCTACACAAGTCGTTAAATGGTTAAATAACAATGTTACATATACATAGTTCTGTGTATTGCTTTATAGAAATGTATTGATATGTACTTATACATAGTTGGCATACCAACCAATAGGGGTGGGCAAAATCTCTCACTATGTTCCAGTGGGAAGTTCCATGAAAACCACTGTGTTGTCTGCTTTTTCACAGGAAAATCCACTTGAAAACTAGGGATTAAAATTTTCACATTTTTTGCCCATTGCCCAATATTTTTCACCATTTTTTTGATGGCTAAGAATGAGCTAAGCAAAAAAAAGCAGGAAAAAGTAGAAAATCGGCACTTTTTTGCAGGAAATTATTTGCCAAGTGGAAAGTGCCATGTTTCTCCGATTTCAGTTTGAGGTGAAAATTTTCACCCATCCCTACCAACCAAGCATTGATAATTTGGTGTGTGTGCCTGTCTGTCTACTGCATACTTATGAGACAGGAGCCCAAAATAGGCTTCTTCTGTGGCCCCTAATCTAACAGGTACAATGGGAACAAAGAAATAATTTCCCTCTATCACAGTAAAGAAACACACTATTTTTATCCAGAAGTTAATCAAGTACCAAAAAATGATATATTAACTATTTAGGGACCACAAGGTGTTCATTGCATTGCAAAGCACCTGGGGCTCAATACTATTACCACCACCACAAAAAAAACAGACTTTTGTGTTTTTTTAAGTCAGATTTTAGTTTTCTATTACCCAAGTTTCTAAAACAAAACCAGTAGTAATTCTACACACCGCCAATCAAAAAAGCCCATAAGAAACAACTAAAAACAAAGCACAAGTAGCATACTATTACCTATGGTCAGTTCTACCGTGTGTTTTGTGGTTACATTTTCTGCCACACCCATTGGAGGATGATACCCTCAGAGGTGGGGAGACATGGGACAGGGTCATCAGGGAATACTTTGCCTGTGAGTATCAGGCATACACCTACCTCAATCCAACAACACCAGATCACCAACATGGATTCACATTTCCCAAACTTCAAACATGTTTCCTCTCCATTTCCAGGATGATGATCTCCTGCTGGACACCTGCCACTGCACCTGAGTGTTGTGGAACTTACTGTTCCTCCTGGACGTCTTCTTCAGAGCTGGCACCAACTCCAACTCCTGGAACATGCAGTCTGCCACATTCCTGGGACATAGCCTTCAGTGGTTTCAAAGGATCCAGATGTCTTGCAATGGATGGCAACAGGTGAGTCTGTACTGACACATAACATGTGTGAGATCTCTCAGTGTCAGTTGTCCCCTATGTGACACACCTCACATAGCATTAGCCACCTGTGATTTGTTCACTGTCTCACATGTGTTTACTTCCCTTTCCCTACAGAGTTCCACATGTCACTAATCTGCAAATGACCCTGTGGTTCATCGATGCAGAAGAGATGTGTGTGTGTGGGATGCACTTCCCCTTCTTCCTTTAATTGTTTGTTTCTACTTCTAGTACCATTAACACCTACACTGCGTTCATGAACATGTCATGTTGTGTCATGCTTAACAGGTCTATGCCTTGTGCTTAACCCTATGAATGCCAAGGGGCAACATTACGCATTGCTTTACAATGCATGGCTTCCCCTCTGGCATTCACAGGGTTAATGAAACATCAACACATGTGAGTACTTACACACATCAACTATGCCACATTCCTATCAACTCTGCTCCCAACATGTTCAACGGTAGATATGTCTGCAGCACAAAGGTATTGATAATGTTACAGACCAATCCACCATACCGGAGGGGATGCACTAAGGTGTGATAAAGAGGTGATAATATCTCCAGTGATATCACTTTTCCATTTCCTAGGATATTTCATGGAGCCTAGGCACTGATAAGCATCTCCAAAGATGCAGAAATTGTATTGCCTTTGCTCCATAACACAACATAGGAAATGGAGAAGTGAGGAACTAGAGAACTCACAGCTTTGTCAACCCTCCCCCCCAAAGTGTTGGACTGTCAGTTCATATGAAATGTTTACCCCCACAAATCTGAAGCACGGTGTTGTGTGAGTGTGTTTTTCCCCCTACTACACATCAATGCACTCCAGCAAGGCATGTTACCTGATCTCAAACCAGACCCTGGAAGCAATCATTGTTCCATGGCCATTGATCACATGTCACCTGTGATGCACACAACATCACGTGTGTCACACCGAAGGGATCAAGAATACAGACAGTGTTGGGATGTTTGAGATGTAGTTTGGGAAATACAGACGCAATTATTTTTACCTGATTCACTTGTGCTAGAGTGTTTGCATGTGTCCCATATGTCAGGTGGCATGCACATTGCCATCCTGTCATCTGTGAAGCATGTTTTGTTGTCCCTATACTATCCCAATGTTACAAATCTCAACCTGAATGAACCCATATGTAGGTAACAATCTGTGTGTGTGTGTGTGTGTGTCAGTTGTTGTTGGCCCACAGCCTACATGAGACCCATCCCTGTCCCACATGTTGATGAGTCCCAGGCAATATGAAGGTCAACAACAGCTGAGGATTGTTTGTTGCACTGATGTAACACACGTGAACCCAATGGACTGTGGAGTTCCAGAGTGGTGTGCATTGTAGTTCTTTAAAATGCATTGGATACCCCTCTGGCAATAACAGTGTGCAATCGCAGTGAACAACACAGATACCATCTTACCAAGGAAGGGATGTTTTATTAACATTGGAAATAACTTCCTTCCCTTTTTGGCAGGGGGTATGAGGGGCTAAAGGGTCAGATGGTCCCCTCCTTCCAGACCGCCTCAGAGACACACCATGTGTTGAGGTCTGGGCTGGTGTGGTGGTGGAGGATGAGGGGCTAGAGGCTGACTGCTGGAGAATGAAAGCTGGATTTTTATGCTGTTGTGTTCCCTATCTCTGTGACAACCTGGCCAAGGAGGTCAGCCACCACACCTCTGAATTCCACAGTTCCTGTGTCAGAGTGGACACCTGGCCCTCTAGCTGATGATGATGCCACCTGCTGCCCTGCATCATCTGCCACTGCAACTGAAGAAATTCCCTATTCGGGGTAGACACTAGGAACTAGTTCAGGCAGTAATGGTGCAGGTGGTGATGGAGCAGCTGGTTGTAATGGTGCTGGTGGTGATGGTGCAGCCCATGATTCCCCAGAAGAATGTCCTTCCACAATAGGCTGCATCTGTGGCTCTGCCTCACTTGTTGATGTTCCTCCAACCACCACATTAATCAATTCCCCTTGTGAGGATCCTGCCTGTGTTTGTGTTCTGGGGCCTACTTCATGCTGATTGGGCATGTGTGCTGTACCGTGGTGGTGGTAGGAGATATGTTGGGTCCGTTGGCCTCATGTGAGACCTGTATGTGCTGTAGAGGGACCCCCACCTTGATGATGTAGCAGGCGGCAGTCAACCAGATAAACCACTTGCCTCAGGGATAGGTGGGACCAGTTCACGGAGGTGTGTCTGTGCCAGGTTCAGTGGTTGGGACTGGTCCACCTGCTGGGGCTGGTCCACCTGCTGGGGCTTGGGCTGGAGCACCTGCTGGGGCTGGGGCTGGATCACCTGCGGGGACTGGGGCTGTAACACCTACTGGGGCAGGTCCCTCTTCAGGGTCTTGGTCCCCTGCTGGCAGCTCCTGTGCTGGTCCCTGGCTCTCTGACACAGATGCTACAACTGGAGTATGAGAAAAGGGAATTTGTTGCAGGTGCAATTACAACACAGTCTGCTGTGACATACATCATATACAAATGGACCCTAGTCTAGATATATGGAAAGACTATTTTAGCCTATATCAGGCTAAACACTTTGAGTGCCAGAGGGGGCATGCAAATCATTGCAAACCAATGTGTTGCATACCCCCTCTGGCACTGAAGGGGTTAATATCCTTACAACTCCATCTATTCATTTGAGGGTTTCATTATGCTGAGTGAAAAGTATACTCCCCCTGCTGATTATGTGATTTAACACTGACTGATTCTCCAGGAGGAATGTTGTGGGTGCATCACTACATTCACATAGCATTGTGAAATTTAACTCCATTTGCAAAACAAATTATTACTGCTTTTACTTTTGCACAACGGTCTGTGGCACTAGTTCAGTCATTGTGTCACACATTGCACATGTGTCAGTCACATGATGGGTCTGAATGTCACAACTGTGAATATCATGTGGAACTGAAGAAGTTAACAACATGCTACATCCTAATGTGTGGGAAATGAGGGGAAGCCAATGCATGAAAGGGCTGAATATCTCTCTGGCAATCATAAGGATGAACTGATCTGGGTTGTGTGGTATGCCACTGTTAGGGGCTTGGGTCAAAATATCAAAAACTGTGTACTAAGAGCCCAGTTTTCACAACACTGAAGGGAGCAATACAACAGATATGTGGAACTAATGGTATGACAACATCTCTAACAGGGTGTTGGTTGGGGGACAGGGGGAAGAGAGATGGTTTCTTACCAGGATCCTGTAGGGTACTGTCTTCTTCTGTATCACAGCCTCCAGGGATGCCCTCTACCGCAGTGGTAGACAGGCTACCATGGAGCAGCTCCTTCCATCCATTGAAGGTGATGGAGGTCCACCACCTATTCCCTGTCTGTAGGCTGCAAGCTCACCCAGTTTGTTCTTAACTCTCCGCTTCCAGTCCGTCCAGCTTTTTTTGAGGCCTTCCACAGTCCTCCTGCAGACTTCAACGCCATTGACCAGGTCAGTCACCTCCTGCCATGCCTGCCTCTTATGGGCAGAGATGCCTCTGACCTTGTCGGATGAAAACAGGATCCTTTCCCTGTCTAGGATCCCTCTGACCCATGGCCTGATTCTTCTCATAGGTGTACTTCACCTCCCTGAATCTGTCCCCATTGCCTGAAAGCTCGACATATTGGGATGTGGAAGGTCTTTCTTCATCTGGCCCTGGCTGTGTGTGTGTGTCCCAACACCCACACCCTGTCCCACTGGCATATCTCTCCCTGCCCTGCGTGTGCCTGTCACTTGGTGGGTCTTCCTCCTCCAACCTGCCTGGGGATACCCTGCACACTTTACTCAACTCCCTCACCTCTCCCTCCAGCCTCCACTCCTTTCCCTGCCATCTCTCCTCTCCCTCACACCGACTCACACCCAATCACTAACACAGGCACCCGCTCACGCACTCGAGCAGAATCACTCTTTAGCACTCCCTTGCACTCACTCAGTCACACTGAATAAATAAAAAGATAATTGTGTGTAGTGTTAATACATAAAAAATGTGTGTTTGTGATTGTGTGTGGATGCAATATGTGCAATATGTAATAAAGTGTAATATGTTTTTAATAATAGTGCAAATTTCTCCTAAATACTCCGTGTCTACCTCTCTCACCACTGTTACGGTTAAAGGGATAGTAATATTTCACAAAAACAGCAGCTCCAATTAATTTTCATAGCATTTGAGCCATAGAGAGTGTTATTTCAATACTGTCAGAGTTGTAGTTCAAGAGTAATTGAATGATAAAGTATCCCCCTCCTGCCCCTTTTACCTAGTGTAACACTGCTCACCTCAGATGTTGAATCTGGTTGCTTGACCAGACAGATAACAGAAAGGGACAATCTTCTTACTGTGAGAACAATGAAAACCCTGCCCCCATTGACTGGTTTTTCCCTTATATTAATTGAAGATTGTCCCTCTCTGCAATCCACTTGGACACCACACTGCTGCTCTGAGCTGAGCAGTGTTACATTTGTAAAAGTGGCGGGAGGGGGATCCTTTATCATTCAATTACTCTCGAACTACAGCTCTGACAGAATTGAAATAACACTTTCCAAGGCCCAAATACTATGATGATTAATTAGAGCTACTTTTATTATGAAACATTACTATCCCTTTAAACTCCACTCTCTCTCTCTCTCTCTCTCTCTCTCTCTCTCTCTCTCTCTCTCTCTCTCTCTCTCTCTCTCTGTCTCTCTCTCTCTCTAAAATATTTTCCGCTCCTAGGGCCCTGTGCACTAGCTCAGAGAACTCGATACACAGGTAATGCTTTGGAGGGTTTTTGGGGCTTTTTATAATTTTTGGGTCTTATATTGATACTTTTGTGGCTTGTGATTGGCTGGGCCTTGGATTTACCCGTGTTAACACTTAACTTACATTTCTTTAGTCAAACATATGGCTATTTCCTGAGACATTGCCGTTTAGCACGCATTTTGATGCAGAAGTTAAAAGCGTAGTTGAATAAAAGCAGCCAGCACCATTTTTGTTAGTACAGCAACATGTGCGGTCTACACCAGTTTTGTTTTACCGTTGTTCAATAGAAAACTCGCCTGTTTTGCCATGGCTATTAGTATCAAGCTCCAGGTCACTGCAAAGTCAAGCTCCAGTTAACTGCAGTGGTTGGATGCCCTGGGAATAGAGTTTAAACAGAAAAGTAATAACCACAAGTGTGTGAGTACGGCACTGCAGGAACTGGACACACACATGCAGGTGAAACATAATGCGTGTGTGCTGTTGAAATCAAATGTTTCAGCAAAGTAGTTTTTTGATTTTAAACTATTAAAAAATGTACAGGTTCCCAAAATACAGTAAACAGCATTTAAAGTGGACTTTTTAGTCTAAACTAAGCTTTTTTTTTTCAGAAAATTAAAATCTACCTATATATTATACTAGCTATTTTTATGTAAAATAAATTGTTTCTGAGAAATCAACATTTATGTTTAGATGGCACAGTGTGGTACTTCATGCTGACTCAGTATGACAATTTATTCAATTTGAAGACAAACTTACCAATTGCTGTGCTGTTATTAACACTTCAGTGGCGTGGACACTGTCTAGATTCTTTCATTGAGCTTTGTGTGGTAATACTGGCCCATAATCCAAATAGCATACTGTGCCACACTGTGCCACTAACAAATAAATGTAGAAAATCTATCTATCTATCTATCTATCTATCTATCTATCTATCTATCTATTTATTGTCTATAATCTATCCATACATATGCCCTGAATGTGTTCCTGTGCTGCTGCTGAACACATTAAGGGCCAGCAATGGGGTAGAGTAAGGCACACGGGAATGTAGTCTTCACTGACTGCAAGAATATCTTCAGGCCACAGTTTTGCTTGCTTCTATCCACAACATGGAGATGATTCAGAAAGGTCAGTATCAATGGGGGACAGTATTTCTGCACTCAATACAGTGGCTGATCCTTCATCATGTATACTGGAAATGTCCTCTTTCTTGAATAATACGATCATCTCATTTATTATAGTCCTTTTAGGCTTCTGACTCGTGAGCTTTATTTAACTTTTTAAGTTCACAGTATTATGAAAAGATAAGTATATCACTTAACCCCCAACCAAAGTTGTATTTGATGAAATTATAAAGAAGCTACTTACATATATGTTGATGTCTGTCCTGGTGGGACACCCAATATATTAGGGTGTGAGGGAGCAGACTCCTTATTTGGGCAGGTTTTGCTCACCTCTACCTCTAGCATTTCTTTTGCTGAAACCCCTTTTACGTTATGGACAGACCTTTTGCTTCTCCTCTTTACTTACTATTGATTACAGAGGAGGACTACCTTGCTTTTACTTTCTTGGGTTTCTTCCATCTTTGTTCAGACATGAGCCCATTTGTAAGAAGTTTGAAGCTCTTTTCAATTATTTTCCTTCTTCCTTCATTACATCCAGCTCTGCCTCTGCCATTCTCAGCTGCTGGTTTAACTACTTTATGGAGGAATCTTCTGGGAGCATCCCCTGAGGGCTATAAATGAATCTGTGTGCCTCCTAAGTCAGAGGATTCTCTGGACTCCAGCTCTGCAGCAGCTTTTATCAATTGTGAGCTGGTGGAATTTGACCAGTTCTTGTAATTTTATATTATATTCTTGGTGATATAGCTCTTGGATTCCAGTAAAATGTCCTCCTTCCAGCAGAGCAGATTCCAGTTGCTTGATAGTGGTAGATATCTCAATGTAGACCCTGTTCGAGGCATTGCAAACCTCTTCCAGAACAGGCTTTTCCTTCTCTAGCAGAAACTATTTGGCCCCTGTTTACAAGGTCCCAGTCTCAGGCAGAAAAGCCAAGTTGTAAAGTAGCAGCTCCAGGTGACCTCCTCCCCAGCCTGTGGAGGCCTCCATGGTCCTATTCAATATACTACCAAGATGGGATGTGCACCACCATTACAGTGTCTATCAAGTGAGCCTCCAAATACAACAGAATTTCTCCATAATCCCAAAAGTACAAATAGTACAATAACCACACATAAACACAGAAGAACACTTGTGTGATTCAGTACTTCTCAACAACACAGGTGTTCACATATGCATAATGACCAAACACCTCACGGATAATTTCTAAACTGGGACCCAACTAAGCAGACCATCAGGAAAGAAACCTTTCATAATACTGCAAGGTCAAACCAGGAAAATCCCTATGTAGGAGCCATCCAGTAACACAGACATCATCAGCAAGAGACTGGGAGGACTATCAGAACAAGGTCCTCACAATATAAAGAGAAAGATATTTCTCTAGAGAACTACACCAGAGAATACAGCTTCCCATCACATGGAGAGTAACCTGAAAGAAATGAAGCTACTACTACATATGGTTGTTGGAAAATTCACAACTAAAAACATTATTAGCATAATTTCTTGATTCAATTTAGTTGTTTACCACAAAAATCATTGTATTTCACATCTATTCTCAACTATTTACTACTATATACAACTAGTTTAATTAAATACCACACAAAATGGCTTCATTTGTAATAAGTATCTGGAACATTCAGGTACTGAATGAACAGTCACTAGAGACTTTATTGAAAAAAAAAATAACCATAACTTTATTATTCTACATTAGATATGGCATGAGAAAGAAGCAGCTATAAAATGCAGGAATAGATGGCAAGAATAAGAAGTTGCTCCTCGCCCCTCCTAAAAAATCTGGGGCAGAAACAAGGAACATATTCGGTAGGATTAAGATTTGGTGTAAAGGGGAAATAGTTAAATATAGAACACAAGTTAAAATAGGTTACGTTCATCTATGGATTTGTATATTGAGAGAACTACTCCAACATCCATCAGATATCTACCTTTTGCACTGTATATTCCAGCTGTTGAATCACCATATTATAATGGGGAGATCTTCAGTACTATAGAATCAGAAGTGTTGTTTTAACAAGCCAAAGGAAATATTCTGCTGTGTTGATAGTAGACTTAAATGCAAGAATGGCCAGGCAAATAGACTTCCTCCAACACCATCTTGGCAAACACTGATATAAAACAAAGACAGAGTTATGACTCCAAGATAGAGTCCAAAATAGAAAGCCATGGAAAGAAAGTTCTCCATTTGAGCAAAGCCCTGGACATACATATCCTAAATGGCAGAACAAGACGATCCTTTGTTAGGCCAATTTATATTTAACTGTCCACTCGGTAGCAGTGCGATCGAGTATGCCATTACTAATATTAAAATGGAACTATCCCTTAGCTATAAATGCCCCCCAATTAATTCTTAGTATAGCGAAAAGCACTGAAATCCTGTTATAATCTTTTTTTAAGTGCAGGCATTATTTAAAAATATAAGTTTTTATGAGACTTAATATAAATTCTCATGAGACTCACCTCCAGATGACAGCAAAGACATCTTGCCGAAGAGGGATCTGTGTGTCTGCACTGTCCGTCCCTGTCTCCCCCTTAGGTTATTTGCCAATCAGTGAGGATGCAACTCCCCCATTGGTTATTTGCCAATCGGTGAGTAGACAGGGACGGACAGCAAAGGCATACAGATCCCTCTTCAGCAAAATGTCTGTGCTGTCGTCTGGTGGTGAGCCTCATAAGAACTTCTATTTCTAAATATGATTATAACAGGATATCAATGCTATACTAAGAATTAATTGGGGGCACTTATATCTAAGTGATAATTCCTCTTTAAAAAATATATAATCAAATCTTTTACACTAAGACCTCAAAGTCACTTATCTGACCACAACCAAACGGTGTTATATTTACAGAGAAAAGCAACAGGCTAGCCAGACACTAAATCATCACAAGATTTACACAAGCTGCCCCAATATGCAAATGGACAGAAACCAGCATGTCCTATTATGAGGGAAACTTCCATAGCAGAGAGTAATACAGACCCTAATAGACACTTTTCTACTTCAGAATTATAAAATAAATAAAGAATGGCTTAACTTGGCTGTTAAAAACATAACAGACATATTGAAGTCAGCTGCAGACAAATCACTTACTAAGGTGTATTGTTATAAAACACCAGGGAGAGAAAACCTCTTAATATATGGTTTAACTCAGAGTGCAAGTTTACACAAACCACCCTAAGGAATATCTTAACTAAAAAGCACAGGGACCCTGAGAATAACAACCTTAGAAATTAATATCACATCACCCTGCGGAGATTCAAGACACTTGTAGAAAAAAATGTAGAAAAATATGAAGCAAACAAACTCTCAGGGATTGAATAGTTATTAAAAATGAACAGTTTTTGGCATAAATGGTATAACTTAAATGGTAAAAAGAAAGGAGCTATGGGTCTGGGAATCAAATGTGGCAAAGTCTAGAAAAATACTTCCAGAATCTTTTTAGGAGAATCCATGGGGAACATCTGACCACGGAGCAAACTGCAGCTATTGCCAAATTATATCTAGTACAGATCATAAAAGATCATCAAACACCACTGGATACATTTATATAGCTAAGTGAAACAAAAGACCATAGAAACAAATTGCAAATAGGAAAATCATGCAGCTTAGAATGTATAATAAATTAAATGTTAAAAGCATTCACAGTGAAACTGCAAGAAGCTGTAGTGAAGCTATTAAATATGATTTTACAACGTGGATATTTCCCTACAGCATGGGCCACAGGTGTCATAACATCTATCTAAGAGGTATCTATGTCCGACGCACAATAGCAAACATTTTCTACAACATGGTAAATGTTAGACTACAGATATTCCTCAGTTAAAGGGATAGTAATGTTTAATAATAAAATAAGCTCTAATTAATCATCATAGTATTTGGACTTGGAGAGTGTCATTTCAATTTTGTCAGAGTTGTAGTTCAATAGTAATTCAATGATAAAGTATCCCCCTCCCTCCCCTTTTACTGATGTAACACTGTCCAGCCAGAGCAGAAGGGAGGTGCCCAGGTAGATTGCAGAGAGGGACAATCTTCAATTAAGATAAGGGAAAAACCTGAAAAACTTGTCAAGGGGGGAAGGGCTTTCATTGTTCTCAGCATAAGAAGATTGTCCCCTGCTGTCATCTGTCTGGTCTATGGACTGGATTCCACATCTGAGAAGAGATGGCTTATACTAGGTAAAAGGGGCGGGAGGGGAAAACTTTGCTTGTGAATATCTCTCAAACCATAAAGGCATGTATTTTTAATGCCTACAAAATAAAATAAAGATAAAATGAAGTATTACAATCCCTTTAAAAAGGGATTTTACAAAGGAGCCAAATAAGATTTCTCCCTAAAGACAATATAACAGATCACATGTACACCTTGCATAGTCTAATAAATATTTTCACAGAACTCATAAAGGAAAGCTATTTGCCTGCTTAAAGGACTTCCAAAAGATTTTTGACAATGTCTGGCATCCAGTTCCATTTCTAAAACGACTTCAATGTGGAGTAGGGGGGAAGTATATTATGTAGTTAAAGAAATATAAATGCAGTGTTTAAGTAAGCAATATGAAAATGTGCTGTTGTCTGAGCCCCATTCTCTTTAATCTATATAAAACTGGTTCTTCTATTACCAAACCAAGAAGGTTTACAGCAACGCTTGGACATCATGGAACGATACTGCAATTTGGGGACCCTAAAATAAATAAAACCAAAATAAAAGCAAGGAACAACAGTAAACACAGTTTCCATTTCAAAGATAAGCTCATATCATGAGCTTTAACTACCTGGGAATATTTTTTAGTGCCTCAGGAAACTTCAAACAGGCAATGAAAGCTCTCCAAGAAAATGTACTTAGGGCATATTGTGCCATTAACCCTTTGAGTGCCAGAGGGGTACGCAACGCATTGCAAAGCAATGCGTTGCGTACCCCTCTGGCACTCAAAGGGTTAAGTTCAAATTGTTCAACATGAACTCATCTGGAAGACTGTGCGCACAATTACTTAACTAATAATTAAACCAATTCTTCTGTATTAATGCAAAGTCTGAGGACCGGTTCAGAATCATTGAAAAGTGGGACACCGCTCCAACAAAAAACATACATTTGCTTTTCTGTAAACAGACATTTAAGGGCCACAAAAATGTGTCCAATAAGGCATGCAGAGCAGAACTAGTCATACCACTTACTGCTAGAGATAAGCAACAGAGCAAGGAAGTTCTGGGAGCATCTCATTACAAATTATACTGAGGCCTATCAATTTAAGCATTTGAGTGCCAGAGATGTATCAAACACATTGCCTGTCAGCGTGTCATATTATAAGGCACACAAAATAATACAGATATATTGGAGGCTTTAACGTGAGCGGAACTTAAAGGGATAGTAATGTTTCAAATTTCACATAGCTCAAAATGTTGACCATGTGTGATAGTACTGCTGCGCGATGTTCATAGACTTAATAAACATGCTAGTTACAGTGTAATACTATGTTAAAGATGATCCTTCCCACCCCTTTCCCAATTCAGAAGCAGCCTCCCCTCTGATCTGAAGTCCGGTCACTTGACTGAACATTAGTGTTGAGCGAGCACCCCGATGCTCGGGTGCTCGGGTGCTCTGACCGAGCACCCCCTGAGGCTCGAGTGCTCGGCCGAGCACCCGAGCCCCATTCAATTGAATGGGGCGACACGAGCATTACACCAGGCACCCCCTGCTCTGATGAGGGGAGGGTGCCTGGTCAATGCCCCCCTTCATCTCCGCTATGCCCCCTTCATCTCCGAATGCCCCCTTCATCTCCGCAATGTCCCCCTTCATCTCCGCTATGCCCCCTTCATCTCCGCTATGCCCCTCTTCCACAATGTCCCCCTTCATCTCCGCTATGCCCCTCTTCCACAATGTCCCCCTTCATCTCCTCTATGGCATAGAGGAGATGAAGGGGGACATTGTGGAAGAGGGGCATAGCGGAGATGAAGGGGGACATTGTGGAAGAGGGGCATAGAGGAGATGAAGGGGGACATTGTGGAAGAGGGGCATAGCGGAGATGAAGGGGGACATTGTGGAAGAGGGGCATAGAGTCTATGCCCCTCTTCCACAATGTCCCCCTTCATCTCCGCTATGCCCCTCTTCCACAATGTCCCCCTTCATCTCCGCAATGCCCCCTTCATCTCCGCAATGCCCCCGTACCTCCAGTCCCTGGTGGTCCAGCGGAGCGTCTTCAGATCTGTGCCTCTTCCGGCACAGATCCCCGCCACCCGAACATGGCGGGCGAGCACATGGCGGTACTCGACGAGTACCGCCATGTGCCGAGCAGAGCGATGCTCGAGCCGATCCGAGCATCGGCCGAGCACGCTCGCTCAACACTACTGAACATATCACAAGAAGTGACAATCTCCTGTCGTTCAGTATAAGAAAAACCTGGCCTCCTTGATGAATATTGCGTGAAGATTGACTTCTGGGAAAGGGGTGGGAGGGATCATCTTCAACATATTATTACACTGCATCTAGTAAGTTTTGAAGCATACGAACATCGCTCAGCAGTACTATTACATATGCTCAACTTTCTGAGGTTTGTGTAATTTGAAACACTATAACTTTAAAAATGCTAACACAGAAAACACACTGTATGAAATGTACATTTAATCTATACTTGATGATGATATGCCTAAAGAAATATATCGAGGGCTATGTACTAACCAGCTTTGGCAATATTTATAATTATTAGTTATCTCAATAAAGCATTACTGTATTGTATTGTGGTTTGTGGCTACTTATCAATTGAAATGGCTGGGCTGGCAAACCATGTTGTGTGGTTCCATGGCTACCAGTGAAACAAGACTAGGCTAGCAGACAGTGTAGTATGGTTATGAGGCTACCAGTGAAGTAAATCTGGGCTGCATTGCATGCCCCTCTGGTTATCAAAGGATTAACTGTCTGCAGGCTGCATTTGTTGAGATGTTACTGTAAAGGGACAATATATGTAGATGTGGAGCTGTCTGCAACATTTGTAGAGATGTTACAGTGTAAGGGGATAATGTATATTGATGTGGAACTGGAGCAGCATGGGGAACATCAGCCACCGCATGCACTGCATAACACGCTCAGCTTTCTTCCCTTGCCCAGATAGTGACTATGGGGATTTGTGGCTACCAGTAGGCAAGGGAACAAGGCTGGGGGTTCAGACAGTGTACATGGGGTTCTGTCTATAAGTGGGCAAGTGAACAAGGCTGGGGGGCACCTAGTAATCACAAATGCTGACTGACCCCCAGCCTTGTTCCCTTGGGAGTGCACAACATGTATGAAATAAATCTAACACAGAACTGAGAGGATAATTATGTAGTGTTTGGTGTACTTTTTTTGTCCCTTTGAGTGCCACAGGGGAGCAATGTACATCCCTATGGCAGTCAGAGGGATAAGGGAGTGATACTGTCCATGGTGCTGAAAGAATTCTCCCCTACTAGCCAAGCAGAGAAAATTCTATCAGACTTCAGGATTTTCGTACTGATGATGTGTGTGGGAGAACATCCTTTCCAAATGGACAGCAGATCGGCAATCCTCTCTGCTTCAGATTGAGGACTGTTACTGCATAGGAAAGTACAGGGAGATACCAACTTCACCCTCCTCAGGTAGGCAAATTTGAGACTGTGAACTCCCACAGCAGAAGCTGCTATCAGAGTTTAGTGCATGTATTGAAGTGCCACATTAACATATCAGCACACCCCTTTGCATGAGATAATGTCTCATTATCCTGCATTTACATAGGGAAATGGGTCATTATGCTTTATTTCCATATGGAAATAGGTCATTGTCCATGTGATGAGTGAAAATGTGAAAGATGAATGTCGATGTGGGCAGAGTTTTGTCGGACTGATGGTGATGTAATGTCAAAGATGCTTTGGTGACTACTGTCCATGTGCCTCTGACAGGACATCAACATTTTCAGCCCTCTTTGAATTTTAGTGAATTTAGGCCCATGTGTCCTTATTGAAGTGGACAAAGGCCATTGTCACTGCACAGGACTGGATTTCTTTGAGGATGGCTTAGCACTGATGACCTAACCATCAAGGTGGTTGGTTGCAGTTGTACCTGTTCCTTAATATGAGAGCAGATGTGTCAGTTGTGATACTGCTTAGTTATTCTATTTGACAATGTTTCCTTGCATACACTGTGTACAACACTGTTGCTGAGGATAAGGCACAGTTTCTTCCTCCTTTCAAAGGAAAAAAAAATCCAACACACCCATAATTTTAGAGAAGGTGCAGGAGGAGAAGCATAACTGGCCAACTTTTTCTCTCTAGTACAGCTGGGCAAAAGTTTCCACCTCAAAAATAGAAATGGGGAAAATTGCACTTCTCAACGAGCTGTACATTTTTTGCAAAAATTGCTTTTTTTCTTTTGCTTTTTTCACCTAGTTCATTGAATTTAAATCAGTGAGAAGAATTTATCCCCATCATTTGGCAAGTTTATCTTCCTTTCCCGAAGGCATAATATAAAAGGGGTGTCAGGTTCACATAGCATGCCATTCTGTGCTAGTGAGAGGAAGAGAGAGTAGCACATTTTTGAGCTAAAGCAGGCTAAAACAAGGAGATGAAGGTTAGTCTAGGGAATCTGGTAGACAGGAAATACGCTCTTTAAATTAGGGGAGTCTGGGGGATTATTGGGGACAGGAAGTGAGAAAGAAGTATGGCCCTCAAATACCTCTAAGTTTGATATAAGTAACTGGGAAGTTACAGGCAGCAATGATTCATGTTTCTTTCTGATCTGGCTGTTATCTCTGTCCTAGGAGGAGTCTGGGGTGTGAGAAGGGAGCAAAGAACATTTACCCAAAATATCCCAACAGTTTGTTTGACTGATTGGAAAGACACAGTCAGCCTTGATCCTAGTTTCTCCCTGATATCGCTGTTATCTCTGTGCTTGTGGAATCTGAGTTTGTGAGAAGGGAGCAAAGGAGAATTACCCCAAATACCTAAAAATGATGTGTGACTGACTGGGAATACACACAGGCAGAGGAGATCCAAATTTCTTCCTGATATTGCTGTTATATCTATGCTAGGGGAGGGTTTACTATCAATATGTCGCCCACCGAATAGCGCGTCTTGAATTGGCGCATCTGTTTAGGCGCGTCACTCCGAATGGCGCATCTGTATAGGCGCGTCAGTCTTGATGGCGAGTTTGATATGGTGCGCGTAAGGGAGTCGCAAAATGTGTATGTCGCGTCATTTGGATTGACGCACGTAGTAAGACGCGCACTTAAAGGGTAGTGAAGGGAAAAAATACAAGTTACAAAGTTAGTGAATTTTAAATTTTTATTGGGAAGCAAAAACTGTTTCACAAAATATACATGAAATGTAACCCTTTTGAGTGGCAGAGGGGTTCAAAACGCAATGCACTGCAATGCGTAGTGCACCCCTCTGGCACACAAAGGATTAAGCCTGACAGTTCAATCTAGGAATAACCACACATGTTTTGTAGCAGTCTTTATTTGAAAGCAAACAATATTTGACAAAGGGGCGCAATCGGGATGCTTTAACCCTGATGAGTGCCAGAGGGGTGCACAACACAATGCGTAGTGCACCCCTTTGGCACTCAAAGGATGAAGAAGTATGGGGAAAAAAGAAGTTGCACAAAAAGTCACACAACCACTTATTACCTACGTTGCTAATGTGAAAATACAACAAATAACAGTGTATACTTGTCACTGCTGCCAATACTCCCACAAACCTCTGGTTTTGGCTCCTCAACAATATATGTAATGAAAAACAAGAAAGAGTGAAGGCGCACACAATCTAAGTGCAAACTGCTTAAAATTCAATAAAATTAGACCTCCACTGTGCTGAATGGACAGTTGTCTTCTTCACCGTGCTCACAACACCTATCGCTGAGGGTATCTTTCAAATTCACCTTTTATTGAGGCAAGAATCCACCTTAAGTTCTGAATGCCTGTACTGGACTAATCCACAGTAATGGTATACTGAATAACCTCTCCTCCACTTGTCCTCCTTAGTCTACAGCTGTCCTAATTCTTCCAATTGGATCCACAACTATCTCCCTCTATCTAGGGGCTGCAGGACCCTTTGCACCTTAGGAGACCTAACTGTCATCAGACCATGAAACAATTGAAAGTTTATGTTGATGTTGCTCAAAACTTGGCATGCACGCAGAACTAAACCTCTGAGCTGCCAAATTATGCACAGTCTACATGTGGTCCAGGAGACAATCAAGAAATACTGAACTGTTTCTTAAGTAGGGAAATAATAATATAAGGGGAAATAGCAATTATCTCAGGAATGCATGCACTAACAATATGATTTATATACTAATTTGGCCAGTTTTTATTTACATGATTACATATCTTTTTTTACTTACCAATGTATTTAACCCCTTGGATGCTAGATAGGTGTTCAATATATTGAGAAGCAGCACACTGCAGACTACACACAAGTGAAATGGAGGACCCTGAGAACATTTTGAAACAAATCTCATATGAACAGTGGAAGAGAGAGAGAGAGAGAGAGAGAAGAAGGTGATTACAAAGAGTGTGAGCAACAAAGGTGGCAGAAGTGTAAACACTGAAGAGCATGGGAGAGAGAGTAGGTAGGATAATGGGAGAGAGAAGGGTGAGATAATGGAAGAGAGAGGGAAAGGGAGCATGGCAGAAGGGGGTGGATCACAGAGGAGAGACTGGGTGGGGCCATGGAAGAGACGGGGGGTAGAGAACATGGGAGAGTGGGTGTAGATAATAGGAGAGAGAGGGGGTGAGATCATGGGAGAGATAGAGGTGGTGGAAGCATGGGAGAAGGTTGTGGATCATGGGGAAGAGAGAGGGTGTGGGATTGTGGAAGAGAGTAAGAAGGGGCTGGACCATGGTAAAATGGCAGAGAAAGAAGAGATGGAGAGAGGTGGAGAGAGAGAAAAAACATGGGAAAGAGGAATAAGAGGTATAAGAGGAAAGAAAGTAGTGGAGTTCGTGTGTGTGAGTTTGTCCTGTAAACATGTCTTACTAGCGCTGCAGAATTTGTTATATAAATAATATAAATAATAAATATGTTATATAAATAATATAAATATATAATAAATAAATATTAGTAATAAAGATTAATAATGCTACAAAACCCACCATAGAAACCACATATACATTGATTAGACATGTGATGCAGACAGGAACCTGTTTGAATAATATCTGAAGGCAATTTTTATTCCCTCTGGTGCTTTGGTGTTTATACCAGAAAAGTTCCTCTGATCTTTGCACATGGCTAAAATACTCTGAAGCAGATCCACTATGAAGAAATTAAGCAATTCTAGGACAAACAAACTATATAATGGGGTGGGGGAGCAAATGACAATGTCATTGCTTTAAATGGGCATTTTAAATTACTGAGTTCTGGAAACCTATATAGCATTGTAAGGGATAAAGTCCAATTTAAACCAATGGGAGTTTGGGGAATTTTATTTTGAGCCCTCTTGCTGTAATAGCTACTACTACTTATGATTGGCTCTAATAACTTCTACTACTACTGCTACTACATATGCTTGGTTGCAACAACTACTACTACTGCTACATATGCTTGGCTGTAATAGTTGCTATTACTATGACTACTTATGCTTGGCTGTAAAGGCAACTACAACCTAAGCTTGGCTGTAATAGCTACTACTACTACATATGCTTGGCTGTAATAGCTGCTACTACATATCCTTGATAGTAATATATACTACTACCTATGCTTGGCAATGGTTTCATGCATCCATTGTTCATTCTTTATTAGCTCATACAAGCATATAACTTGTAAAAGCAGAGGTTTTCTTTGTGTTTGATGCTGATTAAAGGGTTATGGTTAGTAGATAAGCATTTTAAGGATTTTATCACTTGAAAATAAAGATTTTTATTTTTCATAGGCGGATTGGACACTCCATGTAATAACATAATAACATGCTGTATTCACAGCCTTTCATTCTGTCATCATTTTAAATCCTTTAATGTTTGCATCTCTAAGAAAGAATGCATTTTTTGAAACTATAATGTATTAGGTTAAATGATTCTAATTGATTTTCGTTGTTCTGTGTTTCTATGTATATAAAACTAAACTTAACACCTTAAAGGGACAGTAACATTTAATAATAAAAGCAGCTCTAATTAATCATCATAGTATTTGGACTTTGGAGAGTGTTATTTCAATTCTGTCAGAGTTGTAGTTCAAGAGTAATTCAATGACAAAGTGTCCCCCTCCCGCCCCTTTTACTGATGTAACACTTTTCAGCCAGATCAGAAGGGAGGTGCCCAGGTAGATTGCAGAGAGGGACAATTATTAAGATAAGGGAAAAAGCTGAAAAGCTTGTCAAGGGGGACAGGGCTTTCATTGTTTTCATTGTAAGAAGATTGTCCCCTGCTGTTATCTGTCTGGTCTTACAACCAGTGTCCCCATCTGAGAAGAGATGGCTTACACTAGGTAAAAGGGGCAGGAGGGGAAACTTTGCTTGTGAATATCTCTTAAACCATAAAGGTTTGAGAGATAAGACTGATATTGTTCTTCATATTTTTTTAATGCCTACAAAATAAAATAAAGTTAAAACGAAGTATTACTATCCCTTTAAGAACCAGAGGGATGTGCAATGCATTGCTTCATAATAGGTTGCACACCCGCTTGACCCTTAGGGGGTTAATGTAGCATTTAACAGAGATTCTCTGGATATGTTGGTGTTAACCCTATAATTTTAATTACCCATCCATAGTAGGAACTAGAGAAAAATGCTGCATTTGAACAAATGTCCAACCTTGTTACTACTTTTTACTCTGCTCTGTGCTATGTCTACAAAACCTTATTGTGAGTCCTTTTGCTGTATTAGCTACTACTACCTATGAATGTAATAACTGCTGCTACTGCTACTACTACTACTACTACTACCTATGCTTTGCTGTAATAGTTGTTACCACTACCTTTGCTTGGCTGTAATAGCTACTACTACCTATGCTTGGCTGTAGTAGCCATTAGTATTAGTTCCTACTACCTATGACTGTAATAACTTCTGCTACTACTAATACTACTACTACCTATTCTTCGCTGTAATAGTTGTTACTACTACCTTTGCTTGGCTGTAACAGCTGCTACTACCTGTGCTTGTCTGTAGTAGCTATTGCTACCTATGGTTGGCAGATGTTGCATGCATCTACTGTTCATTCTATATTAGCTCATATGACTTGAAATAGCAGAGGCTTTCTTGGAATTTGATGCTGATTAAAGGGATACAATTAGTAGATAAGTATTTTAGGGATTTTACCATTTGAAAATGTAGATTTTTATTTTTTGTAGGCAGATTGGGCACTCCATGTAATAACATAATAACATGTTGTGTTCACAGCCTTTCATTCTATCTTTTAAATCCCTTAATGTTTGCATCTGTAAGAAAGAATGGATTTTGAAACTATAGTGTATTAGGTTAAATGATTCAATTGCATTCCTTTCTTTTGTGTGTTTATGCTTATTAACCTAAACTTAACACCTTAAGGACCAGAGTGGTGTGCAATGAATTGCTTCACAATGCAGTTGACATCCCTCCGGTCCTTAAAGGGTTAATGTAGCATCCAAAATAATTTGTCTGGATATGTTGTAACCCTATCATTTTAATTACCCATCCATAGTAGGAACTAGAGAAAACTGCGGCCTTTGGACAACCACAAATGTCCAATCTTTTTACTACTTGTTACTCTGCCCTGTGCTATGTCTACAAAACCCTATTGTGAGTCCTTTTGCTGTATTAGCTACTACTATCTATGAATGTAATAACTGCTGCTACTACTACTACTATTACTACTACTACCTATGCTTGGCTGTAATAGTTGTTACCACTACCTTTGCTTGGCTGTAATAGTTACTACTACCTATGCTTGTCTGTAGTAGCCATTGCTACCTATGGTTGGCAGATGTAGCATGCATCTACTGTTCATTCTTCATCAGCTCATATGACTTGAAATAGCAGAGGCTTTCTTGGAATTTGATGCTGATTAAAGGGATACAATTAGTAATACAATTGCATCTGTAAGAAATAATGCATATTGAAACTATAGTGTATTAGATTAAATTATTCTAATTAATTCTTTGTTCTGTGTTTCTATGCTTATAAACCTAAACTTAACACCTTAAAGACCAGAGGGATGTAAAATACATTACTTCATAATAGGTTGCATACTCGCCTGATCCTTCAGGGGTTAATGTAGCATCTTCAGAAATTGTCTGGATATGTTGGTGTTGACCCTATAATTATAATTACTAGTGATGATCGAGCACCCCAATGCTCGGGTGTTCGGGTGCTCTGACCGAGCGCCCCCGGAGGCTCGAGTGCTCGGCCGAGCACCCGAGCCCCATTGAAGTCAATGGGAGGACTCGAGCATTACACCAGGCACCCCCTGCTCTGATGAGGGGAGGGTGCCTGGTCCATAGGAAAAGGGCAGAAAATGATGGAAACACCACAGAAATGGTTCAGGGACAGCATAGGGAGGATGTCTGGATGCATCTTGGACTCCAACATCGCTGCTGGGAACGATCTTTCGCCCGTACTACGCCATTTTTACAGAATGACCGTAAAACACACAAAAAGGAAGATAAAAACGACTTTAGGCGAAAAATTGTTACCAAACAGTATTTGCTGTATATTTACTTGTATATCATCTGCAAATTCTGCAAAAAATTTCATCGATTTTTCGGAACTGGGGCCATGATTAAGAGGGAAACGTGCGCAGAGGCAAATTCTCCCAAAAATTTCCTCGATTTTTCTGAACTGAGGCCATGATTAAGAGGGAAACGTGCGCAGAGGCAAATTCTCCCAAAAATTTCCTCGATTTTTCTGAACTGGGGCCATGATTAAGAGGGAAACGTGCGCTGAGCCGACCATCTAAAACATTATGGGTGAGGGTCTGCTGCGGAGCTGACCATCCTAAACATTATATGCGAAGGCCCGCTAGTGAGCTGACGCTATAAAACATTATATGAGAGGGCCCGCTAGAGAGCTGACCCAATAAAACATTATATGAGAAGGCCCGCTGGTGAGCTGGCCCTATATAAAAATTATATCACTGGGCCCGCTGGTGAGCTGGCCCTATATAAAAATTATATCACTGGGCATATGGAAGAGAGTCAACCATATACCCGTTTTTTGGGTGGAAGGGGTGAATGGGAATACAGAGTATTCCCATCATTGTAAATAACATATATAAAGTGAGTTTATGTTCCCCCGGGGCTTTCCTCCAGTGGAGTGGAGAAGTCAGGGGAAATCCAGGCCTTGTTCATTTTTATAAGTGTCAACCTATCAGCATTTTCGGTGGAAAGGCGGATACGCTTATCTGTTATGATGCCACCAGCAGCACTAAATACCCGCTCAGACAGAACGCTGGCGGCAGGGCAGGCCAGCACCTCCAAGGCGTAGAGTGCCAGTTCATACCACGTGTCCAGCTTGGACACCCAGTAGTTGTAAGGCACAGAGGGATCATTGAGGACGCTGACACGGTCTGCTACGTACTCCTTCACCATCTTCCAAAACTTTTCCCTCCTTGTGACACTAGGCTGCGCATCAGGGTGAGGGTGCTGGCGGGGTGTCATGAAGGTGTCCCACGCCTTGGAGAGTGTTGCCCTGCCTTTGTCGGAACTGCTGTGTGCTCACCTTTTCTCCCCTTCTCGGTTGGCCAAGGTAGCACGTACTCTGCCGCCAGCGTTGTCAGATGGAAAATTTTAGAGCAATCTTTCAACAAGAACCTTCTGGTATTGCACCATTTTGCTTGTCCTCTCCACCGGAGGAATGAGAGATGAGAAATTCTCTTTGTAGCGGGGGTCCAGAAGGGTGAACACCCAGTAATCCGTGTTGTCTAAAATGCGTATAACGCGTGGGTCACGGGAAAGGCAGCCTAACATAAAGTCAGCCATGTGTGCCAGAGTACCAACAGGCAAGATTTCGCTGTCCTCACCAGGAGGATGACTCTCAATCTCCTCATCCTCTTCCTCCTCTTCTGCCCACCCACGCTGAAGAGATGGAACTAAAGTTCCATGGCTACCCTCTGTAGCGGAGGCAACCGTGTCTTCCTCCTCCTCCTCCTCCTCCTCCGCCTCCTCCAATTGTCGCTGAGAAGACGAAGTGAGGGTGCTCTGGCTATCACCTTGTGTAAGCTCTTCCTCCCGCATTTCCACCTCTTCCACATGCAAAGCGTCGGTTTTAATTGTGAGCAGCGAGCGTTTCAGTAGACACAGAAGTGGGAAGGTTACACTGATAATAGCGTTATCGCCGCTCACCATCTGTGTTGATTCCTCAAAATTGCGTAAAACCTCGCAGAGGTCTGACATCCATTCCCACTCCTCACTTCTGATTACAGGAAGTTGAACGGAGAGGCGACGACCGTGTAACAGCTGGTACTCCACTACTGCCCTCTGCTGCTCACAAAGCTGGGCCAACATGTGGAAGGTGGAGTTCCAGCGCGTGCTCACGTCACACAGCAGCCGGTGAGCTGGCAATTGTAAGCGCTGCTGCAGCTTCAACAGGCCGGCTGAAGCTGTAGATGACTTACGGAAATGTGCACACACGCGGCGCACCTTGGTCAAGAGATCATGCAAATTGGGGTAGGTTTTTAGAAATCGCTGAACCACTAAATTAAATACATGCGCTAGGCATGGTACGTGTGTGAGCTTGCCGAGCTCCAAAGCCGCCACCAAGTTACGCCCATTATCACACACAACCATGCCTGGTTGCAGGTTGAGTGGCGAGAGCCACTGCTCGGTCTGGTGACTAATCCCCTGCAACAGCTCTGAGGCCGTGTGCTGTTTGTCCCCAAGGCAGATCAGCTTCAGCACGGCCTGTTGACGCTTCCCCACTGCAGTGCTACACTGCTTCCAGCTACCGGCTGATGGGTGAGTGGCGCTGCGCGCAGAGAATTCGGAGGTGGAAACGGAGGAGGAGGAGCCAATAATGTAGGTGCTGGCGGAAACCCTGATGGAGGTAGGGCCCGCAATCCTCGGCGTGGGTAGCACCTGTGCCATCCCAGGGTCCGAGTCGCTCCCAGCCTCCACGACATTCACCCAGTGTGCCGTCAGGGAAATGTAGCGTCCCTTGCCACAAGCACTTGTCCATGTGTCAGTCGTTAAGTGGACCTTCCCAGTAACTGCGTTGGTCAGGGCACGGGTGATGTTACGGGACACATGGTGGTGTAAGGCGGGGACGGCACACCGGGAAAAGTAGTGGTGGCTGGGGACTGCGTACCGAGGGACAGCTGCTGCCATCAGGCTGTGGAAGGACTCAGTCTCCACAAGCCTAAATGGCAGCATTTCGATGGCCAGTAATTTGGAAAGGTGTGAGGTTAGTGCTATGGCCTGTGGGTGGGTGGCTGGGTATTTTCGCTTGCGCTCAAATGCCTGGGGTAACGACATTTGGACGCTGTGCTGGGACAGGGAAGTGGATGTGGTCGCTGATGGTGCTTCAGATGGTACAGGTGCAGGGCGGGAGGTATGCGGGCCTGCGCCTTCGACAGGCGATTGGCCGGCACCGAAAACAGGGGAAGAGGAGGCAGTGGTGTGGCTTGCAGACACAGATTGGCGATCCGGGCGTTCCTCCCACTTATTACGGTGCTTGGATGCCATGTGTCGGATCATGCTGGTGGTGGTGAGGTTTCTAGTGTTCATGCCTCGGCTCATTCTGGTGTGGCACAGGTTGCAAACTACAATTCTTTTGTCGTCCGCACTTTCCTTAAAAAAACGCCATACCGCGGAACATCTACCCCTTGGCAAGGGAGATTTACGCAAGGGGGTGCTCCGTGGAACATTTGCGGGCCGGTTTGGTGCGGTCCGCCTTCTTTCTCTAGCCACAACACTGCCTCTTCCAGCCTGTTGCGGTGCTGCAGATGGCTCACCGTCAGGACTGCTGTCATCGCTCGGCTCTACACCTTCCCAGGTGGGGTCAGTCACCTCATCGTCCACCAAGTCCTCCTCCACTTCCTCACTCTGATCATCCTCCTCATGTCTTGATCCCACCACATACTCAGTCATTGACAACTGTATATCATCCTCCTCATCAAGGTCTTGAGACAGTAATAGTGGTTGATTTAATGGCAACTGTGTCTCATCATCATCATCATCCACTTCCTTTGACCTTAAATGCCGTTCCCCTCTGTCATCTTCTTGTGACTGGGTACCCTCTAGAGGTTGTGAATCAGGGCACAAGATGTCATGTTCCTCTGCAAGCGTACTTGGAGAGAGGTTCAAATTAAGGATTGGTGATGAGTAGTGTTGAGCGAGCACCCCGATGCTCGGGTGCTCGGGTGCTCTGACCGAGCACCCCCTGAGGCTCGAGTGCTCGGCCGAGCACCCGAGCCCCATTGAAATGAATGGGGCAACACCAGGCACCCCCTGCTCTGATGAGGGGAGGGTGCCTGGTCAATGCCCCCTTCATCTCCGCTATGCCCCCTTCATCTCCGAATGCCCCCTTCAGCTCCGCAATGTCCCCCTTCAGCTCCGCTATGCCCCTCTTCCACAATGTGCCCCTTCATCTCCGCTATGCCCCTCTTCCACAATGTGCCCCTTCATCTCCGCTATGCCCCTCTTCCACAATGTCCCCCTTCATCTCCTCTATGCCATAGAGGAGATGAAGGGGGACATTGTGGAACAGGGGCATAGCGGAGATGAAGGGGCACATTGTGGAAGAGGGGCATAGCGGAGATGAAGGGGCACATTGTGGAAGACGGGCATAGCAGAGATGAAGGGGGACATTGTGGAAGAGGGACATAGAGTCTATGCCCCTCTTCCACAATGTCCCCCTTCATCTCCGCAATGCCCCCTTCATCTCCGCAATGCCCCCGTACCTCCAGTCCCTGGTGGTCCAGCGGAGCGTCTTCGGATCTGTGCCTCTTCCGGCACAGATCCCCGCCACCCGAACATGGCGGGAGAGCACATGGCGGTACTCGACGAGTACCGCCATGTGCCGAGCAGATCGATGCTCGAGCCGATTCGAGCACGCTCGCTCATCACTAGTGATGAGACGAGCTCCTCACTATATCCCAGTGTGGGATCACTTCTTTGACCAGATCCTCTATGGTGGGAGAAAGGATGATCAGGGTGAGGATTATGTTGACCAGAATCTTGGCTACTGAGAGTGGACTTGGTGGAAGACAGGGTGGTGCTTAACCGACTGGAAGCAGTATCAGCTGAAATCCAACCGACCACCTGTTCGCAGTGGTCTGACCTCGAGAGTGATGTCCTGCGACGCCCTGTAAACTGAGACATGAAGCTAGGTATGGTGGATGTCTTTCTGTCTTGTGCTCTGGCACCAGGCACAGTTTCTACGCGTCCTGACCCGCGCCCTGAACTATCAGGATCACGTCCACTTCCCCGTCCCTTTTTACCCGCCTTCTTCATATTACACGGAATATGTGCTGCAAATCTGCAACTTTGCACAGTAAACAGAATGTTCTCCTAATATGCAACTTTGCACACTAAACAAAATGTGCTTCTTATCTGCGGCTACGCACAGTGAATGGAATATGTGACTTTGATATTTTATAGTTTGCACAGTTAACAGAATGTTCTCCTAATATGCAACTTTGCACACTAAACAGAATGTGCTTCTTATCTGCGGCTACGCACAGTGAATGGAATATGTGACTTTGATATTTTACAGTTTGCACAGTAAACAGAATGTTCTCCTAATACGCAACTTTGCACACTAAACAGAATGTGCTTCTTATATGCGACTACGCACAGTGAATGGATTATGTGACTTTGATATTTTACAGTTTGCACAGTTAACAGAATGTTCTCCTAATATGCAACTTTGCACACTAAACAGAATGTGCTTCTTATCTGCGGCTACGCACAGTGAATGGAATATGTGACTTTGATATTTTACAGTTTGCACAGTTAACAGAATGTTCTCCTAATATGCAACTTTGCACACTAAACAGAATGTGCTTCTTATCTGCGGCTACGCACAGTGAATGGAATATGTGACTTTGATATTTTACACTTTGCACAGTTAACAGAATGTTCTCCTAATATGCAACTTTGCACACTAAACAGAATGTGCTTCTTATCTGCGGCTACGCACAGTGAATGGAATATGTGACTTTGATATTTTACACTTTGCACACTAAACAGAATGTTCTGCTAATCTGAAACTCTGCACTCTAAACAGAATGTGCTGCTAATCTGAAACTTTGCACACTAAAAAGAATGTGCTGCTAATATGCAACTTTGCACATTGAACAGAATGTGCTCTAATCTGCAACTTTGCACACTAAACAGAATGTGCTGCTAATCTGCGGCTAGGCACAGTGAACAGAATATGTGAAGCTTTTTTTTTTATATCTCTGCCCCCCCAAACAAAATAAATTGCTGCCCCCACACACAGTAGTCCTAAAAAGGACTTTTGGATCTTTTTTTTTTTTTAAATCGCTTTTCTTCTCCCTACACTGACTTTCCCTTCCTATCCTCATCTCTCCCTGGCTAAGACTGAGCCGAACTCGCTGGTCAGGTGCTATACAGCACCCGATCACGGGTTCTGGCCAGCCAATCAGTGTAATGCCAGCAGCCAACATGGCTGCTGGTATTACACTGATGTCAGAGCCTCCCTGCACGTTTATTGGCTGCGCAGCAGCCGCGAAACGTGCGGGGAGGAGACCCGAACATGGCGGGCGAGCACATGCGGTACTCGTACGAGTACCGCCATGTGCCGAGCAGAGCGATGCTCGAGCCGAACCGAGCTTCGGCCGAGCATGCTCGCTCATCACTAATAATTACCTATCTGTCGTAGGAAATGGAGAAAACCGCTGCCTTTGAATAGCCACAAATGTCCAACCTTGTTACTAGTTGTTATTCCTGCACTATGTCCACAAAGCTTTGAGTCCTCTTGCTGTATTACCTACTATTACATATGATTATCTGTAATAACTACTACTACTACTATTACTAATACTTATGCTTCGCTGTAATAGTTGCTACCACTACCTTTGCTTGGCTGTAACAGCTGCTACTACCTATGCTTGGCTGTAGTAGCTATTCTATCTATGGTTGGCAGATGTTGCATGCATCTACTGTTCATTCTATATTAGCTCATATGACTTGAAATAGCAGAGGCTTTCTTGGAATTTGATGCTGATTAAAGGGATACAATTAGTAGATAAATATTTTAGGGATTTTACCATTTGAAAATATAGATATTTATTTTTTGTAGGCGGATTGGGCACTCCATGTAATAACATAATAACATGCTGTGTTCACAGCCTTTCATTCTGTCTTCCTTTTAAATCCCTTAACGTTTGCATCTGTAAGAAAGAATGCATTTTGCAATGTAATGCAGTTCACATCCCTCTGGTCCTTAAAGGGTTAATGTAGCATCCAAAATAATTTGTTTGGATATGTTGGTGGCAACCCCGTAATTAGAATTATCTATCCATTATATGAACTGGAGAAAGCTTTTGCCTATGGACAGGCATAAATGCGCAACTCTGTTACTCCTTCTTCTGCTGAAAAATAATTAATCCTTTTTATACGTTAGGCCAGGAGTAGAGAACACCTTGACGTTCAGCTCTAGTGAACTACAGTTCCTGTAATGCCCAACCAGCCACTGGCTGTTTGGGTATGATGGGAGTTGTAGTCTCCAGCAACTGATGATCCAACAATTTGATAGCTACCTGTTTTTTGTACTCAGGACACCCATAACATGAAGTCTGGAATTTTCAAGGCACAGGTTATTTGTCTAGGAGTAAGAACTGGTACAAATACATAAATATATAGTTATTTTTAGGTCTTACATAAAAATATATTTGACATTCAACATTCATAATTTTTTAAAAGCTTCATATAAATGAATGGGGTAACTTAAGGAGATACCTTAGTATACCATAGTGCCACGGCACCCTGCTTGAGAACCACTGGTCTATACTATATCTAGCAACTAGCCAGTGATATAAAATGAAGGGTGGAACTAAAGGTTAAACTGCACCCTACCATCCAATCCCAATATTGTGGTTCACAGTCCAATCAGGATAGGTGATATGCTGTACAATCAGGAAGTGCTGCCCTCTATTGAATCATGGCTCATGACAAGGCATCCAGTTGTGCAAAAAAAATTGAATACTTGAATAGTTATCAGAACAGGTTGGATTGGTTGATGTGCAGTCCATAAGTATTTTAGACAGTGACACATTTTGTTGCTTTCGTTGCTCCAACACATTGGATATGGAATTAAACAATGACTAAGAGGATAACGTGCAGACTTTCCGCTTTCATGTTAAGGTGTTTGCCTCCATAAATTGTGAACAATGTAGGAATTACAGCCATTTAACTGTTAACCCTCTGCATGTCAAACATGTGTGAGGCATGGGCTTGGCCATGTGTAGCTGCACAGCCAAGTCAATGCCCCACATGTGCCTGGAGCCCCCCTCCTCTCCCCATTTATTTTCTAACTCATGCTCCAGACCTCATTGGGGGGGGTCATCAGTACTGGAGTTGCAAAAGAGCAATGTACTGTCCTGATTCACTGTTACCTGAACTTCTGGGTAGGAGTAGGTGGGATCAGGGAAAGCCTCCCTACTTCACCAGTGACATGTTCACAGGCGACATGAAAATGCTTTCCCCATTCTCGCCCAATCCTACTAGTTTTGATAAGAGTAATGCAGTTGAGCATATTGATCAATAGCCCCCCCATGAGGTCTGAGATGAAAGTAATAAAAATAATTAACCCTGCTTTTGCCTCAGGGGGTCCAACACTTTGCTTTGCAATACATTGGACATGACTATGGCAAACAAGATTCATTTTTTTCATAATTTTTAAAGAATAATGAAGCAAATATTGAATTATCCCTGTGTGTGCCACAGGGAGTCCAACACATCACTTTTCAATGCATTGAGACCCTCCTTTTTCATGCACACTAACTGCCTCATCACCCCATGTACCCTTCCTCCCATCCTGGTTCCACATCCCACTAGTAGTCACATTCCCCCCAGCCTGACCCCTCAGTCTGGTTCCACTGCCCACTGGTAGACACGGACCGCCAGTGTGTACTGGAATTAGGGTGGGAATGAAACATTTCATGTGAGGGGCATACACTGTTTGATTTGCAGTCTGATTCCAGTGCACACTGGTAATCACTGACTCCCCTATATGCACTATCTGATCTCTTTGCCTTGTTACGCTACCTATTGGTATTCAGACATACCTGCATACAATGTCTGACCTCCTCCCTCAGCCTGGTTACACTGGCAGTCACAGGTCCACTCACACTGTCTGACCCATAAGCCTGGTTCTTCCACAAACTGTTAATCACATTTCCACACATTTCTTCAAGTGTATCCATAAAATCACACATGTACTATTTGCTTCCCCGTCCTTGTTCCACTGGTAGCTCTGCTCTTGTCAACCCATGCCAGGGAGATTCCATTTTTCTTAGGCTGGCAGTAGGTACTGAATAAGCTGGAAATCCCATGGTGTTGTACCATTTTAGTATCTTTGAAATTATTGAACAGTAACATAAATTATTTACAAATACAAACAATTTTGATTTGTGCCCAAACACAGAAAGGCAGCTAAACAAACTATATCCTCACTATATGATATAATAGACCAAAACTGTGTATATAAAAAAAATGTTTGAAGCTCCTATATAAAGATCAATCAAAAGGAGAATACACTTTGGACTTATATGAGAATATTTATTAAATGCAAAATGTAGAGATATATAAAATTGTAACCATATCATAATATTCACTAACTGGACAATATAATTGCATAAAACAGATATAGCCTACCCATATCAGTGGGGTATCTACTTTCCAGAAATATAGAGTTTGATATATATTTATTAAGTTTGTTTAGCCAGTTTTACCATGGAACCACTGGATTGCCATTTTAGTTCATAAATTTGAAAATATAATTTCCTGATAATTAAGTGTTTCAGCAGGCCATGCATGTTGGCAAATCTTGTGGCACTTCACTGGTTGGTCATGCGTGGGCTAGGGGTGAGGGGACTGTACACACGTGTGGCCATCGGGGGACACAGAAGAAGAGTAAATATTGGTAAGCAAATTTCAGAGTTTTTACAGTAAGGGTAGTAAAGTTATTAAATTCTTTGCCTCGAGATGCTGTGCATGCAGATAATGTAACTGCTTTCAAAAAAGTAATGGAAACCTATCTAGCATAGAACAGTACTGAGAATTATGACAGTTGGCTGCAAAGCAGATAGGATCCAGGGAAATAGCCGACTGCCATTTCGACTCAGGAATTGAATGTTTTTACCCACTTAGAACTTAATTGTAAATGGTTTCCACTGGATCGACAGGGGTGATATGGCATGAAATTGGTGGCAGTATATCTTTTTTCAGCCTCATCAACTATTTTATTAACTATACATATTTGGTATTTTTGTGCTTGAAGAGAGTCAGGGATTTTTAAAATAACTGAAACTTTCACAATCAACATGTTTTTGATATATGCTATGTGATTTTACCAAAGTATGCCATTTTTTTAAAACTTTTTTTGTATTTATAAAATTGTAACTTGTCGTATGATGCAAAATTTACTTCTCATGGGGCACCATGCAAACCTCCCCCACCAAAAAAATATTATATATATTTTTTTCAAATGTAAAAGTTACAAGCGGGAATCAGACCTAATCAGAAGCACAGCAAAAATGCTGAAAATGTGTCTGGTTAAAACTCAGATATGTATATTATTGTGAAGGTAACCAATTGGTAAAACTGTGTATATGTGTGTTTGGGGGGGGGGTCTTTTTTCCGTTTGAATTGACTTTCAGTGTACCCCTGCCATGGTAACAGTAAACAGCATGGTATTTTTGGGTAACTTAGGGCATATCATCTGCTCCATAGGTAGCAGATACAAATTGACAATTCCCATTGATATAAATCACACTTTTCTCCCACTTAAATCCCTTTTATCAGTGTGCTCCTTCATACCTACCAACATTTCAAATGGCCAAATAGTGACACATGTTTTTGGTGGTGTAACTGGGGTCCATGGCCGAGGCATTTCAGAAAATGTTTAGGGTTATTCCATGACCTACTGAAACCTCTTTGTGCAATAGAATAAATTATTTAGTGCAAGACCAAAGTATTTTATTTACACAGACTAATTTATAAACACATTTACTGAAGTTTATACAAACATTAATGTGAGTTTTATTGCTGTGGATCAATGTGATACACTTTAATGGCACAATGTTTGATCTTCTAAAAAGAGGGACAGCAGGGTGGGAAAGAGGGACAGAGGGATGTGGGTTTCAAAGAGGGACTGCCCCCTCCTAAAGAGGGATGCCTGTCAGGTATGCTTTTATTCAAGGCACTCTAGGCACCTTAGGTTCACCCATGGTCACACACCACTATACACATGACCTTGCATCCAGTCCCATCAACTGTTTTGTGTGTCAGACCATACCTTGGCCTATGATAATCAAGGACAAAAAAGAAAAAAACTTTAATCTGTGGATGTTAGCGAGATCTCCAATTGCTCTGTAGTGTATTGGAGAACTCTCTAGGATCTGGGGGGGCAGGGTAAATAATAGCCTTTAAAAGAGTATAAGACTGGTGCAGGAACATTTACATTGTTGTGGCTACACTTGGAATGTGGGTGTAGCCAGCACAGCTGAGGCTCCCTGCAAAATTGGAATCTCTAGTCAGTTTCCTACTCTGCTCAGTGGGAAATTTGGCCCTGCCTTGTATGCTAGATAAGATTTCAATGCTCTGCTTTGTAATTCATTGCAAACCTCTATAGCATTCAGGAGGTTAAATCAATGGAAATTGTAATTCCTTCCCTTTAGTATAGATGGTTGGCTCCAGAACCACTCTATTTTTTTGCGAATATGAATTTTTTTTAACATCCAAAGTGATTTGCAGCTATATAGATTTTGGATCTAGTTGTACTAATTCAGCAGTAGTGTTTAATTTATCTTTATACATACAGGTCCCCAAACTATTTTATTTTCTCATTAATTAGTCAAAACCAGTTTAACTTAGCTACTAAAAGATGAAATATGAGTAAATGAATCTTGTTCCACTAGATTAACACAACTTAACCCCTTGAGAACCAGAGTTCTGTGCAGTACATTGCAAAGAAATGCATTTCACATCCCCGTGGCCCTCAGGATGGTAAAGATCCTTTCATCAATATTCACATGATAAACAGGCAGGAGAATACTATTTGCCCTCTGAGCTTCCAGCTCTGTTTTAATCAATGGACTGTGACGTTTGTATGTCAAATGCTCGCTAGGATTTCACATTTAAGTCAATACGGCCTTGATGCATATGTACATAGTGGCTCATGTTCTAAGGAAAGAAGTGTATGTCTGGAGTAAACCAGATGACCATATGAGAACAAATATAAATTACTTTACTAAATAATACATTTGTTTTTTGGTGAGTTAACCCCTCCAATTCCATACAGTTTACAATGTGTTGCAGGCTGACTAACATTGGAAGGGTTAAGGTGACTTGCGTGACTGTGAGGAGGGGGGTGGATGCAGATGGCAACACTGGGGAGCTGTGGTTTTCTCAATCTCTGGAGGTAACATAAGCCTGTTTCCCATTTTGGGAAGCAGTATCCAGTTAAACAAGGGATCCTTGCAAAGGACATTCTACTAAATTGTTATAGAAGAATGGATATTATAGTGTTTTTAGTAGCTATTTTGTTATGTATACCGAATTGCAAACTTCAGAATATACTCAGCCAAGGCTTCTGACTTGAGACAGCAGATTTACTCACTTGAGACAGCAAGTGTGGACCTTCATCAGGGAAACCACAGACACACACACACACACGGACATTAGAGTTGTTGATAACATACAGCAGTATGCCTACTAAAATTCTCAGAGCTGGATAAACAGACAATGAAAGGGATCATGTTGCTTACAGTTCCTTGTCATTAAAACTAGCACTTAATGTTTGGGATCAATTTGGTATTGATTCAGTACCAAACATGATATCACACAGAATGCCTCAATAAAAAGAACAAACAAAATAGCTGATGCTCAGTGTGATACATTGTTATAGCATGAAAGGGGATTGAGTCCTATATAGTCACAAGTCTTCTTGCTAAATTTCAGATATAATGATTCACTGACAAATATAGTTTAGCCATCCTTATTGGAAAAATAATAAAACTCACATTAATTTGTCTTTAAAATTCATTATATGTGTTTATACGTTAGTCTGTGTAAAAAAAAAAATACATTGGTCTTCCTCTAAACATTTATTCAATTGCACAAAGAGGTGTCAATAGGTCATGAATTGACCTAAAAAGTATTGGTAATGCCCTACTTATCACCTAAAACTATAGTGTCCCTCTTTGCCCATTTTAAATGTTGGGAGGTATGGCACTACAGCGCAAAATTTTGGACAGTCTCTGCCATTCAAAGGAATAAATGTCAAGGAGCCAACATAGTGAGTGCTACCCCTATAAATAGTCTTATCAAATATTTAATGTCACTGCTGAGGTTCATTTAAGAGGAACACGTTGAAGTGCTTGTTCTGATGTTAAGGAATTACTCACAAACACAACTGAACAAAAGTTCAGACTTGATGTCAGGTGTTGTTAGAGAGAAAAGGCACAGGAACTTCAGGATACAAGTGGACGCTGTATGCTGGCCACCAATTAGATGAAAAGCAGTGGCATGATGCAGGACACCTTGATCAGATGACTTGAATGAGGAGCACAGCTGGTCTCAGAGCTGTAGCCCTGTGCAGGACGCAGTAATCAGATGAATAATGTGAAGCACAGCTGGTCTCAGAGCTGTGGCATGGTACAGAATTATATAATTAGATGAGTTGGTTACAAGCACAGCTGGTCTTGGAGCTGCGGGACTTTGCAGGACTCTGAGATCAGATTAATTAAATGAAGCACAGCCAGTGCTCAGCACAAGTTGAGAATACCCTGAAAAAAGGCTTCAGACAGAAGGCTAGCTGTCAGTGGGTGATTGGCAGGCATGAGACTGGAAGCATGGTTGGCAGACATAAAGTACAAAAATCTTCAACAGTGTGTAAAACCGAAAAAATACAGGGAGACAAATTAATCAGGTGGATCATGAGCCTACAGAAATCATGGTCAATCAAGATGAGGTACAAAGTCAGTGCCTTCTAGCATGCTTAAGTTTTGTTAAGGAAACTAGGAGTGGTTAATTGGTGGAAAATATGTTGATTTTCCTACACATACTATAGTGGAGGTGTTGTGGGCATGTTCACTTGCAAGTCTTCACAATGGTGAAGTGTGCGCTCCAATATGCACTAAATCAATCAAATGTGCTCATACAGTACATGCATTGGTGACAACTCTGCCACCCAATCTATCACTAAACACAAAACAGACAGGATTCCAAAGCACAGTTATTCTATTTATGGGGAAAAGAACAACTTGGGATGTTTATTTCTTTTTCTTGGGGGGACCTTTGACTGGGTGCCAGATGTTGATGCCCTGACTGACTGCCTGGTCACACTTTGCCCCCTAGGTGTAGCTTCAGGGGTCACACTGGAGGGAGTGGTGGGTGCAGTGGACCCCTCTGTCGACCGCTGCTCCCTCTCAACCTGTAGGTTCTCCCTGCGATTGTGGTCCCTCAACTCCACCAGCACCCAGCCAATCATGTTCATCATCCCCGTGTGGTACTGATGGAGTTGTGTGTTGATCCTGGTCAGTTCAACCTCCAGGGCATGTATGCGGTCCTCTATCCTTTAGGTGTTCCTCCAGGATTCCCTTCGGCTCCTTAATATGTTGTGATCAGTACTGCAGTATGCCCAGAGTAGCTTCCTCTGAAGCACCATGCCCTACGCCTCCATCCCCGTGATGCGTGCAATGGTGGAGGTGGCTGTGCCTGGTGACTCTCCTGGTAGTGAGGCCTCTGGGTGTGAGTCCTCTGCTGCTGTGGCTGCTGCTGCAACTGAGTCCTTTGCTGCTGAGAATGCTGGTGCTGAGTCCTCTGCTGCTGTGATTGCTGCTGCTGGGTCCTCTGTTGCTTTTGTGGCTGCTGAGTCCTTTGCTGCTGCTGTGGCTGCTGCAGCTGTGACAGCTGGTGGAGTGGCTGCTGCAGATGATGGGTATAGACCCGCCACAACAAGTGACCCACAGCTGCCCACTGATGTCTGTGCTTGTGGTGGAGTGATGTCTTCCCTGGGTAGAGGGAGATGGGGCTCCCCAATCAGGCCCAGGTGTTGGTAGTCCAGTGGCCAAGGGTCATATCTTGACCACTGGTAGGTGCTTGGCCCCCACCTTGGATCATACCTAGGGCCAGTGGTGGAGCAGCCCATAGTGGTGCAGCCAGTGGTGGTGCAGAGAGTGGTGGTGCAGACTGTGTTGGAGGAGATGAGGATGGTGAGTATGGTGACCACTGGCTGGTCCCTTCCTCTGTGTACTCCTCACTGGGTGGTGACGTAGCCTCCTCCACAGGCTCCAGCTGTGCTGGAGGCCCGTAAGCTCTGTGGAGAAAGGAGATGGTGTGATTAGTAAATGTAGCCATGATAGGATTAAAGGGATAATAATACTTCAAATGTAAGAAAAAAATTTTTTGGGGGGGGTTTATTCCCCTGAGTAAAACTAGGGTACTCCCACTGCTGAAAGGTGTTTTATTCCAAAGTTATTACAGATGAAATTTGAATTTTTTAGGTGCAATATCACAGTGGCTGGAAATTGTACAGTGGCGCTGTTGCTACACCATCCTATGGAGATTAACGGTCCCAGAACTAGAGGTGTCCATGGGATGGTGTAGCAACAGCCCCACTGTACAATTTTAGGCCATTGTGAGATTGCACCAATGAAATTCAATTTTCAACTGTAATCAATTTGGAATGAAAAAACTTTCAGTAGTTGGAGTACTATTGTTTTACTCAGGGGAATGAACCCTACAAAATATGTTTCTTTTTTACATTTGAAGTATTATTATCCCTTTAACGGATAGCGATGGTTAATTTCACCTTGATGTAATATTGTAGGCATTGGAATAAGATGTGGATCCATGTTAGTCCTATCCCTCAAACCCTCATGGTTAGACCCATCACAAACTAAATTCTATTGATATCATCAATGAAAACATACCTAGTATATCCCATTTAAGTAAGGTGGGATATACTAGGTATGTGTATTTTGATGAAATCAATAACAGTTAGTTTCTGATGGGTGCACATATATGGCCAGTAAGGCAATCACACATACTGAACTGATCTCTGGATTCACATCTCATTGGGACATATTTGTACCCATTTGAAAGGTACATATCCACATACATATCTGACCGTTTTGCTTTGTGTACATATATTTTTTGAACAGATCTGCAGTGTGATTCAAGTGGTATTCATTCCTATATTATCAGTTTATCCCGTACAATGCAGTATTTTGTATTACAAAAGCAGAAAAGAGAAGAAAGCTCACAGCGCTTACTCACCATAAAATATCCATATCATATTATAAATTAAATATAAGAATAAAGTTAGAAATATAGATAGCAGCAAGGAATGAAAGGGTTCTCCAGTCCCCCTAACATTAGACCTAAACCCAAAAGTGAAAACACATACAAAAAAGACAGTCCTGCGCTCCTCTATATACTGTGAACATAAGTGTCCTGTATTTAGCATATGTAATAACTAGTGTTGAGCGAGCATGCTCGGCCGATGCTCGGATCGGCTCGAGCATCGCTCTGCTCGGCACATGGCGGTACTCTTACGAGTACCGCATGTGCTCGCCCGCCATGTTCGGGTCTCCTCCCCGCACGTTTTGCGGCTGCTGCGCAGCCAATAAACGTGCAGGGAGGCTCTGACATCAGTGTAATGCCAGCAGCCATGTTGGCTGCTGGCATTACACTGATTGGCTGGCCAGAACCCGTGGTCGGGTGCTGTATAGCACCTGACCAGCGAGTTTGGCTCAGTCTTAGCCAGGGAGAGATGAGGATAGAAAGGGAAAGTCAGTGTAGGGAGAAAGAAAGCAAATTTGTGAAAAAAAAAGAACCAAAAGTCCTTTTTAGGACTACTGTGTGTGGGGGCAGCAGTTTATTGTGTGTGGGGGGAAAAAAACAAAAAAAAAAAAATTTCATATATTCTGTTTAGTGTGCAAAGTTGCAGATTAGAGCACATTCTGTTTAGTGTGCAAAGTTGCAGATTAGAGCACATTCTGTTTAGTGTGCAAAGTTGCAGATTAGAGCACATTCTGTTTAGTGTGCAAAGTTGCAGATTAGAGCACATTCTGTTAAGTCTTCAAACTCAAATATCAAAGTCACATATTCCATTCAGTGTGCTTCGCCGCAGTTTAGCAGCCTATTCTGTGTACTGTGCACAGTTGCAGAATAGGAAGAAATACTGTTAAGTCTTCAAACTAAAATATCAAAGTCACATATTCCATTCAGTGTGCTTCGCCGCAGTTTAGCAGCCTATTCTGTGTACTGTGCAGAGTTGCAGAATAGGAAGAAATACTGTTAAGTCTTCAAACTAAAATATCAAAGTCACATATTCCATTCAGTGTGCGTCACCGCAGTTTAGCAGCATATTCTGTGTACTCTGCACAGTTGCAGAATAGGAAGAAATACTGTTAAGTCTTCAAACTAAAATATCAAAGTCACATATTCCATTCAGTGTGCTTCGCCGCAGTTTAGCAGCCTATTCTGTGTACTGTGCACAGTTGCAGAATAGGAAGAAATACTGTTAAGTCTTCAAACTCAAATATCAAAGTCACATATTCCGTGTAAGATGAAGAAGGTGGGTAAAAAGGGACGGGGAAGTGGACGTGATCCTGATAGTTCAGGGCGCGGGTCAGGACGCGGAGAAACTGTGCCTGGTGCAAGAGCACAAGAAAGAAAGACATCCACCATACCTAGCTTCATGTCTCATTTTACAGGGCGTCGCAGGACATCACTCTCGAGGTCCGACCACTGTGAACAGGTGGTCGGTTGGATGTCAGCTGATACTGCTTCCAGTCGGTTAAGCACCACCCTGTCTTCCACCAAGTCCACTCTCAGTAGCCAAGAGTCTGGTCAACATAATCCTCACTCTGATCATCCTTCCTCCCACCATAGACGGTCTGGTCAAAGAAGTGATCCCACACTGGGATATAGTGAGGAGCTCGTCTCATCACCAATCCTTCATTTGACCCTCTCTCCAAGCACGCTTGCAGAGGAACATGACATCTTATGCCCTGATTCACAACCTCTAGAGGGTACCCAATCACAAGAAGATGACAGATGTGAACGGCATTTAAGGTCAAAGGAAGTAGTGGATGATGATGATGATGATGAGACACAGTTGCCATTAAATCAACCACTATTACTGTCTCAAGACCTTGTTGAGGAGGATGTTATACAGTTGTCAATGACTGAGTATGTGGTGGGATCAAGACATGAGGAGGATGATCAGAGTGAGGAAGTGGAGGAGGACTTGGTGGACGATGAGGTGACTGACCCCACCTGGGAAGGTGTAGAGCCGAGCGATGACAGCAGTCCTGAGGGTGAGCCATCTGCAGCACCGCAACAGGCTGGAAGAGGCAGTGGTGTGGCTACAGAAAGAAGGCGGACCGCACCAAACCGGCCCGCAAATGTTCCACGGAGCACCCCCTTGCGTAAATCTCCCTTGCCAAGGGGTAGGTGTTCCGCGGTATGGCGTTTTTTTAAGGAAAGTGCGGACGACAAAAGAATTGTAGTTTGCAACCTGTGCCACACCAGAATGAGCCGAGGCATGAACACTAGAAACCTCACCACCACCAGCATGATCCGACACATGGCATCCAAGCACCGTAATAAGTGGGAGGAACGCCTGGATCGCCCATCTGTGTCTGCAGGCCACACCACTGCCTCCTCTTCCCCTGTTTTCGGTGCCGGCCAATCGCCTGTCGAAGGCACAGGCCCGCATACCTCCCGCCCTGCACCTGTACCATCTGAAGCACCATCAGCGACCACATCCACTTCCCTGTCCAAGCACAGCGTCCAAATGTCGTTACCCCAGGCATTTGAGCGCAAGCGAAAATACCCAGCCACGCACCCACAGGCCATAGCACTAACCTCACACCTTTCCAAATTACTGGCCATCGAAATGCTGCCATTTAGGCTTGTGGACACTGAGTCCTTCCGCAGCCTGATGGCAGCAGCTGTCCCTCGGTACGCGGTCCCCAGCCGCCACTACTTTTCCCGGTGTGCCATCCCCGCATTACACCACCATGTGTCCCGTAACATCACCCGTGCCCTGACCAACGCAGTTACTTGGAAGGTCCACTTAACGACTGACACATGGACAAGTGCTTGTGGCCAGGGACGCTACATTTCCCTGACGGCACACTGGGTGAATGTCGTGGAGGCTGGGAGCGACTCGGACCCTGGGATGGCACGGGTGCTACCCACGCCGAGGATTGCGGGCCCTACCTCCATCAGGGTTTCCGCCAGCACCTACGTTATTGGCTCCTCCTCCTCCGTTTCCACCTCCGAATTCTCTACACGCAGCGCCACTCCCCCAGCAGCCGGTAGATGGAAGCAGTGTAGCACTGCAGTGGGGAAGCGTCAACAGGCCGTGCTGAAGCTGATCTGCCTTGGGGACAAACAGCACACGGCCTCAGAGCTGTTGCAGGGGATTAGTCACCAGACCGAGCAGTGGCTCTCGCCACTCAACCTGCAACCAGGCATGGTTGTGTGTGATAATGGGCGTAACTTGGTGGCGGCTTTGGAGCTCGGCAAGCTCACACACGTACCATGCCTAGCGCATGTATTTAATTTAGTGGTTCAGCGATTTCTAAAAACCTACCCCAATGTGCATGATCTCTTGACCAAGGTGCGCCGCGTGTGTGCACATTTCCGTAAGTCATCTACAGCTTCGGCCGGCCTGTTGAAGCTGCAGCAGCGCTTACAATTGCCAGCTCACCGGCTGCTGTATGATGTGAGCACGCGCTGGAACTCCACCTTCCACATGTTGGCCCGGCTTTGTGAGCAGCAGAGGGCAGTAGTGGAGTACCAGCTGTTACACGGTCGTTGCCTCTCCGTTCAACTTCCTGTAATCAGAAGTGAGGAGTGGGAATGGATGTCAGACCTCTGTGAGGTTTTACGCAATTTTGAGGAATCGACACAGATGGTAAGCGGTGATAACGCTATTATCAGTGTAACCATCCCACTTCTGTGTCTACTGAAACGCTCGCTGCTCACAATTAAAACTGACGCTTTGCATGTGGAAGAGGTGGAAATGCGGGAGGAAGAGCTTACACAAGGTGATAGCCAGAGCACCCTCACTTCGTCTTCTCAGCGACAATTGGAGGAGGTGGAGGAGGAGGAGGAGGAGGAGGAAGACACGGTTGCCTCCGCTACAGAGGGTAGCCATGGAACTTTAGTTCCATCTCTTCAGCGTGGGTGGGCAGAAGAGGAGGGAGAGGATGAGGAGATTGAGAGTCATCCTCCTGGTGAGGACAGCGAAATCTTGACTGTTGGTACTCTGGCACACATGGCTGACTTTATGCTAGGCTGCCTTTCCCGTGACCCACGCGTTATACGCATTTTAGACAACACGGATTACTGGGTGTTCACCCTTCTGGAACCCCGCTACAAAGAGAATTTCTCATCTCTCATTCCTCCGGTGGAGAGGACAAGCAAAAAGGTGCAATACCAGAAGGTTCTTGTTGAAAAATTGCTCCAAAATTTTCCATCTGACAACGCTGGCGGCAGAGTACGTGCTACCTTGGCCAACCGAGAAGGGGAGAAAAGGGGAGCACACAGCAGTTCCGACAAAGGCAGGGCAACACTCTCCAAGGCGTGGGACACCTTCATGACACCCCGCCAGCACCCTCACCCTGATGCGCAGCCTAGTGTCACAAGGAGGGAAAAGTTTTGGAAGATGGTGAAGGAGTACGTAGCAGACCGTGTCAGCGTCCTCAATGATCCCTCTGTGCCTTACAACTACTGGGTGTCCAAGCTGGACACGTGGTATGAACTGGCACTCTACGCCTTGGAGGTGCTGGCCTGCCCTGCCGCCAGCGTTCTGTCTGAGCGGGTATTTAGTGCTGCTGGTGGCATCATAACAGATAAGCGTATCCGCCTTTCCACCGAAAATGCTGATAGGTTGACACTTATAAAAATGAACAAGGCCTGGATTTCCCCTGACTTCTCCACTCCACTGGAGGAAAGCCCCGGGGGAACATAAACTCACTTTATATATGTTATTTACAATGATGGGAATACTCTGTATTCCCATTCACCCCTTCCACCCAAAAAACGGGTATATGGTTGACTCTTAATCTTCTCATCCTCCTCCTCCTCTTCCATATGCCCTGGGATATAATTTTTATATAGGGCCAGCTCACCAGCGGGCCCTGTGATATAATTTTTATATAGGGCCAGCTCACCAGCGGGCCCTGTTTGACAATTTTTATATAGGTCAGCTCACCAGCGGGCCTTCTCATATAATGTTTTATTGGGTCAGCTCTCTAGCGGGCCCTCTCATATAATGTTTTATAGCGTCAGCTCACTAGCGGGCCTTCGCATATAATGTTTAGGATGGTCAGCTCCGCAGCAGACCCTCACCCATAATGTTTTAGATGGTCGGCTCAGCGCACGTTTCCCTCTTAATCATGGCCCCAGTTCTGAAAAATCGAGGAAATTTTTGGGAGAATTTGCCTTTGCGCACTTTTCCCTCTTAATCATGGCCTCAGTTCAGAAAAATCTAGGAAATTTTTGGGAGAATTTGCCTCTGCGCACGTTTCCCTCTTAATCATGGCCTCACTTCAGAAAAACCGATGACATTTTTTGCAGAATTTGCAGATGATATACAAGTAAATATACAGCAAATACTGTTTGGTAACAATTTTTCGCCTAAAGTCGTTTTTATTTTCCTTTTTGTGTGTTTTACGGTCAGTCTGTAAAAATGGCGTACTACGGGCGAAAGATCGTTCCCAGCAGCGATGTTGGAGTCCAAGATGCATCCAGACATCCTCCCTATGCTGTCCCTGAACCATTTCTGTGGTGTTTCCATCCTTTTCTGCCCTTTTCCTATGGACCAGGCACCCTCCCCTCATCAGAGCAGGGGGTGCCTGGTGTAATGCTCGAGTCCTCCCATTGACTTCAATGGGGCTCGGGTGCTCGGCTGAGCACTCGAGCCTCCGGGGGCGCTCGGTCAGAGCACCCGAACACCCGAGCATTGGGGTGCTCGCTCATCACTAGTAATAACTCTTAGTAAATCTAAGTGAAAATGAGTGGGAATTTCGTCCCACAAATTGGCCAGTCCGTGTGTAAGCTTACCACTAGTGTTGAGCGAGCACCCCGATGCTCGGGTGCTCGGGTGCTCTGACCGAGCACCGCCAGAGGCTCGAGTGCTCGGCCGAGCACCCGAGCCCCATTGAATTCAATGGGGCGACACGAGCATTACACCAGGCACCCCCTGCTCTGATGAGGGGAGGGTGCCTGGTCAATGCCCCCCTTCATCTCCACAATGCCCCTCTTCCACAATGTCCCCCTTCCACAATGTCCCCCTTCCACAATGTCCCCCTTCCACAATGTCCCCCTTCATCTCTGCAATGCCCCCTTCATCTCCGCAATGTCCCCCTTCCACAATGTCCCCCTTCCACAATGTCCCCCTTCATCTCCGCAATGCCCCCTTCATCTCCTCAATGTCCCCCTTCCACAATGTCCCCCTTCATCTCCGCAATGCCCCCTTCATCTCCGCAATGCCCCCCTTCCACAATGTCCCCCTTCCACAATGTCCCCCTTCATCTCCGCAATGCCCCCTTCATCTCCGCAATGCCCCCTTCATCTCCGCAATGCCCCCCTTCCACAATGTCCCCCTTCCACAATGTCCCCCTTCATCTCCAAAATGTCCCCCTTCATCTCCGCAATGCCCCCTTCATCTCCGCAATGCCCCCTACCTCCAGTCCCTGGTGGTCCAGCGGAGCGTCTGTAAGATCTGTGCCTCCTTCGGCACAGATCCCTGCCACCCGAACATGGCGGGCGAGCACATGGCGGTACTCGTACGAGTACCGCCATGTGCCGAGCAGAGCGATGCTCGAGCCGATTCGAGCATCGGCCGAGCATGCTCGCTCAACACTACTTACCACCACGCCAAGGTATCTCACTTTGCGGTAAGTCCTACTCTAATACACCTATAAAGTCCCTATCTAAATTAAAAACAGACATTCTCTGAAGATAGATGTTATAATAAACGTGTCAGTGGGGACCCTTTAAATATCATTTTGATGTTTTTATTTCTTGTGGGTCCCAGTGTAATGCAATTAAAAACAACAGACATACAGTTCACTTATGTTCACAGTATATAGAGGAGAGCAGGACTGTCTTTTTTGTAAGTATTTTGTATTATTTTACATGTCACTCTCTGGTTGTCATGATGGTATCCTATGCATTACATTGTGATGCATGGAATAGAACCCTGGCAATCAGAGATTGATGTACTTGACAGGATCCTGTCCATGAGGTCTGTTCCAGTTGAATCCTGAATGTCAACAATCTAGCCAGTATTGAAGGACCTCTTTGATTGAGGCCTGTTTTTTTTCTTGATGAGCCCATCCATTCTTCTGAGTGAGGCAGCTGTATTCAATCAGACATATCCATCATTCATGGCCTGTTGTTGGCCAAACAACAATGGTTCATATTTGGTTCCCATATCCTGCAAATAGTGGCTAGTGTTCCATCCATCCATGGCATCAGCACTCCTGAGGATCCATGTGGGAATCAAATGTGAGATATGTAATTTCAAGTTTAGAGTAAAAGATTGAATACACAACACCAAGGCCTACTTTTTCACCTTTAATTCTGTGGAATAGTTTTAGGCCTGTGTATTGCACATACAACCAGTTATTCTCAGCGGCACTGTGATATGTGACCTGATCCATCCTTTTTGTGATTCAGTAAGCGGTGAAGTAGACTTGATTAAATGAACATGATGACTACTCCAGTGATCTCATTTCCCCCTTTGCAATGTTTTCTATGGAGTCTAAACAATGGGACATTAGCAACTTGATTCATGTTATTGAATATTCTCCATAGACTAACATTGGGATTGGTGAAGTGAGGGTGTGTAAGTGTTCATTTCTCTCCATCATCTCTTTTTCACCGCTTAGTGACTGTCCCCTATGTAGCATGCAATCGTTACCCTATCGTCTTTTGTTCTTATTAGTGGTTAACCCTTTGAGTACCGGAGGGGTTGCCAGTGCATTGTTAAGCGATGCATTGATAATCCCTCTAGCACTCAAGGGGTTATGTTCTGGTTTCCCTTTGGGTACATGGGTGACATAGTGTAGGAGCAGGTCTGATGTCTAACATGCAACACTTTTATGAGCATGCTTTGTGTGTATTGTGTGTGATCAGCAACATGTGGGTTAACCAGGGAGTTGGACATGTTTGGGCCTGTTTGAACCTGGACGTTTGTCCTTGTCTTGTGTCCTGTTTTAACCCTCAGGGTGCTGTGTTGGAGCAGTTGTGTGGATGAATTTGGGATGTGACTGTGTTTGTGTGTAATGGTTATGTGGGTTGATGTGGTGGGTATGGTTATGTGATGCTGCACTTACCAGTAGTGTGGAGGCTCCTGTCTTCCCTAGTGTCTGATCCTCTAGAGACTCCCTCAATGAGTGTGGAGGACATGTTATGCCGCACCATCTCCTCCCATCCTCAGAAGGTGATCGGTACAGGTGGGCCACCTCCGGTACCTCTGGCGTGCTTGGCGATTTCTGCCAACTTACTTTTGACCACCCTCTTGCAGTCACCGTATCTTTTCTTTAGAGAGGCCATATCCCTTCTGCATGTGACCACAGTATTCACCTGGCTGCAGATCTGGTTCCATGCAGTCTTGCTCCTTGCAGACAGGCCAGTGACCTTCTTGCTCGGGAGGAGGATGGTCTCCCTCTACAGCACAGCCTCCACAAAGGCCCTATTCTCCTCCTCAGTATAACGGGGATCCCTGATCCTGTCCCTCTCAGCTCCGGCATGCGAGGATTCAGAACCAGAGTGTCCTGTCTGCTCAGCCCCTGACTGTGTGTGGTGATCCCCAGGAACTACCCCTCGTCCCACTACAGGTTCTGTCCCTGCTCTCTGTGTTCCTGCTCTTCTAGGACTGGTCTCCTTCTGCCCTGCGGATCTCCCTCTCCCATCCCTACTCTCAACAGGGATGTCCTGCTCTCCTTCCATCTCCTCCACTACTCTCCCCATCCCTCTCTCCTGTCCTCCTCTCTTCACCATCACTCCCCCACTCACACCAAGCCACTCCCACAGGCCCTCACAGACACACTCGATCCCACTCACTCTCTGTCACACTCTCTCACTCACAGATTCACACTGAGAAAATAAAGTTTAAAAAATGTGTTAGGTGTTATAAAAAAAGACTATGTGTGTATGTGTTTGTGTTTGTATGGGTGTATGTGATATATTCAAAAGTGTGCTATGTGTATATTTAGGTGCAACTCCAATTCTCTCTCTGCTCCAAAAACTCCTTCTACTCCTCTCTCCCTCGCTCTTGACACTATCATCCGCTCCTGGGTCCTGTGATTTAGCTCGCCAAAATTCGAAACACAGACAGGGTGCGACTGTTATTTTGGGGTTTATATAGGTGTATTTGAACATTTTTGCTACTTTGGGGACTTGCTATGTTACATTTTGACTTAAGTTATGTTTTAATGGGTGTTTGGGATGCACAGTGATGCAAAAACAGGTGCGACACAGGTTTTTGTGTTATGTGTTTTTGTTGTGCCTACACTTGTTAGGTATTCTCGTACACTTACTTTTAAATCCGCCGTTAATCATGTGTTATTTGCGGCCGATGTGCCTTTTTTACTTAGCGGCTGGTTTAACGCAAACCTTTAAATCTAGCCCAAGATGTGGACAACAAATGCATAGAGACTTTCACTGAAAATTAAAGTGCTTAGGAACAATTTTTACAGAATGGTACTGACTCACCTAAGATTATCTCATTTTAACATTCTTTAACCTTTACAGAGAAGATTTCCTTATCAGTCTAATCCCACCCATAAGGACTGTCAGTACTCATCCTGTCACCAGGAACATGACTGCCAAAAAGTATGTTGTCTCCTGTATGCTTGGGTTAGGCATGTTACGGACAGGGCAGACAGATTATTGGGAGTAAGATAGAGGTCCATAAAAAGTGACCTCTAGGTTAATTTTTACTGAAATACTACCAGTGCCATCTGCCAGTGCAGGTAGGCAGTGGGTGCTCAGGGATCTCAATGAATGGCTTAAGTATTAGCATATGATAGAAGGTTTGGGGTTTTTTAGAGCATGTGGCTGACTTTGCTCTTGGGTAAAATATGTATGGTAGTCATGGACTGCACCAAAAGGGACTATGCTAGAGGATTACAGAAGAAAAATGTATTATACTGTGACCGTGGGTCATAATATCTCGCACTGCCAAAAATTTTGAGAGGGAAGGGGAAAAATCAGGATCCATGGCAACAGCCAATGGGAGCCTTTTTGACTCTCCTAAAAGAAGCGAGCCTCTAAATACACCCCTGATGTTAAGATTAATGTTATAATGTCTACTCTTGAAAATCAAGCATAAGAAAAAAAACAAATCCTCAATTGCTTAATAAAGTCCTCAGATAAATTCTTGGCAGCTCAGGCTATGTAGGTTTGGACACCCCACGAATCATCAACTGCAGAAAAACAGAGAAGAAGCCTGCGAAAAAGATTTCTCTAAAAGTAGTATTTTCAATTTCAGCTTGGGCCACCACCTTCACCACAGTGCCCTCTTTGTGCTGGTACTCACATATTAATGAGTCTTTTACTCTGCCTCCAAGATATGTTAACTCTCCCGGTATATACCCCAGGTATGGTTTTCCAAACTCTCCAACACTCCACCTCCTCTGCGTTCACTATCCAGGATAATGTGGAGACAAAGAACTGTTATACTCAAGGTTAGATGTTTCCACCAATTTGGACCTCCTGGCTGGTATATTTATTTAGATCTCTGATCTGCGAACCTCACTGCTCTTTTTTGATCTTGGCTATACACAGGGCCAGATTTCTTGTGAGGCAGAATAGACAACATTCTAGAGAATCATAATTTTGTGTGATCAGACCAAATTCAATGACCCCGAATCAGACACCTACTTCTGTTATTAGGAGTTGCTTTATTTACCATATTACAAGCCTTTACTTTACTGGCTATTATTTAATCCCTTGATACTGTCTTCTTCAGCTTGAAAAGAAAAAGATGGGCTTTTCCCTTTTCCAAGAACATGACATCTGAGACATACTGGAGAGGTTATCTCTTCAGCCACGGAGCAAGGTCAAAACTCATAGTGGTCATTAGGATTTTATGGCCATAGAAATGGTTGTTATTAGTAGGAGGTGCTCGTGTTCACGGGGAGCATTTTCTATGTCAGGTGACCATAGATGGGATTGGGGTGGAGTCATGTGTGGAATATGGATGTGCCCATGGATAAGACAAAAGCTGCCTATGGGCCTTGATTGTGGGAGACTGAAATGTACATCGCCCTTTATTATGTGTAAGGTAATCACATATCCCTTTAAATGAAGAATACTTAAGAAACATACATTCTGCAAAACTGTACAGGAATGAGTGTAAATCTACAGTGTCTTTTTCTCTGCGCATCCTACATTTGAAGGGATATCTACTCACCTTAATTACACCTGACTGGTGCACTAAGAGGTGTCTCAAACATTAGCCATTAATTTAGTTGATAAACTATGGGAACAAGTCACAGAATGTCAGGGAGTTTGAACAAACTCTCTGCGGGAATAGCTTTCTAGTATTGTATAGTTGACCTTTATTTTGAATTTTCTGTTTTGAACACCTGGTAATGCTCCTTGCCTAGTGACCCCCTACGCACACACATTGAAGAAACCTGTTCATTTAGTAGTCTGTCTATTTCCTTACTGCCTACTGCCTTGAAGTCCTCTTTGTACCAATGTACATGAAATGCTGTTCTGAAGAAAAAATTGTCTATATTGTTCAATAAATTATGTGTGAACTTACTTCACAAACCCCCTGGGAGAAGAGCCTGGAATGTAGCAGGATGATTATACATGGAGTCAGTTAGGGATTAGTGTTGAGCGAGCACCCCGATGCTCGGGTGCTCGGGTGCTCTGACCGAGCACCCCCTGAGGCTCGAGTGCTCGGCCGAGCACCCGAGCCCCATTCAAATGAATGGGGCGACACGAGCATTACACCAGGCACCCCCTGCTCTGATGAGGGGAGGGTGCCTGGTCAATGCCCCCTTCATCTCCGCAATGTCCCCCTTCATCTCCGCAATGTCCCCCTTCATCTCCGCTATGCCCCTCTTCCACAATGTCCCTCTTCATCTCCGCTATGCCCCTCTTCCACAATGTCCCCCTTCATCTCCGCTATGCCCCTCTTCCACAATGTCCCCCTTCATCTCCTCTATGCCATAGAGGAGATGAAGGGGGACATTGTGGAAGAGGGGCATAGCGGAGATGAAGGGGGACATTGTGGAAGAGGGGCATAGCAGAGATGAAGGGGGACATTGTGGAAGAGGGGCATAGCGGAGATGAAGGGGGACATTGTGGAAGAGGGGCATAGAGTCTATGCCCCTCTTCCACAATGTCCCCCTTCATCTCCGCAATGCCCCCTTCATCTCCGCAATGCCCCCGTACCTCCAGTCCCTGGTGGTCCAGCGGAGCGTCTTCTGATCTGTGCCTCTTCCGGCACAGATCCCCGCCACCCGAACATGGCGGGAGAGCACATGGCGGTACTCGACGAGTACCGCCATGTGCCGAGCAGAGCGATGCTCGAGCCGATCCGAGCATCGGCCGAGCACGCTCGCTCAACACTATTAGGGATGTGTTGGCCTCTAAGCAGTTTTGGTGAAAACATGAATATGTATGGTGGCTACTGTCAGGAGAAGAAGCAAAATGTTTCTCTCCTTGTCTCCCTTCCTCAGTAATATTGTATGACATACATAGAACATTAGTGAGACCTATAACCACTAATGGAGTTTTGCAGAATAAGTATCAACAATGTAAACAAATGCATTATGGGTAGAAAGCAAAAGTAGAACCAATGTGGAGAAAATCAATAAATAAAAATTCCCCAAATTCTCATTGATTTAAATGGGGTTTTTAATCCCTTGAATGCTAGAGAGCTATCCAGTGCATTGTGAAACAATTGATCTTCATTGTATTGGGGCCATCCAGAGTTTTATTTCAGTACTGTCAGAGTTGTAGTTCAAGAGTAACTCAGTGATAAAGTATCTCCCTCCCGCCCCTTTTACTGATGTAACACTGCTCACCTCAGAGCAGCAAGACTGTCCGGATGGATCACAAAGAGGGACAATCTTCAGTGAGCAAAAGGAAAAACCTGAAAAACCTGTCAAGGGGACAGAGTACTCCTTATGTTCACAGTAAGAAGATTGCCGCTTGCTGTGATCTGTCTGGTTTGTGGACCAGATTCCACATCTGAGGGGAGGCGACTTACACTAGGTAAAAGAGGTGAGAGGGGGATATTTCATTATTCAGTTACTTTGAACCACAAATCTGACAGTATTGAAATAACACTCTCCATGGGCCAAATACTATGAAGATTAATTGGATCTGCAGTTTTTGTGAAACTTTACTATCCCTTTAAGTTGGAAAGGATTTCTATGTATTTCCTATGGTGCAGTTGGTTTGCTCCAGAATTGCTCCAACTCTTCACCAGAGTTGCTGGGTCATAAGTACAGATTTGGATCAATCGAACTCTGCCAACTAGGAGAACCATGTATTTGATGGAATTTTACAGAATAAGAAAGAGAAGAAACAACCCAGATGTACCATAGAGGACACATAACATTTATCTTCCCCTTTAATTCAAATGGGTCTTCTCTCTCATTGAATGCTAAAGAAGTCTCCAACACAATGCATTTATAACACTATAGCATTCATGGTGTTAAAGTAATTTTTATGTGTCACCTAAGCTGCAGCTGGTTTGCCTCAGAATGGCTTTAGTTCTTAATTGGAACTTCAGGGTCACATGGTTAATTGATATTCCAATTGTTTTAAATGGGTCATTTCACCTCTTGAATGCTAAGAATGTCTCGACACATTGCTCTGAAATACATTAGAGACTTCTGTTGTTTTTACCAGCAAGTGCACCATAGTATTTAATTTCTAGAAGAGCTTGTAATACATTTTCCTCCAGGTGTGTTTAACCACTTGGATGCTAGATAGTTATTTGAATAACTTGTTTTTCCCTTTCATCCAATGTGGAACACAGGACCCATAGAGTAAAGTATCATCTGGTCAGGAGGGCAGGGCACTTCCCTTAAAAAAAGCTGTCTGAAGGTGAAATCTCACATTTTACCCACACCAGATAAGCTTAGTTTTAAAAGTGACCTCAAAGGAGGGGCATCAGGTTAAAGATTCTCTTAGCCTTTTTTAAATTTTATCAACCTAAATGGAACTGTGTAATCCATTATTAGATGGACTCCTTTCTCTGGTCCCCTTGTTGGTTTGAACAAGATTGTACATGATCCGAATATGCTAGAAGATGTCTTGCTTTTCTCCTCTTTTATGTCCTTGGTTTGTCTGAGCATGATAAATGTATACAGGAGTCTGAAGACGATTCCAGTATTCATAGTGTACAGGTCCTGTGAGTATGTCCTTCAGTTCCTCAGTTTGTGGTGGAATCACTAGTCCTGCAGTCTGCTCCCATTTCCCCTCTCCCTCCTCTCCAAAGTTGGTCTCTTTCATTGATTTGCTTGTGGCAGCTGTATTGTATGGGCCATATTGGAAAGGTACCTTCTACACTTTCTTACTCCAGTTAAGGAACACTCTGAGGGATCTCTCCTTCCTGCAGGAATGCGATTGAATGTGATGGCTGGAGAGACATTATACCATGTTATGTTTGGACAGAAAAACAAAACTACATTTCCCATGAGGCCATTTTTTTCCTGTTTCCTCTTTTCCTGCAATGTGAGACACACCAAACTGCATTCTCCCTTCTTGCATTTTGATTTAACCCCTTCAATCACGTAAGTAGCTTATATTAAATTTCTATCCTGTAGTCTGTTTTTTGGGTCTCCTGGCTCTGTCTGAGTGCAAGGGGGATATGGGGAAGTCTTAGACCACCAGGTCATCAGGGGATTCCCTAGTAACCCTTTCTTTCTCTTGTCAGACTGGTCTTCTTTGCTGCTGTATTCTGTCCATTTTTTGTCTGTAGCCCCTACAAAGAAACTCCAGATCCCTCTTCTCCTGAACAGAACCCTGAATTGGCTACGGCCCATATTTTGTATATGAATAATAACTAGTGTTGAGCGAGCACCCCGATGCTCGGGTGCTCGGGTGCTCTGACCGAGCACCCCCTGAGGCTCGAGTGCTCGGCCGAGCACCCGAGCCCCATTGAAATGAATGGGGCGACACCAGGCACCCCCTGCTCTGATGAGGGGAGGGTGCCTGGTCAATGCCCCCTTCATCTCCGCTATGCCCCCTTCATCTCCGAATGCCCCCTTCAGCTCCGCAATGTCCCCCTTCAGCTCCGCTATGCCCCTCTTCCACAATGTGCCCCTTCATCTCCGCTATGCCCCTCTTCCACAATGTGCCCCTTCATCTCCGCTATGCCCCTCTTCCACAATGTCCCCCTTCATCTCCTCAATGCCATAGAGGAGATGAAGGGGGACATTGTGGAAGAGGGGCATAGCGGAGATGAAGGGGCACATTGTGGAAGAGGGGCATAGCGGAGATGAAGGGGCACATTGTGGAAGAGGGGCATAGCGGAGATGAAGGGGGACATTGTGGAAGAGGGGCATAGAGTCTATGCCCCTCTTCCACAATGTCCCCCTTCATCTCCGCAATGCCCCCTTCATCTCCGCAATGCCCCCGTACCTCCAGTCCCTGGTGGTCCAGCGGAGCGTCTTCGGATCTGTGCCTCTTCCGGCACAGATCCCCGCCACCCGAACATGGCGGGAGAGCACATGGCGGTACTCGACGAGTACCGCCATGTGCCGAGCAGAGCGATGCTCGAGCCGATCCGAGCATCGGCCGAGCACGCTCGCTCATCACTAATAATAACACTACTTTCTCTATTAAGGGGGTACTTGAGTTCTGACACCAGGACTGTCCCATTTACCTCATTCTAGATGCATGGCATTCTTCTTATGAGGAGGGGGATGCAGATGAGAATTATTTGGTGTTGCCTGCTGAGGATCTTAATACAGCAGTGTTTTGAGACCATTTGGGGCTTTGAAGGCTCTAACTTTTTTTTATTCGAAGATTATTTTCTCTCTTAGGACACGATCCAATAAAGCATGCTAAAGAAATCAGTAAGACAAAAAGCATTACTGAACGTTAGCCATGTTTGTGTAGTGCAGCTATGAAATAAGCCGTGTACCCGAATGATCAACAAGCGTAGGCCGAATAAATACACATAGCCTCATAACGTGCATTGCAACTTTTTGTGACCTCTCAGTGCATTCATTTCAGTCTGTAAACAACAACAGATAAGTCGGCTTCAAAGGAAACAAACTAAAGGTCAATGATATCTAGCAACACTAAACGTTGTCAATACAAGTTCCAAATCACAACCAATCACAACACACCAAAGTAACAAGTACATTCAAATAAACCTATATATACCCCAAAATAACTGACAGCTTCTCAGAGCTACAACACAGGGGCCAGGAGTGGAGGATAGATATAGAGACAGAAGGAGAGGAGCATACATTGGGGACAGGTATGCTTGGAGTGGTGAGCAGAGAGCATTGCATTAAAATATACAAAAATACACTTTGGCACATACTGCACATATCATATACACACACACACAAATCTTTTGTTTTTGGACACACAACACATCCTTGTGAGGGAGCTAGGAGAGTGATAGTGAGATGGCAGATGGAGGAGTGGAGGCTGGAGACATGGGGAGAGGAGCAGGTTAGGGGGGAGACAGTAGGGGATCCCCAGTCAATGAAGGAGGGGGTAAGGGAGAGCAGATGGGTGGAAAATGTCAGGTACACAGCGGATAGGGACTGACACGCCAGCAAGATCCACAGAGGATGGGTGACAGGGACATAAATATCCAGGGACAGCTCAGTCAGGACCTGACCACCAAACTGGCTCTTACAGTTATGATACATCCCTGACTGGTTTGGAGGAACACAGACAGCTGGACCCACGAGGAGAACATGACCCTGGTGCAGAGCATACTGTATAGGGAACACATACTCTTCACCACAGAAAGGGAAAGAGGGACTGGTGGTAAGAAGAAGCTCACCTGACGTCAGGTCCTCAATGCAGTCAATATGGTGTTGAGGTGTAAGAGTACCACTAACTCCATCAAGAAGCACTGGACAGACTGCAAGCACAAAGATAAGAACAAGATAAAAGACCTGGTCCTGCACGTAAGAGGCACTGGAGGTGGTCCAGCTCTGAACATCACCTTCAATGCCTGTGAGGAGATGCTTTGAAACAACCTCTCCATGACTGCTGCTGAGGGTTTTTAAGGCGGCTGTGTGGCACCGGAGATGACAGCACCCTCAAGACTCCGGTAATTCCATATATCCATTAAGTACAAGTTTAACCCCCTCGGTGCTGTGTTGAACAATCATATTTACCTCACACAAAGAGTGATTGCCATCAAGTTGTAGTAAAAACATATATTATATTCTTTAACAGTGTTACACATGTAGCCACATGGAGGTCAGCGCTTAACCATTTGAGTGTTAGAGGGATACACAACACATCACTCTTCTATACTTTGGATACCTCTCTGGCACTCAAAGGGTTAACAGAGGACAAACACACAACACTAGGGTTATATTACACAGGTCTAGAGGGGTCAGCACACACACATGACAGTTCAACTAACACAAAACAATTGCATGTCCAACACATAGGCCACAAACACACAATGACTGGTGAAACACCAGCACAAGCAGCTGGGGGGCACATGATTCACCTACAAGGAGTATCCGAACAAACACCCATCGAAAATGTGATGCTGGAACAAACACAGTTTAGCAAGACTGCCAAACCAGTCCATTAGGGAACCACAACACACACTTCTTATCAAGCACATGATATTTGAGTAGGGATAATGCAAATGGTGCTTACAGTATCCGTGGAGCAACAGTTGATTACCCCTGGCTTCAAATAGATGGGTCTTCCATGTCACATAATACGTACACAACATGTACACCTCCTTGCCATCCACACTGTTCAGGATACATATGATAACCAAAGCTCAACCAATGCAGGTCGCTTCCATCAATGTAGATGATCTTGTTAAGATGTTCAATCAATGAGTGAAAGGATATTATCCCAGGCACTGCAAAGTAATGCATTGAATAGCCTTCTGTCAATCAAGGGCTCACATATCAATGTCATCATCGTACATCCCTTTTGTCATTGTTCAAGTTACTAATCACACAATGTTATTTCCCCACAGAGCATCCACGCCTGCATTCAAGCAGGAAGAAAGTGAGCAGGAGGAACAGCGAAGTCAGACAGCCAATGGCACAGCCCTTGATGAACCAACACAGGGAACCAACTGGATCTCATATGTAACACAAAAGAAAAGCGCACTTCCATCCACAAAACCAGATCCATGACTGTAAGTCTCTCCATACAGTGTTTTGATGGTCAACGATACTTTGAAGGTACTATGTGATTTTTTATCTTATTTGCCACGATCAAGTTTTTAATTATGGATCTGGTTTTGTGGATGGAAGTTCCCTGAGCACACTTCCATTTGTTGGATGATAAAAGCACACATTGCAAGGACATTATACAAAAGATAATAATTTGTGATTAGACCATATGTGATTGTATATAGTTAGCTGATTATAATTAAGAGCTGCTGAATTTTGTATTGCTTACATTTGAACCAGCTGAATGTCACTACCACCGCAGTCACTGTATGGGCTGCCACCAACAACAGCACAAGAGTGGTTGTAACAGAGGTGGATGGAAACATCAACAGGGCAGAACTGGTTGCCCCCCCCACACACACACACACACACCACCAATGGGACACCACTGGAATGCACAGCATGGTGAACACCCTCAATATGGGTCTTATGGCCACACACCACGACCACAGCCACACAGCTGGATGAATCCATAGCAAGACACAAAGGGTTGTATACCCCCTCTGGAAATTATTGGGTTAAGAATGAGGGCCAGCCATAGGAATGTGTGAACAGAACATCATCTCAATATCAAACCTAGTAAATAAATGAACCCCCATGAAGCAGAAGCTGGTGTCTGGTGCTGGCCCATTGTCATTGTGAAGGTGCACACACATACACACAGGTCAGCATGCTAGGATTGTCAACCTCCCTCTCTATTAGTTACTCTTATGCAGTAGCCAACACTTTTGTTGATATGAATATGCTCAACTCTAAACCTGGTTATTTGCTGAATGAAATGTTTATGGAAAATGATGGACATAGGCAGTCATGTGTAGCAGTGTTCTCAGAGGGATAGTTGATATCCGTAAAGTGGCAATGTCATCATGGAGGAACATAATTCCAGGTTTCAGTTGAATTCACAGCCTCCATTAGACCCAAGCATGGCATGTCAGCTGCATTAAGGTGCCAGCTATTTCATTGTGATGTTGTAGCAGGCAATCTCAAGGCTGGAGGCACATGTGAATCTCAGCCATCCTGTGGAGTGAAACATATCATTATGTCTTGTGTGAGTGCATTTGCACTCATTCCCCATACCTAATCATGGTCATACATGCATTGTATTTGATTCATGTATTACGTTCACAAATAAAGAAGTCCCAGATGAGTCTTGTGTCTCAATCCCTCTCAAGGTCTCCTCATCCTCAGGCTGGGCAAAAGACACCTCCACAATGGGTTGTGGATCCATATCCTCCACTACGCTTGTGTTATCTACCATATTGTGTAAAATCACAAACACTAGGATGATATATCACACTATGTCAGGTGCACATTGCAGAGCTTCCCCCTGTTACCCAGGCAGCAAAATCTTCTTTTAAGGTCTCTGTTTTTTTTTTGTTTTTTTTTTAAAGAACAAGCCCTGAGAAAAAAATTCCCTACTGGCCTTGTGTCAGCAGGTCATGTTGTGTTGGCCAGTGGCCTCTGGCAATTGTCAAATGCCCCGGTGTAATTGTTGAATTTGTGACTTCTGTTCTTGCTGCTGCTGCTGAGTTCTTTAAACAGCAGGATGATTAGGCAGCTCAAAGGGAATGGGATCAACAACATTAGTAAGATGTGTAGTGTGCCTGAGGCAGTAGCAACACCATAACTAGCCCCCACCACTTCAGGTATATGTGAAGAAAAGAAGAAGTTGGCTAGTGGTGCTTCTCCACCTACCCCTCCTCCAAAATCATGGGTATGTTGTTACTAGAATAGAAATATTTCCCTTTAGAGCAGGAACTGTTCCTCTCATCAGCAACTGTAATGTGCTCAGGGTGTGTGTGTGGTAAATAAGGGAAGGACTGAGAACAATGAGCACATCTGCACTCACATCAAACACCTTGCACAACTCTATCCAAACACTATGAAGCTTAGGGTCCCCAGTGTGAAATTCCCCCACCGGAAACCAAATACTGCTGCTGTCACTATGCCCCTGCCACCGGCTTAGTATATTTTGCAGTTTGGAATCTCCTCAGATGCCACATGATGCCCTGGTTGAGATTATCCTCCAGTGCACCACACAGTGTACAATGGGTGGACACAAATTGCCACATCCTGACATCTACTGAATGGCTATCAGCCATTGGGGTGAGGTAAAGATGAATGAGGTGGATCACCAGAAGATGTAGTTACCATAGAGCAAGAAGGTGATGGCGAGATAGGTGTTTCACTAGCCATCAAGCTTTCAGCCTCCGGATGGGTTTCTCTGATATTCCTCCTCTTCGATCTCTGCTCGCCTCTTGTTTCTGTGGTGGGTGATTGGCTTTAACATGCTTGACATAAATGTCATGGTGTCTGTGTTTCATGTGTGTTATCCAGGTGGTTGTGCCAAAGCACGTTCCCTCCTCCCCCTTCTCACTGACTTGTCACAGATGTGATGACTGCATGGTGTCTGCCCCAAGAGAAAAATAGTCCCACACCCATGACTTAAGAGGGGAGGGAACAGGTGGAGAAGAATGTCATCTTTCTTCTCCTCCACATTCCCCTTCACTGGTTGGGGCAGAGCATGATGTTGCTGCTACTGCCTCAGAATCAGCACTGCAACCAAGACCAGGAGTATTGCAGCTGGCAAGTGGAACCTGTCCTAGTACCACATCACTTGTTGACCCCATTCCCACTGTTTCCACAGTGGTCTGTGGCACACTAGCCTGCTCCTCTTTATCCTGCTGCCCTTGCAACTCAGTAGCAGCAGGAATCAGAGCAGTAACATACTCTGCAAATTCCAAAACCTCACTGCTAATGGTGGTGGTGATGCCCTTCCTCATCCCTGTCTCCCATTCCTTCTCAGTTTGGGCCAAAAAGACGATTCCACCCCAACTTCTACACCATCATCACCACCACCACCAGCCCCTCCGTGCTGCTGCTGCTCTATTACAGATATCCCACTGGTTGGAGGAGGTGATGAAATGTGACAGAGGGTCCCCTAATGTTACAATTGCCATTTCTTGGTTACTTGAAGAAGGCAGACTGACAACACTAGCAGCAGGCACTGGAAGCTGATCTGTGCTCCTGATGGTGGTGGTGGTATTATTGCTGCTAAGCAACAATTCTGCCTTCTTTAAGATCATGTTCCATCTGGACAATGCCATGGGGAAAGGGGACTACAAGGGTCAGGTGAATGTTATGGGTCCCCTTGACTACTAGTCTGGATGCTCTGTATTACTTCTGCTACATTAGTCCCACCCAGGGGCGGACTGACCATTCGGGCATTCGGTCACGGACCGAGGGCCCGCGACCGAGGGGGGCCCGCCTCCGCCAGCAACCAATGTTAATAATTAAGTTTTGCCATTGCCACCCATCTGCTTTCTGTTTGTGCCCTCCAGCGCCTATATAAACCAGCCGCTGCCCTGCGCTCCGTGACTGTGGAATACACACACACACACTATCAACTATCAATCAGCTCCCTCTGAAGAGAAAAATCTGACTTGGCTGATTGATGAGAGATTATGGTTCAAATATACAGAAATATAATTTGCTCTACATGTGATCATTTGTGTCAGATCCTTCTCTTCAGAGGCAGCTGCCAATTGCTGTCTCGGGGGAGCTGCCGATTGCTGCCTGGGAGACAGAGACATATGCAGGACAAGAAACAGGCACACTTATCCGGATGGCTCCCGGAAGAAAGCAAGTACAAGATGAATATGCTGGCCAGTGGTGACCTTTAAACAGGCAACATGAGAACCTCGCGCTTATATGCAGCGCGACATTCTCATGTTGGCCTATTAAATCACGCGAAATGTTGAATGCGACGTGCAGCCGCGCAACATTAAAAATGTGACAATATAAATGGATATGGAGCGAATGGGACTCAGAGAGCCAGGCAGCTACAGGGGACCGGATGTCACTAACATGACCACCTAGCCCGCCAAGGAGGACACACAGTGACAACAGGAAACAGACTAGGGAGCCCAGCAGTGACACTGAGTGCCAGCAGTCAGCAGAAGAAGACCCACAGCCACGCATCACAGGTAAGCGGGTACTGGATGGCCGGGGGGGTACTGGAAGGCCTGGGTGGGTATTGCCTGGGTGGGGTACTGGATGGTATGGAGGGAGGTACTGGATGGCTTGTGGGAGTACTGTATGGCTTGTGGGGTCTGGATGCCTGGTGGGGGTACTGGATGGTTTGTGGGGGTACTGGATGGCTTGTGGTAGTATATGGCTTGTGGGGTCTGGATGCCTGGTGGGGGTACTGGATGGTTTGTGGGGGTATTAGATGTCTTGTGGGGGTACTAGATGGCTTGTGGGGTCTGGATGCCTGGTGGGGGTACTGGATGGTTTGTGGGGGTACTGTATGGCTTGTGGGGTCTGGATTCCTGGTGGGGGTACTGGATGGTTTGTGGGGGTACTGGATGGTTTGTGGGGTCTGGATGCCTGGTGGGGGTACTAGATGGCTTGTGGGGGTACTAGATGGTTTGTGGGGTCTGCATGCCTGGTGGGGGTACTGGATGGCTTGTGGGGGTACTGTATGGCTTGGTGGGGGTAATGGATGTTCTGGGTGGGTATTGCCTGGTGGGGTAATGGATGGCCTTGGTGGGTATGGCCTGGTGGGGTACTGGATGGCCTGGTGGGGGCACCGGATGGCTTGTGGGGAAAATGGATGGCCTGGGTGGGTATGGCCTGGTTGGGTACTGGATGGCTTGGTGGGGGTACTGGATGGCTTGGTGGGGTAATGGATGGGCTAGTTGCTTACTTGATGGCTTGTGGGGTTATTGGATGGCCTGGGGGGGAGAGTAGGTGGGCGGGGCTGAGGATGTAGTGGGAGGTGGGGCCAATTATATCATGGGGTGGGTCCAATGATATCATGGGGAGGGGCCAATGATGTCATTGTGCAGGGGGCCCAGACCTCTTTTTGGACCAGGGGCCCTTGGTCCTGTCAGTCCGCCCCTGGTCCCACCAGCTACTTCACCATCACTGTTACTACTACTAAACAACAACCACATCAATTTCAGTCTGAGTCTTCCTTCTCATTAGTAAAATGATCATCCCCTCCATGGAGATGCCCCATAGAGCTTACAATCTAAGTAATAAACAGGGGATGTGAGGAACAGATATTTACAGCAAGGAAGGTTCATATCAGATTGAATAAATAAACAGGGAATGTGAGGGAGAGAGGTTTGGAGCAGGAAGATACATTTATACCAAATTAAATAAATAAACAAGGAAATGAAGACCACCCAATAATGCTATATGAGCTGAACCACTACAGTCTCATGCACAGATGTGGAGTTAATTCTAATTATTCAACATTGACTTCCATTAACCCCTTGGATGGATGTTAAAGAATTCTGTAATGCAACACTTCACAATGTGTTGGTGGAATATTTTGCATTGATTTGGGTAATACACTTGGTCCATACTTGGGGGTACATATGTATGTGCACACAGTGGTACAGCCCAGGAGCAATATGACTGCTCTCTTGAATGCTAGAGAAGCCTCCAACAGAGTAAAAAGCAATGTCTCTGAACACTCTTTACCATTCAAGGGGTTAAACAGCCTATTTAAATAAACTGGGATCTATAGTTGTTTCCTATGGAGTAGCTGGTTCCCTATAGAATTGTGCAACTTTTGTTTAAACTCTTTGAATGCCAGAGGGGTACAGAATGCAATTCAAAGCAATGCATACCGTATCCCTCTGACATTCAAAGGGTTAATACTAGGGATGAGCGAGCACCCCGATGCTCGGGTGCTCGGGTGCTCTGACCGAGCACCCCCTGATGCTCGAGTGCTCGGCCGAGCACCCGAGCCCCATTCAAATGAATGGGAGCACTCGAGCATTAAACCAGGCACCCCCTGCTCTGATGAGCGGAGGGTGCCTGGTCAATGTCCCCCTTCATCTCCGCTATGCCCCTCTTCCACAATGTCCCCCTTCATCTCCTATGCCATAGCGGAGATGAAGGGGGACATTGTGGAAGAGGGGCATAGCGGAGATGAAGGGGGACATTGTGGAAGAGGGGCATAGAGTCTATGCCCCTCTTCCACAATGTCCCCCTTCATCTCCGCTATGCCCCTCTTCCACAATGTCCCCCTTCATCTCCTCTATGGCATAGGAGATGAAGGGGGACATTGTGGAAGAGGGGCATAGCGGAGATGAAGGGGCACATTGTGGAAGACGGGCATAGCGGAGATGAAGGGGGACATTGTGGAAGAGGGGCATAGAGTCTATGCCCCTCTTCCACAATGTCCCCCTTCATCTCCGCAATGCCCCCTTCATCTCCGCAATGCCCCCGTACCTCCATTCCCTGGTGGTCCAGCGGAGCGTCTTCGGATCTGTGCCTCTTCCGGCACAGATCCTCTTCACCCGAACATGTCGGGCGAGCACATGGCGGTACTCGTACGAGTACCGCCATGTGCCGAGCAGAGCGATGCTCGAGCCGATCCGAGCATCGGCCGAGCACGCTCGCTCAACACTAGTTAATACATCAGTTACACTGTTCTGAAGTCGCTGGGCCCTTAATCCTGTGAATGCCAGTAGATTGCTTCTCAATGTATTGGATGCCCCTCTGGGGTTCAAAGGGTTAATACAGGATGTACTAAGAAGAGCTGTAACAGTTTTGGGACATACTGAATTTTAGTGATGTCTCCAACTCACTGCTTTGCGTTACTGGAGACCTCTATAGCATTTGAAGGGTTAAAAGCCCAATTTAAATCAGTAGAAATTTTGTGGGTTTTTATTTGTAAACCAGGTGTACAATAGGGAACCAATAAAATTCTAAAAATATTAATTGATTTAAATGGTATTAACCCATTGAATACTATAGAAGTCCCCAATGCATTGATTCTCTCCTCTCTCTCTAGCATTCGAGGTGTTAAAACATATTTAACGCAATGTGAATGTTTATTTGCCCCCGGTGGTGCTGACAGTATTTAAGACTGAAGAAACGAGAATGGGACTCAGGAAGTAACTGTTAAAATCAGGGCTGGATGTCCCAATAGTAGGTGTTGGACTTCATTGCCATAGCAATCTTTCTCCCTGCACCAGTTTTATACCCCTTAGCCCTTTGAGTGCCAGATGGGTACTGAGGCTGATGTACTAAGAATAAATAAAGCAATTCTTGGACAAATGAACTGCCCCATAGTAATGTGTTTTGTAATATGTAGAGGCCTGTTTGAAATTAGCATAAACCATGAGTTTATCCTGAAGTTAGAACACACTGTGGCTGATACAAGTCATTTAGACAATACAATTGTAATATAACCTACCCAGGCACATACATATATATTGGAGCCAGGGACAAAAACGTTGTTCTACGTCAGACTCCAGAGATTTATGTAATGCACTTGTTCATCAGAAAAAAATTAGACACAACTGCTGGGTCTATCTTTCTAAATAAATGAAAGAAAGTAGAAAAAGCCTCCATTAACCTGGTTAAAATCTTTATTACAAAGGACGAACTGCAATAACACAACAGAAAAGCTATTTCGTGCCTTACTGGCACTTTGTCAAGATGTACTATAAGGGATCAAGAAGCTATCTGTTGTTATTCTTTCTTTCAACATAGTTCTTTATTTCCCGAGATATTGCCATTTAAAGTTGTGATGGTGATATAAGTTCTATACAGGCTGTGGTACGACTGTGTACCGCAACCTGACAATCTTCCTCTGTTCCCCTCCCCAAGCATTGCTTCCTTCCCACCCCCTCCGTTGACGGACAATTTGGGCATATGACCTGGCACTTGCAAATGTGTGTCCAGGTCACTGTACAGGCAAAGACAGAGCATTCATCCGCTCATTCCATTATAAAAAGTGCTAGCCCACTTGCTGAACTAAGAATAGCCACAGAGTCTGTGCCTGTACAATGACCTGGATGCGCATTTGCAAGAGGGCGGCCAGGTCATATGCACGAATCCTCTGTCATCGGAGGAGGAGGGAACGAGACACTACTTGGGGAGGGGAACAGAGGAAGATTGACAGGTGCCTGTACAGAACTTACATCACCACCATAACTTTAAAAGGCAGTATATTTGGAAATAAAGAATTATATTTGGAAAAAAAAACAGATAACAGCTTCAGTACAAGGGAACTTTAAGATGAAGCGAGTTTCCCTTTAATTTAAGATGAGAGAGTTTCCCTTTAATTAAAGTGCTCTTAGTCCCACCCCCACAAGCAAACTAGCCAGATCACCACTTACTTAACATACAAGTAATGTTTACATCCAAATTATAAAGTAGCTACAGTCAGGGTATGACCGTTTAAGCCCATGGGTGCTAGAAAGGTATTGAATGCACAACCATAGTGCATTAAGCACTTCTCCGGCCCCGCCCCCAAGAAGGCTAAATCCACACCCCTACCATGATACTTTACTATAATATATATATATATATAAACTGCTCCAAAAAATAAAGGGAACACTTAAACAACACAATGTAACTCGAAGTCAATCACACATCTGTGAAATCACACTGTCCACTCAGGAAGCAACACTGATTGACAATCAATTTCACATGCTGTTGTGCAAATGGAACAGACAACAGGTGGAAATTATAGGCAATTAGCAAGACACCCCCAATAAAAGAGTGGTTCTGCAGGTGGTGACCACAGACCACTTCTCAGTTCCTATGCTTCCTGGCTGATGTTTTGGTCACTTTTGAATGCTGGCAGTGCTTTCACTCTAGTGGTAGCATGAGACGGAGTCTACAACCCACAAAAGTGGTTCAGGTAGTGCAGCTCATCCAGGATGGCACATCAATGCGAGCTGTGGCAAGAAGGTTTGCTGTGTCTGTCAGCGTAGTGTCCAGAGCATGGAGGCGCTACCAGGAGACAGGCCAGTACATCAGGAGATGTGGAGGAGGCCGTAGGAGGGCAACAACCCAGCAACAGGACCGCTATCTCCGCCTTTGTGCAAGGAGGAGCAGGAGGAGCACTGCCAGAGCCCTGCAAAATGACCCCCAGCAGGCCACAAATGTGTCAGAAACAGACTCCATGAGGGTGGTATGAGGGCCCGACGTCCACAGGTGGGGGTTGTGCTTACAGCCTAACACCGTGCAGGACGTTTGGCATTTGCCAGAGAACACCAAGATTGGCAAATACGCCACTGGCGCCCTGTGCTCTTCACAGATGAAAGCAGGTTCACACTGAGCACATGTGACAGACGTGACAGAGTCTGGAGACGCAGTGGAGAACGTTATATATAATTAAAAACAAATTGTTACTGAAAAAAAAAGAGACATCTAATTTTTATCATTCTAACCCAAGGAAGCAGTGTCATTTAAGCTGAATTATCCATATTGATTCTCTGTTCATTTTTCCTATCCCCTCCCAGAGGATTTTGGAAGAATCGTTCGGTACCACCAGACATAAGAACATTAGCATCTCTATTATTCACATCCTTGAAATGTGAAACTAACCTAGTGTTTAACTGCCCTTTTCTAATAGATCTTAGATGTTCTAATATCCTGTCTTTAAGGGAATGTTTTGTTTTCTCTGTTTAGAATCTACCACAAGGACAGAAGAGGACATAGACCACAAAGAATATTGCAAGTCAAATCTCTAACAATATGAGAGTATTGACATATACTGTAACATTTCAGGTATAATACACAACTATGTATAACACGCAGGTGCAAATGATACCCAAGATTTTAGGGGAAAACAAGAGTGCCTATGTATAATATGCACCTTTGTTTTCCCCGTTTACTAGCTTATTGTTTTGTCCATTCAGTCATTCCTTCCCTCCCTCTACCAAGTAAGTATGTGAAGTGGAGGGGGAGTGTATTGTACCCGAGTTAAAAGAAAAAAGATTAGCACTTTTTTTTGCCCATTCATTCTCTCCCTTCCTCTACCAAGTAAGCATATCTACTCTCTGCATAATTCACCCCCTCTGGAGCTGAGCCAGCTTTAATCACTGTGCAGTGGGCTGCTCAATTGTATCTGCCACCTGCTACCAGAAAATCACTGTTTCGTTTTAGCCAATGGTAATACCTTAAGGTCCTCACAGGGTAATAAAGTACATCCAATGCATAGATCTCTACGCATTGGATGTACTGTATTGCCCTGTGAGGACCTTGAGGTATTACCATTGGCTAACATGAAAAGGTCCTCGCATGGATTTGCAGGAGGCAGGTGGCAGATGCAAGAGAGCTGCCCGCTGTGCAGTGATCAAAGCCGGCTCTGTTCCAGAGAGAGTGAGTTAAGCAGAGAGTAGATTTGCTTACTTGGTAGAGGGAGGGAAGGAATAAATGTGCAAAAAAAAGCGCTAATCCTTTTTTTTTACTCTGGTACAATACGCACCCATCACTTCACAGAAGGTGAAGTGGGCAGAACAGTGCATATTATACACAAGATTGTATGGTATTTGCCGGTGATTATATAGCTGCAAGCCAGACAGCTACTGTAGCAGAAGTTCTGTGTAGGACTTCCCTTATTTAGTCCTTTAATGTTCACTACTTCATCCTGCAGGTGTCTGGCTCACCGAAAACTAATCATTAGTTTATTTATACAAACATCCTACTTTTTTTTTAAGTAACAATCTGTTTTTAATTATGTAAACATTGTAGTAACATTTATCACAGTGGGGTGTGGGTTGACCTTTCTTGGGGGCCAGGGAGGTGTATGATGAGCTATGGTTGTACTTTCAATACCTTTCTGGCACCCATGGGGTTAATTTGTCATACCCTGATTGTGGCTATTTAATAATTTGCATTTAAATGTTACTTGTGTGTTAAGTGGTGCTCTGTCCCTTAAAAATTCAGCTAGTTTGCAGGTGGGGGTGAGAGTGACATTTGTCAGCTTGGTTATCATCTACCCCCTTGTCTGTTGTGTTAGTACATTTCTATCTTTGTAATAAAGATTTTAAGGAGGTGAGTGCTGGCTTTTTCTACTTCTTTCTTTCATCGCTTATGCTTATACTAACTTACTATTAAAGGGATAGTAATGTTTCATAATAAAAGCAGCTCTAGTTAATCATCATAGTATTTGGACTTTGGAGAGTGTTATTTCAATTCTGTCAGAGTTGTAGCTCAAGAGTAATTCAGTGACAAAGTGTCCCCCTCCCGCCCCTTTTACTGATGTAACACTGCTCAGCCAGATCAGAAGGGAGGTGCCCAGGTAGACTGCAGAGAGGGACAATCTTCAAATAAGATAAGGGAAAAAGTTGAAAAACTTGTCAAGGGGGGCAGGACTTTCATTGTTCTCATAGAAGAAGATTGTCCCCTTCTGTTGTCTGTCTGGTCTATGGACTGGATTCCACATCTGAGAAGAGATGGCTTACACTAGGTAAAAGGGGCGGGAGGGGAAACTTTGCTTGTGAATATCTCTCAAACCTTTATGGTTATAAGGCTTATATCGTTCTTCATGTTTTTTTAATGTCTACAAAATAAATTAAAGATAAAACGAAGTAATACTATCCCTTTAAAGCCTGAGCAATGGGAAATTGTGAGTAGTAATCATTAATCTCCTTTCTCTGGTGCAATGTAGCACTGAGTTAGCAAACTGTTATAATGTATTCCCAGTTCCGCTAATTGTTAAACTGCATTATCTCCATTGACTCTGAAATCTGGAGTGACCATGTAGCCTGTAATTATCTCTTGGAGATTTGCTTTACAAATAAATGTTTCTCAAACTGTAGTTCTATTATACCTGCCACAGAGAAGACTTGTACACTGTTACATGTCTACATATACAGAAATATGATGACTCTAATATCAGTTTTTGCCCTTATCCAATCCTATTAATAGTAAATACTGAATTAATTGAAACTGAGTATTGAAGTACTTACAAAAAATTTTAAAACTGAGTCCTTGTTAACTAAAAAGGTTGAAAAAAAACCTGATGATATTCACAGTTCAATTGGCCTAAGCAATGAAAATGTATTGCTTGTGCTTTCCTCAGGTCATGCTTACTTACAACAAGCAGCAGGTTTCATCAGTTTGAATGAGCAATTCCAAGGAGAAAAGTCACATCCAGGCTCCTGCAGAATTAAAAGCATTTTCTGGCTGTAAAATGTCAGTTTCCAGCTATAGAGTAAAACAGAAATCCATTAAAAAATATGTATATAGAGAGCTGCCTGTCTGCTGTACGAAGGACCTCTACCTAGGCAAGTGGTTCTCTTAACAAAAATAATTGACATTTAATCCTGTAAATGTAGTTCTTCTATAGTTTGGCCAAAAAGAATCCCCACAATCGTTGTATTATACAAAAGAAATTGCCTATCAAAGAAAATTGGATTTGAACTAAATTTCATTCATTGGAGTAATACATGTGTGTGAGATAGAAATTGGTGTTGAATTGAGAAAGAAGAGCATCAGAGTGGTGGAAGAGGGAGGCGGGAGAGACATAAAGGAAATGAAAGAGAATATTTAGAAAAGAAACAGATTTTCATCAAGGAATATCTGGCAGGCAGTGCACATTGAAGCTGCCAGGATAAAGAAAAAGTGCGACAAATAGATCAAGATGGAAAAAAAAATCTCACACTTCAGTGTGAAGACACAAGGTATCGGAAGTGATATACTGATTATGGCAAAATATCACTAAAGAAGCCTGAAATTCAATATGTATGTGACTTATACTTTATTGTAGGAGCCCAGAGTGAGGCTGGTATACTATGAAAACCTGGAGCAACTCTGGTACAAAGCAACTGAAATATGAGGGACAAATATGCATTTTCAAAATCCCTCCTGGCTCAACCCTTTGAATGTCAGAGGGGTACACAACGCATTGTTTTGCAATGTGTTGTGTACCCCTCTGGCATTCAAAGGGTTAAACATGGTTTATTCAAGCGGTTAAATGTCGCATTTACACCAGTGGGGATTTTTTTTTGTCCCCTTGTGGTATAGCTGGCTTGCCCTGGAATTGTTATAATTCTCTAAAATTGAAAATACAAAATTAAAACCAATGTTCCTTTTCTTTAACCTTCCCTTACCAGCTCATACTGTAACTCCTTTGTAAGCCTTTATCTGTTCAGATGGTAATTTGTAACTCCCATGGATACTTGAGAGCAGAGTAAGGCAAATGGTTCACTTTCCTTTGTGGGATTTCCAGTGAATAGCAAATATGTTTCTTCTTTCTTCTGAAGTTCCTAATATAAGGAAAATGAAGTGAAATCTATGGGCAGAAGGTTAAGCCCATTTATTCCTATAGGTGTAACCTGCCTGCACCATAAAACTCAGTGCTCCTAATATTTTAGCATGTACATTCATCTCATAATAACATAGTAAATTAGACTGAAAAAAAGACACAAGTCCATCAAGTTCAACATCTGCTTCATAACCCAGAGTCATGAGAATTATATAGCTTTCATGCTGCCAAATAAGTAAGTCTTTATCAGACCTTCCTGTTTTGCCTACTAATAAAAATTATAACCCTGTATGTTCCTTTTTGAAATAAATATATCTAATCTTCTCTTAAATGTATCCATTGTATCTGCCATATCTGAATCTGCTAGAACTCCATCCTCTGCCTCTCATCTGGTTTCAGTCAGAGAGAGACATTGGGGGTTATGCACTAAAGCATGATAAAGAGGTGATAAAGTAGAGATAACTTCTTCAGTGATTTCACTTCTCCAATTCCTATGTTCTTCTTAGTGAATAGGCTCCATGGAATAACATGGGAACTGGAGAAGTGATATTACTGTTGAAGTTGTCTCCACTTTATCCCACCTTAGTAAATCTCCCTCGTTATGTTCCTCTGCCCAGTGAGTGTAACTCATTATACAAATATCAATATTATATGTATGTATGTTAATATTTTACTTTAGAACCTCTGTATTTTCACCATAAGGATTGGTACAGTGATCAGACATTCCCTTTAATGCTTACAGAAAATGCAATTCTCAACACAGTTCTTCATAACTGCTTGTTTTCTGTCTGTCTTGATCTCCACTACATTTCTGACTAAAGATTCTGGTTGCACTTTTGGTTACTTGTGAACCTTCGTTTAATGTTGCTTATATTTCAGTCCCTGGTGCCTGCTTTGTGTATATGGGTACTCTGCTGTTTCCATCAACAAACAAATCCAGCCATCATTCCTTAGATCTAACTCAACTAGTACTGATTATTGCAGTAACATTGTTCCCAAGCTAAACATCCAGCTTTGCTCTCTGCATCTTTTTGAGCTTGCTTGATCTGTTAAATTGGGCTCCCCAGCAGTCCAGTTCCACCACCGTGTAAGTGCTTAGTTCCCACCTGTGCCCCATGTGTCTGCCTTCCATCAGGTCAGTCAGGGCAACAGCTTTTTGCATGCTCCATGACTCCTGCAAGTTTTTTAACATTAGATGGTTTCCCCTTTACTTACTGACACTAAAGCTCCTGCCTCATCTGTTTCAGTGGCTTCACTACCTTCTGGAAAACACATAAACTCTCTGTGCTAGAACACTATGATGGAAATTCTGAGGAGTTAGGACTAGATGTTCCTTAAACAAGTGTGCCCTGCATATCAGCAATCAACCGGAAATATTGTCTACCCAACAACCCAGAATCACATTCATAATTTCCCTGTTAAAGGGAGAAGCACTTGCCCGAGTCTTGACTTTTCTCAACAGACACTTACTTGTGGTGGCCAATTCAGACACCTTTATTGGTGCTCTATGATATGTGTCCAATCTTTGTTGTAGACAAGATGTGCTGAAACAGCAAAAAGATCATCTGCAGAGGATAACATGAAGGCCAGAAGTAGTGTTCAAGAAGGGTCTCTCTGAGAGACTAAAAGATTAATAATTTTGTGTGACATTCCTGACAATTTACAAGGTTTAATTGATCACTGCATTACCCTGAATCTTTGTCCTAGTGAGAAATTCTAGGAGCATGTAAGGGACCAGTCACAGAGACCTTCTCTATGTAATTCAGTATACCTTGCAGCCTGTTTATGCCCCTTAGCTGTCAAGATCCTCTCCTGTCCACAGAAAGTGGGAAACTCCAAAACTTATAGAAGTCACAGGGAGCCTCACTAAGCATTTGTTCCATCCTTGTTGATGTAAAAACAGAGTGCTCCTATCCTTTACCTTCTCTTGGTCTGAAAAGATTGTTACTACCCAAGTTTTTTGGGGGGTTCTCAAGCTGCTGGGATTTCTATTGATGAAGTCTTTACCATCCTTCATCAGATACCATTAAAGCCTAAGGAGTCTCCAGTTCATATCTACACTGGATGTCACTCGCCCCCACTTAGAAACTGGAATGATTACTCAATCTACCAAACTTCTTCAGGTCCTAGTGGCTGATTTACATCCAGAGGTTGCTTCCTTTGAAGTGATCAACTCTCAGGGTCATTCTGGGATTCCCCTGGCTTTAGCACCTATATTCTCATATTCACTGTTTATCTTCTGTTGTCCTTGCTTCCATGACTTCTCAAATCTGCCCACAAGTGCCTGAGCCATGCAGATTTGTTTTGCAAAATAAAGGCTTAGGCTCTGCTTATTCACAGGGCATTTGACTGCCCCATTGATTTTCTCCTGAAGCCATTCCCTGTAGATCATTATTACCCCATTTCCATAGCTGACACCAAGGCCATGAAAGAATATATCCAAGCAATCTCGCATAAGGCTTTGTCAAAGCCTTTTCCTCCCCAGCTGGTGTAAAATACTTCTTTGTTCAATGAAGAACATCTCTTTAAGTTCTTAGATTTTAGAAAGGCCAATGTTTTCTCTTATGGGTGAACATGCAAGTCATTCCTTACCATCAAGTGCACAAACAATGGAAATAATTAAAACATTCAAATCTGCAACAGATCTCTGTATTAGACATGAATAAACAAAATCAAAATGGTTTTCTGAAGAAGTGGGATATATTGTAATGGGGTATGAGGGTCCAAGCCCTTTGCCCTTGGCAGGGGCACTAAATAGGGGTGTTCCCTGTCACAGTGGTTGTTCGCACTAGCTATTGAACCTCTTGCTGAAAAGATTAAGTTTAACACAGGTATAAAGGATTTCGTGTTGGGGTTTTGGGAAGAGAAGATTGCGATGTACGTGGATGATGTACTCTTGTTTTTGGGAGAGTCCAGACCATCGCTACAAGCAATGTTACAAGAGGTGGAATTATTTGGGAATTACTCTCAACTCTCAGTAAACTGGTCCAAGTCTTCCCTGCTGCTGGTATACCGACTGGCTGGAAGTGATGCCATGGCAGACATGCTGATGAGAAGCAAGTCTTCCTTTAAATACTTAGGGATTACAATATTGACTTCGCAAACGCTCTTTCTAAGAGAAAATGTATCCCCATGTGACTCATTTTCAGGTAAAACATCAGCTTGGCTTATGCTTCCAGTCAATGTTATAGTCCGTTCCAATTTTGTTAAGATAATTTTTCTACCTAAATTTTTATACATTTTCCAGAGCTCTCCAGTCCTGATTCCCATATCATCCTTTAGAACCTTAGACCGAATCATGTCTCATTTCCTATGTTCTGGTGGCAGAGGTATGGTTAAGCTAGACTGCCTAAAAAGATCAAATCTTGATGGTGGGATTTCTCTCCCTGACTTCTACTCCCTACTACAGGGCAGGGCAGGACCTTTCACATTATTTTCTTCTACTGGACGAGAGGTTGCTCATAGAAGAATATGATATTGCTCAGTCCAGATGTCAGTTCTGACATAGAGCCAATAACAGAAGCCACCTTTGTAATATGGTCTAGGATTAAGTAAATCTCAGGCTATGGAGGGACTGACCAGACTGTTCCACTCTGGGGTGATGCTGGCCTTCCACATTTGTGAAGATGGGATTTTGGACAATTATTGTCTGCTTATGGTATAAACACAATCAGCCAGTTGTATCACTGTGCTTAAATCTTTTTCTCAGCTCAGGAGTTCTGATACCAAATAGGCTCTTTTACTTTTATTTACATCTCAGACATGCACTTACTCCCCTGGGAGTGGCAGGTGCTATGGCTGTCAGGGCCTTCCCAATGGAGTCACTAGCTTGAGATTCTACCCGAGATGGGGTATACAGATTATATATATATGGGTGGCTGGGGAAGCATGGTACCCCTCCATTGGACATTCTCCAGTGGAAATGGAAGAGTGATCTGGGGACCTAGGAATGGGAGAGGGAGGAGGCAAGGAGAAGCCCCGGTCAAATCTCCACTAGTGCCAGACACCAACTGATACAATTAAAGCTCCAACAAAAATCTTACTAAACACTAGTTAGACTCTTTAAAATGGGGAAATTTGATGACAATCGATGTAAGAGATGTGGGAACAGTGTGGGAATGTTCCTGCACTTGATATGGGACTGTCTGGGGGTTAACTTATTTTGGATATGGGTGACTGATACTGTGAGGCGCTGGGACTCACTATCCCCTTAGACCCAAAGATTTGCATGCTATCTATTTTACCTGAGGGGTTAGTGTGGGGGCACATGCGACTATTAGTGAAGGAGCGGAAGATGTTGACCATAGCCTGGATGGTGGACAACACTCCTTGTGTTGCTGCTTGGTCGGGGATGGTCGTCCGTAACCTACAATTCTACAAGTTGGTGTATACACATAGGGGATCCCACAATGGATTTGATCTGGTTTGGGGGCCTTGGCTGGACTACTCTGATTCCCCATGATTTCAGGCAATCCGGTGAGTTCCATGCTGAGTGGTAGGTACCTTACTCCAAACCAGAGTCTTAGACTTCTGTCTGAGTCATATTGTCGCAGAGAATCCACTGAGATCTATCTTTGGTTCTTCCTGCTTTCCTTGTGGGGTTTGGTGGGGGGCACCTGCTGCTGCAGAATGAGTTGGGGTTTTAGTTTAGGGAATTGGTTTATTCTGGGCACTAGGCCTCGTAGGTTTAGTTTTGTTCTTTTGACTTACTTGAAAAACTGGGAAGCAGACTGTTGTGTTATTTAGTAACTGTCATGTACGTTTGTCATCTCAGTCATTGGCTTTCATTCTCTGTGTGTACGATCGATTCTTCAGGTGTGTCTGTGACTTCCGATGTATGCTTGTTTTTGTATAATAAAAACATTTTTTAAAAAATGTGTATACAGGAAGTACAGGCAGACTCAGTAATAGGAACAGAGAGAAGTTTACACAGTTATGCAGAGGGAGGCTAAGCAAATTATAAGATGTACCAAATCTCAAGCAGAACAAAAGAAAAAAATAACAAAGTCTGTAAACAAAATGGTTACACATCTTTCTTTATGTCTATTAGTGAATGGGGAAATCTAATGGAGACAAAAGCTGATATTAAAGAGGTGGACCCAAGTATATTTACTAATTATGAGGTTGCATTAGTATTATCAAAATTAAAATTGGAGCTATCAGTTGGTCCAGATGAGGTTCATTCAAGAGTATTGGAAGAACTTAGATCCACACTTGAGGTGTTAGCTGTTAACCTCTTCACAAAAAAAGCAATAGGGAGGACTTTGGTAACTACAGGCATGTGAGTCTGACACCAGTAAATGTGAAAATAATGAAAACATTACTGAAATGTGAAATATGAATTGTGGCATATCTGAAGTCTAGTGACTTGCAAGATCCATGGAAACATTATTTCTACTATGTTTCTCAAGTAATAGACAGTGGTGAGGCAGTAAATGTAGCTTATTTGGATTTGAGAAATGTGTTTTACACTGTCCCAAATAGTATGTTGATTCTGAAGATACACTTTTTAGGATTTGACTCAAAAATAGTTTACTAGATCTGAAATTGGCTTAAGGACAGACAACAGTGTGCCAAAGTCAACAGAATACTTTCAGAGGGAGGGTGGGTGATTAATGGGAATGCTTCAGGGGTCAGGTTCGGTCCTGTTCTCCTTAGTATCTTTGGTTTGCCCCAAGTTTGCTCTACTTTCTTTGTGTATATGGTCAAATGGCTCATATTTATAAAAGCAAACTGGAGTTAATCTGGAGTAAACCAACATTACCATATGGGACAAAGTAAAAGTTCCTAAATTCCCATGCACTTGAACAAAGCTTTTTAACTCTTGAATGCATTGTAGACCTCTCTATCTTTCAAGGGGTTAAAAGCACAATTTAACAGGATTTTTAGTTATCCCCTATGGTGCAGCTGGTTTACTCCAGAATAACTCCAGTTTTATAAATATGGGCCAGTGTGCTTGGTTTTCTTCTTCTTATGCAATGTAATTCAGGATACAGGTCTGATTAGGCAAGTGTGGGAAGATCAACGGGTACTTGTCTGCGTATGTTTTTTTATACTAACTAATATATTTCTCTTTCTTGTAGTTTCAGAAATAAAGAGGAACAATTTGGCTTGACTTTCTGCCAGAAAGCTCAAAAGAAAATTAACCAGGATGGGCTCTGCTGCTTGCTGAGATATTTTTCGTAAAATACTAAATTATATGCTTTTATCCACTGTCGCATTGCTAAGTTGTTTACATAATTGTGTATTTATAAAATATTTGTATGTTTTGCAAGGGTCATTCTTTGTATTTTTTTAAACCTCAATTAATAAGACAATACTAAGAAAAAAAAGAATGAATTATGTGGTTAGAATTCTATTGTCAGTGATTCTCTTTGCTGGATGTAACACAGATATGTACTAAGTTATAGCAAATGTTCATATGTCACCATATGTATCATACTGGGCCTTCCTTTGGACAAGGTTCTCTGTTACACTCCTTCTTCCCAAATGGGTCTGCCATTAAAAATCATGGGACCCAGGGCTAGCGTAAGTGGCAAGGCCCACTACCCACAACATTTTATTGCCCAGACTCTCTAGTGTTTGGCTAGTGTGTGTCTTTTTGTGCATGGGTTTCTGTTTGTGTGCAGTACTCAAAGGGTTAAAGTTAGTATCTTTCCTCTGACCATTTGGCAAGAGGAAGAGTGCTAATTTAAAAACTGTATTATATAAAAGGTTAACATCATAATGTAAAACCAAATATTGCATATAATGGAAGCATATTCCAAGTCTTTGCAAACTATATAAGCAGTCTAAACTATTTACAAGTATTATAACAGATTTTGTGGTAAGCATTAACCCCTTAAGGACCTGATAATCTGGGGTGGTTTGCACTTAAGGACCGGAGCAATTTTGACCTTTTTTGACTATGTCTTTGTTCAACAGTGTGTTCCCTCTAAGTCTTTTAACTCAGTCACAAAAATTATATGCTGTTTTTTTAAGCACAAGCAGGGCTTTCTTTTGATACCACATTTATATGGATAACCCACCATTTATTTTATTTATATTTAAGTAAACAATAAAAAGTAGAAAAAAACCAACTTTTTATTGATTTTCCTGTGATAATTTGTGCCTGGCTCGTTAATTTTTTGTTAAAATTGGACAAAAGGTATGAACATTCATTCATACCTTCCAAATGTAAAGTTATGGGGGGCATTGTACCTCTGGTGCAAACCTTTGTCAATGAAAATGCTGGTACATGTGACTGCTGTAGTAGAGATCATGTGTACTGGCAAAGTAATGGACTGAAACTGAGTACTCCGGTCCTGGAGTGCTCAGTTTCAGTCTCTGCAGCATGATAGCAGTGTGGATTGAGACTCGCTGTTATCATTTAACCCATGACGTGCCAGGACTCTAATGGGTCCTTATGGGAAGTTTACCTATGGCAGTCCTGGCACGTCATGGGTCCTTAACCCTTTGAGTGCCAGAGGGGTGTGGAATTCATTGCTTTGCAATGCATTCCATACCCCTCTGGCACGCAAAGGGTTAAGGGGTTAATTCAACATGATCTTAAAGACAAGAACACCTAAAAGTGGTCAAGGGTTTTGTATACCCTCCAGACTGTAATCTCTCACGAGCAGGTCTCTCTGATGCTTTTGTTTTCCATGTTCCATTTGTACTAGTTAATATGCGTATCTGTATGTCTATCCCCTGTTATACAGTGGAGCAGAATATATTGGCGCTATATAAATAAAGAATAATAAATAAATAATAACCTGTGTGTATGTGTATATAGTGTGTCTATGTGTGTATGCATACTTCTGTGTGTATGTATATATTGTATATGTATGTGTGTGGGTGCATATATGTGTGTGTATGTGTGTGTGTGTATATGTCTACATTTTACGTGTGTGTATCTATACTATAAAGGAGAATCTGTTCATGTGACCAGCAATTCTTCAGCCGTGCTACACACCCCGGGGCGGTCAGGAGGAGGAGATAGCATGTCGCCTCCATTCACATTGCTACAAACATTCACAGGTGCGTGATTTTCACAGGAGTGGCATGGGTCTGTGAGCAGGGACGACTCTTTGCAGGAGGTGCTAGTAGCGGATCACCATAAGCACCAACAGCAGAGGATGCATGCTTTCATTGCACTACAACTCCAATAATCCTCACAAATCTTCAGTGGGCTCAATGAAAACAACAATTTTTTGGACAGCTCATTGCCTTCATTACTTACTGCATGTCACTTCATCTGTGGGATTACACAGTACACCAAGTACAGTGTGATCCCACAGATGGTGTGACATGCAGTACGTAACGAAGGCAATGAACTGTCCTAAAATTGACGTTTTCATAGCACCCACTTAAGATGTGTGAGGATTATAGGAGTTGTAGTACAATTATACCATTACACATTTAAATTTCTTTCCGATTTTCCTGGAGTACCTGCTCGAATGGAGGCAATGTATTGGCACTGGACACTTCCGATTGCAGATCATGAGATCAGGTCCCCTGGCTAGGGAGCTGTGTCCTGCACAGGCTGTGCGAGCACCTGGACCACACGCTGCTGTACAGGTGAGTAGTTTTAAAACCTTGCATTACTATACACCATGATTTTCAGCATGTCGATGGAATCAAAAGGACAACATGAGAATCTCGCCCTGCATCAACATAGTGAGAGTCTAATGTCGCGGCTTGAAATATCGCATTTGTTTCTTTTGTAGTGGAAACATTTGCCAATCCTGGGAATTAAGTACATCAATCATCTAACTGCATTAACCATTTGAGTGCCAGAGGGGTATGCAACGCATTGCTCTGCAATGCGTTGCATACCCCTCTGGCACTCAAAGGGCTAAATATACACAACAACTGGGATTTGGATGACAATATGTTTGTCAATGTATCCAATGCGTTCCATCACAATGCGATAGAGAGCACACTACCATTCAAAGGGGTTATAAGTACCATGTACCACAGCAGGACATTACAGGGCCTATGCTGGTACACTTCTCAGTTATAGATCCGTTGTGGTCTGGACTTCAGATCACACACTGGAAGCACTGACCTCACAAACTGACAGATGACAGGAGCTTTACAAGCTACAACACCACTACTAATAGCCCATTCCAGTGGGTTAGAAGTATCACAGCAGTGGGTTACAGCGCCTATGTTGGTAAGTTGTCCCAATATATTTCTCAGTTATAGATCCGTTGAATTCTGGACTTCAGATCACACACTGGAACCACTGACCTCACAAAGTGACAGACAACAGGAGAGTTACAACTTACAACTCCACTACTAATAGCCACATGATCAGTGAATAAAGTTTTACCCTTAGTTGTGGGATAATAAATGCCCCCCCACACACAGGTAGATACCTATGTGTGTATCTCTCTATGTATGTATCCATGTATATATATATATCTATCTTTAATAATATCTATATGTGTATATATGCATGTATATGGGTCTGTATGTATGTATGAATGTGTGTATGTGAACTGCAGGTATTTTTGTGCTGCACTTTACATTACTAAATACAAACAATAAAATAAACGACGGGCAACACAGTCCCAAACTGCTAGTATATATATTGTGTGTGTGTGCATATGTTTGTATGCGTACATGTGTGTGTGTGTGTGTGTGTGTGTGTGTGTGTGGCATATGCCTCTGTGAGGATGAAGTACTAAGAAAAGGGGAGCAGATCTGAAGTAAACAAACTGTCCCAGTGGGGACAAATAAATATTCTCAAACTCACAATTGATTTAAATATGGCTTTTAATTCCTGGATGAAGCAATGAGTGGAAAGACCTCTTGCATTCAAGAGGTGTAAAACTGCATCTTAATCAGTTGGTATTTTTATTTGTCCCCATGGTACCATTGTTGAGCTCCAGACTAGCTTCTCTTTCTTAATACAACCTCTTATGTATGCGACATTGAAAGGAGAGAAAGGAGGGAGGAATGAGATGGAAGGGGCCCGTTTCTCTAACACTTACATACAAATCTTATATAGGCAACATATGGCCTTGCAGCTGCTGTTGGACTACAACTTCCAATACTTTCAATATGCTAATCCATAGCTGAGCATAATGGGAGCTGTGTTATAATGGCAGATGTAAGACTGCAGATTGCCAGTCTGTGGTGTGTTTACATACCCAGCTGTTGTTTAACAAGGGTTCCCCACGATGTCCAAGGTGTCCTGTCATGGTGGTTGTGGTGCTCCCAGGCCCGGAGTGCATAGTTTCCATGAGAGTGCTCTGTTATTGATTTTGCTAATTTTATAATATTGGAGAACAACTCAAGTGTTGATTGATTTGATATATACTGCATTGATTTGAATAGCTCAGACCACTGTGAAGGAATACATGAGACAGCTCTCTGTTACTATAAAATTAGCAAAGCAGTAGATTAGAAAAGGCAAGGAAAATGAAAACGTTAGAATAGTAAAGGGGTCACATCATGGGAAGAATATCTTCCATCTAGAGGGGTGAGAAGGGCATGCTTTTCTCCATGATCCTACCTTGCCCAGGAAAAGTGTATCCTACTGGCTCCAATTGCAAAGGGAAGAGAGCCATTCAGTGCTTTGGGATGGGGTTTTGTTCTTGATACCTCGATGTCTACATCTGTGTTCATTTTTTGGTGGTGCACTGTGGGAGTGCTGAGAAATTAAGTTGTGCAATTCACAGCTAGCTATTTGTTTGTTCCATAGTGCACTGTATGTAAATGCACAAAGGCATGAATCCAGAAATTGTAGCAATGTGTAAATGTGGTATGGGGGTCAATTTAGGTTGTAGGCGTGTGTGTGTGTGTGTGTGTGTGTGTGTGTAAACTAGCATAACTCCTCCCACCCCCAACTTTCTTTACTTCACTCCTGATGTTTACCTTTCTTATTTCAACCACCTTTAACCTTTCACTCTCTGCTCTCCTTTTCTCCAATCAAACTCCTGCCAATCTCTTCCCTTCTAATCAAACACATTGCATCTCTCTCTAGTTCCATTGTGCCAACTTAGCTCGTACTGTTTTCTGCTCTCCTCCTCTCCAAACAGAATCCTAGTATTCTCCTTCCTGTATCCAGTCAAACTCCTGTCACTTACTTACTTAAGATAAAAAAGGATAAAGAGCAGCAAGTGGAATCCATACAAATGGAAAAGAGCAGCAAGAAGAATCAGTGTATTTTTATTTTAATGGATAAAGTACATATATAAAAATAAAGTTCAAAATACAAAGTGCTTGATGGGCTAAAAACTAATTTCCTATGCTGTATACCATATAGGTTAATAGCACAATAAAATGTCTAAAAATCTAGGGTAAAAAAATGGGTGTCAGAGCTACAAGAGGAATTTAATTGTATCATTATTTATTGAATAAAAATACCAAATGAATAAAAATAAAGTTCAAAATACAAAGGGTTTGACAGGGCTAAAATCTTTATCTACACATTCCCTTGGTTGAACACAATGTAGATAAAAAATAAAATATAATATGTCAGAGATAGTGAAGTATATAGTTATAAACTCTAGGAAATTGATAGTCTGTCCTTGCATATACATTTCAGTAAACAAACCCGACCACTATGAGATCAGATCATACTGTGTACTGGCCTGAGTAGAGGTCATAGTAGTGTTGTGAAAGATCTTCCCAATGAAGCTTAAAATAAGCGTAAGCCCCTCTTATCTAATGTGCTTAATTAATTAATGTATTCAGTGTGGCTTGATCAAATTTATCCATACAATACATCTATTTATGTCAGTCACGCTAGTTTCAATATATTTTTCTATAAATCCTGATAAGGGTTGAGTGGGGGGCCGAAATGCATTGATCCATAAGCTATACCATATTGGATGACTATGAATAAGGAGGAGCAGACAACCCTGGTGAAGGCAGAGAACCAGACAGAAAGTGATTGGGGAAGTGGCAAGGAGGGAGCTGCTGTCCAGAATCTGACAGCCTTGGGTTATACACTTTATAATAAAATGCAAACAAGAAAAGAAACTATTGTGTAAATCACCTGGGCACCTATTGATATAGATATGACTTGCCTATGTTCATACTACTGTAAGCATGCTAGTTATGGTATGTGTGTGTGTGGAGGGTGGGTAATTTGCACATCTGTTTTGCTTCAGAAGACCATCTATTCCACAACACTCATGTGACCCACACTCAAGACAGATTAGATTTCCCTCCATAGTGGTCAGGTTTGCTTATTGGACTGTATATTCAATTCCAGGACAGCTTATCAATATCCTAGATTATTTAACTAGTTTTTAACTTATATCTCACTATTTATTGATTTTTTTTACCTATATTTTGTTCAGCCAAGGAAATATGTAAATATGATTTTAGCTCTGTATTAGCCTTAGTATTTTGAACTTTATTTTTATTCATGTGATATATGCATTCAATAAATAATGCTATACTTAGAGTCCTCTTGTATCTACTTTTTATCTTATATTTCATGATGATCACCCATGGGGGATCCCAGGACTGGAGAATTGTAGCACAGATAATGAGATTTCATTTGATTAAATCCTTTACAGAAGAAGGAACTGATGAAGCAAATCTACTTTCTTTAAACTTCAGCTTGTGTACCCATCAGAAGAACAATTTCTGCCATTTATCAACACTCATCATAGTTCCAGATTCATTTTCAATAACATTCATTGCCATTATCAGTTATCATTGATTCAAACAGTAAGACATTTCAATCATTAATCATTACCTAACTCCAAACTGTTTTAGAAATGTTAATATTATCTATAATCTGAATTCCTTTTTACTATAGGACTCACTGACTCTCTAGTCATTCAGTAGGTTAGGGTATGTAGTACACTTAAGACCCAGTATCATTCTGAAAAATCTTTCTATCATTGTTCTCTCCAGTGGGACCAGGAGGGACCCCAGAACCCCTTGGAAAATAGCTTGATCGGCTCTTACAGAGAGAGAGAGAGAGAGAGAGAGAGTGAGAGAGATCTGTTTGTGGTTGATTAACTAATGGATTAAATGGACATTTGGAGATAATATGATGACATATATTTTCTAGGGTGATATCAGAGACATAAGTGATCATCTTACTCCATAATCCCCAGGAGCAATGCATGGATATGTAAAGCAAACAAGAATGGGACAGTGCAAAAAGTATGGGACTAAGTGTAGTGTTAATACATTTAATGGTTATAACATAGAAAATTCATAGCATTAATATATTTGCAACTATAATCAATGCAATAAACAAAACGCATTATTAATATATTAGAATAGAACTAAATAGTAAACATTTAAGTATACAAAATGATAATAGTCATACTGAAAAATTCATGAACATATAAAATTAACTAATTATTATGATAAAATAATATATCTCTAAATGAAAACATAATTACGATTCAAGCTTTAACAAATTAATTTCCAATCTCTGATGGGTTATGAGGAAATAAGATAGTGACGATGATCCACTATCATGCTTGCCCTTACATGATTTTATCCTAAAATAATCTTGGATATCAATATTTATGGCAATACTCTGATCCCCACTTGGTGTTGCTTTAATTCAAGAAGAAATATATATTGTCCTTACAAGAGTCTAGCTTACAAAAAAATATCAATACTGTACTTATTTTACAAAGAAATGCTCCTATGAAATGAAGTGGAGGCAGTTTCATGTCATTCCTGCTTTCCTCTGTGTATATCAGGATGTCTGCTTCTCGCTGGTCCTTCCAAATTTAGATTCATGCGTCTCTCTCTCTCTCTGGTCTTCTTCTTGAGGGAGCTTGTTTCTCTTCTACTACAGTGGAACTAATTAAATCAATCAAATCAAACTCCTGTTTTTCTCCTTTGAAATCACAATTAAACCTTTGTTTTTTTCCTTCCATCATTGCATACTTCACTCCTTTCCTTCCTTCTCCCAGTCAAACAGATGTACTCTTCTTTATTCCTCCAATCAAACATTATCACCTCTTTCCTTTCTCCAGTTTACCACTTTTTGCTCTCCTTCTTTCCTCAAATATTTGCTGCCCTACTTCCTTCTTCCAAATAACCACTGCTTTCATTGCTCCCTCTAAATACCTGCTGGTCTCCTTCCCCAAATCAAACAATTGCTTCTCTCTTTTATTCCTCCAATCAAACACCCACTGTTCTCCTTCCTTTCCTAAAGCAATGCATTGCACCTCTCTCTAGCATCCATGCTCTCTACATAAACCATTATTATACAATTAAGGTTCCATTGAGGACTTGGTAGCATTACTTAAATTCTCAGTAAGTCAATTGGGTCACCAGTATAGCAGTTTAAGTTCCCAAGTTAAATAGGGCTGATTTCAGAGGAGTGAAAGATGAAAAGAAGCCATGAATCAAATCCTGTAAAGAAGGTGGCAGAAGAGAATATATTTATTGGAGTTTGGAACATGACAGCAGCACACAAAGAAAAAGCAGCACAATGGGATATCATGATGCTAAAGTAGAACAAACATCAAGGCAGAGGTGTGTTAAAAGTGACAGAGGAGGGTATTAAGGGACAATAATGCTAAAAATTCAACTTGCTATTGTATGAAAGAGTGTATTGAAACATTCTAAGATACATATACGTATAAACATTTACAAACTTTAAGGAGCTTAAAGTGGAATTTTCACTTCTTAACAAATATGTGATTTAAAAATAACTCTCAAAATCCCCTATATTTATGTTAGCCATTTTTTAATATCAAACAATAGTTTATGAAGATATTTTGATCTGTTTAATGTATATGTCAGCTTATGCAAATGAGCTACAAATGGGCAGAGGGGAATGGCAGTAAGGATGGGGAGCAGAGTAGTATGGTAGTATCTAGGTAGCATGCCTTATTTGCAATAACAAACAAACAACTAGAGCTAAATACTTCATAAGCTACTGTTTAAAAAAAATGGCTACCATGAATTTCGAGATTTATCAACATGAACCTGATTCCTGTGATAAATCAATTTTGTGCTAAGTCTAGGACCTGGAAAAAGATCCTACTTGATATCATTTTTTACAGCAAATTTAATAAAAATGATCTTCTTGTACAAGTTTTTATATATATTTAGCAACTCCCCTAGTAAATACTTTGCTGAAATTGACAAGTTGATGTATCGGTTTATTTAGGGGAAAAGAAACCCAGAATCATACTAGAAACTCTGAAGAGTCCATGGAACAAAGAAGGTATTGCTGTACCAGACTTCTGCTGTTTCTACCTAGCCACCTAGAATCAATGGGCTCTGGAGTGGTTAAATCCTAATACCATGAATGCCTTTGTGGAGATTGACAGTAGACTCCTGTGCGGGGGATTTGAGATTTTCCCATATGTTAACTGTGGGACTGTCGAAATTCTTAGAGCAGACAGACATGACTAGTGGAATGCTTGGGGAGCAATCGAAAGAGTTGGTGCACTATACAGCTTTGGACCCTAATGCACCACTGTGGAATAAAACTAATCTAAACCAGCAACAGCTTTTGGATTTTGGCTCCACCTGGGCTCGATATGGAATCACTATTGTTCACCATGTCTTTCAGTGAGGTTCCTTAAAAGTATCTGACGTTTTACATAATGAATTTGGAATTCCCAATTTGCTATTTTACACATATCTACATTTTTACCATGTGGCTCGGGCAAAACATAGTGGGGGGGATCTCAGAACTTGATCTTATTTACAGGGTGAAGGTTTGATAGCCTACAAAGCCGTATCTTTTTATACAATTGGATTGCTTCTAATATGTATTTTGAGGGTAATGGACTGATAAATAGAAGGGAATGTGACTTGGGAACTTTGGAACTCTGGAGGATTGGGAGTGGAATGTGGCTCTGTCCAGTATGACTTTGGTGTCAATCATCGCCCCACATCAACTGATTTAACTTAAAATATTTCATAGAAGTTACTTTACTCCTATTAGGCTATTTAAGATAGGTAATAGAATAAGTAATAAATGTATTAGATGTGGGGCTGTGGGCACCTCATTTATACACCTTATATGGTTTTGTTAACTGCTGTATTCATATTGGAAAAGGGTTTTCAATGCTGCGGATGGGGTGGTGGTTTCCAGGTGGCCTCTTCCCTCTTGGTGAATAACTTCCCACTAAAAAGTGCTGTTTTCCCGTTTTTTTTTCACCTAGCTCATTGCATTGAAATCAATGGAAGAAAACATTTTCCCCATCACATTAAAGTTTTCTCTACTTTTTTACTGCCATAAAAAAAGGTGTCAGGCTCTCGCAGCATGCCATTCCGTGTTTGTGAGAGGAGAAAGCAGCACATTTTTGAGCTAGAGAAGATAGGCAAATACATGGGAATTGAAGCTTAGTTTAGGGAGTCTTTTATGAAGGACATTTGTTCTCTGTATTTGGGGAGTCTGGTGGCAATCTGGAGAGAAGGGAGGAAGAAGGTTGTCCCCAAATACCCCAAAATTTGGTGTGACTGACTGACAAGACACAGGCAGCTGGGGTGGGGTTTGTCAAGGTCCCACCAATCACACCACACCAGTCCCCCACCACCACTACCATACACACACATTGTAGGATGTACTTTATTTTTTATCACTTGACATCATAATGAATATGTGCCAGTGTCACTTAAGCTGGAAGTTAGTGCTGTGGGCAAAGGACAAATGCAATTTTTCAAGGTATATGTTGCTTTAGGACTCACAAGGTTGACTTTCAGCTACTCATTTCTTCACTACTTCCCTCAGAAGAAGTAATATTGTGCTGGGAAACATTGCACCATAGGAAACATAGGAGAAAAATTTGTTGAACTGATGAAAAATGTGTTAGAATTGGAGAAAAATGTGTTGGAATAGGTGAAAATTTGCTGGAATAGGCAAAAAGGAAGAGAATTTTGCACTGGAGAAAAGGAGAAAACCTTTGCAAAAAATAAGAGAAAAATCATCTGTTTTTCTCCAAAAGTCATACAGGAAATGTTTCTACTTTTTGCTCACCACTACTTATGAATACTGGTAAAAAGATAGTAATAGGTAATAGGTAATAGGTGGAACGTACACAGAACCTATGGTCTGCCGAAGCCCCAGCAAAGGAGACTACTGACTCATGCCTGCAGTCAGTGAGGAAGAGCTCATCTCCAATATGGATGGTAACAATGGAGACTACTGACTCACACCTGCAGTCAGTAAGGTCGGAGTCTGCCGGAGCCCCAGGTCTGCACCATGATGGATGTCTGTGGGGAACGGAGCCACACAACAGAGTGAACAGACAGAGCCACAGTTCAGCACCAGCTAGTATAGTCAGACAAGCCAGGTTCATACACGGAGCGGTTAGTCAGCCAGAGCCACAGGTCTGCACCAGATAGGGTGTCCAATAGTAGTAGGCAACACTGGGAGGATAGTTGGACAGAGCCACAGGTCAGCACCAGGTTGGATAGTCAGACAAGCCAGGATCATACACAAAGAAGGCAGTCAGCCAGAGCCACAGATCTGCACCAGAATGGACAGTCAGACAAGCCGGGTCATACACAGGATACAGGAGCAACAGGAACTAGAACTGCACTGAACACCAACATAAGGGTAATGATACACAGGCCCAGAGAGGTTTATAAAGGAGTAGGAGAAGGCAGGACCAATTAGGTCCCCTAGGCTGGGCCTATAACAGGAGTCCAGGCAAGTGTCTGTTTCATGATGCCAGTAACAAGAAACATATGCAACCAGGTCGCAGGCAGGAGGGACGCAGCTAGTGAAACCGGAACATCAGTCCAGAACCTTGCTCCCAGGTGAATGGCGCAGGCCTAGGTAAGGCACTGTGACAGTACCCCCCCTCAAGGACCCCTCCTCTGTGGATAGATTTGGGGCTTCGTAGGAAATTAAAGGGATAGTAATACTTCATTTTAACTTTATTTTATTTTGTAGGCATTAAAAAAACATGAAGAATGATATAAGTCTTATCTCTGAAACCTTTATGGTTTAAGAGATATTCACAAACAAAGTATCCCCCCCCTGTTCAACCATATCAGAAGGGAGATGCCCAGGTAGACTGCAGAGAGGGACAATCTTCAATTAAGATAATGGAAAAAGCTGATAAACTTGTCAAGGGGGAAAGGGCTTTCATTGTTTTAATACAAAGAAAATTGTCCCCTTCTGTTATCTGTACTGTCATACAACCAGACTCACATCTGAGAAGAGATGGCTTACACTAGGTAAAAGGGGCGGGGAGGGGAACTTTGCTTGTGAATATCTCATAAACCATAAAGGTTTGAGAGATAAGACTTATATCATTCTTCATGTTTTTTTAATGCCTACAAAATAAAATAAAGTTAAAACGAAGTGTTACTATCCCTTTAAGCATTAAATCTGTGCACCAACACAGGAACATGCACATCACTGGCAGGTATCCAGGAGCACTCCTCTGGACCATAACCTTTCCAGTGAATCAAATACTGAAGACTCCCTATGACCCATCTGGAGTCCAGAATGCTCTGTACCACAAATTCTTCTTGACTGCCAACTTTCACCAGAGATGGTCGAACAGTACTAGTGGTATGTCGGTTACAAACCAGAGGTTTGAGCAAGGAAACATGGAACACATTGTGGATGAGCATAGAAGCAGGAAGTTCCAGATAATAAGCCACAGGGTTAATTATACACAACACACAGAATGGACCAAAAAATCGAGGAGCCAGCTTATTACACAGCACCTGCAGTTTCAGATTTCGGGATGACAGGCACACCCTCTCTCCCACCTGGAAGGTAGGTGCAGGCAAACGTCTAGGTCAGCCTGCCTTTTCTGCCACTGCACAGAACCACATAGGGTATGCTGTACTCAAACCCAAAAGGAACGGAGTGCCCTCAAATACTCATCATGAGCTGGAATCTCCTGTGCCTGAAAGACCTCTGGAAGAACAGAGGACTGAAACCCATCATTAATCATCAACAGAAAACTCTGTGAGGAAGAGTTCATGGCACAATTCCTGGCAATCTCCGCTCAAGGTAACAAGGTAGCCCAATTATCATAGTGGTCAGAGGTTTAACAAAGGAGAAACTGTTCTAGGGCTTGGTTGGACCGTTCAGCCGCACCATTCAACTGTGGGTGGAAGGTGGAGGAAAATGCTAACAGAATCCCCATTTGAGCACAAAAGCATCTCCAGAACCGAGACACGAACTGGCTAAATCTATATGACACAATAACCCTAGGTATGCCATGGAGTTGAAAGACCTCTTTAGAGAAAACCACCACCAATTCCTGCGCTGATAGTAGTCCTTTGAGTGGTACAAAATGAGCCATCTTACAAAATTTGTCTACGATCATTAGGATGACTGTGAAACCAGAGGATGCCGATAGATCAACCATAAAATCTATGGACAGATGGGACCACAGTCGTTCTCCATTGGTCACTGGTTGAAGAAGACCGACAGGCAAATGTCAAGGCGGTTTATTTTGAGCACACGTGGTGCATGCTGCGGTAAATCTGCACAATCGGATTGAAGGCTCGGCCACCAGAACAGTCTAGACAAGGACTAAATCAATTGGTCTCGCCCAATGTGGCCAGCAATTTTGGAGGAATGGTAAGTCTCAAGCAGTTTTATGTGCAAATGAGTGGGGACAAAGCATTTCCCGCTAGGTCTCTCCACCAGAGCGGATGTCTGAGTGGCCAATATTTGTTCTCCCAATGGAGAAGTAATACATGTACTTATAGTGGCCAGAATTCGATCAGCCAGAATAATCGTTGTGGGAGGGACCTCCTCCTTGGATAGCTACAAATATGGAGTGATAGGGCATCTGCCTTCACATTCTTAGAGACCAGAAGGTATGAAACCACAAAACTGAACCTTGATAGGAACAACGCCCATCTAGCTTGGCAGGGCGACAAGCGTTTAGCCTCAGACAAGTATGTAAGATTCTTAAGATGTGTAAGAACGAAGATAGGAGAACTAGTACCCTCCAGGAGGTGTCACCATTCTTTCAGTGCCAAAATAATAGCCAATAACTCTCTGTCCCCAGTCTGGTATACCGTCTCTGCCTTAGACAGTTTCTTCGAGAAGCACCCGCAAGAGTGTAAGGCCTCCCCTGGAGACGAGCGTTGAGAAAGGAGGACGCCTACTCCAATCTCAGACACGTCAACCTCCAGTGTGAAGGGCAGAAATTGGGATGCACCTTAGCACCCTTATTGGTCATATAGGTGATAGGATTGACATTAGATGAGAAATTCTTAATAAGCCTTCAGTAATAATTAGCAAAGCCCAGGAATCTTTGAATAGATTTGAGTCCCTCAGGACGAGGCCATTGCAGCACTGCGAACAATTTCTGGGGGTCCATGGCCAACCCAGAAGAGGAAATGATGTAGCCCAGAAAGGTAACCTGGGGCTTGTGAAATTCACATTTCTCCAACTTGCAAAAAAAGTTGTTTTCTTTTAACAAACTTAGGACATCCAAATGTCTCCAACGTAGGAGAGTGAATAAGGATGTCATCCAGATAGGCCACAACACAACTTTGCAATAGGTCTCTCAGTACATCATTCATAAATTCCTGGAAGACAGCAGGAACAATGCAAAGACCAAAGGGCATGACAAGATATTCATAATGCCCACTCCGGGTGTTAAATGCTGTCTTCCATTCATGGCCCTCCTTTATTCTGACCCGATTGTAGGCCTCCCTTAATTCAAGTTTCGTGAAAATTTTGGAATTTTTGAGACAAAATAGTTCTGTAATCAGTGGTATAGGATAAGCGTTCTTAACCATTAATTTGTTTAAGCCATGGTAATCAATACATGGACACAACTCTCCTTCTTTCTTTTTGACAGAAAAAAAAAAAAAAACAGCACCAGCAGGGGATGTGGATCTTCGAATGATGGCCCTCTCCAGAGCATCGGCAACATAGTCCTCCATAGCCTTGTTTTCCTCCACAGACAGAGGATATATATACGGCTCCTGGGAAGGGTAGTACCAGGTAGTAAGTCTATTGAACAATCATAAGGCCTGTGAGGAGGTAATACTTCAGCCTGGACTTTATTAAGCACATCAATGAACTGAGAATAGGCCTCCGGAAGGCCAGCAGACTCAGCACACGCCAGTCTAATGGGGATTGATAGACAGGACTCATCACAGTGTAGGCCCCAAGATAGTATCTAACAAGTACTCCAATCAATCCTAGGGTTATGTGCATGCATAACCAAAGAAATCCTAGGACGATGGCCCTAAGCCCCACATCAATACATCCAAAGTGCCTAAAATGCTTTCAGAGTTAGTAGAATTAACCCTGTAAGTGCCAGTGGGGTATAATTACTCCTCTGGCACTCACAGGGTTAACATGACTAAGTAACAAAGCAACATCACATTACAAGTAACACTTACCATTAATCCTGATGTCCAGCGGAGTCCTCAGCATTCTGGCCTTCTTTCTTGCATCTTCTCTTCATCCTTCTTTCTTCTTGCTGTATATATATATATATATATATATATATATATATATATATATGTTTGCAGAAATATAGCAGACAATAATACATTATTTAACCCCTTGAGTGCCAAAGGGGGTATGCAACCCATTGCAAAGCAAGGCGTTGTGGACCTCTATTGCAAAGCAATGCGTTGCGGATCTCTCTGGGGCTTTAAGCAATGTATTAGTGCCTGGTTTCATAGAAATATGTTGTCATTTTTTAGTCGAAACAAGCCATTATAATAGGCAAAGTTGTGCCAATATAATATGTCCAAAAATGTAATAATTATAAACTTAGCTTAATAATTTGTTTCCATCGCTGTGCATGGCAGCAGAGGCAGCGGCAGAGGAGACAGTACTGTGTGCTTCTCTTCTTGTCCCTCAGGAGCCGATGCCTGTTCCACACTGAGGGAATCTGAACAGAGACTGCCTTCATATATGGGCAGTCTCTGTTCCAATTCCCTCACAGCCATTGGCTAAGATGTGCTTACGCATATCCCAGCCAATCAGTTTAAATAATTGCCACTGTGAGGGAATTTGAACAGAGACTGCCCATATATAAAAACTAAGATGGGCAGGATTTTCCTTTCCATACTGAAGTTTGACCAGACAGAGCTGCAGCAGGGATGTGGACAGAAGGGGTGGGAGGGGGATCCTTCTACCGTTAATATCTTATGAACTATAGAATTGTAAGATATTTAAAATAGCGCAATGTGTTACTTTTATTATAACTAAGACTTGGCAATCTATTTTTTTCAAACATTACTATCCCTTTAAGTGGGGGTTCCACACGTCTCAGTCCTGGGCCCAATGCTTTTTAACTTGTTCAATAATGATCTAGAATTGGGAATTGAAAGTAACGTCTCAATCTTTGCTAATGACATTAAGCTCTATAAGGAAAAACAGAACATGATGTTTAAAGAATAAATAACTTGTGATAGTTGACCTATTAACAGATCTGCATTGAGAGCCCTGTCAAGTCAGTGGTCAGAGTCAGAGTGCTGCTGAATTTAAGTCAACAAAGTGACAGTCTAAGACATAATAAGACAAATGAAAAATAAAAAAATAGCATAGTAAATGTTAATTTACATATTATGTAGGGGTGGGCGAAAAGTGTGAAAAATTTCCTGCATGATTTTTCGCGAAAACATGCAGATTTTTCGATTTTCCCTTGAAAATTTTTGCCTTTATGCCTATGCAAAAATGTCCTATTTTAACAAATTTTTCATCTATTTTAACACATCTTTTGCCTATATTTCCCATAGGTACTACATTTCCCACTGTAATATTACTTCTTCTGAGGGATGAAGTTTAGAAATAAGTGGCTGAAAGTCAAAGTAACAGTTTTATTTCTGGGAAAGAAGAGAGGGGAGAAAGGGCAAGGGGAGCCCCCTGTGTGCATCAAACTTTGAAAATAATTGACCACCACCGCACCCTATTGTACATACTCACAAATCTATTGTGTCAGCAACGGCTTATACCTACACCGACAGAACGGGTTACTGGAGTGATGGAAACTGCCTCCAGACACAGTATACACCTTTGTATTGGAGAATGAACGGCAGCTCCCTCACACACCACGCTCTCCCACAGCTGCAGAATATGGATACAGTGAAAACAGGATACAAAAATAGGGGCGCCTATAATGAAGTATGTTCCATCACAGCTGGAAAGCCGCTTTCTCAAAGCTAGGCTTGTTTAGCTTTGAAAAAGTAGCTTTCCAGCCGTGAAACGCGTTAGCATTTAAGTCCTGTCATTTTATTGTATACTTTTTTTATTATTAAACTTTTAATATATGACCGTCCGCCTGCTGTGTGCACTTGAAGATTTCAAAAACCTGCCAGAAAGAAAGAGGAGAGACCTAAACGGAGACGGAATAATTCTCCTTATGCCTTTCAGTCAGTTGACTTTGATAACAGAGGCCTGACCACATCTAAATGTGAGTGCAATCCATTACTGTTTTATAAGCAATCATTTGATGAAACACAGTTTTATTTCTGCTTCTGTTACTGGAATGTCAAAAAACGTACTGCTCTTTCCTCTCACAAACACAGAATGGCTGCTGTGAGACCCTGACAGCCTTTTATATAGCTGTAGAAAACTTTCGTGTGGTGGAGATATATTTTTCTTCCCATTGATTACAATGGGCGAAAAAGGCAGGAAAAAGCAGTAAAACTGCACTTTTTGCGGGAAATTATTTGCCATGTGGAAAGTGCCATTATTCGCCGATTTCAGTTTGAGGTAAAAATTTTCACACATCCCTAATATTATGTACTTGCAGAATATGTGAAGTCAAAATAAAGAGTTACCACTGCTATTAAAGGCAACTCTTCCAGTTTCGCAGTTCCATGTTAATATAGACACTACCTACTATCCCTATAGATCTGGGATAGCCAACCCTGATCCTCAAGACCTACCAACAGTGCATGTTTTCAATATATGCCTGAATTAGCATAAGTAGACCAATGACTGAGCCACTAATGATCCTACCTATAGGATATCCTGAAGTCACGCACCGCTGGTAGCTATTTAGGAGCAGGGTTGGATACTCCTGCCATTGACTAATAGGGAAAGGTATTCTGACTTGTAACATCACAGAATTCCTCACCTATAAAAAAGCTGAATTCATGTCTGGGCTAGGGGGAGGTCAGTGTTAGAGGCTGGAAATGGAGGAATAGGGGCTTGGGTTAGAGGAAGGGGTGGCATGGTAAAGGTAATAAAAGGGGGATACCTGTTCCCTGCACTTCTTCTTTTGTCTATAAAGTGAATCTCCCTCACTGTTAGTTGTGGGTTTTTGGGGTGTTGTTCAGGTCATAAAAGCACCTGGGGGTTTGTTTTGTCATAGCTGTTGGCACTTTGGGCCCTTGTCAACAGGTTAAAATGGTAAATTAATTGTGTCGGTTTTATGGTTAACAGGTGGAGGTCAGGCCAACGGAGTTGACACATATTGCACCCAGACCTTGGTCGCGGGTTATGGCACCGATCCCCATTGAGCTGCATAGACCAGCTAATGGGTGTGGTGGGATGGGGTAAATAACTTGGGTTGAGCTTTTCTCAGTAGGGGTGGGGGTGTATGCCTTGTCATTTAGCAAGGTCTTAAAGTGGGGTCTGGTTTCATCCATTTCATACCCACAACCTGTATCAGTGAATGGTGAGACTCCTGCCAATCCTGCAGCTAAACAGAGTCAGTGGCTGTGAATCACAGACTTCCTGGTGGTATCCAGCTCTCCTGCCAACAGACAGGATCAGCTTTCTAACATCCAAAATGGCTATCAGAAGCTGATTTGGCTCCATAAAGTGCAAACCAAAACTTTTTACTGAAGGTGATAATTGTCTTTTAAATAACATAATTTAAAGGAATGGAATGTTTACAGTTACATCTGACAACTTTACAACATACTCTTTCAAATAAGAGCAGGCTTTATTTTATTATTATCATTCCTGGACCCCAAACCAATCACTTGATCCATTAGTGAAAAAAATACTTCTTTGATAGTGACAAGTGTATCAATGTTTTCACTGAGGGGGATAAACTGGAGCAAAATTGGGGCAAACCACCTGCTCCAGAGGACAAATACAAAATCCCAATGATTAACCCTTTGAGTGCCAGAGGGGTACGCAACGCATTGAAGAGCAATGTGTTGCATACCCCTCTGGCACTCAAAGGGGTAAACACTTTGAGTACCAGAGAGGTATACATTGCAATGCATTGGACACTACACTTGAACTCAAAGGGTTAAATAGACTTTCAGTGCTAGAAAGGTCTTCAATGCATTGCTTTGTTAATACGACCTCTCCAACATTCAAGATGTTAAAAGCACAATTTAAATGTACACAACATTTTATTTATCATATCTGGCACAGTTGGTTTGCTACAGAATTTTTTTCCAATTTTTAGTATATATCTCAATATCAGTAATGGGATGCAAAATGATTGGGACAGAAAGCAGTACAATTCTGGAGCAATCCAACTTCCCCATAAGAGACAAATACCAACCCTCATTCATCTATACTGGAATTTAAATATCTTGAGTGTATTCACTTTTAAAACGTAGTGGATAGAACAGAGTGCAAGTACGCTGCGCATCAAGCATGTCGCCGTGTTGAGAAGGGAGACATGAGAATCTCGCCCTGCATCAATAGCGCAAGAGTCTCATGTCATCTCTTTAAGGACTTCATCCAAATGTTTGCGCTAAAAAAGCTGGTAGGGTAAAATGGATACCGAAAGAAAATGTCTGTTGGTATTCAAATGTCCTACTGGCTAATAGCATGACGGACATTAGGCCACAAAAATTATCTTGCGGCCAAACATCCGTTTTGTGCGTTAAGTTCCCAAAACGCTGCTAAATAGCGGCAGCATTGGGAACTTAACAGTAAAAAAGCTAACAATCGGTGCCTGACATGCTGCCAAGCACCGATCGTTAACTCATACGTCTTACACTTACCTGTCATCCACTGTCAGGCTCCTTCTGTCTTCATCCTGCCTTCTCTTCATTCTTCTGTCTTGTATCTTCTTTCTTCTCTTCAGTCTTCTTGTATCTGTAAAACAAAAAAGTATGAGTACAATGCAGAATAATACAATACATAGTTTAACCCCTTGAGTGCCAGAGGGGCACTCAATATGCTGGACACCTCTCTAGTGTTGAAACAGTTAAAAGTCCCATTTAAATAAATGGGGATTTTGTGAATTTGTGGTGTATTTATGGTGCATTTGTTTTGCCCTAGAATTGCTATAGTTTTTGTTAGTAACCAGCCTCATTCAGTGAAGAGGTTAAATTTATTCATCATTCAATGATTCTTCTGCTGGTGTACACACAAAATAAATCTCTGTGTCCATCATAAGTCACTGCTTGCTGGACAGATGGCACAGGAAGAATAATTAACCCAGAGGGAGTGATTGGGAAACCAGCTACTGTTTTCCTTACTTTGTAGTACTTTGTAGCTCACTTATTATTTTGCCATGAACTCTTTGGAGACTCTGGGAAATGTAGGTATTGTCCCAGCTTCTTGCAAATGGAATGACTGTTCCCAGCTCCCAGAATCCCTAGGGCTTTCAGCTTATGTCTATGATGTGTTACTCTGTGTCCAGTCTGAGATGTCTACTCCAAGAAAATCCTTAAAGTGGAATTAACAATATATAATGAATTGTGTGGTTTTGATAGATCATTGAATTAAAACTAAAGTTTATAAAATATTTAGCTTTATTGTCAATGTATTAATAGTAAGCAATATTCCAGGTACAGACATTCTGCTCTTCCTCCCATCTGCCATTTCCTACCAGTAAGTACTGGATAATTGTAATAAACTGACCAATTAATAAAGATAAATACATTTTCTCACCCTGAATAAAACTACGAAAGTTCTGTAATGCCCAAACAGTAGCCAATAAAGCTTTCTCCCAGCCATTGAATTTTATTTCCATGGAAGACAGGGATAAGCAATTCAGGTTGTCCTGCTTTTGATATAATACCCCGCTGAGACTAAGATTAGTGAATCCTGCCTCAAGGTAAAATGGCTTGCCTCTTTCTGGATAGGCCAGACAAGGAGCCTGGGTGAGTTTACTCTTGAGCTCAGACACAGCTTGTTCCTGAGCTTCACCCCAGATCCATGGTTGATCTTTCTTCTAAAATAACAACAGTGGTTTGGTTATTTATGAATAATTAGCAATAAATTCCTGGGAATAATTCATCATGCCTAAGAAGGATCTCAATTCATTGAGATTAGTGGGTGTTTTGGATTTGACTATCACCTCAACCTTCTTTCTTTGTGGGTTTAACCCTTCGGTGGTCACCTCATGACCAAGAAAGTTAACTTTGGTGCGGCACATCTGTGCCTTTTTGAGCGACAGTTTAACAGCTGCTTCCTTTAGCTGATTAAATACATATTTAATCTCTGTGATATGCTTTTGGAAGGTAGTACTTTTAATAGCAGAGAATCCATCTAGCCATAGCATCAGGCATAGCCTTGTGCATAAATACGGCAAATTCATGACCTGAGTTGATATAACCAAAAGGCATTCTAACCCAGGCATAATGTACTCTCCCAAAGGTGAAAGCTAGCTTATATTGGTCTTCCTCACTGACTTCAATGGTCCAGTACCCCTGGGCACAGTCAATCGCTGTAAAGAACTTAGACCCCTGCATCTGAACTAAACACTGATCTATATATATACTGTACCGGCCAGCCAGACATTTATACACGTTTGTTCAGTTGCCTTAAGTCAGCTGAATGAGCTGTGCACTGGCCGTATAATGTCCCTCTCTTTGAGATTCCTTATGATCTCTGCCAATGAGTCACAGGATGGAAGACGGTTCTGTTTGACATATACAGGAGGCAATTTAGGGTCAGTCTGTATGCAAGCAACATGTATCTTTGTTAAACCCCAATCATATGAATCCTTGGCAAACAGCTCTTATAATTCTATAAGAATTTCCCTTAGCTGTTGGTGTTCAGAGTCATCAGAGCACGCATCGGCAAGAGAGATTTGCTCCTCTACTAGATCATTGAACCCTGGAAATGCTTCAGGCCTACCTAACTCATAGGTTTCCTCCAGCTGTGTAGATAAATCATGAGCCTTTACTCTTACCTTATCCACAGCCTTCTGATATTCTCAGGACTCTTGTTCCTTCATCTGGTGTTCAAATACCAGAGATGATTCTCCAATCCTGCATGTATCTGTATCAGGGCTATATGGATACACAGATTGAATGGAAAACAGGCCCTCTGGGAGGGAGTAAAACATTTGCTCAACTAGTTGCTCCTCAGACAGATAATTATCAGGAAGTAGGCCAATTACTTGATTCTGAAACCCAAATGTATAGTATTCTGAAACCAGTGCATAACCTATTACAGTTCCCTTCTCTAAGATAATACTATGTGGGGTTATGTTATTGACCACAATGTGGACTGGTGTTTTACGAATACTCACCACAGGGGTGTGTGACACAGAAACTCCTAATTGTTGAATCCTATTTGAGAGGCATATTAATGCATCAAGATTCTCAAGGTTCTGACCACTACGAACCTGCAAGGATATGGGGACCTGACTTGGCCCACCAGGTATAGTGACCTCATTAACTACCTGTAATTTAACTGCATGTGGCAACACTTGACATGACTTCATGGCTTTTAAGTCATCCTGAAACTCACTGGGGTTCCCTTCTAACCTAGTCCACGTGTTATTATTCATCAAATCAGTCTGGGCGGCAAAACTATGTATTAAATCATTGCCTATATAGATCTGGTGTTGGGGTTCCTCCACTACAAGAAAAACGTGTTTTGCATAGCTATCACCTAGAGATACAGATAACAGACATCTTAGTAGCATTGTTATAACTTGTAGTATCGTCCTCCAGGTCATGTACCAAATTGGTACATGGTGGCAGATACTTAATATGGATAGGATCTCTTACCTCCATCAATAGGCTGTCACTAATGTAATTGTTAGTGTTGAGCGAGCATGCTCGGCCGATGCTCGGATCGGCTCGAGCATCGCTCTGCTCGGCACATGGCGGTACTCGTACGAGTACCGCATGTGCTCGCCCGCCATGTTCGGGTCTCCTCCCCGCACGTTTTGCGGCTGCTGCGCAGCCAATAAACGTGCAGGGAGGCTCTGACATCGGTGTAATGCCAGCAGCCATGTTGGCTGCTGGCATTACACTGATTGGCTGGCCAGAACCCGTGATCGGGTGCTGTATAGCACCTGACCAGCGAGTTCGGCTCAGTCTTAGCCAGGGAGAGCTGAGGATAGGAAGGGAAAGTCAGTGTAGGGAGGAAAAAAAGCAAAATTGTGAAAAAAAAGAACCAAAAGTCCTTTTTAGGACTACTGTGTGTGGGGGCAGCAGGTTATTTTGTGTGGGGGGAAAAAACAAAAAAAAAAAAAATATATATATTCTGTTTAGTGTGCAAAGTTGCAGATTAGAGCACATTCTGTTTAGTGTGCACAGTTGCAGATTAGAGCACATTCTGTTTAGTGTGCAAAGTTGCAGATTAGAGCACATTCTGTTTAGTGTGCAAAGTTGCAGATTAGAGCACATTCTGTTTAGTGTGCAAAGTTGCAGATTAGAGCACATTCTGTTAAGTCTTCAAACTAAAATATCAAAGTCACATATTCCATTCAGTGTGCGTCGCCGCAGTTTAGCAGCACATTCTGTGTACTGTGCAGAGTTGCAGAATAGGAAGAAATACTGTTAAGTCTTCAAACTAAAATATCAAAGTCACATATTCCATTCAGTGTGCTTCGCCGCAGTTTAGCAGCACATTCTGTGTACTGTGCAGAGTTGCAGAATAGGAAGAAATACTGTTAAGTCTTCAAACTAAAATATCAAAGTCACATATTCCATTCAGTGTGCTTCGCCGCAGTGTAGCAGCACATTCTGTGTACTGTGCAGAGTTGCAGAATAGTAAGAAATACTGTTAAGTCTTCAAACTAAAATATCAAAGTCACATATTCCATTCAGTGTGCTTCGTCGCAGTTTAGCAGCACATTCTGTGTACTGTGCAGAGTTGCAGAATAGGAAGAAATACTGTTAAGTCTTCAAACTAAAATATCAAAGTCACATATTCCATTCAGTGTGCTTCGCCGCAGTGTAGCAGCACATTCTGTGTACTGTGCAGAGTTGCAGAATAGGAAGAAATACTGTTAAGTCTTCAAACTAAAATATCAAAGTCACATATTCCATTCAGTGTGCTTCGCCGCAGTTTAGCAGCACATTCTGTGTACTGTGCAGAGTTGCAGAATAGGAAGAAATACTGTTAAGTCTTCAAACTAAAATATCAAAGTCACATATTACATTCAGTTTGCTTCGCCGCAGTTTAGCAGCACATTCTGTGTACTGTGCAGAGTTGCAGAATAGGAAGAAATACTGTTAAGTCTTCAAACTAAAATATCAAAGTCACATATTCCATTCAGTGTGTGTCACCGCAGTTTAGCAGCCTATTCTGTGTACTCTGCACAGTTGCAGAATAGGAAGAAATACTGTTAAGTTTTCAAACTCAAATATTAAAGTCACATATTCCATTCAGTGTGTGTCACCGCCGTTTAGCAGCCTATTCTGTGTACTCTGCACAGTTGCAGAATAGGAAGAAATACTGTTAAGTTTTCAAACTCAAATATTAAAGTCACATATTCCATTCAGTGTGTGTCACCGCCGTTTAGCAGCCTATTCTGTGTACTCTGCACAGTTGCAGAATAGGAAGAAATACTGTTAAGTTTTCAAACTCAAATATTAAAGTCACATATTCCATTCAGTGTGTGTCACCGCCGTTTAGCAGCCTATTCTGTGTACTCTGCACAGTTGCAGAATAGGAAGAAATACTGTTAAGTTTTCAAACTCAAATATTAAAGTCACATATTCCATTCAGTGTGTGTCACCGCCGTTTAGCAGCCTATTCTGTGTACTCTGCACAGTTGCAGAATAGGAAGAAATACTGTTAAGTTTTCAAACTCAAATATTAAAGTCACATATTCCATTCAGTGTGTGTCACCGCCGTTTAGCAGCCTATTCTGTGTACTCTGCACAGTTGCAGAATAGGAAGAAATACTGTTAAGTTTTCAAACTCAAATATTAAAGTCACATATTCCGTGTAAGATGAAGAAGGCGGGTAAAAAGGGACGGGGAAGTGGACGTGATCCTGATAGTTCAGGGCGCGGGTCAGGACGCGGAGAAACTGTGCCTGGTGCCAGAGCACAAGAAAGAAAGACATCCACCATACCTAGCTTCATGTCTAATTTTACAGGGCGTCGCAGGACATCACTCTCGAGGTCCGACCACTGCGAACAGGTGGTCGGTTGGATGTCAGCTGATACTGCTTCCAGTCGGTTAAGCACCACCCTGTCTTCCACCAAGTCCACTCTCAGTAGCCAAGAGTCTGGTCAACATAATCCTCACTCTGATCATCCTTCCTCCCACCATACACGGTCTGTTCAAAGAAGTGATCCCACACTGGGATATAGTGAGGAGCTCGTCTCATCACCAATCCTTCATTTGACCCTCTCTCCAAGCACGCTTGCAGAGGAACATGACATCTTGTGCCCTGATTCACAACCTCTAGAGGGTACCCAATCACAAGAAGATGACAGATGTGAACGGCATTTAAGGTCAAAGGAAGTAGTGGATGATGATGATGATGATGATGAGACACAGTTGCCATTAAATCAACCACTATTTCCGTCTCAAGACCTTGTTGAGGAGAATGTTATACAGTTGTCAATGACTGAGTATGTGGTGGGATCAAGACATGAGGAGGATGATCAGAGTGAGGAAGTGGAGGAGGACTTGGTGGACGATGAGGTGACTGACCCCACCTGGGAAGGTGTAGAGCCGAGCGATGACAGCAGTCCTGAGGGTCAGCCATCTGCAGCACCGCAACAGGCTGGAAGAGGCAGTGGTGTGGCTACAGAAAGAAGGCGGACCGCACCAAACCGGCCCGCAAATGTTCCACGGAGCACACCCTTGCGTAAATCTACCTTGCCAAAGGGTAGGTGTTCCGCGGTATGGCGTTTTTTTAAGGAAAGTGCGAACGACAAAAGAATTGTAGTTTGCAACCTGTGCCACACCAGAATGAGCCGAGGCATGAACACTAGAAACCTCACCACCACCAGCATGATCCGACACATGGCATCCAAGCACCGTAATAAGTGGGAGGAACGCCTGGATCGCCCATCTGTGTCTGCAGGCCACACCACTGCCTCCTCTTCCCCTGTTTTCGGTGCCGGCCAATCGCCTGTCGAAGGTGCAGGCCCGCATACCTCCCGCCCTGCACCTGTAGCATCTGAAGCACCATCAGCGACCACATCCACTTCCCTGTCCCAGCACAGCGTCCAAATGTCGTTACCCCAGGCATTTGAGCGCAAGCGAAAATACCCAGCCACCCACCCACAGGCCATAGCACTAACCTCACACCTTTCCAAATTACTGGCCATCGAAATGCTGCCATTTAGGCTTGTGGACACTGAGTCCTTCCGCAGCCTGATGGCAGCAGCTGTCCCTCGGTACGCGGTCCCCAGCCGCCACTACTTTTCCCGGTGTGCCATCCCCGCATTACACCACCATGTGTCCCGTAACATCACCCGTGCCCTGACCAACGCAGTTACTGGGAAGGTCCACTTAACGACTGACACATGGACAAGTGCTTGTGGCCAGGGACGCTACATTTCCCTGACGGCACACTGGGTGAATGTCGTGGAGGCTGGGAGCGACTCGGACCCTGGGATGGCACGGGTGCTACCCACGCCGAGGATTGCGGGCCCTACCTCCATCAGGGTTTCCGCCAGCACCTACGTTATTGGCTCCTCCTCCTCCGTTTCCACCTCCGAATTCTCTACACGCAGCGCCACTCCCCCATCAGCCAGTAGCTGGAAGCAGTGTAGCACTGCAGTGGGGAAGCGTCAACAGGCCGTGCTGAAGCTGATCTGCCTTGGGGACAAACAGCACACGGCCTCAGAGCTGTTGCAGGGGATTAGTCACCAGACCGAGCAGTGGCTCTCGCCACTCAACCTGCAACCAGGCATGGTTGTGTGTGATAATGGGCGTAACTTGGTGGCGGCTTTGGAGCTCGGCAAGCTCACACACGTACCATGCCTAGCGCATGTATTTAATTTAGTGGTTCAGCGATTTCTAAAAACCTACCCCAATGTGCATGATCTCTTGACCAAGGTGCGCCGCGTGTGTGCACATTTCCGTAAGTCATCTACAGCTTCGGCCGGCCTGTTGAAGCTGCAGCAGCGCTTACAATTGCCAGCTCACCGGCTGCTGTGTGACGTGAGCACGCGCTGGAACTCCACCTTCCACATGTTGGCCCGGCTTTGTGAGCAGCAGAGGGCAGTAGTGGAGTACCAGCTGTTACACGGTCGTCGCCTCTCCGTTCAACTTCCTGTAATCAGAAGTGAGGAGTGGGAATGGATGTCAGACCTCTGCGAGGTTTTACGCAATTTTGAGGAATCGACACAGATGGTGAGCGGCGATAACGCTATTATCAGTGTAACCATCCCACTTCTGTGTCTACTGAAACGCTCGCTGCTCACAATTAAAACCGACGCTTTGCATGTGGAAGAGGTGGAAATGGGGGAGGAAGAGCTTACACAAGGTGATAGCCAGAGCACCCTCACTTCGTCTTCTCAGCGACAATTGGCGGAGGCGGAGGAGGAGGAGGAGGAGGAAGACACGGTTGCCTCCGCTACAGAGGGTAGCCATGGAACTTTAGTTCCATCTCTTCAGCGTGGGTGGGCAGAAGAGGAGGAAGAGGATGAGGATATTGAGAGTCATCCTCCTGGTGAGGACAGCGAAATTTTGACTGTTGGTACTCTGGCACACATGGCTGACTTTATGTTAGGCTGCCTTTCCCGTGACCCACGCGTTGTACGCATTTTAGACAACACGGATTACTGGGTGTTCACCCTTCTGGACCCCCGCTACAAAGAGAATTTCTCATCTCTCATTCCTCCGGTGGAGAGGACAAGCAAAATGTTGCAATACCAGAAGGTTCTTGTCGAAAAATTGCTCCAAAATTTTCCATCTGACAACGCTGGCGGCAGAGTACGTGCTACCTTGGCCAACCGAGAAGGGGAGAAAAGGGGAGCACACAGCAGTTCCGAGAAAGGCAGGGCAACACTCTCCAAGGCGTGGGACACCTTCATGACACCCCGCCAGCACCCTCACCCTGATGCGCAGCCTAGTGTCACAAGGAGGGAAAAGTTTTGGAAGATGGTGAAGGAGTACGTAGCAGACCGTGTCAGCGTCCTCAATGATCCCTCTGTGCCTTACAACTACTGGGTGTCCAAGCTGGACACGTGGTATGACCTGGCACTCTACGCCTTGGAGGTGCTGGCCTGCCCTGCCGCCAGCGTTCTGTCTGAGCGGGTATTTAGTGCTGCTGGTGGCATCATAACAGATAAGCGTATCCGCCTTTCCACCGACAATGCTGATAGGTTGACACTTATAAAAATGAACAAGGCCTGGATTTCCCCTGACTTCTCCACTCCACTGGAGGAAAGCCCCGGGGGAACATAAACTCACTTTATATATGTTATTTACAATGATGGGAATACTCTGTATTCCCATTCACCCCTTCCACCCAAAAAACGGGTATATGGTTGACTCTTAATCTTCTCATCCTCCTCCTCCTCTTCCATATGCCCTGTGCTATAATTTTTATATAGGGCCAGCTCACCAGCGGGCCCTGTGATATAATTTTTATATAGGGCCAGCTCACCAGCGGGCCCTGTTTGCCAATTTTTATATAGGTCAGCTCACCAGCGGGCCTTCTCATATAATGTTTTATTGGGTCAGCTCTCTAGCGGGCCCTCTCATATAATGTTTTATAGCGTCAGCTCACTAGCGGGCCTTCGCATATAATGTTTTATAGCGTCAGCTCACTAGCGGGCCTTCGCATATAATGTTTAGGATGGTCAGCTCTGCAGCAGACCCTCACCCATAATGTTTTAGATGGTCAGCTCAGCGCACGTTTCCCTCTTAATCATGGCCTCAGTTCAATAAAATCAAGGACATTTTTGGGATAATTTGTTTCTGCGCACGTTTCCCTCTTAATCATGGCCTCACTTCAGAAAATCAAGGAAATTTTTGGGAGAATTTGCCTCTGCGCACGTTTCCCTCTTAATCATGGCCTCACTTCAGAAAATCAAGGAAATTTTTGGGATAATTTACCTCTGCGCACGTTTCCCTCTTAATCATGGCCTCACTTCAGAAAATCAAGGAAATTTTTGGGAGAATTTGCAGATGATATACAAGTAAATATACAGCAAATATTGTTTGGTAACAATTTTTCGCCTAAAGTCGTTTTTATTTTCCTTTTTGTGTGTTTTATGGTCAGTCTGTAAAAATGGCGTACTACGGGCGAAAGATCGTTCCCAGCAGCGATGTTGGAGTCCAAGATGCATCCAGACATCCTCCCTATGCTGTCCCTGAACCATTTCTGTGGTGTTTCCATCCTTTTCTGCCCTTTTCCTATGGACCAGGCACCCTCCCCTCATCAGAGCAGGGGGTGCCTGGTGTAATGCTCGAGTCCTCCCATTGACTTCAATGGGGCTCGGGTGCTCGGCCGAGCACTCGAGCCTCAGGGGGTGCTCGGTCAGAGCACCCGAACACCCGAGCATTGGGGTGCTCGCTCATCACTAGTAATTGTGTTCCAGTTTCAGATTCAGTTTGGCCTGTTTGATCCTCTTTAACCTGTAAGGAAACAAACAAATCACCACCTGTATTTTCAATGGATGTCAGATATTGAGAATGATTCTCTGGATCTGTTGGCTCAGAGGTTGATCTGTGAAGAGATATAGTTAAGACATCACCTTCTAGCTTCACATTCTGAATCTGTTCTGGTAACGCCTTAATGGAGAGGCCACCTTCCATGTTTTCAGCATTGGTATCAGGGCATCTGCAAAACAAAGAGGTTAGGGTTTTGGCTATTGACAAAATTAATTTCAATGGTATCCCTAGTTTCCTCTACCACATGATCATTTCTATGGGGGTGTTGCAATGCCCGCTCATATTTGATTGGGGTTTTAACCTGTAACCAGATGACATTATTCACACAGTCTATGACGGGACTTAATCTCCATAGCAGATCAGCACCTATAATTAACCTGGTATAGGGAACTTCTACTACTTTGACTTTATGTGTGAATGATTTATTACAGATTTTAAATTTTAACCATGTGGTTCCCAATACGTTTAAGGGGTTACCTCCTACGCTTATTAGGGATCCATCAAATGCTTTCAATACTGGCTTTATAGTAGCATCCTCCATAATTTGATAATAATGGGAGCTAGACAATATGGTAGCTTGTGACCATGTATCCAGGAGGCTGGAAATAATTAAGTCATCAAGTTCCTGCAATGTGACATCAATGAAATATCTCCCTTCATATTCATGCATTTCACATTAATGATTGTGATATAAACTACTCTTAGAATCCCCCCACTGCCTGCAAGAGTTAACTCCTGAATTTGCAGGAGCAGATTTGCTGACCACTTGGTCAGGTTGTACAGCAGCAGCATCCCCCTTCACGCCTCCTCCTTCTTCAACCTGTTCTACAGAATTGCAGGGAAAAGAAGTAACATCATAATGGATAGACTTATGTGTACCTGGCTGTGGGTGAGATAAGGAAGAAATGTTAGAGTCAAACAAAGCATTTACATATTGTAAAGAAAAGGTGTTAGCATTACTGTTGGCTAAAACATGATTGGTTATTGTAGGATTTACATAGGGCAAAGCAATGGTATTCTTTTCCCCTAAGGCCTGCTTACCATTACCCTTTTGTTCTGTTACTGAGTGGTAGCCGCCACTCCTGGAGCTGTGCCTAAAAAAGGATTCGATCCCTGTTGTGTATTAGAACTAGGGTTTTGGCCTAGCTGTGCCACATTAGCCATCATTTTGGCCATCATGTCTGTCAGGTTGTTAACCTGGACCCTGTGACTTACCTGCTTCTGACCTTCGTTCCCAGAATTAGACTTATTGGTTTGCTGAGTTTGCTGGGACTTGGACCCCTGATTTTTAGAGTTTTACCCTTTTGGAACCTCTTGGGAAATTTGGATTTATTCTGGTTTTTGTTGTATCCCTGGGACTTTTTGAAAAATGGTTTCTTACCATTTGAGCTATTAGACCCCTGGGAACTAACAGAGGCAGGTCCCTTCTGTCCTGGTGCCTGTTTATGAACCTGTGGAGATTTTAACACCTCTGCATTAGTGTTGAGCGAGCATGCTCGGCCGATGCTCGGATCGGCTCGAGCATCGCTCTGCTCGGCACATGGCGGTACTCGTACGAGTACCGCATGTGCTCGCCCGCCATGTTCGGGTCTCCTCCCCGCACGTTTTGCGGCTGCTGCGCAGCCAATAAACGTGCAGGGAGGCTCTGACATCGGTGTAATGCCAGCAGCCATGTTGGCTGCTGGCATTACACTGATTGGCTGGCCAGAACCCGTGGTCAGGTGCTGTATAGCACCTGACCATCGAGTTCGGCTCAGTCTGAGCCAGGGAGAGCTGAGGATAGGAAGGGAAAGGCAGTGTAGGGAGGAAAAAACAAAAATTGTGACAAAAAAGAACCAAAAGTCCTTTTTAGGACTACTGTGTGTGGGGGCAGCAGGTTATATTGTGTGTGGGGGGAAAAAAACAAAAAAAAAAAAAAAAAAAATATTCTGTTTAGTGTGAAAAGTTGCAGATTAGAGCACATTCTGTTTAGTGTGCACAGTTGCAGATTAGAGCACATTCTGTTTAGTGTGCAAAGTTGCAGATTAGAGCACATTCTGTTTAGTGTGCAAAGTTGCAGATTAGAGCACATTCTGTTTAGTGTGCAAAGTTGCAGATTAGAGCACATTCTGTTAAGTCTTCAAACTCAAATATTAAAGTCACATATTCCATTCAGTGTGTTTCACCGCCGTTTAACAGCCTATTCTGTGTACTCTGTACAGTTGCAGAATAATAAGAAATACTGTTAAGTTTTCAAACTCAAATATTAAAGTCACATATTCCATTCAGTGTGTGTCACCGCAGTTTAGCAGCCTATTCTGTGTACTCTGCACAGTTGCAGAATAGGAAGAAATACTGTTAAGTTTTCAAACTCAAATATTAAAGTCACATATTCCATTCAGTGTGTGTCACCGCAGTTTAGCAGCCTATTCTGTGTACTCTGCACAGTTGCAGAATAGGAAGAAATACTGTTAAGTTTTCAAACTCAAATATTAAAGTCACATATTCCATTCAGTGTGTTTCACCGCAGTTTAGCAGCCTATTCTGTGTACTCTGTACAGTTGCAGAATAATAAGAAATACTGTTAAGTTTTCAAACTCAAATATTAAAGTCACATATTCCATTCAGTGTGTTTCACCGCCGTTTAACAGCCTATTCTGTGTACTCTGTACAGTTGCAGAATAATAAGAAATACTGTTAAGTTTTCAAACTCAAATATTAAAGTCACATATTCCATTCAGTGTGTTTCACCGCCGTTTAACAGCCTATTCTGTGTACTCTGTACAGTTGCAGAATAATAAGAAATACTGTTAAGTTTTCAAACTCAAATATTAAAGTCACATATTCCATTCAGTGTGTTTCACCGCAGTTTAGCAGCCTATTCTGTGTACTCTGTACAGTTGCAGACTAGGAAGAAATACTGTTAAGTTTTCAAACTCAAATATTAAAGTCACATATTCCATTCAGTGTGTTTCACCGCCGTTTAACAGCCTATTCTGTGTACTCTGTACAGTTGCAGAATAATAAGAAATACTGTTAAGTTTTCAAACTCAAATATTAAACTCACATATTCCATTCAGTGTGTTTCACCGCAGTTTAGCAGCCTATTCTGTGTACTCTGCAGAGTTGCAGAATAATAAGAAATACTGTTAAGTTTTCAAACTCAAATATTAAAGTCACATATTCTGTGTAAGATGAAGAAGGCGGGTAAAAAGGGACGGGGAAGTGGACGTGATCCTGAAAGTTCAGGGCGCGGGTCAGGACGCGGAGAAACTGTGCCTGGTGCCAGAGCACAAGAAAGAAAGACATCCACCATACCTAGCTTCATGTGTAATTTTACAGGGCGTCGCAGGACATCACTCTCGAGGTCCGACCACTGCGAACAGGTGGTCGGTTGGATGACAGCTGATACTGCTTCCAGTCGGTTAAGCACCACCCTGTCTTCCACCAAGTCCACTCTCAGTAGCCAAGAGTCTGGTCAACATAATCCTCACTCTGATCATCCTTCCTCCCACCATACACGGTCTGGTCAAAGAAGTGATCCCACACTGGGATATAGTGAGGAGCTCGTCTCATCACCAATCCTTCATTTGACCCTCTCTCCAAGCACGCTTGCAGAGGAACATGACATCTTGTGCCCTGATTCACAACCTCTAGAGGCTACCCAATCTCAAGAAGATGACAGATGTGAACGGCATTTAAGGTCAAAGGAAGTAGTGGATGATGATGATGATGATGAGACACAGTTGCCATTAAATCAACCACTATTTCCGTCTCAAGACCTTGTTGAGGAGAATGTTATACAGTTGTCAATGACTGAGTATGTGGTGGGATCAAGACTTGAGGAGGATGATCAGAGTGAGGAAGTGGAGGAGGACTTGGTGGACGATGAGGTGACTGACCCCACCTGGGAAGGTGTAGAGCCGAGCGATGACAGCAGTCCTGAGGGTGAGCCATCTGCAGCACCGCAACAGGCTGGAAGAGGCAGTGGTGTGGCTACAGAAAGAAGGCGGACCGCACCAAACCGGCCCGCAAATGTTCCACGGAGCACCCCCTTGCGTAAATCTACCTTGCCAAGGGGTAGGTGTTCCGCGGTATGGCGTTTTTTTAAGGAAAGTGCGGACGACAAAAGAATTGTAGTTTGCAACCTGTGCCACACCAGAATGAGCCGAGGCATGAACACTAGAAACCTCACCACCACCAGCATGATCCGACACATGGCATCCAAGCACCGTAGTAAGTGGGAGGAACGCCTGGATCGCCCATCTGTGTCTGCAGGCCACACCACTGCCTCCTCTTCCCCTGTTTTCGGTGCCGGCCAATCGCCTTTCGAAGGCGCAGGCCCGCATACCTCCCGCCCTGCACCTGTAGCATCTGAAGCACCATCAGCGACCACATCCACTTCCCTGTCCCAGCACAGCGTCCAAATGTCGTTACCCCAGGCATTTGAGCGCAAGAGAAAGTACCCAGCCACCCACCCACAGGCCATAGCACTAACCTCACACCTTTCCAAATTACTGGCCATCGAAATGCTGCCATTTAGGCTTGTGGACACTGAGTCCTTCCGCAGCCTGATGGCAGCAGCTGTCCCTCGGTACGCGGTCCCCAGCCGCCACTACTTTTCCCGGTGTGCCATCCCCGCATTACACCACCATGTGTCCCGTAACATCACCCGTGCCCTGACCAACGCAGTTACTGGGAAGGTCCACTTAACGACTGACACATGGACAAGTGCTTGTGGCCAGGGACGCTACATTTCCCTGACGGCACACTGGGTGAATGTCGTGGAGGCTGGGAGCGACTCGGACCCTGGGATGGCACGGGTGCTACCCACGCCGAGGATTGCGGGCCCTACCTCCATCAGGGTTTCCACCAGCACCTACGTTATTGGCTCCTCCTCCTCTGTTTCCACCTCCGAATTCTCTACACACACCGCCACTCCCCCATCAGCCAGTAGCTGGAAGCAGTGTAGCACTGCAGTGGGGAAGCGTCAACAGGCCGTGCTGAAGCTGATCTGCCTTGGGGACAAACAGCACACGGCCTCAGAGCTGTTGCAGGGGATTAGTCACCAGACCGAGCAGTGGCTCTCGCCACTCAACCTGCAACCAGGCATGGTTGTGTGTGATAATGGGCGTAACTTGGTGGCGGCTTTGGAGCTCGGCAAGCTCACACACGTACCATGCCTAGCGCATGTATTTAATTTAGTGGTGCAGCGATTTCTAAAAACCTACCCCAATGTGCATGATCTCTTGACCAAGGTGCGCCGCGTGTGTGCACATTTCCGTAAGTCATCAACAGCTTCAGCCGGCCTGTTGAAGCTGCAGCAGCGCTTACAATTGCCAGCTCACCGGCTGCTGTGTGACGTGAGCACGCGCTGGAACTCCACCTTCCACATGTTGGCCCGGCTTTGTGAGCAGCAGAGGGCAGTAGTGGAGTACCAGCTGTTACACGGTCGTCGCCTCTCCGTTCAACTTCCTGTAATCAGAAGTGAGGAGTGGGAATGGATGTCAGACCTCTGTGAGGTTTTACGCAATTTTGAGGAATCGACACAGATGGTGAGCGGCGATAACGCTATTATCAGTGTAACCATCCCACTTCTGTGTCTACTGAAACGCTCGCTGCTCACAATTAAAACCGACGCTTTGCATGTGGAAGAGGTGGAAATGGGGGAGGAAGAGCTTACACAAGGTGATAGCCAGAGCACCCTCACTTCGTCTTCTCAGCGACAATTGGAGGAGGCGGAGGAGGAGGAGGAGGAGGAGGAGGAGGAGGAGGAGGAAGACACGGTTGTCTCCGCTACAGAGGGTAGCCATGGAACTTTAGTTCCATCTCTTCAGCGTGGGTGGGCAGAAGAGGAGGAAGAGGATGAGGAGATTGAGAGTCATCCTCCTGGTGAGGACAGCGAAATCTTGCCTGTTGGTACTCTGGCACACATGGCTGACTTTATGTTAGGCTGCCTTTCCCGTGACCCACGCGTTACACGCATTTTAGACAACACGGATTACTGGGTGTTCACCCTTCTGGACCCCCGCTACAAAGAGAATTTCTCATCTCTCATTCCTCCGGTGGAGAGGACAAGCAAAATGGTGCAATACCAGAAGGTTCTTGTTGAAAAATTGCTCCAAAATTTTCCATCTGACAACGCTGGCGGCAGAGTACGTGCTACCTTGGCCAACCGAGAAGGGGAGAAAAGGGGAGCACACAGCAGTTCCGAGAAAGGCAGGGCAACACTCTCCAAGGCGTGGGACACCTTCATGACACCCCGCCAGCACCCTCACCCTGATGCGCAGCCTAGTGTCACAAGGAGGGAAAAGTTTTGGAAGATGGTGAAGGAGTACGTAGCAGACCGTGTCAGCGTCCTCAATGATCCCTCTGTGCCTTACAACTACTGGGTGTCCAAGCTGGACACGTGGTATGAACTGGCACTCTATGCCTTGGAGGTGCTGGCCTGCCCTGCCGCCAGCGTTCTGTCTGAGCGGGTATTTAGTGCTGCTGGTGGCATCATAACAGATAAGCGTATCCGCCTTTCCACCGACAATGCTGATAGGTTGACACTTATAAAAATGAACAAGGCCTGGATTTCCCCTGACTTCTCCACTCCACTGGAGGAAAGCCCCGGGGGAACATAAACTCACTTTATATATGTTATTTACAATGATGGGAATACTCTGTATTCCCATTCACCCCTTCCACCCAAAAAACGGGTATATGGTTGACTCTTAATCTTCTCATCCTCCTCCTCCTCTTCCATATGCCCTGGGATATAATTTTTATATAGGGCCAGCTCACCAGCGGGCCCTGTGATATAATTTTTATATAGGGCCAGCTCACCAGCGGGCCCTGTTTGACAATTTTTATATAGGTCAGCTCACCAGCGGGCCTTCTCATATAATGTTTTATTGGGTCAGCTCTCTAGCGGGCCCTCTCATATAATGTTTTATAGCGTCAGCTCACTAGCGGGCCTTCGCATATAATGTTTAGGATGGTCAGCTCTGCAGCAGACCCTCACCCATAATGTTTTAGATGGTCGGCTCAGCGCACGTTTCCCTCTTAATCATGGCCTCAGTTCAATAAAATCAAGGAAATTTTTGGGAGAATTTGCCTCTGTGCACGTTTCCCTCTTAATCATGGCCTCAGTTCTGAAAATCAAGGAAATTTTTGGGAGAATTTGCCTCTGCGCACGTTTCCCTCTTAATCATGGCCTCACTTCCGAAAACCAAGGAAATTTCTGGGAGAATTTGCAGATGATATACAAGTAAATATACAGCAAATATTGTTTGGTAACAATTTTTCGCCTAAAGTCGTTTTTATTTTCCTTTTTGTGTGTTTTATGGTCAGTCTGTAAAAATGGCGTACTACGGGCGAAAGATCGTTCCCAGCAGCGATGTTGGAGTCCAAGATGCATCCAGACATCCTCCCTATGCTGTCCCTGAACCATTTCTGTGGTGTTTCCATCCTTTTCTGCCCTTTTCCTATGGACCAGGCACCCTCCCCTCATCAGAGCAGGGGGTGCCTGGTGTAATGCTCGAGTCCTCCCATTGACTTCAATGGGGCTCGGGTGCTCGGCCGAGCACTCGAGCCTCAGGGGGTGCTCGGTTAGAGCACCCGAACACCCGAGCATTGGGGTGCTCGCTCATCACTACTCTGCATATGTTCTCTTGCCAGATTCAAATGCCAAGCTTTCTTTAACCAATGTATCCGCTACACACTGGGGGTAGGATTCTTGTCCTTAGCTGGAGTATTCTCACTCTGCTGGGCATAATACAGCTTAATAGCTTGAGTAAGTAACCAATCTAGTGACAACATGGGTGAATAATCCCGAGCTAGATTAGTTTTCATATGCCTAGGCAGAGCATTAAAGAATAGTTCCCTAAACTCATATGATTGAAAATCTGCATCCTTATCAGCAAGGAAATATGCACATTTAGGCTCTGAAAGAATTGCCTGGGGTCCTGTTCTGACCTACGTTTTAGTGCATAGATAACACATTTAGCCTCATGGTGGGTTTTATAGAGCCCAAAAGCTAGGATTATTTGTTCAACAGTTTCTTCCCAGGTAGTGATATCCTTATCACTAGTGATGAGCGAGCACCCCAATGCTCGGGTGTTCGGGTGCTCTGACCGAGCACCCCCTGAGGCTCGAGTGCTCGGCCGAACACCCGAGCCCCATTGAAGTCAATGGGAGGACTCGAGCATTACACCAGGCACCCCCTGCTCTGATGAGGGGAGGGTGCCTGGTCCATAGGAAAAGGGCAGAAAAAGATGGAAACACCACAGAAATGGTTCAGGGACAGCATAGGGAGGATGTCTGGATGCACCTTGGACTCCAACATCGCTGCTGGGAACGATCTTTCGCCCGTAGTACGCCATTTTTACAGACTGACCATAAAACACACAAAAAGGAAAATAAAAACGACTTTAGGCGAAAAATTGTTACCAAACAATATTTGCTGTATATTTACTTGTATATCATCTGCAAATTCTCCCAAAAATTTCCTTGATTTTCAGAACTGAGGCCATGATTAAGAGGGAAACGTGCGCAGAGGCAAATTCTCCCAAAAATTTCCTTGATTTTCAGAACTGAGGCCATGATTAAGAGGGAAACGTGCGCAGAGGCAAATTCTCCCAAAAATTTCCTAGATTTTCAGAACTGAGGCCATGATTAAGAGGGAAACGTGCGCAGAGGCAAATTCTCCCAAAAATTTCCTTGATTTTCAGAATTGAGGCCATGATTAAGATGGAAACGTGCGCTGAGCTGACCATCTAAAACATTATGGGTGAGGGTCTGCTGCAGAGCTGACCATCCTAAACATTATATGCGAAGGCCCGCTAGTGAGCTGACGCTATAAAACATTATATGAGAGGGCCCGCTAGAGAGCTGACCCAATAAAACATTATATGAGAAGGCCCGCTGGTGAGCTGACCTATATAAAAATTGGCAAACAGGGCCCGCTGGTGAGCTGACCCTATATAAAAATTATATCACAGGGCCCGCTGGTGAGCTGGCCCTATATAAAAATTATATCACAGGGCCCGCTGGTGAGCTGGCCCTATATAAAAATTATATCCAGGGCATATGGAAGAGGAGGAGGAGGATGAGAAGATTAAGAGTCAACCATATACCCGTTTTTTGGGTGGAAGGGGTGAATGGGAATACAGAGTATTCCCATCATTGTAAATAACATATATAAAGTGACTTTATGTTCCCCCGGGGCTTTCCTCCAGTGGAGTGGAGAAGTCAGGGGAAATCCAGGCCTTGTTCATTTTTATAAGTGTCAACCTATCAGCATTGTCGGTGGAAAGGCGGATACGCTTATCTGTTATGATGCCACCAGCAGCACTGAATACCCGCTCAGACAGAACGCTGGCGGCAGGGCAGGCCAGCACCTCCAAGGCGTAGAGTGCCAGTTCATACCACGTGTCCAGCTTGGACACCCAGTAGTTGTAAGGCACAGAGGGATCATTGAGGACGCTGACACGGTCTGCTACGTACTCCTTCACTATCTTCCAAAACTTTTCCCTCCTTGTGACACTAGGCTGCGCATCAGGGTGAGGGTGCTGGCGGGGTGTCATGAAGGTGTCCCACGCCTTGGAGAGTGTTGCCCTGCCTTTCTCGGAACTGCTGTGTGCTCCCCTTTTCTCCCCTTCTCGGTTGGCCAAGGTAGCACGTACTCTGCCGCCAGCGTTGTCAGATGGAAAATTTTGGAGCAATTTTTCGACAAGAACCTTCTGGTATTGCAACATTTTGCTTGTCCTCTCCACCGGAGGAATGAGAGATGAGAAATTCTCTTTGTAGCGGGGGTCCAGAAGGGTGAACACCCAGTAATTTGTGTTGTCTAAAATGCGTACAACGCGTGGGTCACGGGAAAGGCAGCCTAACATAAAGTCAGCCATGTGTGCCAGAGTACCAACAGTCAAGATTTCGCTGTCCTCACCAGGAGGATGACTCTCAATATCCTCATCCTCTTCCTCCTCTTCTGCCCACCCACGCTGAAGAGATGGAACTAAAGTTCCATGGCTACCCTCTGTAGCGGAGGCAACCGTGTCTTCCTCCTCCTCCTCCTCCTCCAATTGTCGCTGAGAAGACGAAGTGAGGGTGCTCTGGCTATCACCTTGTGTAAGCTCTTCCTCCCCCATTTCCACCTCTTCCACATGCAAAGCGTCGGTTTTAATTGTGAGCAGCGAGCGTTTCAGTAGACACAGAAGTGGGATGGTTACACTGATAATAGCGTTATCGCCGCTCACCATCTGTGTCGATTCCTCAAAATTGCGTAAAACCTCGCAGAGGTCTGACATCCATTCCCACTCCTCACTTCTGATTACAGGAAGTTGAACGGAGAGGCGACGACCGTGTAACAGCTGGTACTCCACTACTGCCCTCTGCTGCTCACAAAGCCGGCCCAACATGTGGAAGGTGGAGTTCCAGCGCGTGCTCATGTCACACAGCAGCCGGTGAGCTGGCAATTGTAAGCGCTGCTGCAGCTTCAACAGGCCGGCTGAAGCTGTTGATGACTTACGGAAATGTGCACAAACGCGGCGCACCTTGGTCAAGAGATCATGCACATTGGGGTAGGTTTTTAGAAATCGCTGCACCACTAAATTAAATACATGCGCTAGGCATGGTACGTGTGTGAGCTTGCCGAGCTCCAAAGCCGCCACCAAGTTACGCCCATTATCACACACAACCATGCCTGCTTGCAGGTTGAGTGGCGAGAGCCACTGCTCGGTCTGGTGACTAATCCCCTGCAACAGCTCTGAGGCCGTGTGCTGTTTGTCCCCAAGGCAGATCAGCTTCAGCACGGCCTGTTGACGCTTCCCCACTGCAGTGCTACACTGCTTCCAGCTACTGGCTGATGGGGGAGTGGCGGTGTGTGTAGAGAATTCGGAGGTGGAAACGGAGGAGGAGGAGCCAATAACGTAGGTGCTGGTGGAAACCCTGATGGAGGTAGGGCCCGCAATCCTCGGCGTGGGTAGCACCCGTGCCATCCCAGGGTCCGAGTCGCTCCCAGCCTCCACGACATTCACCCAGTGTGCCGTCAGGGAAATGTAGCGTCCCTGGCCACAAGCACTTGTCCATGTGTCAGTCGTTAAGTGGACCTTCCCAGTAACTGCGTTGGTCAGGGCACGGGTGATGTTACGGGACACATGGTGGTGTAATGCGGGGATGGCACACCGGGAAAAGTAGTGGCGGCTGGGGACCGCGTACCGAGGGACAGCTGCTGCCATCAGGCTGCGGAAGGACTCAGTGTCCACAAGCCTAAATGGCAGCATTTCGATGGCCAGTAATTTTGAAAGGTGTGAGGTTAGTGCTATGGCCTGTGGGTGGGTGGCTGGGTACTTTCTCTTGCGCTCAAATGCCTGGGGTAACGACATTTGGACGCTGTGCTGGGACAGGGAAGTGGATGTGGTCGCTGATGGTGCTTCAGATGCTACAGGTGCAGGGCGGGAGGTATGCGGGCCTGCGCCTTCGACAGGCGATTGGCCGGCACCGAAAACAGGGGAAGAGGAGGCAGTGGTGTGGCCTGCAGACACAGATTGGCGATCCGGGCGTTCCTCCCACTTATTACGGTGCTTGGATGCCATGTGTCGGATCATGCTGGTGGTGGTGAGGTTTCTAGTGTTCATGCCTCGGCTCATTCTGGTGTGGCACAGGTTGCAAACTACAATTCTTTTGTCGTCCGCACTTTCCTTAAAAAAACGCCATACGGCGGAACACCTACCCCTTGGCAAGGTAGATTTACGCAAGGGGGTGCTCCGTGGAACATTTGCGGGCCGGTTTGGTGCGGTCCGCCTTCTTTCTGTAGCCACACCACTGCCTCTTCCAGCCTGTTGCGGTGCTGCAGATGGCTCACCCTAAGGACTGCTGTCATCGCTCGGCTCTACACCTTCCCAGGTGGGGTCAGTCACCTCATCGTCCACCAAGTCCTCCTCCACTTCCTCACTCTGATCATCCTCCTCAAGTCTTGATCCCACCACATACTCAGTCATTGACAACTGTATAACATTCTCCTCAACAAGGTCTTGAGACGGAAATAGTGGTTGATTTAATGGCAACTGTGTCTCATCATCATCATCATCATCCACTACTTCCTTTGACCTTAAATGCCGTTCACATCTGTCATCTTCTTGTGATTGGGTAGCCTCTAGAGGTTGTGAATCAGGGCACAAGATGTCATGTTCCTCTGCAAGCGTGCTTGGAGAGAGGGTCAAATGAAGGATTGGTGATGAGACGAGCTCCTCACTATATCCCAGTGTGGGATCACTTCTTTGACCAGACCGTGTATGGTGGGAGGAAGGATGATCAGAGTGAGGATTATGTTGACCAGACTCTTGGCTACTGAGAGTGGACTTGGTGGAAGACAGGGTGGTGCTTAACCGACTGGAAGCAGTATCAGCTGTCATCCAACCGACCACCTGTTCGCAGTGGTCGGACCTCGAGAGTGATGTCCTGCGACGCCCTGTAAAATTACACATGAAGCTAGGTATGGTGGATGTCTTTCTTTCTTGTGCTCTGGCACCAGGCACAGTTTCTCCGCGTCCTGACCCGCGCCCTGAACTTTCAGGATCACGTCCACTTCCCCGTCCCTTTTTACCCGCCTTCTTCATCTTACACAGAATATGTGACTTTAATATTTGAGTTTGAAAACTTAACAGTATTTCTTATTATTCTGCAACTCTGCAGAGTACACAGAATAGGCTGCTAAACGGCGGTGAAACACACTGAATGGAATATGTGACTTTGATATTTTAGTTTGAAGACTTAACAGTATTTCTTATTATTCTGCAACTCTGCACAGTACACAGAATAGGCTGCTAAACGGCGGTGAAACACACTGAATGGAATATGTGACTTTGATATTTTAGTTTGAAGACTTAACAGTATTTCTTCCTATTCTGCAACTCTGCACAGTACACAGAATAGGCTGCTAAACGGCGGTGAAACACACTGAATGGAATATGTGACTTTAATATTTGAGTTTGAAAACTTAACAGTATTTCTTATTATTCTGCAACTGTACAGAGTACACAGAATAGGCTGCTAAACTGCGGTGAAACACACTGAATGGAATATGTGACTTTGATATTTTAGTTTGAAGACTTAACAGTATTTCTTATTATTCTGCAACTGTACAGAGTACACAGAATAGGCTGCTAAACTGCGGTGAAACACACTGAATGGAATATGTGACTTTAATATTTGAGTTTGAAAACTTAACAGTATTTCTTATTATTCTGCAACTGTACAGAGTACACAGAATAGGCTGCTAAACTGCGGTGAAACACACTGAATGGAATATGTGACTTTAATATTTGAGTTTGAAAACTTAACAGTATTTCTTATTATTCTGCAACTGTACAGAGTACACAGAATAGGCTGCTAAACTGCGGTGAAACACACTGAATGGAATATGTGACTTTAATATTTTAGTTTGAAAACTTAACAGTATTTCTTATTATTCTGCAACTGTACAGAGTACACAGAATAGGCTGCTAAACTGCGGTGAAACACACTGAATGGAATATGTGACTTTAATATTTGAGTTTGAAAACTTAACAGTATTTCTTATTATTCTGCAACTGTACAGAGTACACAGAATAGGCTGCTAAACTGCGGTGACACACACTGAATGGAATATGTGACTTTAATATTTGAGTTTGAAAACTTAACAGTATTTCTTATTATTCTGCAACTCTGCAGAGTACACAGAATAGGCTGCTAAACTGCGGTGAAACACACTGAATGGAATATGTGACTTTAATATTTGAGTTTGAAAACTTAACAGTATTTCTTATTATTCTGCAACTCTGCAGAGTACACAGAATAGGCTGCTAAACGGCGGTGAAACACACTGAATGGAATATGTGACTTTGATATTTTAGTTTGAAGACTTAACAGTATTTCTTATTATTCTGCAACTCTGCACAGTACACAGAATAGGCTGCTAAACGGCGGTGAAACACACTGAATGGAATATGTGACTTTGATATTTTAGTTTGAAGACTTAACAGTATTTCTTCCTATTCTGCAACTCTGCACAGTACACAGAATAGGCTGCTAAACGGCGGTGAAACACACTGAATGGAATATGTGACTTTAATATTTGAGTTTGAAAACTTAACAGTATTTCTTATTATTCTGCAACTGTACAGAGTACACAGAATAGGCTGCTAAACTGCGGTGAAACACACTGAATGGAATATGTGACTTTGATATTTTAGTTTGAAGACTTAACAGTATTTCTTATTATTCTGCAACTGTACAGAGTACACAGAATAGGCTGCTAAACTGCGGTGAAACACACTGAATGGAATATGTGACTTTAATATTTGAGTTTGAAAACTTAACAGTATTTCTTATTATTCTGCAACTGTACAGAGTACACAGAATAGGCTGCTAAACTGCGGCGAAGCACACTGAATGGAATATGTGACTTTGATATTTTAGTTTGAAGACTTAACAGTATTTCTTCCTATTCTGCAACTCTGCACAGTACACAGAATAGGCTGCTAAACTGCGGCGAAGCACACTGAATGGAATATGTGACTTTGATATTTTAGTTTGAAGACTTAACAGTATTTCTTCCTATTCTGCAACTCTGCACAGTACACAGAATGTGCTGCTAAACTGCGTCGAAGCACACTGAATGGAATATGTGACTTTGATATTTTAGTTTGAAGACTTAACAGTATTTCTTCCTATTCTGCAACTCTGCACAGTACTCAGAATGTGCTGCTAAACTGCGGCGACGCACACTGAATGGAATACGTGACTTTGATATTTTAGTTTGAAGACTTAACAGAATGTGCTCTAATCTGCAACTTTGCACACTAAACAGAATGTGCTCTAATCTGCAACTTTGCACACTAAACAGAATGTGCTCTAATCTGCAACTTTGCACACTAAACAGAATGTGCTCTAATCTGCAACTGTGCACACTAAACAGAATGTGCTCTAATCTGCAACTTTTCACACTAAACAGAATATTTTTTTTTTTTTTTTTTTTTTTTTCCCCCCCCACACAAAATAACCTGCTGCCCCCACACACAGTAGTCCTAAAAAGGACTTTTGGTTCTTTTTTGTCACAATTTTTTTTTTTCCTCCCTACACTGCCTTTCCCTTCCTATCCTCAGCTCTCCCTGGCTCAGACTGAGCCGAACTCGATGGTCAGGTGCTATACAGCACCCGACCACGGGTTCTGGCCAGCCAATCAGTGTAATGCCAGCAGCCAACATGGCTGCTGGCATTACACCGATGTCAGAGCCTCCCTGCACGTTTATTGGCTGCGCAGCAGCCGCAAAACGTGCGGGGAGGAGACCCGAACATGGCGGACGAGCACATGCGGTACTCGTACGAGTACCGCCATGTGCCGAGCAGAGCGATGCTCGAGCCGATCCGAGCATCGGCCGAGCATGCTCGCTCAACACTACTTATCACCCAATGATCTGAAAAATTACATAAGGCACATAATACATTTTATGACGGTCAGAATGAAGGCCTACAGATGCAAGTGTTTCAACATAACGCTCATAACCTTTGATTTTCTTTGAAAAACTGGCACAGTGTCCTTAATGAACCTTATTATTTTGGTTTTATCACCCACTAAGGGTGACCTTTCCTCTTGTTCAAACCTACTCAGTGTGGACATTGTCCTCCTGTGAAGTTTGAGCACTGGCTTCCTGTTAGAGGTTAATCTGTGACCTGTTAAGAGGCTCTGAGGTGTATGGTGTGTGAATTGCTCTGGGATGCTACCCTCATCCTCACTCCTCAGCATTAAGTGTGAATCATGAGGGTCAGCAGCCCCTCCCTCCCCAGCTGAGTGATTCTGATGACTGACTTTCCTTTCAGGACCAATACCTTGTTCCTGCTCAGAAGGAGGATTGTCAGGGTGAGAGGCAGTAAAGGCCTGCATTCTATCTGACAATTCCTGAATCTGCCTGGACAAGATATTCAACGTCCCTTGATCCATTGATATATCCCCTTTAGGGTCACTATCAATGGACTGGTATACCAACACTTGCTCCTGAAGTTTGGCATTCTCATAAGCCCACCTGTCTATTTGGGATTGGAGTTGCTTAACTTGTTCTTTCAAGTTGTGGTTCTCACATGTTAAATTAAACATTTCAGCACTGAGGATAGAATGCTTTTCTTTTGCAGACCACACTTTCACCAGATTATCTTTACACTTGCTCTCTAGCCCATTTACCTGGTGCTGGAGAGACTGAATTTCCTCTTCCTGTGTTTTTACCAATTTATGGTAGTCACGCATATCTTTATCTAACTCAGAGATTCTATCAATCTTAGCCTTCAGTGTTTGTTTTATTGGCTCCATATTTTCTTGCTTATCCTCTAATTTGTTTCTCTGGAAGGCTATAATATTTAACAATTCGGGCACGATTAATAAAATCTGTATATCGAACTCCTTTGGCTTGGTTTGTTCTATACATTTATTTAAAGCTCTATAATCGAAGCTATCAGGTTGCCAGATTTTATTAAATTGGGATTCTACCCTTTACTCTATATCATCACTCCATTACTGTGGATCATTTTAATTTTTAGGCAAGAATGGATGGCATAAATTAACCTACCTTCTACAGACCATTTCATGTCTTCTGCTGAGATCTGTTCCATTGGATCAGACACAGAAGAACTTGACCAAGACATGTTTATGCACAAATATGTTACTGTGTAATATATCTACCAATAAAATTATTTGACAAATGTGTCAACCCTGTGTATAGCTCTCAGCAGTGCCTCCAAAATGTAGAAGATATTCAAGGATTAACAGGAGAACCAGTTAGGTTGGATATCTTCACATAAATAGATAAAATTATATTTGAGAACTTTATACTATATTAGGTATTGACACGCTACTTCACAGTAACAAATTTATTAAAATAATCAATCCCGCATATTTGTGCAAAAATATATATAATTTATTTAAGTAAAATATAATATATATAAAGTGTAAACAACAATGATACAAATGAGTGACTAGCAATTACAATAGATACACAGTAACTGAAACCACAATTATCACCATTAGCATTACCAGCAATTTAAGGGTTAACCACACATAGGTATATTCAGAGATATTAAATAACAATAAATAAACTCAGCAACATAGAAAAGGATAATTGATCCTTACAATTAATTAAAATACAGTTGGCAGAAGCATATTTGAATACCTCTGCCCCAGAAACTGTATAAACTATACTAATTGAGGTTTAAGGTATAGTGTCAGGTGAGTCAGCTTTAATATTAAGCCAGGTCCTCTGACATTTTCCTTATACCATATATAACAACCAATTTAGAGAAACTGGAATAAAATCCCAGTTTTAGATCACTATAATTTAATTATCTATCGATTTCAAATATTGCATATCTTCTGAATAAAACACATACATTGCATTTAATATAGTCAATAATAGATTATACCAAGAATATACTCAGAATCAATCGAATAATATATGTATAGACAGCATACCAAACTTCATGCAGCATATATCATACACATGACCATAGCAATCCTATGTTAAAACCTGTATGGTACTTTAAGGGTTAATATACTTAGAAATATATTATGCCACACCCAAGATGGCAACTTCTTTTGTCTAGTGTAAGGTTTAAATAAACTTCTCACTGTACAAAAATTTATACCCAAAACATACACAAAGAAATCCAAAAAACACCTCAAATAAATAGACAAATAGCAGTTGAAGATTTGATAAACAAATTCAAAGAATTCCCCCAGATCAAATATTAGCTATAACAACCTTTCTAGGAACACAATATATTCTAGAAATATCAACAATTATATTAACTAATTTGATCTATATAGGTCTCACTGCTATCATCTATTTACATTTATCTGGCAAAATATAACAATTTACCAATTAATTAATGAATTCTGCTTAATTCAGAATTACTAGAGCCAATATAACTTATTATAATTGGTCACAATTGGGTGGCCAGTCCGATTAAGACAAATTATAGGAAAAATATGTTTGTTCATATGTAGAAGAAATATATATTTGATTCTGAATTTTGCAGAATTAAAATAAGGAAAGATATAGTTACCAGTCCAATAAGTGTTTCTTAGTATCTCTTTACCAGCCTGCCAGATACACTTCAGGAAATTAAGAACCAGGAAACCAAGAGGAAAAAGAAACCCCTTCTCTCACAAAACTTAAATATTTATAATGTAAAATGACCCTTATCAGAATCTTCTCTGATTGGATAGAGATCCATCTCATTATACAGTGACATCATCAGTATTATCAGATTGGATACTCTTAATCCCTAACTTCCTTATGACATCACGCATATTATTATGGAAAAATTCCAAAGCACTAGTAATAACGCTATGCACTCTCATGATGACGCTCTTACTCCACATTAACATTTTACATATGTTAGCAATATCTGTCTTATATCAACAGATAAGAATGGCCACAAGGTCATGAGACTTCACATAAATATGTCACCCTATCAGACTTTAACATATGGGAGTATATCTTCCTTTACACTTGGTGTCTAGCATATTATGCTATATCCCCATAAATGACACTCAGTTATTTTCACCCCTACCTTGAAGCAAAGGGTCATTGTTTTAACATGAGATCATTTACACACATTTAGGAAAGAGAAAATGATTTTTATAAAGTCCATACTGGTTCCAAAATTTTAACCCTCTACTCTCAACCAGGACAAAGTCTCTCACAGTGTCATCAGCAAAGATTGAGATGCGACTTTTAATTCCCACTTCTAGATCATTAATAAACAAATTAAAAAGTATTGGGCCTAGAACTGAACCATGCGGAACCCCACTTATAACTTTAGACCAATTTAAAAAGGTTCCATTTACAACAACTCTCTGCCATCTATCATTTAACCAGTTCTCAATCCATGTACAGATAACACAGCCCAAACTGAAGCCTTTTAATTTATGCAATAACCTGTTGTGAGGCACTGTATCAAAGGTTTTTGCAAAATCCAAGTATATTACATCTACAGCAATTCCCCTGTCCAAATTACTATTTACTCTTTCATAACATTAAAGTAAATTAGTCTGACATGATCTATTCTTCATGAAACCATGGCGAGTTTCCATTATTTTCCAACAGATATTGAATAAAAGGGGTGTCAGATTCCCTTAGCATGCCTTTCTGTGTTTTTGTGAGATTTTTACACTGGCTAACAGGACAGTAGGTGGACCCTCAGGCAGACGGGCGTTACAGCTACAGAAACAACGAGTAGAAGTCACAAAGTACTTTGAAGCAGGAAATATAAAGTTTAACTCACATGCAGATGAAAGTTGGATAATGGGTAGGCATCAGTTAGCAGATGAAACTTGTTCTCAAGGCTGCTGCTGAAAGCTGCTTGAGAGAAAAGCTAGGGAGCTGTGTCAACTGAAGCCAAGGTCATACACAGGAAACAGGAATCTCATCACTGGTAAACTTAGTCAGTAAGACACTGTACTGGTGCACTGAAAAGTCTGTAATGCTGCTTGATATAGGCCTCATGGGCATTTAATGGAAACCTACTTGAAGACTAGGGATGATCGAAAATTTTAGCCTCAAACTGAAATTGGCGAAAAATGGCACTTTCCGCTTGCCGATAAATTTACTGCTGAAAGTGCCAGTTTCCTCTTTTTCCTGTTTTTTTCGCCTAGCTCATTCTGCATTGAAATCAATGGGAAGAAAACATTTTCTCCACCACACAAAACTTTTCTACAACCATATAAAAGCACGTCAGGCTCTCACAACATGCCATTCTGTGTTTGTGAGAGGAGGGAGCAACACATTTTTTGTGTTAGAGAAGATAGGGGATTGAATTTTAGTTTAGGGAATATTTTATGTAGGATATTTGTTCCCTGTATTAGGAGAGTCAGTGGGGCACTCTGGGGAGAAGAAGGGAGGAAAGAGGTTGACCCCAACTAATACCCCAAAATTCAGATTGACTGACTGACAAGACACAGGCAGCTGGATACCTATTTGCTTACTGATCTTGCTGTTATTGTCTCTTTGCTGGGTGGGGAAGTCTGGGGAAAGAAGCTGCTGATTTTTTTTTTTCAGTTACATTTTTTTTATTGGACAGACTGTGACAGTGATAAGACAGGATGGACAATCGAAAAAAAATACAGCATGCCCCAATATAAGATCATTGTAGACTGATGTTATTAACCATATTAACTTTGCCTTTAACATCTTAGTACCTCTCGATCCAATTATATGCCTTTTACTTTCATTCCATCACCCATCTTTTCTTCCCAAACCTCCTCAATTGTCTTGTCTCCTCTTTCTGCTTAATGCAACAAAATCACTTATCCTATTAAATTGGAAGTCACCAAATAACCCACACTAACTCATCGGCACTCAACTGTCAACAGTTATCTATGCATGGCCATGAACACACACACACACACTCTTCCCCTTTACTTCATAAATGGAATCTCTGGTTAAATATAAATCCTTTGAGAGATAAATAGACCCCACGCATTGGACGTGGAATACTCACCATGCTTCTCAGCATCATCGCCTCTTCAAAGTCTCACTCAGCCAGACACACCTGTTTTGAGTAACCAGCAGCAGCAACAACAGCAACACATATATATCAAAAATGTATCAGTATAACTAATATATCTTATATATGTAAATCAAAACCACAGTTGATCCCACAGCATATCCCCACCCCTCTGCTGATCCCCTAAAATCAATTGCACCTAACAAAGAAATCAACAAAGCATGACGATAAAATATATTCTTACTGGATCCTGTATAATTACATTTTGAGAATAAAACATCTCCAGATAATTCCCAATTAATGTCAATGTTCGTTTACTTCTTCTCGCAAAACATAATATATAATAGTGTCTTCAGCAAGCATGAATCCAGCCGTGCAAGGGTTAATAAGCAAAGGCAAAACGTGCATTGCAAAGCAGAGCGAGGAGGGGAAGGAGGAGAAGAATTATTGGCCAACTTCTTCTTTTCTCCACATATACTGGGGGATAATTATTGTGCTGCTACTGCCTGAGATTCATCATTGGAGCTAGTCGTGGCAAGTGGAACTTTCATCACCCATCAACCATGATACTGCTGTTGTTGATTCCATTCCCTTTCAACTGCCTAATCATCCTGCTGCTTAAACAACAGCAGCAGTAGCAGCAGCAAGAACATCAGTCGCAAATTCCATATCATTATCAGGGCATTTGACAATGGCCAGTCAAGAACCCCCCCAAAACAAATTTCTTGTTCAACTGATTACTTCCACAGACTCCACCCAACAACACAGGCACCCTCCTCAGACCCCTTTTATATCATATCTTATGGAGTATTTTATTAGTGTTTAGAATTTATTTTTTATTAACTGCCCCGAAACCCCCCCAAAAACATTCCCTGTTCAAATTATTCTTTCCCCACACTCCCACCAACACAGGCACCTTCATGCCCATTTTATGCTATGCCTTTGGGAAATAAAATAATATTTGTTTTGTGCTGTGTATAATTTCAGTGTTCCTGTTTCAACGTAATGAGCTAGGTGAAAAAAGCTGAAAATCGATACTTTTTTGTGGGAAACTTCCAAGCGGAAAGTGCCATTAGTCGCCAATTTCAGTTTGAGGCGAAATTTTTTGCACATCCCTATTTGCGAGAGGAGTAACCAGCACGTTTTTGAGCTAGAGAAGATAGGCAAATACATGGGAATTGAAGCTTAGTTTAGGGAGTATTTTAGGGAGGACATTTGTTCTCTGTATATGGGTAATCTATAATAATAATAATCTTTTATTTATATAGCGCACACAGATTCCGCAGCGCTTTACACTCATATTGGTTCCTGTCTCCATTGGGGCTCACAATCTAAATTCACCTATCAGTATGTTTTTGGAGTGTGGGAGGAAACCGGAGTACCCGGAGGAAACCCACGCAAACACAGTGAGAACATACAAACTCATTGCAGATGTTGTCCTTGGTGGGATTTGAACCCAGGACCCCAGCACTGCAAGGCAACAGTGCTAACCACTGAGCCACTGTAATCTAGGGGCAGACAGCTGGCGTCCAACTTGCTTGCTGATTTTGCTTTTATTGTTTCTGTGCTGAGAAAGTCTGAGGAAAGAAGTATATTTTTTGGACTAACTGTAATAAGAAAAATTAATACATAAATAATTAAACAAATAAATATATTAGGTGAGAGACAGCTGATTAGTAGCCTAATGTGAGCTCTATGACTGTGGCAGACAGCAGATGACATTGAGAATTTTGTTGAGGACTAATGCAAGACATTACACTCCATCAGTTCTGTACTGGAGAGAGTACAAACACACACACACACAGTAGTTGAGTAATGTCCAGCAAGCACACAAGGGTGAGGGGGAAAGGTAGAGCAGCGCCAGTTCAAAAACTGACTGCAGCAATGGTTGCTGCAGCATGTGCAATAAATGATGATGATCCCACTCCTGGATGCAGTTTGTCAAGGTCCCACCAATCACACAAAGCCAGTCCCCCACTATCACTACCATACACATCTGCCACATTGTATGTTGTACTTTATTTGTTTTAATCACTTAACATCTTCATGAATATGTGCCAGCGTCACATAAATAGCAAGTTAGTATTGTGGGAAAAGGACAAATGCACTCAACATGCTAACACATTTTTCAAAGTATCTGTTACTGTAGGACTCACAACTTTGACTTTCAGCTAGTTATTTCACCACTACAGCCCTCAGAAGAAGTAATATTGTGCTGGGAAATGTTGCACCATATTAAACATAGGAAAAATGTGTTGGAATAGGAGAAAAATCTGATGGATAGGAGAAGAATATGTTGGAATAGGAAAAAAAAATTCTGGAATAGGCAAAAAGGAGAACATTTTCCATTTTAGAGAAGGAGAAAATGTTAGTGAAAAAAGAGAAAAATTGTCAGTTTTTTTGTGAAATTAATATGGGAAATTTTTCTCACTTTTTGCCCACCCCTATACTCGTGCAAATAGTGTCTGACAGGGGTTCACAGTCTGTGCCCTCTAGTAGGTAGAAACATTCCTCCAAGGCCCTATAGATTTCAAGAAATTCTCAGTTACTCACATTGTAATTTCTCTGGCTGGAGAGAAATTCTTTGAAAAAAAGGCACAAGGGTGGTATCTGCCAGTGTGAGAGACCTCTGGGAAAGGATTGCTCTGGCTGTTATTTCTGAGGCATCCATTTCTATGAAAAAGGCTCAGTGTGGATCTGGATGCAGAAGGAGACTTGTTTCTGTTGACCAATTCTTGTGGTCCACACCTTTATGGGTCATTTTGGGGATAGGGGCTACAATCTTGGAAAAGTCCCTTATGAAGCACCTATAGAAATTTGCAAAGCAAATTCTTCTTTGGGTGGCTTTAAGACCTTGAGGAATGGTCTTAACTGCTTCAACCGTTGCATGATCCATTTCAAGACCAGAGGAAGCCAGGTCATGCACAGAAAATTAGCCAATCAGGATAATGAGCTTGCAGCCAGAATCAGACACAAGGGCAACCAGGAAGTGAACCAAGCTGCTTTAAATACCCTGGACGGGTTGGCTGATAGCAATCAGGTGAGCAACACAGAGAGAGAGGTCAGCTGATACAGCCTGATCCAGGAAAGGGAAGGCAGCAGTAATGGATAGCAGAGCACTAGATTAGCTCAGACAGCTGAATCAAGCCAAACCTTGACAGTACCCCACCCCTGCAGGGCAGGACCTGGTTTATGGGGAAAGCGTGCATGGAAAGCACGGAGGAGGGCGGGGGCATACTCACTGGAACCCATGAGCATTCTTCTGGACCATAACCCTTCCAATGGACCAAATATTGAAGCTTCCCTCGGAACCTACGAGAGTCGACTATGGAGTGGACTTCAAACTTCTCATGGCCGTCAATGGGCACTGAATGTTGTCGAGGAGTGACCTTAGTGAAACGATTGCATACCAGGGGTTTCAGCAGTGAGACATGGAACACATTGTGGATCAGCATATTGGAAGGGAGGTCTAGGGCATAGGCCACATGGTTCACACGTCGGAGGATACGGAAAGGCCCCTTAAAGTGGGGAGCCAGGTTCTGAGAGGGCACTCAGAGGTGGAGATTTCTGGAGGACAACCAGACCCTCTCCCCGACCTGGTAGGAGGGTGCGGGTAGGTGTTTACGATTGGCCTGGAGCTCCTGGGATTGTTGTGAGCGTCTAAATGACTCTTGGACCTGCATCCATGTGGAACAGATTCACTGGAGATGATCCTCCAATGCAGGAATCCCCTGGGGAGAGAACAAATCTGGAGTCATGAAGGGTTGATACCCATAATTCACCATGAAGGGGGAGAGATGGGTAGAAGTCGAAACAACACTGTTATGAGCAAACTTCACCCAAGGTAGCAGGTCAAACCAATCATTCTGATCGTCTGAGATGTAGCACCACAGTAATTGCTCCAAGGTCTGATTAGCCCTTTCTGCGGCCCCATTTGATTGCAGGTGATAGGTCGAGGAGAAGGAGAGTTGGATACCTAGTTGCACACAGAAGGCCATCCAGAATCTCGAGACAAACTGGCTAACCCATTCGGAAACTCTGACTTTGGGAACCTCGTGTAGCTGATAAACCTCTTTGACATGGCAAGATGTTGTCAAGGTTTTGCTGAGCTGCTCCCATTCTGCCTATTGATTCTGCTGTCTGAGCTAATCTAGTGTTCTGCTATTCACTGCTGCTATCTTCTGAGATTCTGGCTCTGGCTGTATCAGCTGATCTCTTTGATTACTCAATTGACTGTTATCAGCCAACCCTCTCAGGGTATTTATAGCAGCTTGGCTAACTTCCTCATTGTCCTTGTGTTTATTTGCTGACCTGTTGCTGCTGGCTGCTGTGAACTTTTCCTGTGTTCTTGTTTGCTGTGTTTAAGACCATCAGCTTGTTCTAGACTTTGCTGACTTCTGTGTTTCTGACCCTCAGCTTGTTCCTGACATTGCAGACTTCTGGTTTCCTGACTCCGGCTCGGCTGAATACCTGTCTTGTGCTCTGGAATAAGTGAACAGTTTGGATATCACAGCATTGGAAAAGTGTTATAATCTACTGATTTTGGGTTTACATCCTAACCTGCAGTAAGAAAGTTAAAGGGTTAAAGATCAAAAGGTTGTTTGTTCTGGGAGTGTGTGTAATTAATTAAGGGTTGGGGTTTGTGAACAATCACTTGTGTAGGCCTGCATAAATCTAGGTACAGGACTCACAGAGTGTGCTCACAAATACAGTGTGCTCTTTTGTGCTCTTTACTAAGTGCTCTGTAATGCAAGAGGGTCTCAAGTGTTTGGGGAGAGGATGACTAGACGGTTGGAGGAGATTTTAATCTAGGAAGGGGGGAGGGGCCAATAAATACTGGGCTAGATATTATAGAAAGGGAAGGTGATGTAATTAATAACCAGGTGGGTGGATCTGGGGGCGGGGTTAATACAGATGATAGGGAGAAGCCTACAAACCACACCAAAATTAAATCACAAATGGAACATGGCAGTGGCATAAATTGCATGCTTGCAAATGGCAGAAGTTTAACTGGTAAAATAGGGGAACTGGAGCTGGTAGCTGAAATCGAAAACTTTGTTTTGATAGGCATAACAGAAACATGGTGAGATGACACACATGATTGGTCAATCAATTTGGAGGGCTACATGTTATTTAGAAAAGAGAGGTCAAACAAAAGAGGTGGCGGGGTATGTCTGTATGTTAAACCAGCATTATTGCCTCATTTGCGGGAAGATATATGTGATGACAGTAGTGAACATGTGGAATCCCTGTGGGTTGAAATAGTCATTGGGGGTAAAACTGCCTAAAAAATATTAGTGGGAATTTGTTATAAACCACAAAACATTGGTGACCTTGAAGAATCACAGCTATTAATGCAAATAGAAAAGGCTTCTCAGATAGGGAGAACTATAATTATGGGAGATTTTAATTATCCAGAAATACACTGGAAAAATGGAACAGCTAATTCTGCTAAAAGCAGTCAGTTTCTGAACTTGTTGAATAACAATTTTTTGTCTCAACTAGTACAGACCTCAACCAGAGGGAATGTATGTCTGGATTTGGAAATAACTGACAATGAAGAACTTATCTCTAACATCCAAGTAAGGAAGCACTTGGGGAACAGTGACCATAACATGGTATCATTTGTGATTAATTCAAAAAAGCAATTTGGTATGGGTTCTCTTTGTTGACAGTGACTTCATCCAGAAACACTCCATTCCATTGCAGCTCCGTACCACTCCACTTGTCCTTGAGGTCACCCACAAAACTGCTCCTTTGTCTATGGCTGTAAGGGCTCTCCATCATGAAACCTTACAATTCCAGGTGATCCACTCTCCTCACTATCCTGTGATCTTGGGTTATCCATGGTTGCTCAAACACAATCCCACGGTCGACTGGGCAAGGGCTGAAGTCATGGCATGGTCCCCCAACTGTTTCAAGACATGCCTAGTAAAAGTGGGGAGGGTGCTAACCACATCCTCGGTCTCTTTGCTGCCTGACGAGTACCAAGAGTTCCGTGATGTATTTGATAAGCTCCCTCCTCACCACTCATACAATTGTAACATTGCACTACAACCTGGTGCCATACCTCCTCAAGGTCGAGTCTACCCTCTTTCTGTCATGGAGAATAAGGCCATGGAGGAGTATGTTGCGGATGCGCTGTCCCAGGGGTTCATCCGCAAGTCCTCCTCTCCTGCCGGGGCCATATTCTTCTTCATGAAGAAAAAGAGTGGTGAACTGAGACCCTGTATTCACTATAGGGGGCTCAATCATGTCACGGTTAAGAACGCCTACACTATTCCACTAGTTACTGAGCTATTCGATCAATTGAAAGGGTCTAAGGTATTCACTAAGCTTGACCTGCAAGGGGCGTATAATCTGGTATGGATAAAGGAGGGCCATGAATGGAAAACCGCATTTAACACCAGGAGCGGACATTATGAATACCTCGTAATGCCCTTTGGTCTCTGCAATGCTCCTGCAGTTTTCCAAGAATTCTTGAATGATGTCCTCTGGGATATGTGACAACAGTGCATGGTGTTATACTTAGATGACATTCTGATCCATTCCTCCTCCATGGAAAGCCACCACGCGGATGTAAACGAGACCTGCAAAGATTAAGAGAAAATAAACTATTTTGCAAATTAGAGAAGTGTGAGTTCCACTGAAAACAGGTCACCTTCTTGGAGTATGTAATTTCAGAGGTAGGTTTCGCTACGGACCCTGAAAAACTCTTGGCTGTTCTCAAGTGGCCGCAACCCATAGGTCTCCGCTCCCTTCAACGTTTCCTTGGGTTTGCGAACTACAATGTCAGTTATTTTTCCTCTATTGTAAAATCCCTTACTGATATGACCAAAAAAGACGGTAGCCCCACTCACTGTTCTCCGGAAGCCATCAGGGCATTTGAGTCACTAAAAGCTGCTTTTGCCACAGCACCTATTCTGGCACACCCTAAACCCAAGCTTGTATTCATACTTGAGCTCGATGTGTCTGAGACAGGAGTAGGCGCCCTACTGTCTGAACATCCTACTCCTGAGACCCAGTTGCACCCATTTGGGTATTTCTTGAAGAAGCTAAGTCCTGCTAAGTGCAATTGTCAGATTGGCAATCGAGAGCTTCTGGCGATAATACTGTCTCTCAAAGAATGGAAGCCAGTCCTAATTGTCAGGGATCATAAAAATCTTACCTACTTGTCTGAAGCTAAGCGCTTGTCTCCAAGACAGGCCAGATGGGCCTTATTTTTGTCTTGTTTTAATTATGTGGTCTTGTACCTGCCAGTTACTAAAAATGTCCAGGCTGATGCCCTATCGAGACAGTTCTCGAGCCCTAAAGAGGAGAGTCCTCCTTGTCCTATTATTCCTCAGGACAAAGTACTGGCCACCATATGTACCAGCATAACATCTCCCCTTGGGGAGAAAATACGGGCCGCCCAAGTAGATGCAGTTGCTGAGACTCCCTCTGGGTGCTGTTTCGTACCTACTGACCTCCGTACCAAGGTGCTTGCAACCTACCATAAGACTAAATCAGCAGGTCATCCAGGAAAGAACCAGCTCCTATGGTCGGTTTCCTGTTTCTTCTGGTGCCAGAACTCAGCAAAGATGTTGCTGCCTTCATCTCTGCCTGTCCAGTCTGTATGCAGACCAAATGACCCCGTCACCTTCCAGTGGGCCTTCTCCTACCCATACCCAGTGGGGAGAAGCCATGGTCACACGTTGCCATGGACTTCATAGTCGACCTTACTTTGTCTAATGGTCATACTGTCATCCTCATGGTCGTTGACCGATTTTCTAAGATGATTCATTGCATACCAATCAAAAAATTTCCATACACTAAAGAGTCGGCTATGCAAAGCAACAAAGCCAGGAGGGCTGCCACAAACTGATCCATGCACTGGTCTACCTGGTCCAGCCTGAAAAAAACATTTGGTGGATTGCCTGTGCCTTCTGAATTCATGGTCCTTGTGTACTGTTAGGGACCAGGACCCAGACAGACACAAAAATGTAAAGTGCAAAACACCTTTAACCCCTTAAGTACCGGGAAAATCTGAGTTCGATTTGACTTAAGGACCAGAGCAATTTTGACTTTTTTGACTATGTCTTTGTTCAACCATATTTTCTCTTTAATTCTTTTGTACACTCACACAAATTATATACTTTTTTTTAAGCACAAATAGGGCTTTCTTTTGATACCACAATTATATGAATAACTCATTGTTTAATTTGATTAAAATAGAAAAAAACAGGGAAAAAAAAAAACAAAAAAAAACAAAACAATATTTTGCTAACATTTTCCAGTCAGGATTTGCATACTATTAGTTCATTACAAACAAATACCCCTAAATATATTCATTTGCTTCTCCTGAATATAAGAGTACTCCATATGCCTAGTATTTCAGTCTCTTTCTCACATTTACAAGGTAAATATTACAAGATGGATGCCATTATTTCCAACCTGTAATTCTTCAACAATTGTCATGTGAGCATCATAGCTTAGTTAACTGTGCCAGAAACAAAAATGTCCCAAAAAGGTATATGTCTCTGAAAACTAGACAAGATAAGGTAGATAAGCAGGAGAATTGTGGAGTTTTTTATGCAGCTATTTTTCCAGAAATATTTTTCAAAATTGTGGTAATATTTAGTTTTTTTGCAGTTTTCACACTTACATTTCAATATTATTGTTGATATCAAGCACGGGATAGTTGAAAATGTAAAAATATCTGTTATTTAGTGTTCAGCTCCTTCTTATGTGTATGGTAATACCCCATTGCATAGGTTTCTCAAGGTTTGGGGGAGCTACAGGGCCCAAATTGGAGCATGCGTGTTTCCAGTTTCACACTTTGAATTTTCACAGCTTGCATCACTGGTGCCATGTCTCATTTGGGGCTGTGTAACAGTGCTCCACTCTAAGATTTCCCCCAAAAGTATTTCTGGAAAGTAGACTCCCCAGGTTTTCATTTTAGGCGTGCTTTCACATTTTGTACGCAGCCATTTTACCACCAATCCCTCGTAAAAATTCTGCATTTTTCACAATTTCAATGTTGATGTGAATTTCAAGCATATGATAGGGGAAGATTTTTAAAAATGCATTGTTTAATGTTCAACTCCTTCTTCTGAGTATGGCATTACCCCATATGCACAGGTTTCTCAGGGTTTGGGGGAGCTACGGAGCCCAAATTGGAACACGCATTTCCAGTTTCACACTTTGAATTTTCACAGCTTGTGTCATTGGTGCCATGTCTCATTTGGGGCTGTGTAACAGTGCTCCACTCTAAGATTTCTACCCAAAAGTGTATATTTTTTGAAAGTAGACACCCCAGGCTTTCATTTTATATATGTTTTCACATCTTTTACGCAGCCATTTTACCACCAATACCTCGTAAATCTTGATGTAAGTAAAAAAATCTGCGTTTTTCACACTTTGACTTCAATGTTGATGTGAATTTCAAGCACATGATAGGTGAAAATTTTTTAAAATGCATCGTTTACTGTTCAGCTTCTTCTTCTGAGTACGGCAATACCCCATGTGCATAGGTTTCTCAAGGTTTGGGGGAGCTACCCCTTTAAACTTACAGGGCTTTTCTACCACTGTGTATGAATTCATGTTACTCCTGTTCTACTGACATGGACTTAATATTTGCTGTCTTGTGACATTATTAATGCTCTGTACTGTGATTTTTCGTTGTTGATACTTTTGTGTTGTACTACTATTTTCTATTCTTAATAAAGTTTTTGAAAGACAAAAAACTGCATTGATTAGTGTTTAGCTCCTTTTTCTGAGTAAGACAATACCACATATGCACAGGTTTGTCAGGGTTTGGGGGAGTTACTAAGTCCAGCTGGAACATGTGCGTTTCCTTTTACAGCCATGCCCTTTTTACAGCTTGTGCCTTGTCTCATTTTAGGCTGCAATGAATTTTACCCCCAAAAGTATATGTTGTAGAAGAGTAGACAACCTTGGCTTTCATTCTATTTGCATTTTATAAAATTTTTGCTGCCACACTATCACCAATCCCCCAAAACCTGCAATAAGGAAGAGAAACACCATTTTTTCACACTTATATTTTAGTGTTGCTCTGGATTTCAATCAGATAATATTTGCATATTTTTTAAAATGCTTTACATTAGTGGTGAGCTACATTGTCTGAGTACGACAATGCCCCATATGCATAGGTTTGTCAGGGTTTGGGGGAGCTACTGGACCCAGTAGGAAACATGTGTGTTTCCATTATCAAGAGATGGAAAAAATTAGAGTGCTTTGCTTCCTATTATATTTTGATAGAGTTAGATCTAAGGAGGGATGTGTTTTGAAAAATATTTCAGGGGGAAAAAGTGGCCAAATAATAAAAGAAGCTTTACAGCACTACTGCATTGTGCCTGAATGGTATTGCTTGAAACAGTCACCAATGCAGAGGCCAAGTTTGGAAGGGAAATCAGGACAATAAGTGGTGGTGTCTGTCCGTATTCCCTTGCTGTGGCAAACCCTGCAGCTTTTTTGTGGTTTGTTCTTTTGGGGAGATGGAGGGATTTTATAAATAAAGTGTGCTACCCCGGGTCTTGCTGGAATGATTTCTGTTGCACCTTGAAACAAAAATAGGGAAATAAGTTGTAGCTGATAACAGTAAAAAAGTACATTTTGGATTGGGGTTTGCCAGTTTGAAAAGTAAAAATAAATTGTGTACTGCAGTCTGCATCATATAGATAGCAACTATTTTGTACTTTGCCCTACACTTTCTCATAGCGAGGTATGGCTGCATTAGTTGATCACACAGATCAACTTCCCCCATGTTCTTATTATAGTCCCTGATGCACACTGACTTTCTCAGTACCCTTTTCATGCCATGAACAGTGACTGCCACAGTACTGTCCTCATGCATGGTGGTCTGCATGTAGATATCTTTTCTGTCCTTGAACTTAACTGCCAGCAGCTCTTGTTGGCACAAAGATAAGGACATCCCAGTTTTTAGTTTGGTATCTACAAGTTTTTTGGGCAACTCCCTGCAATTGCACCTAACAGTACCACAGGCCACAGTGTCCAAACAAAAGAGACTTAAATAAAAGGGGGCTGATGTAATAGTTATCAACAAATAACTGATAACCTTTATTTAATAAGGGGTAAATTAGATCCCAAACAATTTTCCCATTTGTTCCCTTAAATTCGGGGGAAACCAGGAGGATCAAGTTGACAGCCCTTGCCTTCATAAACTGGAAAAGACTGGGTATAGCCTGTGGTACTTTCACACAATTTATAAATTTTAACACCAAACTTGGAGCGCTTGGAGGGGATGTATTGCTTGAACCCTAACCTGCCTTTATACTTCATTAGGGATTCATCTATACTAATTTGTTTTTTGGGGAGTATATATTTGGGCAAATTTTTTCTGTAAATGATTTATTAGGGGGCGAATTTTGTACAGTCTGTCATACTGGGAGTGTTCTTTTGGGAGGCACAGGGTATTATCACTAAAATGCATGAAGTGCAAAATCAAATCAAATCTGGACCTGGTCATTGTCTTGTGGAATATATGGGGTATCACATATGGGGTTTTTGCTCCAGTAGGATCTTATACTTGGCTTTTTTATTATCCCCATTGCCATTATTAGAGCCCAGATTTGCTTAAATTCTGCTATGTCTGCAGGCTTCCATACTTTTTGCTTAACAAGGAAAGCTGATGGGTTGGCGGCAATATACTGGGCTGCATATAAATTGGTTTGGGACACAATTTCCCCCAAAATCTCTTCCCCAAAAACAAATAAAAAAACTGATCAAGGGTAAATCCTTCCACATCAATTTGAATTCCCGGGCTGCCGGTGAATTCTGGGATTTGTGGGTTTAAATTAGTTGGTGATACCCATTCATTTGAATCCGGAGGAGTGGCAGGTCTTGTGGCATTTCTTTGGACAGGTCTTGTGGCATTTCTTTGGGCAGGTCTTGGGGCATTTCTTTGGGCAGCACTTGGGAATTTCTTTGGGCAGCTCTTTGAGAAAGTCTTTTGGCAGTTACTGGGGCAGCTATTGGGGCAGTTGCTGGGGAAGCTCTTGGAGCAGTGCATCTTTTTTTCACAGAGGGACCAGCATCATCACTACTAGAGCTGCTATCACTCTCTGAAAATTGCGCTGTATCAAAATCTGATGCAGTGTCTGTGGCTTCTGAGTCAGACGCCAAAAAGGCATATGCCTTCTAAACTATAACGCCTACCCTAAACTAAATAAATTTCTAATTTCTCCTAAATAACTACCCATCCAATACTTAACTATTACTATGTAAATACTATACCTAACTTTAACCCCAAATGGTTACTATTCATGTGATAATTTTTGGGGGTGTTTTTAGTTTTTTTTTCCCTGCACTACTCCTAAACCTAAATCTATCCCTAAGCCTTACCCTAACCCACGTATTCCCTGAACCTATCTAAACAACTACCTATATAAACTACTTTATAACACAAACTGTATTTTTAAATAAAATAAACTTTTTTTTGAGGGGTTTGGTATTTTTTGCCTACGCTACGCCTAAACCTAAATCTATCCCTAAGCCTTACCATAACCACGTATTCCCTGTACCTACCTAACCAACTACCTATCTAAACTAGATTACAACACAAACTTTTTTTTTAAATAAAATAAACTTTTGGGGGGGATTTTTTTCCTATGCTACTCCTAAACCTAAATCTATCCCTAAGGCTTACCCTAACCCACGTATTCCCTGAACCTACCTAACCAACTACCTATCTAAACGAGCTTATAACCCAAACTTAAATAAAATAAACTTTTTTTTTGTTTGTTTTTTTTTCCCCTACTCTACTCCTAAACCTAATTCTAACCCTAAACCTTTATCTAACACATGTATACACTAAACCTACCTGAGAACCTACCTAAACTACCTAAATATACAAAATAATCAGTTTTATTAAAAAAATAATAATAAAAAAAATGTAAAAAAATACAAGGGGGATGGGGGAAGTACCACAGGCAAAAGCTGATCTGCAGCAATTGATCACTTTTAAAGAGATCAGAGGGGGTGGATTTTATTGATCACTGCAGTGACAGTGATCAAGAGGTTAATTTTGGGCTTAAAATCTTTTTTTTTTTAAACTTTTTTAACACTGGAACAGTTCTGGAACTCTGGAACATGTATCTCTGTCTCTTTCCACCTCAGAAGTATCTGAGATGGAGGGAAGCAGAGAGATGTGACAGGGACAGTATTTACAAATACTGTCCCTGTCATTCAGCTTTTGCAACATGTGATTCACTAATCAAGCAAATCACATGTTGCAACAATGTTGGTACTGGCTGTTACAAAGTGCCCCAGTACCGGAGTGCTTAGTTACAGCCAGCCTGCACTCTCCCATCGATCCGAGAGGCGGTGATGGGAGAGTTTAACCCATGACATATCGGGACCGTCATGGGTCCTTGAGTCACATCTACTCATGACGGTCCGGTTACGTCATGGGTCTTTAAGGGTTTAATAAAATAACAAAAGAAAACAAAGCAAAATCGTGATCCAGAAGCTTAAACCAAAAGACAAGCCGGGATCAGCAACCAAGAGAGGTACTCAGCCAAGCCGGGATGAGGAATATGAAGATCAACGATGTCAGGAACAATCCAGGAGTCAGGAGCCAGAAGGGACATCAGAAGATATCAGGTCATGCACAGGTAATCAACAACTCTGGTTAACCCGCTTGTAGCCTGAGTCAGACACAAGGTGAACCAGGAAGTGAGCCAAGCTGCTATAGATACTCTGAGAGGGTTGACTGATAGCAGTCACACAGAGAGGTCAGCTGATACAGTCTTATCCAGGAAAGGGAAGACAGCAGTAATGGATAGCAGAGCACTAGATTAGCTCAGACAGCAGAATCAAGCAGCAGAGTAGAGCATCTCAGCCAAACCTTGTCAGAGAGGCTAACTGTTTCTCTTGGTAATACTGGTTAAAACTCTATAATCAATTCAGGGTCTCAGGTATCCATCTTTATGTTGTACAAAAAAGAACCCTGCTCCAGCCGGAACCAAATTATCCTGGATACACTCTTCCATAGCTATGGTTTAGGGTACTAAAACAGGGTGGGTGCAACCTCTAAGGAGGAGTTGTACCAGGCATAGTTGTAGGGTCTGTGGTGAGGAAATGTCTCCGCTTTTTCCTTGCAAAATATGTCTGTACTGTGCTGGCACTGGCGGAGGTTTATCAAAGGCAAGAATGCACTAAGCTTTATAAAAGTCACTCAAGGAAGAGATCTGCCTATTTTTCCAATAAATAATTGGGTTACAAAGACCCAAGTGGAAACACATCCTTCAGAAAAAGGCAGGGTCAATAGAAATAGCAGGAGATTCTTGGTGCTTTCAGGGATGTAGCTAATGATTAGTGGAGCGCCCTGCGACATGACTAAGCTTTTGTATTTTCCTGGCGTCACTAGGCAAAACTTGGCTAATTGACCAGAAGCAGAGCAGTGTAGGCAGAGATCCAGAGTGCGCCTACAAGATTTTTCTTCTTGAGAAAGGTGAGTCAGACATCCAAGTTCCATAGGCTCAGGAGAGGCTGTTGAATCATAAAGGCTTGGTGGCTGGAATGGAGTTTTAGTCAGGTAGCAGATCAAGGAGAGTGCATATGAGAATTATCTTGTGCTCTTTCTTGACTGATTTTTAAAGTGCAATGCACACTGATTAACAAACTCCCTGCGCTCCTTAGGGTTTACATTGAAGTGTTCAGACAAGGGTACTTTGGGAGGCTTGCAAGAGAATTGCTCTTTATTAGGTGCAGCAGAAGCTGAAGTGGAAATGCCCTAATGCTGCAGAGCTTGCAGAAGTCCAGTAATAGAATCCATCTTCTGATCTAGTTTCTTAATTTGTAAAGCATTATGTCCAAGTAATGATTCCTGTTGTACAACAGCTTTATCAACCTCTGTGTGGTCCTCAGCCATGGCACCAGTAAACTGTCATGCTGGCTAACAGGACAGGAGGCAGACCCTCAGGGTAAAGGGTGTTACTAGGCAGAACAGATGCAGAAACAACAACTAGTAATAGTCACAAAGTATGTGGAAACAGGAACTATAATGTTCAACTCAGATGCAGATTAAAGCTGGATGATGGGTGGCCAAGGCTTATGCTGCTGAGAGTTGCTTGAGAGCAAAGCTACGGAGCAAAGCTAGAGAGTGGTATAAACCGAAGAAGCTCATACAAGTGAATACAGTACTAGGAGCACACAAACAAACAATGTTGAGGGATCCGAATCAGCATACAGTTTCATGTCTGGAGCAAAGCAAATGTCAGGAAAGGCTGCAATCAAGCATGGTTATACACAGGAAACAGGAATCTCATCACTGGTAATCTAAGTAAGATACTATACTGGTATATTGATGTGTATGTAATGCTGCTTGGCATAGGCCTCCGTGGGCGTTTCCTGAAAACAGACTTGAAGACAAGCAAGAAATGCTTCTTTCCCCAGACTCCTGTAACACAGAGGTAATAACAGCCAGATCAGGAAGGAATTTGGATCATTACTGCCTGTGTCTTCCCAGTTAGTCACTAAGAATTTTGTGTTATTTGCCATTTTGATGCAGGCAACATTTTGATGTCACCCTTGTGACTCTGGTGACATTTTGATGTCTCTGTTTTGCCATTTGCCATTTAGACAATGCCATTTCAATAGGATACCACTACCACCAACGATCCTTATTCAATCAAATTCCTTTCACTTTATTTGCTTTTCTACCTCAGTAGCCAGCTCAAAATTTAAGTAGCTGGCTTACTCCAAAATTGCTCCATTTCTGCTTAGTTTCTCAGCCTCATTGTCTTGGCTTCATAATCAAGCCACTCTTCCCATTAGAAAGAGAACTAACTCCTCCTATAAATAACTTCTCTCTTACCTTACTATGCCCAAACAATCTCAATGGCCTCCATTAATTATGCTCTTGTGCCTTTGTTGAATAGATAACATCATAAATATAAGCCCAGTATGTTATAACCATGGAGGTGGACATGACAGTTGCTCGTGAGACCGCACAACCTCAGTTTGCTCACTGCATGGGGTAATCTTAATTTTGAGTACCAGAGGGTCTGACCATAGTTACTTTTTATACATGGCCTCTAAAGCTACTGTTGTTTTGAAGAGTCTTTGTATTCAGACTTTTCATTTGTTTAATTTGCCCTTTTGTCTGGTATTTAGGAAAGTAGTGAAGTTGTCAAAAGTTTAGCAATTGGCTTTTGACTTTTTGAGGAGAAATTATGGGGCAAACAAACTGCACCAGGAGTAAACTAAAACTTTATTTTGATTTGAATGCAGCTTTTAAACCACTGGTCTTTTCTTAAACCCTTATAGAACTAAAGGGGTGTGGAACACATTGATTAGACCTTGAATTCTGTTCTCGAGTCTTTGTTGAAGAGAGAGACCATCTACAGTTATGACATTTGCTGGCAGATTGTTGTAATTTTAACCACTTCCCCCACATCTATCCAAGAAGTGAAAGGAGAGGTAAAACCTCTTAATAATAATCCTAGCTTACCTTACAGCAGCCAGAAAATCCTAATGACCCCTAATAATGTTTTTGTGCCTTTGTTAAGGAGACTACAGGGGAGATTCGCTAAGAAGTGATAAAGAGGAGATGACTACTCCAGTTTATCACTTCTCCGGTTTCTATGTTTTCTAAGGAGCCTCTTCACAAAGATCTCCAAAACTGAAGAAATCTTAGTTCATAGGCTTCATAGAATAACATAGGAATTGGAGAAGTGATAACCTGGAGAAGTCATCTCCATGTTAACACCTCTTTATCACCGCTTAGTGAATCTCCCCCAACATCTTCAATCTCTCTGGAATCTCAATAGCAAGGAGGAGGACATGACAGTAGCTGGAAGGTTTTTTTTGCCAAAGTGAAACAGTGCATGAACCTTCTTAACTCCTTAAAGGGATAGTAATACTTTGTTTTAACTTTTTTTGTAGGCATTAAACAAACATGAAGAATGATATTCACAAGCAAAGTGTCCCCCTCCTGCCCCTTTTTCCTAGTGTAAGCTATCTCTTCTCAGATGTGAATCTGGTTGTAAGACCAGACAGATAACAGAAGGGGACAATCTTCTTTGTATGAAAAGAATGAAACCCCTTCCCCCCTTGACACGTTTTTCAGCTTTTTCCCTTATCTTAATTGAAGATTGTCCCTCTCTGCAGTCTTCCTGGGCACCTCCCTTCTGATCTGGCTGGACAGGGGAGGGATACTTTGCTTGTGAATATCTCTTAAACCATAAAGGTTTGAGAGATAAGACTTATATCTTTCTTCATGTTTTTTTAATGCCTACAAAATAAAATAAAGATAAAACAAAGTATTACTATCCCTTTAAGGAACAGCGATAGTGCATGAACCTGCCTAACCCCTTAAGGAACAGCAATGTGTGCAACACATTGTGAAACAATACCTTTCACACCTCTCTAGTCTTTAAAGAGTTAAGATTACCATGTGCAGTTTTCAGACTTTATATGTTTTAGTGCTTCTACCAACTGTGATGCCTGCCCCATGGATATGACATCCATGAGTGTTTGAAGATGGTATCTCTTGAACAAAGGCACAAAAGCAAAATTCTGCACATTCCTCTGTATTTTTATAAAAGCATGAAGGATGGGAGCTCTTATTTAAGGCACCCCATGACCATACCCCCACACCTCACTGAACCCCATCCTATGCCTAAAATGTGGGTGTGACCATCACCACAAAGGCACCAATCAAACCTTGACATTCTAGACAGTTTCTTACTGTGCCTAATGAGAAATCTGGCCCTGACTAACACATAAAACTGATTAAATGAGTCCTTATTAGCACCAATTTCTCTGAATTCAGTCTTGTAGTACATTCCTTGACATTGCAGTGCATCTCCACAAAAACCAAAGTTTCCGCCTGATCGTGTAAGCTGTTTCTTTTTTTATTGTAGCAGCTCTCCCAGAAGCGCGGGCTGATTGCAGTAATTATACTCAAGGAAAGTATAATATATGTGTTACTGAAGACACTAAAAATATTGAAAGTGCGATTGCAGCAGCGATTTTGTGAGAGAAATTTCCAAATGTATAGTCTGCAGCAGGTGCCATACTAAATGTTCCACATGGTTTATTTTAAAACGTTAATCACAGCACGTTTCATTGTGTAAAGTATTTATACGTTTTGCTACAAAAAGTATTAACCAACTGTATTCTGAAGAGACTAGATATCTCACTAACATCCAAGGGGTTAAGTGTATAGAGGTAGACTAAGATTTAATAAATGATTAATTGTCCCTTTGTCCATGAAAATGCTTTACTAATTTTCTAATTTGGTCCATATTTTAAGAGTTTTATTCTTTTAGCAAGACCCATAGGAAAGAATAGATGATGGGGAGGGTAGTCCTCAACAGAGAGTCCAGTATTGAAGGACACCTCATTTGTTCTGACCACACCAACTTTCTGGATGTGGCAATAGCCGGGGCTGGATTTGTCTCAGGCACCCCTAGGTAAGGCATTCTAGGAGCCCTTAGCTCCACCCATAGCTCTGTCCATAGCCACATGATCCCACCCCCAGTCCCATCCACTGTTTCCTAGGACAGAAAACAGCATTGGCCTAAAACAAGCAAGAATTAAACAAGTTTTAACCCCTTGCTGCTAGAGAGACCTCCAATGTATTGCTCTGCAATGCACTGGAGGTGTCTCTAGCATCCAAGGAGTTAAATAATAGCCTATAAAGGGGCAGAAAACTGGGGCAGAACACTGAGATTGCTCTCGGCAAACCCACAATTCAAAATGTGATTGTGGTCAACACAGCTGAGGCATGCTTCAATATGTGGAGCTCTAGGCAGTTGTCTACTTTATATGCTGAGAAATCAGGCCCCGGTCATAGCAATCTCAATGACCTTGTAAAAGACACTTACTCCTAGTTTATTGTGGTTTATTTATTTATCACAATTTAACACCTTGAATGGTCGGGATGTCTTCAATTCATATGCATTAGAGACATCGCTAACAGCCAAGGGGTTAAGACATTTTTTATATGATTCTATGCTATAAACCAGGGCTATTTTCTTTGAAGATAAGAATGGGTGAAGTTGTGCCATGTAATGTATCACTTGAAGGGTTATGGGAGCCTAAGGTGCCTTGCCTAGGGGAGCCTGAGTTGTAAATCCTGTTATGGAGATTTAGTGTTAAAGGGTTTAAAAGCCCAATTTAAATCAGTGGTAAGTTGTATTTGTCCCTTGTGTTTCTGATGGCTTGCCCCAGAACTGATCCAGGTCCAGCTTTCATAGTTGTGCTGTAAACAGCACTTACAGGGAAACTATGTCCATGGAATAAGGGGATTTTAATTTGATAAGAAGAAACCCCTGGGAAGGCAAGCATCATACAGCAGTCATTGCTATGTACCTTTTTTTTGCATTTCAACATTATTTAAGTCTCCTGCTGGTTACTTTAAATCTGATAAAGACAGCTGATCCATAAAAACTTTCCAGGACCATAGAAGCATATTGCTTGTTATGAGCAGATGTGAGCTAGTGGCAAAGATCAGCAGAGATCATTATATACAGGCACTAGCAAAGATAGTGCAAAATATTTATAAATAGATATATTTGACTACTGTAGGAAGGACTCCTGCCTACATAAGTTATTCAACAGCCAATTATTCTGATAGGAATAGTTCCTCTTTAATGGGTGCAGGAGTTTCTGTCTCCTTGGAATGCAGAAGATCTGGATTCCACTAGAGATGAGAAGTCAGCAGGAAAGACTGAACCAAATCGGATACATCTTTTGCACATTCACCCTGAGAAAAGCACAGTTGCCATGGCAAAGGGTTATGTCTTCCTTGATGTCACAGGTTTCCAGCGGTTACCAAAAATAAATGCTTCAAGGCACACGAAACATGCACTGTATATGTCACAACAATCTTCCAAACTTTAAGTAAAATGAGAAGACCATTTGGTTTGACAAAGATTGCCGGAAGGTTGGTGTTTGTTAGGAGCTGTCTGTAAAACAATGGTCAAAACAAGAAACAAAGATCAGTATGTGTGCCACTAGAATTCAGAGGAACTGCTGACATTCATTTTGTGAATTATTTGGATAATGTGAATTATTTGTTTGGTCCAAATCAATTATGAAACACACTTACCCTGTTTCATTCACTGTTTAGTAAATCTTCCCCACTGAATAAATGTCTTTCCACACAAAGAGAATAAAGTACCATACAAAATAAGAGACATTCTGGGACAAACCAACTATATCATAAGTGACCAGAAAATCCCATTGATTTAAAAGGAACCTTTAATCTCTTAAATGTTAGAGAGATTAGATGCAATGTTTTGGAGAACTCTTTAGCATTCAAAGGGATAAAATCTGCATTTAATTCAACCTTTTGAGTACCAAAGGGTCATTCAATGCATTGCTTTTTTAACTCATTGGACACCCCTCTAGCACTGAAATGGTTATTGTAACATTTGCATATTTGTATTTGTCCCCTATACTCCAGAATTGCACCTACTTTTACTTAGTACAATAGTTTATCTCTCTCTCTCTCGCTCTCTCTCCTTTTCAATCCATTGAGTGATAGAGAGGACACAAATAAATTGAAAATCAATGCAGTAGAGGCCTCTATAGGGCTTAATGTCCTGTTTAAATCAGCAGGAATTTTTGTTTAAGGTGCAGTTGGTTGGTCCCAAATCGAATACTGCCCCAAGTGTAAAACAAGAAACTTTTTTGTTCTCTGCAATGTTGTGACAAATTGTACACAGCCAAAAACAGGAGAGAACTGCCTGCTCTGGCTGTTGTTGAACTACAACTCCTGTAGGCAGAATGATGGAATTTATAGCTGGCAGGTTGTCCACTCCTGTTATAATCGCATTAGAGGCCATGTTCCAAACTGCACGTCAGCCTGATGATTAATTTTTTTGATGGATTGTTGCATATGTTATTAGCAAAGGTTATCCAGTGTTTCGCCACATAGTTTACAGATAGATCAGAAATGAACTTGTGCATGTGAATGATTCCCTGCGTGTGAGACAGTACAGGAATGCAGGAATATGTCAAAACTGCTTGTGCATGTGTGTTTGGTTGTGTGTATATGTGTGTGCGCATATTCATGTGTATTGTATGAGTATTTTTGTGTGTGTACGAGTATGTAGCATGTACATGCATGTGTATTTTATGTGCATATGTTGGAGTATTGCGTGTGTAAGCATAGGTATGCATCTGTGTGTGAGTGTGTTTATATGTGTGTGTATTATATGAATGTGAATATGTGTAGGTGTGAGTATTGAGTGTCTGATGTGTATGCATGCATGTGTATTGTCTGTATATGTGCATATCATGTTTGTGTATAAATGTGTATGCATGCATATTGTTTGTGTGTGTGTATGCATGTTCCTGTTTGATTGTGTTTGAATGTTTTCAGTTTGTATGTGAGTATATGTGATGCATGCACATGTATTGTGTGAGTGTGTATTCATGTGTATTGTGTGTGTATTTTTGTATATATATATGTATGTGTTTATAGTGTGTGTGTGTGCATGTGTATTGTGTGTGTATTATCTGTGTATATGCTTGCATTCTTTGTATATGCACAGGTTTGCATTTGTGTGAGAGTGTATAAATGTGTGTGAATATATACACCTGTAAGTGTGCATGTGCATGTGTGAGTATATAGTGTGTATTGTGTGTGCACGCAGGTGTATGCATTCATATTGTGTTTGTGTATATGTGTGTTTGCATGTGTATTTGGGAGTATGCATGTTTCCTGTTTGTGTGTGTGATGTGTGTGTGTTATTGTATGTGTGTAATTGAATGAGTATTGTGTGTGCGCACATAATTTTTTGTATTTTTTTGTATTTTTGCATGTATGCTTGGGTAGTGCTTCAGCATCACTGTTACTAGTTCTACCACTAACTCCAACCACATCAATTTCAGCCTGAGTCTTCCTCCTCACAGTCACTAGTAATATGATGATCACCCCTTTCTTCACTCCTAACACTAACAAGCTGCTGGATCTTCTTAGTAATAGTACTAGTGGTAGGACTGCTTGGGGATGGCAAGTGTGACTTTGGGTCACACTTGACATCATCTCCCCCCCAGAGAATTTCAAGACACACTGGCAGCAGGCACAACACTGGTGGCAGCAGGTTCAGCACTGGCAGAAGGCTCAGCACTGGGGGTAGCAGGGGTAACACGTCTGACAGCAGGTGCAGCATGTCTGGCAGCAGGCACAGGAAGCTGACCGGTCCTGCTTGCAGTACTACCCTCTTCTTCCTCCTTTGAGATTAATTTGCCAAAGATCCTTAGAGGTGATTTAGGGGGACTGGGCAGCATTGGGTCTGTAGTGGTCACTTCCTCCTCCTCAGACTCAGACGCAGTGGACACATAAGGGTCCTTCCAGCTCATCCTTTTATTATTTTTAAACATGCTCATATTGATAGCAGTCACTATGAGTCTCTCCTGCATCAATTGTGCTACTAACTCACAGAAGAACAGCACAGCACCTCTCTTTTGCTCTGCAGCTGCTTCCATTGTGTTTAACTTCATGGAAAATGGCACATTTTTATAGTGAAAAGGCAAAAAACATGTCACTCAATGGGCGAAAGCTTTCTAGCCAATGAAAAAATAGTGAAGAATTTTCGCCAATGGGTGAAAAATTAGAAGATTTTAATTGCTGAATTTAAAGCAGATTTTCCAGCGAAAAAGCTGACAACAACTTGGTTTTCAGGAATTTTTTCATGTTGACATGACAGGACCTTTCACCCACCCCTACTAAATATCTAAGAAATGAAAGTTTCCATTCAAGACATACAAAAATCTGTATTGCTTACAGCCAAGCCCTAAAGTAAACTGCATATGACTGGTATAAACATATTAAAAGTCTAAGAAGAGATTTTATCAGTGACAGATATAATACCAAGGTCACAGACATCCAAACTCAGAGAGTCATCAGTGTACCCAGAAGAAATCTCCTAGAGTACAAACAACCACAGGAAAAGAACAAAGTGCCATTAATAATCACCTGCAACCATTAGCTTGAAGTACTGTACAACATCTCCAAAACGCTCAAAACAATATTGCATACTGATTAAAAAAAAAATTCACTTTCTCTCCTCTCCTATCAACAGCACCCCCTCACCTGAAGCAACTGTTGGTAAAGAATGCCATTAAGAATGCAACAGAAAACTGTACCTGTCCCTTTCTGCAAAAGAGATGTGGAACCTGTGTAGACATATTTACTCTTTACCATAAAAGCTCTTCAGTACATACTTGAAAATTAGAGAAATCTCAATGTAGTCTTCCTGGTAAATAAATAAATAAATAAATAAATAAATACATTTACCATAGATAAGGTGCCCATACCACATTCTCACCAAAACCACAAAATCAATGGCAAATTCTCCTGTGGGTCATCTAATGTTGTCTACCTCATGATGTGTATGAAATGTCACAACACAGGATTATATGCAGATAAAACAGAATACAATCTAAGATAACAGATGAATTGTCATATGTCCAGTGTGAACAAGAAAAGATACACCCAACTGGGTCAACCTTTTTGCAAAACAGGTGACAGCATTCGAGATCTCAGGGTGACTGTACTGATGGGAACCTTTCAGACACAGAGACTGGAAGTATAACCTGATGCCCAGGTTTAACACACTGAATTGTGGCCTGAACTGTAACAAGGAATTTATGTCACATTATTCAACACAATAAATATATTTTGGGCCCTTTGGGTGCCAGAGGGGTAGGCAACGCATTGCAGTGGCACACTCTTCTGGCTCTTCGATGGTTAACCTATTCCATATACTTAACCATTTTAGGTTGTGTCACAAACTCTGTACACACTAAATTTACTGAAGACATTAGTGTTAGGAGTAGGGATGGGTAAATATTTTCGCCTCAAACTGAAACAGGCAAATAATGACATTTTCCTCTTGGCGAATAATTTCCTGCTAAAAGTGCAGTTTTTCTGCTTTTTCCTGCGTTTTCCACCCATTGAAATCAATGGGAAGAAAAATATTTTTCCACCACAAAAAAGTTTTCTACAGCCATATAAAAGGCTGTTAGGCTCTCACAGCAGCCATATAGAGGAGATAGGCAAATAAAGGGGATTTGAAGCTTAGTTTAGGAAGTCATTTAGTTAGGACATTTGTTCTCTTTATTAGGGGACTCTGGCGACACTCTAGGGGATAAAAAGGAAGGAAGGAGGTTGACCCCCAAATCCTCAAAAATTCCATGTGACTGACTGGCAAGACACAGGCAGCTAGGGACCTATCTGCTTGCTGATCTTGCTGATATTGTCTCTGTGCTGGGTGGGGAGGTCTGGGGAAAGAAGTTGTTGATTTTGTTTTCAGTTATATTTTTTTTTTGGACAGACAGGGATATGTTTATAAATAAAAATAAATAAAAAAATAAAATAGAATAAATAACTAAATATCTTAGGTGACAGTGACAGACAGCTGACTGGGCTTAGGCAAGGCATAATACAGCTGTATCAGTTGTGTTGTGTACACCACAGTAAAAAAACACAGTGTACTTGCATAATGTCCAGCAAACGCACAAGGGGAAGGGGGAGGGGTGTGTACCAATGCAGAGTCTGCTGCACCCCTTGAGTTCCAGAGCCAGCTGCACCCCTTGAGTTCCAGAGCCTTCCATACCTCTTGAGTTCCAGAGCTGTCTTTGTCCCCAGTTGCCCAGAAGCCCTGTTCCCCTTTGCCCAGAGGACCTGTTCCCCTTTGCCCAGAGCTAGCTGTTCTCCAAAGCCCAGTGCTAGCTGTTCACCAAAGCCCAGAGGCCTTGCTCTGTTCTGTTTCATTGAAGGTTGTGTTGTGCATTACTATTTCTTGTTCCTTGTTCCTTGTATCTATGTATATATAATATATTGGTTTCCCCTTTAATTGTGTGTGTGCACTGGTTTTCTTGCTTTCTGGATTCACTTTATTTATTACTTTTGCTGCTGTTGGTCAGCACCCCTTCCTGACCAGCAATCCCATGACACACACACCTGTTTTGAGTACCTAGCAACAGCAACACAGGTTAACATCCACAATGTTACAAATGACAGTACCTCTGGTGCTGCTGCTGCGTAAGTGCTGCACCTTTGACACCTAGTAGTAGTGGCAGTAGAATTACATCAACATCCAGCTCCAGTAGTAGTAATAGTAGTAGCAGCAGAAACCACACATGACAGACAAAGCCAGGACAAATATATTAACAGCAGCACAGATGAGGAGGTGGAGGAGGGATGTGAAGAAGGGTTGCCACCATCTACCCCACTTGGTACCACTGCTATGAGCGACAAGTAATGTGTGTCACTAATCTGAGAAGGAGGATGGAGATTTGATGCAAAAATGACAGTAGTAAAAACTATATACATGCGCAAATCACAACCATACTCTCCAGTCCCCCACTACCACCACTACAATATGCATCTGCCAAATTGCAGGATGTATTTTTTTTTAATCTCTTGACATCATCATGAATATCTGGCGGTGTAATTTACAAAGGAGGTTAGTGTTGTGGGCAAAGGACAAATGCATTCTGCATGCTAACACATTTTTCAAGCCATATGTTGCTGTAGGACTCACAACTTTGACATTCAGCCACTTATTTCTAAACTTCAGCCCTCAGAAGAAGTAATATTACAGTGGGAAATGTAGTACCTACAAGAAATATAGGCGAAAAATGTGTTGAAATAGGCAAAAAATGTGTTAATATAGTCGGAAAATTTGTTAAAATAGGCGAAAAGGAGGACATTTTTGCATAGGCGGAAAGGTGAAATTTTTCACGGGAAAAGTGAAAAATCGGCACATTTTCACAAGAAGTCATGCGGGAAATTTTTCATACTTTTCGCCTACTCCTAGATAGGAGTTTCACCTCCAGTGGTATTTAAATTTACCAGGAATTAGCATGAGTGTATAATAATAAGAGACCTAAATTGTATTGAAAATTTGCATTCTAAAACAATAAAGGTATCACTTTTAATATATCAGTCTCCAACCCCTTTAATGCTATAGTGGTCTCCAATGTACTGCAAAGCAATGTTTCAGACATATATTTAGCATTCAAGGGGTTACAAGCCCTCTTGAATCTACTGCACTTTTTTTTTGTTTACTATCATGCAGTTGTTTGCATTGGAAGTGTATTTCCATTCCTTAGAAAATAGACCCAGTGTGCTTAGCTTTTAGTTGCATATGGCAGAGATGCCTGTGTATTTACCACTGAATGCATCAGGATAATCTTTGCCCCTCATTTCCCCACATTTTTTAAGTCTGACCCTGATAACACTTTATTGCTTTTTACTTCATACTGTGGTGGGATTAAAAGAGATTTGATATCCACTGTGTACAGCCAAAATTATTGAGTTTTAAACCACAAACTAGGTGTTTTAATGATTTCCACTACTGAGTTTCCACTGATGCTTAACACATCAGTGAGACTGATTCTAAATTAGTGAGACTTACAGATAATCAATGGTAATAGACAGAGCTGGCTAAATCATCCATTGCAGGTTTAAACAGCAATTCACTTACCATTTCTAAATGTATATGTCTTTCTGCTGAACACTGTCTACCTCTGCAAATATATGTGCTGGAGTCTGTTTTAAAAAGGCATAGTACATCACGCATTTGTCAGTACTGATTTATATTCAGTATATTCTGTGACCCTTTTATTCCACATAACTTATCCTGTATTAAACTAGGTAAACCGATTCCTTGAATTAAAAGAGAATCCTCAGGATGTTGTATGAATTGGGAAAGGGTAAGGTGGTATCACGGTGCCCGTGATTGCTCTCCTTTTGTGTCTATCACCAGTAGGGTGCTCTCCATTGGCTGGCTGCTTTCAGCCCGCCCTGCATTGCCTATTTAAACCTAGCCTGGGCACCCTTTGGTTGCCCTTTCGTGTTGTCTGTATGCTGCTTGAGTCTACACATCGTTCCTGAGCATCCTGGGCCCCTGCTGAGTTCCTGCTACCTGTATTCGTCGTGTTCCAGTATTACCTGTCTAGTAGTTCCTGCTTCTGTCTGATCCGGTTGGTTTCACAGTTTCCTGCTGCCAGTCGCCGCCGCCGTTCCTGATTCCGGTTGATCATCTGTATGCTGGTTCCTGCTTCCACCTACGCGGGTACTGGTTGCCTCACAGCCGCCCAGCTGTTTTTACTAACTATTAGCGTTCCACATACGGGGTACTGGTACGCTCCATAAGCCACCCGGCTGTATTGCAGGATTGTTTAGCGTTCCACGTACTGGGTACTGGTTCGCTCCTCAAGCCACCCGGCTGTACTGCAGGACCGTTCTGCGTTCCACGTACTGGGTACTGGTTCGCTCCACGAGCCACCCGGCTGTATTGCAGGATTGTTAAGCGTTCCACATACTGGGTACTGATTCGCTCCACAAGCCATCCGGCTGTATTGCAGGATTGTTTAGCGTTCCACGTACGGGGTACTGGTTCGGTCCTCTAACCTCTCGGCTGTATTGCAGGATTGCTTAAGCATTCCACGTACAGGGTACTGGTTCACTCCTCTAGCCACTTGGCAGTATTGCAGGATTGTGTAAGTGTTCCACGTACAGGGTACTCGTTCGCTCCTCAAGCCACCCAGCTGTATTGCAGGATCATTCTGTATTCCACGTACAGTGTACTGGTTCGCTCCACAACTACTTGGTTGCTACTACAGATTTATGGCATTCCAAGTGTGAGGGCACTGGTTCGCTCCACTTCCATCCGCTGGTCTCAATTTGCTTGTGCTTTACTGTTCCCAGTACGCTAGTCCGGGTGTTTGCCTGTCATTTGCTGGCGGGCCACTTATGCTGACTTAGCCTCTTTGTCATCCCTGTGACTGTTGCTACCACCTTCCAGTCACTGAGGCTTAGTGGTTACCAGGCTGCCTTGCCCGGTATATTGGTAAGGCTGGTAGAACCTGTCCTATTCCTTGGGTTGCCTTACCCGGTATTGGCAAAGCCGGTAGAGCTGGTATTTGTCTCCTGTCAATTGGCTGCCTTGGCCGTTATATTGGTAAGGCCGGTAGAACCTATCCTGTTTCCTTGGGTTGCCTTACCTGGTATTGGCAAGGCCGGTAGAGTCTGTATTTGTTTCCTGTCTATTGGCTGCCTTGCCAGGTATATTGGCAAGGCCGGTAGAGCCTCTTCTCCCGAGTTACTACTTCCTGGCTGCCTTGCCCGGTATATTGGCAAGGCCGGTACAGCCTATATTGCAATTGTTATTATTGCTTTCCTGTTAATAAAGATATATGTGTGTACGTGTATGATACCCTATGGGTTTGCCCATAACTTTTCAATAAAGTTGTGTTTTTACCTAACTCTGCGTCTGAGAGTCTTAACAAACCGTGACAGGTGGTCATCTGAGGATAATGACATTGTACTACTAAGGACAAAGAAGGACAAATAAGGAGTGAGTTTGCAGCTGTCCAAAACCCAACCTGGGACTCTTTTGCCTCATTAGATTATGAAAAAAAAAATCTGTAGCTCACCAATAATGGTTTACAGGGGTTGAGCATATGGTCCTTGCACTAGCCATTGTTGTACTATAACCACTATCATCCAGGGCTTGCTAAAATGCTATATGAGGATGATGGGAATTCTAGTCCAGGAACAGATGGAGTACTGCAGATTTATCACTCCTGTTCTGTTCTCAGGGATCACAAATATACTAAATAAAGTAAAGCAATTCTGATGAGAGTTGTAGTCAGACAGCAGCTGGAGGGCCTCACATTGCCTAACACTGGTTTATATGGTGATTTAATAAGAAGACCTGGAGAAAATCACTGAAAAACCAACCGTACCATAGGGGACAAATAAATATTTCTGTTGAAAATGTGGCTTTTAAGTGAAGCAATGCATTGGAGACCTCTCTAGAATTCATGGGGTTAAAATCCCAAATGTACAAAAGGGAATTGATACATATATTTTTTTTGTCCACTACTGTGCCGTTGGTTTGCTCCAGTTTTATGTATACATAAAGCCCGATGTCATTACATTGTTGATGGTACAAGCCTGCAAAGTGACTTGAGGCTGCATCAGACTTCGAACTTTCCCAGAAGTTCCAGCTTTCCGCCCCCTCACATTCTGTGTATATTATTATCTTTCTCTTGCTGGAGGCTCTGCTCCAGGCAATGGTGATTTAATCTATCTCTAATGTCCTCTTGCGAGGCCAACACGTTAGGTTTAGATGTCTGTCTAATTCAGTATTCTCCAATGCCATGTCTGTATTCTATGAGTTACCTGTGATATTATTATCCCAAAGTAGGGCAGATGTTCCTTCAGCCTCCAAGCTTTGCCTGAAGCTGAAATATTTCAGGTGCTATATATGTGTTTGCGTGTGTGTGTGTAGATGCTTTATCCTCCCGATAGTCACGCCTGCCACCCAGAGCCCCTCAGACATTCTCCTATTTGTTATATTGTCATTATGGATATGAAGAGCAGACAGCGCTGGTCCCTTGTTTAGCTGTAGGGGAGATCAATCAACGTGAAGGTGGTTTTCAAAGAGATATAGTGGAGGCTAGGCTAGACTACAACCTAGGGAGTTTATCCTTTCACGTGCATTTTAATGCAGCTGCAGTGAAACAAATGTTAGATTACATGAAGCAAATTAGCTATCAAAATCAGTAATGCTATTTAGAAGCTAGTAAAAATATTATTCCTTATGTATGAAGGTGAAGCAATTCTGAAGCAAGCCACCTGTGTTACTCAAAACAAATAACACTTTCTATTAGAATAAATCGCACATTGAATGTTAGAGAGGTCTCCAGTGCATTGTGAAACAATGCTTTAGAGACCTTTCTAGTAGACAAAAGGTTAGAATGGCATTAACCATTGCTAAGCCACAAAAATGGTCCATTATTGAGGACAAGAATGGGGAATTTGTGGTCTTTCATCTTTTGTTGAACTGTGATTCCCATCCTTATTTAGAGTTTGAACTTTATATTTGGGGACGCTAATATTATGTGTCTTTCCAAGGACATATTTGATTTTATATTTATAATATGGTAGCCATAGAAATGTTTCAGTAAGAGAAGCTTAATAGAAAATGTGCACAGTGTGAGAAGTTCAGACATGTGAAGACCTTTTTTTGTCCTAAAGTAGTAAAATGTAGTAATATGGATATCCTATTAATAACTCTGAATTATTTTTATGTTTCATCTAACCTATTATCATGATGAATTTGGAGCTGCACTTAAGATACCACAGAGCATTCAAATGAAATAGTGTTACACTAAGGATACCACAGAGCTCCAAATTGATATAGTTACACTAGTTATACCACAATGGTTGCAACTGATACATAGCCACAATGTTTACAATTTAAATATAGCTAACAAGTAGGGATGGGCGAAAATTTCTGCCTCAAACTGAAATCGGTGAAAAATGGCACTTTCCGCTTGGCAAAAAAATTCCAGTGAAAAGTGCATATTTTCCGCTTTTTTTTCCACTTTTTTCGCCTAGCTCATTCCATTGAAATCAATGGGAACATAGAAGTTACACACAACACATAGCAAATATTATTTATTTCCCAAAGGCATAGTATAAAAGGGGCATGAGGGTGCCTGTGTTAGTGGGGTGTGGGGAAAGAATCTGTTAAACAGGGTATGATTTTCGGGGGGTTGTTTACTGAGATTGGGGAGCAGTTAATAAAAAATAAATCCTAAATAAAAGTAAAAAAACAAACAATCCATAAGACATGGTATAAAAGGGGTCTGAAGAGGCAAAGTATTGGTGGCAGCAGGTTCAGCACTGGCAGCAGGTACAACACTAGTGGCAGCACAACTGGCAGCAGGTACAACATTAGTGGCTGCAGGTACAGAAGTTGTGGCACTGGCAGCAGGGGCAGCACATCATGCAGCAAGCACAGGCAGCTGACCTGTCCTGCTCTCACCAGTACTACCCTTTTCTCTGTCCCTTCCCATTCCCTTTTCTCCCTTCCTTCCCATTCCCTTTTCTCCCTCCCTTCCCATTAAATTCCCCAAGATCCCTTGGGGTAATTTAAGGGGACTGGGCAGCATTGGTTCAGTAGTGGTCCCTTCCTCCTCCTCAGACTCAGTGGACACATAAGGGTCCTTCCAGCTCCTCCATTGATTATTTTTCACCCTGCTCATAGTGATAGCAGTCACTGTGAGCCTTTACTGCCTCAACTTTTGCAAAATATCACAGCAGAACAGCACAACACGTCTATCTTGCTCTGTAGCTGCTTCTATTGTGTCTGCCTTCAGCAAAAACGTCAAGTTTTTATAGCAGAAGTGTGAAAACAATGTAAATTAATGGGTGAAAACTTTCTAGCCATTAAAAAAATGGTAAAAGATTTTGGCCAATGGGCAAAAGATGCAAAATTTTTAAGCGCTAATTTTAAAGCAGTATCTCCAGCAAAAAAGCAGATAACAACGTGGTTTTCGTGAAATTTCTTGTGGGATCACGGCGACCACTTTCTCCCATCCCTACTAACAAGTGATACCAGAGAGTTTACAATAAAAATATAACTACCCTAGTGATACTACAACAATCACAAATGAAATGGTGTTATACTAGTGATACATAGAGCAAAACAATTGAAATGACACTAATGATGCACTGATCTTATAATGGGTGTACAGCTACACAAGTGGCACACAGAGCTTACAGTTGAGATAGAGCCACACTAATGATACCACAAAGCTCAAAAGTGATAACACAGATATACTAATTATACCACAGAGTATAAAATTGAAATGGTGCTAAACTAGTTATAACAATAAACTAGTTATAACAAATAGATGGCAATTGATTGATAGGTAAACTAATGATACCACAGTGCTTAAAACTGGAATGGTGCCATACAAGTGATAAAAAAAACTTGCAGCTAGCACTACCCTTCTGATACACAAACCTTATTACATACGTATAGCTACACTAATGATACCACAGAGCTTACAACTGAAATGGAGCTACACTAATGATACCACAGAGCTTACAACTGAAATGGAGTTACATTAGTGATACCACAAAGCTTACAACTGAAATGGAGCAACACTAGTGGTACCACCGATATTACAGTTGAATGAAGCTATAGGAATGATAATAAAGACCTTACAGTTGCTACACATCTACACTGGTGATGCCCCGAAGCTTACAAATGAAATAGGGCTGCATTAGTGATACCACAAAGCTTACAATTGAAATTGAACAACACTAGTGATATCACAGAGTATGCAGTTTAAATGGAGCTACACTAGTGATACCACAGAGCTTTGCACTGGAAACATTTCTTGCAGATATTCCTCTATACAAACATTTCAGGAGTGAGAGTATCAATATTAAAATAACATGTCTCATTGATGGAATCAGTCTGAATGTTTCAGTACCCAGGTTTTCTCAAACAAGCCTCTGGAAAATAATAAACATGGTTATGCTGTTTTGAAACTGCCAAAGTGTTTTTTGTTTCTATTCTTCTAAACCGTGCAGATTATTATGGATAAAGTGCTTTACATATGCAAAGCACCTGAAATGAGCACAGAAAATCTGCTTAAGTCAGAGACTCAGTGCACATGTAGGAAAGCTGGGTGCATATTAGATCACAATTTTACTCTTGGCAAAAATACTCACACGTTTTATTGTTTAGGTATATAGAAGGAGCTATGAGAGCCCATGGATTTAAGAAGAGTATATAGCTTGTCATCATTTTGTATCGACATAAAAGATGCAGGTGTGTAGCTTTTTATCAAGCACATAAACAAACATTACTTCAATGAATAGTACATTTGTTATTTTACTAGCTAATCACAGTTTCCTACATTTGGATAAATACAAATTATAAAATGACAGCCCTCGCTCTATCCGTTTGCTTCAACTTTATTTTTATACCTCCAACTGCCCAAAGCAGTTTCATTTTTATGGACTGTGCTGGTGGATGTGACATCATGCAAGCTAAGAGAAATCATCAGCTACTTCTCTGGAGCTCCCAATATCAGTTCTGATGGGGAATACTCTAGAGGTTTAAATTGCTGTTACTCACAGTCTCCCTTTAATGTGTACTTACCTTGTACCATGTATGTTGGTTTTTCTCTTTCTTCCAATTTCATTGATGTGTGCTCCATCTACCTGCAATCCATAAAGAGAGTCTTTGATTCAGCTATATCTGAAAATGTGTTGCTGCCATTAGAATACATTTTTCACAGTTCTAGGATGAACTGATGCCTACAAAATCTTCTGCCACTAGTACACTTTGGTCCTAAGATGAACAAATATCTAACTCTTATTACTAATTAGAGTCACATATTAGTATACATTTTACCTAGGAAGAATTTAACTTTAACCCACTTGGGTGTTAGAGTCAACTCAAACACATTGTTTCATGACAAGGATGAGCAAAGCATTTCTGCTAATTCATTTTTCTTATGACACATGATGTTTCTCAAAAGTAAAAAAGGTTTTACGAAACAACATGTTCCATCCAGACCAGTTGATTAAGCAAGGTAGGTACTTCTCTCCCTCTTCCATTTTCCCCTATCAAATTGTGTGGCGAGTAGGGAGTACTCATTCTAGGTCCCATTCCCTTCCCTCTCCTTGGCCCATTTCCCTTCCCTCTCCAATTATCCATTAATGTGTACTTACCTTGTAGCATCTACCTCAGCTCTACTCTTTCACCTATGTAAGCTCTATCTACCTGCAATCCAGGGGAGGGCTGGCCTGGAGTGCAGGAGGGCAATTGCGCCCCTGGCCAGTCATACATCTGGGCTGGTGGGCCACTCCCGCTTGTTGCTGCAAGTGTAGCTACATTAGTGATACCACAGAGCTTACAACTGAAATGGAGATATACTAGTAGCATAAACCCTTCTCTTGTAAGCTCTATAGTATCACTAGTGTAGCTTTACTTAAATTGTAAACTCTGTAGTTGAATCAGTGTAACACCATTATAATTGTAAGGTTCATGGTCTTGTTTGCCTTACTTCACAACACTAGCACTTTGAGTGACAGAGGGGTATGCCACTCATTGCGAAACAATGCATGGCATACCCCTCTGGCACTCAAAGGTTTAATGTCAAATTTAAAATGAACAAAAGTGGTTGGGCTGGAATGATAGTAAAATCGTGCCACTTGATTGTAGTTGCCCTCCAGGCCACAAGTTGCCAGCCCTCCCCTGCTGCAATCTCTAAACTGCAGATTCGTTGCATCTGTGAAGGCTCTTAAAAACTCTCTAGTGCCCACTATTGAGCTTGTGAAATCACATGCCTGGTTTTGCATAACATTCTTGTGTCTATAATATAGAAAATACAGTTTGGGTCTGGGACACAAATACTGGAGGGAATGTATGAATCTGCGAGCATTATTCACTTGGTATTGGCCACACTCCACCACAGTTAAAACTATAGTTCAAGTTATCCATGAAAGCCTCCCCTCTACCATGAACAAGTAAATGGAATAAAGGTAAGCCATGGTGTTAAACAAGACACAGAACAAAGGTATGCCCTGTAACACCATACATATTCATCACCTTTCCCTTTGTGTAAGTGACTTTAAGAATTTTCAGTGTAAGTAGCTTAATAAGTTAGGCAGTAAGTAATCAGTTCCAGGGGATTATAGTGCAGATTCATATTCATACATTCCTCCCTTTTGTGTTTTGGTAACATATCTCTAGACTCACTCATTGATATATATGAAAACATAACACAAGCAAATAAATGCATTTACCCACTGATATATCTCCCAGTAAATATGTATTTCAGCTTACTTAGTATTTAGGAAAATACTAGGTTTAAATGTATGTTATGATTATTTTCTTTTTATCTTGTGCCACTAAAATAATTCTATAACTTGTGAAAAAGTTATCAGTCGTTGGCAGCAGGTGTCTCTGAGGCTACATGTGGCCATCAGAGGCTTTTCCCTGTTCTCTGTTGCAAGTGAGTAAACAAACATGGCAGATCCCCCCCCCCCAAAAAAAAAAAAACACATTTTCACTGTTTGTGGCTCCTTTGCACTCAATGCTCCCTTTACCCTGTGGATGCTAAAAGGGTTTTCAACACATTTATTTGCAATGCCTTAACCCTTTGAGTGCCAGAGGGGTATGCAAGGCATTGCGTTGCATACCCCTTTGGAACTCAAAGGGTTAAAGACCTCTTCAGCATCCAATAGGGTTAATCTGCTATTTTCAAATCTTTTATATCATTTGAAATCACGTATGGCCATATGGGGGACTGAGGGCCATATAAACGGTACATTTAGTTGCCTATCAATAATCTAAGGTGGAGATAAAATCAATGACTTATTACTAGTGAAAGAGCATTCCCAAAGGAGGAAAAAACAGAAAGAATTTTTTTAATGTATTTGTTGAACCTCATATGTGTATATGTATCCAGCAGAGTAAACATGCAATATACAAAGAACTATCCAGTGAATTATTTATACAAACAGCTGAGCTAAGAATGAGAGGTTATCCATTAAGACTATAGGAAAGGCACTTACAACTAAAACAAAGGCAGGAATGTTTTACAGTAAGGGTGGTAAAGCTATGGAATTCTTTGCCTTGGGATGTTGTGCTTGAAGATATTATAACTGCTTTAAAAAAAATCAGTGGGTACCTATCTAGCACAGAACAATATTGTGAATTATTATATATGGCTTCAATGCAAATAGGATGTTGATCCAGGAAACTATCTGACTACATTAACAATCAGTATAATAAACACACTCATTTTATACGCAACACAAACACACATAGCTAAACAATCAGAACAGTGATGCAGACCACATTTACTAGGGCTAATGCTAGGGAATCCAGAAATTAAGTACACTAGACTGCAGTTTTATTACTGGGTTCCTGATGGCCTGGGTACCCACAGGAACCCATCATATAAAGCAATACATGGCCACAGCCTTATACTTAGATTACAGTATGATCACAATCAAACCACATTCAAACCTCCTTTATCTGCCCATTACATTATTATATCCTTATACTCATAAAAATAATAATTGGCCATACTGCATGTTATCAACTTCAATCCATGATGTATATCATATTTGAACAATTTTGAGTAGAAACATCCCCTGTTGTGAGATAAATATTTGTAAAATTATTTCCTGTCATATATTGTCACTGATGGATTTTTAACAGGTGGTACTCAGATAGACTTCATGCAGTATGGAGAACCGGAAGATGAAATACCAGGGTAGGAAATCACTGGAAAGGCAATACATCATGAGAGGAAAAAAGGATTTCACTGGAAGAAAAATGCACATTTCAAAAAACATAACAGATAAACAAACTCAGAGTCAATCACACTGAAAGACGTTGAGAGACGATGAAAAATATTTCGATTTGAGAACCTGTACATATATATGAAAGTCTTCTGCATAGCAGTATTAATAGGAATGGGTGCAAGTTTTTGCCCCAAGTAAGAAACAGGAGAAAAACGCCACTTCCTGCCTAGCAGAAAATTTCCTGTGAAAAGTGAAAATTTTCCTCTTTTTTTGCATATTTCATTGCTTTGAAATCAATGTGAACACTGAATTTCTACCACGCACATGGCAAGTTTGCCTTATTTTCCTTTAGACATAGTATAAAAGGGGTTTCAGGGTCCTAAAGTATGCTATTCTGTGTTTTTTCAGCTAGAGTGTTATTGCAGCTTAGTTTAGGAAGTCTTGCAGGCAGGACATTTGTTCTCTGTATTAGGGGAGTCTGGGGGACAGGAAGGGAGAAAGGAGGTTGATTCCAAATACCCCAACATTCTGTCTGACCAATTTGATTTGAAAGACACAGGACACCGTGGTGCAAGTTCCTTGCTGTTCCTGCTGTTGTTATCTTTGTGTTAGATGTGTCTGGGGGTTTGAGTGAGAAGGGAGCAAAGGAGGTTGACCCCAAACACGTCACCACTCTGTGTCACCAATTTGATTTGAAAGACACAGACAGCTGTGGTCCAAGTTCCTTGAAGATCTTGCTGTTGTTATCTCTGTGTTGGAAGTGTCTGGGGTTATGAGTGAGAAGAGAGCAAAGGATGTTGACCCCAACTATCCCAACATTCTGTCTGACCAATTTGATTTGAAAGACACAGGCAGCTGTGGTCTAAGTTCCTTGCTGATGTTGCTTTTATTCTTATCTCTGTGTTGAAGGTGTCTGGGAGAGTACGAAAGGAACAAAGGTGGTTGATCCCTAAATACCCCAACAGTCTGTTTGACTGATTTGATTGAAAAACACAGACAGCTGTGGTCCAAGTTCCTTGCTGATCTTGTTGTTATTATCTCTGTGCTGGGGAAGTTGTCATGTTTTTCCCATGTTTCCATGCTTGAGGCATTCTTTGCCTGGTTTTCTATTTTACTTATCCTTGTTTTGATTTGTATTCCCTGCCTTATTGTTGTGACATGCTAGTTGAGCCTTCCTTTATCAAGCTCCAGAACTCTGAGTCAGCACGCGATCAAAGTGTTGCTGTTATGGCCTGCGTTCAATCCTTGTTCTAATGATTACTGTGTATTGACCTGGCATTCCTTCGACTTACCTTCCTTTATCTGTTAAAGCTCCATGTTCATGTCTTCTAGTGTTTGACCTTGGCTCAGTTCCTTCAACTTCTCTTCTGCCTGCTCCCTTTGTACTGCCTTTGCTTGACTGGATTGCGAACCCCAAGGAGGATGCAGTTTGTCAAGGACCCATCAAATGTTCCACCACCACCACTACCAGAAAAAAACATGTAAGAAGAACACTGACAAAGATTAGTCCCATTCTAGTGTTGATGGTGGCATAGGGTAAGAAAGTGTAGCTGTATGTGCCAGTGAGACAAACAAACACCAAAACACCTCTCCTCAAAGTAGTAGTGAACTTTGCGAAAGTAAAAAAAAATTGTTTGAGAACTCTAGAAACTTAGGAGAATATAAATGTAGTGGGCAAGAAGAGGTGGGCGATGCTTAGGATGATCTAATGATGAATACAGATGATGATATAGATCTGGAATATAGCCCACATCCAAATTTTCATTGCCATTAACCCTTTACTTTGTGGCATTGTGCCTGCATATCACTACTATATTAAAGATGAGGATTTAGTCACCTCATATGGCCATAGAATGCTAAGCTTGCCAAGGTACCTCATTTCTGGCAAGAAATATGCTTTGTCTTATGAGCTGAATGTCTCCAACTTTAGGCATTTACTAACCTTAATTTACTTTATACTGAGAGCTGAGTCTTTGTCAGCTTTACTCGTTAATGGAGAGAGACTCTCTGACAGGCATTATATAGTGTCCTAAAGACAATGAGTATTGCACATGGGGGGTGGGAGGGGTGCCTAAACCAACAGAAGCTGGTCAAATCTTCCAAAAATACAATTCCACTCCAGGTTTTTGGTGTGTAGGAATAGATGTAAAATAACAAACAAAATTAGGATCTTGTAATACCTTTTTTATTGGACTAATATAATTTTGGATTGACAAGCTTTCGGGAGAAACTCCCTTTCTCAAGTCTAAAGCATTTCTGAGAAAAAAGGACACAATTCACAGTGATACTTACAATTCAAAATTTAGTTGTATGCTGGGGTTAAACCAGCGTGAAGAAAATCTACACTCTTCTTGCAGAGGATCGTAAATACCTTGTGTAAGGATCACAGATCTTGGGGGGGAGAAAGAGAAAAAAATGCAGGAGATGGTAATGGAGGGGAGAGAGTTAAAAAAGATTGCACATATTAAGAGTGCTACATCCAACAATCCATCATGTGCATGCAGCCCTATATACAACTTGCACCCATATGTGTGTGTGTGTGTATATATATATATATATATATATATATATATATATATATATACTAGTATGAAAGCCTGTATACATAGGCTAAAGTGCACCCAGCAGCCTCGGCTGCTGCCCCGGAGCAGAGACAGGCAGTGAGCCGTCCGGAGCTCCCCGCTCCGGATCAGCGCATTCATGCTCAGTAGAGACTCACCGAATGCACTGATCCTTAACGAGGAGCGCCAGACAGCTCACAGAGAAGCTCCCTGTGTGCGAAACCACACATGCACAGTAGAGACTGCTGGAACAGCAGTCTATACTGCGCATGTGCAGTTACACTCACAGGGAGCGACGCATTCTATCACTTTATGTTATAGGATATATATATATATATATATACATACACTTACATACACCTATACATACACATACAATATGTCTATATACATACCCACAAATATATATATATATATATATATATATATATATATATATATATATATATATATACACAAATGCATACACCTAAGTACATGCACACAAATATGTAGGAATATATACTGAAACATACATCCATACACAAGTACCTAGATATACACTAGAACATATACACATACATACATGCATATCTACATGTACATATATGCACATAAACCCATATACACAAATAGAATAGCACACACACATATATACGCCTACATATTTTAGAGTATGGGAAGCATATGTCTGTACGTCATGCTTAATATACTAATAATAATATTGAACCTGTCATTAGAATGCATTTTAACAAGTGGATACATATGAAGAGTAAGATAATGATAGAGGGGTCATGTGAAACTTTGATAGTGGGACAGGAAACCCAAATCAACATTTAGTCCACTATAAAAAAAAAAAAAAAAAAAAAAAAAATATATATATATATATATATATATATATATAAAATAGCAATGAATATCAATGCATATTAGGATAACAGTGAGGATAAGTTCATGTTTATCCTCACATTCATTGATATTCATTGTTATTTTGATATATATGGAATATCTTAGCTCTGATTTTTACTGCAATTCTTTATATATATATATATATATATATATATATATATATATACAGTTCATGAGGAAAGACGGCACTCGCAGATTTTCATAAAATCGTGAAATGCTGTTATTTGTTTATTGGAATCTACGTTTCGGCCAACAATGTAGCCTTTATCAAGATTACTTACCTTAATCTTGATAAAGGCTACATTGTTGGCCGAAACGTCAATTCCAATAAACATGTAACAGCATTTTATGATTTTATGAAAATCTGTGAGTGCCGTCTTTCCTCATGAACTCTATGTATTGTCTCTTATCTTTGATGAGCACCCAGACTGAAGCATATTAACTACAGTGTGTGCATTTCAAATGACTGTTTGTATTATATATATATATATATATATATATATATATATATATATATACCTTTGAGTTCCAGAGGGGTAGAGACCAATGTGTTCTGTACCCCTCTGGCACTCAAAGGGATATATATATATATATATATATATATATATATATATATATATATATATATATTAAAAGAGTTGCAGTAAACATCAGAGCTAAGATATTCAATGCATATCAAAATAGCAATGAATATCAATGGATGTGAGGATAAGAGCTCAAACATGATATAATAATTTAGTATTGATATAAGGAAATGAACTGATTGTAAGTGGTTAAAGGAGAGTGCAGGGACAAAAAGCCCATTGCTTGTCAGGTTCTATTACAACTGCACCCTCTGTAGCTATGACCCTACATTTAATAGCTTAATATAATTTGAGCTCAAATAAATTAACTTAAAGTTAATTTATTGTATACTCATGCCTACATTTACACAATTCTAAATGCTTATACATACAATAGAGTGAGAAAATACTGAATGTTCACATCCATATTTACATAATCCTGAGGTTTCATGCCTGAAATCACATATGGACAGGTTGTCCAAGTTTTTTCAGTCTTGAGCCTCCTGATCAAAAAGCCATAAGTGTGGGAGCTGCATTTTTATTATTGAGAATGATGATGACAGCCTGTCAGCTGGATAAATATGGATTTATTTATTTATTGTTCAAATCAATACTTATAATAAATATACATCTGTCCTTGAAATGTAAGGTAGTGGCAAGCAGGGGATTAGTTCTTACTTGTCTACTAGTTCATGTAAGCTAGTTTACCCTTTGAGTGTCACTGGGGTCTGCAACGCATTGAGTACCCCTCTGGTAAAAAAAAAATAATACTTGCTTTAAAAATCTCAGGTCGGCCGCACCCTGGAGTTAGGCTGGCTGCATTGGACCCTGGGACACATGTTGGATGCCCATGGTTTGCACAGTACTGTGCATTACAGATAATCAGGAAGGGGAAGAAACTGTTTTGTATGACAATCAGAGTTTCTGGAGAGTGTGGAGCAATGCACTGTGCACCTCTGACTCTCAAGGTTAATAAAATTGTTTTAGTACAATCCTTCTAGTTTTCTTGCTTAAAATAACCTTCTAACACACATGGGGGAGGGCAAAATAAATAAATAAAACAGCTCACGTTATTCTACAGTTGCTAACTCCCAAGAGCACAAAACAAGGCAGATTTAGTGATTACACTAGGCCCTGCTTCTTTCACAGTAATAGAAATTATTGGAAGATGATTCATTAGTTCGAACAAAGTCAATTTTGTTCTACAAAAAGAGGAATCATCCTTCCCATGGAGGGACAATTTGCCAGCTTTTTTTCTAACCATATGTTAGTTTCAACCTACGATTGAAATATCTCTGTGTAACCCTTTCCATGCTGGTAGATTGTGACACAATTTGCAGACTGCAGTTACACAGAAACATAGGATAGGACAGATAATGCATATGGCTTTGTATCAGACTTGCTATGTTTAACTCTTTGAGTTGCCATTGAGGGTCTCCAACACCTCTGGCACTCAATGGGTTAATGCTTGCTGTTCATTTAAATTTATGATAGTCATGAGGCTGATGTACTAGAAAATGTGGATCAAGCCTGAACCAAACCAACTGTTCTCAGAGGAGAAATAAAATTGGCCATTGAATGAATTGGGGCTTTTAGCCAGTTGAATGCTACATAGGGTTAAGCAGTGCATTGGAGGTCTTTCTAAAATACCTGACAACTGTCCCTTATTTTCATGGTCAGGCCCTGGTTTTGACTCCCTGACCATGAATCCTTCTTGTCTCTGTTTTAAAACTACATATTCTGTGTGTTTTTCATTCAAATGTTAATAGGTTATGACTTGAGTCTCCCCACATGTTAACATTACATATTTATATGCTGTGCAAGTGCAGCTGTAGGTCTGCTATATGAGGTTTTCTGCTGGCACTGCACAACACAGTACTAAGGACTAGTGGTGGGGAGATGCACTAAAGTGTGATAAAGAGGTAATAAAGTGAAGTTGACTTCTCCAGTGATATCACTTGCCCAATTTCTATGTGATTCTATGGATCCAATGCACTAAGGTTTCTCAAATTTTGGAGATCTTAATGTATAGGCTCTATAAAATAACATGGGGAATGGAGAACTGATATGACTGGAGAAGTCACCTCCACTTTATCACCCTTTTATCATGCTTTAGTGAATTTCCCCCTAGTAACACTCTGTACTACAACTGTCCAAGGGAAATGTGTCCCTGGAAATGCGTTGTTTTTTTTTCTTCTTTCTTTATTTTTATAAAGCTTTATTGAAGTAAAGATAACATTACAGGAAATGCATCAAAGACTAATGCCTTTACATATAATGAAATCATATATCAGTTTTAAAGTGGAACTACTACCCCTTGGAATCATGGCCCCAAATAATTACCCATCTGGTGACTAGCTGCTCAGTAGAGCTAGTCACCAGAATTATTACCGCGTTAATGAGAATTATACACTGCTCCCAGACTGACAGGCAGGAAACAGCACAGACATCTTTCCATAGCAATGTCTGCGCTATTGATCAGCTAGTCACCAGATGGGTAATTATTTGGGGCCATGACTGCAAGGGGTGGTATTTCCCCTTTAAAGAACAACAGATACAGTTGACTAAAGAATGGATGAATGGTGGTGGAAATGTTTTTGAAATCTTGGCAAGTTTGTGAAGGGGTTAAACTTTCCATGTAAATCAATAGGTATTTTGTGAAATGTTATTTATTCTCTTTGGCACAGCTGGTTTTCTCAAATATTTCCTTTTTATCATATCAGCCTGTTTATGTCTATCCAAAGTGTCTTTGGATTCCATTAATGTGTCAGTCTCTAGTTTATGGATGGACCACCTGTAAGCCTCTTCTTACAATCACCTCTCATTCATGCCTACAACCACACACATTGACACTCCCCCCAAATTGTTCTACTACCAGTGCAGAATTATTGGACATAGTTGGAAACCAGGGAAATTTAATAGGCTTTGCAAAAAGACAAGGATTTTATAGGGACTATATGGGTGGGCATGAACAAAGCAATCAAAATGCCCTGTTGGTTTATTTACTAGTTAATACATCAACATCATACTCCGTTGATATGTTAATTTGCCAAGCATTATCTTAACCAGTTTTTATACCTCTTTACTGGGAAACTTATTGGGTTTTTTTGTATGTGTTTTATAGGGTATTATTTGTGCCAAGCAATAGTGGATTGGACTTAAAGGGATAGTAATGTTTCATAATAAAAGTAGCTCTAATTAATCGTCATAGTATTTGGGCCTTGCAGAATGTTATTTCAGTTCTGTCAGAGTTTTAGTTCAAGATTAACTGAATGATAAAGTATCCCCCTCCCGCCCCTTCTACTGATGTAACACTGCTCAGCTTAGAGCAGAAGGGAGTGTCCAGGAAGATTGCAGAGAGGGACATTCTTCTATTAAGATAAGGGAAAAAGCTGAAAAACCTGTTAAGGGAGTCAGGGTTTTCATTGTTCTCACAGTAAGAATATTGGCCCTTGATGTGAGCTGTCTGGTCTATGGACTGGATTCCACATCTGAGGAGTAGGGGTTTACACTATGTAAAAGGGGCGGGAGGGGGAAACTTTATCATTCAATTACTTTTGAACTACAACGCTCACAGTAATGAAATAACACTCTCTATGGCTCAAATACTATGAAGATTAATTGGAGCTGCTGTTTTTGTGAAACATTACTATCACTTTAAAACCATCATGTGAGGAAAGGGGATGACATCCAGAAGTACCTAAGATGTAGTTTTAAGCAGGTGTGAAAAAAATGCTGTAAAGTAAGAATGCTTTAAAAAATAGACATATTAATAGTTTATATTTATCAATTAACAAAAAGCATAGTGAGTGAACAGAAGAAAAATCTAAAACAAATCAATATTTGGAGTGACCACCCTTTGCCTTCAAAACAGCATAATTTCTTCCAGGTGCACTTGCACACGTGATGTTGTTTTGAAGGCAAAGGGTGCTCACACCAAATGTTGATTTAATTTCAATTTTTCTTCTGTTCAATCACTAGTATTTTGTTAACAGATAAATATAAACTATTAATATGTCTATTTTTGAAAGCATTCTTACTTTGCAGCATTTTTCACACCTGCCTAAAACTTTTGCACATGACTTTATATAAACAGCACTTTTCAAGAATAGTAATAATAGTACAATAAGTACAAAATTATGTATAATTTGTAAAGCAACTTATATTTATATGCTGCAAAAATCTTACAATCTATTTAGCTATAGTGATAACATAAAGACACTGATGGTACAAGTACAACATAGTAATAATAGATGTGAAAAGGGTGAGTAGAAAGGATTCCTGAGAACAAAAGTGGTGTACTTGGGTGTGCAAGTATTGTATGAAAGGCAAATATAGTCGTTAATACCTTTATTGGCTAAAACTAAACAAATTTAAGATGCAAGCTTTCAAGACATCTCAGGTCTCTTCATCAGGCATGTTATTCAGATAAATATGTAAACATTTCTCATAGATAAAAGTACACATTGCATTGTTTAGAATGGAAATCAGATAAGAAATACAGACTCCGGTTCTTTGATCAGTAAATGGTAGAGGAGAGTGCTGTAGGGATCCAAGGTATTTAAGATCCCAGGGGGACTATTGTAAAGGTTAATCCACAATGTGATAATGCGTCAGGAATTCTCTGTCTTTACTCAAACCATAATTCAAAGCTCCAAATTGGATCATTAATTTTTACTTCCCGTATTTTTCTCTCTCTCTCTGAGTGTGAAACAGTCCAATCAGTACAGTCAGTTTAATGTCCCTGACACTGTGTCCATTTTGGCAAAAATGTTCTCCCACTGGTGTCTCTGTCTTTTTGTTGTTAACACAGGATCTGTGGGAATTAAACCTTGTTTGTAATGGCTGTCCAGTTTCACCCACATGAAGAGCTGTTGGATATTTTGCACACATGAGGAGGTATATTACGCTGCATGATTTGCAGGTGAAGGTACCATTGATCCTATGGTGTAACTGGGTGTTATTTTAATGGAAAGGAAGAGAGAAAAGGGAATCGTAAGAGAGGGAGAAAAGGGTAGTAGTAGTGAGAGCAGGACAGGTCAGCTGCCTGCACCTGCTGCCAGATGTGCTGCCCCTGCTGCCACCATTGCTGCCCCTGCTGCCACCAGTGCTGTGCCTGCTGCCAGTGCTGAACTTGCTGCTAGTCTGTTTTGTAATACTCAGGAGAGGGGAAGGAGAAGATGATTCCAAGTATGACAGCAGGGGACCCTAAGTCACACTTGCCACACCAAGCAGTGCCACCAGTGCTATTACTACTACTACTAATACTAAGAAGGTCCAGCAGCTTCTTAGTGTTAGGAGTGAAGGAGGGGGTAATCATCATATTACTGGTGACTGTGAGGAGGAAGACTCTGGGGCTGAACTTGACGTGCGTGGTGTTAGTAGTAGTAGTAACAGTAATGGTGAAGCGCTCAGTGGGACTAGTGTTAGGGGAATGGTAGGGGAAGCATCTGAGAGCATCCAGACTAGCAGTCAAGGGAGCCCACACGATTCCTCTGTCTCTGAGAGTCCATCCCTTCCTTTCACTACAGTGTCCAAGTGGAAATTGATCTTGAAGAGGCCAGAACTACTGCTGCCAGTCTGCCTTCTTCAGGCCAAAATGAAATGACAAGTGTTTCATTAGGGAACCCTATGTCACATTGCTTGTCACCTCCTCCAAGCTGCAGTAAGATGTCTGTAATACAGCAGCAGCAGCAGTTAGGTCCCCAGATGTTATTTACCACACACACTGTGCACATGGCAGCTGTTGATGAGAGCCACAGTTCCTGCTCTGAAGGGAGAAATGTATATTCTAATTACAACACACCAATGATTTTGGAGGAGGGGCAGGTGGAGAAGAATTATTACCCAACTACTTCTTTTAGCCACATAGACTGGGGGCTACTTATTGTGCTGCTACTGCCTCAGACGCATCACCGGAGCTAGTCATGGCAAGTAGAACCTTCAACCATCCATCAACCATGTTACTGCTGTTGTTGATCCCATTCCCTTGGAGCTACATAATCATCCTGCTGCTTAAAGAACTCAGGAGCAGCAAGAACAGCAGTCACAAATTCTCCATCTACATCAGGGAATTTGACAATGGCCAGTAGTCACTGGCCAACAGAACATCACCTGCTGGCATTAGGCCAGTAGGGCTTTTTTTCTCAGGGCTTGTGCTTTAAAAAAACATAGTCCTACAAAAAAAAATAAGCAATTTTTGCAGGTTTGTTTCTAACAAGCCTAAGTCCTACAAATCAATGTTTCCTTAAAGGGATAGTAATACTTAAAATGTAAAAAAAAATATGTTGTAGGGTTTATCCCCCTGAGTAAAACAAGAGTACTCCCACTGCTGAGAGGTCTTTCATTCAAAAGTTATTAATTTTCAAAGTTGAATTTTTTAGGTGCAATTTCACAGTGGCCTGAAATTGTACAGTGGCGCTGTTGCTACACCATCCTATGGAGATTTATGGTCAACTGACCAGAGTTGTCCATAGGATCGTGTAGCAACAGCGCCACTGTACAATTTCAGGCCACTGTGATATTGCACCTAAAAAATTAAACTTTGAAAATTAATAACTTTTGAATAAAACACCTCTCAGCAGTGGGAGTACTCTTGTTTTACTCAGGGGGATAAACCCTACAACATATTTTTTTTTACATTTTAAGTATTACTATCCCTTTAAGGCTTGTACCAAACATCCTACAAATCAATGTATTTATGTCTAAGCCCTACAAATCAATGTTTCCTCAGGGCTTGGGCCTCTAACAACAATTCTAACAAATCATCCTCTACAAAATACTCTATCAAGTCAAGTATCAGTCCACCCCAGTGGCAGCTTATGTCAGGGGGTCCCTGTCTCAATCACTCTAAATACAAATGTCTTATTTTATATATATATATATATATATATATATATATATATATATATTTATTTTTTTTTTTTTTTTTTTTTAACTGTCCCCCCAATACTAGTGAAGAAACACCCCAGAACAAATTCCCTATTCAACTGATTCATTCCCCAGACTCCACTCACCAACATAGGCACCCTCCTCAGACCCCTTTTATACTATGTCTTATGGGTTTTTTTTATTTCTATTTAGGATTTATTTTTTATGAACTGCCCCCCAATCCCAGAAAAAATCCCCCCAAAAAATATTCCATGTTCAGCTGATTCTTTCCCCACACCCCACCAACACAGCACCCTCATGCCCCTTTTATATTATGCCTTTGAAAAATAAAAAAAATATTTGCTATGTTGTCTTGTATATAATTTCAAAGTTTCCATTGATTTCAATGGAATGAGCTAGGCAAAAAATTGTGATAAATCAGCACTTTTCGCAGAAAATTATTTGCCAAGCGGGAAGTGACATTATTCTCTGATTTCATTTTTATGTGAAAATTTTCACCATCCCTATATGTGACCGTTGCTAGGTTTAAAGTGGAAGGAAGAGTTTAGGTCAAGAATGAAAGGAGGTAAAGATGTTAGTAATGGTACAAACAAGATTGGCTACAAGAGGTATGAGGATAAGAGAAGGGATAGGATTGAGATGTTGGCAGCAATCTGCTGTTGAATACCATAAGAAACAGGGGAAGAAGTGGAAAGCTACTTGTGTGAAAATCCAACAATGGGAAAGCCAAAATTCTCAATGAATCTGCATAAAAAGTCTGAAAACCAGTCTGAAAGAAAATAGAAAAGGTTGTTGCATGACAGATCAATCAACACTATTGGGAAAATGACAGCAGAGAAGAGCTGAACTGTATGAACCTCAAAGAAGGGAAAGGAAAATTAGGAAATAAGTGAAGGGGGCCAATACCAGCAGTGTGGGGAGAGAAGAAGACATCCAGTCCCACCTAATCATGTGATTGCTTACTCTGCAGTCCTGTTGGCTGAAATGATGCACAAACCTGTAACAAATCATTTCATATTCATGAATACTTTTTTAAAGACCCAATTAAATTTTCTTCTGAACTGAACTTCAACTTTAGCTAGAATTTTGAAGGCATAATGAGTTTCTAGGCTGAATACCTTAAAATCTTGTAATTGTATTGCTTGCAGCAAACTTCTTGAGCTAAATCTTTCTTATCAGCCATGAAATGATACTGTATGTATTACAACCAGTGAAGCAAACCCACACATTTGACTCATTAAAGTTTGTTATTCCAAAGAAGATGTGGCTGTATGAACGGAATCTTTATGTAAGGTTCTGAGTGATACATGAATGCACTGAATATTGTGAATGTGGAAATATAATATATTAAGAGATTGAACCCTTTGAATGCCAGAAGGGTATGAAACACATTGCAAAGCAAACCTTTGTGCATGCCTCTGGATCTCATTAACATCTTGGATGCTACATTTATGCTTTGAAATAATATGGAGATGTACCTCTCCCTACCTGTGAGAAGAGAATAAAATGAATACTGAAGGCTTTTGGGACATGTGTACCTCCTTCCTAGACATCACTGCTCTGAAATATAAAAATAATCCCTTTTAACCCCTTAAGGACTGGTGATGTTCCAGGACCGTCACTGGTCCTTAAGGGTATGAAAACCAGTGACGGTCCTGGAACATCACCATCATAGCACACCACATACTTTTTAATTACAGTGCTCCTGCTGGAGAGCTGTAAGTAAAAGCAGGATCTGAAATTGACCTCTGCAGGACCATAGGGTCTCTCAGACCCCCGCTCAGTACTCTGGTACACGTTGAGGTCAAGTGAACCAAAGCATCGTCAAGAATCAAAGCGAAGACAACTTCCCGGTACCGCTGGCCCTTAAGGGGTTAAATACTACAGCTCATATTTAGAAAAGCAAACTGGAGTTATTCTGGAGTAAATCAACTGCACAGTCAATGCACTGGAGATCTCTCTACAATCTAAACGGTTAAAATCTCAGTTTAATTTAACAAGAATTTTTTTGTTCTCTATGGTGTTGTTTGTTTACTCCAGAATAACTCCAGTTTGCTTTTATAAATATAGGAGAAATTGTGGGGCACACAAACTGTACCACAGGGACAAATGCCCCACATTGAATTAAGCTGGGACTTTAACCCTTGCATGCTAGAGGGATTGTCATCAAATTGCTCCAGAAAGCATTGGAGACCTCTCTAACATTCAAGGGTTTAAAAGTCGTATTTAAATAAATTAAAGTGTCAGGAATTTTTATTTCTCCTCTGCAGTACAGTGGGTTTGATCTAGAATTAACCTCACAAGGATGTATCTGCTGTAATGGATTTACCTTTAGTTATAATACCTGGGAAATCTCCATATCTCAGGGCTTAGTGAGTTCCCTTGTAACTCCTCCCACTTCACTGCCAGTTTTGGTCATTCTCCCCCCTGCCCATTTTAAGGTCAAATCCCATCTGCTTTCCTCCTAATCCCACCCACCCAGTCAAGCCCTGCCCACTTTATGATGTAAATAGTTTTATTTGGACACTCCTGCACACAGACCTTAGTGAACCTCCAGGCTTTGGGGACAAGAATGTTCCCAGGTGTGTTAATTGTTTATAGTAGTAATCATGGCACTTCATTCTGGGAAAGAAGAAGCTCTGCTCTTAGAAAGTGAAGGGCCTTATGTGTTAAGCAAAATTGCAGCAATTCTGAATTAAACCAGCTGCCTAGTTGTAAACAAATAACATTTTTGCAGTGATTGATATGGGGTATTTAACCTGCTGAACACTAATGAGGTCTCCAATATATTGTGAAACATTGCACTAGAGACTTCTCAAACTTTCAGGAGGTTAAAAGTTCAGTTTAAATCTGTTCTGGGAATTGTCCTTTGTCCTTTATGATACTACTTGTGTAAAAGCCCATGTACACGGGCCTCCCAGCACCTGCATTCCTGCATTTGGGCAGTCCCTACTGTGCATGACTGCATCGGACGTTTGGGCAGTCTCTATTGCTCATGACTGTGTCGGACGTTCGGACAGTCTTTACTGCTCATGACTGCATCGGACGTTCGGCCAGTCTCTACTGCATATGACTGCATTGGTCAAACATACATCTGGCCTTTTATAATATAGGATGGGTTTGCCCCAGAATTGCTGCACTTTTACTTGATGAACAAGGCTCTTCATTTCCTAAGAGTAGAGCTTCTTCTTTCTTATAATTGATTGCCATGATTACCTGTATAAACAATTATGGTTAAATCCATTACTGCAGATGCAAAGCAATGCACTGGAGACCGCTCTAGCATCCATGGGGTTAATCTCCATACAATTATTTTATTTAACAGTCTTTACTTTCCTCGTATGTTAAAACATCTTCTGATTTCTTATTCTATCCTCTCCTTTTTTGTGTATTATTTTATGAAATACACAGAAAGATCCACATCCTTTCTGAGAAATCACTTAGCACAGTGTTCCAAGGGATACAATATTCAATTGGTCCTCACAGCAGGAGTCTGTAGCTCCATAATATTACATCTGCATGGGTTCTCCTAGCAGTAATATGCTGCTTAACCAGGCCTGTGATGTACACAAACTAAAGCCTGCAGAGACTATTATTCTACACACAAGTCTAGGTGATATGTGTGTGTGAGTGTGTGTAAACACAAACACACTAACACAAACATTATATTTACATTTTTATCTATCATTTGATAGATAGATAGATAGATAGATAGATAGATAGATAGATAGATAGATAGATATGTTGTCCAATAAATAACAGCACTTTCTTTCAGGCTGAATCAGGCAGAGTGCAAGAGCCCACATAATGCACTGAATACTCCTATGGCACTCAAAGGGTTAAGAACCAGAGTAGTATGTTATTCATTGCAAAGAGTTGCTTCATCAAGGTATACAGGGACAGTTGGGCTGAGGACAGCCAATCAATAGAGGCAGTGAGAAAATGGTAACATACATTAAAGTCAAGTAAAAAACAAGTGATGTCATATATCACTGTCACATAGAATTATTATTATTATTCTTTTATATAGCGCCAACTAATTCCACAGCAGCGATGTACAACTGGGAATAGACATACAGGGGTATTAAATAGTACAATCAAATGTGGAGAACAGAAGCATCAGAGGGGCCCTGCTCCTGAGAGCTTAAAGTCTAGAGGAAGGTAGGTTTGACACAGAAGGAGTAAGTGCTATTAGGTTTAAGTGTCTCCTGCCACATGAACTGCCAGTCAGTGGGTGGGAGTGAGAAGTGCTATTGAGTGCAGTGGTCCAGGCAAGGGCTGGTTCTTGGTGATAATGTTTATGGAGGCAGTTGATAGGCTTCCCTGAAGAGGTGAGTTTTCAGGGAGCGACTGAAGATCTGAAGGCTAGGCAGAGTCTGCTGGGGTGGGGGAGGGAATTCCAGAGTTGAGGTGCAGCATGGGAGAGTTCCTGGAGGCAGGAATGGGAGAATGTAATAAGAACTCTGGAGAGCAGACGTGTATTTGGAAATGAGATATAAAGGGGTGTAGTGTTAGTGAGAGCTTTATAAATTAGCACCAGAATTTTGAATTAAGTTCTGTATGCTAATGGGATACAGTATAGGGACTGACAGAAGGGTTTGGTGTTAGAGAAGCTATGAGTGAGGTAGATTAGTCTTGCAGCAAAGTTCAGTATGGACTGTAGTGGGGTTAGTCAGGTGAGAGGAAGACCAATTAGTAATGAGTTACAGTGGTCAAGACAGGACATGATGAGGGTTTTGGATTAGAATTTTCGTATTGTCTTGTATGAGAAAGGGTCGGATTCTAGTGATGTTGTGGAGGTGGCATGAGTTGGAGATTGACTGGATATGAGGAATGAAGGATAGGGCAGAGTCAAATGTGACCCTCAGGCAGCGTTCTGTAGGGCTTGGTGTGATGGTAGTGTTGTTAATGGTGAGGGTAAAATCTGAGGTAAGGCTGGTTGTAGAGGGAGGGAAGATACTTAGTTCAGTTTTGCCAAGGTTAAGTTTGAGTTGACAGGAGGACATCCAGGAAGACACAGCAGACAGACAGTCAGATACCTGGGACAGGAGGGAAGGGGAGAGGTCTGGGGAGGAAAGATAGATTTGAGTGTCATTAGTATAGAGATGATGGTGAAACCCAAAGGAGCGTATTAGATTTCCAAGGGACGCGGTGTAGATTGAGAAGAGCAAGGGTCCCAAGACTGATCCTTGAGGTACTCTGCCAGACAGTGGGAGGGGTGGGGAAGTGGAGCCAGAGTAGGAAACAACGAAGGAGTGGTTGCAGAGATAAGATGAAAACCAGGAGAGTGCAGTGTCACAGAGGCCTAAGGAGTGGAGGGCTTGGAGGAGGAGTGGGTGTTCTACTGTGTCACAGGCAGCTGACAGGTTCAGGAGAATGAGTAGGGAGTAGTGGCCTTTTGACTTTGCGGACAGTAAGTCATTGGCCACCTTTGTGAGGGCAGTCTTAGTGGAGTGATGAGGAAGAAATCCAGATTGCAAGGGATCTAGCAGGGAATGGGAGCAGAGGAATTTAGTGAGCCAGTTATATACGAGATGCTCAAGGAGCTTGGAGGTGAATGGGAGTATTCAAATCGGCCGGTAGTTTGACAGTGAGGTTGGGTCCAGGGAGGGTTTCTTTAGGATAGGTGTGATTAGTGCATTTTTGCAAGAGGATTGGAAGGAGCCAGTTGACAGAGAGAGGTTGAATTACTGAGTACGGGTTGGAGGTAGTAGAGGAGAAAGTTCTTGAGTGAGCTGAGACGGCATCGACTCGAGAGGGCATGTGGTTAGATTTGAGCAAGTGAGGCGAAGGGAAACTTCGTCCACAGTGACGGGTGAGAAGGAGCTTAGTGTGTATGTGGGATAGACTTGTGCACGGCAAACATTTTCGGTAAAATTCTATTTCGGACAAATTTTTTTTTTTTATTTGGTGGATCCAAATTTCGGACCACGCCTGTTCGACTCGGACAAAATTCGGCGACATTGCATATTATTCGGCTGAATTTAACATATTTTTAAAAATGACTCTCCCTTGCAGTGGCAATAGGTATAGGACTGTTAAAATAAATGTGAGACTGGCTTTGTCACTGTACTGTTCAAACAAATTCCTTATATTTTGCCCAAGAACAAAGATGACTCTCCCTTGCGGTGGCAATAGGACTGCCAAAATAAATGTGAGACTGGCTGTGTCACTCTACTATTCAAACAAATTCCTTATATTTTGCCCAGGAACAAAAACGACTCTCCCTTGCAGTGACAATAATGCTGGCTGCCTGCCTATTGCCTATGCTACCTGCCTGCCTATACAACAACTGGCACTATCTCCTTCTTCTCTGAGCTCCAACAATGGACTAATAGGAAATGCAAGCTGTCTGGGTGTCTGACGTGTCAATAGTCCAACCCCCATCATGAAACTAAGAAGCTCATTGGACTAGAGAGGGAGGGAAAGTAGAGCGTGCGTGGGGAGACTGTCATCAGAATGTCCAAATTTTTTTTTACGAATTTCTGACCCAGTATGGTTCGGATTCAGGTAAAAAAAATGAATGCACCTTGCTTTTCAGCAGTCCCAAATGACGACCAAAGGGTCCGAATTCGGATGAATTCCGAATTCGGACAAACCGAATCATACAAGTCTAATGTGGGAGAGTTGACAGAGCTAAGGTGGCTCTGTCATGTCTCATAGATTCAATCTTGTCCTTGAAGTGGGTGGTGAGATCTTGGGCAGAGAAGTTAGTGGAAGGTTTTTGCGCTGGTGGGTATAGAAGAGATTTGAAGGTTCAGAAAAGGTGTTTTGGGTTAGAGGAAAGATTAGAAATTAGAGAGGAAAAGTATGACTGTTTGGCCAGGGACAGGGCAGAGCTATAAGAACGGAGAATTAATTTGTAGTGCATGAAGTCAGCTGGAGAGCGCAATTTCCTCCAGTGCCTTTTGGCAGTGCGTGAGCACCTTTGGAAGTATCGCGTTTGTCTTGTGTGCCAGGGTTGTATTTAGGATGTGCATGGAGCTGCAGCTGTGTCAAGGGCTGTTGTGAGAGTGCTGTTGTAGAGAGCAGTGTTTTTTTTCTGGGCAAGTATGTGTGAGGATGAGGTTGAGAACAGGTTGCAGGGATGTGGAAAATTGTTACCGATCAAGAGTATGCAGATTTTTCTGCATGCTCTTGATCAAGGCGAGGGGGATGGGATTGCATGGTATAATGAGGTTTCCAGTGAGGAGGTGGTGGTCAGAGAGGGGAAAGGGAACATTAGAAAAATTGGAGACACAGCAAAGGTTACTGAAGATCAAGTCCAGGGAGTGACTGTCACTGTGCGTGGGAGAGCTGGACCACTGTGATAGGCTAAAGGAGGTTGTTAAGGAGAGGAGTTTGAGGGCGGGGGGGTGTTATGATTATCTACATAGATGTTGAAGTCACCCAGGATAAGAGTAGGGACATCAGAGGACATGAAGTGAGGGAGCCAGGAGGCGAAGTGATCAAGGAATTGTGCAGTAGGACCAGGTGGCCTGTATATGACAGCAACACGCAAGGGGAATGGAGAGAAGAGACAAAGTGTGTGAGCTTCAAAGGTAGAGGGAAGGAGAGAGGGAACAGTGGGGATTACCTGAAATGTATGGTTAGGGGACAGCAGAATGCCTACTCCACCACCCTGTCTGTTGCCAGGCCTGGGTGTGTGCATGAATTGAAGGTAAGAGTGCAGCAGTGGAGGCAGTGTCTGATGATGTGAGCCAAGTTTCTGTGATGGCCAGGAAGTTTAGGGAGCGAGAAATTAACAGATCATGAACAGCTGTTTGTTGGTTACACACAGAGTGGGTATTCAAGAGACCAAAACAAAAGGGGGGGAGTAGGTTAGGTGACGTGGTACAGTTATTAGGTTATGGATGTTGTGTGTGTGAGTGGGTACTGCGGTACAAGAGAGAATGGAAGGGGGGGCCTGGGTTAGGTGAGATGTCACCTGCAGCAAGCAGGAGAAGAAGGGACATAAGGTGGGTGTGAGATTTGAAACAGTGCAGGGTTAGGGTTTTTGCAGGGTTAGAAGGAGATGGTAGTGATAGGGAGTGGAGGAATAAGAAAAGTTCATGCGAGCAGAGAAGTGGTGAGGGAGGAAGTGAGGGTGCGATGTGAGTGGAGTGACTCTTAATGTGGACACAGGAGGAGGAGAGTCTTATGCAGATGAGAATGGAGATAAGAAAACAAGGAGCTAATTTGGCTATAGTGGGGTTAATGTGTGGGGCAGTAAAGTTTGTGCAACAATCTGTATTCCAGGAGTACAGGTGACTTGGCAAACAAGGGTCAGTCCAGGTGCAGAGGGTGTAGGTGCCAGGGAGGGTGAGGAGAGTCAGTAGCAGAACTGTAACATATTTCCTGAGGGTAGGATTTGTTGTAGGGTTAAATGAAGCAATCCATTGTTGATCAGTAGTGGTAGATGTTTTAATGGTTAATGGTAGTAGGAGAAGAAATCAAAGTCAGGTGTTTTCTTTCCATCAGCTGTTTAGTGGTTAACTGTGCAGTTTGTGAATTCAGTCCTGCTAATCCTGGTTTCTTTGCATCAGGTGCTCAGCAGTTTTGATAGAAGATGCAAATGTCAGTGCTTGGTGAAGATACATGTTTCTTAAGTCTGAAACCAGCAAGGGTAGTTCTTTTTTTGAATAGTGGTCTGTCTTCAGTCCAACCTCTGTCCAGCTCGCTGCTATGCTGACTTAAACACCTGACTTTAAGATTGGACACACTGCTTGCAGACACACTGCTAGCTAGGAACTTTTAAATAGTGACACCTGGATGATGTCAAGAATGAGTCAAAAGTAAGTTTTGGGACCAAATTTGCATCAAAGTAATAAATTTCATGTCCAAAAAATACAAAACACGTACAAATTTATATGACAAATATGCTTGCAATACCAACATACTCCATTATGCTACAGTGCACATTTAGAGACAAAATGCACAATACAATATCTGAATATTTCATTTTGTACATGTGTGTATAATGTATTGAAATGCAATCAAGATTCAAGACACAAATGCAAGAACACGCATTCGCTATAAGTGCACAACACAATAGGCAATAGATATGAATCATTACTGCAAGGGAAGGGACAAAAGCCTTTGTTTATCTCAACAACAATATCCAATATCCAGGACCCAACAATGTAGCTTATCAGTTTGGAAAAGCACAGCCATATTCCATATATTAATATGATATTCTACTTGTTCTTTTTCATTATTAATGTTTAAAGAAAAATCTTGATTTGCAGATTGAAGGAGGGCTCTCGTACCTGAAAGAAGACAGAAAAATCACTGGAGAGACTTCATTCATAAGTCCCTGTTTCAAGGGGAGGAGACACAAGACTGGCTTTATCTCAACAACAAAATTACTATTCAATATCTGAAACTCATAGACATATATCAGTTAGGATGGAGGAGAACAACCATGTTCCATATATATCCCAGGGGAGAGGAAAAGCAAAATCCATCACAAAGTCCTAAGGAACTAAAAAATACATATCAGAGATGGAACGACATATCTTCATTCAAGCCATTAGGATTACAAGATTCTAACATAAAAATCCACTATGTGTCTCTCTCTGCAACAAGTTCTTACTCTAATTTCCCAATTCAAACACCCAAACCAATTTTCTCATGTGCAATCATTTCTAAGCCAATGGGTGGCCATCTATACTGTAATCCCCCCCCACATACACACACACACACACACAAACACATACTGCTGTCTCTTGCCACATATTGTATTAAAGAGATGTTTTTGAATCCAGTGTTTGTGTAGTTTGACATATATATATATATATATATATATATATATATATATATATCCAAAAACTGTGATCACATTGTCCTGTAAACCACATGGTTCCACTATATAAAATACAGCTATATGATGTTGCTACAATCCCAGTACGTGTTAGTGTAGCAAGTATCACAAATACAAACAATAAACCTATAAATTAGGAAAGAGCTATCATAAGCTGTAAAGGTAAAAAATATATATTTATTAAAACAAAATAACAAATATATGTAACACATACAATACTAGCACAGACCAATACAGATAGAGTCTGTAGGTGCTGGAGTCCATGCAACAAGATGATATAACAACTCCGTAATTTTGTTGGTGCACTAATTGTATATATCTTGCTTAAACTCCTTAAAAGAAATCCTGTAATATTGGTATTATGCTCCAAGTGTCACACAGCAATCACAATGTATATTCATATACTGTGGGTATAGTGGGCAAGTCCAGTTGAATATATAATAAAGAGAAACTCTTGGAAGGAATCTGAATACATCAGTATTGTAGCGGGCAGGTCTATGTATACCTCACTAAATTCTTCCGATATAACGGTTTTATTTGACACTCAGACACAGTAGGTTAGGTAAAACACAGTTTTATTGAGCAAACTCAGAATAACAATAACCCTCATGGGTCCAGTAATATATATACACATTATAGTACTGACACAGGACAGGTTACAATAATATATACCCACACGAGTCCATATATGTACAATTCAGCAACAGCAATATACTGACACAGGTCAGGTAAAGTTTGTGTGATACTCAAATGAGGCAGCAATGAATGGGTTACTAGTAGCACGAGGCCCTTAAGACTCTCACTCTGCAGAGAGTGCACAAACAGCGACTAATGCCACAGAAGTAAACGGAGGCCCTGGACTAGCTTGTGGACTGCTGTAGCAGTAATGGAGGACTGAGACTGTATGCCCAGAAGTGCACCCAACGGAGACTGCATGGATAGAGAGCTGGTGGAATATTGCACCTTCCCTGAAGGGGTTAACAAATGCTCAGACCAATGTCGACTGCCCGATAGAGAGAACAGTCTGAGGCACCCAGAGTAAAACCAACCTCAGCTTTATGGCAGGAAGAAGGGTCAAGAGTACCGTGGTGCACAGATGGATGAAACACACCGGAATGTCGCCCGCACGACACAGACAGATTACCAAGACTAAACTGCTAGGAATGACAATGAGGCAACAGTGACTCTGTCTGGAGACAGAGAGGATCCCGGATGACAACCCCAAACCGAGGACCGGATGGGGCCGCAGGCAGGCCTAGAGACATGGACAATGGAGCCCAACCGGGCCGGTACACAGAGCAGGAACGTCAGTCAATCCGAGTCGGTACATAGAGCAGGAAAGTTAGCCAGGCTGGGACAGTACACAGAGCAGGAACGTCAGCCAATCCGAGTCGGTACATAGAGCAGGAATGCCAGGCAGGCCAGATCGGTACACAGAGCAGGAACGTCAGCCAATCCCTAAGGAAGTGCAAATTTAGTAGCACGAAATGAGTAGGAGGTTTTGACATCAAGGAGTCTGTTAATATAGCGCACCAAGAAGATTTGGATATCGGTACCCCAAGGAGGGAGGTTGGAGGATTGAAGGATGGGAGGCGGTGTGATGTCATCTTAGATTGAACAGATGGAAGGACTGTAGCAAGACGGGAGGTCGGAAAAATAGCAGGTTCAGAGAGACTGCTAATACCTCTTTCTGTCCGCGCACAAGAAATTGGAGATAATAGTGGAAAAGAGATCCCAGGTAACTTTGTTACTAATAGTTGCCATTATAGGGATATACATTCCACATTAGTCGGGAGAATTTAGTGAGGTATACATAGACCTGCCCGCTACAATACTGACGTATTCAGATTCCTTCCAAGAGTTTCTCTTTATTATATATTCAACTGGACTTGCCCGCTATACCCACAGTATATGAATATACATTGCGATTGCTGTTTGACACTTGGAGGATAATACCGATATTACAGGATTTCTTTTAAGGAGTTTATGCAAGTTATATATTATATATATATATTAGTGCACCAACGAAACTCCGGAGTTGTTATATCATCTTGTTGCATGGACTCCAGCACCTACAGACTCTATCTATATTGGTCTGTGCTAGTATTGTATGTGTTACATATTTTTGTTATTTTGCTTTAATAAATATATATTTTTTACCTTTACAGCTTCTGATAGTGCTTTCCTAATTTATAGGTTTATTATATATATATATATATATATATATATATATATATATATATATATCTCATCCAATAAAGATTTGGGCACTCCAATTTGACCGTGGAATATTGCTACTCATCAATATAATATACTGGGAGAAATGGTAAATAAAAAACATGTAATGAGTGCGCACACAGGTCTTGTGAAAAAAGTGTTAATTTATTTTCAATATTTTGGCCCCCTGGAGGGCCTTTATCAAAAAAGCTGCCACAGGCAACAAAGTACATAATTGTAATTTGTAGTGCAACTACATAGTCATTTCAGTCCTTCAATATATTTTCTATCTTTAATGAGACTCTTTAATATTGAGACTTATCATGTGAAGATATGCAAAGTGACGATATAGGCATACACTGTGAAATACTATGATGTTGTGACATTGTCAGAATCATGTATTTGTTTTGGGCATGGTTATCTCCTAATTGTCTTTATTTTATTTTTTTTTTGAGTGGAGGGCTTCATTAGTGCATCATACTAGCTTTTCATATTTGGCCTTGTGTTAACTAATATTTTGATATTGCATGCAAATTTGGCTTCTAAAGATAAGCATGTGTTTAGGATAGTATTTTAGCCTACCTGCTCATTAGGATTTTAATATATACATGGGGCGGGTGCTTAATTTTGACAGTTATATTTGACACATATACATCACCATTTTCTTTCTACTATTTTGTCACATTTTAATATGCATATATTTATTGACTGACTGACCTCTAGTTAATATCCACTAACGAAATCATATTTTTTTATGATACTCGTTGGGTCTGGACAGGGAGATTTGCTGATCTCTAGCCTCTAGTGATGAGCGAGCACCTCAATGCTCGGATGTTCGGGTGCTCTGACCGAGCACCCCCTGAGGCTCGAGTGCTCGGCCGAGCATCCGAGCCCCATTGAAGTCAATGGGAGGACTCGAGCATTACACCAGGCACCCCCTGCTCTGATGAGGGGAGGGTGCCTGGTCCATAGGAAAAGGGCAGAAAAAGATGGAAACACTACAGAAATGGTTCAGGGACAGCATAGGGAGGATGTCTGGATGCACCTTGGACTCCAACATCGCTGCTGGGAACGATCTTTCGCCCGTAGTACGCCATTTTTACAGACTGACCATAAAACACACAAAAAGGAAAATAAAAACGACTTTAGGCGAAAAATTGTTACCAAACAATATTTGCTGTATATTTACTTGTATATCATCTGCAAATTCTCCCAAAAATTTCCTTGATTTTCAGAACTGAGGCCATGATTAAGAGGGAAACGTGCGCAGAGGCAAATTATCCCAAAAATTTCCTTGATTTTCAGAACTGAGGCCATGATTAAGATGGAAACGTGCGCTGAGCTGACCATCTAAAACATTATGGGTGAGGGTCTGCTGCAGAGCTGACCATCCTAAACATTATATGCGAAGGCCCGCTAGTGAGCTGACGCTATAAAACATTATATGAGAAGGCCCGCTGGTGAGCTGACCTATATAAAAATTGTCAAACAGGGCCCGCTGGTGAGCTGGCCCTATATAAAAATTATATCACAGGGCCCGCTGGTGAGCTGGCCCTATATAAAAATTATATCCCAGGGCATATGGAAGAGGAGGAGGAGGATGAGAAGATTAAGAGTCAACCATATACCCGTTTTTGGGGTGGAAGGGGTGAATGGGAATACAGAGTATTCCCATCATTGTAAATAACATATATAAAGTGAGTTTATGTTCCCCCGGGGCTTTCCTCCAGTGGAGTGGAGAAGTCAGGGGAAATCCAGGCCTTGTTCATTTTTATAAGTGTCAACCTATCAGCATTGTCGGTGGAAAGGCGGATACGCTTATCTGTTATGATGCCACCAGCAGCACTAAATACCCGCTCAGACAGAACGCTGGCGGCAGGGCAGGCCAGCACCTCCAAGGCGTAGAGTGCCAGTTCATACCACGTGTCCAGCTTGGACACCCAGTAGTTGTAAGGCACAGAGGGATCATTGAGGACGCTGACACGGTCTGCTACGTACTCCTTCACCATCTTCCAAAACTTTTCCCTCCTTGTGACACTAGGCTGCGCATCAGGGTGAGGGTGCTGGCGGGGTGTCATGAAGGTGTCCCACGCCTTGGAGAGTGTTGCCCTGCCTTTCTCGGAACTGCTGTGTGCTCCCCTTTTCTCCCCTTCTCTGTTGGCCAAGGTAGCACGTACTCTGCCGCCAGCGTTGTCAGATGGAAAATTTTGGAGCAATTTTTCAACAAGAACCTTCTGGTATTGCACCATTTTGCTTGTCCTCTCCACCGGAGGAATGAGAGATGAGAAATTCTCTTTGTAGCGGGGGTCCAGAAGGGTGAACACCCAGTAATCCGTGTTGTCTAAAATGCGTACAACGCGTGGGTCACGGGAAAGGCAGCCTAACATAAAGTCAGCCATGTGTGCCAGAGTACCAACAGTCAAGATTTCGCTGTCCTCACCAGGAGGCTGACTCTCAATATCCTCATCCTCTTCCTCCTCTTCTGCCCACCCACGCTGAAGAGATGGAACTAAAGTTCCATGGCTACCCTCTGTAGCGGAGGCAACCGTGTCTTCCTCCTCCTCCTCCTCCTCCTCCTCCTCCTCCGCCTCCTCCAATTGTCGCTGAGAAGACGAAGTGAGCGTGCTCTGGCTATCACCTTGTGTAAGCTCTTCCTCCCCCATTTCCACCTCTTCCACATGCAAAGCGTCGGTTTTAATTGTGAGCAGCGAGCGTTTCAGTAGACACAGAAGTGGGATGGTTACACTGATAATAGCGTTATCGCCGCTCACCATCTGTGTCGATTCCTCAAAATTGCGTAAAACCTCGCAGAGGTCTGACATCCATTCCCACTCCTCACTTCTGATTACAGGAAGTTGAATGGAGAGGCGACGACCGTGTAACAGCTGGTACTCCACTACTGCCCTCTGCTGCTCACAAAGCCGGGCCAACATGTGGAAGGTGGAGTTCCAGCGCGTGCTCACGTCACACAGCAGCCGGTGAGCTGGCAATTGTAAGCGCTGCTGCAGCTTCAACAGGCCGGCCGAAGCTGTAGATGACTTACGGAAATGTGCACACACGCGGCGCACCTTGGTCAAGAGATCATGCACATTGGGGTAGGTTTTTAGAAATCGCTGCACCACTAAATTAAATACATGCGCTAGGCATGGTACGTGTGTGAGCTTGCCGAGCTCCAAAGCCGCCACCAAGTTACGCCCATTATCACACACAACCATGCCTGGTTGCAGGTTGAGTGGCGAGAGCCACTGCTCGGTCTGGTGACTAATCCCCTGCAACAGCTCTGAGGCCGTGTGCTGTTTGTCCCCAAGGCAGATCAGCTTCAGCACGGCCTGTTGACGCTTCCCCACTGCAGTGCTACACTGCTTCCAGCTACTGGCTGATGGGGGAGTGGCGGTGTGTGTAGAGAATTCGGAGGTGGAAACGGAGGAGGAGGAGCCAATAACATAGGTGCTGGTGGAAACCCTGATGGAGGTAGGGCCCGCAATCCTCGGCGTGGGTAGCACCCGTGCCATCCCAGGGTCCGAGTCGCTCCCAGCCTCCACGACATTCACCCAGTGTGCCGTCAGGGAAATGTAGCGTCCCTGGCCACAAGCACTTGTCCATGTGTCAGTCGTTAAGTGGACCTTCCCAGTAACTGCGTTGGTCAGGGCACGGGTGATGTTACGGGACACATGGTGGTGTAATGCGGGGATGGCACACCGGGAAAAGTAGTGGCGGCTGGGGACCGCGTACCGAGGGACAGCTGCTGCCATCAGGCTGCGGAAGGACTCAGTGTCCACAAGCCTAAATGGCAGCATTTCGATGGCCAGTAATTTGGAAAGGTGTGAGGTTAGTGCTATGGCCTGTGGGTGGGTGGCTGGGTACTTTCTCTTGCGCTCAAATGCCTGGGGTAACGACATTTGGACGCTGTGCTGGGACAGGGAAGTGGATGTGGTCGCTGATGGTGCTTCAGATGGTACAGGTGCAGGGCGGGAGGTATGCGGGCCTGCGCCTTCGACAGGCGATTGGCCGGCACCGAAAACAGGGGAAGAGGAGGCAGTGGTGTGGCCTGCAGACACAGATGGGCGATCCAGGCGTTCCTCCCACTTACTACGGTGCTTGGATGCCATGTGTCGGATCATGCTGGTGGTGGTGAGGTTTCTAGTGTTCATGCCTCGGCTCATTCTGGTGTGGCACAGGTTGCAAACTACAAATCTTTTGTCGTCCGCACTTTCCTTAAAAAAACGCCATACCGCGGAACACCTACCCCTTGGCAAGGTAGATTTACGCAAGGGGGTGCTCCGTGGAACATTTGCGGGCCGGTTTGGTGCGGTCCGCCTTCTTTCTGTTGCCACACCACTGCCTCTTCCAGCCTGTTGCGGTGCTGCAGATGGCTCACCCTCAGGACTGCTGTCATCGCTCGGCTCTACACCTTCCCAGGTGGGGTCAGTCACCTCATCGTCCACCAAGTCCTCCTCCACTTCCTCACTCTGATCATCCTCCCCATGTCTTGATCCCACCACATACTCAGTCATTGACAACTGTATAACATTCTCCTCAACAAGGTCTTGAGACGGAAATAGTGGTTGATTTAATGGCAACTGTGTCTCATCATCATCATCATCATCATCCACTACTTCCTTTGACCTTAAATGCCGTTCACATCTGTCATCTTCTTGTGATTGGGTAGCCTCTAGAGGTTGTGAATCAGGGCACAAGATGTCATGTTCCTCTGCAAGCGTGCTTGGAGAGAGGGTCAAATGAAGGATTGGTGATGAGACGAGCTCATCACTATATCCCAGTGTGGGATCACTTCTTTGACCAGACCGTGTATGGTGGGAGGAAGGATGATCAGAGTGAGGATTATGTTGACCAGACTCTTGGCTACTGAGAGTGGACTTGGTGGAAGACAGGGTGGTGCTTAACCGACTGGAAGCAGTATCAGCTGTCATCCAACCGACCACCTGTTCGCACTGGTCGGACCTCGAGAGTGATGTCCTGCGACGCCCTGTGAAATCAGACATGAAGCTAGGTATGGTGGATGTCTTTCTTTCTTGTGCTCTGGCACCAGGCACAGTTTCTCCGCGTCCTGACCCGCGCCCTGAACTTTCAGGATCACGTCCACTTCCCCGTCCCTTTTTACCCGCCTTCTTCATCTTACACGATATATGTGACTTTAATATATATGAGTTTGAAAACTTAACAGTATTTCTTCCTATTCTGCAACTGTGCAGAGTACACAGAATAGGCTGTTAAACGGCGTTGAAACACACTGAATGGAATATGTGACTTTAATATTTGAGTTTGAAAACTTAACAGTATTTCTTCCTATTCTGCAACTGTGCAGAGTACACAGAATAGGCTGTTAAACGGCGTTGAAACACACTGAATGGAATAAGTGACTTTAATATTTGAGTTTGAAAACTTAACAGTATTTCTTATAATTCTGGAACTGTACAGAGTACACAGAATAGGCTGTTAAACGGCGTTGAAACACACTGAATGGAATATGTGACTTTTAAATTTTAGTTTGAAGACTTAACAGTATTTCTTCCTATTCTGCAACTGTGCAGAGTACACAGAATAGGCTGTTAAACGGCGTTGAAACACACTGAATGGAATATGTGACTTTAATATTTGAGTTTGAAAACTTAACAGTATTTCTTCCTATTCTGCAACTGTGCAGAGTACACAGAATAGGCTGTTAAACGGCGTTGAAACACACTGAATGGAATATGTGACTTTAATATTTGAGTTTGAAAACTTAACAGTATTTCTTCCTATTCTGCAACTGTGCAGAGTACACAGAATAGGCTGTTAAACGGCGTTGAAACACACTGAATGGAATATGTGACTTTAATATTTGAGTTTGAAAACTTAACAGTATTTCTTCCTATTCTGCAACTGTGCAGAGTACACAGAATAGGCTGTTAAACGGCGTTGAAACACACTGAATGGAATAAGTGACTTTAATATTTGAGTTTGAAAACTTAACAGTATTTCTTATAATTCTGGAACTGTACAGAGTACACAGAATAGGCTGTTAAACGGCGTTGAAACACACTGAATGGAATATGTGACTTTTAAATTTTAGTTTGAAGACTTAACAGTATTTCTTCCTATTCTGCAACTGTGCAGAGTACACAGAATAGGCTGTTAAACGGCGTTGAAACACACTGAATGGAATAAGTGACTTTAATATTTGAGTTTGAAAACTTAACAGTATTTCTTATAATTCTGGAACTGTACAGAGTACACAGAATAGGCTGTTAAACGGCGTTGAAACACACTGAATGGAATATGTGACTTTTAAATTTTAGTTTGAAGACTTAACAGTATTTCTTCCTATTCTGCAACTGTGCAGAGTACACAGAATAGGCTGTTAAACGGCGTTGAAACACACTGAATGGAATATGTGACTTTAATATTTGAGTTTGAAAACTTAACAGTATTTCTTATAATTCTGGAACTGTACAGAGTACACAGAATAGGCTGTTAAACGGCGTTGAAACACACTGAATGGAATATGTGACTTTTAAATTTTAGTTTGAAGACTTAACAGTATTTCTTCCTATTCTGCAACTCTGCACAGTACACAGAATGTGCTGCTAAACTGCGGCGAAGCACACTGAATGGAATATGTGACTTTGATATTTTAGTTTGAAGACTTAACAGTATTTCTTCCTATTCTGCAACTCTGCACAGTACTCAGAATGTGCTGCTAAACTGCGGCGACGCACACTGAATGGAATACGTGACTTTGATATTTTAGTTTGAAGACTTAACAGAATGTGCTCTAATCTGCAACTTTGCACACTAAACAGAATGTGCTCTAATCTGCAACTTTGCACACTAAACAGAATGTGCTCTAATCTGCAACTTTGCACACTAAACAGAATGTGCTCTAATCTGCAACTGTGCACACTAAACAGAATGTGCTCTAATCTGCAACTTTGCACACTACACAGAATATATATATTTTTTTTTTTTTTTTTTTTTTTTTTCCCCCCACACCAAATAACCTGCTGCCCCCACACACAGTAGTCCTAAAAAGGACTTTTGGTTCTTTTTTTTTCACAATTTTTGTTTTTTTCCTCCCTACACTGCCTTTCCCTTCCTATCCTCAGCTCTCCCTGGCTCAGACTGAGCCGAACTCGATGGTCAGGTGCTATACAGCACCTGACCACGGGTTCTGGCCAGCCAATCAGTGTAATGCCAGCAGCCAACATGGCTGCTGGCATTACACCGATGTCAGAGCCTCCCTGCACGTTTATTGGCTGCGCAGCAGGCGCAAAACGTGCGGGGAGGAGACACGAACATGGCGGGCGAGCACATGCGGTACTCGTACGAGTACCGCCATGTGCCGAGCAGAGCGATGCTCGTGCCGATCCGAGCATCGGCCGAGCATGCTCGCTCAACACTACTAGCCTCTTCTCATTGTTTGGTTAAGTATATGCCTCCTTTTTATTGTTTTATGTTTATTTATTACAGCACCTTAGTATTTTTCTCCATTGTAGCCTTTATAAGATTTAAAGACTTTAGTTAAGATCTATAAAGAGCAGACACTTTATGCATGATGGTGTAGCCTGTTATTTGTCCTGCAATTTATTTACTGTTGTCCTAAAGTAGACCATTTCTATTTTTGGAATATTGAGCCAGTAATATAGTCATTGGAATTCCTTTTAATATACTAGATCATTATATTTTTAATGGGCCTCAAGATAATATTTATGATATCAGTCTCTCCCCATGCTTGTATGTTTCATTTTTTGATAGAGAATATTGCATACTGTTATTAATTGATTTCTGAATGCATTTATATATTGTTTTTCACAGTAAATTGTCTTATTTTGAGTGCCTCATTGAATAGGTCTTCTTTTGTTAGGGTCAATCCTCCATTTCTTTGTGGAACGCCCAAAATTCCCACAGAATGCTCCACTCTCCTTCCCTTTGAGCAACCAGCATTAGGGGGAGAATCTGGTGTATGGAGCTTAGTAAACTGGCATTAGGCAGGCATAAGCACTGAAAATTGATTCCTGCACTGGATATAGCATGGAATGTATTTTTGTACATTAAAGTTTCATTTATAGTTGTGGCTCTGGGTCCCACATTGACTTGCAAAGCAATAAATAAAATACCTTTAATACAAAGGGGATTTTTATTTGTTCACTGTACTGCTGTTGATTTGCCCCACAATTTTTTGAATTCTTCTTAGTACACCAGCAAGGGTATCTCTTGATATCTGAGCATCTGCTTTATATTAGGACATATGGCACAGTGGCTGATTCGTCAAATAGAATAATTTTGGAGCAAGCCAGATGCACCACAGGGAATTAATGAAATTCTTCAAATTACCCCTCATTTTAACCCCAAAAGGATCCATGACATGTCAGGACCAGACACCTGACTACTAGGGATGGTCCTGGCAAGACATGGAATTCTGGGATGGGAGCACAGCTGCATGCTGCACTGCCATCCTAAAAATACTATGCAAAAAAAAACCTCCTTAATGGCTGCCCATGCACCATTTTGGGTGCCGTTAAGGGGTTAATGGTGCTTTTCTTCCCTTGAAGGTTGAATTCAATGGGTTGGGTTAAAAGCCCCATTTAAAAGGCAATGTACAAGACCCTTTTAAATGCTAGACTGTACCCCAAAAGAAATAGAAAAAGAGTTCTTATAGCTCTAAACTCTTCCTTCTTGGTGATGTCATCATTGAGTGATGCACTCGTAGGAGATTGCTCTCCTCTGCATGCACATCATTAGAAGTCCTATGTTGGTAAATCACCCATTCATAGCCTCTATTTAGATGAGAGTAACCTCCCATGAGACCCTCACAGTGGTGACATTCCCAGACTGTCTAATTACTATGATATGTCAGGCTTACAGGAGGGCCATGGTGAGGTTTAGAGTTATTGTTCCCCACTGTTCAGTTAGATTGACCCTGAATTACTTCAGTTCTACTTAGTGCATCAACCTCACTGTTCTGGATGGAGTGGTCATCTAGTTTGTTGAGGGGAATGTACCTAGCAAACTCTGTTATGGGGATGTCTCTAGCATTCATGGTGGTAAAAATAACATTGTGGTCAATATCTGACAAGCTAAAGATCGCCACATCTTTGTGATGATTCTTGTTTGATAAGGGGAAAAATGTGAACTATCAATTTCTCATACCTGCACTGATGGTAGAAGAAGATATCCCAAATGGTGCCAAACGTTCTTTAATCCCTTGCTTGTTAGAGATATCAACATATCAAAACTATCTGTACCTTTTTACTCATTTAAGTGTCACTGGGGTTATCCATGCATTGCAAAGCAATGCGTTGGATTTCTATCTGGCACTCGAAGAGTGAAGGTTTCTGAGGGCACTTAGTAGTGTCAGGGATATGTTTCACTAATGCTTTATTTATTCAGAAATATAGTTTTATCAAATACCCCTTTAATATTCAAGGCTCAGCATACACATAACCTGAACTGGAGGGAACCATCTGAAATCAGGACTGGATTTGGCTCCTTTAGTTGTGTTGCATATAATTGGCCCCCATGGAATTACTCCATGCACCTGTTCTTCAAGCTGTGGGGATGCTGCGCTTCCTCCCTCACAGAAAGACATCTCCAGAGGGACTCACAGGACAGACTCCGCACAGCTACAGTGAGATACTAGAACTGCTCCTGCATTTCTATACTAGGACTTGTTCCAATACTCACTACAAAAGCAATAAAACACATTTGTTTCTCTATGAGGTGGGCAATAAAAGCAAGCAAGTTCCGAACTGTTTGGTGAAGTCACAGGGTAATAGAATGATGTTAGATTATGTAAATTGCCATGGAACATCCCTTTCTATGGTTCACTTCGGGGAAGAGTAACTGAAAGAGATTAGATAAGGAAAAGGGCAGTTTTTATTGATAATTGACAGCTGCTGTAATACTTGTGGTATTGATAAAAGACCAGAGTCTATATGTGTCTTGCAAGAACCCCAATGCTTATTAACACTTTAAGCATCTGTGGTATGAAATGCACTGCTTCACAGTACATTGCACTCCCTTCCATTCTTAATCGATTGTGTACCAGAGAGGTAGCCAAAACAATTCAGTGCAATACATTGTATTCCTCTATGGCAATCAAAGGGTTAAAAGGTTGAATGCTTACAATCACAATCTCTAATTATATACTTTTGTCATAAAAAATAGAACTGCAGGGGTCACTATGTAAATAAAGTAAGTAAATAAACATCAAAATTGAATCTGATATACAGCAATGCCACTATTAAACATAGAAACATAGAAAATGGCGGCACATAAGAACCATTCGGCCCATCTAGTCTGCCCATTTTCCGACTGTAAAAACCTCAAACCTTTTTTGGTCCTTGGTCTTTTCCTACGTTAAGAACAGCCTTATGCCTATCCCATGCATGTTTAAAGGGATAGTAATACTTTATTATTACTATCCCTCATATTGTAGGTATTTGCAAAATAAGTTAATAGCCCCCAGGTTCATCTCTCAAATCTTTATGGTTTGAGAGATAACCGAAGGCAAAGTTCCCCCCTTCCTCCCCCTTCCCTGAAGTCAGAGTTGTACTGACTGGAAGAGAAGTCTGTTGTAAGACAGGCTTGTGGCTCTGCAGCTGAGCCCAGATCCCGTTAGTGAAGAAGAATTATTTCACTGAAACTGTCTTCTACTTGTGCTTGCAAACCACCGTTTCAGTGAAATAATTCTTTATCACTAACGTGATCGCGGCTCAGCTGCAGAGCCGCATAATGAAAGACAGAACGGCTATTCCTGCAGTCAGCAGGGGGAACTTTGCCTTTGGTTATCTCTCAAACCATAAAGGTTTGAGAGATGAACCTGGGGGCTATTAACTTATTTTGCAAATATCTACAATATGAGGGATAGTAATAATAAAGTATTACTATCTCTTTAAATTCTGTCACTGTATTAACTTCTGCCACTTCTGCTTGTAGGCTGTTCCACTTATCTACTACCCTCTCAGTGAAGTAAAACTTCCTTACATTACATCTAAACCTGTGTCCCTCTAGTTTTAGACTATAGCCTCTTATCCTAACATTTTTTACTCTATTACTCTGCCCTAAATCCAAACAGGCAAACCAAAAAATAAATAAATTATAAGCAATGCAGGCCAACATTAAATATATTTATAATTGCTGTTCAAGTTATTTCTCTAATAAAATGCTTTTACTAAATAAAATACAGCTATAATGTGTTGGATCAAGTGGCTACTCACTGGGACTAAAAAGGTTAATGCACCTTAAATCTGAGTCCATTATTCATCAATATGAATTTCTTGCCTAAAGATTTAGGGCTCAATACTATTAGCCCCTTTATTTTGTAAAACCAGTGGTGGTGGTCTTGACAGCACAGTTTGCAATTTTATTAACTGTGCTGTCAACAACCACCACCACCCAAAAATGTCCAACAGGCGCAAAATATGCAACCATTAAACATCACATAAAAAAGGAGAATTTACTAACTTGTTCCATGTGGTGACTTCACCACATGTTAAGTACCGCACTGCAGCAACATTTAACCCTTTGAGTGCCTGAGGGGTAGCACTCGGGCACTCAAATGGTTAAAAATAGGTGGAATCTGCTTTTCTGATTAAAAAATAAAATGCTTTTTATTTTTTTATTTTTTTTTCAATAAATGTTTCCAATGCCCCCCCTTTGCCTCCACTGCCGCTGTCTCTGCTGGTGGTGGCAGGCATTTGCAGTGGCCTCAAACTGTAATCAGTGAAAAATTGAACTTTCCGCTTGGTGAAACATTTCCTGCAAAAAATGCAGTTCTTTACACTTTATCACACTTTTTTCACTTAGCCGATTGCATGCAAATCAATGGGTTGAAAAATGTTTCTCCAGCTCACGAAACTTTTCTACAGCCATATAAAAGGCTGTCAGGCTCTCACGGCACGCCGTTCTGTGTTTGTGAGAGGAGAAAGCAGCATGTTTTTGAGCTAGAGAAGATAGGCAGATAAATGGGAATTGAAGCTTAGTTTAGGGAGTCATTTAGGTAGGATATTTTGTTCTCTGTATTAGGGAGTCTGGGGGCACAATGGGGAGAAGAAGGGAGGAAGGAGGCTGACTCAAAATACCCCAAAATTTGGTGTGACTGGCAAGACACAGGCAGCTTGGGTCCAAATTGATTGCTGATTTTACTTTTATTGTCTCTGTGCTGGGGAAGTCTGTTTTTTTATTTAGCTATATTTTTGTGTGATAAGATATGGTGGACAACTTAAAAAATAATAAAAAAAAATAAAAACCGTAAATAATTAAACAAATAAATATATTATCCAACTGACTGGGAGCTCTGTGACTGAGGCAGACTTGATAGACAGCAGACAACAATGAGAATTTTGTTGAGGGTCAAGGCAAGACATCACATTACATCAGATGTGTACTGTAGAGAGTAAAAACACACACAGTAGTTGAGTAATGTCTAGCAAATTTACAAGCAAGAGGGGGAAATGTGGAGGAAGTGCAGGAGTGTGGGAGTAAAGTGTTAGTGCATAAACTGACTGGAGTAATAGTTGCTGCAGCATGTGCAATAAATGATGATGATCCCCATCAACCTGGGATGGATGCAATTTATCAAGGTCCAACCTATCACACCACGCCTGTCCCCCACCACCACTACCATACATATCTGCCACATTATAGGTTGTACTTTATTTTTTTTTAATCACTTGACATCATCGTCATGAATATGTGCCAGTGTCACTTAAGCAGGAAGTAAGAGTTGTGGGCAAATGACAAAGGCACTCTGCATGTGAACTCAGTTTTCCAGGTATTTGTTGCTGTAGGACTCACAACTTTGACTTCCAGCTACATATTAAACATAGGAAAAAATGTTTTGTAATAGGAGAAAAATGTGTTAGAATAGGAGAAAAATGTGTTGAATAGGCAAAAAAAGTGTTAGACTATGTGGAAAATCTGTTACAATAGGAGAATAATGTGTTGTACTAGGTGAAAAATTTGCTGGAATAGGAGAAAAGGAGGAACATTTTGTATTGGAGAAAAAGAGAAAACTTTTGCGAAAAAATCAGCCTTTTTTTCAGGCCATTGCCTAAATCAGACTGACAGAATTTTGAACCAAAGCTGGCTTTTATATGTCAGTCTCTGTTCAAAATAATTGGCAGCCAATCAGCTTCTAGCAGGTTCCCAACACCCCATATCAATACATAGAAGTTACAAAAGCATGAGTGAATAAAAAAAAAACCTTTGATGGCCAGTCGGGTATGCAACAAATTTCAGAGTGTTGCATACCCCTCTGACATTCAAAAGATTAATCCCCCCAAAAGCTAACACCATACCATTGCCCATTCCCACAACATTAACTTGCACTTATCTTGAAGTTAGAGGTCCAGCAGGTCTTGCTCTTTACTTTATCTTTGTGTTCTTCTCTAAGTTTCTTTCTTCTTCTTTCTTTTTCTGTAAAGTTTCTTCTGTATTTCTGAAAAGACAATAAAAAATGAACTTCAATGCCCCCATAAACGATCTGGTCAAAAGGTTTAGAACACCCCCATTGTTCCAGTTTTTATCGAAATTGATGCAGTTTAACCCTTTGAGTGCCAGAGTGGTACGGAATGCATTGCAAAGCAATGCATTCCGTACCACTCTGGCACTCAAAGGGTTAATGTTTCAATGTACTCTGAAAATAAAGCATAGAACAAATAAACAATTGGACATTAAAAAGAAATCATGGAATGGTTTTCCTTAACAAAATGTAATCTAAATTTTTGATTCCTCAAAGTAGCCACCTTTTGCAGATATAACAGCTGAACACACATGTGGCATTCTTTACAGAACGGAAATAAAATATTGTTCTGAAAGTTCTTCCCAACGCTGTTGCAGAAGTTCCCACAAATGTGTTGCACTTGTAGGCTGCTTTGCTTTCACATTTTACCCTTCAATAATAACTGGAGAAATGGGGGTGTTCTAAAACTTTTGACTGCTATTGTATATATGTATGTATATATACAATGGAAATAAAAAGTCTACAAACCCCTGTTAAAATGCCAGGTTCTTGTGATGTTAAAGAATGAGACAAAGATAAATCATGTCAGAACTTTTTTCCACCTTTAATGTGACCTATAACATGAACAATTCAATTGCAAAACAAACTGAAATCGTTCAGGGGGAAATAAAAAACTCACAATAACCTAGTTGCATAGGTGTGCACACCCTCTTATCACTGGGGATGTGGCTGTGTTCAGAATTAACCAATCACATTCAAACCCATGTTAAATAGAAGTCATTACTAGTGATGAGCGAGCACCCCAATGCTCGGGTGTTCGGGTGCTCTGACCGAGCACCCCCGGAGGCTCGAGTGCTCGGCCGAGCACCCGAGCCCCATTGAAGTCAATGGGAGGACTCGAGCATTACACCAGGCACCCCCTGCTCTGATGAGGGGAGGGTGCCTGGTCCATAGGAAAAGGTCAGAAAATGATGGAAACACCACAGAAATGGTTCAGGGACAGCATAGGGAGGATGTCTGGATGCATCTTGGACTCCAACGTCGCTGCTGGGAACGATGTTTCGCCCGTAGTACGCCATTTTTACAGACTGACCGTAAAACACACAAAAAGGAAGATAAAAACGACTTTAGGCGAAAAATTGTTACCAAACAGTATTTGCTGTATATTTACTTGTATATCATCTGCAAATTCTGCAAAAAATTTCATCGATTTTTCGGAACTGGGGCCATGATTAAGAGGGAAACGTGCGCAGAGGCAAATTCTCCCAAAAATTTCCTTGATTTTTCTGAACTGAGGATATGATTAAGAGGGAAACGTGCGCAGAGGCAAATTCTCCCAAAAATTTCCTTGATTTTTCTGAACTGAGGCCATGATTAAGAGGGAAACGTGCGCAAAGACAAATTCTCCCAAAAATGTCCTCGATTTTTCTGAACTGGGGCCATGATTAAGAGGGAAACGTGCGCTGAACCGACCATCTAAAACATTATGGGTGAGGGTCTGCTGCGGAGCTGACCATCCTAAACATTATATGCGAAGGCCCGCTAGTGAGCTGACGCTATAAAACATTATATGAGAGGGCCCGCTAGAGAGCTGACCCAATAAAACATTATATGAGAAGGCCCGCTGGTGAGCTGACCTATACAAAAATTGTCAAACAGGGCCCGCTGGTGAGCTGGCCCTATATAAAAATTATATCACAGGGCACGCTGGTGAGCTGGCCCTATATAAAAATTATATCACAGGGCATATGGAAGAGGAGGAGGAGGATGAGAAGATTAAGAGTCAACCATATACCCGTTTTTTGGGTGGAAGGGGTGAATGGGAATAAAGAGTATTCCCATCATTGTAAATAACATATATAAAGTGACTTTATGTTCCCCCGGGGCTTTCCTCCAGTGGAGTGGAGAAGTCAGGGGAAATCCAGGCCTTGTTCATTTTTATAAGTGTCAACCTATCAGCATTTTCGGTGGAAAGGCGGATACGCTTATCTGTTATGATGCCACCAGCAGCACTAAATACCCGCTCAGACAGAACGCTGGCGGCAGGGCAGGCCAGCACCTCCAAGGCGTACAGTGCCAGTTCATACCACGTGTCCAGCTTGGACACCCAGTAGTTGTAAGGCACAGAGGGATCATTGAGGACGCTGACACGGTCTGCTACGTACTCCTTCACCATCTTCCAAAACTTTTCCCTCCTTTTGACACTAGGCTGCGCATCAGGGTGAGGGTGCTGGCTGGGTGTCATGAAGGTGTCCCACGCCTTGGAGAGTGTTGCCCTGCCTTTGTCGGAACTGCTGTGTGCTCCCCTTTTCTCCCCTTCTCGGTTGGCCAAGGTAGCACGTACTCTGCCGCCAGCGTTGTCAGATGGAAAATTTTGGAGCAATTTTTCAACAAGAACCTTCTGGTATTGCACCATTTTACTTGTCCTCTCCACCGGAGGAATGAGAGATGAGAAATTCTCTTTGTAGCGGGGGTCCAGAAGGGTGAACACCCAGTAATCCGTGTTGTCTAAAATGCGTATAACGCGTGGGTCACGGGAAAGGCAGCCTAACATAAAGTCAGCCATGTGTGCCAGAGTACCAACAGGCAAGATTTCGCTGTCCTCACCAGGAGGATGACTCTCAATCTCCTCATCCTCTTCCTCCTCTTCTGCCCACCCACGCTGAAGAGATGGAACTAAAGTTCCATGGCTACCCTCTGTAGCGGAGGCAACCGTGTCTTCCTCCTCCTCCTCCTCCTCCTCCGCCTCCTCCAATTGTCGCTGAGAAGACGAAGTGAGGGTGCTCTGGCTATCACCTTGTGTAAGCTCTTCCTCCCGCATTTCCACCTCTTCCACATGCAAAGCGTCGGTTTTAATTGTGAGCAGCGAGCGTTTCAGTAGACACAGAAGTGGGATGGTTACACTGATAATAGCGTTATCGCCGCTCACCATCTGTGTCGATTCCTCAAAATTGCGTAAAACCTCGCAGAGGTCTGACATCCATTCCCACTCCTCACTTCTGATTAGAGGAAGTTGAACGGAGAGGCGATGACCGTGTAACAGCTGGTACTCCACTACTGCCCTCTGCTGCTCACAAAGCCGGGCCAACATGTGGAAGGTGGAGTTCCAGCGCGTGCTCACGTCACACAGCAGCCGGTGAGCTGGCAATTGTAAGCGCTGCTGCAGCTTCAACAGGCCGGCTGAAGCTGTAGATGACTTACGGAAATGTGCACACACGCGGCGCACCTTCGTCAAGAGATCATGCAAATTGGGGTAGGTTTTTAGAAATCGCTGAACCACTAAATTAAATACATGCGCTAGGCATGGTACGTGTGTGAGCTTGCCGAGCTCCAAAGCCGCCACCAAGTTACGCCCATTATCACACACAACCATGCCTGGTTGCAGGTTGAGTGGCGAGAGCCACTGCTCGGTCTGGTGACTAATCCCCTGCAACAGCTCTGAGGCCGTGTGCTGTTTGTCCCCAAGGCAGATCAGCTTCAGCACGGCCTGTTGACGCTTCCCCACTGCAGTGCTACACTGCTTCCAGCTACCGGCTGATGGGTGAGTGGCGCTGCGCGCAGAGAATTCGGAGGTGGAAACGGAGGAGGAGGAGCCAATAACATAGGTGCTGGCGGAAACCCTGATGGAGGTAGGGCCCGCAATCCTCGGCGTGGGTAGCACCTGTGCCATCCCAGGGTCCGAGTCGCTCCCAGCCTCCACGACATTCACCCAGTGTGCCGTCAGGGAAATGTAGCGTCCCTGGCCACAAGCACTTGTCCATGTGTCAGTCGTTAAGTGGACCTTCCCAGTAACTGCGTTGGTCAGGGCACGGGTGATGTTACGGGACACATGGTGGTGTAAGGCGGGGACGGCACACCGGGAAAAGTAGTGGCGGCTGGGGACTGCGTACCGAGGGACAGCTGCTGCCATCAGGCTGCGGAAGGACTCAGTCTCCACAAGCCTAAATGGCAGCATTTCGATGGCCAGTAATTTGGAAAGGTGTGAGGTTAGTGCTATGGCCTGTGGGTGGGTGGCTGGGTATTTTCGCTTGCGCTCAAATGCCTGGGGTAACGACATTTGGACGCTGTGCTGGGACAGGGAAGTGGATGTGGTCGCTGATGGTGCTTCAGATGGTACAGGTGCAGGGCGGGAGGTATGCGGGCCTGCGCCTTCGACAGGCGATTGGCCGGCACCGAAAACAGGGGAAGAGGAGGCAGTGGTGTGGCCTGCAGACACAGATTGGCGATCCGGGCGTTCCTCCCACTTATTACGGTGCTTGGATGCCATGTGTCGGATCATGCTGGTGGTGGTGAGGTTTCTAGTGTTCATGCCTCGGCTCATTCTGGTGTGGCACAGGTTGCAAACTACAATTCTTTTGTCGTCCGCACTTTCCTTAAAAAAACGCCATACCGCGGAACACCTACCCCTTGGCAAGGGAGATTTACGCAAGGGGGTGCTCCGTGGAACATTTGCAGGCCGGTTTGGTGCGGTCCGCCTTCTTTCTGTAGCCACACCACTGCCTCTTCCAGCCTGTTGCGGTGCTGCAGATGGCTCACCCTCAGGACTGCTGTCATCGCTCGGCTCTACACCTTCCCAGGTGGGGTCAGTCACCTCATCGTCCACCAAGTCCTCCTCCACTTCCTCACTCTGATCATCCTCCTCATGTCTTGATCCCACCACATACTCAGTCATTGACAACTGTATATCATCCTCCTCATCAAGGTCTTGAGACAGTAATAGTGGTTGATTTAATGGCAACTGTGTCTCATCATCATCATCATCCACTTCCTTTGACCTTAAATGCCGTTCACCTCTGTCATCTTCTTGTGATTGGGTACCCTCTAGAGGTTGTGAATCAGGGCACAAGATGTCATGTTCCTCTGCAAGCGTGCTTGGAGAGAGGTTCAAATTAAGGATTGGTGATGAGACGAGCTCCTCACTATATCCCAGTGTGGGATCACTTCTTTGACCAGATCCTCTATGGTGGGAGGAAGGATGATCAGGGTGAGGATTATGTTGACCAGACTCTTGGCTACTGAGAGTGGACTTGGTGGAAGACAGGGTGGTGCTTAACCGACTGGAAGCAGTATCAGCTGACATCCAACCGACCACGTGTTCGCAGTGGTCGGACCTCGAGAGTGATGTCCTGCGACGCCCTGTAAACTGAGACATGAAGCTAGGTATGGTGGATGTCTTTCTGTCTTGTGCTCTGGCACCAGGCACAGTTTCTACGCGTCCTGACCCGCGCCCTGAACTATCAGGATCACGTCCACTTCCCCGTCCCTTTTTACCCGCCTTCTTCATCTTACACGGAATATGTGCTGCAAATCTGCAACTTTGCACAGTAAACAGAATGTTCTTCTTAACTGCGGCTCGGCACAGTGAATGGAATATGTGACTTTGATATTTTAGAGTTTGCACAGTTAACAGAATGTTCTCCTAATATGCAACTTTGCACACTTAACAGAATGTGCTTCTTAACTGCGGCTTGGCACAGTGAATGGAATATGTGACTTTGATATTTTACAGTTTGAACAGTTAACAGAATGTTCTCCTAATATGCAACTTTGCACACTAAACAGAATGTGCTTCTTAACTGCGGCTACGCACAGTGAATGGAATATGTGACTTTGATATTTTACAGTTTGAACAGTTAACAGAATGTTCTCCTAATATGCAACTTTGCACACTAAACAGAATGTGCTTCTTAACTGCGGCTACGCACAGTGAATGGAATATGTGACTTTGATATTTTACAGTTTGAACACTTAACAGAATGTTCTCCTAATATGCAACTTTGCACACTAAACAGAATGTGCTTCTTAACTGCGGCTACGCACAGTGAATGGAATATGTGACTTTGACATTTTACAGTTTGAACACTTAACAGAATGTTCTCCTAATATGCAACTTTGCACACTAAACAGAATGTGCTTCTTAACTGCGGCTACGCACAGTGAATGGAATATGTGACTTTGATATTTTACAGTTTGAACACTTAACAGAATGTTCTCCTAATATGCAACTTTGCACACTAAACAGAATGTGCTTCTTAACTGCGGCTACGCACAGTGAATGGAATATGTGACTTTGATATTTTACAGTTTGAACAGTTAACAGAATGTTCTCCTAATATGCAACTTTGCACACTAAACAGAATGTGCTTCTTAACTGCGGCTACGCACAGTGAATGGAATATGTGACTTTGATATTTTACAGTTTGCACAGTTAACAGAATGTTCTCCTAATATGCAACTTTGCACACTAAACAGAATGTGCTTCTTAACTGCGGCTACGCACAGTGAATGGAATATGTGACTTTGATATTTTACAGTTTGCACAGTTAACAGAATGTTCTCCTAATACGCAACTTTGCACACTAAACAGAATGTGCTTCTTAACTGCGGCTACGCACAGTGAATGGAATATGTGACTTTGATATTTTACAGTTTGCACAGTTAACAGAATGTTCTCCTAATATGCAACTTTGCACACTAAACAGAATGTGCTTCTTAACTGCGGCTACGCACAGTGAATGGAATATGTGACTTTGATATTTTACAGTTTGCACAGTTAACAGAATGTTCTCCTAATATGCAACTTTGCACACTAAACAGAATGTGCTTCTTAACTGCGGCTACGCACAGTGAATGGAATATGTGACTTTGATATTTTACAGTTTGAACACTTAACAGAATGTTCTCCTAATATGCAACTTTGCATACTAAACAGAATGTGCTTCTTAACTGCGGCTACGCACAGTGAATGGAATATGTGACTTTGATATTTTACAGTTTGAACAGTTAACAGAATGTTCTCCTAATATGCAACTTTGCACACTAAACAGAATGTGCTTCTTAACTGCGGCTACGCACAGTGAATGGAATTTGTGACTTTGATATTTTACAGTTTGAACACTTAACAGAATGTTCTCCTAATATGCAACTTTGCACACTAAACAGAATGTGCTTCTTAACTGCGGCTACGCACAGTGAATGGAATATGTGACTTTGATATTTTACAGTTTGAACACTTAACAGAATGTTCTCCTAATATGCAACTTTGCACACTAAACAGAATGTGCTTCTTAACTGCGGCTACGCACAGTGAATGGAATATGTGACTTTGATATTTTACAGTTTGAACAGTTAACAGAATGTTCTCCTAATATGCAACTTTGCACACTAAACAGAATGTGCTTCTTAACTGCGGCTACGCACAGTGAATGGAATATGTGACTTTGATATTTTACAGTTTGCACAGTTAACAGAATGTTCTCCTAATATGCAACTTTGCACACTAAACAGAATGTGCTTCTTAACTGCGGCTACGCACAGTGAATGGAATATGTGACTTTGATATTTTACAGTTTGCACAGTTAACAGAATGTTCTCCTAATACGCAACTTTGCACACTAAACAGAATGTGCTTCTTAACTGCGGCTACGCACAGTGAATGGAATATGTGACTTTGATATTTTACAGTTTGCACAGTTAACAGAATGTTCTCCTAATATGCAACTTTGCACACTAAACAGAATGTGCTTCTTAACTGCGGCTACGCACAGTGAATGGAATATGTGACTTTGATATTTTACAGTTTGCACAGTTAACAGAATGTTCTCCTAATATGCAACTTTGCACACTAAACAGAATGTGCTTCTTAACTGCGGCTACGCACAGTGAATGGAATATGTGACTTTGATATTTTACAGTTTGAACACTTAACAGAATGTTCTCCTAATATGCAACTTTGCATACTAAACAGAATGTGCTTCTTAACTGCGGCTACGCACAGTGAATGGAATATGTGACTTTGATATTTTACAGTTTGAACAGTTAACAGAATGTTCTCCTAATATGCAACTTTGCACACTAAACAGAATGTGCTTCTTAACTGCGGCTACGCACAGTGAATGGAATTTGTGACTTTGATATTTTACAGGGTAAAAAAGAATTTCCAAAGCATTAGATATACTATGGAACACAGTGAAGACAGTCATCATCATGTGGAGATAATATGGCACAATAGAAACATTACCAAGAACTGGACGTCCCTCCAAAATTGATGAGAAGAAAACTGGTCAAGGAGGCTTCCAAGAGGCCTACTGCAGCGTTAAAGTAACTGCAGGAATTTCTGGCAAGTACTTGCTGTGTGCGCTACATGTGACAACAATCTCCTGTATTCTTCATATGAATGGGCTATGGGGTAGGGTGGCAAGACGGAAGCCTTTTCTTACAAAGAAAAACATCCAAGCCCGTCTGAAGTTTGCAATAACAAACATCAAGTCCCACAAAAGTACGTGGGAAAATGTGTTATGGTCTGATGAAACCAAGGTTGAACTTTTTGGCCATAATTCCAAAAGGTATGTTTGGTGCAAAAACAACACTGCACATCACCCAAAGAACACCATACCCACAGTGAAACATGGTGGTGGCATCATGCTTTGGGGCTGTTTTTCCTCAGATGGAACCAGGACCTTAGTCAGGGTGGAGGGAATTATGAACAGTTCCAGATACCAGGCAAGTTTGGCACAAAACCTTCAGGTGTCCATTAGAAAGTTGAAGATGAAGAGGAAGTTCACCTTTCAGCATGACAATGACCCAAAGCACACATCCAAATCCACAAAAACATGGCTTCACCAGAAGAAGATTAAATTAACGTTTTGGAATGGCCCAGCCAGACCCCAGACCTGAATCCAATTGAACATCTGTGGGGTGATCTGAAGAGGGCTATGCACAGGAGATGTCCTCGCAATCTGACAGATTTGGAGCACTTTTGCAAAGAAGAGTGGGCAAATGTTGCCACGTCAAGATGTGCCATGTTAATAAACCCCTACCCAAAAAGACTGATTGCTGTAATAAAATCAAAAGGTGGTTCAACAAAGTATTAGTTTAAGGGTGTGCACACCTATGCAACCAGGTTATTGTGAATTTTTTATTTTTTATATTTCCCCCTCAACGATTTCAGTTTGTTTTTGAATTGTTCACGTTATAGGTCACATTAAAGGTGGAAAAAGTTCTGACATGATTTATCTTTGTCTCATTCTTTAACATCACAAGAACCTGGCATTTTAACAGGAGTATGTAGAGTTTTTATATCCACTGTATATATATATATATATATATATATATATATATATATATATATATATATATATTACATTTCTGTACCTTCTCAGGCCTTTTCATGAGCCAAAGTGAGGGAAATATGAGACTGGCTTTTATATGGACAGTTTCTGTTGAAATGTGTTACCATTCTCTGTGCCCTGAGTAACCCCACATCCCAGCCATTCAGATTCAAGATGGAGGGGTCACAAATGCACATTTCATTATCCCTCCAGCTAGCACTCGATCTTGACCCCTCCAGCTAGAAGCTGATTGGCCCTGTGTAACCCTATATCCCAGCCAATAGGACCATTGGAACAAATTTGAACAGAGGCTGTCCATATAAAAGCCAGTATCTGTTCAGATTTCCCTCAATTTGGCTCTGCGAACAACCCCAGGAGGTATAACAATCTGTGTTTTTTTTTTTTTTTGTGGCAGGTGGCAGTGGAGAGCATTTACAGGGCATTGAAGTACATTTTTTATTGTTGTTTTACAGAGACAGGAGAAACTTTACAGAAGAAGAAAGAATAAGAAATAAGCTTAGAGTAGAAGACTTAAAGAGGAATTAAAGAGGACCACAATATCGGCACCAGTCATCAGAAAGATGGCTCAGAATTGAGAGAATTTGCAAAGGAGGATGCCCCATATGCCTAGAGTTCCACAGCAAATTCAAGGGTGTCAGAAACTTGATATCATAAAATAATACATCTATCCCATCCTTTGTTTGATTGTAATAACATTCAAATAACTTCTGTGTGTTAGTGGCCATAAATATGAAAAGAATGTTGTGTAAACCAAGTCCTCTTTTCTCCAAGTGGAGGCAAAATCACACAGATTCCAACTGGGGCGTCCGATCAGCCCAAACAGAGGATTTCAGTAGTGACTGGAGTTTCTTAATGAAAGCTAATGGAAACCGAACTAGGAGAGGGTTTGAGATTTCCAAGCCATGATATCTGACTCCACTACACAAAGGAGGGTGTCAGCATTTATGTGAACCACCCAGTGTATTTTGTTTGAAATTGCAATGCTGAGGTATTTAATAGAGACCTTAGCCCAGGCAAATGGATAAGAGTGATGGAGATCGGAAGGTAGAGTAGGTGGGATTCCAAGGGGCAAAATGTCCTACTTGAAGTAATTGATTTTGAATTGGAAGATAGCACAATAGTGCTCTAACACTGCTACCAAGGCAGGTAGGGACAACTTTGGTTGTGAGATAGCAAAAACCATATTGTGTACAATAATGTTCTTGGGATGTAAAAATCCAAAGGCAAAATATAGTATTAAGGGTACTGTGATGTCAATGACAATAGAAGAAAGGAACTTGGAGTAATTATTTCTGACTTAAAGGTAGGCGGGCAATGTAACAAAGTGGCTGTATCACGGTGCCTGTGCTCTTGGCTGCAGGAGGCGACATTCTGACTTCCCAATTCCATTGCCTTTCTCTGATCGGCCAGGTATCTTTGTTGCTGCCCAGGGCTAGCCTTTATATACTCTGTCATGTCTACACTGTGGTGCCCTTTTGTGGTGTACTAGTTCCTGACGTTTGATTCTGAGTCTTTCTGATCGTGTATGACCTGGCCTGCCTGACGACGTTCCTGCACTTCCTGTGTTGCTGCTCAGTTGCTGACCGTATCTGGCAGAGAACCCGCTCCGTTGCTGACCGTATCTGGCTGAGAACCTGCTCCGTTGCTGACCATATCTGGCTGAGAACTTGCTCCATTACTGACTATATCTGGCTGAGTACCCGCTCCGTTACTGACCATATCTGGCTGATTAACCGCGCTGTTGCCATCAGTGCAGGGTTATACCGCTTGTTTGCCTCTCTCTGGCCAGTGATACCCGCTGTGGCCTTTCCGTTCTGCTAGTCTGTTGTGCGCCGCGTGGCACTTTCATTCTCTGTCGACCGTAGGCTGCGCATTCGTGCTATGGCCGCTTTCTTAACTGCCTCAGGCAGTGTGCACACGAGAAGTACCGGTATAGAGTTGCATAGCGCTGACTGTGTTACTCTGATCACTATCTGTGTCCACCTCCCTATCATCTCTGGGCTCACTCCCTCGGGGAGTTGCAGTAATCTCTCTGGGCCTTACCAATTTACCCTTTCTGTGCCTGGATCATTGAGGCAGGGCCAGTGCTCCTTTCCTCACTGCAGTAGCCTTGGGCTCAAGAGTCAGCAGTTGTGTTACACCATACTTATTAGTGTGAGGGGACATCGGTTGCCTTTCTTAAGTGTATCACGATCCACCCCTAGCATTCTAGGGTTTGCCTACTTAAGCAGTTGCCTTGGTCTCCCTGTGACCCTAGCCTCTGGGTCAAGTGTTGTCTACCATAGGCAGTTGCCTTGGTCTCCTTGGGACCCTAGTCCTAGGGTCAGTGCTGCCTACCAAAAGCAGTTGTCTCGGTCTCCCTGTGGTCCTAGTGCCAGGGTCGGTGTTGCCTTGCTACTTTTGGGTTCTGTGCCTCCCAGGCATCTGGGTCTGTGCCAGTAACCTACTCCTGGACTACTTGTCACCTGAGTCCTGCTGTCAGCTCCTGGGCTGCGTTGCCTTCAGTCATCCAGGTTCAAGCCAGAACTCTCATTTGCCAGTGATTATCTCCATTTCCTTATATATTATTAGACTGGCTTGCTATTGCTGTATATATATATATATCCATGTATATATGTTCTGTTATTGTGGGTCTAAGAGCCTAACTGTTTGTACTTTATCCTAATAAAGTCATTTTTAACCTTACCAATCTGGTCTGAGTGTTCATCAAAAACTGTCATAGGCTGGTAATGCAAGCAGGGTGCTGCATTGTATAGCTAGGGGCATTAGTAGCAGAAAAAGGGAAGTGGTCATGCCACTCTACAGATCTCTGGTTAGGCCTCACCTAGTGTAATGTGTACAGTACTGAAGACCCCATCTCCAGAAGGATATAGATACTCTACAGCAGAGGTTCTCAACCCGTGCCCTCAGTGGCTATTAACAGGCCAGGATTTGAGAATTTCCTTTTAAGACCACAGGTGAGTTAATCAATATGACTGAGCCTCTGATCAACACACTTGTGTTCTAGCAGGGAAATTCCTAAGTCCTGGCCTGTTAGTGGCCATTGAGGGCATGGGTTGAGAACCTCTGCTCTACAGAGAATTCAGGAGAGAAGAGAGAAAAATATGATAGGAATTCAAATACCTTAAGGGGTTTGACAAACTGCAGGAGAGAGGTCCATTTCAAAAACTAGAGGGACAGAGGTTTAGATGTAATGCAAGTTAGTTTTACTTCACTGAGATGGTAGTAGATAAGTGGAATAGTCTACAAGTAGATGTGGTAGAATATGATGACAGAATTTAAGCATGCAAGGGATAGGCTTAAGACTATCCTCAACAGAAGACAAGACCAAGGACCAAATAAGGTTTGAGGCTTTATACATTAGGTAAATGGGCTGACTAGATGTCCCGAATGGTTCTTATCTGCCATCAAATTTATGTTTCTATCATCCACAAAGCTAGTTATTTTAAAGTGTCCCTTAGAGGTTGGAAGGGTTCCAGAGCCAAAATAAATATGAGAGGAGACAAGGGGCAAATCTGTTTAGTGCCATTTGTGATACTGAATGATTCAGAAAGAGAACCATTAACAGACACCCTTGTCAAAGGTTTGGTATAGAGACTTTGTCTGTGGTATTGAGGCTGTGGCTGCTACTAGGACCAAGCCCCAGATGTGAAAGAAGCTCTGTAAGGTACCAAGACTAGAAAAGGGAGCCATCTACTGATTGCAGTGTGAAAAAAAGCAATTCCTTTGGTGGTGTTATCTTTAGTCTCCCTGCCAGGGACAAACCCCACTTGGTTGGGGTGAATAAATTAATGAATGAAGTGTGGATCAATGCAAATAACCTGAGATCAGAGTTTAAGAGGGAAATAGGTCTGTAGCTACTGCAAAGAGTAGGGTCATTATCTGGATTAGGTATAACAGAGATATGTGCATCTATGGCTACCACTGCAGTGGATAAGGCTGGGACTCGGGGGTCAGTATACATGGTTTTATGGTTACCAGCACAGTAGGACAAGGCTGGGGGGTCTGTATCTGTGGTTCTTCGGTGACCATGGTATGATGCTAGTGGTCAGTATGCATAATTTCACTGATACCAGTGCAGTGGGACAAGTCTCGGGAGTTAGTATGTGTGGTTCTATAGCTACAGTTGGTCAAGGCTGGGGTCACTATGTGTGATTCTATAGCTACCAGTGCAATGGGATATGGTCGCTAAATAAAGAGAGATTTATCAGCTTTAAAGAAAACAAGCTAACGGTCAACTTTATCTAGCGACTCTAAACACTGCCAACACAAGTTAAAAATCACAGCCAGTCACAATACACCAAAGTATCAAGTACTTTCAAATACACCTATGTTATACCACCAAAAAACTGACACACCTTGTCTGTGTTTCAAGTATTTGCAAGCTAGAGCACAGGGCCTAGGAGATGAGGTTAGTGATAGAGAGAGAGAGGAGCGGACATTTGAGTAAGGTATACTGAGTTGGGAGTGGAGAACAGTGCACTAAAACTAACACATAATACACCTTGGCACATCTTGCATCTTACACATGCAAGCACAAACACATATTTTTGTTTTTATCACACATAACACATCTTTATCTTTTGTTTCTACAGTGTGATTGAGTGAGTGCAAGGGAGTGAGTGTGATCAAGTGTCTGTGAGGGCATGTGTGGGTGCCTGAGAGTGAGTGGGAGTGAGATGGCAGGGAGAGGAGGCTAGAGGGATGGGGAGAGGACCAGGAGAGGAGGAAGCTGAGTAGGGCATTCCTGGTCAGGGAAGGAGAGGGAGAATGGCTGGGCAGAGGGGTACCCAAGTACGAAGAGATAGACAGTGGAGAGGAGCAGAACTGCCAGGGGTGGAGGCGTGGATGTTGGGGAGCTTGAAACATAGAGTTATGACACACCCCAGGCAGGTGCTGATGACAAGAGGTTGCTGGACCCTATGTACTCCTATGAGGAGAAAAGGTTCCTTGTCCAGAGTATCCTGGAGAGGGAGAGCATCCTGTTCCTGATGGAGAGGGTCAGTGGTCTTGGGGCCAAGAAAAAGCTGGTCTAGCGTCAGGTCCTCACCAGACTGAACGCAGTCTTGAGCTGTAAGCAGACCATGGAGCCCATCTCTTGAGCAGTGGGGTGACTGCAAAAGGCATGTCAAGAACAAATGGGAGACATTGCCATGCACTCCAGAGGCACCAAAGGTGGTCCCCCCTCTCCTATCAACTTCAGTCCATGGGAGGAGATGCTGCGCCAGAACCTGTTCTGAACCACTGTTCAGGGGGTCTCTGGCGGATGTGACACTGGCGCATGTGACACCCTGGTGCCAGGGTGTCCCTGGTGGATGTCACACAACGCCCTCCAGACTCCTGGTAAGTGCATCAGTCTCTAACCCTACATCACTCAAACCCTCATAGCTAGTATGGCACAACACAGTGACATCTGAACACATGGCCATCATTGATATTCACAAGTTCAACAATACAGTGCTGAGAGGGTTCAAATAAGTGTTTTTTTGCCCCACATTATATTTACCTTACTAGTGCACTCCTGCTTTTTGGTATATTAATAAAACATCCAAATCACCAGACAAATTTGAATTAAGGTGATAGTGTTCCTTTAATATTCTGAACAAGCAACAAAAGTATATCTGTAAAAAAAGGCATTATAGATTTTTGTAAGCAGCCAAAGGGTATGTTCATAAAAATAAAAGCCTACTGGAAACACCATGTTGACTTGCTTATATGTTTTCCAAGAAGTCTTTGGAGTCTGTAAAAGAGCTGTAAAGGATTTTTCCTTAGGCACCTCATAATAACACTCTTGAGCATTTTCTGAATGTTTGAACAGTTTGTCAGAGGTAAATAATTTCATTTATTAAAATGGAATGAACAGGAGCACTATGGAGCAGCAGGAGGTGCACTTTGTAGAAGTGGAGACAGCATTTGACCAGGGTCACTTGAATATTCCTCTGTTCCAGGTTGGGTCATGCCATGGATACCTTTGGGAGGAATTATAGGATTTGAAACTATACTTCATAACTGTTTTTTATGCAAAGGAAGATCTATCATTATCCCATTAACATTTTGAGTTCTGGAGGGGAGATGACAAACCAGCTAGAAGCTGTTTGGCTAGGAAGTGTATAAGCATACATCCCAGCCAACCATAGAGTAGGAATCATTTTGATCAGAGACTGACCATATAAAAGCCAGTCTCTGTTCAAATTTCCCTTATTATGGCTTGGGCAATGGCCTGAGAGGTAACCAAGGCGGGGGGGTTGTTGACAAATTTTTCTGACACTGCCGCCAGTTGTGGCAGTGGTGGTGGAGGCATCTGCAATTATTTATTGGGGCATCTTGAACGTATTTATTTGATATTAATTGGCCATCATGGCCTTGTGTTTGGAGATATCTTGGGGGTATTGTGGGCTGACATTTGGGATTTTTCAGGGACACATGGCTAATTTGAACATTTTTACTTTTATTCTAGTACCAGCAGATTTTGAGAAGAAAGAAGATAAGACAACAGAAAATAAGATGAAGATGACAGAGGATGAAGGGGATTAAAGAAGAAGACTGACAGTGGATGACAGGTAAGTATTACACCTATGGGGTAGGGGGTCTTAGGAAGGCGTTAGGGCTAGTTTTGTTTTGCTTTCTTGTTCATGATATGGGTAGTGTAGGGTTAGTGCTTAGGAGGTGGGGGGTGGTGACTGTGTTTTGAGCTCACTTTTGTTGTTTGACATTGAAAGTTGGTTATTTTCCTTTGATGTTCCCACAAAACAAAAATCTGCAATGAGCATTTGAGCAAAACATGGATATTGTCCATCAATGCTGGTTGGTTCATGTACTGGTCCAGCTATAGGATAGCTGTGATACATTTGCTCCTAGATACAACTGTTCCATTGTTCTCAATGGCAAATTATTAAGGTCGTTGTCATTTTTTAACTCCAGTTAGCTGTTAATAGAACAAGTAATTGAATGGCTTACTGTGCTTAAAAAACTGCTGTCGGCTGTTTTTTTTTTTTTTTTTACGTTGGGAACAAATTAATCCATGCCTTAATTTCAAAGAAACTTGTTGAAGTTGATAAATTACTTTTAAATAAATATTTAGATTATTTTTAAAGTGGTACTTTCACCTTAATTCAAGCGTGCATATTTGAAAACTACATTAAAAACTGAGTATATGTAATGTAACCAAAAGGCCAGCAAATGTAGAGTTTAGGAAATATTCACACTTATTTCATATTCTAATGTATGCTAATGATGGTACTTATGCAGCATCATTGACATTTTCATCTGCTAAATAAGCGAATCAATGATGTTTCATATGCTAATGAAGCCAGTGACATGTCAGATGCTAATGATGGTTTCAATGATGTTTCATATGCTAATGAAGCTCTGTGCAGTACCAGGAAATGTTCACTTTCTCTTTGCACAGAAATAAAAGTATAAATATCTCCTAAACTATACATCTGCTGGAATGTTGGCTAACATGACATATAGGCAGTTTTTAATGTGGTTTTCAAATATGCAAATTTGAATAAAGGTGAATGATCCACTTTAAATAATGAATTATATTTATTTTGAAATTATCTTCTTTTCCTTACCTTATTCCTGCTGATATTATGTTAAATTTGGAGTGTTTCCAAGTGTGGCCAGCAGAATACTGTTATATATCTCATGTAACGTTTAAATTGTATGTCAGCTTTTTTTTGTAACCTTGTTCAAGTGTGTAGAAATGTGGAAACTGCTGGCCCTTTATAAATAATAATAATAATAATTATTATTATTATTACTGTGAAGTCAGAGAATGAATGGGATACAAATCCATACCATCAGTAAACTTCAAAACAGTGTGTTGCTTCCAGATTAAGAGCTCTCCTAAAGCTGTTTTCTCCTCCATAATCTGCATCCCTCTGTGTCACAAATAACATAGAAAAAAAATTAATGAAGGATTATATGGCATAGAAGAAACAGTTGATTAATCTAGTCTTCCCATTCTACAATTTTCTTGTGAAAGCTCAAATAAATAGCTAACCCTTATTTCCCTACCACATAAGGCAATATCAATGAAGCTGAGGAGGAGCATTTCTGGGGCAACACATTACCTTTGTAGGGGACAAAAGAATCTCTCCCTACATATAAGCGTGTGATTCTCATGTTACCTCCTTAAATGCCGCCGAAAACCTGGATCTGGATCCATTCTGTTGAGGTAAAATGCTAATTTCAATGCTGGTTCTCCATCTTTTAGATGGCTAATGGATTGCCTGTGATCTCCTGGTGCGCAATTTAATTTTTTTGTGTGGTACTCAAAGAGTTAAGCTACATATGGAACAAAGGACTAAAATCCTAGGTATGTTTGTTCCATATGTAGTGTAACCTTTTGAGTGTCACACACAAAAATGAGTGCCACAAAAAATTGAGTGCCCCACAAAAAGGAGGCAACATGAGAATCTCGCGCTTATATGTCAGGTCACCCTTTTCATCCAGGTGATTTGTTGATTGCTGCGTGCAGCCTCACTATATTTAAAATGCAACTATTTAAAAGGATACCGACATAATGACCCCAGGCTGTTAATAGTCTTTTGAAACAGGACAGGCATTGAATGAAGAATGAATCGCCATCTCTTCAAAGTTAACAAAACGTGAGGTTAACACATGACTGAAGAAGGTGCATTGATGTCCTGAAGACTTGCATTCTACATGCTTTCAGTTAGATAATAAATTATCCAAAAAAAATTAAAAGGACTCAAATCCATAAAATATTATGTATTCCTACACTGCACACAGCATTGTTTTCACTTTTTTCTTCTGTGAGAACGTTTTAAAAATGTCTACAATAAAACATAATATTTTACACTTTTGTAAATTTTTTTATCAGGTCTGTTAAAAAAACTGACAAGACTACAAACAGTAATAATTGCTTTGAGAGACCACCCAGTTCAGTTCACCGAAATTCTTATCTCTTATATGTTTGCTTACTTAAATCATGCCTTACATTGCCCTTATCAACTGTATAAACACAGAGGGGTCAAATGGTCATGAACAGCTGCCTCCAGATGAATAGGAAAAGCATGCTTATAATACAATTTGGGGTTTATGCACCTAAGGATTATTTTTTTACAAGTCCTGGCTAGTAGTATATGATATTTAAAAGGATATGAAGTCCCTTTAACATGTATACTCTTTATATCACTCTTGTGAGATGTTTGTTACAAAAATACTTTGATTCCCATCTACTCTAACAGCTAACACAATGCAACCTTCACATTATGTCCCCATTCTCACCTCTCTTTCAACCTCTACTGTATATACTGTAACAGAATAAAATGTATCTGCTCAAAAGTGTATTTAATCATTTTAATACTCTGTGTTATATGTACCAAGAATCTGCAATAAAACAGTTTTCAAACAATATAATTTGTGAATTACTAACACTTAATCATCAATAATTCAGTTAAATTTATCATTAAGAACAGAATTGAAATTGCTAATTGCTTCCACATTTTCCCCTTACCATCATATTAACAATTAGTGTCATTACAATAGCAGGATTCATAAACAAAATTACAAATTGGAAATACTTCTATTATTTTACATGTAACAAAATTTTTAGTCATTACTACACTAGGGTGCAATTATAATTTGTTCTTACAAAGGGAAATCTTCAATATCAATTTATACAGGAAAATACTTAAACGTTTAACACGCAATGCAAGTTAAAATTGAGTACTAGGCCTCATTCATATCAATGGAGAAGAGACCACTCTAGAAATCAGGGGAAAATGTTTCATTTAAATCAATGGTATTTGACAATTTGTCTTTGTCCTGTATAGAGCAGTTTGCTCCATATCTGCTTCACTCTGTCTTTAACATAATGGTTAGAATTATGTTTTTATTTATTTTTTTTTACTCTCAGGGAATTTACTAAATGCTGGCAACTAGGGATGATCCAAACATGTATGATTCATTTTGTAGATAAATTTCAAAAACATTTCCACATGAGTCATAAATAATATGAAATGAATCACAGAGAGGTAGAAGGAAGAGGGGCAAGATGGGGCAGGGACAGGGAGAGAAGAAAATGATTAAGGGACCATGGAACAGCAAGAGGAGGATGGGTCGAGAAGAGTCCAAGGGGTGGGAGAGAGAAGGCCAAGGAAAGGGGCTAATGGGAGGGAATGAGAGTGGTCCAGAAAGTAAAGGGGAGCAGACTGGAATGAAAAGAAGGCCTAAGCAGGATGGAGACTAAAGAGGATTGGAAGTGAAAGTCGGAAGCATCAGTGTAGGAGAGAGGAGGAAGGTAGTAATAATGGGACCTGACCTTGGGAGAGAGAAAGAAGGAAGGAGGGAAAGCAGTTATAAATCAAGGGAAATTGAGAGTGATAAATAAAGAGAGATATCAAGCAGACCTGTAAAAACAAGTTCTCCAACTGTGCCCTGATTACTGTGTGGGATATGAACTTTCTGTGACTGATGTCTGATGGTTAATTAACCTTTAAGCCTTCCAGCTTTCTAATTGGGTAAGAAAACAAAATATGAAAATTAATCTGTATATCAAACTTTATTTTGCAGAACTCTAGGCTAGGGGAATTCAAAACCACACCCTCAGGGACCTAGCCTAACAAGCCATGTCTTCAGGATTTCAGTACTTGTGCACAGGTAAGCTAATTACATGACAGCTGTTTTGCAAAATAGGATAAGGTCTTGGAAACTGCCTTTTTGTATAAAATCCAAACTAGAAAAATAATTTCACCTATTTCTATTGGCAACCTAATCCATGAAGTCTAGAGGTAATGACCCCAGGGTAGCAGGGGAAAGAAATGAACACAATCCCGGAATCTGACTCTGTTATTTAGAAAATATTGATCAGTAGTTCCAAGAACTATCTTCAGGGACCCCTAACAGATCATGGGCTGGATTCATTTGCAGGAGATAAATGTTACCTCACGTTTTATCAAAAATGTTCCTATCGAAGTTTATGGAGAAACCTGGAGATAAAAGCAGAGATAAAATTAGCACCTGCATTTGAATCCAGCCCCATGTCTTTAAAATGTACCTGCTAGAGAAGAGCTGAGTTAATCAGAGGCTCAGTCATTTAATTAGCTTACCTGTGTACAAGTAGGCAAATTGTGAAGACATGGCCTGTTAAGGATCCTTGAGGGTTCAGTTTTAACCTCTTAACGACCACTGACAAGCCAGGACCGTCACAGCGGTCCAGCACTTAAGGACCAGTGACGGTCCTGGCACGTCATGGAGTTCAGGGCTCCCGGTTGCACGCTTCTCTGGAAATCCTGAACCGGAAAAAAAAAATCTGGCCCTCGAGTGCCTGCCGTGCAGAATAAAGTTTGCTATAAATATACATTTTTGTTAAAGTTGATTTGGTTTTTACAGTCACAGTCCTCTGATGGCATTATGCAAAATCAGTAAAGGACATTTTAGGGAGCAGTAGGGAAGAAATCATTCAGTTTGTTTGGAATTTGTTTTGTAATATTTACTGTTACATTATGTAGCTGTCATTAGGCAACTACAACTTCAAAATGAATAAAAGATAATTCACATCACTTTACAAGTAAATATGTATGTACTGTAGGCCAATGTGTAAAGTTTGGGGGTTCAATGTGTGGCTCTGTCTTTAATGTGCGTTGTGGCCGAAAACCCCAGGTATAATACTTTTTCTTGGGAATTCCTGCCAAGAGCTAAGAGGGCAGTTTTTTGCAGTTTTCTATTTTGGGCCAAAATATTTTAATCATCCCTACTTTTAACCTCCTGAATGCAAGAGCGGAATCCAACCTTGGTTGAAGTTTCCGTAAAAACGTCCAAATTTGCAGCTTTAGGCCATTCAGGGGCTCAGTCTCAGATCTACGAATGGGAGAAAGTTTCACCTCAAAAGAGAAACAGGCGAAAAATGACACTTTTTGCCAAGAGGGATATTGTTTGTGAAAAGTTATGTTTTTTCGCTTTTTTCACCTAGCTCCTTGCATTGAAATCAGTGGAGAGACAGAATTTCTCAGGTATATAAAAGGGTGTCAGGTTTTCACAGCATACCATTCTGTGTTTGTGAGATGAAGAGAGAGCAGCACATTTTTGAGTTAAAGAAGACAGGCTAATAAAGTGAAATTGAAGCTTAGTTTAGGGACTCATGTAGGCAGGAAATCTGTTTATTAGGGATGTCTGGGGGACAGGAAGGGAGAAAGGAGTTTGACCTCAAAATTCAGTTTGACTGACTGGGAAGACAGACAGCCATGTTTCAAGTTTGTTCCTGATGTGGCTGTTATGTCGGTCTTATGGATGTCTGGGTGGTATAAAAAGGGAGAAAAGGTGGTTTACTGCAAATACCCCCCACATTTTGTGTGATCGAGTAGACACAGGCAGATGTGATCCAAGTTCCTTTTTGATCTGACTGTTATCTCTGTCAGGGGAGTCTGGGGGTATAAGAGGGTAGCAAAGTATGATTACCCCAACAACCCTAAATTCTGTGTGACTGAATGGGAAGACACAGGCAGAGGTGATCCAAGTTTCTTCCTACTCTGGCTGTTATATTTGTCCTAGGAGAGTCTATGGGTGTGAGAACAGAATAAAGTAGGTTTACCCAAAATACCACAAAATTTTGTTTGACCAAGTAAACACAGACAGCTGTGATCCAAGTTGCTTCCTGATATGGCTGCTATCTCTGTCCTAGGGGAGTCTAGGGGTGTGAGAATGGGGCAAAGGAGAATTACCTCAGATAAATCAAAATTCTGAATGACTCACTGGGAAGACCTGTCAACAATGATCCAAGTTTCTTAATTAAAATAAATGAATAAATAAAATGTAAAAATTGATAGGTGACAGAGATAGGGACCTGATGTGATCTGTGACTGAGGTAGACTGATACTAGATGAGATAGAATATTTTTTAGCGATTCAAGGCAAGACATCAGTCAGTTCTCTTGTATACTTTACAGTAAATACATACAAATACACAAGGTGTAGGGGAGGGTGAAAGGAATAGGAGCAGTGTAGGGATGTATGAGTTAAATGATAGTCCAAAAACTGACTGTAGCCATGGTTGCTCCCTCCTGAGGATTATGTAGTTTGTCAAAGTCCCACCAAAAAATCCACCATCACCAGCATCAGTACTATTAATAAACCATCTAAAAGCACTGAAGGAATCAATGAGTCACATTCTAGTGTTACTGGCATATTGCAAGAAGGTGTAGCTGCTAAACCACCTGCTATATCTGACAGTGAGACAAACACGCAAAAAAACTCCTGTCCTGAAAGTAGCAGTGAAAGTTAGTGTTGTGGGCAAAGAACAAAGACACTCAACCTACTAACAATTTTTTCAAAGCATACCATAAAATCTCAGGTATAATACACACCTGTGTATAATATGAAGGTGTATATTATACCTAAGATTTTAGGGGAAAACAAGAGTGCCTATGTATAATACGCACCCTTGTTTTCCCCTCTCATGAAAAAAAAAATTAAGGTGGCCAGAATCCTTCCCTCCCGCGGCCCAATTAGCTCTGACAATAATGCTTACTTGCCACCACGTCTCCACTGAGGTCCACACTGACAATGAGGCTTAGGGTACTTCCTTCCACTGAAGTACCCATCTTCCCAGCGGGCGGCAAGCTTGCATTTGCCTTCCGCTTCTCTCATGGGCTTTCAGGACCTTCCACTTCTATTACCATTGGATGGAGGCGGAAGGTCCTGAAAGCCCATGAGGGAAGCGGGCGGCAAATGCAAGCTTGCCGCCCACTGGGAAGATGGGTACTTCAGTAGAAGGAAGTACCCTAAGCCTCATTGTCAGCGCGGACCTCTGTGGGGGCAAGTAAGCATTATTGTCAGAGCGAATTGGGCCGCGGGAGGGTGTCAGCACATTTTTATTTTATTTTTTTTTAAACTCTCGTGTATAATACGCACCCCCCACTTCACATAAGGTGAAATGGGGTAAAATTGTGCGTATTATACCCGAGATTTTACGGTATGTGCTGTAAGATTCACAATTTTTACCTTCAGCTGTTTATTTCTTCTCTTCAGCCCTCAGAAGTATGATTGTGGTGGGAAATGTTGCATTCATAGAAAACAGGTGAAATATGTCAAAACTCTGGTGGGAAATTTATTGGCAGAGGCGAAAAGGAGACAATTTTATGTATTGTCTATGGGTGTAAACTTTTGCAAAAAAAAAGCTAAACATATGTTCTACAGGAAATTTCTCTGACTTTTCACCCATCCTTAGTCAGAGCCCTTTGAGAGCATCTTTCTGCTCAATGTTTAATTCTGAAATATCCCATCAAGAGCCAAACTCAGCTCTATTGTAATCCAGACCTGTGTGTCTTGCACAGCTATCTAATTAGCAATGGTAGAATAGTTCTGATTATCCTTTCCCTTTAAGAAACGACAAGCTGCTTCTTCCATCATTCCAATTCCCCACAGAAGTGTCAGTTTTCAACATTTATTCTAATAAATATTTTTAATTAATACGTACTGTCTGGGATTATTGTTAATGCTGAAACTTTTTCCCCTACCATCCTTGATTTCTTTTTTTTCCTCAAGGAACAAAAAAAAGTAAGAAATTATTAAAATCTTCTTCCAGGCCATTCAACTTCTTCTCTTTATTCCTCTTTTTTTCTCCTTCCCAAATAATATGTACAAGAAATGGAAAGCCCGCGGCTCCCTCTGCATTTTAATTCCCGTTTAGGTCAAGCAGATGCAGCTTTTCACTCCACGGGGAAGCGATAAATATGCCCATAAAGAATGTTCTTTTCTACAAGGTACAAGACAAGAGAGTGTGCGAGGGAGTGATAGAGAGACAGAGAGAGCGAAAGAGAGCTTGTTTAATCCTTCAGATTCTAGATATAGTCCCAGCTGATTGCTCTGCAATGCATTGGAGATATATCTAACATCCAAGGGTTAACATTTTTAATGCCAGCGGAGTAATGTACTTCATATTCCCAGGATAGGTTGCTATGGAAGGCACTGTATGTTCCCTTAGCTCTACCCATAGCCACACCTATACTCTTCACATGACCCCACTCCTAGGCCCATCACTATTTCCTGGCATAGAAAATATCACTGGCCTTTAGCAGGGCTGTCCAAGTTCAGTCCTCAAGGGCCACCAACAGGCCAGGATTTAGAGATTTTCCTGATTAAGCACAGGTGAGTTAATCAGTGGCTCAATCATTTTGATTGGCCCACCTATGCTTAACCCCTTAAGGACCATTGCCGTGCCAGGACCATCACGGCGGTCCGGCACTTAAGGACCAATGACGGTCCTGGCACGGCATGGAGTTCAGGGCTCCCGGCGAGGCTGCACGCCGCTCCGGAAGCCCTGAACCGGAAGCAATGAAAAAAAAATGCCCCGTGGTCCGCAAGTGCCGGCCATGCATGCGCGCGCCAGTCGTTAAGGGGTTAATCAGGGAAATCTCTAAATCCTGACCTGTTGGTGGCCCTTGCGAACTGTAATTGGATAGCCCTGTCCTATAGCAAGCAAAGACAAAAAATAAAAGCTTTCACTCCTTGGTTGCTACAGAAATCTCCAACACATTGCTTTGCAATGCATTTGAGATCTCTGTAGTATAGATGGGGTTAAATAATAGCCTGTAAAGAGGTATAAAACTGGTACATTGACATTGAGATTCCTGTGGCTCCACCCACAATTCAGGATGTGGGTGTGACCAGCACAGCTGAGACACCCTTCAAAATCTGGAATTCTTGGCAGTTGCCTATTCTGCCTATTGGGAAGTCCGGCCCTGTACACTCCTCTGCCACTCTAAGAATTAACTGGTTAATAACTTTGCAGCTGAGAAACTTCCTTTTTTTTTCAATAAAACAAAAAAGTTATGGTAACAAAATATGTTAATAATTACTTTGGAAATGTATCCCCGCTATTTTCTGTCAATTCCCTTTTTTTTTGCATTCAGTTCCTCCACCTCCGCCAAAGGGATAATTCAGTTTTACAAATTGGTGTGGTTTAATCTTCTATCATATTGTAAGATATGTAAAAAATGTTCTTCTAGATGTCCTTTTGTATAATTCCCTTCATTTTTTTCTGACAATATAAAAATGGTTTAAACTTGGAGAACAAGACAGTTTAGTGGAATATTAGCAGAAGATCTTTCTGCCTTTTCAATACTTTTTGACACATTTACAAAAGTGTTGAATTTACTTCTGAAAACACCATTCTCCTTTTACTGTCATCCCTACATTTTGTTCATTAACGCAGCTTTTTTGAACATTACACCTCAAACATTTCTGATTGAACAGAAGGAAAAAAAAGTATTATATTTTTTCATAAACCAAATGTAGTTGCACACATACACATGCACACATGGCCATATGCACAAAGACAGATGTGGAGAAATTCTTGGGCAAACTGATTAGTCATTATGGAACAATTATACATTTAATAGAAATTAAAGGAGCATTAAACTTTTTTTATGAAAAAATATATATTGTAGGGATTTCCCTATTGAGTAAAATAAGGGTACTCCCATTGCCGAGAGATTTATATTTTCAGCGTTATTACAGTTTAAACCTATGTTTTTTTTTTACATTAGCAGTGTCCTCTAGTGGTCAAATTCTAATTAGATTTCCTGTTAGATTCTAATGTAAAGGAAAGTCAGAAAAGTCAGAGACATACAGCTCTCCATAGAATGTGATAGAAACTGCCTGTCACTTCCTGTCAGTTAGAACTATCAGGAAGTAAACACAGTAAATTAACTTCTGGATTATTTAAACTGCTATAATTTTTGAATAAAACATCTGACAGCAGTGGGAATGACCTTGCTATATTCAGCAGGAAATGATCTGTAAAATATGTGTTTTCATAAAAAAAGTTTACTGCTCCTTTAACGGATTTAAAGGGATAGTAATACTTCGTTTTAACTTTATTTTATTTTGTAGGCATTAAAAAAACAAGAAGAATGATATAAGTCTTATCTCTCAAACCTTTATGGTTTCTGAGATATTCACAAGCAAAGTTTCCCCTCCCCGCCCCTTTTACCTAGTGTAAGCCATCTCTTCTCAGATGTGAGTCTGGTTGTATGACAGGACAGATAACAGAAGGGGACAATCTTCTTTGTATTAAAACAATGAAAGCCCTTCCCCCCTATACAAGTTTTTCAGCTTTTTCCCTTATCTTAATTGAAGATTGTCCCTCTCTGCAGTCTACCTGGGCACTTCCCTTCTGATCTGGTTGAACAGGGAAGGGATACTTTGTGAATATCTCTTAAACCATAAAGGTTTGAGAGATAAGGCATATCATTCTTCATGTTTTTTTAATGCCTACAAAATAAAATAAAGTTAAAACGAAGTATTACTATCCCTTTAAATCCTCATTTAATTAATCAGTGGGAAGTAATAATATGATCCCTTGCTGTAACATATGCTCAAATTAATTTCTTAGTCCAACTCCTGTCTAATACCAATTTACCAAGTTACTTACTCTGAAAAGTCTCTGACAATTAATGCTGCTTGCACAAAGGGGAGGGCAAGGGGTTAAGAAGTTCCATTTAATGGCAAGGGATTGAGGGGTTTTTATTTGACCTCTATGGTGCCATTGGTTTCACCCTCAGAAATGAGCCTCTTAAGCTTTGTGAATATTACCCACAGCTTCATAAATCTTAAACCTCAGAGTGCCAGAAAGGAATCCAACATATTGCAACACAATGTGTTGGATAGGTATCTGACACATAGGGCGAGATGTTCAGAAAGTGATAGCAACTGAAATTGTCTGTAATCAGAATAAGAAAGTTCTTACGTCATGATCCATCAGTTCTCAGACATGTTTCCATCATTCTTGGCATCCTATTCCACCACCTCCGTCAAAGGGAAAAGACATCTTAAAAGTGGGTGTGGTTTAATCTTCCGTCATAATGTAAGGTATTTTCAGAAAAAATATTTGTTTGAACTTCATTTTTTTGTCTGATTAACGTCATTTGCTCCCGACATAATAAACATGGTCTAAACTTGGAGAAGAAAAATCAAAGGGAGGGTAATGTCCCTGAAAAAATTATTTGCACACATAATTTTTTTTATATCTACAATATAGCATAAACTTATAAGAGGGCATTACTATTCTTTTAAGTTATATCAAGGCCTGAGAATTTTTTACACACATATATGTTGAAAATGTTTCCGACAATCTAAGTGGTTAATTAAATATAATAAAATACAGAAGATATACATAATACCTGTGGATGAAAATGTGTCTGAGGTTTTATAGCAATTAGGAATAAGGCGGAATGTCAGAGCTGACCTGCTGTCACGTTTTGTGTTTTTATCAACAATGACACAGCACTTAATACATTTTGTGTGTACAGATGTAGCAAATATTATTGTCCCTGCTGGTGTGTTATAGCATGCCAACAATATCCTACCCACGATCCTTTTCACTAGAGTCTAATGCATTGTTAATGCCAGCTGCACCTGCTGCCATAAGAAGCATTTTCTTTACTTGTTTGTAAAGTGTTTTACCAGGAAAATACACTGAAATGATTCTTATTTTCAAATATATACGAGTAAAAAAAAATGGAATTGCTTCTAGACTGTTACCACGTCAAGGAAGGTGGGGGAGGGTGCTGCACCTTAAAAAGTAGCAGTAAACTTATGTTTTATTAAATAATCAATATGCATATGTATGCATTTATAATATGGAGCTCTAAGCATAAGCTGCCCCTATTTTTTGCAGGATTCAGTCAATAATAATATGTATAGCTTGAAAAAGAGGCAAGAAAGTGGTGATGTGCATGAAACCTTTAACGATTTAAGTGCCGGAGGAGTATCTAAAGCATTGCAAAGCAATGGCACTCAAAGGGTTAAATATATGAAGGCATTTAATATAGTTCAGAAGGGAAACCTTTTTCAGAAAAAGAGCAATACTAGAACAATAGGAGAAAAGTATCAGAACTAATGTGCATACATAGTGCATTAGACTCAAGGAACAGCCTCCCAGCACAGGTAGTAGAGACTAATATGTGAGGGAATTTAGATATTCCTGGGATAGACAAGTCTAAGAATTATGTAAAAATGTACAATGTAATTTGATAGACTAATTATCCAACTGAGTGGTTCTATTGGTTCTAATCTGCCATCAAAATCTGTGTTTCTATGTTTACTGTAAGGTGTCACTTGTCTTCTCTTTGATGGTAGGAAACACACAATATAACTAGTCTTGCTATTCCAAATCAGATAGAACTGAGTCTCCTCAAAGTGCTGAGCTGGCTTTGCCTGAGGTCACAAGAGCAGAACTGTAATAAGTGAGTTCTCGAAGCATGGGGATCAGAAGAGATAGAGGCAATTTAAGCACGGAGAAATACATTATTCCAAAACTATGCTTGGGAGCATTTTTAGAACAAAATGAAAGTGTTTTTCTCTTTTAAAGATAGAAAGATCCCAGGTGAGCATCTCTCTCTGTTTAGACATTTGTCTGGATCTAGTACCTATATTTTGTATTTACAAAAAAACTGTAAGCTGTTTAGGGCAGGCAGCACTTGACTGCTGAAGGGGGGGCACAGACCCCATATAACTACCCCTTCCACCCAGGGAACTACACTTGACACCTGCTTCAGTAAAAAGAGGCCACAGCATTTATTAACTTAAAAACAGCAAAAAACATTATGACAGCACCCGACCACTGGCCAGGGGCATGATCAGCACACAATAACCAGAGTCTCGGCCCTCCCCATGCTGTAAGCCAATGGGTGAGGCACTAACTCCCCAAAGCCCTGCTGGGCAAGTACCATATTTTCTTCCACTGATGAGGACCCATCCACACACCTTCAAACCTGCTGTGACATAAAGAAACAAAGAAAAAAGGGGAGGGAGGGACAACAAATATTTTCTCTAGGAGGCTAACGGTTGACAACCTAGTGCGGGCCGAAGCCTCCCAGATTTATATAGCCAAAACTCTGATCAACCTTCCAAGATACCTGGTCCAATCTCTCACTCTATAAATCAAAATATTTTGGGGACTACTTGGCTCCGTGAGCCCCAGCAGTCAAGCCCTCCACATCCCACTGGTCCTGGAAGGTTACCTCCCTTCTTTTCTTTATCCAGGTGTTTATTTATCATTAACATAACAACTGATATCTGATAAAAGTAACAGTAAACCATGAATCAGTTTAATTATATTTTATATATTAGAGGTTAATATGGTACACTTATCGCCACATCAATAAAGGTGAAAATCAACAATGTTAGGGCAGAGTTTGAGCTTTTAAACTCCAGAATGCTACAGAGATATTTTCCATCTATATTTTCAATGGTGGAGAGAGTTCCTGCCCCATACTATAAATACCCAGAACTTCCTAGCTTCGAGCATGTTGTAGAATAGTCAGGCAGAAGAAAGGAAGCAGAGACAGACAGAATGAAATAAAATGAAAATTTTAATAGGCAGGCAGAAGAAAGGAAGCAGAGACAGAGAGAATGAATTAAAAATTAAAAAAAAATGTTTTGCTGTGCTTCCTAGTACAATAAGAGCAGCAGGAGAAGCTGATGGACTGTTTCTACTGCTGAATCAGATGTGATGACATCCATCAGCAGCAATGGGTGCCCGTATACCCCTTTCAAAGTGAGCACCAGGCTTCCAACATCTTCTCCAGACATCTCCAGGAGGTCGCTGGATACTACTAGCATCAGCACAGAACGCCTGCCTTTGCTTGCTGCTGCTGTCAGTGAGATGATGAAAAATGTGACAGCAGTGGACCCTCTGTCACATTTGTCATCACCAACCAGTCCTAGAGTGTAGCAAGAAATTTTTGGTGCTGGTGTTAAGAGTAAGGGTGAAGGAGCAAGTGGTGATGAAAAGAGTATGAGGAAAAATGGTAAAGAATGCTAAGTCATCAGAGACAAGTGTATGTCTGTCACAGGTGCAGGCTGATAACCAAATGAATGTGTCACTGTCCCCCTTTGGTCCCCATGTGACTGGGTTCAAGAAGCAGTGATAGACTAGGACAGGAAGTTTTGGTTTCACTTACTACTAATCCTGGTCCTAGAAGTAGTGCATCGCAGGTGCATCTGGAAAAGAAGAAATCCATTGTTCTCCACCTCCCCTCTGTCTTAAATCATGGTTGTGGGACAATTTTTCTCTTGGGGCAGGACAGTGCAATCATTAGCAACCGCACTGCGCACAATGTGATGTTAGTGAAAAGGGACACACCTTGGCACATATGCCCTCATTAACCCCTTTAGGACCCATGACGTGCCAGGACCATCACATCATCACCATCACACATCTTGGAGTTCTGAGATGGCAGAGTGGCGTTCGGCTGCACTGCCATCCCAGAATTCAGTTTGCAAAAAAAAAAAAATGTGGTTCTTAACGGCTGCCACCCATGTGCTGGATCATATGGTCATTAAGGGGTTAAGCACATGCAACATAAACACCGTGATGTTTATGTAAAGCATGTGAATTATTTTATTAAGTCTTGTCTACCACCACTACCACCACACAGTCACTTGTTTTTAGTCGAGTAAAGAAATACCATATATTTAAAAATATTTTTAATGTAATATTTTCACTTTAAAAAGTAAGCTACCACGTAAGTAAAACTACTGCAATGCAGTACTTTACAGTGGATTTCATACCCATCTGGTGCTCAAAAGGTTAAGATTAACTGATCATAAAGTTGCTTGTTTTTAAAGACTCATTGTTGATGTTTATAATGAGAAACAGAGAGGAAAGTCACTAATGAAAGTGCCATCCAACAGAGGTCACATTACTATTAGGTCTATGTGATGAGATTAACATGTACCAGTATATTCATGCCCAGTCTCTCTGTGCAGTGTATGACTGCATTTAATTACAGGCATAATCATGACAACATGGTATCTATACATGCAGTAGCCTAGAATAGTGATAGTCAAGCTATTTTCAGTGGGACCTCAATCCCTGAAGAAAAAATACAAGGGTTCAATGGAGCAAATTATAGTAATGGTAGTGGACATAGATGGGGTGAATATTGTGGTTCTGTTACTACCAGTGGATGTCTACAAGAAGATTATAGAATTTCACATGCTTTTTTTCATTTTAGATTGCTCGTGTCACACTTATGAACAGAACCTGAGGCCTAGTTCACATATACAAATTTCTTGCAACAATGTTGTTATAGTAAAGCCTAATCTACACTGGTGACTGTATTGTGGCAACTTTATTGCAACAACCAGTTGCACAAAATAGACATGACAGTTCACATGGGTGCCTTTTTAAATCTACGGTCATTTTTAATGCAAGAGACTGGTAGAGTGAAAATGCTACATTTATTGGCTAGCTGAGTGGCTCTAGGATGTAAACTTTCAAGACAACTTAGGTTTAGTGATGAGCGAGCATGCTCGGCCGAAGCTCGGTTCGGCTCGAGCATCGCTCTGCTCGGCACATGGCGGTACTCGTACGAGTACCGCATGTGCTCGCCCGCCATGTTCGGGTCTCCTCCCCGCACGTTTCGCGGTTGCTGCGCAGCCAATAAACGTGCGGGGAGGCTCTGACATCAGTGTAATGCCAGCAGCCATGTTGGCTGCTGGCATTACACCGATTGGCTGGCCAGAACCCGTGATCGGGTGCTGTATAGCACCTGACCAGCGAGTTCGGCTCAGTCTTAGCCAGGGAGAGATGAGGATAGGAAGGGAAAGTCAGTGTAGGGAGAAGAAAAGTGTGTTTGAACAACATATAAAGAAAGACCCAAAAGTCCTTTTTAGGACTATTGTGTGTGGGGGCAGCAGTTATATTTTGTTTTGGGGGGCAGAGTTTAAAAAAAAAACGTCACATATTCCGTTCACTGTGCCTAGCCGCAGATTAGCAGCACATTCTGTTTAGTGTGCAAAGTTGCAGATTAGCAGCACATTCTGTTTAGTTTGCAAAGTTGCAGATTAGCAGCACATTCTTTTTAGTGTGCAAAGTTGCAGATTAGCAGCACATTCTGTTTAGTGTGCAAAGTTGCAGATTAGCAGCACATTCTTTTTAGTGTGCAAAGTTGCAGATTAGCAGCACATTCCGTTCACTGTGCCTAGCCGCAGATAAGCAGCACATTCTGTTTAGTGTGCAAAGTTGCAGATTAGCAGCACATTCTGTTTAGTGTACAAAGTTGCAGATTAGCAGCACATTCTGTTTAGTGTGCAAAGTGTAAAAAATAAAAGTCACATATTCCATTCACTGTGCCTAGCCGCAGATAAGCAGCACATTCTGTTTAGTGTGCAAAGTTGCAGATTAGCAGCACATTCTGTTTAGTGTGGAAAGTTGCAGATTAGCAGCACATTCTGTTTAGTGTGCAAAGTGTAAAAAATAAAAGTCACATATTCCGTTCACTGTGCCTAGCCGCAGATAAGCAGCACATTCTGTTTAGTGTGCAAAGTTGCAGATTAGCAGCACATTCTGTTTAGTGTGCAAAGTGTAAAAAATAAAAGTCACATGTTCCGTTCACTGTGCCTAGCCGCAGATAAGCAGCACATTATGTTTAGTGTGCAAAGTTGCAGATTAGCAGCACATTCTGTTTAGTGTGCAAAGTTGCAGATTAGCAGCACATTCTGTTTAGTGTGCAAAGTGTAAAAAATAAAAGTCACTTATTCCGTTCACTGTGCCTAGCCGCAGATAAGCAGCACATTCTGTTTAGTGTGCAAAGTTGCAGATTAGCAGCACATTCTGTTTAGTGTGCAAAGTGTAAAAAATAAAAGTCACTTATTCCGTTCACTGTGCCTAGCCGCAGATAAGCAGCACATTCTGTTTAGTGTGCTAAGTTGCAGATTAGCAGCACATTCTGTTTAGTGTGCAAAGTGTAAAAAATAAAAGTCACTTATTCCGTTCACTGTGCCTAGCCGCAGATAAGCAGCACATTCTGTTTAGTGTGGAAAGTTGCAGATTAGCAGCACATTCTGTTTAGTGTGCAAAGTGTAAAAAATAAAAGTCACTTATTCCGTTCACTGTGCCTAGCCGCAGATAAGCAGCACATTCTGTTTAGTGTGCAAAGTTGCAGATTAGCAGCACATTCTGTTTAGTGTGCAAAGTGTAAAAAATAAAAGTCACTTATTCCGTTCACTGTGCCTAGCCGCAGATAAGCAGCACATTCTGTTTAGTGTGCAAAGTTGCAGATTAGCAGCACATTCTGTTTAGTGTGCAAAGTGTAAAAAATAAAAGTCACATATTCCATTCATTGTGCCTAGCCGCAGATTAGCAGCACATTCTGTTTAGTGTGCAAAGTTGCAGATTAGCAGCACATATTCCGTGTAATATGAAGAAGGCGGGTAAAAAGGGACGGGGAAGTGGACGTGATCCTGATAGTTCAGGGCACGGGTCAGAACGCGTAGAAACTGTGCCTGGTGCCAGAGCACAAGAAAGAAAGACATCCACCATACCTAGCTTCATGTCTCAGTTTACAGGGTGTCGCAGGACATCACTCTCGAGGTCAGACCACTGCGAACAGGTGGTCGGTTGGATTTCAGCTGATACTGCTTCCAGTCGGTTAAGCACCACCCTGTCTTCCACCAAGTCCACTCTCACTAGCCAAGAGTCTGGTCAACATAATCCTCACCCTGATCATCCTTCCTCCCACCATAGAGGGTCTTCCCAAAGAAGTGATCCCACACTGGGATATAGTGAGGAGCTCGTCTCATCACCAATCCTTCATTTGAACCTCTCTCCAAGCACGCTTGCAGAGGAACATGACATCTTGTGCCCTGATTCACAACCTCTAGAGGGTACCCAATCACAAGAAGATGACAGAGGGGAACGGCATTTAAGGTCAAAGGAAGTGGATGATGATGATGAGACACAGTTGCCATCAAATCAACCACTATTACTGTCTCAAGACCTTGATGAGGAGGATGATACACAGTTGTCAATGACTGAGTATGTGGTGGGATCAAGAAATGAGGAGGATGATCAGAGTGAGGAAGTGGAGGAGGACTTGGTGGACGATGAGGTGACTTACCCCACCTGGGAAGGTGGAGAGCCGAGCGATGACAGCAGTCCTGAGGGTGAGCCATCTGCAGCACCGCAACAGGCTGGAAGAGGCAGTGGTGTGGCTACAGAAAGAAGGCGGACCGCACCAAACCGGCCCGCAAATGTTCCACGGAGCACCCCCTTGCGTAAATCTCCCTTGCCAAGGGCTAGGTGTTCCACGGTATGGCGTTTTTTTAAGGAAAGTGCGGACGACAAAAGAATTGTAGTTTGCAACCTGTGCCACACCAGAATGAGCCGAGGCATGAACACTAGAAACCTCACCACCACCAGCATGATCCGACACATGGCATCCAAGCACCGTAATAAGTGGGAGGAACGCCCGGATCGCCAATCTGTGTCTGCAGGCCACACCACTGCCTCCTCTTCCCCTGTTTTCGGTGCCGGCCAATCGCCTGTCGAAGGCGCAGGCCCGCATACCTCCCGCCCTGCACCTGTACCATCTGAAGCACCATCAGCGACCACATCCACTTCCCTGTCCCAGCGCAGCGTTCAAATGTCGTTACCCCAGGCATTTGAGCGCAAGCGAAAATACCCAGCCACCCACCCACAGGCCATAGCACTAACCTCACACCTTTCCAAATTACTGGCCATCGAAATGCTGCCATTTAGGCTTGTGGAGACTGAGTCCTTCCGCAGCCTGATGGCAGCAGCTGTCCCTCGGTACGCAGTCCCCAGGCGCCACTACTTTTCCCGGTGTGCCGTCCCCGCCTTACACCACCATGTGTCCCTTAACGTCACCCGTGCCCTGACCAACGCAGTTACTGGGAAGGTCCACTTAACGACTGACACATGGACAAGTGCTTGTGGCCAGGGACGCTACATTTCCCTGACGGCACACTGGGTGAATGTCGTGGAGGCTGGGAGCGACTCAGACCCTGGGATGGCACAGGTGCTACCCACGCCGAGGATTGCGGGCCCTACCTCCATCAGGGTTTCCGCCAGCACCTACGTTATTGGCTCCTCCTCCGTTTCCACCTCCGAATTCTCTGCGCGCAGCGCCACTCACCCATCAGCCAGTAGCTGGAAGCAGTGTAGCACTGCAGTGGGGAAGCGTCAACAGGCCGTGCTGAAGCTGATCTGCCTTGGGGACAAACAGCACACGGCCTCAGAGCTGTTGCAGGGGATTAGTCACCAGACCGAGCAGTGGCTCTCGCCACTCAACCTGCAACCAGGCATGGTTGTGTGTGATAATGGGCGTAACTTGGTGGCGGCTTTGGAGCTCGGCAAGCTCACACACGTACCATGCCTAGCGCATGTATTTAATTTAGTGGTTCAGCGATTTCTAAAAACCTACCCCAATTTGCATGATCTCTTGACCAAGGTGCGCCGCGTGTGTGCACATTTCCGTAAGTCATCAACAGCTTCAGCCGGCCTGTTGAAGCTGCAGCAGCGCTTACAATTGCCAGCTCACCGGCTGCTGTGTGACGTGAGCACGCGCTGGAACTCCACCTTCCACATGTTGGCCCGGCTTTGTGAGCAGCAGAGGGCAGTAGTGGAGTACCAGCTGTTACACGGTCGTCGCCTCTCCGTTCAACTTCCTGTAATCAGAAGTGAGGAGTGGGAATGGATGTCAGACCTCTGTGAGGTTTTACGCAATTTTGAGGAATCAACACTTTTGGTGAGCGGCGATAACGCTATTATCAGTGTAACCATCCCACTTCTGTGTCTACTGAAACGCTCGCTGCTCACAATTAAAACCGACGCTTTGCATGTGGAAGAGGTGGAAATGCGGGAGGAAGAGCTTACACAAGGTGATAGCCAGAGCACCCTCACTTCGTCTTCTCAGCGACAATTGGAGGAGGCGGAGGAGGAGGAGGAAGACACGTTGCCTCCGCTACAGAGGGTAGCCATGGAACTTTAGTTCCATCTCTTCAGCGTGGGTGGGCAGAAGAGGAGGAAGAGGATGAGGAGATTGAGAGTCATCCTCCTGGTGAGGACAGCGAAATCTTGCCTGTTGGTACTCTGGCACACATGGCTGACTTTATGTTAGGCTGCCTTTCCCGTGACCCACACGTTATACGCATTTTAGACAACACGGATTACTGGGTGTTCACCCTTCTGGACCCCCGCTACAAAGAGAATTTCTCATCTCTCATTCCTCCGGTGGAGAGGACAAGCAAAATGGTGCAATACCAGAAGGTTCTTGTCGAAAAACTGCTCCAAAATTTTCCATCTGACAACGCTGGCGGCAGAGTACGTGCTACCTTGGCCAACCAAGAAGGGGAGAAAAGGGGAGCACACAGCAGTTCCGACAAAGGCAGGGCAACATCTTCTAAGGCGTGGGACACCTTCATGACACCCCGCCAGCACCCTCACCCTGATGCGCGGCCTAGTGTCACAAGGAGGGAAAAGTTTTGGAAGATGGTGAAGGAGTACGTAGCAGACCGTGTCAGCGTCCTCAATGATCCCTCTGTGCCTTACAACTACTGGGTGTCCAAGGTGGATACGTGGTATGAACTGGCACTCTACGCCTTGGAGGTGCTGGCCTGCCCTGCCGCCAGCGTTCTGTCTGAGCGGGTATTTAGTGCTGCTGGTGGCATCATAACAGATAAGCGTATCCGCCTTTCCACCGAAAATGCTGATAGGTTGACACTTATAAAAATGAACAAGGCCTGGATTTCCCCTGACTTCTCCACTCCACTGGAGGAAAGCCCCGGGTGAACATAAAGTGACTTTATATATGTTATTTACAATGATGGGAATACTCTGTATTCCCATTCACCCCTTCCACCCAAAAAACGGGTATATGGTTGACTCTCTTCCATATACCCTGTGATATAATTTTTATATAGGGCCAGCTCACCAGCGGGCCCTGTGATATAATTTTTATATAGGGCCAGCTCACCAGCGGGCCCTGTTTGACAACTTTTTGTACAGGTCAGCTCACCAGCGGGCCTTCTTATATAATGTTTTATTGGGTCAGCTCTCTAGCGGGCCCTCTCATATAATGTTTTATAGCGTCAGCTCACTAGCGGGCCTTCGCATATAATGTTTAGGATGGTCAGCTCCGCAGCAGACCCTCACCCATAATGTTTTAGATGGTCGGCTCAGCGCACGTTTCCCTCTTAATCATGGCCCCAGTTCAGAAAAATCTATGAAATTTTTTGCAGAATTTGCCTCTGCGCACGTTTCCCTCTTAATCATGGCCCCAGTTCAGAAAAATCTATGAAATTTTGTGCAGAATTTGCCTCTGCGCACGTTTCCCTCTTAATCATGGCCCCAGTTCAGAAAAATCGAGGAAATTTTGTGCAGAATTTGCCTCTGCGCACGTTTCCCTCTTAATCATGGCCCCAGTTCAGAAAAATCTATGAAATTTTTTGCAGAATTTGCCTCTGCGCACGTTTCCCTCTTAATCATAGCCCCAGTTCAGAAAAATCGATGAAATTTTTGCAGAATTTGCAGATGATATACAAGTAAATATACAGCAAATACTGTTTGGTAACAATTTTTCGCCTAAAGTCGTTTTTATCTTCCTTTTTGTGTGTTTTACGGTCAGTCTGTAAAAATGGCGTACTACGGGTGAAACATCGTTCCCAGCAGCGACGTTGGAGTCCAAGATGCATCCAGACATCCTCCCTATGCTGTCCCTGAACCATTTCTGTGGTGTTTCCATCATTTTCTGCCCTTTTCCTATGGACCAGGCACCCTCCCCTCATCAGAGCAGGGGGTGCCTGGTGTAATGCTCGAGTCCTCCCATTGACTTCAATGGGGCTCGGGTGCTCGGCCGAGCACTCGAGCCTCCGGGGTGCTCGGCCAGAGCACCCGAACACCCGAGCGTTGGGGTGCTCGATCATCACTACTTAGGTTTCTTCAAGCATAATAAGAATGAAGGCTGAATATACAATACATGACAGATTATTGTGTATTCAGCCTTCATTCTCCTTATGCCTTAAGATAGACCTAAGTTGCTTTAAATCTTGCATCCTAGAGCCACTCAGTTAGCCAATAAATGTAGCATGTTTACTTTTCCAGTCTCCTGCTTTTTCTATGGCTAATACGGGACCACCTTTTACCCATAATTTTAATGTCAGTCTTTTTTGTTTCCTGCAACAGACTTGCCAGTGTGAACTTGGCCTAAACATGTTGCAAGATGTTTTAGGAACATAAAATTGCCAGTTAAATGAATTGCTGCTGTAAGGCTGGGTCCACACGAGGAATTTAAACAGTGCTATGATTCTGTCACTTGTTTACTTAACTCTAATCTCCTGTGATCCCCCAGTAATCCTTTTGTATGGGGGAACATGGAAGAGCTGTGCCCACATACACAACAGCTGAATATTACTGAGCCGACACTGATTTGGGTCAGCCAGTCAATAGAAGTTGTAATTACATCTCATCCTCCAATATCACCTGTTTGAATGATCTTCACAGAAGTCCAAAGACTTCTGTGTAGACCGGTTGTATACTGCATCTTTGATGCTTTCTGAGGTGAACACAGTAACCAGGAATACCTATTTTGTGAAAATTGTTTTTGTAACAAATAACCAATGTAAATTCTAGCTGTCTACTGATAATCTGCAACATCTGCTAAGCCAAATGTTGCTGTATTTATCAATACATTGTTCTGTGCACAGTGCCACATAGCAGAATTCCCTATCAATAGTCAGGCTAGTGGAAAAAAAACTTATGATTCTTCAACTAGTATATGAATTAGTATTCTTGAGTAATGTATGTAAAGTGGAAGGAAGCTAATATGCAGGGTTTTTACATTTATTGTACTTTTTAAACTCTGTCCACTACATCTGACTTGTGCAACTGCTATGAGTATATATATATATATATATATATATATATATATATATATATATATATATAAAATAAAAAGCTAAATGTGTACTCACACTGTGAGTTAACTATCAGGGTAATTCTGTTCTGAACCCATGGGGATATTTCACCGCCCTACACAGATGCTGCAATGTTCCACTCTATTACAATCCGGTTGTCACTCCTTTAAAAATGGATCAACACCTCGTAAGTACAGAAGGGTAAACATGATCAAGCTTATAGAAGAACAAAACATAAAAAAGGAGCTGACCCATATCCATTCAAAACAATATGTTTAAAATAGTCACAAGGAGCATGCAGACAAACACATTTAATTCAAAAACTTGTTCTGGTGATGAATTCCAACACTGGTATTGGTAAATGGGACTATTGTGACCAACCTCCTCTGCTTGAGTCTCCAACTCTGTCAGTGACTACCTGCCTGTATCCTTGCTTTTGTCTTCTCTTTCCTGTCACTTATTCCCCTCAGTGCACTTTTAAGCCTCTCTTTCATGTCCACTGGCATTCTGTAATTTCTGTGCCAAGTCCAGTGCTCCCATGTTTAGTGCCTGTGTTCCTTTTTCATTGCTGTTTGGATTGCATTTCTGTGTTTTACCCAGCTTGTCCTATTACCCTGTTTTCTCATGTGCTCAACCCAACTTCTACTACTAATGCTGTATCCTGTGTTCAACTTGGCTTGAACAACTACCCATCAGCCTCTGGGTGTTCGACCCAGATTGTACGACTACCATACAGCCTCACTGTATTCAGCTCTGCCTGTATGACTACCCAGCTGTTTCCAGTGTTTGACCCAGCCTGTATGATCAACCCTGCTGTTTCCTGTGTTCGACCCAACTTCTTCGACTAACCCTGGTTGTACAACTAACCCTGTAGTCATCTTGATCCTAATAGGTGCCTCTCCCTGTTTTCACCTACCTTGTAACTGTTGCAGTCTTTGGTGCTAGTGGCATTCTCCTGTGCCTCAGCCTGGTATTTGAGGTATTTTTCTTTATTGGAGAGTTGTCCTCCTACTGGTGACCCTGCTTACTAAACTGAATCCCTAGCAATGCACCCTAGTCAGCATTCTGCCCTACAGGAGAGCTTATGCTACTACTGTTTCATCATTCTGAACATTCACTGGCTCCTCTGGTGGATGTTATCCAGTTTCGTGGCTGCACCTTTATATGGCCAAGATCACAGCACAGTCAGGCAGTAGTAGCCCACTGTCACCAGCTCTGCTCTCTAGTCTCTGCCTTCCAGCATTCGCTTCCCAGCTGAGTGTGAGAAACTTGTGGGACTTGATTTTTTCCGTTTGGAGTTAATGGGGGGTATTGAACAGGCGGTGGCCTTGGTGAGGGGGGGAAGGGCCAGCTGTCTAAGGGGTTAGCCAGTGGCCCTTTGACGGTGTGACTGTTGTTTGGAGAGTTAAAATTTAAATGGAAATAAGTGATGATGTTTCCTTAGGAGGATAACCCAAAGGAAGTATGCCCCGAACTGTTGTAGCGGGAGTTAACATTACCCATTTGGAGGCTAGTTTGGTATGGCCTAAACAGAGTAATTGTGGAAGTCGTTGGTAAAGAATGTTGGTAGTATAAGGATGACGCATGGGCCCGGGAAATTTGGCCATACAATGGAAGTGGTGAACAGTTGGGATAGCTGTATGTATTCAGCTAAAATGTATGCTGGGGTTTTATGTGTTAAAGTCTGAATATAGTTATGTAGATGTGAACATAACATGTTGTTATTAATAAATTGGCCTGTTCATACCCATTAAAAGTTGGGGTGTCATTCATTTCCCATACGCTTTTCCTTCTTCAAGTAACTCCCCGGATTATAGAGTAGGGGAGACATGAAAAAGGGGAGGGTTGGGAAGTGAGGAAGTGGTAGATGGGATTTAGTAAGGGTAAAAAGATTGGTAAACAGGAAGTGGGTCCTTTTAGGAGATTTGAGAGTGAAGAGCCCGTCCGCCCTCCCTGATGGTATAGGTTACGGCAGTGTGACTGTTGTTTGGAGAGTTAAAATTTAAATGGAAATACGTGATGATACACTTATAGTTATGTAGATGTGAACATAACATGTTTTTATTAATAAACTGGCCTGTTCATACCCATTAAAAGTTGGGGTGCCATTCATTTTCCATACCCTTTTCCTTCTTCAAGATTTTCTGGCCATATTAAACCCTTAACTATGTATGACATGCCAGGACCATCAGCCAGTGAAGGTCCTGGCACATTACTGAAGTTTGTGATCACAGAACAAATCTGCCAAAAAAAAATTAATGTGGTCCCTTGAACGCCCCAGCCCTTTACCGCATGGTCCATAAGGGGATTAGAAAAGTGTTATTATTAGGAGTTAGTCCTCCTTTAACCCTTTGGGTGCCAAAGCAATGTGTTGCATACCCCTTTGGCACCCAAAGGGTTAATCTAATTCTAGTTTATAGTTCAGATGAAAATCTAGGTGCTGTCTCAGGGCCTGCCAAGCATTCCGGGTTCGTGCTGAACCTCAGCAGCTAATGACTGTTGTTGATCTTAGCACACAAAGTTTGTTTTGCATTTCCCTCTAATGCCCTTGTTAATGAACTGTGAAAGCTGACATTTCCAATAAAGAACAATTAGGTCTGAAAATGCCTTTAATGAACGAATTCACTTACAAAATAATAGTTAACCAGCTAACGGATTACAAAAATAATTTCTGAAATTGCAAACCTCTGGGAAAACAATGATTGAGTAAATTAGGTTTGATGGTCTGAATATGTTTCAAGTGATTTAAAGAGCTTAACCCCTCTTCTGCTGGGTTTTTAGACATTTCTTTAATGGTTTACTTTGTATAATGCTGACTAAAGTGTTTTATAGTATAACCCAATGCAGCCAAAAAAGAGAGAATCATAGACTCTGCAGAAAGGGCTACTAACAGCTAAAAATCAGAGAAACTGTTCTGTAACTTTGGTTTTCATACAAAACTGCCTGTTTCATGAATTATAAAACAGGTCTTTTGTTTCTGCATTTTATTTACTTGGTTAAAGGGACACTGTCACCTAAAATTACTTTGTTGATTTTGAGAGATTTTTTAAATACCTATATGTTATATTACCCATTTTTTCATTTATAAAACTAATTTATATGATATGTTTATTTAGGCATGTCATATGGGAACTTCCTGTCATAGTCCTACATTACCGCTTCCACTCACTGAAACAACCCTGTCAGTGCTAGGGGAGATGGAAAATGCCTTGCTGATCAGTGTCAGCCAGAGGGTGCTAGGGGAGGTTGGTGCGCGATGCAGTGCTGAGCAGTGTCAGCGAGTGGGAGAGGTAATGTAGAGCTAAGACAGGAAGTGTCTGCAGCAGCATAATTTTAAGGAAAGATTCAATTTTAGTAACAATATTTTGTTTGACAGAGGAACACTAGGTTTAAATGAAAAAACTGAAGACGAGAACAGATGAAGAAAAAAGAAAGAAAAAGAAGACAGATGAAGATGGAGATGGCAGAAGAAGATGGAGATGACAGATGAAGAGGATGACAGATAAAAAAGAAGATTACAAAAGAATAGTTAAAGAGGAAGGCCAGGGTGCAGAAGACACTGCTGGATGTCAGACTGCCAGATAAGTGTTACAACTATGGGTGATAGGAGAGTGTTAGAACTACACTAGTGATACCACAGAGCTTACAATTAAAATGGAGATACACAAATGATACCACTGAGTTTACAATTGAAATGGAGCTACGCAATGATAGCTTACAATTGAAATGGAGCTGTGCTACAGATATCACAGAACTTACAACTTCTCATTTTCCTTGTAAGCTCTATGGTATCACTAGTTTAGCTTTCCTTAAATTGTAAGCTCTGTGGTATCACTAATGTAACTCCTATTAAGTTGTAATCTCTGTGGTATCAATTGTGTAACTCCGTTTCAAATGTAAGCTCTGTGGCATTACTTCACAACATTAATGCCGATTTTAAAAGTATCAAAATGGGGTGCGCTGGAGCTGTGGGATGGAAAGATAATAGAAATGGGCCACTTGATTGTATTTGTCCCCCCAGATCACAAGTTGCCAGCCCTCCCCTGGCTGTTTTCTTTTGATGTTCCCATTTTAACTCTATTTAGTGTGAGTTATGTGGATAATAAAACCATGATGATCGTTGGGCCACAAGTTAGGTTCTGTGTCCCAGTGCTCATTATGGTTCATGTTGATAGGGAAATTAAATTTCAGTTCCTCAGTCAGAGCACTGTCATGGTAATACAGCAGTAGAAACATAGCTGAAAGTTGTAGTGAACATGGGAAAACTTCCTACACTCACCACAGAAAATGTAATTGAGATAAAGAGAGAGATAGAGAAGAAGCGAAACTGTCTCTGCTATGAAGAAATCTAGAACATATAGGGCATATTTTAAAATACTAACATGACAGACTCAGAGTCATAAGCCCCCAAAAATAGGACATGCCAAGGAAACCTGTAAATATGGTAACCCTAACAAGGGATATTAAAGTCTGATTCTAAAGGGTCACAAGACGCATTTTCCTGATTAAGCACAGATGGGTTAATAATTTATGTTGGCTGACCCACATGTGTTCAAACAGGGAAATCCAATGTGTAAACAAAGCAAAAAGCATTCTGGAGCAAACAAGCTTCACCGTTTGGAAGAAATGAAAATTCCCACTGAGCTAAGTGTTTTTAACCCCCTTGAATACTTTGAAATGCATTGGAGATCTCTCTATCAATCACTCTTGTTTAGAACAATGGGAATCATTAAACTTTTTATTAGTTCCCTGTTGTGCAGTTGGTACATTCCAGAATTAAACCGCTTTAGCTTATTGAATCCACTCTGAGTGTATGAACTGATTGTGAAGGTATCAAATGTGCCTCTCGGATTCACATTTCTAAACACTCCCTTTATTTGGTGGAAGACATCCAACCCTGACAGGTTACATGTACTAAATAGATACCACCAGTGTGAAAAATAATATAGAAGATATTGCATATTCCCCTAAATACTCAGACTGCAAATACGTAAGTACGATAATGACCAGAAGTCTGGGTTGATTAAATTCATTGTAAAAGCTATATTTTAACCTCCCACTAAACAAGGAGGCCTTGTGGCCTGTTTATTGTATTATATCATGCACTACTTAAAGGGATAGTAATACTTCGTTTTAACTTTATTTTATTTTGTAGGCATTAAAAAAGCATTAAGAATGATATAAGTCTTATCTCTCAATCCTTTATGGTTTAGGAGATATTCACAAGCAAAGTTCCCCTCCCCGTCCCTTTTACCTAGTGTAAGCCATCTCTTCTCAGATGTGGATCAGGTTGTATGACAGGACAGATAACAGAAGGGGACCATTTTCTTTTTATGAAAACAATGAAAGCCCTTCCCCCCTTGACAAGTTTTTCAGCTTTTTCCATTATCTTAATTGAAGATTGTCCCTCTCTGCAGTCTACCTGGGCACCTCCCTTCTGATCTGGTTGAACAGGGGGGGGATACTTTGTTTGTGAATATCTCTTAAACCATAAAGGTTTGAGAGATAAGACTTATATCATTCTTCATGTTTTTTTAATGCCTACAAAATAAAATAAAGTTAAAATGAAGTATTACTATCCCTTTAATAAAAATGCTGTTTGACACAAATCCCTTATTCAGTGCATGCAGCATCTTTCTTTGTTAGAGTAAGGATAATAGGTCTCATGATTGTATAATTCCACTGACTAAGGCTTAGCATCTGAAAAATGTTATTCATTGTGAGTAAAATAAGCTGAATTATAGGGGTCTATGTTTGTCCTGTCCAAGGAAATTCCTGTGTGGAAAAATAAGGGTTGAAACCTTTGACACCATTTCCAATTTTGCAACAACTGGTAAATGCTGTAGATCAACATCTTACCTGTACTCAAATCAGTTTGACATAATTATATATATTGTTCTTAGCTGTAAAAGTGTCCAGTTCCCAGGAGTACAAAATGTTCCCAATTAGGTGCTCAGATTGCTCCTGGCGAGTTTATAGGCAAAGTGTAAAACAGTACTTGTATATAGTTCAATATCATACTGGTAATTGTTGCCACTTTAAATGGGGAATGGGCACAAAAATTGCTACATTTGCAAATCCTAAATATTCACTCTTAACCCTTTGAGTGCCAGAGGGGTAAGCAATGCATTGCAAAGCAATGTGTTTCGTACATCTCTGGAACTCAAAGGGTTAACCCTTGAAGCACCAGAAGGTGTGCAATACATTGAGAATCAACCACAATGTGTCGCACTCCATTCTGGTATTTAAAGGTACCACATAATAATAACCCCCATTAATGGACCCTAAGAGCTTTGCTCTTGTGCCTGTGTCCAACGTATAACATCTTTAATCACTTCTAGATGTCTATTCCATGGAGGTGGGTATGCCAGCTTTGAATGGGACCATGGGGCCAGAGGAGTGTGCAATGTATTGCTCTGCAATGTGTTGCGCATCACACCTGTCTTAAAAAAGTGCAAGTAGGCTCATGCACACAGTGTGCTTTACTTTGAAAAAACTACCAGCAATTTTCATGCTCATCTCAATGGATATGATATCCAGAACTGATTCAAGATGTCATCGCTTGAATTGCAGAATTCATAACGGCCATTAAGATTTTCTAGCCATAGTAAGGTAAGTGGAAATTTATTAGTTGGCAGTGTATCTTCTCCTTTAAATGAGTAAGTAATTCTGAAGTAAATGAACTGCAAGGCCCATTTACATAAAAGGAAATTCTTTTTTTTCTTTGTGGTGCAGTTGAATTGCCCCAGTTCGCTTTTACACATATGCATCTTGGATAGTGACCTCTACCACTTCTGCTGAAAGGCTTTTTCATGAACTGACTGCACTTTCTTTAGGGTACTTTCTCACATTTCCCTTCCAGCATCGTTGTCTGACTTCGTTCTGAGTAGCTGGTGTGTGAAGTTTAATCAAGTTTTTGAATATATACCCATAAATATTTAAAGCATGACCAGCCTCTGCAAAGCAAACCAGACATGTAAAAGTGCTTTAATTGAACTTTTTACTGCGTAACAACAGTCTGGGTCTTAGTCATTCCATCCTGGCCACTACTGTTTGTACACGTTAACAAGGTTCTAATCTTCCCTGACATATTTATTCTGGATATTTTGTTTGTGCTCAGAGAAAAAAGCCTTAAGTGTAATTGAGGGGCTGGATATTTGCTTGAACAAGCCTCTAATTCCTCTCTTCAAATATTCAATAGTACTTAGAAAATAACAGTAATAACAGTTTTTTTTCTCCCCCTCTCTCTTCTGATGGGAGTGAAAGCATTACTGTATTCAGTACGCTGTATTTTATCATGTTTATCTTAGATGTAGCAAAGAGGTCAATAGCAGTAAGGATTAGACTCATTGTTTTTCTTATTTCATAAAACATTTTGATTATAGTTATTTTAAAATATTGGAGAACAAATTATACTATTATATTAATGAATAAATAGTCTACTCTATAATGGTATTTTGTATTATAATGTACATTATTATTATTGTTATATGTTATTAATAAGACAATTAATTGGAAACTTCTCTAATATCTGAAGGATTAACATCTGGACTATTAGCAGTATCCAAATTGCATATTGAATGAATATGTTTATTTATATAGCATCACAAGTGTACACGGCATTTACAATTTAAGGGTTCAGACTATACAGGGCTACAAGTGCTTTGTAGACTGACACATTGGATGTGAGGTCCTGCCCAAAATTTTACAATCCAAAGTGGTAATGGGAGACATACAGGTACATGAGGGTCAAGCGCTGAATACAGTGCTATAGTTCTGGTCATCTGTTCATGATAGGAGTCACAAATAAAGTAAATAATTTATAAGGGCGTTAGTTGTACAAAGTCAGTGCCTTCTAGCCTGTTGAAGTTTTATTAAAGCAGAATGTGTAGCAATATAAAGAAACAGTCGCACACCAACTTGAAACATAACTCCAAAGAATCCAATAAAACTACATATCTCTTTATTCATGTCATTAAAAAACACAAAAATGGATGCAATGGACTAGCAAGGTGAGGAGAAGGTGCAATAAGACTGGGAGAGGGTCCCACGAACCGTCTAACGCGTTTCACGCTACAGTTAGCGCTTAATCATAGACTTGGTTTTGAAAACAAACACATCCCCTTAAAGGTTCGTGTATGAGCACCATTTTTTTCTTTTTGATGGACTTATTAAAGCAGAACTTTCACTAGAATAACATGGCACTTCAAATGATTATTACATTAGCGATATGCAACACACTTATGTTTATTTTCAAGTATAATTTCACCTTTAATGAAAAATATAACCTTTTATGCAGACAGGCACTGGCTGGGATCTTACTGTAGGCGCTCTCTGCGCTTATGCTGTCAGTCCTTTCAGGGGCTTTTAGGCACAAAGGCATTCAACTCACCAGTAGTAGGGACGCAGAGATGCCAGCTCTGCAAGATGTCTGCGCTGTTGCCCGGTGCCTGCCTGCATGAAAGGTTATATTTTTCATTAAAGGCGCAATTATACTTGAAAATAAACATAAGTATGTTGCATAGTGCTAATGTAATAATAATTTGAAGCACTATATTATTGTGGTGAAAGTTCCTCTTTAAGGAGGTTTTGTATCAATCGTGATTTGAAGACCATGTTCCTGGCCTATACTGTAACATAGGGGTAGGTATACTGTGGCTCCTCATCTGTTATGCACTATAATTGCCATCATCCCCAGTCAACCAAAGGATGGTGATGAACACGAATGTGGTGTAAGTCACTGGCCACTTGGAATAGTAGACATAATATAAGAACATAAGGAGTGCAAAAAGACACTTGAAATTTATGAAGTGTAGTATTTATCAGTAGTAATTTGAACAAATAAAAGCTTCAATAGTTACACTCACGTTTGCCTACTCTTGGGCTTTAAGCATCACTGACATCTTTACCCCTACAGCCAATTTATACTGCACCCTCCAAACCATTCGATATCTTGTGATTCCCTTGATGCTGATATTTGTGGTCCTGTCATTGTCTTTCCTTTTCTTACTATCTTCTCTGTTGGAAGACTTCTGGGGGTTCTTTGGTGTTAGGTCACCATGTACAAATAAAGTCCATGGTATATGTAGGACACTGCTCAGTTTAATACTGGCTGTGTAGATGGGACAGGGGTGCAATATAGAAGCAGCTTTAGATGCTGTTGCGGAACTTGCAAGGACACAGATAATGTGAGGAATGTTCTCACATGGGGAACTGTAGGGACAAGGGACTAAATGAGTGTATAGTTGTTTGAGTAACCTGATATATGTGGCACATACATATGTAAAAGTGGGGTAGAAAAAGGTAATGCTATCTTCTGGTATATGTCACATATATGTACATGTGATTTCTGAAATCTTCCAAAGATATTAATGCTATAAATACATAAAATATTTTACAAAAGTAAGTATTAAAAAGCTAAATATTACCTCTGAATCATACGAGAAATATATATATATTAAAAGACTTCATAGATACCTATAAACTTAATAAAATGTTTGATGGTTAATTTTGTGAGATGTTGAAATATTTAAATATACAAAAGATTAATTATGAGAAGATACAATGACTCCCAATAATGTATTAATATTCTTCTGGAGATGTGGTCTGTCATTTAACATAACCTGTTTCAAACCCAGAAGTAATACTGTATTTCATGTTTGCATTTGTGTGCTAGACTACAGTAGTGACATAACTTGTGTGTTTCCACTTCTGACCCTATAATCCTGAGAAATTCTAAAGATATTCTTTTATTTTTCCTGTTTCTTTTCCCCATTCTCCACATAATGAAGTCCTAATTAACAAGTGATAATGTACACATTGGGTGAGTTGCTCTAAAGGTTGATGCTGTGGAGATATGATTTTGTTGATGTGTTCAAAGAACTTCAACATTTTGATGTGGACACACATCTGCATATGTGCTAAAATTTAGGGATGCAAGGGGAGGGGAGAGGGGGAGAATGTCCCCATTAGCATACAAGGTTGTCAGGCTGCTGTTGATGTGTAAGGGATGCACATCACCAGCAATACAACAATGCTGCAATCTGAGACCACTTGCTTGGAATGAGAGTGGAAAGGATGATTTCAGCACCACGAACAGCATCATTGCTTTAACACTCTGAATGCCATAGGGATGTGCATTAAGCACCCCTGTGGCACTCAAAGGGTTAAAAATAGTATACCAAGCAGTACATGATCGTCCTTTCAGCTCTGTATCATATTTCTTGCATGTTGTGCACTGCAAAGGGAAAAAAGCTAAGGTAAGGCAGCATCTAGAGGTATTTGTGGTTATCTGCTGCCCCCAGCCTTGTTCTCTTATCCATTCGTAGCCATAGAACCCCCCTGTACACTGCCTGACCTCCCAGTCTTGTTCCCTTGCCCACTGGTAGCCACAAATCCCCATGGAAACTGCCTGGGTAAGGGGACAAGGCTGGGGGTGACAGGCAGTGTATTTGGGGCTAACACACCACAGTGATGTTCCCCATGTTGCCCTTCTGCATTTCCAACAGTTCAACAATCCTCCATGCTTATGACTTGATTGAGGGCTGTTACTACATAGGAAACTAAAGGGAGATCCCAACTTCACCAGCCTCAGGTAGGAAAAGTTGAGACTGTGAACTCTGACAGCATAGGCTGCTATCGGAGTTTAGTGTATGTGATGAAGTGCCATTTTCCTGCACTTCCAAATGGAAATTACTCATTATGCTGCATTTCCATATGGAAATAGATCATTATCGATGTAATGAGTGAAAATTCTTAAACCTGTCAAAGGCATGTTCGATTGACAATATTGATGTTGATGTGGGCAGATTTTTGTCAGATTGAATGGAATGTGATGTTGAGGACATTGCTCTCACAGGACATCACATTATGAGCCCTCTTTGACCTTTCATCCATCTCCCCATATGTATGTTCTGATACAGTTATAGTTTATGTGTGTTTGGTGAAGAGAGACTAAAGGTTATATCATGTGTTTGAATATATGGAAATATGGTAAAGTTTTGTTTTCTATATTTGTACATGCATATTTGGGCTACAAAAATTAATGTGCCATGGAATCTTGACAATTGTGTTAATGTCATTGGGTGCAACAAGATTACCTCTGTTTCTGTTTCTCTTATAAATAATATTTGACCTATCATTCTTTACACATAATTGAATCCTGCATAAGGTTGAGGCCAATGTTATAAAAGATATTACTTATGTGTGATGCCTTACAGTTATATTTAGTAACAAAACAAGGGACTCTAGATAGGTTACTCTGTGTTTTTTCTTCATAAGTTAAGTAGCAATTATTTTCAGATTTTATGATTAAATTCCTAGACACAGCTATCAGTATTCAGAACAACTCTATCCACACATCCCTGTAATGCAAACCAACAGACAGACCAACCTACCTGAAAAACAATAGCTTCCACCCAAAACACACAAAGAACTCTATCATATACAGCCAGGCCATCAGATACAACAGCATCTGTTCTGACATGACTGAAAGAGACTGGTTTGGATAAAGAACCCAGAAGCAGGGCAAGGATACCCCTAAGAGGCCTAAAAACTATATAAGAGACTCCTCCAACAAGGGCAGGTGGAGAGCAGCTAGGGAGCAACGATAGGGAGCGGAGCTTGCGGTCGTAGGCCTCTCTATAGTGGGTTGTGCTGCGGCCGAAGCCGAGTAAAGGTGCTGACCGCAAAGCCAGATGACCCCCTTCAGTTGAGCTGAAGAAGGTCCAGGATAACACACCACAGAGGGGACTAACACCACCTGCCCCAGGGAGAGTCTAAACCAAAGTAATGGTAGTTAGAACTCACCAAAAAGCAGAAGAGGAAACAGCAGTCTGAGGGCAGGTAGGTGGGTGCAGAAGTAGTGGATCCGGGTCCAGCTGAGGGAACAGAGATGGTAGTCAGTAATCCAGGTAGCCAGAGCAGTTGGAGGCCAGAAGGAGAAGTACAGGCCACAAGCAGGAACAAGGGCTGAGGCAAGACAACAGAGGGCAAGGACAGGCTGGAAGGCCAATGGAGAACCAAAGGTGATGAGGAGAAGCTGGAGGGCGAAGAGGCAGGAGAAAGCCCTGGAACACAATGGCAGGAATGGCTGCAGGATTAAGGCAGGCATACCAGATGAGAGCAAGGTCAGCTCTCACTCACTGGAGGAATGCCGACTACTGAGCACCGAGCTCAGCCGGGCGCCCAAGAAAACCCAGAAGATGCGTCATGACGCCGACGCAACCGGACGTCGGCGCATGCGCAGATGCGCAGAAGAAGGCAGAACGGGCGCCGAGCGGGCAGGGAGTGTAGCGACAATGATGGACTGTGACAAGCACCTCCAGAAACTCGGAAGAGACTTTATAAAACAGGGTTACAGTGCAAGGATTATTGACAGTCAGATACAGAAGGCTACCCAAATACCAAGAAAAAATCTATTGAGCTACAAAGAACACCATAAGGAAACAAGGAGTCATGATGATCAGCAGCAACTCTCTGTGGAATCGGATTCTGTCAAGGAATATCGAGACATGCTTATTGATCGAGTGGAGGGTTGCATTGTGGAGGATGAGAAAGAGAAAACAAGACACAACAAACATCTAGACAGTATAGTGAAAAGGAAGCAAGCAAAGCATTTCAACCAGCATATCCCATTGGAACACATGGCAACTAATGGGTCTCAGTAGGGGGGCAAAGCCCCATCATTGGTGGTGGTGGTGCTGGTGGCAGCACATCTCTTTGGGACTTGCACCCTGAGTAACTGACACACTGGAACACTGTGTAGCTCCTAGAAATGGTCCCACTGCATGTGAGATGGTTTCTGCATACTTGGAGGATAGCTACGTTTTAGGCAGAAACAATGACCCCATGGAATACTGGCAAGCAAAGCAGTGTGTTTGACCAGCATTGACACGTACTGCAGTGGAAACCATCAGCTGTCCTCTAGCAAGCATTGACCATCAGAGGGTTTTCAGTGCGACTGGTTATATTGTCAATGACTGCAGGACACGACTATCAAGCAGCAATGCTGGAAGACTAACATTCTTAAAAATGAACAACATCTCATACCATCTGAGTATCAGGTAGCAGAAACCACACTTGACATACAAAGCCAGGATAAATATATTAATAGCAGCACAGATGAGGAGGTGGACGAGGTATGTGAAGAAGGGTTGCCACCATCTACCCCGCTTGGGACCACTGCTATGAGAGACAAGTAATGTGTGTCAATAATCTGAGAAGGAGGACAGCTATTTGATGCAACCATGACAACAGTAAAAAAACTATATACATACACAAATCACCATACTAGCCAGTCCCCCACCACTACAATACACATCTGCCACATTGTAGGTTGCACTTTATTTTTTTTATTACTTGACATCATCATGATGAATTTGTGCCAGTGTCACTTAAGCAGGAAGTTAGTGTTGTGGGCAAAGGACAAATGCATTCTGCATGCTAACACATTTTTTCAAGATATATGTTGCTGTAGGACTCACAACTTTGACTTTCAGACACTTATTTGTAAACGACAGCCTCAGAAGAAGTAATATTACAGTGCGAAATGTAGTACCTATAGGAAATATAGGAGAAAAATGTGTTAAAATAGGTGAAACATTTGTTAAAGGGGATGTATCACCTTAAAAAGATTTTTGCCCATAGGTTTTGTTTTATAAAAATATTACTAGGGAAGCTGTTTGGTTGTTTTTTACTGTAATTTTGAAGATATTTAATGTGATTTTCTGTGCTTATCTGCATAATGTGCACAGCACAGCTTGTCTTCTCCTCTCACCTCCCTCCCAGCTGCCCAGGGAGCGTCTTCATGCTTCCCTTTGGTGTGCTGTGAATGGCTTCTATCATTATACCAAGCTCCGGTTTGGTTTGCATTATACTGAGGTTGCAACCTCAGTATAATGCTTACCGGAGCTTGCTATAACAATTGGAGCCATTCACTGCACGCAGACGGGAAGCGTGAACCTGCCCCCTGGGGCAGCTGGGAGGGAGGTAGGAGGAGAATTAGGCAGTCAGATAGAGCTGTGCCGGTCAGCATAATGCAGGATGCTGATTCTTCTGCAAAGCTCTATCTGATTTAAATATAGAATATCTTAAAAACTAGTTACATTACAATATACAAAAACAGCTTCCTTAATACTAATTTAATAACAAAACCTATTAGCAAACATTTTTAAGGTGATACATCCTCTTTAAAATAGGAGGAAAGTTTTCGTGAAAAGTCACGTGGGAAATTTTTCACACTTTTCACCCACCCCTAACTATGAACAAATTTAATAATAATAAAAGTAGGAGCTGTAAAGACCGTTATGCATCCAGTGAGTCTGAGGAGGAGGAAGTGACCACCACGAACATGAAAGGGTCTGAATGCCCTGGTTCCCCAGAACCAATGATGGCCAGTCTCCCTACATCACCCCTAGGGATCTTGCAGAAATTTGTCTCATTTGAGGAAGAAGAGGGTAGCAGTAGTGTGGCAGGACAGGTCAGCTACCGGTCCCTGCTGCTAGTGCTGTGCCTGCTGACAGTGCTGTCCCTTCTGTGCCTGCTGCCAGTACTGCACCTGCTGCCAGTGTGTCTTGTAGTTCTCAGATGGGGGAGAATTATATGGTGCCTTTTGTCACAGCAGGGGACCCTAAGTCATACTTGCCATCCCCAAGCAGTCCCACCACTAGTACTACTACTAAGAAGGTCCAGCAGAGTGTTGGGAGCGAGGGAGGGGGTGATCATATTACTAGTTAGGAGGAAGACTCAGGGATTGAAATTGATGAGGTTTGTGTTAGTAGTAGTAACAGTGATGGTGAAGCAACTGGTGGGAGTGATAGGGGAAGTAATGCAGAGTGGTCAGAAAAGCGGTCTACTGAACCTGGGAGTCCCCTCTTCCCAGTCCCCATGGCAGTGTTCACATGGAACATGATCCTGAAGAAGTAAGAACTGATGGCTTGAGAAGGAGAACTGGTGGCTAACAGCAATAATGGCACCATCACCAGGATCACAGGTCAGCTGCCTGTGTCTGCTGCTAGTGCCGCTAGTCCGCCTTCTTCAGGTCAATAAGAAATGGCAAGTGTGAGATTAGGGGACCCTCTGTCACATTTCTCATCACCTCAGGGAGGGACTGGTGGTTGTGATGATGATGGGAGAGAGGCTGGGGTGTAAGAGACATTAATAGCCTTTTTAGCCTAAACTGAGAAGGAATGGGAGACAGGGATAGGGATGTGCAATAACCACCAGCAGTGAGCTTTTAGATTTTGCTGAGTTTGCAACTGCTCTAATTCCCGCCAAAGAAATTGGGTACCACTGTCACTGTGCCCCCTGCCTCTCCCCAAAGGCAACACTTGGCAAGGCAGAGATCAAAGAGGAGGAAGAATAGAGAAACCCTGCCAATGGCTGAAAGTTTGATGGTAAGTGAAACATTTTGCTCACCATCACCTTCTTGCTTTAGAGTAACTACATCTCCTGGTAATCCACCTTGTTCATCTTTACCTCCCGCACCTGTTAATAGCCATTCAGTAGATGTCAGGATGTGGCAGATGTGCAGTTTGTGTCTATCCATTGTACACTGTGTGGTGCTCTGACCACATGTGGCAGTGTGGTGGAGGATAATTATATCCAGGGCATAAAGCTGCATCTGAGGCGATTCCATCCCGCAGAATATGCTAAGCTGCTGGCAGAGAGGGTTCATCATTACTATTAAATTGTCTGCAAGTTGTCATATGTCCTTAGTGGGGAAAGGATAATAGGCTTAATGACAGCAGCAGTACTTGTTTTCTGGTGGGGGGATTTCACATTGGGGACCCTAAGTGTCATGGTGTTTGTATAGCGTTGTGCCAGGTGTTTGATGTGAGCGCAGATGTAACCATTGTTCCCAGTCCTTCCTTTATTTACCACACGCACACTGTGCACATTGCAGTTGCTGATGAGAGGCACAGTTTCCACATTCCAGGGAAACATTTTTATTCTAGTAATAACACACCCATGATTTCGGAGGAGGGGCAGGTGAAGAAGCATTAATGGCCAACTTCTTCTTTTCTCCACATATACCTGAAGCGGTGAGGGCTAGTTATGGTGCTGCTACTGCCTCAGACACATTGCTGGAGGTAGTAGTGGCAAGTGGAACCTTCATCATCCCTCACCCATGTTACTGTTGTTGTTGATCCCATTCCCTTTGAGCTGCCTAATCATCCTGCTGTTTAAACAACTCAAGAGTAGTAGCAAGAACAGCAGATGCAAATTTCATAATTACACTGGGGCATTTGACAATGACCAGTAGCCACTGGCCAACAAAACATGACCTGCTGGCACTAGGCCAGCAGGGCACTTTTTTCTCATAGGTTGATCTTTAAAAAAAAAAAAAAAACAGAGTCCTACAAAAAAAAAAAAGTTTTTGTGCTTGTTTGTAACAAACCGAACTCCTACAAATGAATGTTTCCTTAGGGCTTGTGCCAAACAAGCCTAAGCCCAATAACAAATCAATGTTTCCTCATTGCTTGGGTCAACTCAAATCTATGTCCTACAACACATCAATGTTTCTTGATGACTTGTGACAAACAAGTCTAAGTTTTACAAATCAATGTTTCCTCAGGGGGTGGGTCTAACACAAGTCTTTCCCAAGACTCCACCCACCAACCCAGTAACCTACCTCAGACCCCTTTTATACCACATCTTATGTTTTTTTATTGTATTTATTTATTTTTTTTTTCATTGTCCTCTCAATCAAAGTAAACAAACCCACCCTCCAAAAAAATTCCCTGATCATCTGATTGTTTCCCCACACTCCCCCAACACAGGCACCCACATGCCCATATTATGCTATGTCTTTGGGAAATAAAATAACATTTTCTATGTATTTTGTGTAAATTCAATGTTCCTATTGATTTCAATGGAATGAGCTAGGCGAAAAAAGAGGAAAAACTGCACTTTTCGCTGGAAATTATTCGCCAAGCTGGGGAAGAGCCATTATTTGCCAATTTTTTTAGACAGATGTAGGAATCAGTTTTATGCACTCAACATCACTGTCTAGATGATCAGTTGGGAAGCACAACACAACCCTAATGTTCCACTTCATGCTTCCTTACAGCTCCTGTCCCTTCCCTCTTCCTACTGAGTCACACTGTGGATGGATCACTCGGTAACTCTGAGCACCTCGGACCCTATAATCACAAGAAAAGCGGAGTCATTCTGGGGAAAACCAACTACAACAACAAATTCCTCAAATCCATATTGATAAAAATAAGACTTTTAAGTACTTCAGTGATGCTTTGGAGACATCTTTAGCTTTCCAGTTGTTCAAAGTCCCCCTTTAACCCAGGGATGTAGCCAATGCATTGCAAAATAAATGTGCTGGATACATCTCTGGCACTCAGATCTTTCAATCAATGCAGAATTTTTATCATTCCCCTATGAAGCAGCTGATTTGCTTCATAATTACTCCATTTTCTTTTGAACATTAGGTCCTTTGTTCTTTTGTATCAGTCCCTCAGTTCCTATGGATTGTAAAATGAAATGAGCAGGCTCCTTTTGTCTTCATTGTCTTTTAATTGTGATTGTAGATATTCTTACAGACATTGCTCCCTATCAAACTGTTGTATAGCATTGCTGAATTTGCTGGAGTTTTATTAATAAACTGTAATAAATCCAAACCAAGAAGAGTCTTAAAGTGCTACTGCACCAAAGAAACAAAATCTGAGATTAAGGAATATAGTGCATATTGTTTAATAAAATCTTGTATATTCATTCAACAAAACCGAATTATATATTTTTTATCATATTATCCTCTTTCACACAGAAAAATGTGGATGTTTAAAAACCTTACAAAACTCTTTCATGTAGAGAAGACAGCATAGAGTGCCTGCTATCAGGGCCAGCAAGCATGTACCTCCAATACGGTACCGCACCCTATCACTGCTGGACACACTTTGTGACTCAAGAATGTATATTATATATATATATCCCAAGAGATACCCTTGCTGTTCCAATATTGTGTTTCAGCCCAGACAGTGCGCGTAAAAATTGCACATGAAATAACACGCACTGTATTGCCCCCAATGTAAGTCTAATTGACTCTCTAATCTTACAGAAAAAATCAGCCTTATATAAAAGGACAGTGAATATATATATATATATATATATATATATATATTGTACCAGCCCAAAAAGGACATGTTTGCACAACAAACATGTCTGCGTAAGGTGCAACATATAATATTGGTAAATTACTCTCACTGATCACAAAAAAGGCACACTATAACAATGAACAATATGATTACTTCTTTATGTTGAAAATATAATAAAACAATGAAATGCAACAAAACATATAAAATGACATACCCCCAAAAAATAATAATTGAAGATGGAGGAGCTTAAAAATATATCCATATTTATGTTCACTGCAGAGGAAACAATATCTGTATAGACACTATATCACAGACATACACTGGTCCACTTTTTAACAAATAGTTTTCACACTTCGTTTATAATCCTCTCATCGGAACCAAAAAGTTCTCATATTTCGTGTGTGGTCTTTTTAAACATAGCAGGGCATTACATTGTCTTTAAAGAGACATAGTTCACATTGTCTTTAAGAGGATTATTTGGGAACACAAGTTTATAGATCTTCAATGTATTCCTTGCACTTTTATATGAATGTCCCACAGTTTATTTGAAAAGATGATAATTTATAATAACGTGCTTAGAATGTAGCTTGTTGCTATTAACACATTCTGAATTGCACCATTAGGTAATTCCTTAACATCTGACATACTGACATGATACAGATATAACGACATCCTGGAGTGTGGATATTAGTATATTATGTCCACTTGTGTGTCCCACTGTAGTATCTATAGAGAAATATGATAATGAGTCTATACAATTATCATCTGACAGTAAAGTTTATAAACAGCTCAAATTTGACCCACTAAAGAATTTCAGAAAGAACTAGATCTAATACTACAATTAGGACTAAACAATGGTACACTAACACAGAATTTTATTTTATTAATGTAACACATCCAAAGTTACCAGTATTTTATTTTTTTACCTAAAGTTCACAAAAGTATCACAAATCCACCCAGATGTCCTATTGTTTCCGGGATAGATTCTTTAAAGTGAGACCATCATCAAACTTAAATTGCCCCCCAAATCTTTATTAACATAGCGATTTGCATATATACACTTTTATTTTGCTAAATAAGATCCGGAATTAGTGAGAAATAAAAACGCTCAGCAGTCAGCAGCAGCAGCCATAGGGATCTTGCTGTAGGCACTCTCTGTGCCTGCACCGTCAGTCCCTTCTGGTACCTTAAGGTATCAAGGAGCTCCAATCACCAATCCTGGAGGTGAATGGTATGACTCAAAGATGCCTTTTCTGCAAGATGTCTGTGCTGGTGCCCTGCCGAACACGTTCTATTTTTCACTACTTATTCAGCAAAATAAAAGTATGTAAATGCATATCGTATTTGGGGGGCAATTTAAATTTGATAATAATTCCACTTTAACTTCTAATCATAGTTAATATATATAGATTGTCCAGTTAAGAAATTGAAAGTGTCACTTAAAGATACAACTCCCATCATTAACGCTTTAGAAGAATTAAAATGGGAGGTAAGTTACAAACTAGTCACAGCTGATTTCTTGTCACTATATACTATTATAGATCACTAAAAAGGTTGCATAGCTTCTACATTTTTTTTACAACAGGACAACACAATGCAGATATCATAGATCAATTTCATTATTGACTTAATTATGTTTATTTTACAAAACAAATATTTTTGGTATGAGGATACATTTTATTTGCAATTACAGGGTTCCGCCATGGGCACCAGGTTTGCACCAAGATATGCCAACTTATATATGGGATATTGGGAGTTACATCACACTTCGCATAACAATTCTTTCGGCACAAACCTGGTACTATGGCTGGACATATACAGATGATGTGTTTTTACATAGTTACATAGTAGTTTAGATTGAAAAATAGACTTGCATCCATCAAGTTCAACCCCTTTCCTATTCTTGTTTCCCTCTATTGAACCAAAAGAAGGCAATTTCAAATTCTGCTTTGAATGAGGGAAAGAATTCCTTCATGGCTCCAAATTACCAACAATTTGGAAAGGTAATGCTGACACACTTTGCACGATTTAAGAAGTAACAACAGGTAACAAGCTAAATCGTTGAGCACGAGTTAGTGAGTTTATACTATACATCTTTATGTCATATACCTTCATTTACTATAGTGGGACACACAAGTTGTCCTTTTGTAAAAAAACGTAGACGCTACGTAACCTTTTTGGTGATCTATAATAGCATATAGTGACGAGACGTCAAATGTGACTAGTTGGTAACCTACCTCCCATTTTTATTCTTCTAGTGTATTGATGACGGGAGTTGTGTCTTTAAAATATGCTTTCAATTTATTAACTGGACCTTGTAGAAAACAATCTATATATTGACTAAGATTAGAAGTTAAAAAGGATCATCAAGCTTAAATTGCACCCCAAATACTTATTACCATAGCAATATGCATATACATACTTTTATTTTGCTGAATAAGTAGTGAAAAATAGAACACTTTCAGCAAGCAGGGGGCACCACCACAGACAACTTACAGAAAAGGCATCTTTGAGTCTGTTCTGTCCGTCCCATTCACCTCCAGAATTGGTGAGTGGAGTTCCTTGGTACCTTAAGGCACCAGAAGGGACTGATGGAGCAGGCACAGAGAGAGCCTACAGCAAGATCCCTGCTGCTGCTGCCTGCTGAACAAGTTTTATTTCTCACTAATTAAATAAAAGTATGTATATGCAAATCACTAGGGTAATAAGGATTTGGGGGGCAATTTAAGTTTAATGATGGTTCCGCTGGACTCTATCCCGGAACCAGTAGAACACTTTGGATGTGTTTCATTAATAAAATAAAATTCTGACTGTGTTAAAATACCATTGTTTAGTCCTAATTGCAAGATTAATATAGGTGTTTCTGAAATTCTTTATTGGGTAACATTTGAGCTGTTTATAAACTTTACTGTCAGATAATAATCTCATAGACTCATTATCATATTGCTCTTTATATACTAAAGTGGGGCACACAAGTGGAAATAATACACTAATATCCACACTCCAGGGTGTCGTTATACCAGTATCTTGCCAGTATGTCAAGTGTTAATGAATAAGCTAATTATGTGATTTGGAAAGTATTAATAGAAACAAGCCACATGCTGAGCCCGTTATTATAAATTATCATCTTTTCAAATAAACTGCGGGATATTTTGTTTCCAATAAGCAGATTATACACAAAGTGTGAAAACTATTTGATAAAAAGTGGACCAGTATATGTCTCTGATATAGTGTCTATACAGATATTGTTTCGTCTGCAGCGAACATATCTGGATATATTTTTATAATCTCCTCCATCTTTAATCGTTTTTTGGGTGGGTATTTTATTATATATGTTTTGTTGCATTTCATTGTATTAATATATTTTCAACATAAAGAAGTGATCATACTGTTCATTGTGACTATTTTGTGATCAGTGCAAATAATTTACCAATCTTACATGTTGCACCTTACACAGATGTGTTTGTGATGCAAACATATCCTTTTTGGGCTGGTAAAATATATATATTCACTGTCCATTTATATAAGAATTGTATGTTGTATATTTGCATATAGGTCATTTTTTCTGTATGATTAGATAGACCTTTGGACATGCATCGGGGGCAATACAACGTTTGTTATTTCATGTGCAATTTTTCTGCGCACTGTCTGGGCTGAAACACGATATGGGCACAGCACGGGTGTCTCTTAGTATATAATATACATTCATCAGGCCACGAAGTGTGTCTGGCGGTGATAGGGTGCTGTACCACATTGGAGGTACAGTACATGCTTGCTGGCCCTGATAACAGGACAATCTATTCTCTCTTCTCTACATGAAAGAGGTTTTAAAACGCCCTCTTTTTTCTATGTGAAAGAGATTTATATGATACTTAAAATATGTAATTAGTTTTTGTTGAATTGATATACAAGATTTTATTAAACAATATGTGCTATATTTCCTAATCTCTGATTTTGTCCCTTTGGTGTAGTAGTGGTTTAAGAATCTTCTTTGTTTAGATTTCTTTTTGGGGTCCATGTAGTGGGGACACTTTTCTTGGAGCAGCATTGCATAGAGATATTTTTTCGACTACATTCATTGCACATTCTCTTTTCTTGTACAAATTGTAATAAATGCTTGGTTCTCTAGGAAGATCTGTTCCTGTTGATCTGCGGGATCAGACCTGTCAAGGGGAACTATCAGATGATGATTCCCTTTAAAAAACACTGTGCAATTAGGATCTTTCAAATAAAACATCTGTTTTGCTGTGTGTGCATTGCTTGCATGTCAATGTATTTTTATAGTATCTAATATCTGTATCTAATGAAAAATTATATTCATAGCTGGAGAAAAACATTGTATGAGTGTCACATCTAAATAATTTAGTATGAATACATATTAATTCTAAATTGCCTAAGTTGCTAATGAAATTCATGATACAGATTTAACCCTCTGAGAGCCAGTGAAGTATCTGTGCATTACAAGCCAATGCTTTAGATACCTGCTTGGCACTCAAAGGGTTAATCAGAATAATATATGGGACAGGTGTGGGTGTTTTGTTTATATCCTATATAATAATTTGATAAATCGTGTGTAACGCCCAACATGCGCAGTAGACACTGCTGCGCGTGTGGCAGTCATGCGCAGTAGAGACTGCCCGCGCTGCAGCTGATACAGAGCTGGGCGCTCCAAAGGAGCGTCCAGCTCAGTATCAGCAGTACTGCGGGCAGTCTCTACTGCGCGTGACTGCTCCGCGACCGGCTGCCAGAGGCACTGTGGCCCGTGTAACGGGCTGTTCAACTAGTACATATATATATATATATATATATATATATATATATATATATATATATAGGTTTGAGTGTCATAGAAGCTTCCAGGGCATTGGGGGTTATTCCCTAAGGCATGATAAATAGGTGATAATGCTGAGATGTCTTCTCCAATTATATCACTTCAGTTCCTATATTATTCTATGGAGCCGATTCACTAAGATCTCCAAATCTTAGTGCACTGGCTCCATAGAATAAGATGAGCTTTAGAAGTAATATCACTGGAGAAGACATCTAGGTTTTATCCCCTTTTTTCATGCCTTAGTGCATTTTTCCCCTTGTGTTGCACTGTGTTGGATAACTCTCCGGCATTCAGCCTTAATCCTTATACATTGATTTGTTTGAATGTATCCAAATGTCTGCATTGCCCCCAAGAGAAGTATCAGACAGAAACAAAAGGACATTTATAATTTTTTGCAATGCAGTTTTTTTAACTCCTGGGGGAGTGTAACGGAAGGTAGGAAGGGACCGCGTCGCCTTCCGCCGTCGTTCCTGGGTCTCTCCTTCTCGACGCAGATAAGCGCCGTCGGATGCACCAGTTGTAGTATGAACAGTCACTGGAAACAGCCGCAGGATCGCTGGAAGCTGGGAAGCATGGAAGAGTCCACGTCGCCGCCTGACAGTCCACAAAGTTAAGTCGCAGGAAACTGGCAGCAGGCGGTCGGCGATTCAGGATACTTGGCGCAGATGGGTATCAGAGTGGATACTTTAGACCATTAGCAATACAAGACTCCAGGACTCCTTGTTCACTCCAAAACAGAACTCTTTATTACAACAAACCACAGCATATTTATACAGTTTCAAACCACACTAACTTGGAGCACAGTACAGGAGACTTAATTCAATCACAGTTCATCAATAGGACACAGCAAATGGTAGGGCAGAATACAATGGGGTAGTCACAGGGATAATTCAGTCACCACAAAGGGTCCAAGAACCAACAACAAATGATTCAGGGAAACATAATAGGGCAGACATGATTGGATTAATCACACAGCAGGGGGCCACAGGACAGTGCTCAATACAATGACTTGAGTAATTAAGCAAAAGGCTTGGGGGACTACAATACATATTGAAAGTAAATATGCTCAAACTCAAATGATTAACCCTTTGCAGGTCAGAAGAGTTTGCAGCACCCAAGCCTTGAATTGTTCTTTCCTCTGGTACAGCTGCTTATCCACATAAGGCTAGCCAAAGTCTCTTAGTCCAGGATAAGGGCTTGAGAGATCGTATGCCAGGGCACAAAGGAGTGTCCAATATCCATAATCCTTGGGCCCAGGGGTGAATAAATGCCATGCCCAGACAAGAGCTCCCAGTAACGGGTAGGATCCGTTACATTTCTCCCCCTTTTTTGTACCAAGCCAGCGGTTGCAATAGTAAATGCTGGCTTGGAGTTGTAAGAGAGCATTGCTGCTGTGAGCCCCTTGTCTGGACAGTTCATTAGTCTGGAGGCCTTGGTCCTAGGCCAGTCTCAAATGGGAAGCCCCTTGTCCTGGGCCAGGGAAACAATGAGCAGTCCTTTTGTCCTGGGCCTGTAGAAAACATGAGCCCCTTGTCCGGGCCTGGTAATAGAAACAAGTCCCTTGTCCTGAACCAGAGGTACAGTCTTGGTTCTTAATCCTGGGCCAGGGATATTGGTGCCTGTTGGCCCTGGAAATCAACAAATTGGGCGGCCTCTCCTGGGCTATGCTCCACTCAGAGCTGGAGTCCAATGTTCCTGGGTCTGGGGCCAGTGGCTCAGGGTCCAGAGCCAATCTATACGGGGAATCTCCCTGGGGCAACTGGGTCTCTGGATCCTGTGCATCAGAATGTGGGGAGAGGGGCATATCTCCCCCTTTTAGTTGGGCCATCGCCCCAGAGGAACAGGAGAGGATGTTTGTCCCACTCCCCTGTGCTGGGGCAACGTTCTGGGGCACATTCCCACCCCCCATGCAGAACTCAGGGAATTCAGGGGCCCCAGTAACATCCCTGTTGAGGACTGTGGTCCCTCTCACCAAGTCAGGGGCCAAAGGGGGATTGGTGGGGGACACCTTCTTAGGGCTGCTGGTGCACTTGCTCCCATTCACCAGCGTCAGGTCAAAACAAGGGGTAGTGTGCTCACACCTACACACCACAGCAGGGAATTCACAAGGGTTGATGGGGACCGCATTCCCACCCATCAGTTCATACAATATTTCCTCTGGCGGGCCAGTAGTACTGCTTTCTCCCAGCCTGCTGGGGTCCTCCTCTGGTAGGCCATCCTTGACAGTCCCTTTTCCTGCCTTGAGGGAGACCGCAGTCCCATCCCTCAAGGCTGCAGCATCCATGACCCTGGGGAGCACACACGGCTCTGCTCCCAAGGCATTCTCCAGCAAACCAGGGACCATCTTTTTAGGGCTGCTGGTGAGCTTGCTCCCACTCACCAGCATCAGGGCACAACAAGGGGTGGTGTGCTCACTCCTGCACACCACAGCAGGGGATTCACAAGGGCTAATGTGGACCGCACTCCCACCCATCAGTTCACAGTCCATATCTTCAGGAGGGCCAGCGGCACTGCTTTCTCCCAGCCTGCTGGGGTCCTCCTCCTGTAGGCCATTACACACAGGCCCTTCTTCTGCCTTGAGGGAGACCGCAGTCCCATCCCTCAAGGCGGCATCCTCTGTGGCCCTGGAGAGCACATACTGCTCCGCTTCCAGGGCATTTTCCACAACAACAGGGGGCATCACTTTGGGGCCGCTGGTGAGCTCTTCCACACTCACCACAGCAGGGGGTTCACAGGGACTGATGGGCTGTCTCCTACCCATCAGTTGGGGCACAACATTGCTGCTGGTGGGGACCTGCATCTCATCCACCGCAGCTGGGAAAGCAGGGAAAGGGGCAACATGCCTGTCAGGGGAGACGTCTGTCCCATCCCCTGATGCAGAGGCATCTTCTTGGCTGAGGAGGAACGCATTCCCACTCCTCAGCTCAGGCAAAACATCATCCAGGGGCAAAGGGGCATCAGGGAGGACCGTTGTCCCCTTCCCTGATGTAGGGGCACCACAAGGGGCACTGGTAAGGAACGCATTCCCACTCACCAGTGTGGAGTGAACAGGGGAAACTCCATCCAAGTCCTCAGCTTCACTGAGGTCCTCCTCAGATGAGTAGCCCCCCCAGTCTTTTTCTTCCTCTAGGGCCTCCCGAATTTCTTGCACTAATCTGGCATACATGTATTCTACCTCACACTCCCAACCGACTGTGTCGCTCAAGTCCTCTTGCAAGCTCACAGGGACGTACCCCCCTAGCATATCTTCTCGTTTGGCCAAAAGCTCCAAGAAGCGGTCGTTTTCTGGACTGCCAAAGTTTGAATCCCACAGATAAGCATCCCATACCAGCCCTTGGATCTTACATCGCAAGCGGGCCAGGGAGAAGGTTACTGGGAGCATGGGGCCATACTCTTGTTCTATGTGATTTACCAGCATCCAGTAGGCATCTTGCATCCGTAGCTCCTCTGTGATGCAACCACCCAGTTCTGGAATAAAGTCATTTATGATATCGCCCAGCCAGAAACTCCACTGAGACTGGATTAATTCGAAGCGGTCCTCATATGACCCAAAAGCATCCGCCATATCTCACTCGATGCAACCGATGAATGAAGGAGAAATCCCACCGCTAGCCACCAATGTAACGGAAGGTAGGAAGGGACCGCGTCGCCTTCCGCCGTCGTTCCTGGGTCTCTCCTTCTCGACGCAGATAAGCGCCGTCGGATGCACCAGTTGTAGTATGAACAGTCACTGGAAACAGCCGCAGGATCGCTGGAAGCTGGGAAGCATGGAAGAGTCCACGTCGCCGCCTGACAGTCCACAAAGTTAGGTCGCAGGAAACTGGCAGCAGGCGGTCGGCGATTCAGGATACTTGGCGCAGATGGGTATCAGAGTGGATACTTTAGACCATTAGCAATACAAGACTCCAGGACTCCTTGTTCACTCCAAAACAGAACTCTTTATTACAACAAACCACAGCATATTTATACAGTTTCAAACCACACTAACTTGGAGCACAGTACAGGAGACTTAATTCAATCACAGTTCATCAATAGGACACAGCAAATGGTAGGGCAGAATACAATGGGGTAGTCACAGGGATAATTCAGTCACCACAAAGGGTCCAAGAACCAACAACAAATGATTCAGGGAAACATAATAGGGCAGACATGATTGGATTAATCACACAGCAGGGGGCCACAGGACAGTGCTCAATACAATGACTTGAGTAATTAAGCAAAAGGCTTGGGGGACTACAATACATATTGAAAGTAAATATGCTCAAACTCAAATGATTAACCCTTTGCAGGTCAGAAGAGTTTGCAGCACCCAAGCCTTGAATTGTTCTTTCCTCTGGTACAGCTGCCTATCCACATAAGGCTAGCCAAAGTCTCTTAGTCCAGGATAAGGGCTTGAGAGATCGTATGCCAGGGCACAAAGGAGTGTCCAATATCCATAATCCTTGGGCCCAGGGGTGAATAAATGCCATGCCCAGACAAGAGCTCCCAGTAACGGGTAGGATCCGTTACAGGGAGATACACATATTGACCCCCAGCCCTACCTCACTGAATTGGTAGCCACAGAACCACACTTACTGACACCCAACCTTGTACTATAATGTCCTGATGTGTGATGAGTAGTGGGAGTTCCTCCAGCTTCTACCTGATTATATCTACTATGATGGAAAGTCTGGTCTCCCATTGTCCACCATCCCAGCCTTGCTACACAGTAGCAAAAGGACCACATATACTGACCCCCTCAGCCTTGTCATACAACACAGATGGCCAGAGAAGTACAAATAATGGCCTTCCAGGAGTCCCAGCATTGTCTCACTGCAATGGTAGCTAAAGACCCACACACTTTGAGTCTGTATAACAACAGAAATTCTTAGGCATAGACGAAAAATTGTAAAGTTCTCATGAAAAGTTAGTGGTGTTAGTGAAAAAGGTAAACCTTTTTGGGATTTTCTGAGGTAAACTTTGCAGAAAAAGCAGAAAATCATGTTTTTTTAGCAAAATTTTCCATAAGACTAAAAAATCTGACTTTTCAGTCATCTCTTCTTGAGATTTTTAATATAACACTGATTTCTCCTGTACTGTAAAACCTAGCACTGCAGTCCTTGGGAGAGGAGCAATAGAATATTGTAGAGGCAGACAGGAAAGAAGTAGAGATGGAGTTACCTGTGGATGCATGGGGTATAGGTGTGATTTATAGACAGTGACAATCACACTGATAGTGTCACTGATAGACTGGGTGTACTGCAATGCAAGCCTTACTTGTCATCCAGCAAGCATTCAGTCAGAGTGGAGTTTCAATGCAGCTGGTTATACTGTATTGTTAATGTCCATAGGACATATCGATCCAGCAACAACATAGTTGTTAGACTTACTTTTTAAAATTAACTAGCATCCAATACATTCTACGTACCATGTAGCAAAAACTGAAAAAAACACACAGGACAGAGAAGCATATAGCACATGCAGAATCATCAGCATTGAGGAGGAAAAGGTGAGATCTGCACAATTGTCACTATCTATAACAGTGCCATGAAAATTAATGAATGATTGACAAAAATAATAAGAGGATATATTGGAATCATATATAATTTGTATAGTATTCCTCTCTAATCATCATCATCATCATCATCATTCTCACCACCTTATTCACCATGCTAAATTCAACATTTTATGTTTTTATCTTTATGTTATTTAATATAATCACCATTCGTTTATGAATATAATTTTACAATTATACTATCACTATTGTCTTATGTGTTTTATTCAGATACCAATAGAGAGTAGTCATACTAATGTGATAACACAGCTCGTATGTCTTCCAGTAGCATGATTGTGAAGGGAAGGGGACAAGTTTACTCTTGATCAGTAATTTAAAAGGCAAGCCTTTTTAAAATGTTATATAGGTTATTATGCTAAGTAAACCATTCTAACAGTACCTTATGCTTTGGTTACCTATTGCAAAAATAATAATAAATACAGAGAAAAAATCTTAGCAGGCCTATAGCAAGGTAAGTCTTTAAATAATTTAGAAGGTCTATAGGAAGGCAAGCTTTGAAAAATATTTGTAGCCTGTTAGCAAAGTGAGCCTTGAAAAAATGTATGCCTATAGCAAAGTAAGTATGGAAAAAATGTTTTCATGCTTGGAGCAAGACAAGCCTTGAAAAAATAAAGCTGCTTGCAGGCTTGAGGCATGGCAAGCCTTAAAACACATTTTTGCAAACCTACCATTGCCATGAATATTATAAATCATGCATCCGTGACTCATGCAGTGGAAGCAGCACTAGCAGTGATTTGGAAAATGTTACTACTTTTTTTGTTGATGTTTAAGCAGCAGCACAAGAAACCACCACTTTAGGTGCATGTGTGAGGGAAGAAGTTTTCTAATCACAATAATCCATCTTCTCTTGCACCTCCCCTAAAATCATGGGTGTATGAATCTTTTTTTCCCTGGTGCAGGGATAGATTGTACAGTTATCAATAACTGCAATGTACACAATGTGTGAAAAGATTTTGAAGAGGGGGAAAGATTGCGATCACACACCTTGGTATTTTTTTAACCCTTTCAGCATCAGGGTCTAATGGAAGCTTTTGTACCTTGTTGGCCTTAAACATTTTCAATATTTTTGCTATCCATCTGTTTAGGCATAATTTCTATTTTTAACTTTGTATTTGTATAGAATACTATGTATCTTTTTTTTAAGGGCAAATTCAGCTTTTTTCATGGCACCTCACAAAAACTGAATTTTGAATTTTATGACAAGCTATGATGTCATCATAAGTACAAAAGAAGTAAACCAAATGACTTGTTTTGCAACTATAACAAACTATATATCAAAAACATTTATGTTGTTAGTGAAAATTCCAAATAATTTTAAAAGTCTCAAACCTTTTGAGTACAAAATTTGTATAATACTTCTGTATTTGCACAAATACGGAACTCATTGCTGTAAACACGCCAAGACATTCTTGAAAATGAGAGAAATATCAATGTATTCTTCCTAATTAAAAAAAATGTATAATTGTACCTATAAGCATGGCCTGAGCAGACACCTAATTAACAGGAGCACAAAAAATGCATTTGTTTCTCATATTTATACCACTTCAAATGTACTGAAATCTTTGAAAACTATGAAATGTCCTACTGTTATCATTAGTTTTTAAGAGAAATCTGGTATCCCATTGGTTTGAGTTGACTTACTGTATGGGGTACCAGATGATCAAACTACACAAACAACAAGCTTCCAATTTTTTTTACTTTTTTCATACATGACTCGCCTGTGGTTATCCCAGCTATAGAAAAAGTAGACAAAACACACCATATTGGAAATAATACAAACCATGGCATCAAATGAGGAGTCACTTGCCTTTCTATTCCTAACCTGTTGAGCACAAATGTTTCCAGAAAGAGGTGCTACAGGAAAAAAAAGATATTTCTTTTTTACATTTTCACTCCTTCAAATGTACCTAAATCTTTTAAAACTGTGCAATATGTTACAGAATTCATTATCTACTACTTGTCCAAGAAAAATGGTATCCCATTGGCATGGTTTGACATACAGTAGGGGGTGCCAGAAGCACAAAATGACACCTACTTCATTTTTATTAGGCTGCCTGAACTAAACTTATCCTGTTAGAAATATGAAGGAATGGTATACAAGTCATATAATTTTGAAAAATAGACATAAACTTGCATCAAATGAGGAGTTGATTGTTTTTCTATCTCTAGGGTGCTGTACATAATTGTTTCCATAATTAGTTCAATAGGGGAAATGTTTTTGCTTTACATTTCCACCACTTCATAGATACTAAAAGCTTTGAAAACTATGGAATTCCCTGCTGTATTAAGTATCTTGTGCCAGCCCAAGAAAATGGTACCACATTGGTATAGGTTGACATAACATTGTGGGTGCCAGAAGCACCTGCCTGCATGTACCGAAATGGTCATTACCTTTTCAGATATAAAGAAAAGGTTAGTCATGCATGCCATTTTGAAATGAGAAGCCACTTGTCTTTTTACCTCTGTCAAATGGCAGTATAGGAAAAAAACATACTTTTTACACATCAGTCACTTCAAAGATACTAAACTCTTTCAACACCATGGTATTTCCTAGTCTACCAAATGCTAACCTGAGAAAAATAGTACCACATTGGTATGGATTGACACACTGTAGTTTCTGCCAGGAGCATGACTACTGGGGGAGCAGGCAATATTTGTGCTGTACCATGGCAGCCAGTGGAACAAGCCTGGAGGGTGACTGTGTGTATGCAGGGGTCTGTGAATAATAGTGGGCAGTGGAACCAGTCTTGAGGCTTGGGTCAGACATTGTATGTGAGGATCTATGACCTCCATCGGGCAGTAGAACCAGACTTGGGTGGCTGACAGTGTATGTGGGGATCTGTAGTGGGACCAGTAGAGATGGGCGAAAGTTTTTTGCATCAAAAAAGAAACAGGAGAAAAATGGCACTTAATGCTGAGCTGCAAATTTTACACAAAAAGTAAAATTTTTTCATTATTTTTTCACCTAGCTCATTCCAATGAAATCAATGTAAAAACTGAATTTCTTTCCTCTGTGATAGGGGAGTCTGGGAAAGAAGCAGTTAACAGGGAGTGTGTTATTTGATGACAGTGATAGGGATAGAGGAACAGTTAATTTAAATTAAAAAAATAGATAGGGACCCTTACATGTGCTATCGTTGAAGCAGACTGATCCTAGATGAGATAAAGTATTTTGTAGAGTGCCAAGGAAAGACATCAAACACAATCAGTTCTATTGTGTACTTTACAGGAAAAAGACACACAGTATTTGAATAATGTCCAGCAAATGCACAAGAGGTAGGGGGGAAGGTGAAAGGAGTAGGAAAAGTGCAGTCATGGTTGCCGCACTGTGTCCAATAAATGATGGTGATCCCTCTCTTCCAGTGGAAGATGCCGTATGTCAATGTCCCACCAAAACTTCCACCACCATTTGCAGCACAAGAACTATTAATAAACCATCTAAAGACACTGAATTGTTGAGTGGAGCAGCTCACCCAACTGCTACATCTGATGTGAGAGACACAAGCACAAAAAACACCTGTCCTGAAACTAGTAGTGAACATTGTGAAAATCCCTCAAATGTGAAAAGTAAAAAGCAATTGTTTGAGAACTCTAAAAACCTAGAAGAATATAAAAGTAGTGGGGAAGAAATGGCGGGCAATACTGAGAAAGACCTAATAACTAATGATGATATAGATCTAGAATATATCACTCCAGCATTCTCCTCTTCATCAGATACAGATAATGTTGAGAGTTAGAGAGATGATGACATGGCCAGAAAATTAGCTGAAAAGCAAAGGCTCAAACTTTTACCACAGGAAAAGGAGCACTGTTCCTGTCTATAAACTATCTGAGAAAACAAATGGAAACTTTGACCTTGGACAAGCAAGGATGACAGAAAATATGCAGTCATCCTGTCAGTCATTATCATCATCAGCATGACCACCGGCACTTCCAAGTCCAAGTTCCACTCAGCCACACATACACACTACTAGTGTTGAGCAGCCAACAACAACGCTGGTTATCAGCATCTACAACTTTAGCTATGACTAGTGCCTCTGGAAGTGACACCAAGTAGTAGTACAATTGCAGCAACATCTAGAACCAGTAGTAGTAGTAACAACCCTTCAGCAACCCCATAGTCTGTGCCATCCACAGTATGGAGATACTTCACTCATAATCCCAAAGCTAAACATGTTTCTGTCTGTTGTGTGTAAGAAGCATGCCAACTAAAGCACAACCAAAATGATTAGAAGGTACACCATCAACATGTCAGAGGTGCCACAACTAGCAACAGCAGAAGTACTCCTAAAAGTTCCGGGACTCTAGGGTGTATAATAGGAGTGCTGTTGATGTGTCTGTTTTTGGTGATGACAAGAGTGCCCACACATACCGCCACTCCCTCCACAAATGCTGTCATTAAAGTAATAGAGTTACACGTACACGGTTCTTCTACTATATACTGTGATCCCACAGTTACTATGTTCTTAGAAAGAAGTCAAAACCTTCTGATGCTGAATTCTAAGGGCAGCAGGATGCTGAGGAGCAAGCTAGTGTACCACAGACCACAGTGAACACAGTGGGAATGGGGTCAGCAAGTGATGTGGGACTAGGACAAGTTCCTAGTTGCAGTGCTGAATCTGAGGCAGTAGCAGCAACAGCAGAAACATTATCAGCTGCCACAGACAGTGAAGGGGAATGTGAAGGACAAGATGAAAGAGGCCATTCTTCTCCACCAGCTCCTTCCCCCCTGAATTCATGGGTGTGGGACTATTTTTCTCTTGGGGCAGGCACAGTGCAGTCATCAGCAACAGCAATGTGCACAATTTGTGACAAGTCAGTGAGAAGAGGAAAGGAGGGAACACACCTTAGCAAAAGTGCCCTAATAGCTCACATGAAACACAGACACCATAACATCTATTTCAAACATGTTAAAGCCAAACACCCATTACAGAAATCTAGCACCACTGTTATTGTACCCCATGACTCTCCAGAAAGGCAACAAGAGGCGAGGCGGAGATCAAAGAGGAGGAAGAATCGAGCAACCCAGGCAGACACTGGAAGTTCCATGACGAGTGAAACAACTAGCTCACCATCACCTTCTAGGGTAACTACATCTTCTGCCAATCCACCTCATTCATAGTTACCTCCCGTGTCAAATGATAGGCACTCTGTTGATGTTAGCATGTGGCAGTTTGTCTCTACCCATTGCACACTGTGTGGTGAACTGATCACACATGCCAGGGTGGTGGAGGAGAATCGCAAGCAGTGCATCAAGCAGCATCTTAGGAAATTTCATCCTGCAGAATATGCTAAGATGCTGGCAGGGAGGATTCATCATTACTATTAAACTGCAAGCAAGTTGTCATGTGCCCTTAATGGGGTCTGGACAGGGGGTACAGTGACAGTGGCAGTACTTGGTTTCAGGTGTCATGTTGTTTGGATACAGTTGTGCCCCCAGATGTTATTTACCACACACACACTGTGCACATTGCAGTTGCTGATAAGACCTGCTGTTCCTGCTCTCAAGGGAAAAAATATATTTTAATAACAACACACCCATAATTTTAGAGGAGGGGCAGGTGGAGAAGATTTAATGGCCAACTTCTTCTTTTCTCCATGTAGATTGGGGGCTACTTATTGTGCTGCTACTGTGTCAGGCACATCACTGGAGCCAGTCATGGCAAGTCGAACCTTCATCACCCATCGTCCATGTTACTGCTATTGTTGATCCCATTCCCTTTCAGCTGTCTAATCATCCTGCTGCTTAAACAACTCAACATCAGCAGTAAGAACAGCAGTTGCAAATTCCACAATTATGGACTCAGGAGGACATTTGACAATGGCCAGTGGCCACTGGCCAACATGACCTTCTGGCACTAGACCAGTAGGGCATTTTTAGTTTCTTCTCAGGGCTTGTGCTTTGAAAAAAATATATATATTAAAAAAACAAAAAAAAAAACAACATAGTCCTACAAAAAAATAAACTATTTTTTTTTTTTTGGGGGGGGGGTGTTTCTAACAAGCCTAAGTCCTACAAATCAATGTTTCCTTAGGACTTGTGCCAAACAAGTTTAAAGGGATAGTAATACTTAAAATGTAAAAAAAAATATATGAGAAATATGTAAATTTTGGTTAAAAAATTATAACAGCTCAAACTTGAATTTTTAGGTGCAATATCACAGTGGCCTGAACACTTACAGTGGCGCTGTTGCTTCACCATCCTATGGACTGCTCTGGTCTGTAGACCATAAATCTCCATAGGATGCTGTAGCAACAGCGCCACTGTACATTTTCAGACCACTGTGATATTGTACCTAAAAAATTCAAGTTTGAGCTGTTATCATTGTTTTAACAAAATATCTCTCAGCAGTGGGAGTACACTTGTTTTATTTGGGAACATAAACCCTACAACATATTTTTTTACATCTTAAGTATTACTATCACTTTAAGTCCTACAAATCAATGTTTCTTCAGGGCTTGGGCCTCTAATAAGTCTAAGTCTTACAAAGGCCTCTAACACCAAATCTAACAAATCATCCTCTACAAACTACTCTGTTAAGTCAAGTATCAGTCCACCCCAGTGGCAGCTTATGTCAGGGGGTTCCTGTCTCTATCACTATAAATACAAATGTCCTATTTTATTTATTTATTTTTTTTATTAACTGTCCAGTACCAGTCAAGAAACCACCAAAACAAATTCCTTGTTCAACTGATTAATTACCCAGACTCCATCAACCAACACAGGCACCCTCCTTAGACCCGTTTTATACCATGTCTTATGGATTGTAATATAATTTTATTTAGGATTTATTTTTTATTAACTGCCCCCAATCCCAGTAAACAATCCCCAAAAATCGTTCCCTGTTCAACTGATTCTTTTACCACACCCTGACAACACAGGTACCCTCATGCCCCTTTTATGCTATGCCTTTGGGAAATTAAATAATATTTGTTTTATGTTATGTGTAACTTCAATGTTCCCATTGATTTCAATGGAATAAGGTAGGCAAAAAAAGAGGGGAAAAAAGCAGAAAATCTGCACTTTTTGCAGAAAATTTTTTGCCATGCAGAAAGTGCCATTTTTTGCTGATTTCAGTTTGAGGAGGAAATTTTCTCCCTTCCCTAGTCAGAAAGTCTGAAATTCAAACTGTGCCTCTTATTTTGAGTCTTTATTGGAGAATTAATTCAGCATTAGGTATTGGCTGAGAGGAGGTTCATGCTTAAAACCCTGGGCTTTATTGCCAGCTTAGGACATGTAATGGTGCTAAAATCCCTAATAGTAATGGTGCAGTTGGGCTCCATGGTGCCTGATAATACATTGGACTGATTCAAGCCCAAGGAGTCTTGGGATCCTTAGTAACTTTCTTGTGTGCATTCAAGCTGCTCTTTTATAAATCCCCCCCCCCAGGCTGAGAATAATGGGAGTTTTAATTTGACAAAAGCTGGAGGAAAACAGGTGTCCACCCCTTACATAGTTTAAGCACTATTACTATATCTTTAAAAAAAAAATTTAAAATTACTTGTCACAACGTGTGGCGAATAGGCAGACAAGTATTTCTTTTTTTCCTTTTTTTTTCTTTTTTTTCTTCATTGTTTCTAAATTTGTATCCCTAAATACAAGATGTTGACTAAACTGAGTTTCTTAAGTTTTTTTATTTGTATCAGATTCGAGGTCAAACTTCTACAAGAACTTTGAGAAGAAAATTTACAAGCGATAAAATATAACTTTGAACATAGAGTCACGGTTGAATTCTAGCAGACTACATGGCAGATGGGTTTAATATACTGTGCTAAATCAGCTTCATTATTACTTTAGATAATTAAAACACATCACATATCTCTGCACTCTGGAGAAAAGTTGTCCTGCTTAAAATTCTTACAGAGCTGCAACATAGAGTTGGTTGTATTATTTTATTATTTTTCTTCTTTTTTTTATCTACACCATATTTTTTTCAGTTTTATAGAATTTATATATTTTTTCCCAGTGTCCAATAATGAAGTTGTCTGTCACACAGTTTATATAACAGCTGATCTGATCCTATACAGGAAACTGCAGCACCTGCCACACTAAGATTACAGCTATCAGCAGGGTCTGTACAGAAGCCTTTGCTTTTTATCCCACGTGTTTCTAAAATCTCATTCCACATGAATCAGTTGCCAATGTGGCAGAATTCCTATGGTGACTCTTCATCCAGACAGACAACTTTATTGTAAAGAAACATTCCACCTGCATGAACCTTTTGAGTGCCAGGGTGGAATGCAATACATGGCACAGCAATGTCTTGAAAGATCTTCAGGTATGTAAAGGGCTAAATATTTGTACACTGTGAAACTAATGTGCTAAGAAGAACTGTGACAATTGTAACAGAAATCAACTACTCCATAGGGAAAGAAATAAGCATTCCCTTTGCTTTAAATTTGGCTTTAAACCCCTTGAATACTAGCGGTCACCAATGTATTCCAAAGCAATGCACTGGATACGCCCTGTAGCATTAATTTTGATTACAAGCTCAATTAATATCAATTGAAATTGAGATTTTTTTTTTTTATTTGTATTTGTTCCAGATCTATTCTGATTTTTCTTAGTACGAGGGGGTGCTGATAAGTATTGAGCCTTACCCAGAAAAAATTGAGCTAGGAAGCTGTAAATTGCAGGGTATACTGGCCAATTTGTCTATATTCAATGGTGCAAACATCAACTACCTATGATTTTAACTTATCTTTATTTTTAAGGTCCAAAATGAACATGGCAGCACCTCCAGAAAAGTTCAGTGTGGAAGAGCATAGGACCATAATCAAGTTCCTGTTTCTCCAAGGGAAAGGTGCGAAGCAGATCCATGAAGAAATGTCACAAACTTTGGGTGACAGTGGCTCTTCATATTCAACAGTTAAACGTTGGGTTGTCAATTTCAAAACTGGCCATTTCTGTGTTGAAAGTGAGAAACCAAGTGGTAGGCCTTTTTCTGTCTCTGTGCCTGCAAATGTGAAAGCCATCCATGACATGATCATAGAGGACCGCCGAATATCAGCCAAACATATTGCTACATATCTGGGAATATCACATGAGAGAGTTGGTGCCATTATCCACAACAACTTGGAAATGAGAAAGCTTGCAGCAAAGTGGATCTCAAAACTTTTGACAGCGGAACAAAAGAGGAGACGTGTGGAGACATCAGTGGCTATTTTGGAACATTTTGCAAGAAATGAGTCAGATTTCCTGGACAAATTGGTAACTGGTGATGAGAAATGGATCTGCTGTTATGATCTGAGACAAAGGAACAGTCTTAGGAATGGAGGCACAGTGGTTCCAACATGCCAAAGAAGTTCGGTGTGCAAAGGTCAGTGCAGAAGGAAATGGCAACAGTTTTTTGGGATAAGAAGGGAGTTCTGCTGGTGGACTACCTCCAAAAAGGGTTCAACCATCAATGCAACATATTACTGTGCTTTATTGACGAAGTTGAGGCAAAACATTAAGGAAAAACGTAGAGGAAAGCTCTCCAAAGGTGTCATCCTGTTGCATGGCAACTACTCTTCACACGCTGCAGGTCACACAATGGCAAAACTGACCTCCTTAGGCTTTCAAGTGATGCCCCATCCACCCTATTCACCCAATCTGACTCCTTCTGACTATCATCTGTTCCCCAATCTCAAAAAACACCTAAAGGGACAACGACTTGGGAGTGTTCCGGAGGCAACTAATGCTGCAAATGAATGGTTACACCAGCAATCTGAAGAAGTGTATTTGCAGGGAATTAAGAAGCTGCTGGACAGATGCCGCAAGTGCATTGACTTCCTGGCGGAATATGTAGAATAGTGTGGCAGTAACACCTTCCTAGCTCAATTTTTTCTGGGTAAGGCTCTCTACTTATCAGCACCCCCTTGTACATCAGTCTCAGTTGCCTATAAGTTATTATAATTGTTTATTTAATGAATGTGCATTTTGTTAGGTATGTTTACATTCTAGTTCATCTTTTGAAGAGTTTATAGATAAGCCTATTGCTCTTTTTTAGTGGTGGAAGACTGAACATTTTAATTTCAGTTACAGCTAGTGTTTTGTAATATCATCAGTGCTCTATGTTTCTACTTCATCTGTATCAGAAAAAGGGGAGGAGCATGAAAGGACATATTCTAAATCAACATCATTATCATGAATTATGTCAACTCCTTCCATATTATTTTAGGTTTTGTAAAGTATGAAAAAGTTTATTTTTACTTTTCCCTTTAGAAGGATTTTTAAAACAATGACCACTAGTTTGTGGTGGGTTTCAGAAGAGTCACTGTCTGATTCAACAATTTGTCTTCCTGCTAAATCCTCCTCTGCTATGGCAATAATGCTAGAATGTGATTAGTCAAAGCCATTAGTGTAAAAAAAAAGGTTTAGTACTAACAGTGGTGTTTTAAACACAGCTTCCATACATCCATGCACTCCTCCTAGTCCTCCTCCATTCCCCCAAAGTGTCAATATGTTCTGTAAAGTACACAACAGTGCTATTTGAATGTGGAGTGATGTTTTGCCTGTTGTGACTTGTCTGGGTATTGCATATGATGTATGTATATGTCTCTAGCATCTATGATTACCACTCTCAGTCTCAGCGCAGGTATAGGATCTCCTGCCTAGCTCTCACCTCTGCATCATTTTTTTTTTTAAACTGCCCATGTCATTGTCTTCAAATTGTATAACAATACTCCCTTCATCCATCCATAGAACTGGCTAGCAGTAGATTTAAATCAGGTATCTCCAACTCCCCCTCTTTGCCAGTCTGCCTATACAGATTTAGTAGTCCTTAACTGCTGACTTTCTGAATTAAGCCATCTTGATCTTATAAGTAACTTCTTCTCTGTGAGGATGTAGGAAAGTGTGTTTGCCAAGTTGAACTTTTTGCTTGTTTGTCTTGTCTCAAATGTATGATACATTATATCTGTCTGCTTAGTATCTGTAGTCTCAGTTGTATCCCAAGCTCAGCCAGCTCAGATAGGAGCCTGTTAGACTATCATCTAACAATCAAAACTTTTTTTTCACATTTTGTTTCATATTTAAAGGGATAGTAATACTTAAAATGTAAAAAAAAATATGTTGTAGGGTTTATCCCCCTGAGTAAAACAAGAGTACTCCCACTGCTGAAAGGTGTTTCATTCAAAAGTTATTAATTTTCAAAGTTGAACTTTTTAGGTGCAATATCACAGTGGCCTGAAATTGTACAGTGGCGCTGTTGCTACATGATCCTATGGACAGCTCTGGTCCCGGGACCATAAATCTCCATAGGATGGTGTAGCAACAGCGCCACTGTATAATTTCAGGCCACTGTGATATTGCACCTAAAAAATTCAACTTTGAAAATTAATAACTTTTGACTGAAACACCTTTCAGCAGTGGGAGTACTCTTGTTTTACTCAGGGGGATAAACCCTACAACATATTTTGTTTTCTATTTTAAGTATTACTATCCCTTTAACACTCCTTTTACCCATACAACCCAAACCCCACCTGTCCAAAGAACAGCTATCTACCACCTAATTCTCCTTAGTCAAAAAACTACAGCTCCCTTTCTTTGTCTGTCAGTCACTACACTAGCTAAAATTAAAAAATGCATGAACTTTCCTCTCTTTCTCCTAAGCACAGACTGACAACATCTAGTAAACTGTTACACACTTTTATACCGGAGAGTTAGCACAGCAGGAACATATGGTGGAATCTTCTCAGTGGGGAGGGAAGAATTACGTTATTATCCTTCACTTCAATGAAATGAAAAATGGAAAAAAGAGGAGAAACTGCACTTTTTTGCAGAAATTATATTTACATTCCTTTTCAATGTGTTGGAAACTTATCTAATATTAAAGGCCCATTTATAGTCAATGGGAATTTTTGGAAATGTAATTTGTTCCCCCGGTATAGTTGCTCCAAAGTTGCACATTTGTTGCCATCAGCCTCAAAGCCACTTAGAGAAACAGAGAGATACAAAAAGTAAGAGCTTAAGAATTAATGTGTACAAGTTTACTCCTGCTCATTGATAAACTAAGAAGTAAAAAGTGACACACCTAAAATTTACATGTTTTCTAGACTGTTCATCATAATATGGCCTCTACTAAAATGTTACATAGCAGAACACTTGTGTAACTGAAAAGAGCAATAGATTATTTGATACAAATTTCATAGTGATTTTTTTTTTCTGAGTAAAATAAAACTAGCATAACAGATGAGAGTTGGAACCGTGTTAGCCGTAGAAATACAAGAGGTAAATATAGACGTTGATACCTTTATTGGCTAACTAAACAGATTGAAGATGCAAGCTTTCAAGACATCCCAGGTCTCTTCCTCAAGCATGTTAAACAGATAAATATTATATTATATACAAGTACACATTGCATTGCTTAGAATGGAAATCAGATAAGAAAGTTCAATACAGTCTTGCAGTCTTCCTCTGTCTTTATTCAAAACAGAATTCAAAGCTCCAAACTGGATCATTAATTTTACCTCCCATATTTTTCTCTCTCTATGAGTGTGCAGTTTACAGCACTCTCCTCTACCACTGACTGATCAAAGAACTAGAGTCTGTATTGAGCTTTCTTATCTGATTTCCATTCTAAACAATGCTATGTGTACTTGTATATAAGAGAGATGTTTTCATATTTATCTGTATAACATGACTGAGGAAGAGACCTGAGATGTCTTGAAAGCTTGTTTAGTTAGCCAATAAAGATATTCGCCTCTTGTATTTCTACAGCTAACATGGTACCAACTTTCATTTGTTATCAACATGGAAGATGCCCCAATGTACCACACACAAATGAATATGAAAAATCTCCTATAGAAACTTGCACAACTGGATAGTGAAATGTTCTTCCTGACTAGATGCAAAAAGGAAAATGTAATACCTAAAGGCCTCATGCTGAAAAACCCTACCCTGGACACATACAACAACAGGATTGCACAGCAACTATGTACCAGGACTTCTCAGAGGCTATGCAACAACCTTATTGGGATCTGCTACAACACAAAATCAAAACTACAAGCAGAAATATCAAATCTCAATGAACAGCTTGGACCAGACACTGAGGACATACAACAGGTCCTTAATCAATACTATAGGAAACTACAAACGCTCCTCATCAACACCATGAGTTTTTACTCAACCACAATTACTTCAAGTTTGGACAGAACCTCTACCTTCAGAAAATGGGGACTGCAATTGGTACCCGAATGTCACCACAATATGCCAACCTATGGCAAAATTAGAAGAGGGCTTCATGTCCACCTGCCAGATAAAACCCCTGATCTATCTCCACTACATAGATGATATTCTTATCATCTGGACTGCCAGTATTAAGAACAATTCCATCCACACATCCCTGTACTGCAAACCAATGGACAAACCAACCTACCTGATAAACAATAGCTTCCACCCAAAACACACAAATAACTCCATCATATACAGCCAGGCCATCAGATAAAACCGCATCTGTTCTGACATGGCGGACCATGACAAGCACCCCCAGAACCTCAGAGAAGACTTTATAAAACAGGGGTACAGTGCAAGGATTATTGACAGTCAGATACAGAAGGCTACCTACATACCAAGAAAAGATCTGTTAAGCTACAAAGAACAACATAAGGGAAACAGGGTGCCACTGGTGGTCACTAGTGTTGAGCGAGCATGCTCGGCCGATGCTCGGATCGGCTCGAGCATCGCTCTGCTCGGCACATGGCGGTACTCGTACGAGTACCGCATGTGCTCGCCCGCCATGTTCGGGTCTCCTCCCCGCACGTTTTGCGGCTGCTGCGCAGCCAATAAACGTGCAGGGAGGCTCTGACATCGGTGTAATGCCAGCAGCCATGTTGGCTGCTGGCATTACACTGATTGGCTGGCCAGAACCCGTGGTCAGGTGCTGTATAGCACCTGACCATCGAGTTCGGCTCAGTCTGAGCCAGGGAGAGCTGAGGATAGGAAGGGAAAGGCAGTGTAGGGAGGAAAAAAACAAAAATTGTGAAAAAAAAAGAACCAAAAGTCCTTTTTAGGACTACTGTGTGTGGGGGCAGCAGGTTATTTGGTGTGGGGGGAAAAAAACAAAAAAAAAAAAAAAAAAATATATATATTCTGTTTAGTGTGCAAAGTTGCAGATTAGAGCACATTCTGTTTAGTGTGCACAGTTGCAGATTAGAGCACATTCTGTTTAGTGTGCAAAGTTGCAGATTAGAGCACATTCTGTTTAGTGTGCAAAGTTGCAGATTAGAGCACATTCTGTTTAGTGTGCAAAGTTGCAGATTAGAGCACATTCTGTTAAGTCTTCAAACTAAAATATCAAAGTCACGTATTCCATTCAGTGTGCGTCGCCGCAGTTTAGCAGCACATTCTGAGTACTGTGCAGAGTTGCAGAATAGGAAGAAATACTGTTAAGTCTTCAAACTAAAATATCAAAGTCACATATTCCATTCAGTGTGCTTCGCCGCAGTTTAGCAGCACATTCTGTGTACTGTGCAGAGTTGCAGAATAGGAAGAAATACTGTTAAGTCTTCAAACTCAAATATCAAAGTCACATATTCCATTCAGTGTGCTTCGCCGCAGTTTAGCAGCACATTCTGTGTACTGTGCAGAGTTGCAGAATAGGAAGAAATACTGTTAAGTCTTCAAACTAAAATATCAAAGTTACATATTCCATTCAGTGTGCTTCGCCGCAGTGTAGCAGCACATTCTGTGTACTGTGCAGAGTTGCAGAATAGGAAGAAATACTGTTAAGTCTTCAAACTAAAATATCAAAGTCACATATTCCATTCAGTGTGCTTCGCCGCAGTGTAGCAGCACATTCTGTGTACTGTGCAGAGTTGCAGAATAGGAAGAAATACTGTTAAGTCTTCAAACTAAAATATCAAAGTCACATATTCCATTCAGTGTGCTTCGCCGCAGTTTAGCAGCACATTCTGTGTACTGTGCAGAGTTGCAGAATAGGAAGAAATACTGTTAAGTCTTCAAACTAAAATATCAAAGTCACATATTCCATTCAGTGTGCTTCGCCGCAGTGTAGCAGCACATTCTGTGTACTGTGCAGAGTTGCAGAATAGGAAGAAATACTGTTAAGTCTTCAAACTAAAATATCAAAGTCACATATTCCATTCAGTGTCTTTCACCGCCGTTTAACAGCCTATTCTGTGTACTCTGCAGAGTTGCAGAATTATAAGAAATACTGTTAAGTTTTCAAACTCAAATATTAAAGTCACATATTCCATTCAGTGTCTTTCACCGCCGTTTAACAGCCTATTCTGTGTACTCTGTACAGTTGCAGAATTATAAGAAATACTGTTAAGTTTTCAAACTCAAATATTAAAGTCACATATTCCATTCAGTGTCTTTCACCGCCGTTTAACAGCCTATTCTGTGTACTCTGTACAGTTCCAGAATTATAAGAAATACTGTTAAGTTTTCAAACTCAAATATTAAAGTCACATATTCCATTCAGTGTGTTTCAACGCCGTTTAACAGCCTATTCTGTGTACTCTGCAGAGTTGCAGAATAGTAAGAAATACTGTTAAGTTTTCAAACTCAAATATTAAAGTCACATATTCCATTCAGTGTGTGTCACCGCAGTTTAGCAGCCTATTCTGTGTACTCTGCAGAGTTGCAGAATAGTAAGAAATACTGTTAATTTTTCAAACTCAAATATTAAAGTCACATATTCCATTCAGTGTCTTTCACCGCCGTTTAACAGCCTATTCTGTGTACTCTGTACAGTTCCAGAATTATAAGAAATACTGTTAAGTTTTCAAACTCAAATATTAAAGTCACATATTCCATTCAGTGTGTTTCAACGCCGTTTAACAGCCTATTCTGTGTACTCTGTACAGTTCCAGAATTATAAGAAATACTGTTAATTTTTCAAACTCAAATATTAAAGTCACATATTCCATTCAGTGTCTTTCACCGCCGTTTAACAGCCTATTCTGTGTACTCTGTACAGTTCCAGAATTATAAGAAATACTGTTAAGTTTTCAAACTCAAATATTAAAGTCACATATTCCATTCAGTGTGTTTCAACGCCGTTTAACAGCCTATTCTGTGTACTCTGTACAGTTCCAGAATTGTAAGAAATACTGTTAATTTTTCAAACTGAAATATTAAAGTCACATATTCCATTCAGTGTCTTTCACCGCCGTTTAACAGCCTATTCTGTGTACTCTGTACAGTTGCAGAATTATAAGAAATACTGTTAAGTTTTCAAACTCAAATATTAAAGTCACATATTCCATTCAGTGTCTTTCACCGCCGTTTAACAGCCTATTCTGTGTACTCTGTACAGTTCCAGAATTATAAGAAATACTGTTAATTTTTCAAACTCAAATATTAAAGTCACATATTCCATTCAGTGTGTGTCACCGCAGTTTAGCAGCCTATTCTGTGTACTCTGCAGAGTTGCAGAATAGTAAGAAATACTGTTAATTTTTCAAACTCAAATATTAAAGTCACTTATTCCATTCAGTGTGTGTCACCGCAGTTTAGCAGCCTATTCTGTGTACTCTGCAGAGTTGCAGAATAGTAAGAAATACTGTTAAGTTTTCAAACTCATATATATTAAAGTCATATATATCGTGTAAGATGAAGAAGGCGGGTAAAAAGGGACGGGGAAGTGGACGTGATCCTGAAAGTTCAGGGCGCGGGTCAGGACGCGGATAAACTGTGCCTGGTGCCAGAGCACAAGAAAGAAAGACATCCACCATACCTAGCTTCATGTCTGATTTCACAGGGCGTCGCAGGACATCACTCTCGAGGTCCGACCAGTGCGAACAGGTGGTCGGTTGGATGACAGCTGATACTGCTTCCAGTCGGTTAAGCACCACCCTGTCTTCCACCAAGTCCACTCTCAGTAGCCAAGAGTCTGGTCAACATAATCCTCACTCTGATCATCCTTCCTCCCACCATACACGGTCTGGTCAAAGAAGTGATCCCACACTGGGATATAGTGATGAGCTCGTCTCATCACCAATCCTTCATTTGACCCTCTCTCCAAGCACGCTTGCAGAGGAACATGACATCTTGTGCCCTGATTCACAACCTCTAGAGGCTACCCAATCACAAGAAGATGACAGATGTGAACGGCATTTAAGGTCAAAGGAAGTAGTGGATGATGATGATGATGATGATGAGACACAGTTGCCATTAAATCAACCACTATTTCCGTCTCAAGACCTTGTTGAGGAGAATGTTATACAGTTGTCAATGACTGAGTATGTGGTGGGATCAAGACTTGAGGAGGATGATCAGAGTGAGGAAGTGGAGGAGGACTTGGTGGACGATGAGGTGACTGACCCCACCTGGGAAGGTGTAGAGCCGAGCGATGACAGCAGTCCTGAGGGTGAGCCATCTGCAGCACCGCAACAGGCTGGAAGAGGCAGTGGTGTGGCTACAGAAAGAAGGCGGACCGCACCAAACCGGCCCGCAAATGTTCCACGGAGCACCCCCTTGCGTAAATCTACCTTGCCAAGGGGTAGGTGTTCCGCGGTATGGCGTTTTTTTAAGGAAAGTGCGGACGACAAAAGAATTGTAGTTTGCAACCTGTGCCACACCAGAATGAGCCGAGGCATGAACACTAGAAACCTCACCACCACCAGCATGATCCGACACATGGCATCCAAGCACCGTAGTAAGTGGGAGGAACGCCTGGATCGCCCATCTGTGTCTGCAGGCCACACCACTGCCTCCTCTTCCCCTGTTTTCGGTGCCGGCCAATCGCCTGTCGAAGGCGCAGGCCCGCATACCTCCCGCCCTGCACCTGTAGCATCTGAAGCACCATCAGCGACCACATCCACTTCCCTGTCCCAGCACAGCGTCCAAATGTCGTTACCCCAGGCATTTGAGCGCAAGAGAAAGTACCCAGCCACCCACCCACAGGCCATAGCACTAACCTCACACCTTTCAAAATTACTGGCCATCGAAATGCTGCCATTTAGGCTTGTGGACACTGAGTCCTTCCGCAGCCTGATGGCAGCAGCTGTCCCTCGGTACGCGGTCCCCAGCCGCCACTACTTTTCCCGGTGTGCCATCCCCGCATTACACCACCATGTGTCCCGTAACATCACCCGTGCCCTGACCAACGCAGTTACTGGGAAGGTCCACTTAACGACTGACACATGGACAAGTGCTTGTGGCCAGGGACGCTACATTTCCCTGACGGCACACTGGGTGAATGTCGTGGAGGCTGGGAGCGACTCGGACCCTGGGATGGCACGGGTGCTACCCACGCCGAGGATTGCGGGCCCTACCTCCATCAGGGTTTCCGCCAGCACCTACGTTATTGGCTCCTCCTCCTCCGTTTCCACCTCCGAATTCTCTACACACACCGCCACTCCCCCATCAGCCAGTAGCTGGAAGCAGTGTAGCACTGCAGTGGGGAAGCGTCAACAGGCCGTGCTGAAGCTGATCTGCCTTGGGGACAAACAGCACACGGCCTCAGAGCTGTTGCAGGGGATTAGTCACCAGACCGAGCAGTGGCTCTCGCCACTCAACCTGCAACCAGGCATGGTTGTGTGTGATAATGGGCGTAACTTGGTGGCGGCTTTGGAGCTCGGCAAGCTCACACACGTACCATGCCTAGCGCATGTATTTAATTTAGTGGTGCAGCGATTTCTAAAAACCTACCCCAATGTGCATGATCTCTTGACCAAGGTGCGCCGCGTGTGTGCACATTTCCGTAAGTCATCTACAGCTTCGGCCGGCCTGTTGAAGCTGCAGCAGCGCTTACAATTGCCAGCTCACCGGCTGCTGTGTGACGTGAGCACGCGCTGGAACTCCACCTTCCACATGTTGGCCCGGCTTTGTGAGCAGCAGAGGGCAGTAGTGGAGTACCAGCTGTTACACGGTCGTCGCCTCTCCGTTCAACTTCCTGTAATCAGAAGTGAGGAGTGGGAATGGATGTCAGACCTCTGCGAGGTTTTACGCAATTTTGAGGAATCGACACAGATGGTGAGCGGCGATAACGCTGTTATCAGTGTAACCATCCCACTTCTGTGTCTACTGAAACGCTCGCTGCTCACAATTAAAACCGACGCTTTGCATGTGGAAGAGGTGGAAATGGGGGAGGAAGAGCTTACACAAGGTGATAGCCAGAGCACCCTCACTTCGTCTTCTCAGCGACAATTGGAGGAGGCGGAGGAGGAGGAGGAGGAGGAGGAGGAGGAGGAAGACACGGTTGCCTCCGCTACAGAGGGTAGCCATGGAACTTTAGTTCCATCTCTTCAGCGTGGGTGGGCAGAAGAGGAGGAAGAGGATGAGGATATTGAGAGTCATCCTCCTGGTGAGGACAGCGAAATCTTGACTGTTGGTACTCTGGCACACATGGCTGACTTTATGTTAGGCTGCCTTTCCCGTGACCCACGCGTTGTACGCATTTTAGACAACACGGATTACTGGGTGTTCACCCTTCTGGACCCCCGCTACAAAGAGAATTTCTCATCTCTCATTCCTCCGGTGGAGAGGACAAGCAAAATGGTGCAATACCAGAAGGTTCTTGTTGAAAAATTGCTCCAAAATTTTCCATCTGACAACGCTGGCGGCAGAGTACGTGCTACCTTGGCCAACCGAGAAGGGGAGAAAAGGGGAGCACACAGCAGTTCCGACAAAGGCAGGGCAACACTCTCCAAGGCGTGGGACACCTTCATGACACCCCGCCAGCACCCTCACCCTGATGCGCAGCCTAGTGTCACAAGGAGGGAAAAGTTTTGGAAGATGGTGAAGGAGTACGTAGCAGACCGTGTCAGCGTCCTCAATGATCCCTCTGTGCCTTACAACTACTGGGTGTCCAAGCTGGACACGTGGTATGAACTGGCACTCTACGCCTTGGAGGTGCTGGCCTGCCCTGCCGCCAGCGTTCTGTCTGAGCGGGTATTTAGTGCTGCTGGTGGCATCATAACAGATAAGCGTATCCGCCTTTCCACCGACAATGCTGATAGGTTGACACTTATAAAAATGAACAAGGCCTGGATTTCCCCTGACTTCTCCACTCCACTGGAGGAAAGCCCCGGGGGAACATAAACTCACTTTATATATGTTATTTACAATGATGGGAATACTCTGTATTCCCATTCACCCCTTCCACCCCAAAAACGGGTATATGGTTGACTCTTAATGTTCTCATCCTCCTCTTCCATATGCCCTGGGATATAATTTTTATATAGGGCCAGCTCACCAGCGTGCCCTGGGATATAATTTTTATATAGGGCCAGCTCACCAGCGGGCCCTGTGATATAATTTTTATATAGGGCCAGCTCACCAGCGGGCCCTGTTTGCCAATTTTTATATAGGTCAGCTCACCAGCGGGCCTTCTCATATAATGTTTTATTGGGTCAGCTCTCTAGCGGGCCCTCTCATATAATGTTTTATAGCGTCAGCTCACTAGCGGGCCTTCGCATATAATGTTTAGGATGGTCAGCTCTGCAGCAGACCCTCACCCATAATGTTTTAGATGGTCAGCTCAGCGCACGTTTCCCTCTTAATCATGGCCTCAGTTCTGAAAATCAAGGAAATTTTTGGGAGAATTTGCCTCTGCGCACGTTTCCCTCTTAATCATGGCCTCAGTTCTGAAAATCAAGGAAATTTTTGGGAGAATTTGCCTCTGCGCACGTTTCCCTCTTAATCATGGCCTCAGTTCTGAAAATCAAGGAAATTTTTGGGATAATTTGCCTCTGCGCACGTTTCCCTCTTAATCATGGCCTCACTTCAGAAAATCGATGAAATTTTTGGGAGAATTTGCAGATGATATACAAGTAAATATACAGCAAATACTGTTTGGTAACAATTTTTCGCCTAAAGTCGTTTTTATTTTCCTTTTTGTGTGTTTTACGGTCAGTCTGTAAAAATGGCGTACTACGGGCGAAAGATCGTTCCCAGCAGCGATGTTGGAGTCCAAGGTGCATCCAGACATCCTCCCTATGCTGTCCCTGAACCATTTCTGTAGTGTTTCCATCTTTTTCTGCCCTTTTCCTATGGACCAGGCACCCTCCCCTCATCAGAGCAGGGGGTGCCTGGTGTAATGCTCGAGTCCTCCCATTGACTTCAATGGGGCTCGGGTGCTCGGCCGAGCACTCGAGCCTCAGGGGGTGCTCGGTCAGAGCACCCGAACATCCGAGCATTGGGGTGCTCGCTCATCACTAGTGGTCACATCATCCCCAGGTTGAAGTTCTATGCAAAATATCAAGAGAACTTAAAACAACATTATATACAGATGAAAGACTTAAGCACATATTCCCACAGCCTCCATTAATCTCCTTCAGACAGCCTCCCAATTTGAAACAACTGATTGTAAGGAGTGTCCTGAATAATAATACAAAAAATGGCACATCTCCTTGCCTACAGAGGAGGTGTAAAACCTGTGCACACATTTACACCACTGACAAGGTACCCATTCCAAACACCCAGTTACACCATAAGATCAATGGTACCTTCTCCTGCAAATCATACAATGTAATATACCTCATCATGGGTGCGAAATGTCCAACAGCTCTTTATGTGGAAGAAACTGGACAGCCATTACATAAAAGGTTTAATTCCCACAAATCCAGTGTTAAGGACAAAAAGACAGAGACACCAGTAGGGGGAACACTTTTGCCAAAATGCACACAGTGTCAGGGACATTAAACTTACTGTACTGATGGGACTGTTTCACACTCAGAGAGAGAGAAAATACGGGAGGTAAAATTAATGATCCAATTTGGAGCTCTGAATTATGGTTTGAATAAAGACAGAGAATTCCTGACACATTATCACATTGTGGATTAACCTTTACAACAGCCCCCCTGGGATCGTAAATAGCTTGGAACCCTAAACTTATACTGTTCTCTCTTATTCCTTTGGCTGCTAGAGATGTCCCCAACACATTGCAAATAATTTTAGAATTTAGAAATTTTACCCATAATGTACATCCCTTTGGTTAACTTGAAGACCACACATGCAGCCCTTGTTACGAATCTGGGTGACTGTTACTAATTAATGGTGTTAATAGATCACTTTATTGTACACAGGGCCCAGCAATGGTTTAAAGGGGAAGTAATACAATTAAAACAACACAGACTAGCTTACATTTACTTTTCTATTTGTAATTTTTTTCAGTGATTCAAGAAAATTAAATAATCCATAAGCAAAAATATTCAAAAGAAAGTCTACACACCAGATCTTAATTTTAAGCAATAAATAGCATGTTTTACTACAGATAATAAAGAGGGGTTTGATTATAGGCTTGTGTCAATGCACCCAGATTGGGAAAGTCTCTATCTGCTTCAAATTGAGCAGCGAATAGCTGAATTACATATCCACTGTTCACTTAAGTGGCCATGCATTAGACTACAGGAAATTGTCACCTAATGCAACATTATCATGGACCTGTTAATCTGCATAAGAGCTGGGGTTTCAGGTAAGGAGGTCTGGTATTTCAAAAATGTGACAACTTCCTCCATTTGCTCTCATGTACCAGTTATAGATACAATGTATAGGTAACATTAATGTATATGGTGCTAGAAACATTTATTTTACTTTCAAGAGGTATTGGACATGCATTTGAAATAGATGTTATTTCTCCTTGAAAACAGCCCTTGATATATTTTACATAGGTTTTAGAGCAGAGGGAAAAATATTAATTTATAAAAGTAAAAATACTATTGCAAGTTTAAAGAGTAGGATACTTTCCTGTTCTATTTTCAACCCACACAGTAGAAATGAACTTTATATTCTCTGTGTCTGACAAAATTCTATGACACGGCTACAATACTTTTCTAAAAAACAACAAAAGCAAAAAATATCTTGTTATTCAGCTATGTACCAAAAAAGAGATTTAAAAATGCAGATATAGTACTTAACCAGTGGTGACTGGGATGAAAACTTTCTTTACAACCTGAAGAAAATGTTAATGTCTTAATTAGAACTGTGCTTTCCACATATTTCCCCCACCCTTCAATCTGAGCCTGTTCTCCTCCCACTCCTGACCTTTTCTTTGCAGGAATAAGACATTGCAGCCCATGTTTGTCCCTTTTTGCTTTTGCTTTCCATCTCTGTTGTTTTTTCACACTTTTTTCTATTGCTTTTTTTTTCCCTTGCATTCTTGTCATCTTTTTTCCTTTGCCTCCTGTGCACAGCAGGAGGTTAAAACAAAGGGGCAAGAAAAACACATGAAATACACTGGGCTCAGGTGACAGAGAGGGAAATCTGACAGAAAAATCAGTCACAGTAGAATGAACAAACAGGACAGAAAATGGGCTGCTACTAGTTAAGGTGAATGAAGTGAACACAAAAATTGTATCAAAGCAAACAGTGACAGTCAGAGCTACCACAAATATCATAAATTACATAAGTTAACCCTTTGAGTACCAGAAGGGTGTGAAATGCATTGCACACACCTCTGATCCTCTAGGGGTTTACATACAGGTTGCTTGACATACTGATATCATTTAAGGCTGTGTTCAAGTTTGCAATTTGAAAGGAGTTACAATATAGTTCAAGTCACAGTTCGGTCCCCTTGATAGGCTTGCATTCCCCAATTATCCTATCAAAGGGGGGCAATAAGGTAGAGTGACTGATGGATAGCCTACACAACCCCAGATGTATATTACTGGCTGAACCCAGGTGAGTCATCCATTCACTGGACACTGTGATGCACATGGCAATTTCCAGAACTCCAGTGGGAATGATCTGTACCTCAGCCATAAGACTCTATACAGATCAGCTCTGCTTAATTTTCCTGGTCTCAAGCATGAACACAGTAGCGTTTCAGCATGCTGAATTCATAGTGGGCAAAATTATCAGTCTGAACATCAATGTGTTCTAAGGATCAAACCCGAAATCACAGACTTACTGAATTATTGTACTTTTTTGTATGACATTTCAATCAGTATGATATCTGTGATTGGCAGAGAGTATAGCTCTAAAGCAAAAAAATAAGTTATTCCATTATCCTTATAATTAATACTAGCTGTCTCTAGTATCTTTATTTTAGCAAACTCAGTCTGAGCCCCATATACCTGTGAAGTAAGTGAATTCTGAGCAAGAAGGGCTGGCATATTCATCCATACAAGAGCTCTTACCAGTGAGCTGAATAAGTTATGGGAGAAAGCAATAGGTAAAAACTGGCTGTTTGTGGCCTCTTCTATGAAATTCATTTGGTTCATAGCTATGTGTACCCTTTTTTTTCTGTTCTTGCTCTGTAGGCATTCCTAGTTGGAATTCCTGGAGAGAGCTGCATCCAAGATCATCTGGTGTGGAATGTTCAGTGTAGTCATCTGAGTGAAGGCAGATTAATTTCCTCCATTGACCCATTTAGTCACCTGAACACATATGTCATCAGGAGACCACTATCCTTGTAAGTTTAGCTCTGGTGATATTGTGGTGGAGCTCTTTTTTTATATAATGTGCACATTATGTGACTACTTGTCCTTTCTTTTTTACAGAGCACTAAGGGCGGAATGGAAGATAGTGGTGCATTAGATATATTTTGAAAACCATAAATGTACGTGCCATTTGCAATTGCTCACATTTTGATGCAAGACCCATATTGACACCTTGTTGCTAACAAAGTTAGCACATAACAAAAGGGAGGGGGGAGGGAGGGAAGAAAGGGGGCACCTCATAGAGTAATATCATTTTCAACAATATATAAACCCACTCCTTGGTCCCGTTTCATAGGCTACTCACATTATGGACAGGTTTATCATGCATATATATGTATGATAGACAATGGAAGCTATTATCGGCCACTTCCACTTGGGATTCTCTCTCCTAACTTGTGCACAAACCAGCAGCTCTCCTTTGTCCCACAGACCTCACTCGACAAGTGACCATGCTCCTAAACTAATGGCAATGTTAGACAGACATGTGAAATTACCTGCTAACTGCATTACTGAATTATTCACAAAATGGTGGCCATTTTAGCCATACACACTTTTTGAAGTGCATTTGCTAAATAAAGTGAAATGCACAATTTAGTAAAATTTTGGTGCTAATCACTTTTCCATCGAAAGTACATTGTACAATTGTGATTGTGCACAATTCTTGCATTCTGTCCTAAATTCTCTGTCCCGTGTTAATTCATTAAGAAGACTCTTCTCATTCAGTGTTAGGTCTCACACTCAACTCTGTTTTCCCTGAGTTAAGGTGTGTGCATCTTCCTATGAATGAACAAGGGAACTGAGTAGTTTGCTAAAAAAAATTCTCGACTTTTGTACATAAAACCCTATGTAACATGCTGTCATCAACTCTATAGCCATGGGCGTCTGGAGGGGGGGACAAGGGGGGCGTCTGCCCCCCCCTACAATTACCCTCCTCCATATAAATAACGGGGCTAGATGGGGTGGTCTGGGGGTCATATTATGGCTTTGCCCCCCCCCCTGGAAAAATGTCTACGGACACCACTGTTATAGCATAGCCATTACATTCCATGTAGTTGCTATCTCTTCTTTTGAGAGTTTTTCTTAAAGAAGCAGTTAAGTCTTTCTAATGAAAATATGTATGTCCTAGTTGTTTTCCTGATGAGTAAAACAAGGTACTCCCATTGCTAGGACATTTTTTCTTCAAAAACTATTTCAGTTATTACATATTTTATTTTAATTAAGTTATTAGCAACAGAGACAACTGGTTTCCAAAAGGTAGTTTTTATTATGCACTTTGTGAAAAAGCTTGACCCATAGACTACTATAGACTATGGCTGCCCATAATAAGTGATATCAATAGCACCATTTAGTAATCTAAATAGAAAACTGCAGTTTAATTAAAACAAACAAGGTCAAGCTGTCATACCTTTTCAATGACAATCTCCCAGCAGTTTATCCAGATTTACTGAGCAGTAAACTAATTACAATATATTTGTTTCATGAAAAGAAAAGATTACTAAATATTTAATTATACTTTAATCTGTCTGTCTGGCAGACAGCTATTTATATACAGTATTTTACTTTGTTGACAGCCCTGCAGAAATCCTGTTCCAGTTGCATGATTGAGATCCCTCTGACCTACATGAGGCCAGAAACCTTCCATTATTTCTACTGTTCAGTAACTTCCTAGTCTACTCTTCATCTCTTATAGCAGAAAATCATGGCTTTGTAGCAGAAAGGGCAGTGTCTGACCTTAATCTGCTCACATTCCAAACTCCTTAAAACACTTTCCAGACTTGTGATGTTTCTGAACTCAGCAGAAAGCCAGGAGCGCAGTGTATTATTATGTTATAGCGGGTGTTGGATTCATAAAATAAACTCCCAGTGGAGATGGTAATAATTTAGGACTTTGTAGCGTTTCTTTAGATAAGAAAAGAGCAGACTGTAGTTTCATTTTTAAGCGCTACATCAGAGATTAGTGAGAGAGTTCTTTAAGCTGCTGGTCCACTGCACTCCTTTTATCTTCAGCCCATCTCAGGCCAGTCTGAGGATGAGAGGAGTTATAGTTCAACAACAACTGGAGTAAAAAAGGAATGTAGGTTACCCACACATGCTCTGCATTTGTGATTCACGTGCTTAACCCTCTGAGTGCCAGAGGGGTGCGCAACACATTGTAACCCATCTGGAACTCAGAGGGTTAATTATAGGAATAGTAAAACCCATATTAAAAAGATTAAACAAAAACCCTCCATTGCTGTGAAACACTAAGGGCCTTATGTATATAAGTGTAGTAGTGGAATTCTGGGGCAAACCAACTTCACCATAGGAGACAAATAAAAACTCCAGTTGATTTAAATGGAACTTTTAAGCCCTTGAATGCTAGAGGGGTCTCCAACTCATTGTTTCATAATCATTTGGACACCTCTTTGTCATTCAAGGGGTTAAAGAAAGCCCCATTTGCATCAATAACAATATTGATAATTTTAAAGTGTCCTTTATGGTGGTCAGTTTATCCCACAATATTAGTACTTCTCTTTTATACAAATGACACTTTGTTACAAAGCAGTGTACACAGTTTATGTTAGCAGTGTCACCAGTGCCACCTGGTGTTCAGACAGATCCCATTCCATTCCCCAGGTGGCCAGACAGTTATCGTATTGCATTGTATGGAGGTAGTGTGCAACTGGATATAGTTCTGAAATAGAAAGTGATAGCAACAACTTCAGCACTTACTGACAGATAGAACAGTTACACTTTTGAATAACATAACTTCCAGCATTGGAATTACCATTGATTAACTCATTAAGAAAATCCATAAAATATAATTTGATGTCATTTTTTTTCTTGTTTTCATAATAAAACATTAATGATGCCTTAGAGAAAAACTAAAGACTCAAATAAAAGTGAGCTTATAAACATTTATATATCATGCAGCCCCAGTTAACTAAGATGGATTTTCTAGAAGAAAGTAGCGGGATACTTGGGCATGCTCTAAAATTGTTGGGGAGACCTCAACAGTAAAATCTTAGGAGGCCTCTTTGCCAAACCTTCTACAGATTTATGCTGATTTAATCAAATTACAATAACAACAAATATTGACCTAAAGAAAAAAACGATGTCCTACTGTGTCCCCTGATCACTTAGCTGAGCCAACATATAATCACTTCCCTATTCTAATTGCTTGCTATTCTATTTACATCGCATTGCCATTAAGACTAAAGCCCACACTAAAGAACCCAAGAGCAATTCTGGAGCAAACTATTTGCATACATGGAAGAAATTAAAATATCCATTGATTTAAAGGGGATTTTAGAGACCCATTAAAATAAATTGATCTGTGGAGACCTTTCTAGTATTGAAGCGGATAAACACCTAATTTAAAGCAATGGAAATGTGAGGATTTTATTTGTTTCTTATGGTCACTTGTTTTGTTTCAGAATGAATCCTCTTTATGTTTCTGAATATGGTTCTATATCCCAGTTACTTTGTCATAATGGCCTCATGTTTACTTGGGAATTCATTCAGTAGGTGTACTTAGAGATACATAAAAAGTCACAAACTGGCTAGGAACTCACACCTGTCATTATATTTTATTTATCTTTTCATCATGCCCTTTGCTTACTGGTCTAGTCAGATGATTGGATTCAGATTAGATTTTCTTAAAAGAAAGTTACCAGGTCAATTTTTCTGTAATAGCGTATTGCCTTGCTGGTGGAGTGTAATTGTATATTGTTCTGCTTGTCTTATATAGTGGTGTATTATTGTGATGGTGGCATGGAATGCTGTCTTGTGCTGTTTATGACATGTAGTAGTATATTGTCCTGCTTGTGGCTTGTAATGGATTATTGCCCTGCTGGTGGCATGTAATGGTGTATCGTTCTGTTTGTCTCATATAATGATATATTATATTGCTGGTGGCATGTAATGGTTTATTGCTCTGCAGGTCTCATGTTATGTTGTATTGCCCTCCTGGTGGCTAGCAATGGTGTATTTATTTGCTCATAGCTGGTAATGGTGTATTGCTCTGCTGGTGATATGAATGATGTATCGCTATGCTGACCTCATATGAGGGTGCATTGTCCTGCTAGTGGCTTGTAATAATGCACTGCTCAGGTTATCTCAATTAATAGTTTCCCTACTGGAAGAATGTAATGATGTATCTTTCTACTGGTCCTATATAATGATATATTGCTTTCCTGGCATTCTGGCATGCAATAGTGTATTGCCTTGCTTGTGGCATTTAATGGTATGCTGTTCTGCTGGTAGCATATAATGGTGTATTGCACTGCTGATGACATCTAATGGTGTACTGCCCTTCTGGTCTCATGGTATGTTATTCTGCGGGTGGCATGTAATGGTGTATTGATCTAACTTAAATGTACATTTTTCTCACTCTCTGTTTTGTGTGTGATTGTACAATGTTTCCTTGATAAATAAATGCCTCAATTTTTAACATCTACTGCCTACACATATTTTGGATTAAGGGGCATTATTTAACTTCCATATTTGACTGTTAAGATTCCAGTTTGGCTTCCTTTCCATAACCAAGGGCTTATGTGAAGTGTTTCCATTTTTATCCGCTACTCCTTTCTCTGACCTTTTGATAGTAAATGCATACTGGTGGCTGCCATTGGAAGGAGACATGGAATGGCTGAAATGGAAATGCTTTAGACTAGTAATTCATGCTGACAAATATTGCATTCCACAACAGATAAAAACATATTGATCCACCTAGTTAGTGCTTTTCTAATGTACTATACAATGTCAGACCCCACTTATCTTTTACCCACTTTTTATTCTCCTGTTAGCCTTACGGAATTTAGCTTCAGACTTTCTCACTTCAACACCTGTTTAAATTCTTCTTAAACACGACAGAATATTAATCTATTCTATATGATGAATGTTGAATCTGTTTTAACACCACCTTCCTGTCCATAAATCTTCTCATTGGGTTGACTTAACCAGCGATGCATTTTTTCAGTTTTTATGAAGATCATAAAATTTAGGAATGGACCATTTAGATTTTCCTAGCAGTAATTTTTATGGCTTTTTAGTCAGTGAGATACAGCGATTCACTCAAAGTCTATTTTTTTTTTCATCTCTCTGCGTTATACTTTATACCAATTTATTTTACAATGAGTTGTATCCTCTCATGCTATAACGAGTCCGGTCAAGGGAGCTTATCATAAGTATACAGGATTTATTAAAAGGAGCTGAATGTATTAGTTTGTAAAGTCGGAACTGTCTTCTTTTATTGACAGAGGCTTGCTTTGCTTATAGAATTATTACATTATAACCACCTTTTATTATTCCAAAGCAGAGAGCTATCTTCCATTTGTTCTCTTTTCATTTTTCAATCAATGTTGCAACTGGTTACAGATCCATTGTTCAGAATAGAATTCATACATTGTCATTTGATTTTGTCGGTACAGTTAATTTGCAGAATGATTGATATCAATATGACTGTAAGAAAGGAATGTAATATAATAGATCTGATCAAGGTGGAGTTTATTACAGAATAGTCACCATGCCACAAACAAACCTAACGATTTGCCTTACCATCCCCTTCTTCAAGCATTATGTACAAAGCAAAAGAGGAGCAACTGCACCATAGGAGAGAAAAATAATCCCCAAAATCACACTGATTTAATTGTGTTTTTTAATCCTTTAAATGCATTGGACAATTCTCCAATGCATTGAAGCATTTAAAGCAATTGATATTTGCATTTCTCCTCTATGGTGCAGATGGATTACCCTAGCATTGCTCATTTTAGTTTTGTATTTAAAGGTGCAGCAAACTTTTGCTATGAAAAAAAAATATATATATATTGTAGGGCTTTTCCTGTTGAGTAGAATTAGGATACACCCACTGCTGATAAATTCATATTTTCAGAGCTATTACAGTTTAAATGTATGCTTTTTAAATAACAGTGCTCTCTATTGGTAAGACTCAATTAGTTAATTTTTTGCTTTCTATTTGAAAGGAAAGTCACCGACAAACAGTTCTACATAGAATGTGTTAGAAACTGATGAGTCATACTGTCAGTTAGGACTTTCAGGAAGTAAAACAGTCTGTAAATTTGTTTTCTGATTATTTGAGCATTTATAATCCTATATTATAATTTGCTAAGGATGTTTGTCAGAAGCTGTCATTCATGGTAGAGACGGCTGTGCATTCTGCAGTCATGCGCAGTAGAGACTGCCCATGCCGCTGCTGATACGGAGCGGGGCGCTCCGAATTCAGACTGTGGTCCTCTCTGTGTACCTTTCTGGGACCGCTGGTCCTCTCTGTGAACCTTCCTGGGACCAAGCGGTCCCAGGAAGGTGCATAGAGAGGACCACGGTCTGAAGTCGGAGCACCCCACTCCTTATCAGCTGCAGCACATTCGGACAGTCAGTACTGCTCATGACTGCAGCGCTACCAGTGCTGGCCTATGTACACGGGCTTTAAAACTAGTATTTGAATAAAACAATTCACAGCAGTGGAAGTCCTCTATAACATCTGAATGTTCATAAAAAAGTTTACTACTCCATTAAGGCCCAGTTCATAGAGGAAACAGTATAATTATTGTTGGGTTAACAACACACTTGTGAAATACATTTTTCCTGAGGTTGTTGTCACACATGAGATTTTGCCTTGCTCAATGCACTCTAACATAGAATGCTTCAACTTGGGTGCAGTCATGTATTGGGCATCCAGGTCTCAGCAGGTCTAATCAGCACTGTTGCCTTTGGGATTGCCACATAGATGGTTTACACAGTTGATGCTTGAGGTTATGATACGAGAGATATCACTGCTCACAGGTAGCTATAACCAGCAGTTAATTGGTGCAGATCATAAAACAGATAATAGTGGCTTCTCATAATTGAGAATTTGGACCTTCACCTTGAGATCTGGCAAAAAAAAACCATGAGCCTCACATTGAACCCTGGGTGCTACTAGATATTCACAGGACAGAGGGGCTGGGAGCCATTGTAAGTATGCTGCAAAGGTAATTTTTGTTCCTTAATGATAAAAGAACTCAAATGCACATACCATATTAAGGAGAATGTGTGTGTGTGTGAGTGTGTCTGTGTGTTTATATATAGGGAAAACCGATGTGTGCATCATACTGTAGGTGGTAAAGTTAAGACTTCATTTAAATGAAATTAATTAGCTTGTTTGTTAAAACATATGGGAGCACATTTACCAGTATAAACACTGATCTCAAGGCACAGCATATGCTGTTGCCTTCATTAATATCTATTAGAGCAACTGCAGTAGCTTGATAAATATTTTCCAGTCCCTACAGGCAGCAGGGGCTTCCTGATACCACCTCCGCTGACCGCTGTTGTGTCAGTCTCACCTCAGTGGTAAATCTCTGCTAGTCTGGACTTCTGATGATCACAAGGGGATCACAGGCCCAACTAACTGGCACCTCTGACATATTAACCCTGCCAAATCATAAGACTTTTAAATCAAATAAAATATCAAGTGTCACATATGGTTCAATTGATTTGCACCTGAATCACTCTTCTACTACCTTGATAGATATGTTATTAATTTTATCCTTGCGTTATATAGAACCAGCAGGGCAATACCCTATTATTTAAGACCAGGAAAACCCCACTCTATTACAGGAGAACAGCAGTGCATTCTTCCATCCTGTAAAACCAGCACATGAAAACAGATCAGTTAGCCTGCTGTCTGTAATTACTTGGAATGTTCCCTCAACAAATAGAAGAGAATAATGAATGCTTAGTTAACATTTTAGTACCAGAGGAGGTATCGAATGCATTGTGAAGCAGTGCTTTGGATAACCCTCTGGCACTCAAAGCGTTAAGCTTAATCTCACCAAACTGGACACCACAGCAGTATATTTTAACTCTTTGAATGCTAAACAAGGAATTGCACACCCCTTCGGCACTTAAAGGGTTAATGCTGGCAGCCTTCTTTCATTAGTTTAAATGAAGAGTTGGAGAGCCCATTGAAATAATTGGACCATTTTTGATCCCCTATAGTGCAGCTGGTTTACCCCAGAATTGCTCCCCATTTCATATGGTCCAGAGTTGCAATTAACCTCCCTAAACATGAAACTCTACCCCAATGTCTAACTAGTAGTCTATGGAAGTACACGAAGAACAGTACTCACTGTGTTATACTCTCTGGAACCTAAGGGTATAAATGCTAAACATTCTTTAAATGAAAGGACAACATTTCAGTGTTTCAGTGTGAATCACGGTGGATGGTGGGGACCGTGTTATCTGTAACATGCTCAACAAAGAGACTTAAGCGATATTGAAATCTGCAGTGCCGTATATATAAAAGAAAAGTGGAGGCGCTCTGGGGTAAATTATTTGCACGATAAGTAAGAACTAAAAATTCCCAGTTACTTAAATGGGGATATTAACCCCTTGAATGCTACAGAGGTATCTTGTGCATTGCTTCTCAATGTGTTGGAGACTTATCTAGTATTCAATGGGTTAAAATCCTCATTTAAATCATGGGGAATTTTGGAATTTTTTGTTCTCATCTATAGTGCAAATAGTTTGCCCCAGAACTCCTCCACTTCTCCTTTGAACATATGGCCCTAACACTGCTCAGTTAATAAACATGGCACATTTGTCCTTCTTTCTGTCAATGTAAATCATATGATACAATGCAAATGATAGGATACTTTAACCCTTTGAGTGCCCGTGGTATGTACAACACGTTGCTTTGCAATGCATTACGTACCCCTTTAGCACTCAAAGGGTTAAATGAATTAAACACCAAGTTTGACCTTTGTCAAAAACAGCTCTCTTAAAAAAGTGGAATAAATAAAAAGACTTATATGGACAAAGATCTGTAATAGTCTACCATCTATGTAACACCTTTGGACAAAGCTTGACTGCTCATGGCGTTACATACTCCAACACAACAGGCCTTCTTCCACCCAAGAAATGACACTGACAACCAACTTGTGTATGAAAAGGCCACAGCATGTACTAACCATTAACAAAACAAGAACAATATGCCTGCATCCTGGCCTGAGCCAGGCGGCACAATAGTGCACACAAAACAAGCAGAGACTTTCGGCCTCACCTGAGCCGTTAGCTAATGGTTGATAGACTAACCTCCCAAAAGCCTTAATCCTTTGAGTTCCAGAGGGGAATGCAACGCATTGCTTTTCAATGCATTGAATACCCCTCCGGCACTCAAAGGGTTAAGGAGCAAGATAACAATTCAATAATCACCGGTGAGGACCATTGCCTCCTACACTTGCATGTGCTGGGACAACAAAGGAGAAAGAGATGAATGCAGAAGGGAGGGTGAGGCAATTTGACTGTCCCTATGAGGCTGCTGGCATGGAGACAGGAAGGCAAATGACATCACCCCTACGGGTCTCGGTTGCCTTAGTGTCGCCCAGGCGACATTCCTTTTTGTCTGCCTCCTGTGAAGTTCCCGGTTGGGTGCCTCTCAGGGCGAGTTGCTCAGTCTCTTTTACTGCTACGGCAGTGCTCAAGTGGCTCAGTCTCCGTTACTGCAACAGCAGTGCCCAGTTGCTCAGTCTCCATTACTGCTACAGCAGTGCCCAGTTGCTCAGTCTCCGTTAATGCTACGGTAGTGTCCAGTTGCTCAGTCTCCATTACTGCTACGGCAGTGTTCAAGTTTCCCAATTTCCGTCACTGTCACGGCAGTGCTCAAGTTGCTCAGTTTCCGTTACTGCTACGGCAGTGTTCAAGTTGCTCAGTTTCCGTTACTGCTACGGCAGTGTTCAAGTTGCTTAGTCTCTGTTACTGCTACGGCAGTCCACAATTGTCTGGTCTCCATTATATTGGGCGCTACTGGAGTTGGAGCTCTCACCTTTGTGTGAGCTTCTTAAAGGGCCTTGCCCTATTAGGGCCTGTCAACACTCTCTGCCTAATATTAACCCATTCAGTACTGATAAACTGAGACTCACACAAGTACTGCCTGACCTGTGTCAGTATATTGATCTCTGCACTATATACATATACTGGACCTGTGTGGGCCTACCTCTGTATAACCTGTCTTGAGTCTGTACTATATTATGTATATATTACAGGACCCGTGAGGGTTATTGTTTTCTTTATTGTTCAATAAAATTGTGTTTTATCCAAACCTACTGTGTCTGTGTGTGAAACAAACCGTTACAGTTGGTGGTGGGGGACTGGCATGATGTGATTTGTGTGTGTATTTTTACCATTGTCATACGAAATCCTCCTTCTCAGATTATTGACACGCATTACTTGTCACTCATAGCAGTGGTCCCAAGTGGGGTAGATGGTGGCAACCCTTCTTCACATCCCTCCTCATCTGTGCTGCTGGTAATATATTTGACTTGGCTTTGTCTGTCATATGTGGTTTCTGCTACCTGATACTCAGATGGTATGAGATGTTGGTTCCTTTTTAAGAATGTTAGTCTCCCAACATTGCTGCTTGATAGTCGTATCCTGCGGAAATTGACAATATAACCACCCGCACTGAAAACCATCTCAGACTCAACTCTTGCTGGAGGACAACTGAGGGTTTCCACTGCAGTACGTGGCAATGCTGGCCACACACACTGCTTTGTTTGCCAGTAGTCCATGGGGTCATTGTTTGCCTAAAACATAGCTATCAACATAGCTATCCGTCAAGTATGTGGAAACCATCTCACATACAGTGGGACCACTTCTAGGAGCTACACGGTGTTCCTGTGTGTCAGTTACCAACTGTCATGGAGTGACATGAGAAATAAAAACACTGACGAGTACAGATAAAATGAATACATTTTATTGACACACAGTAGTAGCAGCAATGTACCTTTCACTTTCACAAGACCAGGGAAGGACAGTGCACACACTTCCTTCACCCTTCACTAGTCGAGTGTGAGATGGACCCGTATCTGTACCCTAACATTAGGGTAAACCCAGGCAACAGGAGTGAGAAACTCCAGAATGCTGGAGCACCAAAGTAGCAACTCTAACTCCACCACCTTCTTGAGGCCAGGTATGAGGACAGTGTGCAGCACTTCCTCAACCCTTCACTAGGCAGGTGTCAGCTAGTATACGTATGGCCCGTAGTAACCTCCACGAGACTAGATATGAGGACAGTGCACGGCACTTCCTCAATCCTTCACAAGGCAAGTTAAAATAGCGCAACTATACCCTACAGCAAGGGTATACCAAAGGCAAGGTAAACTGCACATAGAACGCTAGGGGAGGCAACAAACCACCCAAACCTAGACCGCAGAAGGTCACTGACAAGGACTGACTGAACAAGCACTGCTACAGGAGTAGCAAGCGTGGCGGTAACAGTAGGCCCAGGAAGCCAAAGATAACAAAAGCCGGGGCTGGGTAGCCGAGGCTGGCAGTAAACCAAGCCGGGAGCGCAACAGAGGAGGAGGTAGTCAGGCAAAGCCAGGAGTCAGAGCTTGATCGAGTAGTCAGACGAAGCCAGGGTTTAGACCTGGATCAGGTAGTCAGACAAAGCCAGGAGTCAGAGCCGGATTGGGGAGCCAGACGATGCCAGGAGTCAGAGCCAGATCGGGTAGTCAGACGAAGCCAGGAGTAATACACAGGAATCAGTAAATGGACCAAAACAGCACTAGGCTCAGGTACACCACAAAAGGGCACTGGTTAATGGAAATGCTAAGGCCTTTAAGGCCTAGTAGGTGAGAGGAGACATGACAGCAATTACCAGTGACGTATAAGAACAGCGACTTGCATTGAGCGACAGCCAGGAAGTAGCAAGGTCGCTGTTATAGCAATGCAACACTGGAGGCAATCACAGGCACTGTGATACCAACCCATATTCAGGGAGCAAGTCCCAAAGAGATGTGCCACCGGCACCACCACCACCACTACCCATGTTGGTATTTTTGCCGCCCCTGCTGAGACCCATGATGAATTGCCCTGTGTTCTGAATCCAATATTCTGGTTGATGATGTAGCTACTTATGCTGGTTCAAATGCTTTGCTGTCTTCCTCTTCATTGTACTGCCTAGATGTTTGTTGTGCCCTCACTTTCTCCCTCTCATCCTCCACAATGCAACCCTTCACTCGATCAGTAAGCATATCATGATATTCCTTGACAGAATCCGATTTCTCAGAGAGTTGCTGCTGATCGCCATGACTCCTTGTTGTGACAAACCGCTGATGGCCCTTTGGCAGAAATTCTGAAATTTTGTGTTTAAAGCTGGGGGCCAGGAAAGTGACAAGAATGTATTCCTCATTGCTTTTAATATACACTATGCGAGGATCGTGTTAAAAGCACGCTAACATGTCCTTTACCAGCAGGTGCATGTCTGTGTTGTTATTCTGGTAAGAATCCTCCACCATGCTCCTCATTTTTTTCTGCAATAAAAATATCAGTGGTAGAATTTCACTAATTCCTGCCCCAATGTGACTCACCAGCATGGTTGCCTCCTCAAAGGGTTTCAGCAGCTCACATACATCACACATTAGTTGCCATTGGTCATGTGACAAAGAGGCTCCCTCCAAAGCCTTTCAGTTTTGCATGATGTACTCGCTAATGGCCTAATTCTGCTTGTGAAAACACTCTAGCATGTACATGGTGGAATTCCACCTGGTAGGGACCTCCATTTTCAGCTGGTGATGGGGCAGGTTGTTACCCTCTTGTATGGAATATAGAGCGTTGTGTGCACTAAAATGGGCACATATTTTGTGGGCAATAGTAAACACCTCTTTGAGGGTTTCTGATTCTGCCAGGAATCTGGTCACAACTAAATTTAGCACATGGGCAAAGCAGGGCACATGCACCATGCCACCAATTCTCAAGCAGCAATTATGTTGGAGCCATTATCAGCAGACACAAAACCAGCTTTTAAGGAGTGGGGTACAAGCCATTCCTCTATCACCTGCTCTAGCTTATTCAGAACGTCTACAGCTTTGTGGGATTGTCTCTCAAAACTCTACATGCACAAGGTGGCGTGACGATGGTATGGGCTATCCTGCTGCTGCTGCTGCCACCTTTTAATCACACTGCCACAGCCAAGAATCATGATTACTGGCTTTTGCCTGATGCTGTAAGCTAGTGTTTTCCATTGTTGGCGCTGGGAGGGAAACCCATTAAGCAGTCACAGTCATATAGTCTGTGCTCTGTCCACTTGTCCACATATCTGTTGTCAGGTGGATTTTCTTGCCATATGTACTTTTAAGTCCTTTGCCCACCCCACTAACCACCTGCTTGTACAATTCAGACACAGCGTGAAACTACACATGACATCAGTTCTCTGATCTTGGCAATGTTGCCATTCCACAAGCGCATTTTGAGATTGTTTTTGTGAAGTTTTTTACTCCTTCCCAGGAACTCAGTCAGTGTGGGTTGGCAGAACATGGCAGAATAAGCCTGAAAATGTATTGCTTTAACATTACTAGAGGAGGTGGTGGTGGTAGATGCAGCATGTGTGGGCAGACTAGGACTCTTGCCATCTCCTACAGCAAAGCCAGAGTCATCATACTCCTCTGCAGCAGAAGCCATAGGTGTTATTTGGACTGAACTAGCTGTTGGCACTTGCAGCAGCCCACTCTCTGACACATAAATAACTTCACTACTTCTTTTTTCTGCCCTAGAGTCCTGGGAACATTTTAAAGTGCTTCTGCTGCTGCTAATTGTGGAACCTTTGGCCTACTGATAGTGTCTCTCCCAGTCAGACCTGTGGTTGTGCTTCAGGTGGGATCTCATAGAGGAGGTGCCTAGGTGTGAGCCTGCTTCTCCCTGCTCACGGGCTTTTTGTACAGACAGCAGAAAGCAACATGCTTAGCTTGAGGATCCTGAGTGAAGTATCTCCATACTGTGGACTTCATGGAATGAGGTGGTCCTGAGGTGCTGCTGCTGCTATACTACTAGATGTGGCAATTCTACTGCCACTACTACTAGGTGCCAAAGGTGCAGCACTTACAGCAGCAGCAGAGGCACTCATCATATCTAACACTGTGGATGTTAACCTGTGTTGCTGTTGCTGGGTACTCAAAACAGGTGTGTGTGGCTGAGTGGGACTTTGAAGAGGCAATGATGCTGATGATGACTGAGTTGACTGTGTGCTTTCTGACATCTGTGCTTGTCCAGGTTCAGACTTTCCAATGGCTTTCTCAAACAGTTTATAGACAAGACAAGGATGCTGGAGGGATATATTTTAGATCTGCATCATCATCATCAGTCATCATTAGGTCATCCTCAGCAGCATTAGCATCACCTGACAGTTCTTGCCCACTACTACCCTTATATTCCTGTTTTTGGAGGTCTCAAACAATTTCTTTTTACTTTTACTGTAACAAAATTCCTTACTACTTTGAGGATGAGTGTTTCGGTGGATGTTTGTCTTGCTATCTGATGCAGCAGGTGCTTCAGCTGCTACACCTTCCTGTATTATGCTACTGTCAGCATCATCAACTCTTGAATGTGACTTGTTGTCATCTTCAGTGTACTTCTTATATGGTTCTTTATTTGTACTGGCACTGTTGGTGCTGGAACTAGTTTTGCTGGAACCTTGACAAACTGCATCCTCCCTTGGAGTAGAGGAATCATCATCATTTATTGCACATGCTTCAGCAAGCATTCGCAGTCAGTTTTTGAACTAATACTTTACTCTAACATCCCTGCACTGCTCCACGCCTCCCCCTTCCCCTTGTGCGTTTGCTGAACATTACACAACTGTGTTTTTTTACTGTACGGTACACAACACAACTGATGGAGCTGTATGATTGCCTAAGCCCAGTCAGCTGTCTGTCACTGTCACCTAATATATTTAGTTCTTTATTCTTTTTTATTTTTTTAAGTTATCCACCCTGTTGTCTTATCACAGTGTGTCCAAAAAAAATATAACTGAAAAACAAAATCAACAATGTCTTTTCCCAGACCTCCCCCTCCACCCAGCACAGAGACAATAACAGCAAGATCAGTGAGCAAATAGGTCCCTAGCTGCCTATGCCTTGCCAGTTAGTCACATGGAATTTTGGAGTATTTGGGGCCAACCTCCTTCCTCCCTTCTCTCGCCAGAGTGCCCCCCTGACTCTCCTAATAAGCAGAACAAATGTCCTACCTAAGAGATTCCCTAAACTAAACTTCAATTCCCCTCTCTGTCTTCTCTACTAGCTCAAAAAACGAACTACTACTCTCTCCTCTCACAAACACAAAATGGCATGCTGTGAGAGCCTGACAGCCTTTTATATGGCTCTAGAAAACTTTTCTTCCCATTGATTTCAATGGGCAGAAAAGGCAGGAAAAAAAGGGAAAAATTGCACTTTTCATGGAAAATTATTCACCAATCGGAAAGTCCCATTATTCACTGATTTCAGTTTGAGGCAAAAATTTTCACCCATCCCTACTCCTAATACCAAAAAATCGAATTTACCCACTTCCCACCCACTTCGCCTCCTTCCCACCAACTTTTCATCCTTCACACCTGGTTCTGTCCACTTCCCATCCACTTCTCCTCCTTCCAACCCTGTTCTGCCCAGTTTCCACCCACTTCTCCTTTGTCCCATCCTGTCCTGCCCACTTCTCACACTCTTTATGGCACAATTATAAGCCCCACTCACCCAAGTAAGCCACATGCAATTCATGACATGAATCCAGGGGCTAAAGAGGATGAAATTGCCAGGTATGCTGTTACTAATTCATGATTAATTTTGGAGACTCAATCCAGATAAAGGTACACGAGGGTTTATTTTAGGAGATGTGAGTGTTCTTATAACAGGAAATAAACAAATGAAATCTTGAACTATTGGGTACTTACGATATCTCCAATTCATTTCTTAGTTTTCTATCTTTCAAGGGTTTAAAAGAGTTGTAGAAAATGAACAACTATATCTGCATACATCAACATATGTCACCTATAGTTAACAATACATTTAATTGACTTCAGGGAAAAAAGAAATTCTTGGCATTCATGCCAAAACTGATTTCATTCTATGCAAAACTCACACATTCGCCTACAATAAAATATTTACTCAGAAAGGCCATACAGTACATATGTATTTAATTATAAAATGGGAAATGTAATACATGAGATTGGATATTGTAAATGATACAATATTCCTAGAACGTTGAGCACTATCTATTCAACTCATGTGAAATGTTCCTACCATTTGTGTTTACTTTCTATGATAGTCCTTGGGAAATATCCATGATGCAGATTTACTAAGAAGGTGAGACAGTCCTGGAGAAATAGACTGAACCCAAAAATCCTCAAATCTCAGATGATTTAAAGAGGGCACTTAACTGTTTGAATACTAGTGCAATTTCTAATGTAATGATCACCAATGTTAGTCCTTGAGGCACACAAAAGGTTTATGTTTTCAGGATATTTGTGCTTGATCACAGGTGGGGTCAGGGATGCTCAGGCCTTCCCAACAGTGCAGGTTTTTGGTATCTCCTCATATAAACACAGGTAAATCAATCTGTGGTCCCATCATTCAGAAGGATCTGCATGGGTTAACAACACTGGGTGAGATTTATAAAACTGGAGTTAATTAAAAAAAGAGTTAAAATGGCTGTCAGATTGTCTTTGATAGTTATAAAAGTATTAAAGTGATAGTAATGTTTCACAAAAACAGCAGCTCCAATTAATCTTCATATGCCATAGAGAGTGCTATTTCAATACTGTCAGTCTTGTAGTTCAAGAGTAATTGAATGATAAAGTATCTCCCTCCTGTCCCTTTTACTTAGTGTAAGCCACATCCCCTCAGATGTGGAATCTGGTCCTGGGACCAGACAGCTCACAGCAAGGAACAATCTTCTTACTGTGAAAACAATGAAAACCCTGACCCATTGACAGGTTTTTCCCTTATGTTAATTGAAGATTGTCCCTCTCTGCAATCCACTTGGACACCACACTGCTGCTCTGAGCTGAGCAGTGTTACATCAGTAAAAGGGTCGGGAAGGGAATACTTTATCATTCAATTACTTCTGAACTACATCTCTAACGGTATTGAAATAAAACTCTCCATGGCCCAAATACTATGAAGATCAATTGGAGCTGTTTTTATTATGAAACATTAATATCCCTTTAAGGACAGTTTAGGAGGACATAACACCATATAGTAGATTTAAAAAAAAAATGGAGTAAGGAAGTTGGTAAAAAGAGGTGCAATGTATTTATAAAGAAATGTTGCTATTTACGACAATTTAGCAACAGAATTTACTCCAAATATTTAATGACGTCTGACATGTTCATATTCTTAAGTGTGTCCACATTTATAAATCTACCTAGAATACTTTATAAATACCAACACTCATAATAAAGAATAAGGACATTTTAAATCGGAACTATCACCCTATATAAAGTCCTCCCACAATAATTAGGCATATGGCGATTAGCATCTCAACAATGCTATTATCGGACATAAATACCACGTTCCGAAATTATCCTTCTTCTTCTGAGACCGGCAGACAGGCTTGCATGTAGACATCTTGGCTTAGAGACAACTGCACGCCTGCGCTGTCTGCCCCGGTCTCCTCTAGCAAGCATTGCATAGTACCTTAAGGCACCGGAAGGGACTGATGGAGCAGGCGTGCAGATGGCTCTAAAAGCAAGAAGCCTGGCAGTCATTCTCAGAAAAAGAAGGATTGCTTCAGATTGTGGTACTTATGCCTGAAGCTAATCACCATATGCCTAATTATTGTGCGGGACTTCACATAGGGTGATAGTTCCACTTTAAGGATCCGTTCACAAAAACAAACATGAACACTTTTTAGTCTCCCCCACTGTGCTTAATTGTGGAGATTGATCTCCTCATTGAAGCTGATTTTCTAAGAAGAAAAGGATCAATTTTGGGACACACCAATTGTACCACAACTACAATGCATTAGAGACTTCTCTAGCATTCAAGGGGTTTAAAAAAACAAGGAAGTTAACGGGAATATGAGTAATCATAATTTGTCCACTAAGGTTCAGTTTGCTTCATACAGAGCAGTTCCAGTTCTTCTCAGTAAACCATCCTCATTACACTGCAATGTGTTGATGATCTAACTAGGATTGAAAGGGTTAGAAGCTCTATGTAAAACAATGCAACATTATTTTTGTAGTTTGCCCAAGAGTTGCTCCACTTGCTTAGTACATGAGCCTTACTAAATTAAAGTTAGGCTGATTTACTAAGAAAAACTGGGACAATTCTGGAGCAAACCAAGTGTAATTTAGGGAACAAATACAAATGTCCTTTGCAAAGCAATATGTTGGAGACCTCTTTAGCCTAATTTAAATCAATGGGAATTAACCCTTTGAGTGCCAGAGGGGTTACACAACACATTGCACTCAAAGGGTTAAGAGAATTGTATTTGTCCCCTATGGTACAGTTGGTTTGCTCCAGAAATGTAAAATTTCTTAGTACATTACCCTTACCAAAAAAAATCTATGAGTCTAGAAGATTTCCATTAGGCAAGTGGAAATTAAGCATGCAAATTAAGTATGCAAATTGTATTGGGATGTGTTGTATTAATTAGTTTGTCATAATCCATAAACCAAAGTTTCTATTTGATGGTTATTGACAATTTGTGTTTAATTGAAGCTTTTTATATAAAGTGGCATTTCATAACTCATCATATGTTTAATCTCCACTGAACTGGTGCCAATTACTTGATATTCTGTTTCAGGGAGGTATCCAACACAGAGCATCAGTTACCACTCTGGCACTCAGTGGGTTAATGATCTGCCTTGAAGAACACACTAAGGGCCTTATGCACATAAGAAAGTAGTATAATTCTGGAGCAAACCACCAGCACTGTGGGGAGAAATATATATTCCCATAACTTCAACTGATTTAAATGGGATTTTTAACCCCTTGAAACACATTGGCCTAGATGCACTAAAAGTTGATGTGGTGTTGGTATGATATTGTTGATGTGTTTGAATCACTCGGACAATTCGATCTGCACACACATCAACATATTCACAAAAATTGTCGGATGGAAGGGGAGGGTTGGAGAAGGTCCTTATTAGCACACAGGATTTTAGAAGTCCTGTCAGTGTGGAAGGGCTTTCCTCCCCTCACACGTCACCAACACTACAACAATTCTGAACAGTATTCTCTGTGCTTCCCTACCTAGCCAGTAGGGGAACACAGAGAAGGCTTTCAGCACCATGGACAGAATTGAATGCCATAGGGATGTGCATTGCTCACCCCTGTGGCATTCAAAGGGTTACAATAAACAGAAATAGTACACCAAGCACTACGCAATGTCCCCCCTTCGACACCCCCCCCTTTAGTATGTCGACATATATTGCATATATTCGACATGCTAACTCCATCGGACATTCACTTCATTGACTGACATATAGTAGTCGAACCTGTCTTTCATTCGACACTTAACCCTTTGAGTACCAGAGAGGTAGGAAAGCATTGCTTAGCATGTGTTTCCTACCTCTCTGGTACCTAAAGGGTTAATAGGCAAGATATGGACTACATACCTTGCCTGTATATGTGTGTGTGTGTTTTAAAATTATTTTTTTATTAAAAAACTGTTTAACATCAATTACATACACATTAGACCTCAAGGGGGTTGTCATGACACCCCCCTAACATGAGGCCAACATTTTCACTGTTAGAATATTAAGGGCATATAACTATGTTCCATGTAGCTTATATGCGCTTTTATGCCAATATTTTACAATTAGACCTCAATGGGGGGCACCAGGACCCCTCCTGATAGCTCCCCTACCATGGATCAGCTATCCAAAAGGATAGCTGATACATGGGGCAACCCCCAAAGGCATTTACAGCATTCTTGTTGCTGCAGGCTGTACAGCCGCCAGCAGCAACAAGAATGAATGAATGAATGAATGTGAAGGAAGTGCTGTGGTCCCATCATTTAATCAGTCACCTGGGTCAAACCAGGTGGCTGATTAAGTGATCAGAGCGCAGGGCTGCTCCATAAATGCAATATCTAGGAACATCTCATTGATTTCTTCTTCACTAGCTACTTTGTCCCGTTGTGATTGCTACTTCTGCTCTACTTTCCGTTTGTGGAGCAAAAGTGTGCTTCCCTACCTAGCTAGTAGGGGAATACAGAGAGGCTTTTCAGCACCATGGACAACCCTTTGAATGCCACAGGGGTGAGCAATGCAAATCCCTATTGTATTCAATGCTGTCCATGGTGCTGAAAGCCTTCTCTGTGTTCCCCTACTGGCTAGGTAGGGAAGCACAGAGAATGCTGTTCAGACTGTCATAGCTCTCCCTGCTGTTACTCCATAGGAGAGTACAAGGAGATCCCAGCTACCACAGCCTGAGGCAGGTGAAGAGACTGTGAACTCCGACAGCAGAGGCTGCTATCGGAGTTTACTGAATGAGTCAAAGTGTCACATTATAATATCACCACACACCCTTGCATATGAATGTATCTCATTATGCTTCATTTCCATATGGAAATGAGCAATTGTCGATTATGAGAATATGAATTCATAGACATGGTGAAGACACGTCGGATTGATGTCAATGTGGGTATTTTTTTGTCGGAGTTCTAGTGAAGTGATGACGTAGACGCTTTGTGAATACTGCGGAGGTGCCTACGACACTGCTCCGACAGAATATTGACATTCATAGCCCTCTTAGTACTTTAGTGTACCTAGGCCATTGTGTTAGAGACCCCTGTAGCATTCAGGGGGATAAAAGGGCAGTTCAGGGTCAATAAAAGACTCTTTTAACACATTGCCAGTGCCTTCAGAACTATGGGAGTAGAGTTCCCCTAGTTTATAACTTCCTATTGTCTGCTAGTCTGCTGTGCAGAGCACAATATCTGGACAGTGCCAGAGCCATACATGGTGCTCAGGGATGGGATCATTTTCCTCCCTCTACAGAAGCCAATTGATGGTAGGTTCTCTGGCCTGGGGCTTCTGTGGAGATAGGAAAAAGCTCCATGGGTGTGGTATAAGGCGCTGATGTCACTCGCCTGTGCAGATGTCTGTGGTCTGAATAGCAAATCAGAAGTTGATTTTCCCATGAATTACTCCACTTCTTTTTTGCACATGACCATAAGGGCCATAGGAACAAGAACAAATGTATAATTACTTGACATAAGCAGTATACTTTCTGTATTAGAAATGTGTGCATGCTTGTGTGTTTGTATCAGTATGTGTCTGCATATGTGTGTGCATTTGTGTATTATCCATGTGTGTGTGTCTGTGTATATTTGAATGAGAGTATGTGTGTGACTCTGTGACTGTGCTTGTGTTTTATAAGGCTTTTCCTGTAACGTTATGACAGCTCATTTTGGTTTTATTAAGCTGCTATTTTCTATTCTGAACACCAGATGCTGCTGTTCATATCACTTATTAAAGATTGCAATTATCAGTACAGTAACTCAAACACTCCCACAAACTACTGTCATTTCTTTTCCCTTTTCACACTAGTTGACACTACTATCAGATCCATCATTCAAAATTATTACAGCTCAATTTTTTTTTAATCAAACATCAACATTTTTATAATGTAATCTATGAGACAGCTTGAGACTTAGGCTATGACTATCAATAGGAAGTAATAGTACAGTTGCATCATGGTGACCACAAAATAATATTACAATATAATTAAAGCACTGACTTGTGATAACTTTGAAAAGAGTCATCTCCCAACAGTGGGAGTACCCTTGTTTACTCAGCAGCAAACATATTACAATGTTATAGAAGCCCAATAAGGTTTCTTTAGTTAAGCTCTTTCGAAGGTTCTGGGATTTTTATGTTTTTATTTTGGTGATAACTGCAAAATTAGCTGAAATTTTGCATTCTATGTCTGTCTGGCAATCCTGTTCCAAACACCAAACTACTTAAAAAATGAAATTTTCTCATTTGATGCAGTGAGAACCTACAGTCACACCTATATTCCAAACTATCCTACAGTTTCAACAAAATTGGCAGCAAGGACGGCTCTAACAAGAAATGAGGGTTTTTTTTCTATTTATATTTGTTTTCCTAGCAAATGGGATCAGTACACCCAAATATATTATCATTTAAAGTTAAGAAAATAAAGAGAATCTATGGACATAATGTATTTGGTGCACATTTTCAGAAGATGCTCTAGGTTCAGTACAGGCTAGCCTCAATAGATGAGAGTGCAGGATTTCAAGTGAGATTTGATGAAATAAAACATGTCAACATAAACCTAACCACTGGTAAATTACTGAACAAATAATTAAATATACCGTAAACACTATTTAGCAGCTCAGTGCCAGTATGGCAAGGCTTATCTTGACGTCGATACAACCTATACTTTTGTACAGGTAGAGAGGGAACTCCTTTGGGCAGATACTGATATGTCTCTTATGCTGGTGACGGGACCACGAATATGTAAAACACCAACTTTATTGTCAAAGGCTTTGTATGATGCCTGGCAGGAACTACAATCGGTGGTGGGTTTTTCGGCACTACATCCTGATACCCCCTTATGGGGTCCAGTGGGCCTGACGCAGCTGAGGGGACTAGACTTTGGTATTGTTTGGAGGGGCTGGGGAATTACAACTTTGGGACACCTCTATCAGGACAATGTCCTTAAAACATTTCAGCAACTTCATCTTGAATATCGGATACCCAATACTATGTTCTACTCCTATCTTAGACTTAGGCATGCTTTACGGGATCTTTGGGGGGATGGTGGTCCATGTTTGTCTTCCTTCCCTTTGTCCTCCTTGCTGGTTCTTCCACAGGTGCGGAGGCCCCTATCCTTTGTTTATAACTGGATTACACAAAAAGTATCTGACTCTGACCTATCTGTCAGGCTTCGCTGGGAAAATGATGTTGGAAAGTTTGAGGATTGGGAGTGGAATGAGGCTTGCCGTGCTCCTTCTCAGGTAGCTATCTCCACAAGACATCATTTGATCCAACTTAAAATCTTACACCGTATTTATTACACTCCAAAACAGTTACACTCCATAACTAGCTCTCATAGCAGGTTTTGTCATAGATGTGATGGTGTGAAGGGGTCTTTTATACACATGATCTGGGAATGCCCACAAGTAAATGCTTTCTGGCGGCAAGTGGTAAGGATATTGGGGGAGGTACTAGGGAGACCTATTGATTTTACTCCTAAGTTATGCCTTCTATCGATTATTCCTGATGAGATATTAGAAGGCCCTGTACGGAATATTCTTCGGGAATCCCTAGTGATGGCCAGGAAAATAGTGGCTATGCAGTGGATGGCGGACAGGGCTCCTGCATATACACAGTGGATCGAGTTGGTGACACAGAACTTACCCCATTACAAACTGGTGTATAGACATAGAGGTACTCCCCAAAAGTTTAATAAAATTTGGGATTGTTGGATGGCTAGGGGCCCAGGGGGCCTCCGCGCTTTGGGGAGGGGGTTGGATGTAGGTCTTTCATAGATGGCCGAGTGGATTGACAAGTTGTCCTGGTTGTAAGAACATATATATGTCTATATAGGTCAGTTGCACTGTCCGGCTGGGGAGGTGGGGGGGAGAGGCGAGAGAGAATGGGTTGGGGTTGGGGGGAGGAGGGGAAGTGGGGTTGGGGGGGTTGTTGGTTCTTTTCCTTTTTTTTCCCTTTTTTTTCTTTTTTTTTTTACAATAAGGGGTTTAAAAGTTACGGGATGGATTGTTCCGCTTACTTATGCTTTCTGAGCTTTGAATACTTGTTGTAAGTTTGCAAACAACAAAACTTGTCTTGCTATGGACGGATTGTATGTATTCTGTCATTTCTTTTGCTGTATGATGTTGACTCATCCCTTTAATAAAAACATTTATAAAAAAAAAAAAAAAAAAAAAAGATACTGTAAACCCAAGAAATTATCTATGCTAAAAAGTATGTAAAAAAAACATATCATAAGTCCTAAAAACATGTATCCAAAACTGAGAATTTTGAAAAAAACAAACAAACATAGACATTCAGTGGCATATCTATGCTCTCTTAACTGGAAATATCAGATTTTCTGAATAAAAACTCTACCAAAAAGAGAGAATTCAAACTAAATGCAAAAACATATCCTTCTGTATGAAAGGATACAGTTGTTATTCCCTAGTGTATAGGGATGGGTGAAATTTTTTCTGCCTTTGTCATTATGATAGGAATGAATGTACCACGTGTGGAGAGTTTCCCTTATTTCCCTACTGTTATAATATAAAAGGCTGCCAGTGTATGGAAGCTTGCCATCTATGTTTTTGAGAGAGAAAGTAAACCGCAAAATGTTGATGCTGAAGGAAATAAATACCAAAATGTGAGAGTCTTTGAGGACAAACATATGGCACAATGGCCTGTTCTACTGTTAGTCATCGTACAGAAGCATCATGTTTTATCTCCCTAGTGGCATTACAGAGGAGAAATTTCCACATACATTTTAGACTAACCCTACCCAAACGGCAGTCCAGTTCCAAAATGATAATCAGGTCCCCCTGCAGGGAAACACCAGATAACCCCAGACATACGTTTCGGCCTTTTTGGGCCTCATCAGTGAGGTGAAGCTGCATTCCCTAGGCACTGAAAGCAAGGGGTCCATGTCTGGATTACCCTTCACTCTTAGGGAGACTCCCTAATAGTTTTCAAAATGAAATACAAAAATGTGAGAGGCTCTGATGACTTACATAAAGTACAATAGCTTGTTCTAAGGTTAGTCACTGCTCAGAAACATCATGTTTTAGCTCTCTAGTGCCATTGCAGAGGAGAAATTTCCACATACATATTAGACTAATTCCGCCCAAAAGGGCAGTCCAGTTCCAAAATGATGGGCAAGTCCCCCCTGCAAGGGAACAGCAGCTAACCCCAGACATATGTTTCAGCCTTGTTGGACTTCGTCAGTGAGGTGCAGCTGGAGACTTTCAAATTAATTTTGAAACTGGACCGTACTTTTTTGTGGGATTAGTCTAATATGTATGTGGAAATTTACGGCATTAGAGAGCTAAAACGTGATGATTCTGAGCAGTGGCTAGACATAGAACAAGCCATTTTGCTTTATATTTGTCTTCAGAGACTCTTTTTTTTAAATTTTTGTATGTATTGTTAAAGGAGATAAACAAAGAAAGTGGAGCTGAAATTGTTTAGGAGTCTTGGTGGCAGCCAAGTTTTTCTCTGTGTTTGGGAAATCTGGGGAGTGAGAAAGGAAACATTCTAATTATAAAAAAATCCTTTTTTCCCCAATAAATGAGGAACAGACAGGCAGGTGATCCATGTTCCTACCTCAGCTAATTAAAACCCTACTGTGACTGAATAAGAGGTATACTTTGCACCCAAGAGACAGAGAAGTACAACTCACATGACTCTCACTCCTACAATCACAAAGAGAAGAGGGACAAGCATATAGCCAAGGGTGATGATGATGTACGCCCGCAGAAGCTACTGTGCTAAGCAATTTATCAGTTATTATCAGCTGCTGATTCTTAACCCTGAGTGCCAGAGGGACACGGAAAACATTGCTTTGCAAAGCGTTCTGTACCCCTATGACACTCAAAGGGTTATACACAATTTATACTTTTCTGTAAATATTAAGACTGTAGTAAAATTGCAGGAGAAAGAGAAAGCTGTTGCTGAAATGTTAACAATAGCATAGATAGACAGGAAAGAAGTTGAGAATAGTGTACATTGAAGAGAGTGTATGTGTGATTTCTTTGTAGACCCTAAAGTGCCGATAATACATACTCACAGGTCTCTTTAGAAATTATCAAAATTTTATTCAAGGTGACATATCAAGGAGCATATAAATTCAAAGTACTTTCGGCTGAAATTATGCGGGTCAAAGCAGTCAACAACATAACCCTTTGAGTGTCGGACAGGTGTTCAACACATTGCAAAGCAATGCCTTGTGTACCCCCTGGCACTCAAAGGGTAAACACAGGATACATAAACGTAAACCACTTATTGATCTGGCACAAATAGATTAAGAAAAGGGGACACACTAATTAGCATAGCTACTCACTTTTTGGATACTCATTCCAGTTCAATGTCAGGCATGAAGTTTGTAGGACTGGACATAATTAAATTAGGACTATGGTGACTATGAAAAGTGACTTTTAAAAAGAGAGTGCTAGTGTATCTGTGTGTTGGGTTTACGCAAAAAGCAGAGGCTTAACGAGAAACTTTTTTTTTTTATAGGGTATACTATATTTCTTGATTATAAACTAACAGTCTCTCTTCTCTGTTTTTTTTTGGCAAAAATCTACACTCTGATTGTTTGATAGCTGTGATAGGAGTCCTCCATTTTATTCATGGGATTTGCTACATCCTCTTCTCATTTTGGAGACTGAAGAAGAGAGCTGAATGTTACAAACTTCCTAAAGGTTTCCATCGGATAGAAATATCTGAACTAGCCTCACATACATGTTGGTCCTTTCAGTGACCCCAATGAATTCTTATTCATAAATAAAATGAAAAATTCACACTCTGTTTGCCAGTTATCTGAGATAAGATCCTCCCATTCTCGGCGAGGGTTGTTAACTCTTGCTTTTATCCTGGATATTGAAGAAGAGAGATGAATCTTCCAAACTTCGAAAAGTTTTCAAGAAGATTGATTGAGATGTTTGAACTCGTCTCACACACATGTTGTAACAATTAATTGTGGTCCTTTCAGTTACTTCTATTGAATCATTTAAATAAATAAAATGTGGATCTTTCAGATACACTTAAATAAATGTAAAGTTTTATTTCTCTCATGTAGTGCAGATGGATTGCCTGGGATCCGTTCCTCTTTTTATTTATGTGCGTAAGGCACGGTGCTAGTAGGGGGCAGAATCAATTTGAAGGTGCAGGACAATTCTGCTGCCATACATTATGTACACAGTTCTTAATGCTCTTTAAAATGACCTAAACTCATCTTAGGGTAACAGGTCCACTTTAACACTCTGAGTGCCAAAAGTGTGTACAATAAATTGATGTTTGCCACTCAATGGGTTAAAGCAAGGCATGTACAATACAAATCAATATAACTGTTTTTGTGACATGTAAAGATTTTGTTTACATTATAAACATTATAATTCTTATCCTGTGTGACACTTGTCAAACCCTGTTTGCGTGATGATGAAATCATGGGTTGGAATAAAAAAAAAAAAAAAATAAAATAAATGTGTATTTCATCCCTGAAATGCAAAAATAAAAACAACATAGAACATTACAGTAATCAGTTGACTCATCTAGATCAGTGTGCCAATTACATACTTGTTTCAAACATACACACCATGGGCCCAGTGGTGTCATTGGAGGTCCCTCAGTACAATCTGTTTTGGATCCCCTAACAGAAAAACATTGTCTCAGGGATACAGTGAAAACCTACTGGGTCTTTGGTTCAATAACCCCATAGGATGTTGGGCTCCATAACAACTGCACTCTCTTCACCCCTTGTAGTTGCATGACTGCATGGGCCATATGCAAAAAGATAAAATATGAAAATCAGGAGCAAATCAACCGCGCCAAATGGAACAAATAAAAATTCCCATTTTTTGCACTTTTAACTCCTTTAATGCTAGAACTGTGTCCAATGCTTTGTGATGTAATATATTGATCTATATTGTACTTGCCTTGCTTTAACCTTTTGAGTGACAAACATAAAAAGCTCTGTTTACATTTATGAGGATTTGGACAAAGTTTTTTGCAGATTTGCTCCTCTTTTACTCTCTGTATACAGGCCCATTTCTCTTTTTTCTTGTGGGTAAATTCAAAAGATCGTATGTATTCATATGATCAACTGAAGCTGATGTTGCACCATAGGGAATAAATATAATTTCCCATTAAGTTAAAAGGGGCTTATAATCCCTTGAATGCTCTCCATTTGCTTGGTTAAAAGCCTCATTTTAATCAGTCAAAATATTTATTTACTCCCAATTGTATGGTTGGTCTGTTCAGATCTGAACAGCTTCTATGCTTAAAAAGGTGCAGAAAATGATGTCCTTCTCTTTGTGCTGCTTGTAATGTACGAGAATATGAGCAATTCAAGGTGTTTGGTTCCACTGCACCTTGATTCTTGCTATGTTCAAACAAGAAGATGGGGTAATCAGTGTACACTGAGACTATTTCCCTGCTATTGGTGTGGCATTTTGGCTTGCTTCCGTTAATGAAGTGTGTATAGCAGTAAGCACTAAATCAATCATTTGCATATACATACCATGAAATGCAGCAGCGTTTAATAATAACTTAAACTTAAAAATAAAATACAATAAGATAAATAAATGTATTGATTTTATTGTATTTTATTTTTAAGAACATTGTTTGTTCTATTAATTTTATTACATTTTTGGAATTTCGATATATACTCTATGTCCCTGTCTCCTGTTTGTTAAATATACTGGGACTGGTAACTGATAACGAAGAAGTTGACCAATAATTCGTTTTCCATCTGCACCTCCTCCAAAATCATGGTGTGTTGTTATTAGAATATACATTTTTCCCTTGAAAACAGGAACTGTGGCTCCCATCAGCAAATGCAATGTGCACACTGTGTGTGTGTGTGGTAAATAACATCCGGGAGCACAACTGTATCCAAACACCATGACACCTGAAACCAAGTACTGTCGCTGTCACTGTACCCCTTGTCCAGACCCCGCTAAGCACACATGACAACTTGCTGACAGTTTAATAGTAATGATGAATCTCCCTGCCATCATCTTAGCATTTTCTGCGGGATGAAATCTCCTCAGATGCCGCTTGATGCACTGCTTGCAATTCTCCTCCACCACAATGGCATGTGTGGTCAGTACAGATGAACTGCCACATCCTAACATCAACAGAGTGGCTTTAATTGTAACATGTTTGGAGTATATGACATGGTATCTGTGTTTCATGTGTGATATCAGGGCGCTTGTGCAAAGGTGTGTTCCCTCCTTTCCACTTCTCACTGACATCACAAATTATGCACAGTGCCGTTGCTGATGACTGCACTGTGCCTGCCCCAAGAGAAAAATAGTGCCACACCCATGATGATTTCAGGGGGATGGCAATGGATAATGTTGGTGCTGTTGCTGCTACTGCCTCAGATTCAACACTGCAACTAGGACCTGGAGTATTGCTGCCTCTGGCAAGTGGAACCTGTCCTGGTCCCGCACCACTGTGTGCACGGTGGTCGGTGGCACACTAGCTTGCTCCTCAGCATCCTGCTGCCCTTGCAACTTAGCATCAGAAGGAATTAGAGCAGTTGCAAATTCCTCTAATTCCAAAATCTCACTGCTAGTGGTGGTGGTGGTGGTAGTAATGTCTATCCTCATTCCTGTTTCCCATTCCTTCTCAGTTTCTACTAAAAAGGCCATCAATGTCTCTTCCACCCCAGGTTTTCCAGCATCATCATCACCACCCCCCCCACTAGTCCCTTTGTGCTGCTGCTCTATTACAGACATCTCACTGCTGCTGGGAGAAGGTGACGAGCAATGTGACAGAGGGTCCCCTGATGTCACACTTGCCATTTCCTTTTGACCTGAGGAAGAAGGCAAAGTAGCAGCAGTAGAAGTAGGCACAGGCAGCTGATCTGTGCTCCTGCTGGTGGTGGTATTAATTCTGAGCCTGCTCTGCTCCACCAACACCAGCTCTGGCTTCTTCAGGATCATGTTCCACCTGGACAATGTAGTGAAGGGAAGGTGAGGAGGACTTCCAGAGCCAGAGGAATGGTGTGGGCTCCCTTGATGGCTCCCTTGACTGCTAGTCTGGAGTTTGACACTCTCAAATGTTTCCCCTATTATTCCGGCTGTTTCACCATTACTGCTACTACTACTAATACCAACCACATCAAGTTCACCCGCAGATTCTTCCTCCTCAGTCTCACAGTCACTAGTAATATGAGGATATTGTTGATTACCCCCACCTTCACTCCTAATGCTGGACCTTAGCAGCAGTATTACTAGCACTGACAAGACTACTTGGAAATGGCAAGTGTTATTTAGGGTCCCTTGCTGTCACACTTGGCATCAGCCCCCCCCCAAGTACTACAAGAAACACTAGCAGCAGGCAAAGTATTGGTGGCAGCAGGTTCAGCACTGGCAACAGGTTCAGCACTGGCAGCAAGTTCAGCACTGCCAGCAGGGCAGGTACAACGCTGGTGGCAGCAGGGGCAGCACATCTGGCAGCAGGTACAGAAATGGTGTTTGCAGGTACAGCAATGGTGTTTGCAGGTACAGCACTGGTGCAAGCATGGGCAGCACATCTGGCAGCAGGTACAACACTAGTGGCAGCACATCTGGCAGCAGGTACAACACTAATGGTTGCAGGTACAGCAATGGTGGCACTGGCAGCTGGGGCAGCATGTCTGGCAGCAGATACAGCACTAGTGGCTGCAGGTATAGCAATGATGGCACTGGCAGCAGGGGCAGCATGTCTGGCATCAGGTACAACACTAGTGGCTGCAGGTACAGCAATGGTGGCATTGGCAGGAGGGGCAGCACATCTTGTAACAAGTACAACACTAGTGGCTGCAGGAACAGAAATGGTGGCACTGGCAGCAGGGGCAGCATGTCTTGCAGCAGGCACAGACAGCTGACCTGTCCTGCTCTCACTAGTACTACCCTTTGGTACCTTTGGCATTGGTTCAGTACTGCTAGTCACTTCCTCCTCCTCAGACTCAGTGGACACATAATGAGGGTCCTTCCAGTCCCCCTTTTGCTGCTCATAGTGATAGCAGTCACTAGGAGCCTTTCCTGCCTCAATTTTGACAAAATATCACAGCAGAACAGCACAACACGTCTATCTTGTTCTATAGCTGCTTCTATTATGTCTGCCTTCTGCAAATACGTTACATTTTTATAGTGGAAATGCGAAAACAACATAAATAAATAGGCGGAAACTTTCTAGACATTGAAAGATTTTGGCCAATGGGTGAAAGATGCAAAAATTTTAAGCGCTAGTTTTAATGTGGATTTTACAGTGAAAAAAAGGTAAACAACGTGGTTTTCATGAAATTTCTCGTGGGAACACATCAACAACTTTTGCCCATTCCTAGTTATTTCAATACTGTCACAGTTGTAGTTCAAGAAGAATTGAATGATAAAATATCCCCCTCCCACCCCTTTTACCTAGTGTAAGCCACCTCCCCTCAGATGTGGAATCTGGTCTTGAGACCAGACAGCTCACAACAAAGGACAATCTTCTTACTGTGAGAACAATGAAAACCGTGCCCCCATTAAAAGGTTTATCAGGTTTTTCTCTTATGCTAATTTAAGATTGTCCCTCTCTGAGATCCATCCGGACAATCTTGCTGCTCTGAGGTGAGCAGTGTTACATCAGTAAAAGAGGCGGGAGGGGGATACTTTATCATTCAATTACTCTTGAACTACAACTCTGACAATATTGAAATAGCACTCTCCACAGCCCAAATACTATGAAGATTAATTGGAGCTGCTTTTATTTTGAAACATTACTATCCCTTTAACTCTACATTTATCTATATTAAACCTCTTTTGCCTCTTTCTTTCCATTCATTCAGTTTATCCAAATCTTTCTGCAGAGAAAAAACATCCTGCTCAGTGTGTTTATTTCTTCCTTACACTTTAGTAGATACTAGTACAGACACACACTAACATTTTAATGTGAACAAGCCCAACTGCCACCCATACAGGGTGCACAGGAAAATTGAGTAATATTTGATGATTTCAGCTGAGCCTTGTCAGACAATAGTAAGAAATGACGCAGGAGAATGGAACACACTGAAACGCCTGTACACTAGCAAACTGCACTCTCCTTGGCACAAGCAGTGTTAAAGAAATATGTCCAGTGTAGATATATACAGACCATAAATCTTTACATGCCCAGTTCATCTTCAGCACACACCGTAAAACTGTACATTCCAAGGACTGTAATGGTTTGGAAATTAAAGCATATTTCATTCATATTTATTGACACCTATTTATTTACATATTTCAGTCTGCAGTGATCATTAATAGTAACAATGCAATTAAATGATACCTACAATGCATTGCTCGGTACAGAGCAGACGTGTTCACACACTGCTAATTGAAGATAGTAAACGGCATTGCAGGAGGGGTGGTAGGTTAAATTGTTTGTCCTGAGCACAGTCTATAATTAGCATAGATTTAATGCCTGGGATAATTTCACGTTCATGAAGAATCAGAACACTAAAGTGCACTGAAGTTAAATAGACAGCTTGAAGTTTTGTAATCCCTACTAAACCAACCTTATATTAACCACCCTGACACTAAATTAGCATTAATTTACAAAAAAAAACTGCTCTTTATTCTAACAACTCACGGGTTAAATTTTGAGATTATCATGTTTTCATGCTAAATTTATTATCTGAATGAGCTTCAAAGGGTTTAAAGGAGCAGTAAAATTTGTATATATATATATATATATATATATATATATATATATATAGACATGTGAAATGAATGAGTATTGCAGTATGTAATAATACATTTTTTTATTGAACTAACATTCAATAATATAAAGACTATCTTTTGAGAGACCTGCTCCCTTTATCAGGTCTAAAGCATACTGGTAATATAGCTCATATATAGCTCATATTACCAGTATGCTTTAGACTTGATGAAGGGAGCCTATCTCTCAAAAGCTAGTCTCTATATTATCGAAAGTTAGTCCAATAAAAATGGTATTATTATATACTGCAATACTCATTCATTTCACATATATATACATTTTTGTCATAAAAATGTTACTGCTCCTTTAAACCATATAAAGCTCATTCAAATAATAAACTAAAATGGCTATATTGATAATTATAATATATTATATATCTATACATATATATATATATATATATATATATATATATATATATATATATATATTAGTATGAAAGCCCATATACATGGGCTAAAGTGCACCCAGCGGCCCTTCCTGCTGCCCTGAAGCAGAGACAGGTGGTGAGCCGGATCAGCGTGTTCGGGGAGTCTCTACTGCACATGATTGGAGTCACACACAGTAGAGACTTGCTGAACGTGCTGATCCTTAATGGGAGACTCCAGACGGCTCACAGCAAAGCTCTCTTGTGTGCGAAACCACACATGCACAGTAGAGACTGCTGGAACAGCAGTCTCTACTGTGCATGTGTGGTTATGCTCACAGGGAGCGATGCATTCTATCACTTTATGTTATAGTATATATATATATATATATATATATATATATATATATATATAGTCCCACTTCCGGAAGATTTTTCATTCAAAATGTATTAAGTCTCAGACAATACCCCCCACAATAAAAACAAAACAACCTTTTAAACATAGGTGATTCAGACGCACACATTTTGATAGAAAATTTGAGTTGGAATAACTTTTGAATCAAATAATTTCCACCTGTGGGAGTACCCAATAACATATGTTTTTCATTAATCAAAAGTTTAGTAATCAGGGAAAGAAATAACATGACTCACACACAAAAAAATAAAAGATTCAAGGAACAGATTTTGTGCATTTCTTTATAACTTGTATGGGCTTTGTAAGAAGCTTGGTCTGGTTGAGTGAATAAATCATTTCTCTGACAGGTATACATTTAGCAGTGACAATTGGACATATGTACAAATGCAGGTGTCTATGAGTTTAGATGGTTGTTTGCACATTGTGCAGATTTGCATGAATAATGCTGAACATTTTTGTAGGTCTGTTCATCCATGCGCACTGATGTGCATGTTTCAGCTACACCTAGCAATGTTGTGTCCAGACATTTATAGGTGTGGTGTAAAATCTGATTGTTTCTAAGATCTGCCTGTTTAAATACCTGACCTTCTCAATCCCATGCATAGGTTTCCTAACACTTACTCTTGTCACTTGGTTTTAATATTGTATCTGATTGCCTGTTGCTCTCACTGGCTTGCTTCCTGAACTACCCTTTCTTGTCAGTGTCCCTGGTTTTCATCCTGCTCAATCTTCAAATCTTTGCTGCCTGACAGACACTTGGCTCAGCAATCTGACTAAGGGTTTGCCTTATTCCTTATACCTCACCTTAGGGTTTTCTTAGATTCACTAAACACAATACAACTGGGGCTCCACCACTATTGACAAGTGGTTTCTCCTGATCAAGTTGTGGCTTATGCCCTATTACGTGCACTCTTACTAGGATCCTCCAACACTTATTATTAAGCCAGTTTCTCCTGGCTGTTCAAGGTTGATAACTGAGCATGGACCCCTCAAGCATTGCTCAGGTCTTGTCAAAGTTAACCCAACTCCTGGACACCCTCACCCATATGGTCCAGGACCTGCAGCTTAATAGCCATGTTGAAGAATTACACTCTGCTTCCATGCTACTCCTGACAGTTCATCAACAATTGGCCCTAACCCTCTCACAATTGTACATTGAAAAGGAAAGAGCAGCTCCAGAACTCCAAGTCCTGCTTCCTAAAATTGTATCAGGAGACAGTACTCAGTTCAGAGGCACTATTAATGCCTGCCAACCATTATTTTAATTTAAGCCTCATATTTATAATTCTAATTTACCTCACATTCTATGAAGATTTGCACCCTAATTCTGCTGATGAACACATACATCACAAAGGCAATAACATCAAGTTCAGCAAATAAATTGAACTGCATCTGTCTTTGTCTTTAAAATCAAATTGGTCAGACAGAATGATGGGGTACCTGGGGACAACACAGAGATAATAACAGCAAGATCAGCAAGGAACTTGGACCACAGCTGCCTGTGTCGTTCAAATTAAATCAGTCAGACAGACAGAATGTTGGAGTATTTGAGGACCTGGGGTCAACTTCTTTTGCTCCCTTCTCACACCTCCAGACACATATAACACAGAGACAATAACAGCAAGATCAGCAAAGAACTTGGACCTAAGTTGCCTTTGTCTTTCAAATCAGATTGATCAGACAGAATGTTGGGATACTTGGGGTCAACCTCCTTTGCTCCCTTCTCACACACCCAGACACGTATAACACAGAGATTATAACGGCAAGATCAGCAAGGAACGTGGACCTCAAATGCCTGTGTCTTTCCAATCAAATCAGTCAGACAGAATGTTGGGGTATTTGGGGACCTGGGATCAACCTCCTTTGCTCCCTTCTCACACTACCAGATACGTATAACACATAGATAATAACAGTAAGATCAGCAAATAACTTGGATCTCAACTGCCTGTGCCTTTCAAATCAAATGAATCAGGCAGGAAGTTTGACCTCAGTTGCTTGTGTATTTAAAATCAAATTGGACAGACAGAATGTTGGGGCATTTGGGGGTCAAAGTCATTTGCTCTTTTCTCATATCCCCTGACGTATACCATAGAGATAATAACAGCAAGAAAATCCACAATTTGCTTCCTTTTCAGAGAAAATGCCTGCACCTTGAAAATTCATAAAATATCTACCTTTCAGCTACCACCATTAAATTTCTCACGATAACTATGCTGTATACCCCCTATTCTTTCTATGAACAAGAATAAGACTGTTTAAAAACACAGAACTTCTCATTATTCTGTGATGCGCAGTTGAGATAGAAAAAGCTGTAGATGCAGAGAGTTGTAGAGAGAAGCTAATTTGTGGAGTAGTTGTGTAGTGAGAGGGAATGGTAAGCATGTACACATGTTGCTGATTTTGACCTGCTGCACTGTGCGTGTGTGTGACAACTGGGTAAGAGGAGTTGGGTGAATACTGCTGTGGAGGAATCCAGTTGCAGTAGCAACAATCCTAGTAATTGCAATAGTCAGTTATAGAGAACATCAAATAATTTTGTTACCACTGCACCACATACCCTGTAATTGATATACTCCAGAGTCAACTAGCAGCAAGCCAGATGCTTCCTCCAATGGTGGGGCTCTACTGGTCACCTATGCAGCAGATATCCAGATGCACAGGGGTGGCAAGAGGTCAATCCAGGAGGCATGGTGGTTTCATCCACCACTGCTACCAGTTGTTGAGGTAACAGAACACAAGCTGGCCCAGTCAGCTGTGCCGCTCCTGGGGTCCTTGTCCTGGATAATCTGGATCAGGCAGGGGTCAGGAACAGATGGCACATACTCACCAGTACTCCGGCGAGGCAAGTGAATTTAGCTTGAAGATCACCAGCCAACTCCCCTCAAGAAACACAGCTGAAATCTGCATTGTAGAGGGTAAAACAGAACAGCCTTTATTGGTGAAACACACTATTTATATATACTTCCAGACACTCTTATCAAGATTAGAATGCAAACTATGGCTTGGAACAGGGTTGGTTCACTTGAATTCAGGCAATGGCACTCTTATCAAGATAAGCATACAAATTACTGTGTGTGTTTAGGCACCTGGCACTTGCTGTTAAATGTCCTCAATGAAAATGGCCACTGTATAAGAGTTCAAATTGACTAACTTAACATGATATAATATAAAATGAACTATTAAAAGCAATCTCTGTCTGAAGAATTATATATTAATCACACACCAAACTTACACTGAAATAACCATTTCTCCTAAATTTCTTGATAATGACTATCTTTGTGTTAAAGGAGAATTCTCACTTGTATTAATGTTGCCTTAATTTGAATGTGGACTGAATCTGTAATATACATTTTTTAATATAATTCTGTATTCTTTAAGCTATTGGCTTTTAAAGTTAATCCGGAGACATCACTTCAGGACAGGCTACAGGTCAACTCTGCCCTACAGCCTGTCAATCTTCCTCTCTTCCCCTCCCCAAGTAGTGCCTTGTTCCAACCTCCTCAGATGGTTGAGGATTTCTTAGTGTGAGCTGAAGATGTCTCATATTCTGGGACCAAATACCGGAGAAAAGTGCCAGTGCCACCACTACCAAAAATGTTAGACTTCCACACCTGAGACACAAAAATTCCTTTATGTAACAATACCAGGGGTGAGATACACTAAAGGTCAAAGAGGGATCAAAATGTTGATGTCCTGTTGGAAAAGTGTCAAAGACACATTGACAGTAGGCACTAAAGTGTCTTCAACATCACATCCACATCAGCATGACAAAAATCTGCCCACATCGATATCCATCCGACATGCCTTCACCAATTTTATGAATTTTCACTCATCACATCGACTATGGTCTATTTCCATATGTAAATTAAACATAATGACTCATTTCCATAGGGACATGCAGGATAATGATCCATTATGATATTCAAGTGGTGTGTTTATATGTTAAAGTGGCACTTCACCACATGCACTAAACTCTGATAGCAGCCTCTGATGTCGCGTTCACAGTCTCAACTTCGCCTACCTGAGGCTGGCAGAATTGGGAACTCCCTGTACTTTCTTATGCAGAACCAGCCCTCAATCAGAAGCAAGGAGAGTTGTCCTACTGATGTAGAAGAGATGCTGTGCCTCACACATCACCAGCATGACATCAGTCCTGAAGTATGAGAGAATTCTCTCTGCTGCACATTTGGTTAGTAGGTGAGTGGAGAGAATCATTGCAACACAACAAAAAGCTTCACTACCTTAACCCTTTGAATGCCACGAGGATGTGCATTGCTCATCCCTGTGGCACTCAAAGGGCAAGAAAATGTACACCAAGCAGTACATAATCATCCCCTCAGCTCTGTATCATATTTTATACATGTTGTGTTCTCCCAAGGAAATAAACCTGGTGGTCAGGCAGTGTCCATGTGGATTTGTGGCTGCCAGCTGCCCTACAGGCCAGTTCCTGTACCCACTGGTAGCCACAGAATCCCATGGACACTGCCTGCCCCCCAGATTTGTTCCCTTGCCTACTGGTATCCACAGATCCCCATGTACACTGTCTGACCCCTTCAGCCTTGCTTCATTGCCTACTGGTAACCATAAATCCCCATGGGCACTGCCTGGGCAAGGGAACAAGGCTGGAGATGTCAGGCAGTGTATGTGGGGCTAACAAACAATGGTGATGTTGCCCATGCTGTCACACAATGTAGAAATCTGACATTCTGCCCCACAATGTAAAAATCTGATATGTTGCCCTCCCCCTATAAACTCCAACATGCTGCCCTTCCCTTAAAAACTCTGAAATAAAGCCCCCCATAGTAAACTCTGACATGCTGCCCTCCCCCATAAACTCTGACATGATAACCCCCCACAGTAAACTCTGACATACTGCCTTCTCACTATAAACTCCAGCACAATACCCCCCAGTAAACTCTGACATGCTGCCCTACCCCTTATAAACTGTGACATGCTGCCCTCCCCCATAAACTCTGACATGATAACCCACCCCAGTAAACTCTGACATACTGCCTTCTCACTATAAACTCCAGCACAATACCCCCCAGTAAACTCTGACATGCTTCCCTACCCCTTATAAACTGTGACATGATGTCCCCCCCATAGTAAACTCCGACATGATTCTTCCACGGTGCAATCTGACATAAGGTGCCCCAATACAGTTAACCCTTTGAGTGCCAGGGGGTACACAACACATTACTTTGCAATGTTTTGCATACCCCTACGGCACTCAGAAGGTTAATATATGCTGCCTCATAATCCTTATATCTTGTTCCCAAAATACACAGTGCAGGCCATATTTTTATTATTAAAAAAACTTATAGAGGACATATTCAGGACCCCTCCTGATGTCCCCCTGGTATTGATCAGTGCGGCAACCAGGAAGGCTATCACTGCCCTACAACCTCCTAGTCCATGAGTGGATTCTCCTAGAATGACAGCTTGACTAGAAAGTAGTAGGGCAGTGATAGCTTTCCTGGATAGGTAATCAATGCCAGGCGGACATCAGGTGGCATCTTGATGCCCCCCCATGATTTTATTTAAAAAAAAATACTTGAACTATGTATTTTTGGAAAAAGATATAAGCGTTATGGGGCAGCGTATACTGGGCATTAACGCCTTGAGTGCCAGAGGGGCATGCAACACATTGCAAAGTATTGCATGGGATTCTGTGGTTACCAGTGGGCAAGGGAACAAGGCTGGAGGGCAGCTGGTAGACACATAGCCACCTGGATGATGCTTGACCCCCAGTCTTGTTCCTTCGGGAGTGCACAACATATATAAAATATGATACAGAGCTGATGAATGATTATGTACTGCTTGATGTGCTTTTTAACCCTTTGAGTGCCACAGGGGTGTAATACACATCCTCATGGCGCTCAAATGGTTAAGGGAGTGATGCTGATTGTGGTGCTGAAAGGATTCTCTTCACTCCCCTACTGACAAAGAGGGATAGCAGACAGAATGCTCTCAGACTTCAGGATTGCCGTACTGCCGGTGATGTGTGAGGGAGAGCATCCCTTCCACATCAACAGCAGTTCGACAACCTTGTATGCTAATGGGGAACTTCCTCCCTTCTCATCCCTAAATGTTAGTGCACCTGGCGATGTGTGTCTACATCGAAATGTTGAAGTGCTTTGAACACATACACAAAATCATATCTCCACAGCATTGACCTTTAGTGAATCCCCCCTCCAGGTGTTCTTGATGTGATGATATTTTTTGTTGATTCTAAGGGTAGAATGCTTACGGCTACTTTCTTCCCACTATACTTTCTATTAGGGTTTTTTGCCTATATGTCTCTCTCTCTCATCCTCCATAATGCAATCTTCCACTAAAAGAATTTCTTTAAGTGCTTTCACAGAATTAGATTCCTCAAGTGCTGCTGCTCACAGCCTGCACAAATTCAGAAATGTGTTGTCTAAAGTGGAGGTACAACAATGTAGCAATGATTTATTTCTCATTGCTTATAATGGAAACTGCACATGGTTCCTGCTCAAAATATGATAACATGATTCACCAGATGGATCATGTCTATGTTGTTGTGATTGTAAGAATCATTGACCATTTTATTTGGTAATGAATATATTAGTGGAAGTGCCTCATGAATTCTTGCACCTGCACAACTAACCTGAAAAACGGCCTCTGTAAAAGGCTTTAGTAGATCATATACATCACACATTAGCTGTCACTGACAGAGTAACACAGAAAAATGTTACAAAACCTCCCAATTAAGCTTTCTATGATCACTATTGGCCTCACTCTGCTCATAAAATTCTCCAGCATGTACAATGTGGAATTCCATCAGACAGGGACCTCCCTTCTAAGCTTGTCATTGGAGATGTGGTTTTATTCTAGTATGGAATATAATGTGCTGCAAGTGTTATAGAACTGGATAAAATGTCTACATATTTTGCAGGCAATATTTAGCATTTCCTTGACAGTGTGGGATTCATAAAGGAATCGACTAAATATTAGATTTAAGACATGGGAGAATCAGGGTACAGGCACATACCAGCTGTTCTTAACCCCTTAACGACCCTTGACTGTCATAGTACGTCATGGGTCAATCTGACTTAAAAACCGGGCTCCCCCCACGGCCGCACACCATTCGGGGAGTGCGGAAACGTAAATAAAAAAAAAATGCTCCATGGTCCTTAACTGACCTCGCTGGGCCAATCGGCCGGTCGTTAAGGGGTTAAGGCAGCTATTATATTGGAGCCATTGTTTGTAGACACACATACAGCTTTCAAGGAGTTGAGAATATGCCATTCATGAATTACCTGCTGCAGTTACTTTAATACAGCTACAGCTTTGGGAGTTTGTCTCTCAAAGCTCTACATGCATAAACTGACATGTCAGTGGTGTGTGCTACCCTGGACTCTAGCACTAGTGCCAGAGGCAACATTGGTAATGGCCTGATACAGCATGCTGCTGCTTCTTCCTACAGGTGAGAAGGATACTCAGTGAGTGAGAGGTGACACTTGTATAGTCTGTACTCTAAACACTTGTACATATATTTGTGGTCAGATTAACTTTTTTACCATATGATATTTCCAACCCTTAGGAGTGGGCAAAAAGTGAGAAAAAGTTCCTGTGTGACTTTTTGCCAAAAAACAAAACATGTTTCACTTTTTTCACGAAAGTTTTCTCCTTTTCGCCAATGCAAAAATTTCCTCCTTTAGTTAATTTCAACAAATTTTTCACCGACATTTCCTATGGTGCAACATTTCCCAGCACAATATTACTTCTTCTGAGGGCTGTAGTGGAGAAATAAGTAGTTGAAAGTCAAAGTTGTGAGTCCTACAGCAACATATGCCTTGAGAAATGTGTTAGCATGCATAGTGCATCTGTCCTTTGATCACAACGCTAACTTTCTGCTTAAGTGACACTGGAACATAACCAGGATGATGTCAAGAGATAAAAAAAAGTACAAATTACAATGTGGCAGATGTGTATGGTAGTGGTGGTGGGGGAATGGCGTGGTGTTATTGATGTGTGTATATATAAAGCTATCTTTCTTCTCAGATTATCGATACACGTTACTTCTTGGTCATAGTAGTGATCCCAAGTGTGGTAGATGGTAGCAACCCTTCTTCAAATTCCCCTCCTTCTCCTCATCTAGATTACTGTTGATACATTTGGCCCGGCTTTCTACTTGTAAAATTTAGGCACAGCCATCCTGGAAAAATAACTGCTGGTTGGGATATGCAGGAGTGGAGCTACATATAACATCAGGTCTCTGAAATCTCAGTTTTCTACAAAAGTATACTGTGACATGTCCACTGTGTTATGGTTATTCAGACTCTCAGACCAGAGGTAAAAAATAAAACACAGTTTTATTGAGAATACTATAGGAACACGGCCCCCTAAGGGCAGAGGTAGGTAATGACATGTAACTGAAGGCAATAATGGTAATATAGCAGACACAGTATGATAGATAGCAATGACTATAAGCAATAGGACTAAGTCCAATGCAAATGATCAGTCTCTGTTGTGGTGTATAAGACAACGCCCAGTAGTCCTCAAAGACTGATGATCAAGCAAGACCAACACTGGTGCTAGAGCTGGATAATACCAGAGCCAAGGGCACTCTGCCGTGTGTAACGGAATCGGCACACTGAGTGAGCAGAAAGGGACCGAAGCCACGGTACTCTCCGGTACTGAAAGGGTTAATGACACTGCGTGAACTAAATGGAAACTTGAGCCAGTAGCACCCCTCGGTGCTCCACCAAATAACCACACTGCCAGAGCTGAAAGGGACCAGAGCCAGTAGCACCCCGTGGTGCGTCAACGGATACCCTAATACTGCTAGAGCCAAATGAGACCAGAGCCAGTAGCACCCCATGGTGCGCCAATAAGCGTATGTTGCAAGAGCTACGGTAGATGTTAACGGAAACTGAGGCAACAGGCTCCGCAAGGGTTAACGGACAGGCTCGGCAACAGAGGCAAATAGCACAGCAAGTGTAACAGATGACTCAGAACGGAGGCAACAAGTACAGCAAGTGTCAGAGGATAGACTCAGTACCGGAGGCAACAAGCTCAGCCAGTGTTAACGGATGCCCAATATCGGAGACTACAAGCACAGCAAGTGTAGACAGGCAGGCTCGGTAACGGAGGCAACAAGCTCAGCAAGTGGAAGGTCAGCTTTAGGATGCACAGTCTGACAGTTCACAATGTCGCCAAGTGACATAGACGGAGTCACACTGGAACCGGAACTCAGGAAGCAGGATACCAAGCAGGAACGTCAGCAGGCCGGGTATCACAGTGCCTGTGATCTGTCTGTCACTCTCATCTGTGGCAGATTGTGATTTGCTCTGTTGGTTTGGCCTGCCCCTTGGTGACCTTTTTATACCTGACGCTTACATCTGTCAGATGCCCTTTCGTGGTGTTTCTGAGCCAGACTTGCTGTTGCTGTGTTCCTGTATCTGGATTCCTGTGTACCGACTTTGGCCTGTTCTGACTACTCTCCAGTGTTCCTGATCGTGTATGACCCGGCTTGTCTGAGAATCCTCTTTGTGCTACGACCCGGCCTGTCTGAGAATCTTCTACGTGCTACGACCCGGCTTGTCTGAGAATCCTCTACGTGCTACGACCCGGCTTGTCTGAGAATCCTCTACGTGCTACGGCCCGGCTGGCTGACGTCCCGCTTCAAGTCCTTCCCGGCTGCCTGGCTGGTTGTCGCCGCCGCGACATTCTGAATCCTGCATTGCTGTGCCAAGCTAGTGTGACCATTATCCTCCTGGGTAACCCATCCATCTGTGCAGAGTTCCTTGCCGACTTGCAGAAGCTGTGCCTCTCGTACCGAGCCTTTACACGTTGCAGAGCTAAGCTACCATACCGAGCCTGGGAGATTCAAACGTACCTATTAACCCTTGCACTGCCACTCCTCACTGACCGGACCTCCTTGCTCTATATAGAACCGTTGCCTTGTAATTCTACTGCTGCTGAGTTGGCCGCTACTTGGACGGCGACTCCCGGTTATATTTGCAGAGTAGTAAATCCCGGTAGGCCGTTTGGGCGTCCTTGGTTTCACGGTTATCGACGGAGGCGTCCGGTGCGGCTATTGGTGGCAAGGTTAGGCTCCAAGCTCTTGCTCAATCTGTAGGTAAACGCCCGCGGGGGCTCTTGGCTCGTGTTGTGCTTACAGTGGTTCTCGGTGATACGCCCATGGGGGCTAACACGCCAGCTTCGCATCTTGGGCTAGTCTCGATCACGCCCGTGGGGGCTACATACTCTCGCACTTGCAGGCTCTCCGGTCTATTCACGAACGCCCGTGGGGGCTATCCTGGGTTACTGTGCTGTTATAACTTATATTGGTCACTGAACATCTTCTATCATCTTCATATGAACTCTGTGCTTTGCACACTTGCTCAGTTTATCTAGACACCACACGGGTGTGCCAAACCCCACAGCTGAGACTGACTAACTGTTTTCATACACCCTTTAGGGTCCTATTCCCTATTCTCAGTACCTATGTTGGGTGCCTTTCGAATATTGTATTAAAGTTATATGTACTGTGTAATAGCTTGCAATTGTTGCAGTCAACTGTAGAGGGCGATCCTTTTCATTTTATTTCTTTCAATAAAAGATTGATTTATTTTACCTACTGGTCTGAGTGTCTAACAAACCGTAACAGTACGAAAGGGCCATGACCTCAGACAGTAAGTGTGAAAGTAACGCACAAAACATCCACTGGAGAATGGATGTCCATGAGCAGCGCCTAGATCAGTTGGCACTGGCTCTACAAACCCTACTTGAGCGTACGGTACACCTAGACAAGCCTAATCCAAATCCGGTGGTCCCCCCAGTCTTGACACCGGACAATCCGCCTCTAGCTCCTTCCACGTGTGTCAGAGGCTTAACGGCTGCGGCGCCGTTACCATTGCGATATGATGCGAGCCTTCTCTTTGCAAGGGTTTTATTAACCAGCTAGAGATCTATTTGGAATTAACGCCCCAGGCTTTTCCTAATGACCGAAGCAAGGTCGGTTTCATGATATCGCTACTAACAGGCAAAGCTCTGGCTTGGGCAAACCCCTTGTGGGAGAGTGCCAAACCCTGCACGCTGAACTTTTATGAGTTCGTAAAGAAGTTCCGCCGCGTTTTTGAGGTCCCTGGCAGAGTGGCCTCCGCTGCCAAAAGGCTAATGGAGATACAGCAGGGCGATCGTACATTGGGCAATTACGCAATAGAATTCCGGACCCTGGCAGCGGAGGTGGGCTGGAATGATGAGGCATTATTAGCAGCTTTCACTAAGGGTCTCTCTGAACCAATTAAAGATGAGATAGCTGCTCGAGATGTACCTAGTGACCTGGACGAATTCATTGATTATGTAATGCTCATTGATTCTCGTATCCGGGAAAGACGGCTGGCAAGGAGGGCGACCTCCAGAAAACATGGGCAGGACAGCTCCTTTGACCCACCCTCTCCACCCTTTACTACTGAGCGTCCAGGAGAGGCAGCTGAGCCAATGCAGCTGGGGTTTACTAGACTCTCCAAAGAGGAAAGGTCTTTTCGTAAAAAGCAAGGCCTATGTTTATATTGTGGCAAACAGGGGCACCTTTTGCGCAATTGTCCAGTAAGGCCGGGAAACGCACGCACCTAGATTACCTTGGGGGACAGGCCCTAGGTGGTGTTCAACAGTCCCTAGATTCTAACATTGCTAAACCCACCATCCAGGTGACGTTCTTTTGGGCTGACAAGGGCGCAGAAACCTTGGCACTGGTGGACTCGGGTGCTGCCGGGTACTTTATGGACCAAGCCTTTGCGGCTTCACACAATATTCCCCTGTGCAAGAAAGAATCTCCATTGGCAGTAGAGGCCATTGATGGCAGACCATTGGAACCTGCCTTTATTACTATGGAGACCATTCCTATTTCTATGTCAATTGGGGCACTCCACAAGGAGGAGGTTCAGTTTCAAATTATTCGTTCACCTCACCATGCAGTCATTTTGGGGTTTCCATGGTTGCTTTGACATAATCCTCAATTTGATTGGCAAAAATGTGAGGTTAGGTCCTGGTCTGATTACTGTAAAGAAAACTGTCTATCTCTTCCTGTCAAATTTATGTGTACCTCTCCTGCTGTGCCAGTTGAATATGGGGAATTCAGTGACGTATTCAGCAAGGGGGAGGCTAGCGCATTGCCCGAACATCGACCCTATGATTGCGCTATTGATTTGCCTCCAGGTGTGATTCCCCCGAGGGGACGAACCTACCCACTGTCATGCGAAGAGAACAGGGCAATGGAGGAGTACATTATGGACGCCCTTGGCAGGGGAATTATTCGCAAGTCTACCTCTCCGGCTGGTGCCGGATTCTTCTTTGTAAAGAAGAAAAGTGGCGAACTTAGGCCATGTATTGACTACCGGGGGCTTAATAAGCTGATGCCCAAGAACGCATACCCTATTCCACTCATCACCGAGTTATTTGACAGATTGTAGGGCTCTTCTGTCTTCACCAAACTTGATTTGCGGGCCGCCTACAATCTGATTAGAATCAGAGAAGGTGATGAGTGGAAAACGGCATTTAATACCAGAACTGGGCACTACGAATATCTGGTAATGCCGTTTGGCTTATGTAATGCACCTGCGGTATTCCAGGAGCTTATTAATGATATCTTGCGTGACATGCTTCAGTCCTGTGTGGTGGTATATTTGGATGATATATTGATTCATTCCGCCACTCTTTCCCAACACATTAAAGATGTCACGCAAGTTCTGTTGCGACTCCGGGAGCATAAGCTGTTTTGTAAAATTGAAAAATGCGAATTCCATGTCTCACAAGTACCATTCTTGGGGTTCGTGATCTCCAAAGATGGAATCGCTATGGACCAGGACAAGTTGGCAGCTGTATTACAATGGCCTCGCCCTAAAGGGTTAAAAGCAATTCAGCGCTTTTTAAGGTTTGCCAACTATTACAGAAAATTCATACGTAACTTTTCTACTCTTGTGAAACCGTTGTCGGATTTGACACATAAGGGCGCTACTCCCTCTCAGTGGTCCGAGGCCGCTGAAAATGCATTTGAGACCTTAAAATCTGCCTTTGCGTCTGCTCCAGTACTGTCCCATCCCAATCCCTCCCTGCCTTTTACCTTGGAGGTTGACGCTTCTGAGGTTGGGGTTGGGGCAGTACTCTCCCAGCGTCCTGTGGGAGGTGGTACCTTGAAACCTTGTGGTTTCTTTTCTAAGAAATTGTCCAGCGCACAGAGCCACTATGAGATTGGCGACAGGGAGTTATTGGCTATTATTCTGGCACTAAAGGAGTGGCGTCACTTGTTGGAAGGTACCAAGAACCCAGTACTGATACTGACCGATCACAAAAACCTGACATATCTCTCTGAGGCTAAGAGGTTGTTTTCTCGACAGGCCAGGTGGGCACTCTTTTTGTCCCGGTTTAACTTTGTTGTATCGTACCTCCCGGGATCTAAGAACGTGAGGGCAGACGCATTGTCTCGTCAGTTCGTGTAGGACACTGACAGGGAGGAAGCACCGGTGCCCATTATCCAACCCGATCGTATATTGGCGACTATTCGCACTAGTATAACCTCACCCCTGGGGGAGGAGATTTTGGGGTCTCAAGCGAGGGCCCCACCTGAGACTCCAGTTGGCAAATGTTTCGTAGATGGGCCTTTTCGCACTCGTCTATTGGAGACCTATCATTCGTCTAGGGCAGCCGGGCACATCGGCAGGGATCAGCTGGTTTGGTCTCTTCCACAATTATTCTGGTGGCCTACGCTCAGAGCCGCTTGTTCCGCTTTTACTGCCGCTTGTTCCACATGTGCCTGTGCTAAGACCCCCAGGCATCTCCCAGTGGGCTTGCTTCAACCTGTGCCTAATGGAGACCGGCCCTGGTCCCACATATCTATCGATTTTCTGGGAGAATTGCCTAGCTCGAGGGGGTATACATTTATCCTTATGGTGGTCGATAGGTTCTCTAAAATGGCTCATTTTGTGCCATTCAGGGGTCTTCCATCGGCTCAGGAATTGGCTAAGGTCTTTGCTAAAGAAGTGTTTCGTTTGCACGGGGTCCCTAGAGTGGTGGTCTCCGACCGTGGGAGTCAATTCGTGTCCAGGTTTTGGAGGGCATTCTGTGGCATGATGGGCATTCAATTGTCCTTTTCCTCCGCCTACCATCCCCAGACCAACGGAGCCGCTGAGCGTGCCAACCAGGGATTGGAACAGTTCTTGCGCTGTTTTATTACTGATCATCATGACAATTGGGCCGACCTGTTGCCATGGGCGGAGTTTGCCAGGAATTGTGCAGTTAACTCATCGTCCGGGAGCTCCCCGTTCTTAATCAACTATGGGTTCCAGCCAGGTTTGCTCCTGGACTCGTTCCAGTCTCAGCAGATTCCGGCTCTGGATGAGCATATGGAGCAGCTCCGTTCCACCTGGGCACAGGTACAAAGGGCCCTCAGTCAGTCCTTCCAGCGGCAGCAGCGATATGCCAACCGTAGACGGCTGCCAGCGGTCTCCTTCCAGGTTGGGGATAGGGTATGGCTGTCCTCCAGAAACCTCAACCTGCAGGTTCCCTCGAATAAGCTGGCTCCCCGGTTTATTGGCCCATTTAAAGTTATTCGCAAAATCAATCCTGTCTCCTATGCTTTGGAACTTCCACCGTCTATGCACATTCATAATGTGTTCCATGTGTCTCTGTTAAAACCCCTGGTGTGCAATCGTTACACGACCACTCCAGTAGTTCCTGGGCCGGTGGACGTCCAGGGGCAAGAGGAATATGAGGTTCAGAGCATTATTGATTCTAGGATATTTAGAGGGAAGTTGCAATATTTGGTCCACTGGAAGGGCTATGGCCCGGAGGAGCACTCTTAGGTTGACCAGAAGGACCTCCATGCGCCCAGACTTGTGCGCAGCTTCCACTCTAAATATCCTCAGAAACCTAAGCCTCCAGCTGGGAGAGGGGGTCTTTGAGAGGGGGGTACTATCACAGTGCCTGTGATCTGTCTGTCACTCTCATCTGTGGCAGATTGTGATTTGCTCTGTTGGTTTGGCCCGCCCCTTGGTGACCTTTTTATACCTGACGCTTACATCTGTCAGATGCCCTTTCGTGGTGTTTCTGAGCCAGACTTGCTGTTGCTGTGTTCCTGTATCCGGATTCCTGTGTACCGACTTTGGCCTATTCTGACTACTCTCCAGTGTTCCTGATCGTGTATGACCCGGCTTGTCTGAGAATCCTCTTTGTGCTACGACCCGGCCTGTCTGAGAATCTTCTACGTGCTACGACCCGGCTTGTCTGAGAATCCTCTACGTGCTACGACCTGGCTTGTCTGAGAATCCTCTACGTGCTATGGCCCGGCTGGCTGACGTCCCACTTCAAGTCCTTCCCGGCTGCCTGGCTGGTTGTCGCCGCCGCGACATTCTGAATCCTGCATTGCTGTGCCAAGCTAGTGTGACCATTATCCTCCTGGGTAACCCATCCATCTGTGCAGAGTTCCTTGCCGACTTGCAGAAGCTGTGCCTCTCGTACCGAGCCTTTACATGTTGCAGAGCTAAGCTACCATACCGAGCCTGGGAGATTCAAACGTACCTATTAACCCTTGCACTGCCACTCCTCACTGACCGGACCTCCTTGCTCTATATAGAACCGTTGCCTTGTAATTCTACTGCTGCTGAGTTGGCCGCTACTTGGCCACTACTTGGCTACTTGGTAGGCCGTTTGGGCGTCCTTGGTTTCACGGTTATCGACGGAGGTGTCCGGTGCGGCTATTGGTGGCAAGGTTAGGCTCCAAGCTCTTGCTCAATCTGTAGGTAAACGCCCGCGGGGGCTCTTGGCTCGTGTTGTGCTTACAGTGGTTCTCGGTGATACGCCCGTGGGGGCTAACACGCCAGCTTCGCATCTTGGGCTAGTCTTGATCACGCCCATGGGGGCTACATACTCTCGCACTTGCAGGCTCTCCGGTCTATTCACGAACGCCCGTGGGGGCTATCCTGGGTTACTGTGCTGTTATAACTTATATTGGTCACTGAACATCTTCTATCATCTTCATATGAACTCTGTGCTGTGCACACTTGCTCAGTTTATCTAGACACCACACGGGTGTGCCAAACCCCACAGCTGAGACTGACTAACTGTTTTCATACACCCTTTAGGGTCCTATTCCCTATTCTCAGTACCTATGTTGGGTGCCTTTCGAATATTGTATTAAAGTTATATGTACTGTGTAATAGCTTGCAATTGTTGCAGTCAACTGTAGAGGGCGATCCTTTTCATTTTATTTCTTTCAATAAAAGATTGATTTATTTTACCTACTGGTCTGAGTGTCTAACAAACCGTAACACCGGGTCATACACGGAGCAGGAACGTCAGACAAGCCGGATCAATCACGGAGCAGGAGGGTCAGCCAGGCCGGGTCATACGCGGAGCAGGAACGTCAGACAAGCCGGATCAAACACGGAGCAGGAGCGTCAGCCAGGCTGGGTCATACACGGAGCAGGAACCAGAAGAATAGTCAGACAAGCCAAATCGGTACACAGGAATGCAGGAACACAGCAATGGAAGCAGTGGCACTGGAACACCACGAAAGGGCACCTGACAGGTGCCAGAGGCGTGGTATAAGAAGGCTGATACTGGGCGGGCATAAAAAGGACTGCCAATAGGAACACACCACCGCAGAGAGTGACAGGTAATCACGGGAGCCAGCATCTTGGAAACTTGCCATTCCACCAGCATGTTCAGTGTGGGTTATCAGGACATGGTAACTTTATTGCTCAAACAACATGACAAGAGGAGGTGATGGAGGTAGAGGCAGCATGTGTGGCCAGTCTATGACTCTTGCCATCCTCTGCTTTCCCCCTGCTCACATGCTTTTTGTGCAGACAACAGCTAGCAACATGCTTAGCTTTTGTATCCTGAGAGAGAGGTATCTCCATACTGTGGACTTCATGGACAGAGGGGTTCCTGAGGGGCTAATACTAATACTGAGTATAGATGATCATGTAACATTACTAGGTGTCAAAGGTGTAGCACTTCCAGCAGCAGCAGAGGCACTCATCATAGCTTTTGCTGTCGTTGTTGCTGCTGCTGGTCATTCAACAAAAGTGAGTGTGGCTGAGTGGGACTTGGACTTGTAAGTGGCCATGAAGCTGATGATTACTGACAGGATGACTGTGTATTTTTTGCCATCTTTGCTTGTCCAGGGTCATATTTCCAGTGGTTTTCTAAAACATTTTATAGACAGACACAGTGCTCCTTTTCAATGGTGGAATATTTAGCCTTTGCCGTTAATTTTCTGGCCATGTCATGATCTCTCTCACTGTCAACTTCTTCTGTATCTGAGCAAAAAGAGTATCTGAACAAGAAGAGGATGCTGGAGGGATATATTCTAGATCTGCATCATCATAATCAGTCATCATTAGGTCATCGTCAGCATCAGCATCTCCTGCCGGTTCTTGCCCACTGCACTTATATTCCTCTAAGTGGTTAGATGTGTAAAACAATATATTTTTACTTATACTTTCACAAGGTTCGCTGCTACATTGAGAACTGGTGTTTTGGTGCTTGTTTGTCTCACTGTCAGATGCAGCAGTTGGTTCAGCTGCTACACCTTCCTCTATTATGCCTTTTGCCATCATCAGCACTATAATGTGACTCATTGTGATCTTCAGTGTACTTCTTAAATGTGTTTCTCTTGTACTGAGTTGGTGGTGGTGGAACCTTGACAAACTGCATCCTCCCTGGGAGGAGAGGTATCATCATCATTTATTGCTCATGCTGCAACAACCATAGCTGTAGTCAGTTTTTGAACTACCACTTTACACGCACGTCCCTGCACTGTTCCACCTTTCCCCTGCCCCTTGTGTGTTTGCTGGACATTACTCAACCTCTGTGTGTGTTTTTACTCTACAGTACACAACACAACTGATGGAGTCTGATGTCTTGCCCTAGCCCTCAACAAAATTCTCAATGTTGTCTGCTCTCTACCAAGTATGCCTCAGTCATGCAGCTCAAGCCAGGCTCCTAGTCAAGCTGTCTGTCACCTAATATATTTATTTATTTATTTATTTATTTATCTATTTGTTAATTTTCAATTTTTTTTAAGTTATCCACCCTATCTTATCATAGTCTGTCAAAAAAAAAAATTATAACTAAAAAAAAAAAATCAACAACTACTTTCCCCAGACTTTCCCAGAACAGAGACAATAACAGCAAGATAAGCATGCAAATTGGACCCCAGCTGCCTGTGTCTTGCCAGTCAGTCACACTGAATTTTGGTGAATTTGGGGTGAACCTCCTTCCTCCCTTCTCCCCCCCCCCCCAGAGACTGACACCCTTTTATATGCTTTCAGGAATAGAAGAGAAAACTGCCATGTGGTGGGGAAAATTCAGTCTTCCCATTTATTTCAATGCAATGAGCTAGGTGAAGAAAGTGGGAAAATGACACTTTTCGCTGGAAAACTTTTGCAAAGTAGGAAGTGTCATTTTTCACAGATTTTGTTTGAGGTGAAAGTTTTCACCCATCCCTATTAGCCCTTTGCTCACCACAAAGAACACCTGCTGTATAACTCAACATGACACCCACTAACATTTTGTCAAATTTAACATTCAGCAGGCATACCTTATGATTTGATTTGAGTAGTTTTTTACTTCTTTCTAAGGACTCTGCAATGGTAGATTGTCAGCACATAGAAGTAGAACGTTTTAACAACATAAGCAATGGTGGTGGAGGTAGTGGTGGCAGTGGGTGCCGAGACTCTCTGGTTCTTGTTGTCATCCCCAGCTAACATAGACTCGTCCTCCTCCATGCTTTGTGCTTGCACAATAGCAGTAGTACATATGGGTGTTAATATTATTGAAGAAAATGCTGTTCCAGTCTTTGAGACATCTGCAACAGAACTATTATGTGTCATCTGAGATTTTAGGAGTACTTCTACTCCTAGTCATTCCACCTCTGACACACACTGCTGGGGTGTCACACCTGTCGCTGTACTTCAGGTGAGACCTCAATAAGGATGTGTCTAGATGTGATCCTGCTTCCTCCTGATTATATATTTTTACAGAAACAACATATAAATTGACATCATAATCATTATTAATTAGGTCATCAGCAACATCATAACCTTCCTCCCCAACTTTATTACTTTCATATTCTTGTAGTTTTTGCCTGAAAAACTTTATTTTAATTTTTCCCGTTAATGGGATTTATATAAGACTGATCACTAGTTTGTGGTGGGATGGTAAAGTCACTGTTTGATGCAGTACCTGGTCTTACTGCCAAATCCTTCTCTGCTATGTCAACCATGCTAGAATGCAACTCCTCCTCATCTTTAGGTTTAGTAACGTTTTGTAACATTCCCTTTCACTTCTTTATAGTAAGTAACTCTGTCTTTACAGTATTCCAAAGCCACTTTGTCATTTTAATACCTTCAGTTGCATGCTAAGGCACTTTTATCCTCTGTGTGACCTCCACATGATGATGCCAGCTGAGTGATTGATGCATATACCTTTGAGCACATGTCACTTTTCATTCCTTATTGGGTCAAACTATGGATGGATCACATTGCACTATCAGTTACATAGTCCTTCTGTAAAAAATACCCATCATATCCTATACTTGTCGTCTCATAAAGTGCTTGGGATACCTCTCAGGCATGCCAGGGGTCAATACACCATTCTAACTAGTAATAAGATAAGAAAATCCTTTTCTATGAAACACATTTTTCTTGGATCTGAGTGAACTCTGATTCTGCTTGTTTTGTTTTAAAATGATAGCAAAATCAAAGATGTCAGCTCAGAATTCCAAAAGACAAGCTGTCATATTGTTCCGCACAATGTGTTGTGAACTATCTAACATCTAAGGACATGCTCTGAAATGGTAAATATTTCTGTTATTGGAATCATTAATCCCTTGGATTCTAAAGACTTTTCTAAGGCATTGTTTCAATCTCCAGCAGCCAAGGATATGTGTGTGTGTTCTTTTATGTTGTTGGCTAAGTCTATTTTCTGTGAGAGGCATCAGTGTGTGGGGTAGGGTAGAGCTCTGTGAGAATAGGTGGTATAGTAATAGGTGGAGCTAAGAGGAGACAAGGCTCACTTGTGATGTAAATGTGATATATACCATGACGTGTATTTGTATAATTTTGATGTTCAAGTCCATAATATGAGCTGCACTACAAAGATTTGTACTTTTGTATTTGATATTTTTCAGCAGGCTGAGGGATTCAATATTCCTTTGAATGTGTAACTTCCTGCCTTGTCTTTCATAGTAGAGAAAAGTCTACTGATCAGGAAATGTAGAGTGCGATGTGAAATTGCTTCCTCCAGGATGATGAAAAATACTTCATGCAATTTCATTTATGTGTCAATTGATGGAAATGAGCTAGTACTGTCTGCATTGAGTGACAGTTGGAATAGCGAGTAGTGTGGAATGTTAGTATCTGGTTGACATTCCAGCCAGTATTGTTCAGTTTGTATGAACTGACATATAAATAATAAATTATCTCATAAACTCTTGATTGAAATAAAAATGGCCAATCTAAAAGCTCTTTCAAAATCATCAGTTTGTTACAAAGTAACAATACCACTTTAATACTAGAGAACAGAAACAGAGTGACCCAGAAGCTGTTAACAGCCAGTCAGATGTTAGACCCCTGCCTATTATTCCAAGAACACAGACAGTCACCAGAACAACAGAATGCAAGAAGACTGGAGGTCTTCAGAGGTCATTTTCAATCCTATAGAAGTTCCCAGATTGTATCCCAGGGAGGCATTAAAAAAGAGAGACGTTTAACTCGCCTAATCCTCAGAAAATCCATTTCCTGAAATAAAACCATTATTTGTATGCTCTGGACATCTTCTAAGAGTGGACTGTTCTATAGGGGCTCTTGTTCAGCAGATAACTGCTAAGCATGTAATTATATCTGGAGGCTGTGTATGATAGGCAGGGAAGGACCAAGAAACAATATCTTTCCAAAAGCTCATTTTTAACCTTTAAGTGCCAAAGCTGGGCCCAACATGTTTTAATATTCATACCTCCTTTCTGAAACTGTCTGGCACTCAAGGCATTAAGGGAACATTAAAAGATAAAAACAGACCGGGGATATACTTATATACCCTGCACTTCATGCTCGCATCTGAGGCCTAATATCTAGTCTTACTTATGTTCTAAAGGAACAGCCATTCCTGCCTTTTCCAGGGCTTTCATTGATTGTCCAGGATTATATTTGAGTGGGCTGAGGTAAGATAACATTACAAGCAGGTCCATTTCTAGGCCAGGCCAGTGAGGGCTGCTTCACTGGATGACAGGCAGCATTGGGTGCCCTTCCCCCAAAGAGTAGTATTTGATAGTTGCAGGAGGGTGGCATTTTCAGATATTTCAGCTTTTCCTGAATGAATTAGGTCCAGAGGGCTATGTATTCCAGAATTCCTCCCATTAACACCATTTACACCATGGAGAGAAGAATGTACAGTCTGTGAATGTGTCATGGTGCTGTGTATAGGCATAAAAATCCTATAATGTAAGTTTATTGACTATGTGTGCAGCTTTATCTTTATAGTCAGTATATATAAGAGGACCTTAGAGAAATTACAAATAAATCCTTTTTCTCTTTGTTCACGTCCAACACAGGACTTGAACAAAGTAAAGTTCCTCTCCTCCAGAGGAAAGTACAAAAGTTTAGGCATGAATGAATCAATGACTTGGTTTATGAAGACTGGGTTCAACAGTGGGAGTCCTACTTGCTAAAAGAACAGCCGGCTTGAACAGAAGTAGAGGAAGGCAGTAATAGCCAAGTGGTAGCCAAAAATCCCCATAGATGCTGCCTGACCCCCAGACTTGTCCCCTTGGGAGTGCACAACATGTATCATATATTATACAGAGCTAATGGTGTAATTGTGTAGTGCTTGGTGTACTTTTTTTAACCCTTTGAGTGCCACAGGGGTGAGCAATGCACATCCCTATGGCACGCAAAAGGATAAGGGAGTGATGCTGTCCATGGTGCTGAAAGTATTCTCTCCATTCCCCTAGTAACCAAGTTGGGCAGCAGATAGAATGCTTTTAAACTTCTGAATTGTCATAGTGCTGGTGATGTGTGAATGGAGGGCATCCGTTCCACATCGACAGCACTTCAACAATCCTATATGCTAATAGGGACCTTTTCCTCCCTCCCAACCCATAAATTTTAGTGAATATGTCGATGTGTGTGTATACATCGTAATGTCGAAGTGTTTCGAACACATCGACAAAATCATATCACCTCAGCATCGACCTTTAGTGAATCTAGGCCAAAATCTGGTAGACCAAGAAAAATCTCCAGTTTAACTGCTTGTAGACTGCTTAGGAATGCAAAGCAAACCACCATATCACTGGAAAGGTGAGAGAACCTGTTATAATGGCTTGTGTGCTGGCTTTGATTGACAGCTAAAAGTTCCAGAATCTGGAAGATAACAGCCATGAGATTTATCCCTATACCTGATCTAGCAATGAGCAATGGGTATAACAAGTCATCAGAGCAACACATTTCTTCAGTAAGGGCCTTATGTTCAAAAGGAGAGCAGAGGAATTTAATGCTTTTAATGTCACTAATGCATTGTTTTACAATGTGCTGAAAACCTCTCTAGCAATCATGGGGTTAAAAGTCCTATTTAAATGGATGTGAATTTGTATTTGTCTCCCAATATAGTAGTTGATTTACCCCTGGATTCTTCCAGCTTTCTTGTGAACATATAATTACTGTACATGCATGAGAATTAAGTGATTTTTATTCCTATTGGAAGAGAGAGATGCTCCTGAAAAGGATGAGATACATTAGCTGCAAAGCAGAATAAGCCTGAATGTATTATGGCATTACTCTCTATGTGTGAGTGTTAGAAAGTATAAGAGTGTATAAAAACTGACACCCCTTTTATACTTTAGCACTACTGGAAAACACAGGGGAAATATACACATATGTGGGTGGGGTCACATTATTACCAAAAGTGGGAAAAGGGGGAAAATGGCACTTTCCACCTTCCACAAGAAGTTCTGCAAAAAGTGAAATTTTTGAATGTTTCTACCTAGAGGTGAATTGTTTCACTTATCCCTGAGCATAAATGGCAGAGCATGTATAACATTTACCATATTATACATGCTGACCCCACAGTGTCAGTCCCATCGTGCAGTCTTTCTGGCTCTTTCTCTTTCACTCTCTTGCTGCCTCTCTGATGCTCTCTTATCTCACTCTCAATTTCTTACTCCCTCTCACGTATTGCTGTCTTTTTATTACAATATTAGTTATACTAATTGAAGAGCCCATTACATTGGCTACAGTGCCACTGCCAGCAGGTCGCTGAGCGGTCAAGCGTAGTAGATACTGCCCACGTTGCGGCTGATACACAGCTGGATGCTTCTTCGGAGCTCTGTATCAGGCGCGGCGCGGCCGTCTCTACTGCGCATGACTGCAGCACGTGCAACAGTCTCTACTGCACATGACTTTGTCATTACACACGTTTTAGCGAATTATTATATAGGATATGTGTTATATACAACAAAGGGAACGCACAATTAATTGTTATGGCACTCACTGTCACCTAAATAATTGCAAACTGACTGCCGGTGGTCACCAAAAATACAATTGAGATAACAATTCTCTGTGTCTAATTAATGGATCCCTGTAGTTACAAGTTGCAAAAAAAAAAAAAAAAAGAGAAAATTATAAATACAATGAAAATATACTATCAGTGATCATATCACATACAAACAATAACAATCCATCAAAACCAAGAGTATGCTGTTACAGTCCACCAGAACTATCTGCTTCCGTTCCAGATATAACAATCTGTAGACAAAGCAAAAAACAGGAAAGCCCTTGTGTAAGTGTTGTAGAAAATATATTTAATGGAATAAAAGCCAAATTTCAAACTCCCTTAGAAATACATTGACAAACAAGGAGATTGTACACCCACCTTGAAGTATATGGACATGTAAGAAAAAATAAGTGGTACTTCTCTCCTGGCTTCATCATGCAGTGTCCGGTTACCTTTCACAAGAATTCCTCTTCTTTGTTGTATGGGTCTTTGAGCCAGATTTGACTTAGCTGGATTAGTCCATGCACGGGCAAAGTCCACTTTCAAATATCAATTATGACATCACCCTACTCATTTCATAGAGTTTATCTCTCTCTTTCAAGCATTTTCTCATTTATGTGCATTCTCCCCCTTGCATTCAATATCTCTTGTGCATTATCCTTTCCCTTTCATCCCTGACGAAGCTACGCTAGTAGCGATACGCGCTGGGTGTTCAGTATGTTGGCTTTTCAACTATTTGACATTCCCAGTGGGTTCACTATAATATTATAATAAGATAAGTATTTGTCTACACTTTTGGGTATTTTATTTTAATGCTTGTATTTTTTTGCACTTTATATATGTACAATTTTCAGCTTTGTTTCGCTATAGTTGGAACATCACAGGACACATTTATATTGTAGACATATTCTTTCTTCTTTTTTTCTTTTTATTTCTCATTATCTAAGGCTGGGCATGTATATTATTTGCCTCATACTGATTGTTTTTAATTGATTTTATCTTTCTGTGTATTATGCTTATTTTTTTCAATAAAGCTTTGTATTTGTTTATTACTTGCCTTTTTGAGTGCCTCATTTAAATAGGCTTCTTTGTTAGGGATTTATTAGTGTTGAGCGAGCATGCTCGGCCGAAGCTCGGTTCGGCTCGAGCATCGCTCTGCTCGGCACATGGCGGTACTCGTACGAGTACCGCATGTGCTCGCCCGACATGTTCGGGTCTCCTCCCCGCACGTCTCGCGGCTGCTGCGCAGCCAATAAACGTGCAGGGAGGCTCTGACATCAGTGTAATGCCAGCAGCCATGTTGGCTGCTGGCATTACACTGATTGGCTGGCCAGAACCCGTGATCGGGTGCTGTATAGCACCTGACCAGCGAGTTCGGCTCAGTCTTAGCCAGGGGAAGATGAGGATAGGAAGGGAAAGTCAGTGTAGGGAGAAGAAAAGCAATTGTGAAAAAAAAAAAGACCCAAAAGTCCTTTTTAGGACTACTGTGTGTGGGGGCAGCAGTTTATTTTGTGTGGGGGGGCAGAGAAAAAAAAAAAAAATCTTCATATATTCTGTTCACTGTGCCTACCCGCAGATTAGCAGCACATTCTGTTTAGTGTGCAAAGTTGCAGATTAGAGCACATTCTGTTCAGTGTGCAAAGTTGCAGATTAGCAGCACATTCTTTTTAGTGTGCAAAGTTGCAGATTAGAGCACATTCTGTTTAGTGTGCAAAGTTGCAGATTAGCAGCAAATTCTGTTTACTGTGCAAAGTTTCAGAATAGGAGAACATTCTGTTAAGTGTTCAAACTGTAAAATATCAAAGTCACATATTCCATTCACTGTGCGTAGCCGCAGTTAAGAAGCAAATTCTGTTTACTGTGCAAAGTTTCAGAATAGGAAAACATTCTGTTAAGTGTTCAAACTGTAAAATATCAAAGTCACATATTCCATTCACTGTGCGTAGCCGCAGTTAAGAAGCAAATTCTGTATACTGTGCAAAGTTTCAGAATAGGAGAACATTCTGCTAAGTGTTCAAACTGTAAAATATCAAAATCACATATTCCATTCACTGTGCGTAGCCGCAGTTAAGAAGCAAATTCTGTTTACTGTGCAAAGTTTCAGAATAGGAGAACATTCTGTTAAGTGTTCAAACTGTAAAATATCAAAGTCACATATTCCATTCACTGTGCGTAGCCGCAGTTAAGAAGCAAATTCTGTTTACTGTGCAAAGTTTCAGAATAGGAGAACATTCTGTTAAGTGTTCAAACTGTAAAATATCAAAGTCACATATTCCATTCACTGTGCGTAGCCGCAGTTAAGAAGCAAATTCTGTTGACTGTGCACAGTTTCAGAATAGGAAAACATTCTGTTAAGTGTTCAAACTGTAAAATATCAAAGTCACATATTCCATTCACTGTGCGTAGCCGCAGTTAAGAAGCAAATTCTGTTTACTGTGCAAAGTTTCAGAATAGGAGAACATTCTGTTAAGTGTTCAAACTGTAAAATATCAAAGTCACATATTCCATTCACTGTGCGTAGCCGCAGTTAAGAAGCAAATTCTGTTTACTGTGCAAAGTTTCAGAATAGGAGAACATTCTGTTAAGTGTTCAAACTGTAAAATATCAAAGTCACATATTCCATTCACTGTGCGTAGCCGCATTTAAAAAGCAAATTCTGTTTACTGTGCAAAGTTTCAGAATAGGAAAACATTCTGTTAAGTGTTCAAACTGTAAAATATCAAAGTCACATATTCCATTCACTGTGCGTAGCCGCAGTTAAGAAGCAAATTCTGTTTACTGTGCAAAGTTTCAGAATAGGAAAACATTCTGTTAAGTGTTCAAACTGTAAAATATCAAAGTCACATATTCTATTCACTGTGCGTAGCCGCAGTTAAGAAGCAAATTCTGTTTACTGTGCAAAGTTTCAGAATAGGAAAACATTCTGTTAAGTGTTCAAACTGTAAAATATCAAAGTCACATATTCCATTCACTGTGCGTAGCCGCAGTTAAGAAGCAAATTCTGTTTACTGTGCAAAGTTTCAGAATAGGAAAACATTCTGTTAAGTGTTCAAACTGTAAAATATCAAAGTCACATATTCCATTCACTGTGCGTAGCCGCAGTTAAGAAGCAAATTCTGTTTACTGTGCAAAGTTTCAGAATAGGAAAACATTCTGTTAAGTGTTCAAACTGTAAAATATCAAAGTCACATATTCCATTCACTGTGCGTAGCCGCAGTTAAGAAGCAAATTCTGTTTACTGTGCAAAGTTTCAGAATAGGAGAACATTCTGTTAAGTGTTCAAACTGTAAAATATCAAAGTCACATATTCCATTCACTGTGCGTAGCCGCAGTTAAGAAGCAAATTCTGTTTACTGTGCAAAGTTTCAGAATAGGAGAACATTCTGTTAAGTGTTCAAACTGTAAAATATCAAAGTCACATATTCCATTCACTGTGCGTAGCCGCAGTTAAGAAGCAAATTCTGTTTACTGTGCAAAGTTTCAGAATAGGAGAACATTCTGTTAAGTGTTCAAACTGTAAAATATCAAAGTCACATATTCCATTCACTGTGCGTAGCCGCATTTAAAAAGCAAATTCTGTTTACTGTGCAAAGTTTCAGAATAGGAGAACATTCTGTTAAGTGTTCAAACTGTAAAATATCAAAGTCACATATTCCATTCACTGTGCGTAGCCGCATTTAAAAAGCAAATTCTGTTTACTGTGCAAAGTTTCAGAATAGGAAAACATTCTGTTAAGTGTTCAAACTGTAAAATATCAAAGTCACATATTCCATTCACTGTGCGTAGCCGCAGTTAAGAAGCAAATTCTGTTTACTGTGCAAAGTTTCAGAATAGGAAAACATTCTGTTAAGTGTTCAAACTGTAAAATATCAAAGTCACATATTCCATTCACTGTGCGTAGCCGCAGTTAAGAAGCAAATTCTGTTTACTGTGCAAAGTTTCAGAATAGGAAAACATTCTGTTAAGTGTTCAAACTGTAAAATATCAAAGTCACATATTCCATTCACTGTGCGTAGCCGCAGTTAAGAAGCAAATTCTGTTTACTGTGCAAAGTTTCAGAATAGGAAAACATTCTGTTAAGTGTTCAAACTGTAAAATATCAAAGTCACATATTCCATTCACTGTGCGTAGCCGCAGTTAAGAAGCAAATTCTGTTTACTGTGCAAAGTTTCAGAATAGGAAAACATTCTGTTAAGTGTTCAAACTGTAAAATATCAAAGTCACATATTCCATTCACTGTGCGTAGCCGCAGTTAAGAAGCAAATTCTGTTTACTGTGCAAAGTTTCAGAATAGGAAAACATTCTGTTAAGTGTTCAAACTGTAAAATATCAAAGTCACATATTCCATTCACTGTGCGTAGCCGCAGTTAAGAAGCAAATTCTGTTTACTGTGCAAAGTTTCAGAATAGGAAAACATTCTGTTAAGTGTTCAAACTGTAAAATATCAAAGTCACATATTCCATTCACTGTGCGTAGCCGCAGTTAAGAATCAAATTCTGTTTACTGTGCAAAGTTTCAGAATAGGAAAACATTCTGTTAAGTGTTCAAACTGTAAAATATCAAAGTCACATATTCCATTCACTGTGCGTAGCCACAGTTATGAAGCAAATTCTGTTTACTGTGCAAAGTTTCAGAATAGGAAAACATTCTGTTAAGTGTTCAAACTGTAAAATATCAAAGTCACATATTCCATTCACTGTGCGTAGCCGCAGTTAAGAAGCAAATTCTGTTTACTGTGCAAAGTTTCAGAATAGGAAAACATTCTGTTAAGTGTTCAAACTGTAAAATATCAAAGTCACATATTCCATTCACTGTGCGTAGCCGCAGTTAAGAAGCACATTCTGTTTACTGTGCAAAGTTTCAGAATAGGAAAACATTCTGTTAAGTGTTCAAACTGTAAAATATCAAAGTCACATATTCCATTCACTGTGCGTAGCCGCAGTTAAGAAGCACATTCTGTTTACTGTGCAAAGTTGCAGATTTGCAGCACATATTCCGTGTAATATGAAGAAGGCGGGTAAAAAGGGACGGGGAAGTGGACGTGATCCTGATAGTTCAGGGCGCGGGTCAGGACGCGTAGAAACTGCGCCTGGTGCCAGAGCACAAGACAGAAAGACATCCACCATACCTAGCTTCATGTCTCATTTTACAGGGCGTCGCAGGACATCACTCTCGAGGTCCGACCACTGCGAACAGGTGGTCGGTTGGATGTCAGCTGATACTGCTTCCAGTCGGTTAAGCACCACCCTGTCTTCCACCAAGTCCACTCTCAGTAGCCAAGAGTCTGGTCAACATAATCCTCACTCTGATCATCCTTCCTTCCACCATAGAGGATCTGGTCAAAGAAGTGATCCCACACTGGGATATAGTGAGGAGCTCGTCTCATCACCAATCCTTAATTTGAACCTCTCTCCAAGCACGCTTGCAGAGGAACATGACATCTTGTGCCCTGATTCACAACCTCTAGAGGGTACCCAATCACAAGAAGATGACAGAGGTGAACGGCATTTAAGGTCAAAGGAAGTGGATGATGATGATGATGAGACACAGTTGCCATCAAATCAACCACTTTTACTGTCTCAAGACCTTGATGAGGAGGATGATATACAGTTGTCAATGACTGAGTATGTGGTGGGATCAAGACATGAGGAGGATGATCAGAGTGAGGAAGTGGAGGAGGACTTGGTGGACGATGAGGTGACTGACCCCACCTGGGAAGGTGTAGAGCCGAGCAATGACAGCAGTCCTGAGGGTGAGCCATCTGCAGCACCGCAACAGGCTGGAAGAGGCAGTGGTGTGGCTACAGAAAGAAGGCGGACCGCACCAAACCGGCCCGCAAATGTTCCACGGAGCACCCCCTTGCGTAAATCTCCCTTGCCAAGGGGTAGGTGTTCCGCGGTATGGCGTTTTTTTAAGGAAAGTGCGGACGACAAAAGAATTGTAGTTTGCAACCTGTGCCACACCAGAATGAGCCGAGGCATGAACACTAGAAACCTCACCACCACCAGCATGATCCGACACATGGCATCCAAGCACCGTAATAAGTGGAAGGAACGCCTGGATCGCCCATCTGTGTCTGCAGGCCACACCACTGCCTCCTCTTCCCCTGTTTTCGGTGCCGGCCAATCGCCTGTCGAAGGCGCAGGCCCGCATACCTCCCGCCCTGCACCTGTACCATCTGAAGCACCATCAGCGACCACATCCACTTCCCTGTCCCAGCACAGAGTCCAAATGTCGTTACCCCAGGCATTTGAGCGCAAGCGAAAATACCCAGCCACCCACCCACAGGTCATAGCACTAACCTCACACCTTTCCAAATTACTGGCCATCGAAATGCTGCCATTTAGGCTTGTGGAGACTGAGTCCTTCCGCAGCCTGATGGCAGCAGCTGTCCCTCGGTACGCAGTCCCCAGCCGCCACTACTTTTCCCGGTGTGCCGTCCCCGCCTTACACCACCATGTGTCCCGTAACATCACCCGTGCCCTGACCAACGCAGTTACTGGGAAGGTCCACTTAACGACTGACACATGGACAAGTGCTTGTGGCCAGGGACGCTACATTTCCCTGACGGCACACTGGGTGAATGTCGTGGAGGCTGGGAGCGACTCGGACCCTGGGATGGCACAGGTGCTACCCACGCCGAGGATTGCGGGCCCTACCTCCATCAGGGTTTCCGCCAGCACCTACGTTATTGGCTCCTCCTCCTCCTCCGTTTCCACCTCCGAATTCTCTGCGCGCAGCGCCACTCACCCATCAGCCGGTAGCTGGAAGCAGTGTAGCACTGCAGTGGGGAAGCGTCAACAGGCCGTGCTGAAGCTGATCTGCCTTGGGGACAAACAGCACACGGCCTCAGAGCTGTTGCAGGGGATTAGTCACCAGACCGAGCAGTGGCTCTCGACACTCAACCTGCAACCAGGCATGGTTGTGTGTGATAATGGGCGTAACTTGGTGGCGGCTTTGGAGCTCGGCAAGCTCACACACGTACCATGCCTAGCGCATGTATTTAATTTAGTGGTTCAGCGATTTCTAAAAACCTACCCCAATTTGCATGATCTCTTGACCAAGGTGCGCCGCGTGTGTGCACATTTCCGTAAGTCATCTACAGCTTCAGCCGGCCTGTTGAAGCTGCAGCAGCGCTTACAATTGCCAGCTCACCGGCTGCTGTGTGACGTGAGCACGCGCTGGAACTCCACCTTCCACATGTTGGCCCGGCTTTGTGAGCAGCAGAGGGCAGTAGTGGAGTACCAGCTGTTACACGGTCGTCGCCTCTCTGTTCAACTTCCTCTAATCAGAAGTGAGGAGTGCGAATGGATGTCAGACCTCTGTGAGGTTTTACGCAATTTTGAGGAATCGACACAGATGGTGAGCGGCGATAACGCTATTATCAGTGTAACCATCCCACTTCTGTGTCTACTGAAACGCTCGCTGCTCACAATTAAAACCGACGCTTTGCA